>CM057453.1:398905000-400155000 GCA_016271365.2 Neoceratodus forsteri
GGGTAGCTGCCAGAGGGACCCGATGGTGGAGGAGCTAAAGGCCCAAGGGGGTCTGAAGGCCCTAAAGGTGTTGGAGTCATGGGACCACTGTTGGTCCATCGGCTGGCCTGGGGTCTCTGTAGCCCGATGGACCAGGAGGGTGTTCTGCTGTCAGAACGTGAAATCCCGGTTCCATCCCTAAAACAGTGGGGATCTGTACCGGAGATGGGCCTGGCAATGGGGGTCAAAAGATGCCCAACGTCTGATCTGAAAAGGGCAGGGGTAGGGAATCGATACCCACATCGTCAGGTCTGCTAGAGAAGCAGAGAACACAGTAGTAAGGCCCAACGCAGGAGAGGTCTCCTTGACAGCAGAACTCCAGTCCTGGAGGTCTGGGAACAAAAGGAGGTCAGGCTGGGTCAGTGAGGCCCGGGATGGAGAACTCCCACGGGACGTAGGGGAACCTGGAAGCTGGCCCTGCATGATGTCAGGTGCCGAGGAGGCGTCCAACAGGAGAGCTTCAGCCGGGCTGTCGTTGGGCGAGCCGGCGACCGACTGATCAGCTAGGACAGGGTGGGCATCGGAGGAGCCGACATCCGACTTATTGGTCGTGGTCGAGTGGACAATAGCTGAGAAGCTGGAGTCCAGCTTGTCGACTGAGGCCGTGCACCCAGTGGCGGAGCCGGAGGGAGGCTTATCGGCCGAGCTGTACACAGGTTCCGAGACTAAGTCCTCCAGAGAGGAATCTCCTTGCTGCCCACTGATCAAGGCAGGAGGGGGAGAAGGCATCCGATCTGCCAGAGTGCATGGAGACCTAGGTGGAGGAGTACTCACTGATGTGGAAGCCCCAGCAGAAGTGGTGTCGGCTGTCTGGTGATGCTGCGTAGAGGGAGAACAGTCCAATTCCCAGTACTTCTCCTCCTTCTTTTTCTCTGGGGTAGGTGAAGAGGAACGGTCCCATAGCTCCTGAAGCTCCTTTTCCATTGGTGCAAGGTGTTGTTTCAGTGCAACAAAATTATTTAAGATAAAGATGGAAGAAAGTGAAAAAATACTTAGGAAAATGGTGGTCGACTGAAGCCAATTTCACTGCACGGTCCGATGAATTCAGGTCGGTGGCGGGAAAGAACTGGAGGGCAGGCATGGGGACCACCCCCTATATACGGTCACGCTGACGTCCCATCATGTGACGCCGGGGGCAGTTCCCCGCTATAGATTGCTAGCTAGGAGTTTGTCATGTGGTCCTAATGCCAGGGGGCCCAGTCCTATCTGTGAAGATCTACTACAGGAACCCTCTCGAAGTAAAATCAAGCTGTACAGGGCAAGCCTGGCTAAATAAGTTGTATCGTCTCAGAAAATGATGCCAACCGAGCTTAAGTGTCGATGGCACCCTGGCCAGGGGCTGTGACCGCATCTGCTGATGATGGGCCTTGACCCAACGATGATGGCGATGTACTGTCCATAGCAGGCATGGCAGCACCTAAGCCTAGCCCTGACCTTGGTCTCATTGACTGTCAGGAGGGACTGTCGTTAACACCGTCAGAGTGGTTGATGGTGCATTAGAACTATCTTTAGGCTTTTGAAATGACCCGGATCTCACCAAGGAAGAACATTTCTCCTTATCCCTATACTTGTGATTATGGCCCGATGAAGAGGAGGGTAGTGATGATGAGCTGCTCCATCCCTGTCCCGGTCCTCTAGCTTTGGCAGCCTCAACTCGGCTAACAGGGCTGTCAGCACAAATTTCAGTCCTTGCTACTTCTCCATGGCTGCTAAGGTTTTAAGGTGAAGGATATTTTCCAGAGCTTTCTTGCAGTATCACTTTGTAGCTTGGTTACAACTCTGACAGATCTCACAGGTCCTTATGTTGTGAGAGAGGCCCAAACAGCATAACTATCTCTGCAGCTGCGGTATCGAAATAAAGCATCTTTGGATTTCAGCAGCAAGCAGAGAGGATGAAAATATTTAGTTTTATAAAATAAACTCCAGTGGCTAGTTGGCGGCTTTTCCAGCAGCAGGTCCGATGAGTATGATGTACGATGGGAAAAGAACTGAGGAGTGATAGGGCTGCCCACATTAATATAAATGCTGACACATGACATTGTCATGGGTGGCCCCCAGCTAGCAGAAGTTTCAGAGTGGCCCTTGTGCTGATGAGGGTATAGTTCTAAAAGTGTGGCCTAATGGAAGAGATATTGTTGAAGAAGATAGTGCACTATCATTGTTGGTACTGAGTCACCCTAAGATTGGGATCAGATTTATTTTGTTTGCTTCTAATCCTTCAGATCTGAAGGTAGTAGCTCTAGAGAGCTGAGCACAATATAAAATTGTTCCCATTTCAGATATAGAGAATAATGTATTTGCAACTATGCACATTAGGCTGTGTTTCCATTGAGGGGTTCTGAACACACTGTAGACCTTAAGAGTGGAACTCAAGAAGTCTTCAGAACCCTAAAAATGGAAACACATGCAGAGTTGGGCATAGTGCCCATATTTTTTTTTGTAGTACATAGTTCATTAGTGCTACAGTAGCGAGTTTGAGGATGATCAGAATTGAGACACAGAGTGTGTATGCAAGTGTGACCATGAGAGTGGGAGAGTGTGTGTGTGTGTGTGTGTGTGTGTAAGAGACAGCAGGCTGCAGAAGGGGGTCTCAGTATCGGGAAAAGAGCAGTACAGCATAGAGAAAAAGTAATGTGCAAGGAACAGTTTGTTGTGAGTGAGAGGGAAGGAGTGGCTGGGAGCAAGCGAAAGGTCAGGGCTGAGTACTCTCATTAAATGATAAAAAAAAAAGCAAAGACAGTGGATCTGGTTTACATGGCGGCCGTGAAAAAGCAAAGACAGTGGATCTGGTTTACTTGGTGGTTTTGGTGGTCCTTATTGAACAAGTACTGTTTTAAAGTACTGTAAGTGCTGTTTACCCATGGGAACATCTAAACATGTACGTGTGGAGACAATGTTAAAATGAGATTCTATCTGAAAAGTTGTTGCAGTATCGTGGTGACACCTGATCAACAGTATACTACAACACCTTTTTTGACCTTTAAAATTCACTACAACCTTTTCTGATCATTGACTGTAGTACAACTAAAAATTGAGTTAGTCAATTTCCATTTGTAATAATATTTAACAATGTAATATATAATATAGTTAATATAGTTTCTTGCTGGTTGCAAGTTATCGATACTAAAGGTAAATTTGCCTCTGAACTACCAGCTAGCTACACCCACTGCAAATTATCCTTAACCCAACACCATTTTCAAAAACATCAAACGCATCAGAAAAAAGAACCACATAAATAATATCTACATTGAACACTTGTACATTTTATTTAATTAAATCAGCCACTGTACACATTGCAGCTGCTATGTATTGTTAGTGCTGTAGTTTATTTCCTTTAACTAACACATGCCCTCAAAGATATCATTATTCAGTTACTGGTATCACCATGGGAACGGTATGTTGATTCATTAACTTTAAAATTCACTTATTCTCACAGTTTTCAAGTTCTTCGATAATACAGCAAAAATAAAAAATAAAAATGTTAGGAACCATCGTGTTGTTACATAGACATCATCTGCACTGCAAATAACACCACAGATAGGCTTTCATTTGTGCCTGTTCCATAGGCCAGTCTGAAGTTGCTGCTGATTCAATAAAAGCCACGTCTTCCAGTTAATTAGTCATGGTGTTTCTCATTTGTCTTTTAAGAATTGCATAATGAATCATGGGAATGCACTGCTATTAGGAAGGTCTCTGAGTATATTTTCACAAATGTTAACCCCACTCTTCCATTAATCATGTCTATATTTTAAGCACTGAGTGAGACTTACCATCATATAAAAGCAGGAAGCCAAACACCTGAAGTTATACCAGCTGCGTACAGAATAACCGTTTAGTTCCAGCGATCTCTTCCTAGCAAACAATTTATTTGCTATAAGGTACAAATCACTGTTACAGCAGGGTATAGAGTGCACACATTATTCACCACCGGTTGTACTCCAAGAACTGCAGAAATGCTACTGCTTGTCTCAACGTGTTCATGGGCAAACCTTAAAACTAAAATGACTTAGAAAAAATGGATCTGAGTAGTACCATATGTCTAGAAAACCAAAACCAAACCATAGTAAGAGGTTGATAAGAAGCTGATGTTCTCTCTCTCTCAGTGCTAAGATGATTAACAAGCATTTACATGATTATAACAGCTTTTAATGTCACATGCATGTATTTAAAAAAGGCAATCCCGAGAAACATGATTTAATTGTCCATTCATGGCTGTCCAACCCTGGAAGTCCATCTCTAATCCAGTTATCTACAGTGCAGTGGTCAGAAGAAAATACCATACCAACAGGACAAATGTGTATGTCTTTTTCTTTGCTTGTTTTGTAAAAGCGGTGACAAAACTGAAACTAGTTATAGCTGAGTAATACAACCCATTCACACTTCCATTCAGAGCAGTTCTTAATATGCAAAATGTCACAAATATAGGTGCTAGCAGATTGTGTATCCTATTTTTTTTTTCAGGAAAGGCTTCAGAAGCCATTAAGGGTGTTAAGTATGGGTGATGTTGAATGTCCTGCCACAGCAGCAGCAACACCACCTTTTCATGGATAGCTCATCGTACAGTAGATCGTTTAACTGTGTCAGGTCACTGAATTTAAAAGTGCAATGGCCGCTGCTGACCTTCACGTCTCTGTGCCACTGGGTCTGTACATCACGTCACTTACAAGGGCAATATTCACAATTCATTCCAGGCAATGTTAATGGATCTGGTGTTTCAAGATGTTAGGCAGTGTCTGTAGTTTCATAAGTCCAAGTAATTTAGCTGTACGTACAGTAATTTACAGAGAAAATGCCCCTTTTAGGAACACACATAGTCACTTGAAGAGGCCTGTGGATGAAGCTGATCTTTGATGCCTATGTTATGAGCTTTAGCTTAGCTGGTGAGAAACAGAAACCTATCAAACAAGAAGCAAAAATTAGCAAAGTTCATCGTACAGCATGAGGAGGAAGATCTAGTGGATAATTCATCCAACATGAAGGATGCCATCTTTGGTCACAAATTAGCTTACAAAAGAAAAACTGGATTAATGTTATCTTCAAAACTAGGTACATCAGTGTCTTCAAATAAAAAGGAAAAAAAGCTCATTCTGCCTAACGGAACTGATATGTGTGAGATGTGTCATGTCATGGCCATTTATTTGGCTTCGTGCTTCCAGTCCTCACTACAGAAACGGCTGAGAAGTTGCTGGAGATCATGTTGGAGCTCATCCTGCTGCAGGGCTTCAGGCACGTCCTCCAGCCACTCCATGTGCACGTGCTTTCCCTTCTGGTCCTTCACCACAGTCCTCTTCTGGGTGTTGGTTTTACTAATCATTGTCCTAAGGAGACAATTGAAAAAATCAGACATCACATCAAGCAGTTAAAAAAGAAAATAAAACAACACTGGAGCCAGTGCAGTTTAATGACCTAAATAACTCTGCTTAAGGAAAGATTTCAGTGTTCTAGTCCATTGGTACAGTTGCAGCACTGCCATTCACAACGCTCTCTTCCTTTTCCTAGGAGGGTGGTGTGTGCGACATATTGCTCTACCGCTACCTTGGTGAACACAGCTGGCATGCGGACATCAGTGCATCAGGTTTGCCGGTACTGTACTGGATGTCATCCCATCACACACCCTGGGGGAAGTAGAACAAAATGGGAAAAATATCTGCAGATGGGCAGATGAAGTTCTCCCTGCCCCCCCATCCCTTACATAGGCTTCTGCTGGTCACCTCTCAGAATGACCTCTGGCACCTCTTTGAGCAGCTGAGATTACAATGAATGAAGATGGACCCTGCCATGGTGGGTCATGCGAGGAACCTGCACCTCACAGCTACATCCACTATATATACTGTGTATGTGTATATATATATATATATATATATGGTGAGCAGTAGGAGGTACCCTGCCTCTGGGAGTTATCTGAGGGAGTGCACCCAATGAGGATGAGAAAGTGTCTCAATGTCCTAAAAGCATGGACCTGGAAGAGCTTTGTAGGACAGGATGGTGGCACCGTGGTAGCAGCAGAAGGTGGTCCTGTCGGGCCCAGGGAGGAAAAAAGAACTGAAAAAAAAACCCAAAGATAACAGTGAAATTTTTTTAATTTTTTTTTGTTACACATTAATTACCCAGGATAGATCATCTGAGCTTCAGCCTCTTGTTTAAAATGAATCCTTGCTCTGTCTAATTTTACAGGTGGGAGAACTGAAGTATAGGAAGTTAATAGACTTTCTCATGGTCACGCAGTGAATAAGTGGCTGTGGGGGGGTGGACTAAAACATGTGATCACCTGTTTCACCATTCACTGCTCTAACCAGTAAACCACACTGTCTTCCTAGTTGGTTTATTGGAACTTACTATGGTGCATTTTTGCTATGCCTTAATCTGTGGGCAGCCACCAAAACCACATGCGCAGTATCACATGAGCTACAGCTCAGCTGATACTGCAAGGTACTAGCCCTGACTTTTGGATTTGGTACCAGTGGAAGCTGATTTCCAAGTGGCCCACACTATCTCCTGCTGAACACATCTCTAACTACTGCATCTCCCTCTGTCTCTCTAGTTGAATTTATGTGCCAGGGTTTGATAATGTGTTTAATCCTTAGTCATTTTAAGTTGAGTTGATATTAGAAGTGAATGCTGAGCCTTGACTGTGTAAATCCTTCTCCTGCTCTCTGGCCTGCACTCTGTGTCTACCCCAACCCCCAAACAGTCTGCTGTGCTCTCTGTCCCTGCCCACTTCTTTTGTTCTCCTTTTTCTGATGTAACAAGCCTCATCTTCCAGCCTTTAAAAAGCCTGTTTTTTCTACTTTATTTCTTGACTTTTCCATTAGCAGATTATATGCTCTCGCCACTAGAGGGCCATATATCTGGTAGCAGTGACATTTTCTGTGTCTACCCCTCTATTAGCAGGTTATATGCAGCTGCCACTAGGAGCTCCTAACCTATCCTATCTGGCACATCACACACTCTGTTCCCCAGATTTTATCATCTCAAATGTATCAACCCCAATTGCTGCAGCCCACTCCTCAGACTTATCACCTTACTTCTTCTGCTATCCGGGAACGTCCACCCCAACCCTGGTCCTGGGTCTTCTACCCCTCTCTCGTACCCTGCTGGGTGTGGCCTCTGCATTGCCTCAATGAACATCTGCAGTCTCCCAAAGAAAACTGCTGCACTCCAGTGCTGGGTTGCACAACACAGGCCAGACATCGTTGCCATAGTGGAGACCTGGCTCTCTGCATCAACCCCTGACTCAGCTGTCTCCCTCCCTCCCTGGTTTCAGCCTGTTCCGAGAGGATCGAGTTGGTAAGCGTGGTGGTGGATGTGCAGTCTACTTGTGTGACTCCCTCCTTAGTCATGCTCTCCCTGCCCCCAAGCTCGGTCATGGTGCCCAAGCCATCAACTTAAAAATCTCCCCTGACCCGAGCAGAAGCCGTCTCTATCTTACCACTACATACATACTCCCATAGGCCCAAGGACCAGCAATCCACTCCCTTACTGACTATCTCTCTACCCTGCCCCACAAAGCTGAGCAGCTCGTACTAGGTGACCTCAATGTCAACTGGCTAGCCACCACTGCTGCAAACATAAAGGACTCCTTCACTGCCCTTGACTTAGCTCAATTAATCACTCTTCCTACCAGATTTAACCAGTCAAGTGGCAACAGCTCCCATCTTGACATAATACTTTCCAACTCCCCCACAAAATCAAGACTGTTAATGTCCTAGCTAACTCCCTCAGCGACCATTCCCCTATCCTCCATTTCTGGTCCTCCCCACGCAAAAACCCACGTGCAAAGTCACCTCCCGCCGCCGCTTTCGCCCAGGGGGCCTCAGTAAACTGAAGCAGTACCTAGCCCAATTTGACTTGTCCCCAATCTCACTCGCGACTGATATAGACACTGCGCTAACCTACCTCACCAGAGCCTTCTGCAAGGCCTGTGACCTCTTTGCCTCCTTTACCAGTACCCACTCCAAAAGACATAATGCCACCTGGATTTCCCCTTCCCTTATTCAACAACTGAGGCAGCAAGACAACCTCTGGCATGTCGCGGTCCAGTCAGGCAGGACAGTGGACAGACATGCCTATAATGCCACTTGTAACCAATGCACCTGGGCCATAAGGCAAGCCAAGTCCAAATACTACCAAACCACCCTGGCCGCCTCCTGGGGCTTTGCGTGTGCATTCTGGGATAATATTAAGGAGCTCAATGGAAAAACTCACTCCCCCCCATCTCGGATATCTGTCAACGGTGCTATTACCACTGACCCCCCACATATTGCTGACTGCCTCAACACAGCTTTCTCTGACCTAAGCGCAGTCCTTCCTGTCCACTTTTTTGACCCTATCCCTACATCAACCCCCCACCCTGAAATGCCCATTTCTCCTCCGCACCATATCTCCCCATGAAGCCAAACCACTCCTACTAAAAGCCCTCTCCAGCCACAACCCCAGCTGTGACCCCATTGACTCCGGGATTCTCCGTCTAACGCTAGATGTTATGCTAGCCCCTCTCACTGACCTGTTAAACTGGTCTCTGTGCCTCGGTCAATTCCCGAGCACCTGGAAATCAGCTGAAATCACCCCAATTCAAAAGAATGGAGATCGCACATTACCAAATAACTACAGGCCGATCTCCATCCTCCCCCCACTCTCTAAAGCCCTGGGAAACTAGTATCCACCCAACTCATGGAATATCTAACCAAATACAGCATACTATGTCCAGAACAGCATGGCTTCCACCCTGGACACAGCACCACCACAGCCCTCCTAGAGTTCTCACAGCAAATACACTCTGCACTTGACTCTGGGGACATTGCTGGGGCAGTGTTCATTGACCTATCTAAGGCCTTTGACACTGTGTGTCACCCCCGATTGCTTGACTCCCTCCATCAACTATGCTTCTCATCTGGCCCCCTTGCCTGGTTCTCCAGTTACCTCCATGCCAGATCCCAATGGGTCAAGATAGACGGTACCCTATCAGCTGCCTTACCTGTTCGCTCAGGTGTCCCCCAGGGTTCCATTCTGGGTCCCACATTGTTCAGTCTCTTTCTAAACACCCTTCCTAGCTCCTGCTTGGGCAGTACGCTCCTATATGCCGACGATGCCGTTCTCGACGCCTCCCACCCTGACCTCATCACCCTCCAGAACTCTCTGCAACTCACCTTCAGCCAAGCTGAAAAATGGTTCCTTGACCATCGTCTAGTTCTGAATCTCAAGAAGACAAAATCTATGCTTTTTGCCCACTGCCAGAGTAACTCCAGAAATGCCCCCCTTCTCATCCACCCCAGCACCCTACACCCCCTTGAACAGGTGTCTGCATACAAATATCTGGGCATCACCTTCGACTTGGCTCTCTCTTTCCACTCTCATCTTAATTCCCTGTCCACTTCCGTAAACACCCAGATTGGACTCCTCTACCGCCACAAAGACTGCCTCCCACAGAATGCCCTCCGGCTGGCTATCACCTCCTCCATCCTGTCATTGGTTGACTACGGGCTCCCTATCTATGCAGCTGCTGACCCCACCGCCCTCACCAAAGTCCAGACCTTGATCAACAAGGCTTGCAGACTCCTGACTGGTGTCCCCAGCAGAACACACACATGCCAGCTCTACTCCTCCTCCTCGAACGTACTCACCTTTGATGAGCGCCTGCAGTACAACACCTGTATACTGGCAAATAAATCAATACTTGGGCTCTCCCCCCCCCCGGGGGTTGCTGCATTCTTAAAATTGGCCTCCACTCGGTTGCCACCCCGAAGTGCAACCAAAGCCACCTTCCAGGTCCCAAGAGCCAGGACCTCTCTCGCCCAAAGATCATTCCACCACAGAGTCCCCTCTTGGTACAACTCCCTCCCCACTCATATCACAAACATCCCCAAAATCGGCCCCTTCAAAATAGCCCTCCGAAACCACCTCACTGACACTCAGAGCTGTTAATGCCCCTGACTGGCCCGTACCTAGAACTCCGCCTGGCCCAATTTACAGACAACGTCCTACCGGACTGCCTTCTCCCCCAGCAACCACCCCTTCCCCCCAGGTATCGCTCCCTAGAACCCCTAGAGGTACCTTATTATTTATATACTAGACTAACTGTAACTAATTGAAGCCTTTGTACACCTTTGTATTATTGGAATTGCTTTGTGTGTTCTTTTATTGTATCTCACCTGTAATGTTCTCCATTGTTGTACTCCACCACCAACTGTTGTCTACCCTCCCTGCGATGAGGTGCCTTTGTAAATGAGTCTTTGACTCAAAGGTTGTAAATCCGAATTATGAAATAAATAAATAAAATAAATAAAAATGCCTCACGTAAGTGCAGTTTATCATTCCGCCATTCCTGTTAATCAATTTTAATAAAAAATTGGTAACCGGGAAAGGCACACTGAGCTGAAACTTGTTTCCAGGTGTGACCAGGTGTGTTAAATTAATGCCATTTTTTGATGATGAAAACTAGACTAGGGTTACAAATGCCACCACGGGGTTGGGGGGTGCTGCAGAGCCATCTTTGAGGCAGGACATCTCTTGCTAGAACTCTCCCACTAGATCTAATTACAGTAATTTAAAGCTTAAAACGTGTAGTACTAGCAGCACAAATGGACTCCTGACAGTATCTGGAACCGAACAATGCCAAATTTGAATACAGTTCAGCCTAAAGACCAGCCACCGGGGCTACTAAAAGCAGGCCAACTACAACATGGGAGGCCATGAAGCCTATAATAGTACCAAAGCTGGCAGTCAGGCCTCCACAACGGAGCCGGCCCCCACCCCAGCAGACACTGCTTCAATCCATGAAAGCCATGGATGTAAAAATCGAGCACACATTAAAAAATTGGAGGCACACAACTCACAGTGTCAAGATCTGTTGGCGAGAGTGGTTGACAGGGAGATAAGATTGGCTACTAGCCTGGCATCTGTACTGAACTTGGTGTAAGAGAACACTCAGATTCAAGGATGTTTAGAGGCCCTGGGGAATGAGGCGAGGGTGGGAAATTTGCAGCTAGTGGGAGTCCCGGAGGGGAAGAAGGCCGAAAATTACTAGACTTAAAAACTGACTTATGGGGAAATTGCAATTGCTTGAGGACTTTGATCAAACTAACTTAAAATAGTTTATTGTGTTAACCTCACGTGGCTACACAGACTGCCAACCAGAGCCAGACCATATTCCTTAAAATCTCAGGAGCAGCAGTGAGGGACTGTGTTTTTATGGTAGCCAGGGCAGTGTACCAGCTAGACATCGCTGGCTCTGATGTTAAAATATACCACAATCTATCTTTTCAGACCAAAGCCCATAGAAAAAAAGTCTGATCCAGTGCACCAGCGTCTCTGGGCTTTGAGAGCTGTGCACTCCTTTTTGCTGCTTGCCCACCTCAGAATCATATATGGAGGCAAGTCATGGCAGTATGCAGAGCCCAAGGGTTAGGGTTAAGGCTCATAAAGTTTGAGGTCGAATTTACATCCAGAAAAGAGACTGCACCAGAACCTCAAGCAGAAGAAATTAATGGCTACTATTTGTTGGAGCAAGAATCTGTTTTTTTAGGTTACTGTATGGCTGGTTGACCGAAGAGGAGTGCAAATCCTGAGACTGCTTTAATATTTTTGTTTACAAACTATTTTATTTATTTAGTTTTTGTTTACCGGGTAGGTGCTCTAGCCATGAAATTACTATTTTCAGGCATGACCCGGGAGAGTATAAACAATCATAGACAAAGTACATGGCATGTATACAGGAATATTACATATGGCATAGGTTAGAGTCAGTTAAGAAACTACATACAGCCAATGAAGAATAGCATGACTCAACAATCGCATATACAGTCAAATAACATACCATAACATGAAATTTCAAAAATTATATAGTGACAGAGAAGGTAATTAACACTGCAAATAGAAGCAAATAGCACCACAGGGTAGTCAGAAATATGTTGGGGTTTGTCACAGCAATGAGATGCAGTGCTCCAAATACTATAAGGGAAGACAGGATTAAACCAGGTTGGGATATGCTTGGGGAGCGTGCAGGAGGTAACAATAAGGTTGGCAGAGGTTTAAGTTGGATCAAAGCAGGTGCAAGGGTCAGCTTGGGATAGATGATGGTGCAGCTCCTTACACTAGGACTTTGAATATCTGAACTTTTTCCTTTACTGCATATTTGTTGTCTGCCTGGATGATTTAATGTCTGTGTTGCATAATCTGTTATTAGTAGACGGATACACGTGTTCACTTTGGAACAATGGCACTGACTGCATGGTGACTGCTAAAAGAACAGTTATGTAAAAACTTATCGTAACAGCAGATCTTTGATCTTTCATCAGCTCATACCTATAGGACTATATGCCGTCAGGCACTAGGACCACATGGAAACTTTTCTACAGCAGTCTATTATGGGGCTGCACGTGATGTCATATGCCAACATCCGTGAGTACATAAGCATGGCCACCCATGCAGCATGGGTGGCCCCGCTTCCTCCTCAGTTCCCCACCAGAGACCATACTCGCTAGGCCTCCCTCTAGGGAGCCAAGATGAGAGATGGAGTGCCCAGGTGTTTGGAAGGCTGGAGCAACAGGAATGCCACCCTGGAGAAGGAGACAGGAGGAAAGAAGCTCTGAGCCCAAGGTGGATGGAAGGCAGGTTGGCATGACCTGATGAAAGAGATTCTCTTGAATATCTACTGTCAAGGTCAGTTCTTATGTAACTGTTCTGTCTTCTAGGATCTCTTTCATCCGGTCACACCTATAGGATGAGTTTCAAGCATTACCAACAGAGAGTCTGAGTGGCTGGATGTTGCAGACCTAGGAAAGAAGACCTTGAAGTACAGTTAGACCAAAGCTTGCCCTTCTACGTGACGCAATATGCCAACTGTAGTGCTTGGTGAAACTGTGGACAGTACTCCAAGTAGCAGCAGCTCAAATTTCTGCAGTGGACACATTCCTGAAACGGGCAACAGAAGTGGCCAGTCCTCTGGTAGAATGGCCATGAACAACCTCAGAAAGTTTCTTACTGTACTTCCTGTAACAAAAAGTAATACAGTTGGCCAACCATTTGGGCAGACACTGTTTATAAACTGGAACCCCCACTTTCCCAGGGGCAAAAGAAACAAGCAACGGAGAGGACTTCCTGCAGTCCTTCGTACGGTGTGTATAGTATCTGAGTATTCTATTCACATGTAGTGTATGGAGCAGTGCTTCCTCTGGATTGGTATGCTCTGAAAAATAAACTGGTAGGTGGATGGTTTGATTTAAAGTAAACTCAGACACCACCTTTGGTAAAAACTTAGGGTTCATACGCAAAGACACCCTGTCTTTGTAGAAAATCAAATAAGAAGGCTCACACATAAGAGCCTGAAGCTCAGAAATCCTTCGAGCAGAAGTAATAGCAATTAAAATAACATTCTACAACAGAAAGCGTAGCTCGCAAGTCACAGCTGGTTCAAAAGGAGCCAAAGTGAGCTTCTCTAACACAAAATTCAAGTCCTAAGATGGGACTGGATTGCGGACGGGAGGCTTCAAGTGCAAAATGCCTCACAAAAATGTACAGGCCATGTCCAGCTGGGCCACAATATAGCCATCAACAGATATGTGAAAAGCTGATGTAGCAGCCAAGTGCACTTTAATAGAGGAGTATTGCAGGCCTGAGTCTGATAAGGATAGTATATACTCCAGAATCAGATTCTCTGGGCAAGTGAAGGGATCCAGGTGGTGGGAAGGGTCCCGCAAAGCAAAATGCTTCTACTTCATGGAGTAAGTAGCCCTGGTGGAGGGCTTCTGAGCAGCCACCAGGACATCAGCCACTTTAGGGGGCACGCCAAATCTTGCAATGCCTATGCCTTCAGGGGCCAGGCATGAAGATGGAGTGACTTGAAGTCTGGATGGACCAGAGTTCCCTGTTCCTGTGATAGCAAGTCTTTGCACAGGGCAGAGGAACTGGTGGTTCCACTGCTAACTGCTGCAAAAATGGAAACTATATCTGATGAGGCCAGGAGGCAGCCACGAGAATTAGAGTGTCTCCCTCCACCTGGAGCTTGAGAAGCACCCTCTGAATCAGAGGAAAGGCATAAAGGAACCTCCATTTCCAAGAGAGGAAAAACGTGTCTCACAAGAAAACTCCAGGCCCTGGATCGAGTGATCAGAAAGGCAGCAGTTTTACGTTGAGTGGGGATACAAAAAGGTTCAACTCTGAATGACACCACCTGTTGAACAGATCTTCTACTATTGAAGCCAGCAGCTCCCACTCATGCATTCTGAACTGCAACCTGCTTAGCCTATCTCCCAGGACATTTTGGACACCTGGACACTGGACAGCGGACAGTTCTAGACTGTATTCTAGAGCCCCGTACCCAAACTCTCATCGCCTCCCTGCACAGGGGTTAAGAATGAGTCCCCCCTTGCTTGTTTATGTAGTATACCACACTGACATTGTCCATCTGCACCAGCAGAGGTCCCAGGGACAGGTGGGTCTGGAAGGCTTGCAAAGCATACAGAATGGCCCTCATCTCTAGGATGTTTATGTGGAGGGAAGTCTCCACTTTGGTCCAGGTTCCTTGAGTCTGATGAGTGCCCAGATGTGCCCCCCCAGCCCAGCCCTGAAGCATCTGTGGTGAGAACCTGCTGAGGGGAGGGAATGAGGAAGGAAAACCCTTTAGTAAGTTGCCGGGATCCATCCACCAGTGCAGCACCTTGTAGACAGAAAAGGTTACTAGAACCTGCTGTTCTAGATGGTCAGTGGGCTGATCCAACTGGACCCTCAAAGTCCACTGAGGGATCCTCATGTGCAGCCGCGCCAAGGGTACTGTGACAATGGTCTCCACCATCAGGCCCATCAGTATCAGGAATGTCTAGGCTTTGACATACCTGCTCTGAGAAATCAGCTGGGCTTGAGCTATAAGGCATTCCGCCCTGTCCTGGGGCAAGAAAGATAAGCCTTTGGCCGTGTCCAATATTGCCCCTATGTACTGCAGATACTGACAAGGGGTCAGGATGGATTTGAGCAGATTGACAGTGATCCTCAGGGCATTGAACAGCTGCTCTGTATGCACTAGGGTCTGGGACAGTTGCTCCTTGAACTGAGTTTTGAGCAACCAGTCATCTAGACAGGAGAAGACATACAGTCCCTCTCTCCTGACAGCCACTGCCACAACTGCCAAGCATTTGGTAAATGTCCATGGTGCAGATGACAAGTCAAAGAGCAATACCCTGAACTGGTAGTGCCCCCCCCCACACAAAACAGGAACCTAAGGTAGCTCCTGTGAGGGGGGGGGGCAAATGAATCTTGATATGAAGGTAGGCATCCTGCATGTCCAGGAAGGCTACCCACTCCCCTTGTTTGAGGAGTGGCAGCAGGCCTTGCAGAGGGACCATTCGGAACGTCTTGTACTGAATGTAGAAGTTCAGATCCCTCAGGTCTAGAATGGGCCTCAGGTCCTCTGTGACTTTGGGGACAAGGAACAAATGGGAATAGAACCCTGTGTTCCTTTGATGCCGAGGCACAGGTTCTACGGCCCTTGTGTGAAGCAGGGTGTGTACTTCTTCTAGTAGCACTGATATGTGATCTGGAGGGTAAATTGAGGAAACAGGTGGGAGTTCTGCAGGCAAGTCTGAAGTTGCAGAGTATGTCACTTTTCTATGAGTTGTAGTATCCAGACATCTGTAGTGAGGCCCCTCCACTGTTCAAGGTGGAGGGAGACATGACCCCCTACCCCTGCCTCCTGGCTTAATACTGTCGGACGGGGGGTCAAGGAAAGAATCATTGTGAAGTGGACCCACTGGCTAGGGCGGCAACTCTACCCCTGGGGCTTTTAGGGTGGCCACCAGCAGTGGAGGAAGGGGCTGGTAAGGCAGACCTTGCTCTATGCTTGCTTTGATGTTGGGTCCCTGACCTGGGTCTGTGGGAAGCTTTACAAAAGGTGGTTTGCTGCCTATTCTGAGGCTGAGAATGGTAGAGGGAGTGGACAGACCTTAAAGTCCTCCCCGAGAGCTGCAGATTATTGAGGATATCTTGCACATCTGCCTCGAAGAGCTTGTCACCTTTGAAGGGGGCATTCAGAATAGATTGTTGCACATCAGCAGCAAATCCTGAAACCCTTAGCCAGGAGTGCCTTCTGATACAGATACCAGTGGCAGCTGCCCTGGATGAGGCATCCCAAATATTGTAAGTAGACTTCAGGAGGTGCTTGCCCACATCACTCGCAGTCTGGAGGGCTCTAAGTAGCTCCTGCCTCTGAGTACCCTCAGGGAGGGACTAGGCCGCTGCTTTGGCCTTCTTCTAGAGGGTATTCTAGAACTTGATCATATGGGCAAGGTAATTTGCTAACCTAAGGCCCAGAATGGCAGACACAAAGGTTTTCTTACCCAAGAGGTCTAGTTTCCTCGACTCCTTATCTGGGGGGAGGAAGCTAAGGTGCTTGGGCACTTTAGTCCTATCATGGCCAGCTTTTATCACTGCTGAGTCAGTCTCAGGTTGGTTGGCAAAAAAGGCTTACCTGCAGGGCCTGGTATAGATTGTCTGCTTTTCTGAGCATAGCAGGAATCATATTTGGCCTCTGTCAGGCAGCCATGGTGGCATCCCCTAGTGTAGCCAGTAGGGGGGGAATAAAAAGGGGTGGGGAATCTGGAATCTCCAAATACTACACCAGATTCCTTCTTGTAACATCTTCCTCCTCATCCTGAACCCCCATGGCCACCTGAAGCTGCTTCATCATAGAAAAAATGATGGATCTTCGGGGGGGGGGGTGGCCTAGAGTATGCACTATGGAGTCCTCACTACTAGAAGCAATTGTGGAGCCAGACCTACCACAGCTGCTCCCATCCACATCCTCCTCATTCTCATTAGGGGGAAGCAGGTCAGGGTGGTACTCATGCTCCACGTCGATGGACTCCGAAGAAGTCAAAAAAAGGGAGCGAGGATGTTGATGCCTGAGTGTATACAGGGCCTTATAGGTGGCGACGCAGGAGCAGGTCTAAGCAGGCCCGGCGTCATGGGGCCTGAAGGAGGGAGAACATGCTAAATGATGGCTGCAAAAGAAAACAGCACCATCTGGACATCACCAGTGGGCTGTACGGCCGAAATGCCTTGAGGCATTGATGGTGGTGGCAGAAATCCTGACACACTGAAGGGCCAGTGCTGGGCGTAGAAGATCTGCAGGAGTTCACTGCCAGCTGCCTGTGAGGTTCAGAAGGTCGAAGTGGCAGGGCCTGCAACATCGACAAAGGCAACCCCTATATCAATTGACCTTCCCTGGCCGTGAAAGGGCTGGCAGAACTCACTGCCATAGCTGGCTTTGAGGAAGCTGAGGCCTAGCAGCAGGAGGGGTCAATGCCAAAGCAGTCGACGGTGCTGGGGTATTTCTCTGTAGGTTTTTCATGGGCCTTAGATGTCTGGGAACCCAAGGAATTGTCCGGCGATGGGGTCAAGCTCTTCGCCTGGAACTCCTTGTCAGTTCTGGCTACCTGGTGCTCAAGCAGGAAAGAGCGCAGGGCCTTCTGATGGCACCGCTGAGTAGCTTGATTGAAATTTTGGCAGATCTCGCAGGCCTTAACATCAAGGCCTGGGCCAAGACAGCAGACGCAGACATTGTGCTCACCGCTGGAATAAATCTTCCTACTGCAGCCGCAGTAAAAACAGGTTACTCACCTGTAACAGTAGATCTTCTACGGAGTGATCTCTTGCAGTAGGTAATACTTTTGGGTATCCAGCAGAGGTTGCTGTGGTGCACGGCAACTCTTCTAGTAGTTTTTCACCAGGGACCACCCACACATGACATGAGCTTCCTGTTTCCTATATAAGTGTGGGTGGTCCCTGGTATCCTCAGTTCATTTTCCCACCGTCTTCAGCTCGCGCAACAGATAGTGCAACTTCTGTGTAGCAGTCATCGATAAGAAATTTGGAACTAAGAAGAATGTCTACAGATTCTTCAAAGAAACAAGCATTATTTTATTCCTGCCATTGTGGTAGGAAGATATAATGCTGTGACAGCCACACACTTTGTGTAAGGTGTCTGGGACCCACACATGACACCAATTGCTGCAGTTTATGTCAGGAATTTAATCAAGCAACTCATCAACGACAGCTGCTTGAAATTCAACATCTTTTGATGTAGCAGAAAATGTCTCTCTTAGAGAACCAGGGGCTCATACCAAGGGCTCCCCCTCTACTGGTTCTCATTCCAGGCAGAAAAAGGAGAAGAAGAAACCTCCTCAGACTCCCTGCCTCCTCGCCCGTCGATGGCCACCATTTCAGGTGTCCCTTTGTCGATGGCACGGCCTTTAAACACTTCTTCATCGATGGGGGCTCATACCCTCTCGTTGACGGTGCTTTAAATGCAGTTCACGTTGTAACTGCTCCATCAATGGAGGCTTATACCCTCTCGTCGATGCTTTCCAGTGCTTTACATACAGCTAAATGTATTGCTGCTCCATCGACGGGGGCTCCTCTCCCATCGATGGCATCGGACAATTTAAGTGAAAATAACTCTTTTTGGCCCTGCGGGCCCATCGATGAGACCCCACATTCCTCAGGAGAAACCTATGGCTTATGCCTTATTGACTGCCCCTCTGCCTTCACAGGCAGCTTCCTATAGGGGTCAGGTGGACAGAGATCGGGAACCTGGTCATTACCACCCAGGGGCATGACCTGCTCATACTACATGTCCCATTCCCTCTATCACCCCTCTTGTTTCCCAACATGCCCCCTTCTCAACCCCCTCCATCCCAGGAAAGGGACATCATCAACGTAGTTCGACAGGTCTTACATGCCATGCGGCATTCTCAGTCCTCCGAAGAGCTGGGTGATCCTTCCTGATCTCCTCCTCCGCCTACAAGATTCCATAGTGACAGGGATACCATACCACCCTGGTCTCCTCCTCCTTTCATAGAGGACTATTTCTCAGGTGAATAAGAATTGCCACCTGATTTCCCCAGTGATCCTGAGGATGAAGAATTTCAATCAATCAGTCAATCAAAATCTTTATTTATCCAGGCGAACATCGTTGAGCAAGCTCATTTACAAGATGGAAGAGTTTCAAGATTTGGATTTTCCCAATCCTGAATTCCCCTATTCAGAAATCTCTTCTCTGGATGAGGATCTGCCTATACCTTCAGCAGCCTCTCCCCCAGACGACCCAACCTTTAGTGAAATGATGGCTCAAATCCAAAAGGTCATGGGATTCTCCACTACTGAACATGACAAACAACGTAAGGATATGGCAGAATATCTTGAATTACCTGAGGAGCCCGTTTTAGTGGTTCCCCCACTAATACCAACCTACCAGAATGCCATGCCGGCTGCTTGGCATCAGCCTTCAGCTATTACAGCTGTTCCCCTCAAGGTGGATCGTTTATATCAGGCTCCTCTGGACCACCCCTTTCTGTCTAGTATTCCAGAGGCAGATTCTGTGGTTATTACTGCCACTCATGACTGTACCAAAAAACCCAAGCACATGAGCTCCTTACCCCCTGATAAGGAATCCCGAAGAATTGACTGTCTGGGGAAAAAAGCCTTTTCCTCAGGTGCAATGAATATCAGAATCTTGAACTATATGGGTCATATGATTAAATATCAGCATACCCTTGGGTCTTCTGCCATTGAGCTTATCAATAAACTCCCTCCCTCACAGGAAAGGGATAAATTATTGGCTACTGTGACAACTAGTAATTCTATCTCCCATCACCTTCTCAGGTCGGGATATGATGCCGCAGATACCTCAACCCGACTATCAGGCACTGGTATCACTCTGCGTCGCCATGCCCGGCTTCGAATTTCAGGCTTTGCACCTGATATACAACATAAAGTAGCTAATGCCTCCTTTAATGGGTCCAAGCTGTTCAGACCAGGTATTCAAACTTTACTGGATGACTTACAGGCATCAAGCAGAGCCCTCCGTATGGTCCATGGCATGCATCGTACTCTAGCTACAACCTACCATACTCAACACTCCTCTTATTCCAAAAGAGGTGGAAGATGCAGAGGTAATAATAAGGCAGCTTCAGACGTTGTACTCAATCCACCAGAGGCAACACCTCTGCCACCCGGGGTGCCCGCTCCCACCCTTCAGGTGGAGTTGCACAGCCCACCTCCCAGTGATCTACAAAGGCTTTCGATCAGGCCTCGGAGGCTGTGGGGGGTCGTTTTGCCCTACATCTGGAGGACTGGCAAATGATCACTTCATACAAATGGGTACTTCAGATTATACAGAAGGGTCATACTCTGGAGTTCCTCTCCATCCCATACCCTTGCCTGCCACGGAAGGTTCATTATCCTCCAGATCATATACCCATCTTACATGAGGAATTGAGAGCCCTTTTGACCAAAAGGCCGTGGTACCAGTGCCCCTTCTGAAACATCAGACAAGATTTTATTCCTACTTCTTTCTGGTGCCCAAACGAACAGGAGACCTCAGACCAATACTGGATCTCAGACAACTGAATCTTTACATTCAGTACTAACATTTTCACATGATCACCCTACCTGCCATCATGCCGATCCTGAAACAGGGCGATTGGCTTTGTGCCCTAGACATGAAGGATGCCTATTTAAATATCCCTATCCACTCTGCCCACCACAAAATTTTGCGCTTCCATCTACTGGGTCAAAATTACCAGTTTTGAACACTCTCTTTTGGCCTCTCGTCAGCCCCCAGAGTGTTCACCAAGTACCTAGTGGTGGTGGTAGCAGCCTTACGAAGAGAAGGGCACTTCATCTTACCATATCTAGATGATTGGCTAATAAAAGCAGACTCCAAAGTAGCTCTGCTTGCCTCCCTAGATGCTACATTGAAAATGTTCATAGATCTGGGAATCACAGTCAACTGGCCAAAGTCCAGTCCAAATCTGACACAGTCTCTCCAATACATTGGAGCTGTCCTAGACACAGTTACAGCCAGGGCTTACCTCCCACCTGCCCGACAGGACATGCTTGTATCTCTGGCGTGATACATACAGATGTAACCCCCCTGCGAATGGGGGTTCCCAAAAGACTTCCAGGAGCTTGCTTGAATGCTCCAAGCCTGAATGGTGTTTGGCATTTAAGCCATTTATCAGTGAGTGTTTTTAGAACCTCTGATACTGTCTCTTTAAGAGCTGTCTGCTTGCAGACATAATTAGTTTGTATGGGGGGACTGTGTGCTTCTCTGAGTACCACTCGAGCTGCTGCCAATTCACTTCATTTTTGCAGTCACTAGGAGTGCAAAGGGAACCTATCTGAAATATGTAACTGTTTGCCAGAAATTATTTAGAGTAATAATGAAATTACAGTTTGTCTAACCTGCTTTCTTTGCAGTCAGAACTGTGTCTGCTAGTTCCCCATTCTAGTTTTGAACTGCTGAACTGGACCAATCAGTGTGGGGTAAGCTAGCTCTAAAATGGTGCCTTGGACGAATCAGAACTTGGACTCATAATCTGAGCCAGCCACAAGAGGATTGTATGGGCAGTGACTCTGGGAGATGTAGTTTAGACTTCAGTGCCTTTTGGACCAACAGCAGCAGTCTATTGTGAGTGACAGCCAATCCAGTCAAGAACTGGGAGGAACTCAAAGGAAGTGCCCGGTTTTGTCGGTTGGAGTTTCAGTTGAGCTTTGGCAGTGAAGAAGGAAGGAGCCCTGTGCTTTTTCAGTGTGCAGTTTAGTCAAAAACGTGTGTAAGGCCCAGAGTTCCGGTCTGCAGCTTGTGTAACAGCTTGTTAGGGACTGAATCCAGTCCTGTGAAAAGAATCAAAGGATCTCTGAAGAGTAGAAACCAGGCTCACCCTGTAGAAGACTGGAGGAATTGCTGAAAATTACACTCGGTCTGTCAGGAACTGAATCTGCTGTGTGTTCTCCCGGTATTGTGCAGTAATTGCGATCGATACAGATGCAGCCTGCCTGGTATAGTGCTTTTATATGGATGTGTGAAGAGGTTTGTGTACCTCAAGTGAGCCCTGCTGACATTGAAGGACCCTATCTTATTTGGAGGTCGTGAGTACTAATTCAGGGTCACTCCTTGTTGAATTGCCACATTAAATCCAAATGGAATTACTGTACTGCTGACTGTTTAATTCTCCTTTTTCTGTGTGAAAGGGCCCTACCAGCTGCCACGGTTTGACTAGCCACTAGGGCTTGGGTACCCAGGGACAGTAACTGATAGGGATAGGCCTGTGCACAGAGCCATAGGTAGATTATTAGAGTGATAAGCTAATTAACCTGATTTCCCTGTCCTTGTTATATCCCCTAAATAAATCAGAGCTGCTTGTTTCAGCAAAGTTATACTGCCTGAGGTATTTGTCTATGTTAAAGTACTGTACTGTGATTGTTGCACTGTATCTCATTTCACAGGAGGTCCCAGTGCGGAACCAGACCTGGGGGTAAGTGTATACTGTGAAGGTAATTCTGATATATTGTGTGGGCCACTAGTGGGAAGAAGAGGGTTGCAGTGTCCCAGAGGGCTGTGACCAAGTTAGTTTAACTATTGCAAACCCTGACCTCTGGGTGGAGGCACCCGCCATTGGCTCCAGGCCCCTCAACCTGTTAGTGGCAAATCAGGCAGGGGTAGTAGCCCCTGGGATAGCGCCATCTAGGGGTTACACAGACTCAGAAAATAGTCACAGTCAGACAAATGCTGCGCCTTCTGGGTCACATGTCCGCTGCCATCCCTATGGTGGCATTTGCCTATCTCCACATGAGATCTGTCCAATGGACCCTCCAGAACAAAATGGTCCCAAAAAACAGGACAGTTCAAAGACAAAATCAGGATCACTTCCTCTCTGACGTCTACCCTGACATGGTGGACAATCAGAATCAAGGAATGCCATTCCGTTCCCCCCTTCCATGCAAACGTTAACCACGGATGCTTCCCTACAGGGATGGGGCATGCACTTCAGTCCTTCTCAGACCCAAGGCCAGTGGCCCGCTTCCCCCCATCAGTCTCATATCAATCGGCTCTACCATGCCGTTTTGACATTCTTTATGTCGACCGCAAGTTGCAGTTTACATGATTCCTGTGTCTCTCCCGGTGTCCTGCCCTTTACCCTCCTTTGGATTCTCAACTCCAGTCGGGAGTTGATTTGGGGCGAGGGTGCAGGACCGGGAGACAGCATGCCCCTGTCTCGGGCACACCAACACAGCGACTTGTCAGTAAAGTGTCGATTTTGCCGACAGGTATGTATTTCGCTGTGTTGGTGTTACCCTAAGGGTGGCATACCATATCAATATCCTAGAGATGAAAGCGATAGCCCATCAGGTGTTCTGGCCCTATCTACTACATACTTTAGATGTCCATCATATTTTATGCTACTATACTAGTTGGACAAAATCGATTAGAAAGACGTCTCAACTGTTCGTTTCTTTTGCCCTGGGTCACAACGGCTTCCCGGTTACTAAATGTACTCTTTCATCCTGGTTGGCAAATTGTATTACATATTGTTACAAAAAATACAACAAGCTTTTACCTGGACCTGTCCAAGCCCACTCCACTAGATCTATGGCCACCACTGTGGCTTGCTTTAAAGAAGCCTCCATTTCAGATATCTGCAATGCAGCTACCTGGTCCACGATTCATACATTCACAAGGCACTACAATCTGGAACTTGCCTCACGATGTAGGGTGGCCTTCGACCATGCAGTCCTACAAGGCCTTCTATCATAACTGTCCTTCCACATGAGCATTACTGCTTGGGATTCATCCCAAAAGTATTACCTACTGCAAGAGACCACTCCCCGTGGAAGATAGTACAGTTACATAAACACTTACCGTAACAGTAGATCTCTGAGGAGTGTCTCTTGCAGTAGGTTTGTTCCCACCCTCCATCCCCCTCCTTCTCTAAGAGGGCAAATTCTGGTCCAATGACTTTGGATTGGGACTCCTTTGGTACCGCAGCTTCCCCTTGGTCCTCGTTTTGCGAGCTGAATTCGGCGCGGGAACTGAGGATACCAGGGACCGCCCACACTTATATAGAAAACAGGAAGCTGATGTCATGTGTGGGCGGTCCCTGGTGAAAAACTGCTAGAAGAGCTGATGTGTGCCACAGTGACCTCTGCTGGATACCAAAAAGCATTACCTACTGCAAGAGACACTCATCAACGATTTACTATTACGGTAAGTCTTTATGTAATTGTACTTTCTAGGAGTGGTATATGTTGTTCATCCACACTTTTAAATCTTGCCAGAAGGTCTAAAAAGCTGGCTCCTCCCACCCACCTGAGTGGTATAGGCCTCGGCTCCACCCCATAATGCCAGATCTTGCCCGCTGGAAGCAGAGGTTGTGTGTCAAAGCTGGGGAGGTCAGGTGGGTTTGTGTGGATGAACAATATATACCACTCTTAGAAAGTACAGTTATGTAAGAACTTACTGTAACAGTAGATCTTCGAGAGGAGCTCTTGCAGCAGGTAATACCATTAGGACTATGGCCGCTAGGCATTAGAACCCCACGGACATTTTCTAGCTAGCAGTCTGTGGCAGGGGACCGCCCCCAACATTGACTCTGCCCCGACTTCAGATGTGGTATAAAGGGGGCGGTCCCCCAGTGCCACCTCCGTTCTCCCGCCAGAGATCAGCTGAAAAAACAAATGGAGAACTGAGGAGGATCTCCTGTCCCCAAACAGAAGATTAATATTTGTCCCCGGGGGCAGGTGGATGGGAAAGCCACCTACTGCAAGAGCTCCTCTCGAAGATCTACAGTTACAAGTTCTTACATAACTGTACTATCTCACTTCAAAGGGGAGCTCTTGCAGCAGGTAATACCATTAGGACTGAGTCTCAAGCAATGCCCAAGAAGAGACCCAGATCGAAAAGGGTGGAGGACAAAAAGGCTGTGGGAAATTAGGAGAGAAGTCCCTGAAGGACTACTAGGCCGAAACCTGCTCTCCTCCTAGAAGCAATGTCCAGACTGTAGTGCCTCACGAAACTGTGCACTGAACTCCAAGTAGCAGCTGCACAGAGGTCCACTGATGAAACATTTCAAAGGGAAGAGAAAGATGTCGCTATCTCTCCGGTGGAGTGACCCCTAACCGGTCCTGGTAGGGGTTTGTTGTTGCAATAAAAAGTGATGCAGTGCACAAGCCACTTAGTAAGAGTTTGTTTTGTGATGGGTGCCCCAAGTTTCCTGTGGGCAAAAGAGACAAACAACTGGTCTGTCTTCCTGGTGAAACTAATCCTATCCAGGTAGTAACGTAAAATTCTATGTACATCCAGAGTATACAACAATGCCTCCGCTTTGTTAGAGTACTCAGGGTAGTAAATTGGTAGTTGAATGTCCTGGTTCAATGTGAACTCAGACACTACCTTTGGTACGAACTTAGGATTTGTACGCAGGGCTACCATGCCCCCGTGAAAAATAAGATAAGGCTCTTAACACATCAGAGCCTGCAGCTCGGAAATCCTCCAAGCTGAGGTAATAACGCCTTCCAAGAGAGAAGGCGGAGCTCGCAATTTGTGGCTGGCTGAAAGGGTGGCAAGGTGAAGTTTTCTAGAACAAACAGGAGATCCCAGGATGGCACTGTGTCTCTCCTGGGGGGTTTGATATGCAAGATGCCTCTTAAAAAGGTCTTGCATATGTCCAGCTGTGCCAGAGTTTTCCCATTTATTGGTGCATGGTAAACTGAGAGCACAGAGATGCACCTTAATGGACGAGTAACTGAGACCCAAGTCCAACAGGTGGAGAAGATACTCCAGCGCAGATTCCATCAGACAACCCAGGGGATCCAGAGAATGGGGAATCGCCCACAAGCAGAAGCACTTCCATTTCATGGCATATGTCACCCTGGTAGAGGGTTTTCTCGCTGCCACAAGCACCTCTGCCACTCTGAGGGACACTCCAAATCTATCCCTGGCTAAGTCCACAGGAGCCAAGCATGCAGATGCAGGGACCCTAGGGCCGGACGGACCAATGTCTATTACTCCTGGGAGATCAAGTGAGTGGAGAGGGGCAACAGAACTGGTGGTACCAATGCCAGCTGTTGCAACAGTGGGAACCAAATCTGTCGAGGCCAGAATGGTGCTACCAGTATCATTCTGGCTTCTTCTGCCTGTAGTTTGAACAGGACCTTCTGAAGAAGAGGGAAGGGAAGGAAAGCATACAGAAACCTCCCTGTCCAAGACAGGGACAATGTGTCTCACCAGAAAACACCAGACCCTGGATCTAGCAAGCAGAAATTGGGCAGTTTGGCATTGTGTGGGGATGCAAAGAGGTCCAGTTCTGGCTGACCCCACCTTTCGAAGAGGTCATCTATGACTTCTTGCTGTAGTTCCCACTCATGGTTCTGAGACTAAGAGCAACTTTAGCTGTCTGCAAGGATGTTGTGAATGCCTGGAACATGTACTGCCGTAATGTCCAGTGTGTGATCCACTGCCCAAAGCCAAACTCTCATCGCCTCTCTGCATAGGGGATATGAATGTGTACCCCCTTGCTTGCTGAGATGGAAGACTACTGGGGTATTTTCCGACTGGACCAGCAGAGGTCCGGGAAGGAGCACCCCTTGGAAGGCTTGAAGGATGTACAGAATGGCTCTCATCTCCAAAATGTTTATGTGAAGAGCTTATTCCGTTGAGTTCCACAAACCCCTTTTCTGATGAGAAGTAAGGTGTGATCCCCATTCCAGTCCCAATGCATCGGTAGTCACAGTCTGCTGTGGACTGGGTCACTGGCAGGGAATCCCCATGCTTACATGAGCTGGGGTGAACCACCAGGTCATGGACTGTCGGACTGCATTGGAGATCCAAATGGGCTCCTCTAGCTCGTCCATACCTTGATCCCATTGAACCCTGAGGTGCCACTGCAGGATCCTCATGTTCAGACACGAGAGTGGAACCGTGACAATGGCTGCTTCCATGTCACCTAACAGTTGTAGAACCACTCTTGCTGGAACCAAGTCCAAGTCCTGTACCCTTCGAGCTACCTCTCTTAGCCTTAATGCCCTGTCTGTAGGCAGAAAAGCTTTCCCTTGGACTGTGTCCAGGACTGCTCCTATGTACAGCCTCTGAGCTGGCCATGGTTGTGACTTGGGCAGGTTTAGGGTAATGCCCAGAGTCTGAAATAGGCTGAATGTTTCCTCTAAGGGTCTGTTCAATTGGTCTTCTGTTGGAGTGGTAAGAAGCCAATCATCCAGGTAGGGATATACAAAGTGACTCCTTCTACTGCGGGCCATTGCTACCACTGCTAGGCACTTGGTAAAAACCCTTGGTGCCAAGGACAGGCCAAATGGCAGCGCCCTGAACTGGTGGTGTCCTCCTTGGAAGGTGAAGCGTAGGTATATCCTGTGGGATGGCAGGATTTTGATGTGCATGTAGGCATACTGCATGTCTAGAGAGCAAAGCCAGTCTCCCTGGTGGAGCATTGTTAACAGGCCCACCAGGGTCACCATTCTGATCCATTTATATTCGATAAAGGTGTTCAGATGACTCAGGTCCAGAATGGGACAGAGGTCTCCCACCTTTTTTGGAGACAAGGAAGAAATGGGAATAGAATCCCCTGCTCCATTGAGCAAAAGGGACCTTCTATATTGCTCTTTTGTCCAGCAAGGCCTGTATCTCTACCCTCAGGAGGAGTGCGTGGGAGGGTGAGCAGTGGGAGGGGACTGGTGGGTTGTCTGGTGGAACCTGGGAGAACTCTAGGGAGTATCCCCTTTCTACTATCTGGAGGACCCACTGGTCTGATGTTATACTGGACTATTTGGATAGACAGAGGGAGAATCTCCCTTCTACTGCCTCCCCCTGCACTGGTTGTGGTGGAGGGAGTTGTAGGGAGTCATGCTGTGTTGGAGGGCGTAGGCAGGGGAGGTCTGGGCACCTTGGGTTTTTTGGGGCCATGAGCACCTGAAGGGACTGGGTGGCCTTTTCTTTTAAAGCCTCCTTTGTGCTGTGTCTGTCATCTTCCTTGCTGTCCCTGATTTTTCCAAAAGGGATGGTGACGTGTGGATTGTGGTTCTGACCTGTACATTCTGTGGACTTCAGATACTGCTTTGCCTGAGTCTTGAAGTTCAGTGATCAGTTTCTCAGTGTCCTAACCAAAGAGGACTGGTCTTTGAAAAGGAGCATCCCAGGATAGCATCCTGAAGACCCTGTAGGAAGCATGAAACCCTGAGCCAAGCATGCCTCCGCATGCGAATGCCGGTAGCCGCTGCTCCTGCTGCTGTATCTGTGGAGTCATAAGAACTCCTGAGAATGTGTTTGTGTACGCCCATGCCAGACTGAATGACAGCAAGGAGTTCTGCCTTATCCTCTGAATCTGGCTGTGCCCTGGCCAGGTCCATTGCCTTTGCCCACAAGGATTTCTGCTACGTGACCATGTGGGCCAGGAAGTTCAGTGACCTAATGGTGCAAAGTTGCCAAGGAGTATACCTTGTGTCCCATCTGGTCCAACTTTTTGGATTCTGGGTCCGGTGGCTGGGCACTCATGTGGTGCAGTTGCTGTGTCCTGCCATGGGCAGCTGTTATGACCATGGAGTCTGCCTTTTGGGCCAGGAAAGACTCCCCTTTTGGTGTTTTGTAAAGTCTATCAGCCTTACGAGGTACTGCGGTCGCAGTGGTTGGATGCTTCCATGTGGACCTGGTCACATCTTGAAAAGGTTCCACCAAAGGGGGAATGACCAATGGCTTAGGGTCTGTGGCCCCCAAAAATCTGGCCAGTCTGCACCTTTGTGGGTCCAGTTCTTTAGTGTCCCATTGTTATAGTGCTTGAATATGGCGCATAATGTCCAACAAGGGCGGGGCATCCAGAGGTGACCTTGGCGAGTCCCTCGGATTTGGAGAGGGAAGGGAAGGGAAGGCTCATCTTCTGATGAATAGTCCAAAGACAAATCCTCTGCATCATCCCCTGAAGATGATGGTGAGCATCTGCTAGAGAGACCTACTTTGTCCAGTGGCGGATGGTCCTTTGACAGTAAAGGCCGCTCAGGAGTGAGGTGTCTAGGTGGAGGACATACTGGGGATGGATCCCTAGGTCTGGGACGAAGATCCCCTTTGATGGTATTTCACCATGCATTAAAGAGTGCTCCCACCTCTGCTGGTGGGATGACGGGTGGTGGGGGCATCTGGTTTGGAGTGCCGGAGGGTCAGGGCATCTGATCCGGAGGTAGTGGTATCCGGTCCTCGGGCACTTTCTCAATGGATACATCGGGGGTCAGAGCCTCAGTATCTGGTGGCCTGATGTCTGGTTCTTCTGATGGAGGCTGCTGGGCGACCTGTATCCCTGTGTCTGGGGAATCTATCGCTGGGGCCAATGGCCGATCCTTCAGTGCTGATGGCCGGTCCTTGGTGGCTGACATCTTTTTTTCCCGGAGGCGTTTGCTCTGTTTCTGATGCAGAGTTGGGTGTCCAGTCATTTGAGAAGCAGACAACACCTGATGTTCAGATGAGGGAGGCATCCAGTACCTGACGACCTCCCGGTGTTTTATGGGTTTGTCTGGCTTCTTTTGTTTCTCAGATGACCCAGGAGGCTTTCGGGCACTGGACTCTGCAGATTTGCCCAAAGCCAATGCCTGTCCCTCATGGGTTGACCCATGTTTGTGAGGTCGGTGGACCAAGGGGATCTGGGTGGACCGCTGTCCATGGGAAGAAGACTCCCTACCTTTCACATGTGTAGAGGCGATCAACTTCTTGTGGGTGTCCCACAGAAGCTGCTTTGGTACCTGGGGGTATCAATTCTGACCTCTCGCTGAAGGTGGAAGTAGTAGATGCCCGGTGAGCAACTTTGGGCAGGACTCCAATCTGGCCCTTTCCTTTTCCCGGTGGTGGGGTTTCCCTTATGATCTCCTCTCCTTGGGGGGAGACTCCCTGGTTGAAGAGGAAGAACTGTGTCCCGATGGGGCCTTCTGCATGGTGACTACTTGCTGCTCGAGAAGATAGGCCTTCAAGGTGTTGGCGCGGTGAATCCTGGTCTTATTGTTGAACTTGAGGCAGTGTGGACAATCATCTGGCTGGTGGTCTGGGCCTAGACAGATCAGGCAGGCAGAATGGCCATCCTTTGCCGGGATCTGCTTCCCTCATGCACACTCTGATTTTTGCTGCTGTATCGATGAAGACGTGAAACTTATGAAAAAAAACTGTTTAGGAAAAGTTATTTTAATGATAAAACTGCGATGCACGAAAAAAAAAAGGCGGTCGACTGCAACTATGGCGTCCGTAGATCTGATGTTCGCAGGTCGATGGTGAGAAAAGAACTGAGGTGGCACTGGGGGACCGCACCCTTTATACTACATCTGACACTGGGGCAGAGCCGATTTTGGGGGTGGTCCCCTGCCACAGACTGCTAGCTAGAAAATGTTTCCATGGGGTCCTAACGCCCAGCGGCCTTAGTCCTAATGGTATTACCTGCTGCAAGAGCTGCCCCTCGAAGTGAGGTCTACTGTTACAGGTGAGTAACCTATTTTTCTAGGATCGTGGATATGTTGTTCTATCCACACTTGTTGGCAGACTCCTAGCAGTTCTCTGGAAGGAGGGAGGCAAGGCGCACACCCACTACTTAGGGAACAGAGAATGGAGAACTGAGGTCGCAAAATCAGCATCCTGGCATGACTCTAGGTCGATGTGGTAATGACTTCCATGCAGCAACCCTGCAGATATCCTGGAGAGGGATGTCCCTTGAAGCAGCCACCGACGCAGCAGTATGGCAGGTAGAATGAGCTCTTATCCCTAAGGGAGGCTCCTTGCCCACCAACTGGTAGCAGAGATCAATGCAGGATACTGTCCATCGGCCAATCGTCTGCTTTGCTGTGGGTCTGCTAGGTGCGGCTTCAGCACAGGTGACAAACAGCTGGAGAACCTCTCTCCGAACTTTGCCCATTTGCTTCTTATAATAAGAGAGCGCTCGCCTCAGGTCCAAAGTATGGAGCCTGTACTTAGCTTCTGAGGTGTAACTGGGGTAGTACACTGGTAGAGTCAACATCTGGTTCCGGTGAAATTGTGACACCACCTTTAGAAGAAATTTCGGGTAGAGGTGCAGGACAATGTTGTCCCTGTGAAAGACCAGAAAGGGAGACTCGACAAAGAGCGCCTGGAGCTCCCCAGTCCTTCTGGTTGACGTGATAGCCACCAAGAAGGTCGGTCTTCCATGACAGATGTGACATCTCACACCTGTGCATCGGTTCGAATGGCTTGCTCATAAGCTCTGCCAAAATTAGCAGTAGATCCCACAGAGGTGGTGGTTCACGCATTGGAGGGGAAATGTGGTCGAGGCCTTTAAAGAAATGACAGACCACCTTTTTCTGTGCTACTGTCTGCTGACCAGCCCAGGCCCGGTAAGCAGAGATGGCTGCCAGGCGCACCTTAAGGGTCATAGACCTAAGACTTCCTTTGGAGAGGGACCAAAGGTAGTCGAGGATGCTAGCCACTGGACAGGACGAAAGGTCCAGGCCCTTGCCCTGACACCATATGGAGAATCTCTTCCATTTGAAGGCATAGCACCTCCTGGTCGACTCCTTCCTATATGCCTCAACTACACTGAGTAAATTGTTGGAGAGACCCAAAGCCTGGAACTCTAGCTGCTCAGGAACCAGGCTGTCAGGTGAGGGACTGACGGTCCAGATGGAATACCTTCCCCTGATTTATGGAGAGCAGGTCCAGGTGTGCTGGAAGACGCCTCAGGAGCCTGGTGCTAGGGCTGAGGAGATCTGGATACTAGAACTGGTGGGGACAGTCTGGGACTACCAGTATCATCCTTGCCTCGTTCCTCCTGATCTTGAGGAGCACCTTGTGGATGAAGGAAAGTGGAGGGAAGGCATAGAAGAGGCCTGGGATCCATGGCCTCGAGAAGGCATCCCCCTGCGGTGAGCCCTGCTGAGGGGGGTGGGCATGAAAAAGCCTCAGCTTAGTGTTCTCCCTGGAGACGAACAGGTCCACCAGAGGGTGCCCCACTGCGAGAACAGGCTGTGAGCTACCTCTGGATAGAGAGACCACTCATGGGATGCCTTGCCCACATGGCTGAGGGCATCTGCCAACTGATTCGAGACTCCTGCCACATGAATGGCTAGGACATCTGCCTCCAGTCGGTTCATGAGGGTCCAGATGTGGAGCGCTTCCCTGCACAGAGGCCGGTAGTGAGTGCCACCCTGTTTGTTGAGGTAGTACATGGTCATGGTGTTGTCCATCTGGACTTGGACCACTTGGCCCCGAAGGAGCGGAGTGAATGCAGCCAGTGCCAGCCGAACTGCTTGGAGCTCCAGTAGGTTGATGTGGCATTGGGATTCCTTGGGGGTCCAGAGCCTGTGGACTCTGTGATTCCCCATGTGGGCACCCCAGCCCATGAGAGAGGTGTCCATGAGGACGACCGTTGGCTTGGGCGGACAAATGGGATCCCTTCTTGCAGATGTTCCCAGATGGTCCACCACTGGAGGGCATCCAACATCCTCTGGGTCACCGTGACCAGCTGGTTGAAATGACCATATCGCTGAGACCACTGGCTGGCCAGCTCCCATTGAAGTGGGTGCAAATACCACCAGGCCCATTGGACCACGGTAGTGCAGGCTGCCATGTAACCCAGAAGTCACAGGAAGTCCCAGGCAGGGCACAATTGCCCAACCAGAAATGACTGGGAAATGGAGAAGAGAACCTCCGCCCTGTCCGCTGGGAGCCTGGCTCTGGCTCAGCAAGAGTCGAGCTCTGCCCCGATGAGGCAAATCACCTGCAAGGGCATGAGTTCCAACTTGTTGACCAGGAGGCCAAGACTGAGGCAGGTGTGGAGGGCCAGATCCCTGGACCTCTCCACCTCCAGTCTGGAGGGACCTGCTATTAGCCAATCATCGAGAGAGGGGTAACTCTGACCCCTCGATGCCGAAGATTAGCCATCACCACTACTATGCATTTGGTGAAGACACTGGGGGCTGATGACAGACCGAACAGCATGGCTTGGAACTTGTAGAGGGTTCCCTCCACTCTGAATTGGAGGAACCTTTGGTGGGATGGATGGATTGGGATGTGGAAGAACACGTTCTGTAGATCCAGTTAGCAGAACCACATGTTCTGCTCAAGGGATGGTATGATCTGGGACAGAGTCACCATCCTAAAGGTGCCTGACTGGAGGAACTGATTCAGGCCATGCAGATCTAGAATGGGGCGCCAGCCCCCCGTCCATTTCGGGACCAGGAAGTACCTGGAAATGAACCCTGGGTTGACAGGGGGATCAGCGACTCTGACCACTATCTCCTTGTGGAGGAGTTGGGCAATGTCGTCTCTGAAAGCTGACTGAGTATGGGCGGATACCTTTTCCTCTTGTGGGGCTTGGCTTGGCTTGAAGGGTACTGCTCGAATTCCAGAGGTAGACCCTGGCCGACCACTTCCAGGACCCACCTGTCCATTGTGACAGTGCATCAGGTGGAAAGGAAGTGGTGGAGCCGACCCCCCCATGGGGGGACCCAGAGTGGTCATGATCGGCATGGGGGTGGCTTCCCCCATCCCATCACTGAGCAGACTTGGAGGATGAAGGGCCAGCAGCAGGGCCACTGGGACCTCTCCCTCTGGGCTTACAGTTTGCTGAAGCCCTGTACTTGGGCCGAGGGCATCAAGATTGAGCCTGCTGCTGCTGCCCAGTTTGATACTGGGGCTGCTTGGTCACAAGGGCAGAAGGCCGAAAGGGCTTCTTCTTCTGTTGTTTCCTAAATCCCTGGAGTCCTTTCTGGGTAGAAGTAATGGAGTCTAAGGTGGCACTGAACTTCTCGATATGCTGGACGTGACCATCAACTCCTGGACCGGACATGTCGGTACACAAGAAGGGAACGTTCACCAGTTTGTGCTGGGTGTCTGCCGTAAAGGTAGAGACCCTCAGCCAGGCCCTGCGGAGCATGGCAACTGCAGCTGCCACTGAACAGGCACAAGAATCCTCGATGTCCAGAGCCATCTAGAGTTGCTGTTTAGCAACAGCCTGGCCCTGGTCATGGACCTGCTTGACCGTGGTCTGAAGGTCCATGAGGAGATGAGGAAGTACCTCATCCAGACAGCCCAAAAGGGTGTGGAAGAAGTGTGCCATAATGACAGCCAAGCTCACTTGTTGGAGGCTGAGTGAGAAGGCAGTACAGACCTTTCTGGCTGCATGGTCCAACTTTTTGGACTCTTTGTCCGGAGGTCTATCCATATCTCCTGAGTTGCCCGAGCGCCGGAACACAGACTCGGTCACCAATCCCTCAGCCAAGGGATGCTGTGTAAACCCCAAGGGGGAGCTGATGGGAACCGCATACTTGCAGGCCATATGAGTGGAAGGCACAGGGCAGGAGGCTGGATGCTGCCAAAGCTCCAAGGCCGGACCAACTATGGCCTCAGCCACTGGGAAGGTCTCAGATGGAGAATCCCCTTTTCTGAGGATATCAGTCAGGGGGTATTGGGACCGTTTTTCAACAGGCTCCAAAGGCATCGCTGTTGATTCGGAGATGAGACAGAGGATGCCAAGGAAGGATGTGGGACCTTCCTCCGTTGACACATTCATGGAATCATCGTCACAAGGACGCAAATGCAGGTCCGAATCCTTGGACCCCGAGTCGAGGTACAGCGGCCGACCACAAGAGTCACTCTCAACCCACTTCAGGCAGTCGGGAGTAAGGGTGACTGACAGCCAGCGCGGGAGACCCTGAATGGGCCGAGACTCCTTGGCAGGAGCCCCTGATGGAGGCTGCTTAAGTGGCAGCTCCACCAAGATGGGTGGAGAGGCTGACTTCAGCCGAGCTGGGAGGGTCTTTACCAGCTCCTCAGGTGGAGGAACAGTGTCGACCGGCTCCGGAGGAGTCGGCGTCGGCCTGCAGGGTGACAGGCAAGTGATGGTTGGAGTAGAAGCCGGGGTTGACTTTGGACTGGGCAGCATGAGCTGTTGCCACATGTGGTCCTCGTAGTGACGACGCAGCTTGTGTTGAAGCCTCTCCTCACCCGAGGAGAACAAGGATGAATGGCAGCACCACCACTGCTTCTTGGAGCACCGCTTGTGAGACTTTCTCAGCCTATCGGTCGAGGGAGTCCGAGATCTAGAAGACGACTGTCAGGGGGACCGACGGGGCTTCTCAGAAGGGGCCAGGGAGAACCGTGGCTCCTCCAGATCAGGGACCATGACCACGGGTGAAGCCTCAGCTAGCTGGGTCTCCTTGTTGGTCAGTAGGACCAGAGTCCTAAATAAAGGATTGTCGGCCTCATCAGTCGACAATGGGCCAATGGGGTCAATTATAATTTCAACCTGGTCATTTCCCATGTCTGAGCCAGCTGGCCTGATGGGGGTACCATGAAGCAAGTGGTCGAGGTCACAATTTTGATCGAAGTCGAGATACGAGACTCTGGGGACCGAGATCTCCCTCTGTTCCAAGAGCATCGACGTTATGAAGACTCTTGTCTTGATCCTCTGTCCTTCTTGTGGGACAGGGAGGTGTGCGAACCAGATGGGCCCTCTCCTTTCGTACAGAGAGACTGGCACATCTCCTTGAAGGATCTGGAGAAGGAAGTGCCCAGTTTGAGTGGAACAAAAACTTATACAGAAGAGGATTGCTTGGTGGCATGAGCCACCATTCTTCTTTCCTGTGGCTTGTCAATATGATTACACATGGAATGGGGTGACATTTAGACCTCACAACCCCAATGACACACCCCGTCAGCTGTCAATCTTGGGATGATGGTCGGGTCCACGAGGGGGTGGAGGGGGCGACTCTAAAGGTCTCATTTACTGACTTTTTGTGTTTTAACCCTAAATGATGCATTAACAAAGTTTTTTGCATAGAATATATATATATACATATATATATATATATAGATACATGTACACACACACACACACATATACATATATATAATATACATATCTGTATTTCTCTCTTTCTCTCTCTCTCTTTATATATATATATATATATATATACCTGTATATATATACATATATATATATGTTAATTCTTGACTAGAATGCCCTGAACAGATCATCTTCATTATTCTGTCACTTCATCAACACCTATAATTCTGCCTGAAACTCTCACGCACCCCTAAAAACACAAAAAATCAAAGGCCCTTGCAAACCCTGGCTCTCTGTAGAACTCCTAGCTTGCATGAAAATAAGGGACCACCTCTGGTACCGTGCCCAAGCCACTGGCACACAATCTGACATCCAGAACTACAAAAGAGCATGAAATGACTGCACTAGGTCCATTCGTCTAGCAAAAATGAAACACTGTCAGGAAGTGCTTACTGATACCTGGGGCAAAGGAAAAGCTTTCTGGGATAATATTAAAGAAATCACAGATAAAACCTTGAAATTGCCACCTACCATACTGGACTTAGATGGGATAACTACCCTTGACCCTGTAACTATTGCCAATACTTTCAATAACGCATTCACGGACCTCAGCAGTGTTCTCCCACTGGACTTTTTTGATGCAGATATCACCTTGTCCATCTCTGATAGCACTCTCACACCTACCAGCCACCACCCATTCTACTTTAAAGTTATCTCACCGCAGGAAGCCCGTAAATACATCCTTAAGGCAATTGGTAAATCCAGACACAGCAGGGATTCCCTCGATCTTAAACTGTTGTCCCTCACACTAGAGAACGTGCTAGTGCCTCTTACCTGGATTTTTAATCTCTCATTTAGCCTTGCCCAGTTCCCCAAGAGATGGAAATCAGCCATGGTAACACCGGTACACAAAAGCAGTGACAGGTCTCTCCACGTGAACTACCGGCCCATCTCCATACTTCCGCCCCTCTCCAAGGCACTTGAACGCATTGTAGCTGACCAGCTTACAGATTGTCTTGATAAACATAAGATCCAATGTACCCAACAACATGGATTCAGAAAAGGACACAGCACCTCCTCAGCTCTCATGGAATTCACAGTTGGGGCCACATTTATTGACCTGACAAAAGCGTTCGACACGGTCCATCACCCCCTACTAATGGAACAGCTAAGCAGCGCTGAAATTTCCGCCGACTCTAAAGCCTGGTTTAAAAACTATCTGGAGAACTGCATTCAACAAGCCAAAATTGCCGGTGTCATCTCGGACTCTAAACCAGTTCACTCAGGTGTCCCACAAGGGTCCATCCTGGGCCCTCTACTATTTAGTCTCTACTTAAACAATCTCCCAAGATCCTGCCCTGAACAAATCCTACTACATGCGGACAATGCTGTTATCTACACAAGTCACACAGACCCCACACCTCTTGAAAGCCAGCTGCAACTCTGATTTGCATCAGTAGAGAAATGGTTCAGTGATCACAAACTGGTGCTAAACTATAAAAAAAAACTAAGCTCATGCTCTTCAGCAGCTCCCACAATAAACACAGGCATCATCCCCTGACTATCTCTAACCGCCCTGGGACCGCTCTTGAGCAGGTACATTATTTTAAGTATCTTGGCGTCACCATCGACAGCAACTTATTCTATGGAGTGCATATTGACAACATTGCCAAAGCAGTTAATACTCACATCGGCCTCCTCTACAGACACAGGAACCCTCTTACACCAGAAGCCTTAAGGTTGGCCGTACACGTCGGCTGGGACTGTCACTTTTTCTAACCCGGGCTCTGTTGTCTGACAGACGCCCACCTTGCCAGGGCTATCAGCCAATCAGAGCCTGGGAATTTCTAAGCCCATTTTTCTAATACTAGTTGTTCCTCTGATCTTTGGATTTACTGTAGTCTTTGCTCTGCAGAGTAACACCAACCCATGCAAAGACCTAACACCAGATGACTAAAATGGGGTATATAACACCACGGTGCTAGAAGAGCCCCAGATTAAGTCACATCCATATGAAACAAACAGGATCCAGTGTTCTAGTCTTCCTCAATATCTCCGTCATTGTAATGCTTCATGTTAAAAGGTTCTTTGTGACATAAGTATTAACGTGCTCAAGAGTCTCTAGCTAGCCAGTTACAGTTACAATATCTTGCACTTTGATTTTTGTTTTTGCTATGTCTAGCCAGTTATATAATGCTCGCAAAGGTTTCAGATCTGTAACTTGTAAATGTGTACTTCAATTCTGGGATCCTCAAGATCTCTAAAGATCTACGATAGTGTCCATTATCATTTTTGACCAACTATGATGAAAATTTTGTAGATCTTAGGCATTTAAGATCGTCTGTTTTAAAACAATTTAGAATTTTATCTCTTATACAGTGTCTGTCTGATACTGGAAACTTAACATTATTTTGTTTTTAACATTATCCTACAGATATTCAATTCGTACAACTTGAGCCTTTGATGCACATACCTGAGTCAGTTTGATGGCTTGATGGGCAGACTGGATGGGCCTTGCGGTCCTTATCTGCCATCAACTTCTATGTTTCTATGTTTACAGTTGATGTCTTGCCACTTAAGCTTTTCATTTATGCATATCTTTGACAATCTATGCTCTGGCAAATGCGCAAACATCAGCCAGTAGTTGATTATATTGTATGTGTATCAGCCTTTGCAGAAACCATAAACACTGCAGTATAGTATTAAGGCATGCTGCAGTGTTTGAGCTGCTGGCCATCAGGTGGTCTGATCAGTGCAACCCACTTCAGTAAATGTCTCTACTCCAATTTTCCATAGCTATATGTGGTTGTTCAGTGCAAAATGGCTGCTGCTGTGTGTGTATATAGTCACTGTACTACAGTATCAGCAGCTAACTCATTACTTTGTAAAATGGGTTGCTTTTTGTGTGTGTGTGTGAAAGGCACTTTATAAATTCATATTCTGTTCTGTTGAAAGAATGCTCTAATGTATCAAGCAAAAACTAGTCCCTGGTCACATAGAGTCATAAAGAATGCATGGATGTGACTGAATCTGCTATCTCTGTCACGCAGATGTAAGCCCAGTGGCTGAAATTGAGAGCACACTATAGAAGTGAACACTGCAGAGAGATTAACTGAACTCACACTGATCAATTTCATAGAGTATATTCCTCTATCCCTAATGTAAAACAAGTGGCATGGTGTTTGCATGTGTTATCGTATTTTAGGGACTAATATTACTGATTACAACAGCAGCATTTTAGAGATGTTAATATTTTATGAATGAAGTGCGTATAAGTTAGACCCGAGGATACTTCTGCTGGTCTCAGCTAATCCTATGTAATTTATTTTTTCTTTAGAGGTTATGGAGACACTATATAGAGAATACCGGATAGGCAACTATGCACAACCAGTGTGTTCTGCCACAGAGGGGTTCTGATTCTCTCTGACCTTGAGAGCGAAGCTCAAGAGGTTCATGGGAATCAGAACCTCGAGGTGGCAGAACACACTGGTTGTGCATAGAGTTGTTCATCCTGTATTTTTTATAGTGTATAGCACTGTGTTAAATATGTGTGCATGGGTTCTTTTGCTTTCAAAATGAAACTTGCTCATGCAGTCTCTAGAGGTTCTAGAATGCTGTTCTACCACAGTAAGGTAGAATCACAATCCATGACCTCTGGAACTGTGGTACAACAGCATTTTGAAAGGGATGGTATTCCATACTGAACAGCACTCTACTATACACTATATCCAGAATTCAAGGGTGCACTATGCTGTCTGTTGTAACTTTCATGCTTACTGGAGTCTCTCACTCATGGTTGCAGACGGCTTATTAGAACTAAATACTGAGATATCACTGGCTTTTGCCCTCTTGGGTAGTAATTCGATGCAAGGGTATGAAGACTCCTACCTGGAAAAATGATGATCATATATTAAATGTAATACCTGCTTGCAGGAATATTGACTGATGCAAAATCAATAAAAATTCAGAAACAACAAAAAAATTTGCATCGGAAGTATCATATCATGCAATCAAAAAATATTCTATAATTTGTCCCACAAGTATTTGAAACGGAGCAAACTATACTTTCTGTGTAACACTGGCATTGCGAGCCAGCTGTTTGTGGGGTTTGCACTGAAGATGTTCATTATACCAATGGCAACGGTAAAGACTGAGAGACATATTTTAGTTTAATCTGCTCGTGTTACAGTCAGATCCAGTCTTACTGGCTGGGGTCAGTTTTGGTATTATTGCCCCCAGATCTGTTGATGACATCTGAAGAGGCTTATATACGTTTGGATAACTATTTAGCAGCTGTGAAAAAAGTTAAAATAAAAAAGTTGAGTTGTCAAAGTGTAATACAGTTTTTATGTAAAGATGGACTCCCCTCTGTCTTGATTAAATCATACATTTCATGTCTATTTTAATGATTTTCTGTATTGAGGAATTTGCTATTTGTAGGTATTTTCTTAATTATAAATGTTTTGTAATAATTGTCATAATCATGTTATGGATAAAACAATAAACATTCTACTACTACTGCTACTTCTATTACTAGTACAGCAGTGTTAGCACTTGGCATGAGCCCAGGTTCCAGATGTGAGACTTGCACCCATCACCTTCTGGCCTAGATGTATAACAGCCACCAAATGGGCCAGAGATTGACACTAAAGATAGATTATAGACAGACTTTAGTCCCGTCGCATCCCTGATCTGTAACTTTATTATCCTTCATATCGAAGCTGACTGGTAGGGATAGGCAAAGCTGCAGGTTCCCCCGCAGACAACTGCATATGAAATGAGCTTGGAAGGACTCGGCATATCATTGTCCAGAAGGATCAACCATCAATTAAAGCACTCTGGGATATACTGGCTAATTCTGGTACTGTAGTGAAGCCAAAGAAAATAATTCAGGGGTTTGCTTCATGGGCCTCATGGTGTGACCTATGGTACAAGCCTTTAGTATGCAGTGTTGTGCTGATTAAGAGGAATTATGTTCCATTCCAGTCCTGAAAGTACAGTCCTCACTACAGGCTTATATCAGCTCATTGCTTTTACCTTGCTTAAGCAGTTGCTACCACTGACTACAATATGCCACCAATTCTCTTTTATTGTAAACCACTGTATAATATCTTGCACTCTTGATTGTATTTATTGTACATAGTTTTTTGTTTGTAGCTTACTTGTACATAGTTTGCTAGTTTGCTTGTCTTTGTACACTTACCTGCTCTGTTTCTGTATTATTTCAGCTGCATTTGCCTAACTCCTGTACCCTGCTCCCCCCGGGTCACACCTGGAAAGGAGCTTCGACTCACGGTGCCTTTCCTGGTTATCAACTTTTAAATAAATAAATAGATGTTTTTGGCTTCAAGGTTGCCTTTGGGCTGGCTAAAGGTTGCTGAAGGGATTTACCTTACAGTAATCTGCAATGCATTGTGAGAGAGCTGCAGAATCATTGCTCTGACCATAGTAATTCTAGGGCTAAAAACAGTGCAGTCAAGTAGGATGGGAAAACTTATTTCCCATCATTTTCTATGTATCTTCATAGTACAATAAATTAATTATATATAATTACTGGTGAGCCCCAATATCAACCAGTTTAAAAAGTCATATCAACTGGCTGGTTGATATGAAAAGCCACACAAAGTCATGCAATGCTGTGCTAAGCTGTGCAAATAGCGCAAAACACCAGTGATTATAAAAAATAAAAGATAGGCAAGTGTGTGTTATGGATTTTTTTTTTACACACCCTCGGTGTGTGATGACTGTGTAAACCTCTCGAGCTATGCTCCCGAGCTTTATGGGTCATCATACACCTCGGGTGTATAATAGAAAATCCATAACACACTCTTGCCTATCCATTATTCTCTATATAATGTATGGGTAGCCCTTTTTACCTACTGAAAATAAGCTGTTTACAACCTTGTAATCTCACTGTTGTGATGTCAGAACCTTATAAACCACTCTCATCTATGTCACAGCAGTGGGTTACAAAATGGAATGCCAGTGTTAAAGATGCATAATAAGATGGGTGTGTGGAGTATTGGATGACTTCACGGCTGGCGTGGTTTGTTCCATCAGGGCGAGCCGAGTGGGCAACCTTCCAGTCATAGAATCCCCCAATAACCCACACCCCAGAGTGGCTTATCATGTATTATACCAACACATTTTGTCATGGATGAAAGTTTAAATTGTTTAATTTTCTTTTTCCTGTGGAAAAAATGATTTTATTAAGAGATATCCTTCCATGAAAAAAATAGTCCATGTTTTTAATGCATTTCGTTATTTAAGGTTTATTAGATGAGTGATAATAACAGTGAGGGATTTTTTAAACAGTTAATATATTGTATAGGCTCTGTTTCTTTAATTATTGTAAGGTAGGTTGCATTTCATTCTTTGGATGCAGTAATCTGAGAGCTTTGACCTGTTGAGGATAAGAGAAAGGGTAGTTATTTATTTGAAATTATATATGCATTTTGATTCATTTTTTCACTTGTACTTACGTTTTATTTTGAAATAAAGTTAACTGTTCCATAGTTAATGAGATGCAATTGAAGGTACTTCGGTTGGGTTGTGGCTCGATGACGTTGGTAGCTGCTTTGTGCATGCAAATATTTGCAGCGTTGAGGCTGTTAGAATCGTCGTGTCTTCTGGTTGAGAAGTTGAAGTTTTGTTCTCAACCTGATTTTCTGGAAACTTAGTAGGATTTATTTGAAAAGGTATGTTATGTTGGGAGAAGCAGGATTTACTTGGATGGAGAACAGTTTTTTTATCAGGCGCAGCATGAACATGGCTTTCAGAAATGTTTTCTGTTGGTTGCAATGCAGAGTCCGTGGAGTTTCTGTTACCACTGATTATCTGGCCCCATTTTTTAAATTCCGAAAGGTTTGGTTGCCAGTAACTTCTGAGTGATGTCTCATTTTTATGACCGGTTATGGCCATGATTTGTCTGGCTTCCATGCAAGAATCACTTAGAAGCGTTACTGCGGTTGCACAGAGGGAGTGGTTTGTAAATATAGTTTCTAGGTTGGCTTCCTTGCAGATTTTGGGTAACATATTACCTAGGAAATTTACCCCATGGGCTCAGCTGGTACCAGACTTCAATTGTATCTAGTATACATTGGTCTAATTTTTGGGATGCAGAAATAAAGCTGGAGGGTTTGGTGGTAGTTTAGATAAATATTTTTGAAACTGCTGACTGACATAGAGGATCATTGGGCTGCAAACATACAGCCTCGGTAAATTGTTTTGTTGGGTCTATTATTTCTTTGTGATTTTTGCTTGCTCGTTAAATGTTTTTGTAAGGTATTCTTCGCCGCTTTCTGTTGCTTTTATTTCAAATGAGTGGACTGTCAGCTGTCTAATGCCTTCATTTCCGTGTCGGCGAAGTGAAGCAAAATGTCCATCCAAACTTTTTTTACTAGCCCAGTGGCAGTGAGTGGAGTCAGTGCAGACGAATTTCTCAGCTTTGTGAGTTGATTAATGGTTAGTGGAGCGTGGTGGTTTGCTTTGTCTTTTCCCTCTTTTCGGTAGCACTTTACAACAGCCTTGAAGATATTGTTGGCTGTGTTAAAGTCTGTGTCATTCATGATGTTAATGCTACGGCTTAGCGGGGGATGATTTAAATATCAATTTAATCCAGCTCTAAGACTGATGTAGCTGGCAAGTACGTACTGGTTGCCATCAGTATTGCGTACTGTACTGTAGTATTGCCTTAGTATCATGTTTAATTCAGAAGGGCTGATGCTGGCAAAGTTAATTTTTATTTCTTTCTGATTTGCCCAATCCATAAATACATTTATTGCCCACCTGGTTTGTTTTTGTGTGGCAATTTCATGTCTTTGCTTCTCTAATTGAATCATTTCCTGTGTGGTGATTTCTTCGTGACGCTTTCTTTTCTTCCCTACAGGATTGGCTGCTGTGTAAGGTGGAGAGGCGCGAGTTCAAGTTGGTGGCTGCAGACACTGGGTGATGTAGTCGGCTGCAGAGGCGACTGGACACTCGTGGTTTCGGACTGTTGGACCGGAGCGCTGTACTGTACTACTGTCTTTGCCTGAGGTACATTTATTGTAGGCGAAAATACGTACTCGTTTTGTAGGCTTTCAAATAGTTTGTCAAGTTCAGTTTCGTCAATTAGTTCAAATGAGGTATCCATTTAAAAAAAAAAACTGTTTTACTATGTCAGCTGTAGTAGGTACTGTTAGCGAGAGGAAAAGCGGCGGTTTTGCGACGTTCGGGGGCTCGGAATGATTCAGTTACGGTGGCGCGAGGATGTGGCAGGCTGGCACCTTTGCCAGTGATTATCGAAGGATTTACACCAGGGTTGAGGTGCCAGTCTGCCTGTGTGATTGGCTGTTGATTTTTCTATGTGGTATAATCAGTATTCTATATACACAGAACGCGATTATTAGTCTCAGTACAGTATTCAAATAACATTCCAGTTGTCACAGTTCACTGTTACTGAGTCTAGTGCTTATCATGTGTGATAGAGATTTTAACTCTGGTGCTATTTTGACCCACTGTTGTTCATGTGGCTGTAGTGGAACTGTCATCCCTAGGAGGTGGAACTCTCCAATGGTATTCAATGGGGAAACATGTCAGAGGAGATGGAACTGAGTTCCGGTGAGTTCCTGTCCAATTTAACCCCTGGTTTAAAGCAATTTTCGAGTAGCCAGGAAAACTGTTTAGACTATAATATTCAGACACAAATTACATTATGTTTCATCAGGTTTTGCATTCCAATCCCCTCATTCTTCACTACCGAGGATGGCTGCATGAAAGCAGGATATCTGTGTCTGAGACTTTATCTCATCTTCCTACTGTTCCTCCCTCCCCTCCAGATATCATAATTCTGTTTATGAGATCATAATACCTTCCACAGCAGCACACGTGTGATGTCACAAATACAGACTTACAACTTCGACTGGAGGAGAAACAGGAGGAAGACATGATGTCTGGTGGACAAAGGTCATGGTTTCATGCAAATATTCTCAAAAACAAGAAATGGGTCATAAATATGTGAAATGAATGAAACAAAAGTTGAATAGAATATTAGGTTTCTAAAAGCATACTATTACCTTTCTAAAAGTACACTGGGAAAACAATTTAATAATAACTGTGCAAAGATTTAATGAATTCAAGGTCCCTGTTAATCAGAATTATTCAACAGAGAGACACCAGCTGTTCAGTACTTTCAGAGTTCATTTGTATGCATTTCCAATATCTCTAGCACTCTTGTGCTATTCAATATGCTAGTTCCCTAAGGCTGCCCGAACAAACACTATTACATTCAGTTCAGGTGGACATGAGGTTACAAGATGATGAAATTCTGATTAAATCTCACCCCAAAACCTCAACTCAGTATTAAGGTACCCTGCATACTGTAGCAGGAGAACTTGCATTTCCAAGGCTTTCTTGTTTTTTCCCAGAACACAGCATAACATTTATCATTATTTGTTGAGTCCAAGCGACCAGGGAAATAACAGAACATGATGGCTTTCTATGGCAGAACTTGCAATATATTATTGATTGAAGTTATTCAGCAATATATTAAAAACCTGAAAAACTTTCACCAAAACATGCCCGTTTCCAGATAATCTGCACATAAGACATAGACTAAGAGTATCTCAAATGCAGGGGGAAGGAACGCCTTGATTTGTGAAAAGTACACCTTCGATTTACAATGGCTGACCAAAGAAGTGGCCATGATATTGGTTGTAAAGTCAGCCCCCCCCCCCAGCTGGATAAAGGTATGCAGCCATGGTGAACCTGATTGTAGGGGTGGGGGGACAGCGGGTACAAAGAAGAAACATTTTTCTCCTCTCAGGATTGCTTAGCGCTAAATATAAAAAATGAAAATGAAATACTCATCATTCATCATTGGTGGGTACCAGCTGAAGGCACAGGACTCCATGGGAGCATTAGCATTAAGAGATTTAGAAGGAGGAGAGCCGATGTTGGGACAGCGCCACCCACAAGGCAGACGTCTGACATGGCACTTGTGGATTGGGCAGTAACCAACACCGGTCCCCCCCCCCTCAGTTCTGTCCGCTTATAGACAGAAGACCGGAAAGGGTGGAGCAAGGAAGCCCAAGGAATAAGGAAAAGGACATAGGATGAAACTCAACAAAAGTAAATAAACCAGCCAGAAAAAGAGACAGACAGACAGACAGAGAATGTGTTCTGGATGGAGGGACTTAAGTTGGGTGCATGTGACCAGGACAACTGAGCAGCCAGAAAGAAAGAAGTAGAAGAAGAGAGATGAGGGAGGGGGAGGAGGGAGGGAGGGAGGGAGGGAGGGGAGAGGGAGGGAGGGAGGGAGGGAGGGAGGAGAGGGAGAGAGAGAGAGAGAGAGAGGCTCCTAACTGTTGGTATAAACAAGGTAGGACAGCTGGCATGCTTTCTATCTTAGCAAGTATGACTGATGCTTATGGAGAGTTAATCAGCAAAAAGGGTAGTCCGCTGAGGACTACACAAGTAGAAAAGCAAGGAAAGGAGTATTCTCTGAGAAGCAAAGTAGACCCACGGTCCTGAGAAGAGCAAGTAGCTCTGTAGGACCATGTTTTTTTTTTTTTTTTTTAGAAAAAGAAGGCAGATCTTGACCTATCTGTCAAGTTAGATCCAAGGTCATGAAAAAAGAAGCCAGCCAGCTGAGGCAGGTTCCTAGAAAAAGGAAACTGTCCTTGAAGATTGAAAGTCAGGAGCCTGAGGAAAAAGAGAGAGAAGGGGAGTAGAAAATTCTCTCTCTCTCTCTCTCTCTCTCCACAGAAGAAACAGTGAGGCTGGAAGGAACAGAGATGCAACAGGCACTTAAGAGAAGACGGACCACTGAGGAAGACAAGGGTAGTCTCACCCAAATAGATGTCCCCCAAACCCTGTCCCAGGAGGGATTAGTGGAGCATGCCAAGCAAGAACTGAGCATTCTACCAAGACAGAAACAGAAAATGAAATTAAGTTTCTCAGTCACTGGCCAGAAGGGCTAGTGACTGGGAAAAACCAGTAGCCCAACAGAATTTTTCACTAGCCCAGCTGAATGTTACCTTCCTCACTACACCTGATATAAAATCTACAAGCATCTGGCTAGTGGGCCGGTGTCAATTTCGACCCCTGTGGAAACAATAAGGAGTTAAGTCAGAATGGCCTGTTACACCCCTCTTGTCTTCCATTCCCTCTCTCCTCCAGAAGAAGATGGCCTAATGTTAAAGGCAAGAGTCAACAAGGCCATCAATTCTAGAAAAAGGGCACAATATCTCTTTTTTAGATGGTAGCACCAAGGATGCCAGCAGGAAAGAGCGAGGAGCTCAAAGACCAGGGTAACTTCCCCCTATTTTGTAGGGAACCACGCCAGGACCACCATAGAAACACAGAAACATAGAATTTGACGGCGGATAAGGACCGCTTGGCCCACCCAGTCTGCCCATTTCCCTGCCTAATGGATAAGCTGCAGATCCTAGTTAACCAGCAGCCTACTTCTTCCTACTCCCACCCCCTAGAATTGCCTTATGACTGTCATATGCATGCTTGAATTCCACCACTGTTTTTGACTCCACAACCTCCTCCAGAAGGCCGTTCCATGCATCCACAACCCTCTCTGTGAAAAAATACTTCCTTAAATTACCTCTGAGCCGCCCCTCTATCTTCAAATTGCACCCTTGTTTCTTGCACACCACTTTTTTGAAAGATGCTACCCTCTTGGACTTTGTTGATTCCCTTGAGGTACTGGAAAGTTTCTATTATGTCCCCCCTCTCCCTCCTTTCCTCGAGGCTATACATATTAAGCTCCTTAAGTCTCTCTTCATATGTCTTCTGGTGCAGACCCTGCACCATTTTAAATGCCCTCCTCTGGACAGCTTCCATCCTGTTTATGTCTTGTGGAGCTTGGGTCTCCAGAACTGCACGTAGTACTCCAGATGGGGTCTGACCAGCTGTCTGTACAGAGGGATAATAACTTCCTGTTTTCTACTGGTGATGCCTCACCCTATGCATCCCAGTATCCCCCCAGCACTCCTTGCTACCCTCTCACATTGCTTGCCCTCCTTTAAGTCATCTGATATGACTACCCCCAGGTCCCTTTCCATTTTTGTTGTTGTTAGTATCTCACCCCCCATTGTGTACTCTTCCCCTGGGTTTTTGTTTCCCAGGTGCATTACCTTGCACTTCTTAGCATTGACTCTAAGCTGCCATACATTTGACCATTCCTCTAACCTTGCCAAGTCCCTTCTCATCCTTTCCACCTCACCCTGTGCATCAACTCTGTTGCAGATCTTTGTGTCATCTGCAGAGAGACATACTTTTCCTTCCAGTCCATCTGCAATGTCGCTTATAAAGACATTGAAGAGGACCGATCCTAATAATGAACCCTGTGGTACCCCACTAGTAACCCCCCTTTCTTCAGAGTGGACTCCATTTACTATTACTCTCTGTGTCCTATTCTCCAGCCAATTCTTTACCCAGGCTGTCATCTTGGGACCCACTCCCAGGCTGGATAACTTGTATGTTAATCTTTTGTGTGGGACTGTGTCAAATGCCTTGCTAAAGTCTAGGTAGGCCATGTCCACAGCCCCTCCCTGATCTACTACTTTGGTCACCCAGTCAAAGAAATCTATCAGATTCATCTGGCATGACCTTCCTGCTGTGAATCCATGCTGCCTTGGGTCCTGTGCCCCTCTGGCCTCTAGATACTCGACAATTCTTTCCTTCAGAAGTGATTCCATCATTTTCCCTATCACTGAGGTTAAACTAACAGGTCTGTAGTTTCCTGCTGCCTTGCTCCCACTTTTGTGAAGGGAATCACATTTGCCCTCCTCCAGTCCTCGGGTACCACCCCATCCTCCCATGATTTGTTAAAGAGGGTAGTCAGTGGTGTCACTAGTTCTACCCTTAGTTCTTTAGAATTCTGGGATGAATCCCATCAGGCCCCATTGCTTTGTCCACCTTCAGTTTTAAGAGTTCTTTCAGAACCCTTTCTTCTGTAAATGGACTGGTATCAACTTCTGTATTCAGAGTGCTCTACTGTTTGTTTTAGGTACCTCCACCTCTTCATTTGTAAATACTGAGCAAAATATTTGTTTAGTATCTCTTCCTTTCACAGTAACCCTCTGCCCACCCTCCTCCCCTTTATTAAGCCTCACTATCCCTCCCTTGGTCTTCCTTCTCCCTGATGTACCTATAAAAGGTTTTATCCCTTCTTAACTGAGTTGGCTATCTTTACCTCAGTTTGGGCCTTTGCTGTTCTGACTGCCTTCCCAGCTTCCTTTTGCTTTAAATGATACAGTTCTCTGTCCTGCCCTTCTGTGATTCCTTGTACTTCCTGAATGCTTTTTTTCTCTTGAACCTTCACTGCCACTTCCTTTGAGAACCACAGTGGTTTCTTACATCGTTTCATTTTGTTTATTTGCTTCACACAAGGCTTGTTACCTCTGTGATGGCAGTTTTATTATTCCCCATTGTTCTTCCACCCTCCTTCCTGCCCATTTGCTAGTGCATTCCTTAGGCACTCACCCATTTTGGCAAAGTCAGCCCTCCTAAAGTCCAGTACTTTTGCCTTTGTATGGCTTGACTCTATTGCTGTGTTTATTGTGAACCATACTGTTTGATGGTCGCTAGTTCCCACATGGCTACCCACTTCTACATCTGTGATCCTCTCTCCATCTCCATTTGAGAGAACCAGGTCTAAGATTGTTCTCTCTTGAGTGGGCTCCAATACTAGTTGTCTAAGGCATGCCCCCTGTAGGGCATCTAGAATAACCCCACTCTTCGAAGTGGCTGCTGCAACTGCACTCCAGTTAACATCTGGCATATTCAGATCACCCATCAGCAAAATCTCCCCTTTTTCTGCCATTCTAAGTATACTTTCTATCATTTTCCTTGTCCATTTCCTCCCCCTGAGAAGGGGGTCTGTATACCACCCCTGTGCGGATTGTGGTGCCATTGCCTGTCTCCAAATTTACACACAGTACTTCTTCTCCTCCCTGTTTACCCTTTTGTTCTGTTGCTTTGATTCCTTCCCTTATGTAAAGAGCTACTCCTCCTCTTTTACCCTCCCTGTCCCTCCTGTAGATATTGTATCCTGGTATGTTTATGTCCCAGTCATGGTTTTGTGTGTACCATGTTTTTATGACTGCCACGATATCCAGATGTTCCTCCTCCATCAAGGCCACTAATTCAGGAAGCTTGTTACTCAGACTACAGGCATTGGTACTCATTGCTCTCCATTTTTTGATGGCTTTACCTTCTGTTGCAGCATCCCCCACTGACCTTTCTACCTCTGTCTTTTTCTCATTTAATACCCTGTTTTGTAGGGAAAGGCTGGGATTTTTCTGCTGCTTATCAGTGCCTCCCTCCTTGACTAGTTTAAAAAGGAGGCAGTATAGCGCAGTGGCCTAAGGCTCTGAGCTGCAAATCTGGTGACATCCAGCAGACCAGACCTGGGTTTGAATCCCACGGCTTCCACTTGCATACTGTGTGACCCTGAGCAAGTCACTTAACCTCCTTGTTCTCCCAGGTTGCTCCTGTAAAAAAGCTTTTAGCTTAGTGTGCTATACTTGGTAAAACAACTAAAAAAAAAAAAAAAAAAGCTTGTCAATGAAGCATTTAAACCAATTGCTCAAAAGACTTGTTCCCTTCCTGGACAGATGCAGACCATCCTGCCAGTATAGGCTGGTGTCCCTCCAGGTGGAACCCCAGTCCCCAGTGAAGCCAAACCCCTGTGCTCCACACCATTTTTTCAACCATTCATTAAACTGCATGGTGCAAAGTACCCTCGCCTCACCCATGCCATTGACAGGCATCACCTCTGAGAATGATAGTGTGTGTGTGCTACTTGTCTTAGGCCCCTCCCCAACTCTACAAAGTCCTCCTGCACTGCTCTGATCTCATGATGAGCCAAGTCATTTGTCCCTAGGTGGACAATGACGTCCAGCTCAGACTCCCGTGCAGCTGTTCTCGTGATCCTGAGGATGCACTTCCTGTACCTCCAAGCCATGGCACCAGGCAGGCACCTTACTTGAGTTTCTCCTGCTCCCCCAGTTCTAGCCCTCAATAATTGAGTCCCCCACCAGGAGCTGCTTCTTCCTGTGGTGTCCTCTGCCTCCTTCCTGTGGGCCTCCCTTGTGACAGTTGTCCTCAGCCTCCTTAGTCTCCTCTTTGGGTGCATCCATAGGGGAGCTATGCTCTCCCAGAATGGTGTATGGATTGTGGAGTGGAACAACTGACTGGGTGTGCCTCTGTTCCACCATCCTCACCCTCCCTGAGCCCACTGTGGTCCAACTGCTGTGCTTTCTTCGCAACCTCTGAGGTAGTGGTGGTGGCTCTGGTGCTCCCTGGATGGGGGAGGTTCCCTTCCTACTGTCCAGTGTGGCCTCGGGGAAGGTTCCCTTACTACTGTCCAGTGTGGCCTGAAGATGGGCAACTTCCTTCCTCAGGGCAGAGAGTTGTCTGCAAACAGGGCAGCACCTCAGCCTCCACAAAGACTCCTGGAAGACCGCTGCCCCACAGCCATTACATTGCACTACTCCCCACATGTTTATCTACTTTTTGTGTGTGTGTGTGTGTGTGTGTGTGTGTGTGATTGGTTTGTTATATAGAAATATATATATTATACAATGTGTATGCTTATATTGTCAGTGCAGTGTGCTAGAGAGGATATAACAGTGATATGCACCTTGCACTCTTGAGGAAATTATGTCAGAACCTCAGGTATAAAGGAACTACTTCCAGGGGTGGGTGGGGTGAGGGTGGGCAGGGTTGGGCTTAAACTGTGCCCTCATGAAACAATCAGCTAAAAGCTCTGACCCACCGCTGCGATGAGTGCCTTCTTGTCAGCAAGATGCCCTACACAACAATTTGACAGAGAAAATACCCTGCCAATCAAACAGAGAAAAATCCAGACATCCAAGTCAGACACAGGTAAACCTCCCCAGCCCCAAAACAGCCTGGTGGTTTGTGCTCTGAAAGTAGTCAGCCCCAAAATAAGTCAGCTGTGCTTTAAACTCTTCCTGCACTAAAAATCTTAAGAATTGTAACAAAAGTAAAGCTAGATCCACTTCCCTCTGTTGCTTGAAAGACTGTCTTTTCCTGATAATTCTAAGTTCCTTATTTCACCTTTCAGTTAGAAGTAGCCTCCACCTGCAGAATATCTGCTACAAACCAAAGACAATTGTAAGGTTCACCTCCCTCTGTTGTGAGCACAACCCGCTTTCTTGCAAATCCTATGTTCAGTATTGCAGCTTCCAGCCAGAGGTAGCGTCACCTGAAGAATATTAGCCGGGACCTGAAGGGTCTGCCTTCTGATGGCTTTCACCCTGGATGTGACTATCCCCTTTTTTTTAACAGAGGGAAGGAGGGAAGGTGGCCACCCAGAAGCCTGGTGAAGCAGGGAAGGGGGGGGCAGCAGTGATGAATAGTGAAGATATCCTGCAAGATAAAGAATAATGGTGAGTACGTAATTTTCATATCTTTCAAGGATCAGTCTTCACCATTCATCACTGGTGGGTGAGTACCAAACTGCCACCTAATGTGGCGTTGGCAAACCCTGAGGGAAAAAAAATCCCTTGGCCTCTTGTGGGGGAGACTCAAGAGGTGGGGGCCCCTCACAGGTCTGGCAGAACCTGAGACTAGTCATGGACAGGCAGAGGCTCCCGTGACCTGAGAGATGGAAGTTGCCCCACTAGCTCACTCCTGACTCTGGTAGAAAACAAATGCCCCCCTTCTCCCGGAAGTGTGAGGCAATCACCCTACGCCAGGCCAAGGGTGACAGCCTTGATACTGTAGGTGAAGCCATGCCATCTGCCTAATGCAGACTGCAGTTCCCATGAATCTAGAGGCTACCTCATTGGCATAGTGAGATGCCCTTGACTGGTGTCTTGCTAGTTCCAGACCTTGCGTGGAAAGGTGAATGGCTTGCCTGGTTGACTCACTGTCAGGTATGGATGCCAGGAGCTGCCCCAAAATTGCTTACAGGTACCTAGCACAGGGAGCCTGGTGTGCAGAAATGCACAACATGAGGCGTGCAACTGAAAAAAACCCTTCTACCCCAGCAGTCAAACTTAACAGAGTCAGACTCAGGGGGTGGTCATGCCTTGGGTGACGATACCCAGAGGGGGTATCTAGGAGCCCAACTCCCAAAGAGGGGTGGGGCATGGCAACAGGACACCCCAGAGGTGCACAATACCTGTGCTGACAGTCCCTCTGCATTGGAGATGGGACACAGGGATGAAGCCAGACATTGTGCGATGCCTCTGTAAACGGCCAAGGCCACAGAGGTATGACAGTGGTGTCAGAGCTGTACTCCCCGAGGAAGGACAGCATTGCACTGGCAGGATTGCACACTGCAAAAGGAGAAATGTGCAGCTCCTCCAGCATCCCCGAAAGGAAATGCTGATAGCTGGTGAGATCAGCATCGAAGAAGTAGTGGGCAGATGTAGCCTCTTCCTCATTGGAGGAAGATAAGGATGCAGAGGAGCTGGACTCAGGGAGAGGAGGTGCTGCGGGTTCAGGATGGAACATGACCTTGTCCACTGCACTCAGTTATCTAAGGAAAGCATCAGCCATAGCTCTGAATTCTTCCCAAGTCAAGAGTCCCCTAGGGCCAGAGAAATCTGGAAGACGGGGGGAGAAGGCAGAGGAGGAGGAGGAGGAGGAGGGTTGTAGCAGACCATACTATGCCCTCTGCCAGGGTTGCAGGAACAAGCAGGGGAGCCCTGGGGAGGGGCTGCGCAACCCAGCCACCACTGAATGCCCAACTGTAGCAGGGCGAACAGGGTGGTGCCCTCAGGTGGAAACCCCTGGGTGAGGAGATCGGAGCCAGCCGCATCCTCTGTCCCCACCTACTGCAAAGTCTACCAGTTATATAAGGGAAGGAAGGTCCATGTCAGCACTGTGACTTCTTACAGAGCCCACAGTCACCCTAGAGGTGGGGTGCCATGCCAATTTAGACCTCCTGACCCCCCCTCCTCAACTGACAGAACCTTGCTCCTCAGAGAGAGCCTAACAGCCAAAGTGGAGCCTGAAGGCTGGATGGTGGCAGACCTGGCACCGCCAATAGTGTCAGAGTGCACCCTGGCAGCAGCACCGGAATCCAACCTGGTGCCAAGGGCAGCAGCAGACCCCAACTAGAGATCGAACCCAACACTGCCAACCCCTCTGGTGCCAGGATCAGCACTGGCAATGTCTCCAACACTGCAGGCGGTGCCGAGAGACTTAGGGGAGGCAGCACCGAGACTGGCACCGAGGATGGGACTCTGAGGCTCCACAGGCCATGAACACCTACCTAGCACTAGGCCTAGAACGGTCCAGTGACTCACCAGGGTTGGGCCACCAGTCAGGACCATCCCGATCGTCATCCTCTGAGTTGGAGGACAAGATCCGGGAGATCTCCAGCTGTGCGATCCCCCCAGACCTGCCCTCTCCCAAGGCCATGAAAGGCAGTATGAGGGGACCTAGCCACACAACCAACACTGCCTCGATCACCGACACCGGAGAAGGTGTCAGGAGTAGAGATGGCACCAGACTGTGCTGTTGAGGGATCCACTGGCACAGGCCTAGTGAATAGCTACAGTGCCACACCTGGGGATGTCTGGAGCCCCCAGAGAGGCACCGAACTGTAAGGAGTACCCAACTGATCCCCCAGAGGAGGCCAGCTGTCCCAACAACCCCTCGCTCAGGCCTCCCATCACAGCGGAACTAGGAACAGCGGAGGCCTGGTCTCCCTCTGTAGGTATAGTACCATGAAGGGGCTCAGGAAAGAGCCGAAGACCAGATCCTGGTGTCCCAGGTACAACGCCATCCTCTGAAGGTTGGGCGTACTCCTGCCCCTGAAGGTTGGGGGGGTCCTGCCCCAACCTTAATGCGTGGATCGGAAGGATATGGAGGTCCATGGAGAAACATGCATTGCACCAGTCCATATCATGGTTCAGGCCCAGCAAGTCAGGCAGTGGTCACAGGCTTCCCACAGGGGCACTGATGCGGGGGGAGGGGGGAGCCCCGCCTTGGATTTCCCAGTTTTCTTAGGCCCTGGACTGGACATGACCAAAGTAAAAGAACACAACAAAAAGAAGCAAAAATAGCACCTGGTGCAGTACAGGAGACAAAAAGAAAGAAATTACACAAAAACGGTGTCGATGTCGACAAAATAGCATCGAAGTTCGATACAATGTTGAGCAAAAATGCGGTGGAAGAACTGTGATGGAATCTGTATGCTGAGTGCTCCCACGGAGATGTAGCCTTGATGGTGGGGAAAAACATAACTGAGAGGGGTGGGGGGCCAGCGCTGGTTACTGCCCAGTCCACAAGCACCATGTTATACATTTGCCACATGAGTGGTGCTGTCCCAACGTCGTCTCTCCTCCTTCTAAAGCTCTTAAAGCTAAAGCTCCTGCAGAGTCCTGCACCTTCGGCTTGTACCCACCAGTGACGAATGGTGAAGATTGATCCTTGGAAGATCATAGAATTTGTTGGAAGAAATTCTATATTTCTCTGTTTATCAATAAGCAATCCTGAGAGGAGATAAATGTTTCCCCTTTGTTCCCTCTGTCCTGCCTCCCCCCCATCCCTACAATCAGGTAAACATTCCAGTATCTCTTATTTTGCTAAAAGGTCCTCTTATGCTACAGTAACTTCGGCAAAGTTCCAAGGTCAGTTGCATTTCCTATTTCATTGGGGGATGTGTCTCTTTTTGCTGTACATGAAAAATACATGCTTTAAAACTAAAGCTCATTTTAAAATTAAAGAAATAATTACACATGATTTATATAGAGAATAATGCATGGGGTGGTGTGTGTTGCGAGAATTTGATACACACCCGAGGTGTGTGATGCTACATAAACCCTGAGAGTGAAGCTCAAGGGGTTTATTTAAGCATCACACACTGAAGGTGTATATGAAATTTGAGTAACCCCACCACCCCATGCCTTATTTTTATATAACTAGTCATCAATTTTTTCTTACCTCCCCCATAACTTTTTAGTTTGTAGTTGGTTAGGTAACGAGTTGCTTTTACAGGGCAGACATCCGGTTTGCATGTTATGTAGAGGACCATAAATACATTTTTATGTGAGTATTTTCTTCCCCCCACACGCACTCGAAGAAGTATGGAGGAACCCGGAAGTCAGGTCAGGTAACTAGGTCTTTGTCCCAGTAGCGGTCGGCTGGCTCCGATACTGAAGTGACGTGCAATATAGAAGAGCACCACTGTTTACCCCCCTCTCCCCACCTCTTCTTGATGTCTTGTAGGGTTATTTTAAAAGTAAGTCTGGCGTTTTAAAAGAAAAAGTAACTGAAGAGCGTGTAAAAGCCCACTCTGTGGTAATTTCAGATCATGCATAGTGACTCACTGAACAGCACTTGAGACTTTCTTGAGACTGCAGCTACTGTTCAGTGAACGTGTGTTTGCTGTAATAACCGTCCAGTTATTACGGCAAATAATAACTGGCCATTAGCACTGAAAAAAATTGATGGCAAGTTATTATATGATCATATCTACAGCTACTGTCTCCTCAGTTTTGCTTCACAATCCCCTCACTCCACAATACAGATTTGTATCAGTATTGATAACAGGATGTTTGGTAACCAACCAGGACTAATATTTGAAACTGGTTCAGGATAGCTCATTCTGCAAAGAGGGTACCGTATGCTAGCAGCTTCAAAGTTCTGAAATTCTAAGTTCGGTTTCCTCGTTACGGGTGTGTCTCCATGTTGTCTGTTAAATAACACATTTTACTACGAATTAAAAGCTTCATTTCACAAACACTGTTTCCAATAATTTCTAATAAATCTATCTGTAAGTGTTCCTGGTCTCTTGTGGTTGTAACTGTTTCCCTGGCAGTTCTTTGGATGGCAAAATGGCTAGACTTTGCCTGGAGCCCTCGCAACCAAAGAACTCTCTGAAGGCAACTGCATAACCTTTAGACTTAACCACTGAGACTGCAACTATATTTAGTTTTGCATCTGAACTCAAAAAACAAATAAAGAAAATTATTAACTTGTGTGTTGTAATTGTGTATTATGACATCTGTTTTGTATATTATAATTTATGTTTAGGGATTATCTGTATTTATTAGTCAGTTTTATTCTGTACTGTATTTTAAGTTTTTGTTTTGTATTTTATATTGTAGGTCATTTTTGTCAAATCTGGTAAGATGGGCATTATTTTTTTTTTTGAAATTTAAGTTTTATTGTTATTAAAAGTATAAAAGGGAAAAAACAGTATCCATACATATCTGGAGAAAGCATGCAGGATATAAACATGTAAGCAACAAACCTTGAAACAAAACTTCCCATCCCCCTTAGAGACAGATCCCAGAAATATACAAAAAGTAACCACCCAACCCCCAAGGAAGCCCATATGAAATTCGAACAACAAGCTGTGGCACCTCCCAACACCCCTTCCCCCAACCCAAACCCCTCCTCCCAGGGTGCACCACCATGAATTACTACAGTAATACAATAGAGATCTACTGACAGTAAATCAAATCATAGTCACAAACAGACACAGGTATAGCTACATCAAGAAAATAAAAAACCTGATTATAGTTAGGCTAACAGAAAAGGTGAGGACATAAATGCATGTGGACATAGGGACGGTCAAAATGGAGAAACCAATTTACTTCAGACAAAGAGCCTGTAGTTTACCCCATCTCCTGTGAAACAGATCCAATCACCCTCTAAGACTGGCAGCAAGCTTTTCGGATTGGAGATACGATAATAATTCAGTTAACCAATCAGCAAATGACAGGGCCAATTGATCAGTCCAATGTCTTAACACCATTTTTTTGACAGCCATAGCCACCATGGCCATGTGATATTTACGTTCAACACTGTCAACCCACGAAAAATCCCCAAAGACACACACCTCAGGACTAAAAAAGCCAGACAGACCTAATAAAGGATCGAGATAGCTTTTAATCTGAGACCACAACGGGGCCACTTTGGGACAGTCCCAAAATACATGAACAATATCTCCATCCCCATGTAAACACCTGAAACAGCTAGAATGGGGAACCTTTTGAGATAGTTTAGCTGGGGTGTAATACAGATTATTAACAATGTAGTACTGAGTTAACCTGAACCTGTCCTGGGTATGATATCTGTGAAGGTCCTTCCAAACCCCAGACCAATCAAAGGAAACTCGGCAAGAGATGAGTCCAAACATCCGAGCCAGCCACCCCTCAGGTGAGTTATAGTCCAGAAGAAAAGAGTATATCAAAGAGACAGAGTGAGACTGAGAAGCAAGTCTAACCACTTCAGAAAGAAAAGGTGCAACCACGGACTCCCCAGGGAAAGAGCCAAATCTCTGATTGATTAAGTGCCTCAGTTGGTAAACCTTGAAATTGGATCGACTAGGAATATGGAACTTCCCAAGAATATCACCAGAGGAGAGAAGGGAATCAACATTAAAAAAGTTCCCCAGACTAGCCTCGTTGATTTGCGGCAGCCATTCAGGACCAATCCATGAATCACCTAACTTAATATTGGGATTAGCAACAACCGGCTGCCCAAATCCGACGCGGGGGAACCGTGGAAATGCCCCAAACATTGCCAAAAAACCGCAATAGCAGTCCTTATGACATTATCTGGGATCCACTTAGCTAGCAAGTTCGGGGGTAGATAAAAGAGAGCATGCTTATCAAATTTGATTGCAGCGAGGGAAAGATGCTCTAACTGAAGCCAGATAGGACAAGACACATCCGGTTCAGCAGAAAACCACCTACCCAACCTAGAAAGATGGGCAGCCCAGTAGTACAACAGAGATTGGGCAATCTGAGACCTCCTCGATCCTTAGAGAGATAATTTACCGCATTTAACGCTTAACTGCCCTCTTGGACCAGATGAATTGAGAGAAAAGCGAGTGAAACTGTTGAATATAGGAAACAGGCAGCTTAAGATTAACCAAGTTCAGTGGATAAAACACTCTGGGAAGGACATTCATCTTAATCACATTAATCCGACCCCAGAGTGACATGGGAAGAGCTGACCAACGTTGAAGGTCCTGTAAACCGAATCCCTGAGTCGGTCTAGGTTCAATTCTTCAAAAGAGAGGAATCAGTAGAAAAAGAATCTTAAATATTTAATATATCTAGGGCCCACTTCATACCAAAGGAGGAGAATTCAGCCTTGGTAGCATGAACATTAAGAGGGAAAATTTCGGATTTGGAAACATTCAACCTATAGCCTGAAAAGATACCAAACCTCTCAATCAGCCCTAAAACCTCCCTAAGAGACTCAACTGGTTCCACCAGATGTAAAAGGATATCATTGGCATACACTGAGAGGACCAGTTCTTTTTGACACAAAGTAATTCCTCTGACCAGGGCCGAGGCCTTAATCCTTCTGAGTAGCGGTTCCAAATACAAATTGAATAAGAGAGGCGAGAGTGGACAGCCCTGTCTAGTACCCGCATAAAGACGGAAAAGAGAAGAAAATACCCCATTACAATATACTCTGGCAGAAGGGCAACTGTAAAACACCCGGATTCTATTAACAAAGGCAAGCGGGAAGCCCATCCTCTCGAGGACAGCCCAGAGAAACCCCCAGTCGACACGATCAAAGGCCTTTTCGGCATCGCGAGAAACCAGAACCGCCGGATGTGAAAAGGATTGAGCATACCAGTAGATATGCAGAGGGTCTCAAATGATCAGCCGAGGATCTACAGGCACAAATCCCGCCTGCTCAGGACTCAGCAGTTCTGACCAAACCTTTAATACGGTCGGCCAGGATCTTAGCAAGGATCTTCATATCATAGTTCTGGAGTGATATGGGTCTGTAGCTAGCTGGGTCCGTAGGAACCTTGTCGGGCTTAGGAATTAAGACAATGGTTGCCTCAAAAAGCGATGGGTCTACCTCGGAGGCTGAGGCCAGATAGTCATAGAGCCTGAGGAGGGAAGGAACTAGGTCCTTAACAAAAGTCTTATAAAAATTAGCTGGGAACCCATCAGGCCCCGGCGTACGGTCCGGAGTGAGAGAAGCAATAGCCCTCTCAACTTCCTCCTCAGAAATGGGAGCAGACAAAATAGCCCGCTGGGCCTCAGACAGGCAGGGAATATCCGTCTCACCTAGATAATTGTTTAAATCAGCAACAGAATACGACTCCGAGCTCACTGTACAAACCGCGAAGAATTCTTTGAAGACGTGGCAATTTTCTCCGAGGCGCGATGACAGCTTCCCGGAAGGGGAGACCAGAGAAGGAATAAGCCTAGAACTCTCAAGAACCCGGAGACGCTGTGCCAAAAGCTTGCCAGATTTTTCTCCTTGGTCAATGTACTTGGCCTGGGTCTTAATAAGAGATATTCAGTTTTCTCCCTCAAGAAATCCATATACTTGTCCTTGACTACCAAAAGCTGCTTGAGATCAGTCAGGGAGGAAGTTGAGAGATATTTAGCCTCAAAATCCCGAACTCTACCCATCAAAGCTAGGGAGTCAGCAAGTCCCGTCCTCCTTCTGAAGGAAGCCATCTTGATAAACTCGCCCCTCAAAAAACACTTAAGAGCTGACCAGACCAGATCGAATCTAGGAACAGAGTTGAGGTTCTCTGCCAAGAATATTGATATCAAAGAACTTATGTTAGATACAGTCCTCGAGTCCTTTAAAAGCTGCGTATTCAGCCTCCAAACCGAATCCCGTGAGTATTCAGGATTAAGGGAAAGTTTAATCCAGACAACCGCATGGTCAGAAAGAATAATTGGGTCAATGCCGCCAAACCGAGCTAGAGAGAAAGGAAACACTAATCAAGATCATGTCCAGACGAGATTGGTAGCATGGATTGAGAGAGAAAGGTATAGGCCTGAAGAGCGGGTTAGCAAGTCTCCAGGATCGATAAACCTACCAGTGATCTCAAATCTGAAAAGGCTCTATGGGCCGGAGAAGGTGGGCGCCTATCTCGGGGGTCTCTGTCCAATGTCAGCGAAACAGGAAGGTTCCAATCTCCTCCTAGTATAAATTGAGTTGGGAGGAAACTAATCAATTTCTCCGTAAGAGACCTGAAAATCTAGAATCTCCTCCAACTGGACCATATATAGATCCTAAGACAACATTTTCACCATTAAGAACCCCTTGAATCAAGACAAATCTCCTCCACATCCGCCACCGTCTTCTCTGCAGTAATAAAACCTGCTTTTTAATGAGAACTGCAACCCCCCTACTATAACAGGAATTACCAGCCAGATAGGAATAGGAGAAACCAGACCGAGATAGCATATTAGTGTCCGACTGAGTGAGGTGTGTCTCTTGGAGAAAGAGAATGTCAACACACATTAATGAGCAGTGTCGAAATATCTGGAGACGTTTGACCCGTCCCGGAGTCCACGTACATTCCACGAAGCAATTTTCAGAGACATTTTAACACTTTAAAATACTGTACACAGGCTAGATACAACCGGACAATCATATAGTTGAAGAGAAAGGTAGGATGCACCCCCCCCCACAATATACCCATTAAATTCACTATGATTAGCTCCCAAAAGGACCCAACCCAAAAACGAAACCCCCCCCCCCATCATGAACCACAGACACCCCTGAAAAATAAAACTCAAGCCCAACAGGGAGAGGCAGACAGCCACCCACCTGACCTCCCCCCCGACCAAACTTATTCTTCCAGGTGTCCTATATAGATCAGTCCCTGATGAAAACCACCGCCCCACATTAACTCCTATCCTACGAAAAGTCCTTAGCAACGAAACCAATCCCCCAGCCCCAAATCCCACGAACCCAGCGAGAAATATAAAAAAACCCAAAAAAACTATATACAAAGGAAGACCAGAATGGACATGTTATCCAGATACAGTAAACCAGTTCTGGCCCTCCAAATCCCATTGCGAACCCCCATGTCCCAGGTGAGCACTGCAAATAACCTACCCAGGGCCAGAAGAGCCCCCATACCCCGAAACCAGTACCGGAAGTCAACATCGTCACCCGGAAGGGGTTAGCCACCCCCAAATCTCAGGCTCGCAATAAGGCATCCAGCGAGCGGCATCCAAAGGCCATAGACCCCCAGTTGCCACCCACCGGCAATATAAATGCGATCCTGAAGGGAGAAAAGGAAAGGGGAAGAAAAAGGGAAAGGGGCAGTGAGGCCTGTAGTAGCAGGCAATACCCGACCCCCCCAGAACAGGCGGCAGCAGAATAGATCAACGGAATACACCCCGAAACCAGCTCTGCCAGTTACTCCCAGCTCAGTTCCGGTCATCGGGAAAACAATATCCCCAAAGAAAAGGCCAGATCAACTCACCCCTCAGTGAGGTTGTCCAGGGTTCGCAGAGTGTCCGGGTAGACGAGCTCAATTCGCACTCAAATCAATGTTGGGGCACAGTTTCAAGGGGGCCAAGTTAAAAGACGGACCACAAAAGTCCTCTTCCCCGGAAGTCCCCAGGGAAACACCAGCCCGGAACTTGGTTCCACCCAACCGACCGGAAAAATGACGAGGAAGACACAGCCACCCCACCATTACCACCCCACCAACCCCGCAGCCGAAAGGAAGAAAGGGAAACCAAACAAGGTAGGAAAGAACCCTAAAGGGGGGTAAGAGAGAAAGGGAAGGTAAAAGGGACACCCAACCAGGGAGGACTAAGCGGGCAACCTCCCAAGGGGTAGGGAAGACGGGCGGCCTAATCACCCCGAAAGCTAGGCCTTTCCCTCGGCCTACCCCCTGATGAACAGTACCAGAAACATTTTAGAAAACAGGTACAAGCAAACAGATTGTGACATCCATCAGACAAAACATAAGTCCATTCATCCCGGTGTCTTGAAAAGATCCGGTAACTTCGAGGCAAGTTCCTCAGGGCCGAGTCAGGCGATGTATAGCTGTAGGCAGGCGCCCGGACAGTAATCTTCAGGGTTGCAGGGTATATCATCTTGAAGGGGATTGAGGCAGGGATCAGTTTGGACACAATCTGGTGGAAGGCAGCCCTCTTCTCCCTAGTCTCCTTCGGAAGATCTTGAGCGATGCGCAGCTTACACGAGCCCCACAGGATCTCCTTATGCTCTCTCACCTTCATGAAGACGTGCTGGCGCTCCAAATAGCTTAAAAATTTAACTATTATGGGCCGAGGAGTAGAACCCGGTGGAGGTCTGGGCCGTAGGGACCAGTGGGCACGCTCCAGATGATACAAGGAGCTTATTGGCGAGGGCCCAACCACCTTAACTAAAAATTTTTGCAGGAAAGCGAGCATGTCAGGCCCTTCCTCAAGTTCGGGGAGACCAAATATCAGCAGATTGTTTCTGCGGTTACGACCTTCGAGATCCTCCACTTTATTTTGAAGCTTCTTGATGTGTTGCCTCATGTCATCCACCGTGCCCTCCGATCTTTCCTGTCTTCTTTCCACCGAGCACACCCTGGCTTCAACATCCTCGACCCTGGTGGAGACTGACGCTAGGTCGGAACGCAGCGACTTCATCTCAGCTGCGAGATCTTTCAAAATATCTTTGATAGGGCAGAGTTCATGCATGAACTTGTCTTCAGTTAGGGGAAGGGCCGCTGTTCCTTTGTTCTCCGCCCGTTCAGGCTTACCCGGACCTTGATTCCGTTGTTTTTTAGCTGCTTTGTTCGGAGACGCAGGCGGGGTATGCTTAACTGGGGCCTGCTTCATATCGGCCTCCATCTCCCCACAAAATCGCGCTAATCCCAGGACCAATTAGAGGAAACAGCAGTAGTACAAGTAAATGATTCTCCTCCGGTAACAATTTGGGAAATTAGCGATCGCGATCTTAAAACAAAACCGCAAAAACGGCGACGAGAGGGGGGAGCTCCAAGACCATGCAGCCGTCTAGACAGATGCCATCACGTGACCCCAAGATGGGCATTATACTCGTGGATTTACCAGATTTTAAATAAACAAACCAAACCATACTTAATGTTACATATGAACATACTGTATATGAGACTCAGAAACTGTAGATACACCCATTCTTATAACATTGCCTTGAAAAGGTAAACCCAATTTGCCAAGGTCAGTTACATAACAGTGCATGTATTTTACATCATTACACAAATTCTTACCTCTATTGTTTAGCCAAAAAGCCTATTTACTAAACAACAGCTAGCCATTTTATAAGCACAATAACCCACTCCAGGGTATGAAGTAATGCTAAATCAATATACTACCCAGAGGTGTAAAGGTACTCTGTGTAAATGCCTCGACTCTCTCACCCCCCATAGTATGCACAGATCTAGCATTACTGAACAACCAGTCATGGGTTATTGCTTACATCATACACCCAGTAACTGTTTGCTGTGACAACTGTAAAATGGATGACTGCCAACATATGCCATCTTAATCAGTTTTAAAAGGTGTAAACCCCCTCCCCCATAATGACTTTACCTTTAATGCTCCCCGAACTTGCACATCAAATGAGTCAGTCACTGCCGACAGAGCTGATGCACTGACGCTCCCTGACTAAATCTGGAATCTCCGATTGTTGCCACGACTGAACTGCACATGTCTCTGCACCCACACTGGACTCATTTGGGGCCAACAGTACTGTTTGCAAGCTGAACTTTGTATAAATAGAGACATTTTAGGAAAGACTGCCTATGGAGTACAAAACTGGCAGCCATCAATGTCACCTCTGACTCAAAATAGCATGGTGGGATCAGAGGGTGACTGGTTGACCAATCAGGATCAGAAGCTTGAGGAGAGAGCCACAAGAGCTTATAGGCTTGTAGTGGACTTCATTAATTCAGTTGCCTTTGCAGCATCCAATCGCCTGTCGAGTGGCAGGCCTCCCGACCTGCTGATAGTGACTGACAGCGAGTCAGGAGCTGTTAACCCCCAGTTAACAGCAGGGGTTGTGACAGAACTCTTTCAGCTGGCAGCTGTGTGTGGAATAGAGCAGAGCTACATGCTGTTGACCGAGACAGCCTAGGATGTCTGTGCTGCTACAGAGAGACAGATATGTCTGCCAAAGACAGAGTGAAAGGAGAAAGCAGAAAGCAGAACTTCTGTTGCTGTACAGGAAGTAACTGCACACTAACCTAGCACAAATTAAAGGCTGCAGACCATAATGGAGATACTTTCTTGTGTTGCAGCTCTGAATTGCCTGTGAACACAGCTAGTCTGGGGAGCCACTCAGCCAGTGCCACAGCCTGGTACAGGTAACTGCAACATACTATGGACTAGATGCCAGGTGTGCTGATCTGATGTGGGCCGGTTGAGCTGCCTTGTATCATAAGATCATTTACTGAAGGCAGTGGTCAGGAAAGGCCTGAGGATCAGAAAAAACTGCAGTTTGCCAGCAGACACCAGAGGCCTTCAGAGAGAAGGGGAGACAGAGAGTCAACCCATCCACAGAAGGATTCACTGCAACTGCACCATTGTCTCTGGGCATCATGAGAGAGCCCTTGGTCTGGAAGAATCATGAGGAAAACAGGGCTTGTCATGCATCATGCAGTGTCATAGTTTGGGGAAATAATTTAGTGGACTAGGCCATCCAGTCAGGATTTACATATACCATTTTGGGGTGAGTGCCTTTGGGTTTGTGGGTATAAGCTGTAACAAAGCACTATTTGTCTAATTCAAGTGTATCATCACCTGTTAACCAGCCATGTGCAATGTCATAGGGCCTATGCCACTTCTATGGATGGGTACCTAGTAGAGCAATATGTGCTATCTAATACTATCTAAAAGGTTTATACACTGGTACCAGTGGGTAAAGACTAGTGCATCAGTACAGCTGGGAAAACGCAGTTCATGTGTGGTTTGTTGGCATGCTTCTATATTTAGGGCTCAGCCTAGGAGGGCACTGGAAGCACAGTCCAGGCTGCAATCATTATTGTGCTGTGCCTAGCGGGGCGACTGAAGAGCAGTCCTTGTCTTGCTGGAGGCTAGGCCTGGATGGGCAGAGAAGAACCAGCTGGGGACTACATAGTTCTACTTTATACTGCTAGTCCCCTTTTTCCCTTTTAGGGCCTGAGACCAGACATTAATAAATCTCCCGCTGTTTGTTACTAATCCCTGTCTGAGCACCTATTATCTTAAAAGGGAACTGTCGGCTTCCCAGGAGCAAGAATGTGGGACCTATAGGTCCTGCTGAGCTAAAACACATTATAGTGATTTTTTTTTAATTACTTACAGGACTGAAATCTTAGTGTTTATCTGGTTGATCATGCAACCCCCCCCCCCCCACACTGGCCATTATTTTCCCACAGTCCCCTGTGGCCAACCCTCTGATGACACACCTGATTGGCTAAGACGTGGAGGACTCCTATGTGCCACTACAATGTCTGTATAGATTAACACATACATATAGCACATGTTTGCACTTCTGATGCCAGTACTGATTAGTCAAGGAATGCGCTTTCCTCAGTCAATCTGTTAGAAGCACAAGCAAACACTGTATATGTGTTAATCTTTTAAGACACTATTGTGACAACATAGGAGTCCCCACGTGGCTTAGCCATCAGGCACGTCATCAGAGGACTGGCCATGGGGGACTGTGGGAAAATAATGGCCGGTGGAGGGGGGGGTCACAGGATCAACCGGATAAACATTAAGATTTCAGCTCTGTAGGTAATTAAAACATTTCACTATAGTGCGTTTTAGCACAGCGGGACCTACAGGTCCTGTGTCCTTGCTCCTAGGAAGCTGACCATTCCCCTTTAAAGTGATATGTTGCACGCTTTGTTGAGATTATGATTGCACTGAACTGGTTCATGGGTGCGTTGATCCTGTGGAGAGGTGGTTAGGTACTGCATCCCATGGATTGGTACTATACTTACACCAGTCCAAGTGAAACCTTTCTCTGGGTGGAGGCATGAAACTATTTATTTCTAACATTGGATTTGAAGCCTCCATTCAGGTGTTTATTGGACCCATGTCCCTCAATCTTGTTGCATCTGCAAGGCAGTGGTAGCTACCATAACTTCAATGGTGACCTGGCTGCATCAAAGGTTTAAACATTTTTTCAGTTTTACACTGTCTTTCTCACACACACACACACACACACACACACACACACACACACACACACACACACACACACACACACAGGGTATGATACAGCAACAAGGTAGCTGTAGAGAACTAGTAATTCATTTTTGTTTTTTTTTTTATTTACAGTTTTTGTCACCTTTCCTGCCTGGCTGCCCCATCCATCCATCCATCCAGCTCCACCCCCCAGCCCTGTTTCCACCTTCTCCGGGGCTAATCTTGCTCCACTGTTGTCCTCTGCCACAGGACCCTCTCTGAAGCTAGCCGGTCACCAGTGAGGAGTCTGTGGAGGATCGGACTTCATCTTGTGGCCATGGATTTTCCAATGTTTTCTAGCAGGGTCCACCACGCGTGCAATGGACATGATATGTGCACTCTAGCTCTGAGGAGACACCCCTGGCATCCTGCATGTGGGGTCCCTCCCCATGTGTTTTCCAGCTGTGCTGCTGTCCAGATTCCTCCAGGTGACAGATAAGCAGAGGGAACACAGACACCCCCCCCCCCCAAGGCAGAGAGCTGTCCTGGGGACACTCAATCCTTTCTCCCCCAGCCAGCTCCCAAGCGACCCGTGTCAGTTTCTGAACGAGGGTCACCAGTGGGCAGGAGGTGAGGTACCCAGTGCCTCAAACCTCCACACCAGTGGGCCGACTAGAACTAGTAATTGCATGGTGATCAACAGTTTCATTCTCAGTCAAAACATAGGACATATAGTGTCAGTCAGGTTTATCAAGCAGATGCTAACCCTTAGCTGTGCTGTGACCAATCAGAGTGCCAGACCTAATGTATGGGTTGTGCAGGACTACACTGCCAGCTACAATCATGCAAAGTAGCGGCTTAGACAGTTGAAGCTCTCTTTGATGATCATCGAGTTTTGTTTGTGGAAACAGAGGTTAGTAATAAAGTGGCCATGACCTGAAGCCAAAGTGCACTAAAACAAGGCTTATTGCCCAAGTACTGAACACAGTTAGTCTGCTCCTACATACACTCAAATGCAACCAGGCAAACAATGTGTAGTAAACATGTTCATGCAAGCATCAGTTTGAAAACCAAAAATAACAAGCTTGTAAAAACCCTATTTGTTAAAAATATTTAAATACCCAGTGTTGAGGCACGCTCCTACTCAGTGACTCGCACAGATAGCTGCATTTTCAGCATGACTGTAACTAAGAGCTTAACCATGCTGGAAATGTAGTAGTGTTTCCAAAGTCTGAATGAAAGTGAACATTTTAGGTAAAAAACTGAAAATTTCGTACTCACTTTAATTGTTGATCTTCCAGAATATCTTCACCATTTATTACCACATATGGGCCTGGCACTAGGACCCCACAGGAGCAAAAGCTTTCACAGTTTAGAGCCAGGGGACTGACGTTGGTGATGGCGCCACCCATGTGGCAGACATATGACATGGTGCTCATGGACTGGCCAGTGACTGATGATGGCCCTCTGCACACCTCAGTTTTGTCACCAGCATAGAAATAAAGCGAGAGGAACAGAAAGGGTAGGGGCAAGGTTAGAGAAAAGTATATATGATATAAAAGGAAGAAAACAATAAAACCCGACTACCAGAGAAGAAAAAGTAGAAGAAGAAGTGCAAAATAATTCACCTGGGATGCAGAAATCCAGGAGAGAGATACAGGTTGGGGGGTTGTTGGAGGTTACCAGGGAAGAAAGGGATCTGGGGGTTATCATTTCAGATGACCTAAAGGTGACCAAGCAGAGTACAAAGGCTGCATGGAGGGCCAGTGGCATGTTGGGGTGCACAGGCAGGCGTATCACTAGTAGAAGGAGGGAGGTGGTGATTCCACTGTATAAAACATTGGTGAAGCCTCATCTGGAGTACTGTGTACAATTCTGGAGGTCGCATCTTCGTAAGGACATAGACAGGGTGGAGGTGGTTCAGAGAAGGGTGACTAAGATGGTGCATGGCTTGCACCAGAGAACATATGAGGAGAGATTAAAAGACCTCAATATGTACTCACTGGATGAAAGGAGGGAGCAGGGAGACATGATAGAAACCTTTAAGTATCTTAAAGGCATAAACAAGGTGCAAGGGCACAACATCTTTCAGTATAGGAGAAGTATAAGAACAAGGGGGCATGATATGAGATTAGAGAGGGGCAGGATAAGTGGAAATGTGAGGAAGTTGTTCTTCATGGAAAGAGTGGTGGATACATGGAATAGCCTGCCACAGGAGGTGGTGGGAGCAAGCACAGTGGGGGGATTTAAACATGCATGGACAGGCATAAGGGAACCCTACAGATGGGAAGGAGAAGCTAAATCCGATGACCAAGTAGGGTCAGAGGACACGGATAAAGGTAGGGTTACAGGCAGACTAGATGGGCCTAGCGGTCCTTATCTGCTGTCAATTTCTATGTTTCTATGTTAAGAAGAGGTGGGTGGAGTCTAGGAAGTGGGCTTTATCTTTTCTTTTTTGTTTAAACAGAGGATAAGGCTATCTGGGAAACAGACATCAAGAAAAACAGTGGTGAGCCTGACTAGAGGGAGGAGGACCTCAGGAAGGAAATGAAACTCAGAAAGGGGATACAGCAGAGAGAAGAATGGAGTGAGGAACCACAGGACCCTGTATAGGGGAGCCTGAAGAAGGGGAATGAAGGGGAAACTGAAGCCCTGCTGGTGGGACCAGAAGGGGAACCAGTCAGTGCCTGGAAGAGAGTTATATTCTTAGGAAGGCAGGGAGGCAACAATCATCAGTCCCTACCCCAAGCATAGCCTGTTGTTTACAGAGATACAGCAAACAGAGGAAAATAAGTAAAAAGCAAGAAAAAATGGAGTGGCTTCCTGAATGTAGGAAGGCTGCAACATTCTACTAGAGCCAAAAATAAAGTTACTGGGGAAGGATGCCTTCTCCTTCACCCATATCCCTTTCTTTAATGTATAAATATACATTTGTTTTCTTGAAAATTACATAGAGAAAACACATGGTGGAAATATCTACACTTTTCCCTTCCTTTAACATTTCCCTCTTTCTTTTCTTCTTTTTTTTGTTGAAAAAGAATGAGGGGGTTACCCTGAGACTCACAGGGAAATACGAAAGGGATAAACAAAAACGCAGTCTGATCTTAGACATGAGATATATAAGTTTAGGGAGAAGAGAGGGGGTGGGGACAATGGAAAACAAAACAAAAAAATGTTTTGTCTTGTTCTAGAATAGGAAACAAAACAATAGTATGTTTCCTTTAGGATGGATGGGGCATGGACAACCTAGAATCCCTATCCCTCTCCCCTCCTCCTTTTTATTTATTTATTTGTAAAACACATACCCAAGGGGGCAAAGAAAGAGAAAAAGAGAAGAGACAAAGATGGGTGAGTTGCCCAGAGATCTGGTTTGCACTAAGCGGGGGAAGGTAGACGGGTCGTGGTACTAAATGGTAAGATATTCTGGAAGATCAACAATTACCGTGAGTACGTAATTTTAGTATGTTCCAAGAATCAATCTTCACCATTTATTACCATGTGTGGGTCAGAGTACCAAGCTTACCACCCAAGATGGGTGGTGCTGGCTTACCCTGAGGGAAATGGTCATTGCCTCAGCCTCCTGTGGGGGATGACCCCAGAGAGGCAAGAACCCCTCATGGGTCTGGTGAGACTCAAGACTGGTCAGGGGTAGGTAGAGGCTCCCATGGCCTGAGAGCAGAAATTCGCCCCGCCAACTCATGCCTGACCCTGTGGGAGAAAAAGTGAGTCCTCTGAAAATGTGAGGCCAACACCCTATGTTGGGCCAGTGCTGACAACCTGGAGAGACAAAGCCATGCTATCTGCTGAATGCAGACTGCTGTTCCCAGCAGCCTGTCCCAAAGAGAAGCACTCCTGGTAACTAAAACAGCCAGACCACTGACATGTCATGTGCTCGACTTCCTTTTGATGAGTGCAAATGATACACCTCCAGAATAAAATAAAAAACACACAGCCTTCATTCAAAAGTTACATAGTCATTTATTTTATTCTGGAGGTGTATCATTTACACTCATTAAAAGGAAGTCGAGCACACGTCCTGTCAGTGGTCTGACTGTTTTTGTTACCAGGAGTGCTTCTCTTCTGGACAGATTGGATTAATTGGGCTAGCCAACCCTGTTATAGCACCTGGCCTTGCACTGGTATTTACAGCACCTGTTACGGTAGTGCTGTTCCCACCAGCCTGAAAGCTACCTGACTGGCATCATACAATGCCCTTGATTGGTGTCTCACCAGTTCCAGGCCCTGGTCGGAAATGTGACTGGCCTGTCTGGTTGCCTCACAATCTGGCAAGGATGCTAGGAACTGATCCAGCATTGCCCACTGGTGTCTGCTACAGGTCACCTGATGTGCCACAGTGCATAATATGGTGTGTGCCACCGAGAATAGTTTACGACCCCTGACAATAAAATCTGCAGATTCTGAGCCTCAGTGGCCATCACGCACCAGGTCCCTAAGCCCGGAGGGGAAGTCCAGGAGCTGGATCCCAGGGAAGGGATGTGGCATGGCTTCTGGAGACCCCATGGGGGCACAATACCTGTGCTAGATGTCCCTCAGGGCTGGAAGAGGGACAGAGGGATGGAGTCAAATATCCCTGGTTGCCTCCGGAAAGGGCTGAGGCCACTGAGGGATAACTGCAGAGTCACAGCTGTATTCCCTGAGGAATTACAGCACCAGATGAGCTTGTTTGCAGCTTCCGAAGAGGGGAAATTCCTAGATCCCTCTGTCAGAACAGCCTGGTACAAGGTGTACCCAGCACTGGAGGATAGATGCAGGGAAGTATATCCTTCTTCAGAAGAGGAAGTGGGAGATGAGGAAGAGCAGCTGGAGTCGGGTGGTGGTGGTGCTGGTGTTTCAGGCCAGAAAATGGCCTGATCTAGTGACCAGAGGTAGGTTGATACTAAGGTATTTTGAGGAGCAAGGGGGCCAGGTAGCCCATGGGTGCTCCTATATTAATCACAAGTTATAATAGGAAAGATTATACCCAGAGGTTATTAGATTATCAAGACAATGTTTAAATGCACTTTTGGTTTCACTGATAACTGCTTCAATAGGTAAAGTATTCCAGAGATTAACAGTTCTTAGTGTAAAAAAGAATTTTCTACTTAGATGGTTAAAAGGTTTTCCAGACAGTTTTAGCGGATGACCTCTGATGTTATGAATATTATTTCTGAATTCAAAACTAAGTTCTGTCATCAGATAAGGATCTTGGATTATAACAAATAAAAACAGTAGATCCCCTCTAAGGCAATGGGTGGCCAGGATCATGAGATTTAAGGACTGGAGTCTTGTTTCATAAGTTTTGGGTTGTAACCCCTGCATGTGCTTAGTAAACTTCCTTTGCACCCTCTCCAGTAAGTCACATTCAGTTTTTTTGAAAGGGCACCAGAGCTGGGATGCAAACTATAAATCTGGACTTGCACAGGCCCTGAACAGAGGCAACATAACTTTAGGATTTTTAGATTTAATATTTCTCTTAATAGACCAAATAACCCGATTGGTTTTGTTTATGGAATCATGTATGTGTTTCGAATGGGATAAATCATGTGAGAAAATGAAACCAAGGTCCTTTTCATCAGTGGTGGTATTCAATAACACTCCTAATAGTGTGCATGAATGCTTTGGATTCTGGGGTCCAAGATGCATAACCTTGCATTTAGAATTATTAAGTTTCATACCCCATATGTTTACCCAGTTTGTGATTTTATTTAGGTCCTGCTGTATGGTTAAAGGTTGATCTGAATCAATACATGGGCCACCAATTTTGATGTCATCGGCATATTTGATAGAGGGGGTATAACAGTTTGAGGTCATGTCCAAAGTAAATACCTGAAACAAGCAGGGACCCAGAACGGACCCTTGCGGGACACCATTGGTGACATGGCCCAAGTCAGACAGCGTGCCATTAATTAGAACCCTTTGTGTTCTATTATGAAGCCAGTTACAAATCCAGTCAATCAGTCTATTATTAATGTTGAGCCTATGTAATTTAGTCATAAGTGCTCAGTGTAAGGCATCAAATGTCTTGCTCAAATCAATAAATATAACATCACATGGCATCCGATTATCAAGTTGAGAATTAATATGCTCATAAAAGCACGTTAAATTGGTGAGGCAGCTTCTGCCTTTTTTGAAACCATGCTGTTCGGGATCTTGACTGTCTAGAGTAGAGGTGATAACGTCTTTAATGAAACTTTCAAGAATCCTGCAGACAGATGACGTGAGACTAACTGGCCTATAGTTTTCCCAATTGTTTTTAGGCCCTTTTTATGTTGTCTTGCGCATGCGCAAGCAACATATTGGGGTAGCTTGGAATAGCAGATTTTGGTGGCGTGGTAGTGTTGTGGCCAGTGGCACCACTGCTTTTTCGGGCTGGGCTCCATGGCATGAATTAGACTGCACACTGTCTATGACAGCAGTGCAAAAGCGTTCCACCAACTTGAAATGATTTAGCTGCTGCAATAAGGGAGCTCCCCTTCATTGCAGGGCGTGCCTTGCCTGGTGTAACATTTCAATAAAAGATGGCAGCGGTTGTTGTCATCCACCTCACAGTCCCAATCAAGCCAACGTTGGGGGGTGCCCAATCCCTCTGTCAGCATGCCCCTTCCCAGTTCAGTTTGCGATGAGGGAGCTCAACTCGATGGCATAACAGCTTCCCTTACCATTTACTTGTGGCCGAGGGGTGCCCAACTCTTGGCAACATACACCCCTCAGACGCTTTCTGTGCTGGACGGGGCCCAACTCGTCAGCTTTGGTCCCCTCCCCAAAATACAGGTGGCACACTGGGAGCCCACCCCAATGTGTCAAACCACACCTGCAAAATCTGAAAACCGACCCACACTGTCTTTTATGTTTTTTTGTTTTTACTTGAAAAACGAGAAAATGGTCCTCGGCGTGTTCAGTGCCCCTCCCTCAACCCGCGCTCATCCTCTCGTGCACCACCTCCCCATACCCCCACCCCATACTTACCTCCGGAGCCTGGTGCAATGATCTTCGTGGACCGGAACACGCCTGCACTCTTTAAAATTTCCATTTCTTCACACCTCCTTATGAATGGTGCAGCTGTCATTTTCACATCCTGCCCGATCTGTGTTTTCACGTGGCACAGAATGGCATGGTCATTGTGGGAAATCAACATTCCGGTCAGATTAACAAAATTATAGTGCCACAGTTCATGAACAGAGGTCCCAAATGCTTTCATGAGGTGGAGTCACCAAAAGGCCATGTTGAAAATTTGGAGTGCAAATACCAACAAACGCCCGGGGCGTTAGGATTTCTAACTGTAACGTTCCACCCTGTACAGACTAACAGGCGTCAGGGGAGTGCCTTTGGATTGTCAGCTGTAATGCTCATGCCATTGCACCCCCCCCCCACCCTGCAGCCACTGACAAGCATCAAGGTGTGCCTTGGACTCTTCGGCCCCAAAGTTCACCCCATCTCAATGTACTTCCTTATGGAATGGGGTGAGCGTAAGCCCCAACGACCCCAAGGCACAACACATCACTTAGCAGAGTTTGCAGAGTAGGGTGAGGTGAACTGGCATGAGCGTTATGGATGATGACCCAAAGGCACGCCTCAATGCCTGTCATTCTCTGCAGGGTGGGGTGGGGTTGACATCAGTTCCATACTTCACTGCCATTCCATTTATGCATCTCTCTAACTCCTGCACTACCAATGCCAAAACCAGCAAGACAACATTCGGCATCGACAAATGCTTGTTTATAGATAGTGACAACGTTTGCTTTTTTCCAATCACTGGGGACAAAGTTTTTTGAAATACACTCATGAAAAAGCAGTTTATGGGGTCAACTAGGCAATCAGCCAGAAGACAGAGTGAATGCTCTGCAATATTATCTGGTCCTGGGCTATACTTTCCTTTTTGTGTACGTAGCTTTTTAATTATTTGATCTTCCATGTACCTAACACTGCACTCATTATTGTCATTATGATTTAAATGGGTTTGGTCTGAGGTGTTTTGTTGCACTGAGTTAAAAATATTGCAACATTTCTGGTTAAACACATCAGCCATAAGTTTAGGGTCATGAATCAATTGATCACTCACTAGTAGAGGGCCTACTTGACAAACTGTGCTTTTTTAAAGAGTTAATGTATGAGAAAAATAATTTACTATTAGTTTTGTTTGCTGAGTTAGCCAGATTAGTTTCCCATTTTTGTTTAGATTTTTTGATTTTTTGTTTACATTTCTTTTGGATAGTATGACAGGAATCTCAATTTGTTTTTGATTTGAGGCATGTACTATATTTTTTATTCTTTTGTTTCAGAAATCTTTTTATTGAGTTATTAATCCATTTAGGGGTGAGTTTGCAGTTAGGGTTTTTTAATTTGGATGGTATGTACATACCTCTTAATGTTGTGATGGTATTTCTAAGGGTTTCACAACTGTCTTGAACCGGTTGGCTATTAAATATAGAACTCCAATTTATCTCTTTAACAGCACTTTTTGCATTTAAATTCACCTTTTCATGGTAATAAGTAATAGTTAAATTAGATTTGAAGGCATAGTATTTTTGCAGTGAGAACTGAATGGAGTTGTGATCGCTGTTGCCAATAGGGGATTCAATGGTGACATTATTAAGGACAAGTACATCGTTACATAAAACAAGATCTAACAATCGGTCACCTCTGGTCGGAGTAGAAATGCACTGCTTCAACCTAAGCTGAGAACAGATGGAAAGCAGCTTTTTACCCTTACTGGATGAAGCAGAATAATTGTTCCAGCAAATTTCCCCATGGTTAAAGTTCCCCATAACTATAAGGTCTCCTAATTCACCTGTTTGTTCTGTTTTAGAGTATGGCATCAAAGTTCTCCATAGAGGAGTTAGGGGGGTGGTAACAGGATCCTAGAATTAGGAAGTCTGAGTCTGTCCAAATATTTTAACCCAGATGCTTTATCATCTCCCCAGGTTTCGGAAATTGAGATATCATCTAAATTGTCCTGATATGCCCTTATTTTCAGTTCATCAAGTTTTTTTTATTTAGACATCTGGCATTAAAGCATAGGAATTTTAAGTGGTTGCTAGTGTGGAGATGGTTGTCACATTGGGAGACCTTAAGAGAGGAGGGCAAGTCCCTCTTCTCCCCCTGTGTGGTCAGTTTAAATGACGTTCAATGGTAGACAAAAAATGTTTTCTAAGCAGGAAACTGCCTCGTCTGCCTAAATGCAGACTGTCTTTACTGTACAATTCATATCTCTCTATAAATTCTTCCCAATGCGTGATACAAATCTGTCCTTGTCACAAGCACCACTTGCGCAACCATTCATTAATGGATTTTATTTTCTGATTCAGATATGATGACAATTTTGGGATGGGGAGAATTTCTGAAAAACAGATGTCACAGCCTAGGTCCACCAATTTGTTTGAAACAGCAACTAAATCCTGTTTAATTATGTGAATAGGGTCATGCTTGATGTTATTCGCTCCTACATGTAGGATCACAAGGGTGTTTTCCCCACTGTTGTACATGATATCACGATCATATGCATAATGTCTGATATTTTGGCACCACTGGGGCATGTTCTATTGGGTTTGTCATGGTTACATATGGCCCTGTCCAGATGTTTGATCACTGAGTCCCCTAATAGCACCACTTGTCTAGGACAATCAGAAGGGGGACAGATGTGGTTAAGGTGGGTTGTGAGCCCATATCAACATCCACATTAGATAAAGGGATTTGAGACACAGAATTGTCAGCTAAAACAGGAACTATAGGCGGTATACTGGCTTGATGCATTAATGAAGAAGTAGAGGATGAGGCTAAGGTGAGCATAAATTTCATTCCATTATATATTTCCTGGGTAGATGTGCTAGGAACAGCATCAGTAGTGCTACAGTCAGGCTCTTCACAAGTTAGTGTAATCTAGGGGGTCAAAGCTGTTATAGAGAGGTACACTGAAATGTTCAGCTTTACACCCCTTTTTCATGACTCTTTTACTCTGAATATTATAGCAGGTTGCATTAGTGCAATCCCCATCTTGCATGTCATCCTCCCTGCCACGCTTTTTGTTAACATTTTCTGGGACTAGAAGAAGCTGAACTTTATTTGAAGTGTCTGGCATGGGTGTCGGGGGGGGAGGGGGGTTACTAGAAATTACCATGTGTGACCTGACTGAGGGACGTAAATTCTCTTTTTGACCCTGTGGTTGAGACATTGGAGGCTGAGGGACCACGGTGATAGTGTCCCTAATATTAAACCTAGAGGCCATATCTTGTTGACTTCTTTCTAAAGCAGCTAATCCGGTATTAAACACTGAGATCTCTTGAAGCATTTCAGCATTCTGTATGCACTTTGTGCATCGAAATGCCCGTTTTGGGATATCCCCAGATATGATGTACATGTTGCATTCTACACATTTCAAACCTGCTTCACCAGCTAGGGTAAAAATAGTGTTGTTTGGAATGGGGGCCATTTTCCGTTATATAATATGCACAGCAAGTGTGAGGTTAGAGCGACTAGGAGAGGGCAGGACCCCTCTAACAGACCGGTAGTGGTTATAGATGTGGGTGAAAAGAGGGCAAAAAATACAGTATCAATGCTGTAATATTAGGACAGCAACACAGTAGGCTTACTAGGATTTGGGAGAACCTCAAGGAGGAATGTAGGGGTGAAGACAACACTAAGTAATTTGTGCATTAGCTAGCCTACCTTGAAAAGTGTGGATGAATCAGATTTATGTCCCACTTCCACTTCTTCATGCCTGACACGGGCAAAGACATGCGTTGTATGTGTCTTCATGTGCGTCGCTGGTTGCTCACCCTGCTCGTAGCAGGGCTATGTTAAACAGTAGTCTGTGACCTGGAAGTACCGAATAAGGTCACCGGACTACAACACACTTAAAATTAGCTCTTTTTGTTGTTTTTTGTGTGACAGCCTCTCATACGAGGTTCTGGCACACCAAAACCCTGGCAATGGTGCCAAAAACAAATTTTAGCATCCCCTCCTGAGTAGTAGTTCTTTGAGCTTTGCTCGAGAACTACTCCCCACTCTTCCTGTTTCCTGTAGCTAGAAAAAGGGCTCCAACACACTCATGAGAGTGTCCACAAAATGTTAAAATACAATAAAAGTTGTACAAGGAAGCCTGGTGGAGCTGCAGGGAGACTGACTTAGCTCACAGTCACCTGAGCAGTGAAACAACTCATCCGTTCACAGCAGGGTTATGTTAAATAGTAGTCCATGACCTGGAAGTACTGAATAATGTCATTGGACTATAACACACTTAAAATGAGCCCTTTTTGTTGTTTTTCAGATGAGAACCTCTCATACGAGGTCCTGGCACACCAAAACCCTGGCAATGGTGCCAAAACAAAACTTTAGCGTCCCCCTCCTGAGTAGTAGTTCTCGGGCTGGGCTCGAGAACTACTCCCCACTCTTCCTGTTTCCTGTAGCTAGAAACAGGGCTCCAACACACATGTGAGAGTGTCAATAAAATGTTAAAATACAATAAAAGTTGCACAAGGTATTGTGGGAATGCACTTGCCAAAGCCCTGAACTGTTCCCAGGTCAGTAGCCCGCAGGGCCCAAAATCCCTGGGAGAGAAGGAAGAGAAGGCAGAGGAGGGGGAGGAGGAGGAGGAGGGTCATGAATGACCAGGCCAGGTCCTCTGCCAGGGCTACACGAGTGTGCAGGTGACCTCGCTCGGGGGGAGGACCTGGCAAACTTGTCCACCAAAGAGTGTTAAACAGGCAAGAAGCGGTCAAGGTGGTGCCCTTGGGGGAAGCCCCCGGCAGGAAAAGCAGAGCCATAAAGGTGCCATGGGGTGGCCCCAACTCCCACCTAAGACAGGGCAATATGGTTCCAGTAAGATCAGGAGCCCTGAGTCAGTGCTACCACTCCTTCCTGAGCTGTCACCTACCCTGGGCAAGCAGTGAGCCCCCGACCAAGACTGACCAGCTCACATCTCATCAGATAGCACCCTGCCCCTTGACCTCAGACTCTGAACAGGTCCCAAATCATCTCCATGGAAGCAGAAGAACCGGTATTATGAATGGCACCATTACCCCTTGGCACCACAGATGGTGCCGACCCCCTGCCCAGTGCCTTCACCGGCACCTTCCCCAGTGTAACAGATAGTGCTGGGGATGACCAGGAAGTGGTGCCGCAAGCGGCACCAGGCAGAGATAAAACCCTCAGAGATGATGCTGACCCCAATGATGGCCAAGAACCAGGCCCAGAAAGGCCCCCTTCATCACTGGAGTCCTACATTGGGACAAGACCCTCATCCCCAACCCCCCGGTCATCACTCAGGGGAACAGATCCAAAACACCTCCACAGGACACCTAGTACACCTGGCTCAGGAAGTCTTCCCTCTCTGTGTGCCACAAGTGGTGTCAGGAGTCGAGGTGTTGCTGGGTAGCAACACCAAGGTGCCCACTGGTGTAGGCCCAGGGTATAGCTTCCAACTCACCACCAGGGCCATCCATTGCCCCAAAGGGGCTACGGACTGGGAGGGGTGCTCAGCTGTCCCCCCTGGGAGAGTCTGACTGTCCACCTGACACCATCCCTAGGCTCTCTGTCTCAGCAGAGCAAGGACTAGGAGAAACGTGGTCTCCCTCAGTACATTATAGTACTGGGAAGGGGCTCTGGGGAAGAGCCCAGGGACCTTACCTTGGAGTCTGGAATGTGCGGCCCGCCTCTGAAAGTGAGGGGCTGATGACCCCACTTCATTGTGTGGTCCTCTAGAGTGCAGAAGCCCACAGAGAAGTACGCACCGCAGTGGTCCATGTCATGGTCAGCTCCAAGGCAGATCCAACAGCAGTCATGCCAATCCCAGATGGGACATAGGTCTCCCACAGAGGCACCGATGCATAGGGGACCATCCATCTTCTTATGCCTCTGTGAGTTGGACATGATTGAACCAGAAAATAATAAGATCAGCGAATGAAGAGGTTCAGTGCTGTGAGATGGGGGGAGTGGAACAGAAAATGGCCAAAAACCAACCAGCAGCAAGATGTGTGACGCAGTTAAGCACTTGAAGCTGCAGCTCCAATGATGTTGCCCCAATGGTAGGAAAAAACAGAACTGAGGTGCACAGGGGGCAAATGTCAGTTACTGGCCAGTCCACGAGCGCCATGTCATAGGTCTGCCTCGTGGGCGGCACCATTACTGATGTCAGCCCCCTGGCTCTAAGATGTGAAAGCTTTTACTCCCACGGGGTTGTATTGCCTCTGGCACAGACCCATATGTGGTAATAAATGGTGAAGACTGATTCTTGGAAGATCTTCTGTTTTTTTAATCCCCCATATCCACTATGTGTTTCCCTGGGGTACATTCATGAATTTGCACTAATCTAAACACAAGCCAAGGCTAAGCTCAATTGTTTTTTTGGGCTTTTGTTAGTTGTGAAGGCACGGTCATGCTAGCCCAAACCTTTTCATAACTGATCCATCCTCTTTCACAATCTCTTTTTCTACTAAACTTGGCAGGTGGACTTCTCCATGGCCACCTATATAGCGGAGGGCCTGAAGGCAAAAGGAACAAACCAAATTAAAGAAAGTCAATGCGCTACTAAAACACACCGACATAGCAGTGGTAAATGGTACGGAGACCAGAAATAATGTCTTGTGAAACCATCAAAGAGAAATTATAGGCATAAAGCTTGTTCTAATAATTGCTAGGGAAGTTGCTATCTCAATACAGAAACTGAAACAATCTCTACCCAAGTTGTGCTATATGACATTCGAAATGGTGCTGAAGGGAATTTGCATTTTAAGGTTTGCAATGATACCCAACACAGTTTTCTGTAACAGTAGCGTGCCAAACTGGGGGGAACCCTTCCTCCAGAGCTGCATGCTTTTCAGTCTGAACCAGTATATCATATTGCCTAAAGACACTACACAATGCAATGTGGAAATTACTTCACCTGCTGAAAGTCGTCTTTGGCAGAGGGAAGATCATCAGCGAGTGTGGCATCTCCGAGGTGTTTCTCCATCCTCTCGCCCTGGACTACAGTGGTCTTGATCACTCTGCTGACTCTACGTCCTTCAACTGGCTCTGTCTGGAATTCTGAGGAAGTCGTGAAGACTTGGGGTTCAGAGAAGGTCACCTGGTAGAGTAACAACAGATTAATTCCAACTGCAGGAGGAAGACAGAGTTAACAAATATTTAGCATTATTATCTTCCGACACTTTTGAAAGCAAGGAAAAGTAGGGTTTACTAGAGGAGAAAGTGAAATGTCTGCAACACGATTAAGGGCATAAGATGAATGAATATTAGGTTGTGAACTACGCAGTTCCTCATTAAATAAGCGCAGTAATACCAACATTAAGATACAGCAAAAAAAAAAGTTTGTTTTTAAAACCGTCACTTTTTTAATATCAATACATAAAGAATAATGTATCTGTGACCGTATACAACAAGCCTGCGTTTCCACTGAAGGGGTTGACAATAGATGTAGGCAAGCCAGAACAAGCTCAAGCCGGGCTTCAGCTTACTGCCCAGCTCGCCTCGGTTCTACCTCTATAAGCAACTGAGCGCCAAGGTGAAGCCAAGCCAGCTATGGTCAAAGTGAGCATTTCTGTTGGCCTGAGCAGTTAATGTAGTGTCTGAAATGTTCCAACTCCTATGTAGAGAACAGCCTGCAGTAGCCAGGGCTCTTCTCATGTTTTAGCTTGCAGAGTCAGGCCAGGCCCCTGGGTCAGCTCTGGCTTAGCTCTAGGTGAAAAAGTCCTGGCTTATCCAGCTCTAGTTGAGATAACATCATCTGGATCTCAAGAGCAATGGTAGCAAGGTCCATGCTGTTATCTTGACCCTGAGATGGAAGCATAAGGTGAGTTGTTTATGGTCACCCAATATTTAATTTTTTATAGTATACGGTTCTGTTGCGGGAACTAGCAAGTAGCACTGAATGCCAATACAGAGAGAGAGAGAGAGAGAGAGAGAGTGAACCGAGGAGTGGCTCTGCCGAGTAAGTGATTCCAGTACATGATATTTTAATTTACTTTATATAAAAAAAATGTAAAACCTGGTACAAAGAGAGAGAAAGGGTGTCAGTACCAGTACAGAGAGAGAGAGAGAGAGAGAGAGAGAGATAGAAAGAGAGTGAGCAAGCCGAGGAGCAGCTCTGCCTAGTAAATCCTCCGTGCTCTGAAGGGAATCCCCTCACACACCCTGAGGGTTCGCATTGTGAACCAGTAGTGTGGTTGTGAAGGCAGGCTTTGGAATGCACAAGTCGCACTCAGTGGAAATGAAAGCAGGTGCGAGGTGGGAGTCAGCGCAAGCAGGGACACAGGTACACTTGATAATAAAAGATGCACGGGAACTTTTAGAATGTACACAACTTTTGAGTAGCCAGTGAGTTCCATACACAACAAGCCCTAGCCATATAGTATATCAAATTATTACAGTGTAGCCCATATATATGACTAGCTCTCAGTAAAACAGAATGCATTCATTGAAGTGGGCTATTCTTATAAACGAGTTACCATGGCTGCTTTGTTTTGGAATGACACTCAAATCATGTGCTGTAAAAAAAAAAAGATGGGGGGTGTGGCTTTACTCCCAGCATGCTATTCTGCCTGTGGTCTTCTTCAACATGCTCATTAGCGACACTGGCAAGGGAATTCAGGGTAATCTCACTCTTTCTGCCGATGACACTAAGCTTAGCAGTAGGATGGACAGCGCAGAAGGAGTTAGGGAGCTAAAGGAAGACTTCCAAAGGCTAGAATGATGGTCAAATGTGTGGCACCTGAAGTCTAATACAAAGAAGTGCAAAGTAATGCACCTAGGGAAAGGTAACCCCTGGGCAGAGTACTGGCTAAATGGGATTAAACTTAGTACTACTTCAGAAGAGCGAGACCTGGGAGTCATTTGTGACAGCCTGAAACAATCAAGCCAGTGTAACAAAGCTTGCAGCAAAGCAAACAAGATGTTGGGGTGTATAGGGAGGGGAACAGATAGCAGGAGCAGGGAGGTGATCCTCCCCCTTTATCAATCCCTGGTGAGACCACACCTGAGTCCTGTGTCCAGTTCTGGGGCCCTCACTTAAGGAAGGACAAGGATAGAATAGAGGCTGGGCAGACGAAGGTGACAAAGATGAGGGGGCCTCCTATGAGTAACGGCTAAGAGCGCTGAACATGTACTCACTGGAGGTCAGGATGGAGAGGCGGATATGACTGAAACTTTTACGTTCTTGAAAGGCAAAAACAGAGTGCCCCACACAGTGCTGTTCAATAGGAGCACCAGCACAATGACATGTGAGCATGAGTGAAAGCTGCGGGGTGGGAGCACCAGCACAATGACATGTGAGCATCAGTGGAAGCTGCGGGGTGGGAGCACCAGCACAATGACATGTGAGCATCAGTAGAAGCTGGGTGGGAGCACCAGCACAATGACATGTGAGCATCAGTGGAAGCTGCGGGGTGGGAGCACCAGCACAATGACATGTGAGCATCAGTGGAAGCTGCGGGGTGGGAGCACCAGCACAATGACATGTGAGCATCAGTGGAAGCTGCGGGGTGGGAGCACCAGCACAATGACACGTGAGCATCAGTGGAAGCTGCGGGGTGGGAGCACCAGCACAATGACATGTGAGCATCAGTGGAAGCTGCGGGGTGGGAGCACCAGCACAATGACACATGAGCATCAGTGGGAGCTGCGGGGTGGGAGCACCAGCACAATGACACGTGAGCATCAGTGGGAGCTGCGGGGTGGGAGCACCAGCACAATGACACGTGAGCATCAGTGGAAGCTGCGGGGTGGGAGCACCAGCACAATGACACGTGAGCATGAGTGGAAGTTGCAGGGTGGGAGCTTCAGAAGGGATTTGAGAAACTAGTACTTTTCAGAAGGGGTGGTGGAGCCATGGATCAGTCTGCTGGTTGCAGTGGTAGGCATTAGGACCATGGAGGGTTTCAAGCATGGGTGGGACAGAGTAAGGGCACAGTGAAAAAAAGGGAGGGAGGGCTAGGTCCCTGGATTGACACTAGGTCCTAGGTAAGATAGAAACATAGAAACATAGAATTTGACGGCAGATAAGGACCGCTTGGCCCACCCAGTCTGCCCATTTCCCTACCTACTGGATAAGCTGCAGATCCTAGTTAACCAGCAGCCTACTTTTTCCTACCCCCATCCCCTAGAATTGCCTTATGACTGTCCCATGCATGCTTGAATTCCACCACTGTTTTTGACTCCACGACCTCCTCCAGAAGGCGCTCCATGCATCCACAACCTCTCTGTGAAAAAATACTTCCTTAAATTACCTCTGAGCCCCTCTCTATCTTCAAATTGTACCCCTTGTTCTTGCACACCTCTTTTTTTGAAAGATGCTACCCTCTTGGACTTTGTTGATTCCCTTGAGGTACTTGAAAGTTTCTATCATGTCCCCCCTCTCCCTCCTTTCCTCGAAGCTATACATATTAAGCTTCTTTAGTCTCTCTTCATATGTCTTCCGGTGCAGACCCTGCACCATTTTAGTTGCCCTCCTCTGGACAGCTTCCATCCTGTCTATGTCTTTGTGAAGACTGGGTCTCCAGAACTGCACGCAGTACTCCAGATGGGGTCTGACCAGCTGTCTGTACAGAGGGATAATAACTTCCTGTTTTCTACTGGTGATGCCTCTCCCATGCATCCCAATATCCCCAGCCCTCATTGCTGCCCTCTCACATTGCTTGCCCACCTTTAGGTCATCTGATATGACTACCCCAGGTCCCTTTCCATTTTTGTTGTTGTTAGTATCTCACCCCCATTGTGTACTCTTCCCTGGGTTTTGTTTCCCAGGTGCATTACCTTGCACTTCTTAGCATTGAATCTAAGCTGCCATACATTTGACCATTCTTCTAACCTTGCCAAGTCCCTTTTCATCCTTTCCACCCCACCTTGTGCATCAACTCTGTTGCAGATCTTTGTGTCATCTGCAAAGAGACGATTTTTCTTCCAGTCCTCTGCAATGTCGCTTATAAAGACATTGAAGAGGACCGGTCCTAATACTGAACCCTGCAGTACCCCACTAGTAACCCCCCTTTCATCAGAGTGGACTCCATTTACTATTACTCTCTGTGTCCTATTTTCCAGCCAATTTTTTACCCAGGCTGTCATCTTGGGACCCACTCCCAGGCTAGCTAACTTGTATATTAATCTTTTGTGTGGGACTGTGTCAAATGCCTTGCTAAAGTCTAGGTAGTAATTTATTATTTATTGAATTTTGATGACTGGGTAGGCCCACTGAGCCCTGAAGGTCTCTTTTTCAGGGGCAACCCAGGAGACAGAAACAGTACAATACAGTCAGGTAGTACAGGGTGCAGAGAAAGTAGACACGAAATTCAAGGTTACAATTAAAGCAATATTTCAATATATTGAACATAAGTGCAACAATTGAGGGAGTTGAGGCATGCTTTTGGAGTCATTTTGGGTGACAAAAAGGAGAGGGATTGGCGTAGGATGTGGGACGGGAGGATGACTATCCAATACCCTGACAATGGCATGAGCTTGCCCCAAGCAGGTAGGACTTGAGCCTTGTGCGAAAGTTTGACAGCGATGGGGTTTCCTGTATTAAAGGTGGGAGAGTGTTCCACAGCTTAGGGGCAGTGTGAGTGAAGGATTTGCCTCCCATGTTAGTCTTGACTCTGGGGATTGTTAGTAGGGACCGACCGGTAGTCCTGAGTATACGATGGTTAGACTTAGGAATGATTATTCTTGTAAGGCTAGATGGGGCAGCCGGGTGCTGCAGTTTGTAAGCAAGGCAGAGCAGGGGGTACTGAAGACAAGCCTCAAAGGAAGGCCACTGAAGCTGGGCCAGCGAGACGCAGGGGTGGCTTCTTGGGTGACTCAGTGTCGCAAACCTCACCACTCTGTTGTACAGGACCTGAAGCCTGTCGACCTCATGCTTTGACATACCCTGAGTTACAGGGGAAGATTACATTAATGTAGGAAGGAGGACACTGGAGGCAATTGCTCGCCTTGCCCTGGGATAAGCTAGTTTTCTAGACCTTACAAGGTGCCAAGTTTGCCGTGGATAGACCTAGTTACCTGGTCTACGTGGGACTTAAAGGTGAGACCTTGGTCGACAGTTAGCCCAAGGTATTTTATGTTGTCTACACCTATACTCTTTCCAGAAAGGGAAGTTAGTTGTAAGGAATTGGTCCTGTCCTGGCCGAGGGATCTAGGGCCAAACAGCAAGGCTTTTGTTTTTGCTGCATTGAGGACCATTCTGTTAGATGTAAGCCAGGCCTCAAGTGTATTTAGGTACTCTTGGAACAGAGGGCACAGGTCCTGGAGGGTAGACATAGACCGGTAGATGACTATCATCAGCGTATTGAACAACTGAGCTATCCCCACAGTGACGGCTGAGGTCGTTTGTGAAGAGAGAGAACAGGAGGGGACCAAGAATTGAGCCCTGAGGCACCCCCTCCTTGATGGGAAGTGGGTCAGATAGCTCTCCCTTCCAAATGACCCTCTGGGAGTGGCCTGATAGGTAGGTCTTGAACCAGTTTAGGGCCTGGGCATCAAGACCTATGCTGTGAAGCTGGGCAGAGTCTATGGATTCTCAGAATCATTATGCCATCACTTTCTATGTTTCTATGTTTTCTGTGTTTCATACTTTAAAATATGATGATGGACTGTCAGCGTCATTGCTTTGCCGTGTGTTTCATGAACACAGTGCTGTGCTGCTCTTTGACATGACACAGCCAGCTGTTGATAGGTTCAAAGTCTTCCCTGCCCAGATTTACTGTCAAATCTCTGGTTAGCATACGTGGCCCAGAGACAGCTAGGTCAGCAGCCTTGGTGTGTTTGAACCACCTTAACAATGCCCAATCAATGGAAGCATCTTTCCCTTCCCACTTTCATTTTCATAGAGAGTTTGAGTTTTTGTGAACCTCGAGTATGGCTAGCTTATTAAAAATTCTGCAAATCTTTGGCTGTTTAACCCCAAGCCACCTAGCAACCTCACTCTGTGACATCTGTGGCACTTACAGCAGTTTGAGTGCCTTAACCTTTCTGAGAGACAGCTTGCATTTCTTCTGTACCGGGGTACTCCATGGCTGCAGCCTGTAACTGAATGGGGATCAATTGATATTTTATACAGTCACTAAGAGGCTCATTAACAGGTGCTCAGAAGGTAATTTAAGTGATTGAGTGATGACAGACGCTCAGAGCTATGCTTGCAGTTAACTCAGAGCAGTAAAACCTTTTCCTGTACATGGGCATAATGATTTGTTTAAATGGGCACCGTATAATAGCACTAGATGCATTGAACCACCCCCCCCCCCCCCCGGGGAAAAACAAACCTATTCTTGTAAGTGGGCTATTTGTTTAAAGGGGCACTGTCAGCTTTGCCTCTTCGTTTTTGGCCAAGTGTCACAATTGTGCCTCTTGGTACACACCTATCACACATTTACAGCTGGATGCCCCAGTATGCAAGAAACAGAAGCCGTTTTACCTGTTTTTGTAATATTTGTAGCAATACTGTTTTACTTGGTCTGACAGTAAATGACACGCATCCCAGGAGCACATCCAGGTCAGGGACACAGGTGTGCTATGGGTGCCATGGAGCATGAACAAAGATCCTGCACATGTGCAAGAGTGTGGTCGTTGGTGCGGGGATATTGGCGCCGATTTTAAAATGTAACTTTTACTCTTTGCAGCACTCAGTTAGTAGTTGGAGATACCAGGAGCATTTCATTATACCATCAGGGACAGGATTAACATAGTTTTAATGTGGTTTTGTGAAAAAAGAACACTTCGGGAATGCACCCATGGCAGACCCACGTCCCCGACCTGGATGCGCTTCCGGGACGCAGGTCATTCATTTACTGTCAGACCGAGTAAAACAGTATTACTATAAAAATTGCAAAAACAGGTAAAAAGGCTTCTGTTTCTCATATACAGGGGCATCCAGCTGTAAATGTGTGATAGGTGTGTGCCAAGAGGCACAATTATTACACTTGGCCAAAAACGAAGAGGCAAAGTTGACAGTGCCCCTTTAAGAGGCTTTCGTGTATGTGGGCTTGATTGTATACTCATATAATTTATGTGTCGATACAAGGAAATACCCTACATTACACGTTATTGATATTAATAAAAACAACTATAAATACCGTCTCTGAAAAGTGAAAAAATAATACTGATGTAGTTTTTTTTACTAACATACACTATTACATGAATAGAAATGTATTGACACATGAAAATCACATCCATATCATTTAGTCATGTTGATCTGACTCCAAGCTTTCATGCAAAAAAATATTTTCTATTGCCAGCAGTTAAAATGTTAGATTTTTGAAATATAATTTATTTAAAATGGGCTCACTTTGGAACCAGTAGAGCTAGGAATCTAATTTTTTTAATGAAAGGCTGGAGTTGGCTAAGTTACTACGTATCGCTATAGCATATTGCTAAAATTTCCATACATTGATATGAAAAAGTGCATAATGGTTTGATTTTTTTAATCCTGTTGTTTTTAACAATATGTTATACTAAGAATAAGACTGAAAGTTGAGAAAATATGAAAATGACATACTGATAATATGTAAGGCTATAGATATTATAACATGTGTAGTTAGAAGATACTAGTGGTTGTTCATTAAAGAACAAACACACCCTTTTCTAGTCTGCTCTTGGGAAAGAAACAGTTGGTTGTCCAAAGACTGAATCTACAGGGTATGTCACATATACAGATGAACTTGAGATCAGACTTCATCCTAAAACTGAGTGATGGATACGCGAAACACATTGCCCTTGTAGGCAACATAAGCAAATATTTTAGTGCCTTTAACTTAAGATTTGATGACTTGAAAGAGGTGACTGGGTCTTCCTACTTAACTGATGGGAGAAAACAATTGATGAACCAATAGTCTTTTTTTCCTGACCTAAACTAAAAAGGATAGAGTTTAATAGCCCACTGTTTCTTTGAACAGCACCACTAAATTCGCAGGTTTCCCCTTCCATAGATAAGTGTCAGCATATCTGCAAATGACGCACTGTGCATCTGAGTGCATCTCCATTAAAGCAGATGCCATACCAGGCTGAAGAACTGAAAACAATTTATTTTTGAGGAATGACATGCTGGGACACCATGGGGAACATACACAAAATAGAAACTGGTCTGGAAAACACATCCATAAAACAAGCTTTCACATTTACCACTGACCAGTCATGCTATCGGTCTTCTACATACTCAAGGGGAAGAATAAGACTGGATATACAAAGATGCTTGATCTGGTGTCCTCTAGCAGGGCATGGGGTGGGATCCTTTGTGGACTGGCCCCTTAGTGGATAACTCCTGTTAACCTTGTGCAATCTAGGTATTACTATCTTGTGACAGCTGTGTATTTTGCTGAACTGTCAGTCACAGCTGGTCAATTATTAGGGGTATAGAACTGGGGGGAGCAGGGAAAACTGAAGTAAAGTACCTGCCTGGTGCCATGGCTTGGAGGGACAGGAAGCGCATCCTCAGGATCACGAGATCAGCTGCACGGGAGATTGAGTTGGACGTCATTGTCCACCTAGGGACAAATGACTTGGCTCATCATGAGATTAGAGCAGTGCAGAAGGACTTTGTAGAATTGGGGAGGGGCCTAAGACAAGTAGCACACAAAGTATCCTTCTCAGAGGTGCTGCCTGTCAATGGCATGAGTGAGGCGAGGGTACTTTGCACCATGCAGTTTAATGAATGATTGCAGAAATGGTGTGGAGCACAGGGGTTTGGCTTCATTGGGGACTGGGGTTTCACCTGGAGGGACACCAGCCTATACTGGCAGGATGGTCTGCATCTGTCCAGGAAGGGAACAAGTCTTTTGAGCAATCGGTTTAAATGCTTCATTGGCAAGCTTTTAAACTAGTCAAGGGGGGAGGCACTGATAAGCAGCAGGAAAATCCCAGCCTCTCCCTACAAAACAGGGTACTAAATGAGAAAAAGACCGAGGTAGAAAGGTCAGTGGAGGATGCTGCAACAGAAGGTAAAGCCATCAAAAAATGGAGAGCAATGAGTACCAATGCCCGTAGTCTGAGTAACAAGCTTCCTGAATTAGTGGCCTTGATGGAGGAGGAACATCTGGATATTGTGCAGTCACAGAAACATGGTACACACAAAACCATGACTGGGATGTAAACATACCAGGATACACTATCTACAGGAGGACGGGGAGGGTAAAAGAGGAGGAGTAGCTCTTTACATAAGGGAAGGAATCAAAGCAACAGAACAAAGGGGAAAACAGGGAGGAGAAGACACACTGTGGGTAAATTTGGAGACCGGCAATGGCACCACAATCCGCACAGGGGTTGTACACAGACCCCCTTCTCAGGGGAAGGAAATGGACAAGGAAATGATAGAGAGTATACTTAGAATGGCAGAAAAAGGGGAGATATTGCTGATGGATGATCTGAATATGTCAGATGTTAACTGGAGTGCAGTTGCAGCAGCCACTTCGAAGAGTGGGGCTATTCTAGATGCCCTACAGGGGGCATGCCTTAGACAACTAGTATTGGAGCCCACTCGAGAGGAAGCAGTCTTAGACCTGGTTCTCTCAAATGGAGATGAAGAGAGGATCACAGATGTAGAAGTGGGTAACCGTCTGGGAACTAGCGACCATCGAACAGTATGGTTCACAATAAACACAGCAATAGAGTCAAGCCACACAAAGGCAAAAGTACTGGACTTTAGGAAGGCTGACTTTGCCAAAATGGGTGAGTGCCTAAAGAATGCACTAGCAAATGGGCAGGAAGGAGGGGTGGAAGAACAATGGGGAATAGTAAAAACTGCCATCACAGAGGTAACAAGCCTTTGTGTGAAGCAAATAAACAAAACAAAACGATGTAAGAAACCACTATGGTTCTCAAAGGAAGTAGCAGTGAAGGTTCAAGAGAAAAAGAAAGCATTCAGGAAGTACAAGGAATCACAGAAGGAGAAGGACAGAGAACTGTGTCAGTTAAAGCAAAAGGAAGCTGGGAAGGCAGTCAGAACAGCAAAGGCCCAAACCAAGGAAAAGATAGCCAACTCAGTTAAGAAGGGGGATAAAACCTTTTATAGGTACATCAGGGAGCGAAGGAAGACCAAGGGAGGGATAGTGAGGCTTAATAAAGGGGAGGGAGGGTGGGCAGAGGGTGACTGTGAAAAGGCAGAGATACTAAACAAATATTTTTGCTCAGTATTTACAAAGGAAGAGGGGGAGGTACCTAAAACAAACAGTAGAGACACTCTGGATACAGAAGTTGATACCAGCCCATTTACAGAAGAAAGGGTTCTGAAAGAACTCTTAAAACTGAAGGTGGACAAAGCAATGGGGCCTGATGGGATTCATCCCAGAATTCTAAAAGAACTAAGGGTAGAACTAGTGACACCACTGACTACCCTCTTCAACAAATCATGGGAGGATGGGGTTGTACCTGAGGACTGGAGGAGGGCAGATGTGATTCCCCTTCACAAAAGTGGGAGCAAGGCAGAAGCAGGAAACTACAGACCTGTTAGTTTAACCTCAGTGGTAGGGAAAATGATGGAAACACTTCTGAAGGAAAGAACTGTCAAGTATCTAGAGGCTAGAGGGCACAGGACCCAAGGCAACATGGATTCACAGCGGGAAGGTCATGCCAGATGAATCTGATAGATTTCTTTGACTGGGTGACCAAAGTAGTAGATCAGGGAGGGCTGTGGACATGGCCTACCTAGACTTTAGCAAGGCATTTGACACAGTCCACACAAAGATTAATATACAAGTTAACCAGCCTGGGAGTGGGTCCCAAGATGACAGCCTGGGTAAAGAATTGGCTGGAGAATAGGACACAGAGGTAATAGTAAGTGGGTCGCTCTGAAGAAGAAAGGGGGTTACTAGTGCTGGGCACCGTAGGGTTCAGTATTAAGACCGGGTCCTCTTCAATGTCTTTATAAGTGACATTGCAGAGGGACTGGAAGGAAAGTATGTCTCTTTGCAGATGACACAAAGATCTGCAACAGAGTTGATGCACAAGGTGGAGTGGAAAGGATGAGAAGGGACTTGCAAGGTTAGAGGAATGGTCAAATGTATGGCAGCTTAGAGTCAATGCTAAGAAGTGCAAGGTAATGCACCTGGGAAACAAAAACCCTGGGGAAGAGTACATAATGGGGGGTGAGATACTAACAACAACAAAAATGGAGAGGGACCTGGGGGTAGTCATATCAGATGACCTAAAGGTGGACAAACAATGTGAGAGGGCAGCAAGGAGGGCTGTGGGGATACTGGGATGCATAGGGAAAGGCATCACCAGTAGAAAACAGGAAGTTATCATCCCTCTGTACAGACAGCTGGTCAGACCCCATCTGGAGTACTGCGTGCAGTTCTGGAGACCCAATCTCCGCAAATACATAGACAGGATGGAAGCTGTCCAGACGAGGGTAACTAAAATGGTGCAGGGTCCCACCGGAAGACATATGAAGAGAGACTTAAGGAGCTTAATATGTATAGCCTCGAGGAAAGGAGGGAGAGGTGGGACATGATAGAGACTTTCAAGTACCTCAAGGGAATCAACAAAGTCCAAGAGGGTAGCATCTTTCAAAAAAAGAGGTGTGCAAGAACAAGAGGTCACAATTTGAAGATAGAGGGGGGCAGCTCAGAGGTAATTTAAGGAAGTATTTTTTCACAGAGAGGGTTGTAGATGCATGGAACGGCCTTCCGGAGGAGGTTGTGGAGTCAAAAACAGTGGTGGAATTCAAGCATGCATGGGACAGTCATAAGGCAATTCTAGGGGTTGGGGGTAGCAAGAAGTAGGCTGCTGGTTAACTAGGATCTGCAGCTTATCCATTAGGTAGGGAAATGGGCAGACTGGGTGGGCCAAGTGGTCCTTATCTGCCATCAAATTCTATGTTTCTATGTTTCTATCAGGCTTGCAATGCTGTGAGAGAGTGTTCATGTCCTGTTTTTCAGCCTGTGTCTCGGGCTGCTGCAGTGAGAGAGCATTATTTCCTAGGCCTGTAGGTCTAGGAGCAGGCATTATCTCCTGGGATCAATCTGGGAGCTGCAGTGCTTGCCGAGTGGGACTCTGGGCAGTTTACAAGTACTGTAAGCTTCCATATTAAATTCTTTCTGGATTCTGTTCAACAGGATATGTTGGGACTTTTCTTCTGGACTGTCTTGGGTCTGGGTGCTATTAATTAGTTGCTGGGGCGTTGAGCCATGGTGAGAGAGTGCCCCCCCTTTCAAAACTGTTTTCTTGCTGACTTCTGCCCCAGGACTATCCTTGTTTTCAACCTTTCACCTGGTGGCAGCAGGTGGACAGCCAAATCTCAGCCATACTACTTTCTCTGGCTACACTGACAGAATTTATGATGTTTGATGCTGTTTCTTTGATTACTGGTACCATGAACTACTGTTCTGGACTCAAATTATTTTTAACGTTGGGAGTATTTGAGAGTACAAATGTTTAGGTTTGGTTTTAGACTCTAAAATAGATTTAATAGGCTTGTGGATGTGTGAGGTGTGACTGTCATTATTAGGTTGTTTGTTTAGGGTGTGGGATTAGATACTGTGTTGTGGGAGGGAATGTATAATAACATTTTTAAGGAATTGTATTTGTATTTTTGGCACTTGCAGGTATGTGTCTTGTATCTACCAGACTCTCACTTACCTACTCCTCAGAACAGCTATGGCAGCTGTATACCTTTGGGCACTCCCTTGTATCCTACTAGTGGAGGCCATCCCTCACTGCAGGGGGTTGGGGGTCCTCCTAGGATGCCACTCAAAATGTAGGCTTGCTCCAGGGGTTGACAGCGGAATGGGTAGGATTAGGAATGTAGGATCTAGGAGGTGCCGTGGGAGCAGGCATTGTTAGGAAAGGGTCCACCGCCCCCGCCTGGTACCCATTCTCAGGGCAGCTGTAATTTCCAGCAAACATGCAATTAAAGGGTCCACTGTCTCAGCTTCTCCCCTTAGTGCAGTTCCTTGTAACACCAGATCGCTGAGGAATAAAACCACAGTGATAGAGATGTTCACCGAGATCTCCTTGACTGATCTGGTTTGTATCACAGAGACCTGGTTGGGGATGACTCTGGCCTTATGCCAGGGGCATCCATTCCCCTAAACATTTCCGTGGTTCACTGCCCTAGGTGTGAAAGCAGGGGAGGTGGGGTGGCCATCTGTTTTAGATCTGATTTGGGGCTGGCGGCGTAACCCATGGGGTAACAAGGTCATTTAAATGCATAGCAGTGAAATGTGGGTTGGGTACTGGTTGCAAGATCATTTTCGTGTACCATCTTGCAGGGTGTGGGAGTGAATTCTTCCAAGAGCAGGAAGGCTTCATAACTGACTTTGTGTTGAGCTCACCCAGACTTCTTGAGCTGGGTGATTTCAATGCCTGGATCAATGAAGAGCCTTCTCTTTTTGGAATGCAGTTTACTTATTTATTGAAATGTTTCACCAGGAAGGCACACTGAGCAACACATCGCTTGTCTCCCTGTGTGACCTGAGGGGAAGGGGTACAATAGGAATGAGACATTAAACATGCAAGTTACAAGATCAGCATCAACATACAGTTGTAAGGCAGGTGTTACAAACAGTGTTACACATAATATGTAGAAAGAGTGGACAATAATAAGTGCCAGGTTAATAACTAAACAAGAGCTACGTGAAAAGGGGAAAGGGGGGGAGGGAGGGTTGAGGTGGGGGGGGGAAGAGTCGTGTCCTGGCGCCCCCTCAGGATGAGAGGAACCCTGCAAGGGAACTGGGGGGATCAGAGAGAAGGGGATAAGGCAGTGTCTCAGACAGACCCCTTTAGGATGGTGGGGGAAGGGAGTAGATGAGAGATACAAGCCCCTTGGGGGGTTAGGAGAGGGACCCATGGAGAACATTCAGGGTCCTTTACATTCTGTGAGAGAACAAGGGAGGTCAATAAGGGGCAGCAATTTGGGGAAGGGGAGGAGAGCTAGAAATTTGGGGGGGGTGGATGTGCACGGGTTAAAATGAAGGTGATGGTAGAGGGGTAGGGCTTGTCCAGGGCTTACAGGAGGGAATTAGTGAGGGAAATGGTGGGAACAGCTAGGTGCAAGGTAATTATTGAGGGCAGAGCTGATGGAATAGGCATAGGATGAGTGCTGGAATAGAGGGGGAAGGGAATTCCAAATTTTTAGGAGGCGGTGAGAGTAACTGGATTTGCTGATTTGGATGGATCTGTGGGGGACAACTAGGGTATGAGAGTCGGCTGATCTAAGGGAATGGGAGGGTGGGGGGTGTTATAAAGGAGGAGGCAAGGTAGGAAGGGAGTTCATCTAACCAGTGCTTGGAGGTGAATTTAGCACAGTGGAAGAGTCGCCTATTTGTAAGAGAGGGGGAAGATAGGGCACAATAAAGATTGCAGTGATGGGTGCGAGGGGGGGCATCCAGGGCAAAGTGGCAGAAGGAATTGAAGAGGGTGTCCAGTCTGGCCAGGGAGAACTTAGTGGCAGAACCACAGACCACATCACAGTAGTCGAAAATGAGCAGTATCATCTTCTGAACAAGTTCACGCCTAGCCGTAGGAGGGATGCAACTACGGTTCCGGAACAGGGCACCAAGCTTGGGGCGCAGTTTTTTTATGGATGGCATCTGTAGTGTAACATTTATTAATATGTATTGTAGTGTAATATTTACTCACTTTCATATTTGTAATATTTCACATTTAATGATATTTAGCTTTCACCTTTATATTATTTTTGTAATATGATTATTTCACAAATATATAATACCAAATGGTCTGTGTATAACCTTCTTTAGGAAGGAGTGCCAGAATGTTAGAAAGAATCTTTTTTAGGATGATGTGCATTTACCTTATTGAAAACATGTCTGGGCAATGTATTAGATAACAGCATGTTTGGGCAATGTATTAGATAACAGCATGTCTGGGCAATGTATTAGATAACAACATGTTTGGGCAATGTATTAGATAACAGCATGTCTGGGCAATGTATTAGATAACAACATGTTTGAGCAATGTATTAGATAACAGCATGCTTGGGCAATGAATTAGATAACAGCATGTTTGGGCAATGTATTAGATAACAGCATGTCTGGGCAATGTATTAGATAACATGTTTGGGCAATGTATTAGATAACAGCAGGTCTGGGCAATGTATTAGATAACAGCATGTTTGGGCACTGTATTAGATAACAGCATGTGTGGGCAATGTATTAGATAACAGCAGGTTTGGGCAATGTATTAGATAACAGCATGTTTGGGCAATGTATTAGATAACAGCAGGTTTGGGCAATGTATTAGATAACAGCATGTTTGGGCAATGTATTAGATAATAGCAGGTTTGGGCAATGTATTATATAACAGCAGGTTTGGGCAATGTATTAGATAACAGCAGGTTTGGGCAATGTATGGGATAGTCATAAGGCAATTCTGGGGGGTGGGGGTAGGAAGAAGTAGGCTGCTGGTTAACTAGGATCTGCAGCTTATCCAGTAGGTAGGTAGGGAAATGTGTAGACTGGGTGGGCCAAGCGGTCCTTATCTGCTGTCAAATTCTATGTTTCTATGTTTCTATAACAGCAGGTTAGGGCAATGTATTATATAACAGCATGTTTGGGCAATGTATTATATAACAGCACATTTGGGAAATGTATTAGACAACAGCATGTTTGGGAAATGTATTAGACAACAGCATGTTTGGGAAATGTATTAGACAGCAGCATGTCTGGGAAATGTATTAGATAGCAGCATGTCTGGGAAATGTATTAGATAGCAGCAGGTTTGGGAAATGTATTAGATAGCAGCATGTCTGGGAAATGTATTAGATAGCAGCAGGTTTGGGAAATGTATTAGCAGCAGGTTTGGGCAATGTATTAGATAGCAGCAGGTTTGGGCAATGTATTAGATAACAGCAGGTCTGGGAAATGTATTGGATAACAGCAGGTCTGGGCAATGTATTAGATAACAGCATGTTTGGGCAATGTATGGGATAGTCATAAGGCAATTCTGGGGGGTGGGAGTAGGAAGAAGTAGGCTGCTGGTTAACTAGGATCTGCAGCTTATCCAGTAGGTAGGTAGGGAAATGGGCAGACTGGGTGGGCCAAGCGGTCCTTATCTGCCGTCAAATTCTCTGTTTCTATGTTTCTATAACAGCAGGTTTGGGCAATGTATTATATAACAGCATGTTTGGGCAATGTATTATATAACAGCACGTTTGGGAAATGTATTAGACAACAGCATGTTTGGGAAATGTATTAGACAGCAGCATGTCTGGGAAATGTATTAGACAGCAGCATGTCTGGGAAATGTATTAGATAGCAGCAGGTTTGGGAAATGTATTAGATAGCAGCATGTCTGGGAAATGTATTAGATAGCAGCAGGTTTGGGAAATGTATAAGATAGCAGCAGGTTTGGGAAATGTATTAGCAGCAGGTTTGGGCAATGTATTAGATAGCAGGTTTGGGCAATGTATTAGATAACAGCAGGTCTGGGCAATGTATTAGATAACAGCAGGTCTGGGCAATGTATTAGATAACAGCAGGTTTGGGCAATGTATTAGAGAACAGCATGTCTGGGGCAATGTATTAGATAACAGCAGGTTTGGGCAATGTATTAGATAACAGCAGGTCTGGGCAATGTATTAGATAACAGCAGGTCTGGGCAATGTATTAGATAACAGCATGTCTGGGGCAATGTATTAGATAACAGCAGGTTTGGGCAATGAATTAGATAACAGCAGGTTTGGGCAATGTATTAGATAACAGCATGCTTGGGCAATGTATTAGATAACAGCATGCTTGGGAAATGTATTAGAAAGCAGCTTGATTGGGCAATGTATTAGATAGCAGCATGTTTGGGCAATGTATTAGATAACAGCATGCTTGGGAAATGTATTAGATAACAGCATGTTTGGGCAATGAATTTTCGAACAACATGAAAAGGCAAGCTTTAAGTTGGTGTACGTTGCTATGGTGTATTGTTCTGCCTAGGTCATGTTGACCTGCTGGCAAATGTAAATGAAGTAATACCTCTGTTTTGAAGAAAAAGGTACACCACACCATAAGATTAATATGTTATTTTGTTATATGATTGGATTATAATGGGGTGTTGGCATTTTTCAAGATAACAATTCTTTCTATAAACCCTGTATAAAATTGAATGAGCTAGCACCCAACAAGAAGCAAGAATACATGTATCTGAAATTGATGAACTCGCAAAGAAAATAAAGAAGGGAAACATTCACTATGAGTGGCTTGAATTATTTGAAGATAGAACACACAACACAGCTATCTTTATCCTTACAGTGTCAATATGTACAGAGAAGTTTAGGTGTTGGTCCAACCAAACACCTAAATACCTGAAGGAGGACATGTCCTCAGGTAAAGTCCCATCAAGGGAGTGGAAAGTGGGTAGGGAGGGAAGCCTAGAGAGCCTCTGCCTTGTGCCAAAGGTTATGGAGGCAGTCTTCTTGGCATTGAGGAAAAGTTAATGGTTAGCAAACCCGAGCTGAACCTTGTCGAAGTCTTGCTGTAAGCTGGTTGTAACCTCAGCAGTACAGGAGCTAGATGCATACAGGACTGTATCATTGGCATACATATGTCCTCCAGTTTATGAGGTCACTGCGCCTTGTATTGGCAGATAACTCTGGAACCCACCAAACATGGTCATGCATTGAACCTTGTCTTCTCATTGGGTCTTGACATTTATCAATGTCTGGGTTGATCTAGTCATTTGCTTGGATCATCATGCCATACAGTTCCTTTGTGAGGGCCCCGTGTAGAGTCCTCCCCAGTGAAGATGGTCAGTTACCATCTAGTTCGTAGAGTTCCCTGCCAGTACTGAACACCTTGAGCATGGAGATGACATGCTCAGGGAGCCGGGAAAGCTTTGGAGGGCTATAACATGGCTCTTACGGCTGCCTTCCATGACTGCCTGCCAAGGTGCCTCAACCCCGCGATGGAGGGACCACCACAAATTTGAGAGGGTAGTGCAGACTCCATGCCCATTCAATTCTTGGCCTATCCTGTGAAACTGCCATCAAGGATGCCATGTAGTGCCGTTGTGCTGAAACTAAAGGCATCAAGCCATTTCCTACAGAAAATTCTGTCTCTCTGAGCTCAGTGTAGAGACAGCAGTGACAGCAACAAAATTTGGTGTCACACATTATTGTTTTAAATAAAGAAAATTTTACACATCAGCAGTCAAAATAGCACAAAGGACATTTTATATTTCTATCGATCTTTACAGTGAGATTCCGGAATTCTCAATCTGAAATTCATCCTGTTACTAGGATTTTGTTACAGTGACTTGCTATTGGGGACTTTTTAATTTGTGGTTAACTTAGCAGCTACTGATTGCTAGCTGTGGGGTTGAAAATTTAAAATGTATGAATTTCTACTTTTTGTTCATCCTCCTGCTGCTTGTGCACCCAGAGCTGTGGAATACATACTACTGTGCCATGCACTGTAGCATAGAACTAAAGGGAGTATGGATGTGAAGGAGGGACAACTGGTGTTAGAGGCAGCAGCAGCTTGTCCACAACATTTGCAATTAAGCATGCATAAAGAAGCTCAGCATTTAATAATCTGCTATGCTGACATCAGAGCTACAGTATGACCACTACTGGACAGGTGGTGAGTTTGTAAAAGGGCCCCTGCATGCTAAGTGACGACAAGGGAAGGGTGAGATACTGCAACTGTGACCCAGTTCTGATTCTGGCTCAGCTCTCCAGAAGCTTGACCCAAGTAATCGAGGTCTGGAGATTGAGGGGTTCGGATTAGAATCAGAACAGGTTCATCCATCTCTAGTGAGGACCCTGCCTTTCCTTGATTTAACCTTTGAGATGCAAAAAATGACATACAGAATATCTGCTGTTTGGGGGCCTTTATTGGACTGGTGAGCACTACTAACCTCAGTGTGGTCACTGTCGCTTTTCAGAACTGTTCGCTTCACAACTCTTGAAAACTCATCGCCTTCGTTGATGGTAACTGGTTCCTGCTGTGCTCCCTGCATTATGACTTCCTCTTTCTCAGTTCCATCTGGTGAAATGAATCTTCTGATTATCTTTCTAGTGATCTGGAGGGCAGACAATTCAGAATTGCTATCTATTCAGGGATGTCTGACTAATGCTAAAAGATAATGCAAAGAGAGGGAAAGAAAGGTCAGGTAATGAGGGAAGGGGGGAGGAGGGCACGATAATACCTTCTTCACTACAATGTGTCCATTTTCATCAGTATACTGCTCTTCCGTTACTGATTCAGGTGGTATATCAGGCATATCATCTGCCTGTAGGTGACAGAAAAGGAATCATCAGTTACATGTAAGCTTACCTCCACTAACAACAGTAGTGAAACTATATTCACTTATAGCACTAGTATTCCTGTATCTTTTGCACTGATGTAAAAACCTGGGATGATGTCTGCCATGGTGTTGGATGTCATTTGGTTAGTTTTCCACTGGTGTTAGAGACAAAGAAGGAAAGTAAAAAAAAAATCAATGTGAGAATAACATTCTCAGTGGTAAAAGTCTAGAGGTCAGGGGCTGTACATCTGCCAATCATTTCATGACTCAACACCAACATTCTGCCACAAACCTGTATTACTGGCATTAATTCCCACTATATTAAAGGTCCTTATATGACACGCAACCCAGAATGCCAGCTTTTTATGAGAATGTTTATTCTCAAATGAGGAACTGCAGCATCTTACACCCTTCAGTACAACTCCCACTCTGACCTTCATGGCCCTCCACACCTTGGTGCCTGCTACCCATCTGGGGGCACACCTGTAGCTTCTCCTCCATGTTGTAGATGGGGGACTCCGGGAAGTGAAGGCAGGTTACTGGGGCATGGGAAGACATTGGGCATCACCTCCCCAACCCCTCTGCATTTTATATAATTTGTGCATCTCACCCACTGCCCAGCTGTTAGGTAGCTGTCCTGCCTGCTCTGTGCCTTGAAGATGGAAGGTAGGACATTGTGTGATTACTCACAATGTCCTACGCCTCTGTCTTGTCCCTCCAAAGGAGGGCCTCAAGCAGCGAGACAGGCTGAGTCCTCTTCTCGGAGAGTGAGCACACTGCTTCTGCAGCACACCTGCAACTCCACTGGCACAATGGAAAGTTGAACTTGCAATGCAAACTACCATCCCATGCATGGTAATCCAATCAGCTACTCCTAGGACCACTGGGCTGAGACAAAAATAACACTTTAATTAAAAAGGAGGCAGTATAATGCAGTGGTTTAAGGCTCTGAGCTGCAAACCTGGAGACCTGGGTTTGAATCCCACAGCCCCCACTTGGATACTGTGTGACTCTGAGCAAGTCACTTAACTTCCTTGTGCACCCAGGTTGCACCTGTAAACAAGCTTTCAGCTTAGTGTGTCTCTCCTGGTTAAAAAAAAAAAATAATAATACAATGGGTCTGAAAATTCCTACCTTCTGATTGGCTGACTGCCACCTTTTCCCCGTTTTAAATCCTGCAATATACCAATGGGAAAAGGTGCCAGCTGCCAGTCAGCCACATCAAAAACTGCCCCTGAGATCACTCCGAGCATGAGAAAGTCATTGCTGGCAAAGATGGCGAGGGGCAGCTAGATGCTCCTTCACAGTACCGCCCATTCCAAACTGCGACCATCTAAAGTCTTGCTCTCCACTCCAATCCTGCTCCCTCTATAGTCCTGTCCTGACCCAGCTGACCACACACACACACACACACAAAAACTACCCCTTCTTCCAATTTTTTTTCCACTACTTAAAAGTAAGCTTTTTGGCACTCATTCCCATGACGAACCATTGGACCCACCTCAGTTCTCGCACTTCTTGGTCTCTCTCTGGTCCACTCCTGTTTACTGTTTGTCACCGCTCCGTTCCCACCTTGGCTGCAGTCCCATCTTCCTACATGCCTCCAACCATCCTCGTTCACCTAAAGGCATGTGTAAAAACTTTGAGAAATGCTGAACTTAAGAAAGTGTTTTACATTAGAAACCAACGGCTCTAACCTTTACAAATCAGTGCAAAAAACCATCATACTAGGCATGTGCGTATGCCCACCATGACGCTTCAGGTTTTCAGCGCCTATTTATAAGACTTTTATCCCTTGCTTTGTAATTTAAAACACTTTCCTCAGTTCACCATTCTCTTAGTTTTCAAACATGCATTCAGGTGAATAGGGACGGTTCCACATATGTACAGCATTTTTTGTCTGGGGCGGGTACGTTGGGTAAAAGTCAAACGGCAACCCTTTGTTTACATTTTTAAATAACAACAGCAGAACTCAACTTGCACAGCAAAAGCCCATCAATGATGTGTGTGTGTGTGGGGAAGGGGGCTGTGCCTCAAGGTGGGATGATATAGGAAGTATGGGGAACAACTTCCACCGGCAGCTCCGCACAAACGAGGAAGCAAGGCAATATCTCCCTAGCAACATGGAACTATTTTTTCTAGCGGAGCAATAAAACGAATAAAAATAATTTTCAATACAAAAATAAACTATTTACTTTATTTCTCTGTCCCCAAAGAAAGGGGAAACATTGTATGGCTACCGCATGCTATGTCCAGTGACCTGAGTTTGGAGGTGAGCTAGAGTCTTTGGTGGGTCATGGGGATCGGCCAGGGAAAAAGAAGGACTGCTTTCCTCCTTCAGAGGAGGGGAAGGGGTGCATGTCCTGTCTCTTGTCTGCCACCTAGCAAAGGCTGGGTGGCAGCATGGCTTGGGACATGGCAAGGTAAGGGATGGAAGGCTGCCAGTGCTGACCGAGCATGCGTGGCTATGCGCCTGAGTGTGTTATTGAATGGTAGCAACCCCAGGGAGGGAGACAAAATGGAAAATGTTGTCTAACTAAGCAGATGACAGTCTGCCTGCCCCCCCCCAACCCATCATCAGTCTCTCTCCTCCTGCTCCCTGGGCTTGCTCTTGGACTTCACCTCCACTGTGGGTGGTGGGATACAGTAGGTGGCGCTTCCATGGTGCAGGTAAGGAGGTGCCTCAACAGATGGGAAGGTGGCACTGGCAGTGGCAAAATGAGTCCCTGACTGGATGTGCCCAGTGGGGGAAAAATAATTTTAAAAAACACTGTCACTAGCATTTCTCCATAAAGAGCAATGGTTCTGTATTGTCCTTTTCATTCCCTTTCCAGTTCAAGGCATTCACCAAAAGGAAGTTCTGCTTTAGTGTTGTTAAGCTCAGCTAGGAACCAGGGAAGTCTGGGTTTAAAAAGAAGAAAGAAATACTGATATAACTCTTTTTTTATTCAAAAAGAGACTGCAGCACTGCTTTCTGATGCCAGTCTCAGGGATGAGTACTTCTATTAGTAAAATTGTTCTTTCAATCCACCCACAGGCCAGTTGTTGTTCTTGTAAAGGGCACAGTGAGGGGCCTTACAGTGTTCGAAACACAAAATCTAATTCTGTGTATCCAACATAATATTCATCTTTCTTCTTATTACATTAAAAACAGCATTCTGCTAGCACAGTTCACTTGCCAGGAACATGGCCAGTTCAACTAAAGATGGTTCTGTGCTTTGACCACACCAATAGGGGCCCTGCTCTATTTTTAATTAAATAAAATATGATCAGATCACTGAATTAAAGTAATTGTTTGCAACACTGTTAACCCCCTCTCCTTTCAGTTTATAAGTGCAAAAATTAGTAAAGTTTGTGGAGCAGCAGATTGGCAGAGTTCCTATAACGCCTATAGGATTGGAGAGGTAAGCAAAAAAAATTATAAATAACATTTTACAGCAAATTTTACACTTTGTCTCCAAAATTTGCCCCCACCCAGAATACTGCTTGCATTTCCCAGTGTGCTTGGTTTTATTAAACACTTTGCATAGCAAAAATCTGGGGACCAACAAGCAGCACAGAAAATAAACTGGAGCCTTTCTCTCTAGCCTGCATGGAAAAATAACACAGTACTGAAGTAGGCAACAGAATGGCAGCAACAGCCCCACTTTATTTTTTGCCGACATCAAGGGTAAAGAAATGTGGCACCTGAAGTCCCTCTGTTATTGTCGCAAACTGCTGATGAAGAAACTGATGCTAGAAGCAATACTCTTGGCTGCAGAACAGCAGATTAGAAGTTTCAGATGTAAGATACTATATTTGCAAGCATGCAAGTGGATTTCAAAAGTGTTGCCAAGAGGGATAATAAACATGACTGATAAAGCAGCAATTGCTTGGCGTGATAAGCTGAACCTGTTAGTGTATTTCATGGTTAACATGTGCATGCTCAGGCTATGAATTCCTCCAGCAGTGCCGGGATCTGTGATCTCGGTGCCATGCATTACTCTGGGATATCGCTCTGCACTGCCAAATGGGGCATGCGGATTTCAGGCATGCAGAGCCATCTCACAGTGATGACCAAACCAAACAAGCAGATGTGATGAGGTGCCCACGTGGTGTAGGGCAGCCTCCTATCCACATCATCAAGGCATCTCTACAGTCCGTGCATTATTTTGTCACCCAGTACCTGAATAATCACCCTGCGGGCGGACAACCCTGGTAGTTACCACCTCTTCCTCATCGGAGCTGGGCTCCAGCTCACCTAGTGCCTCTGCTATCTCCTAGTGGAAGCATGCAAGCATGTGTGAGGATGTTGAGCAGCTTTTGTACTTCTATACATTTATTAACACGCCTCATGAAACCCAACATCAAACACAAACCTGGGACCAGGGATTATTTCATACAGTACTGTTTCAACAGGGATGTTATCTTACCTTCTTTTTGTTTTGGACTTGTTTGCACAAGAGAAATACTGCATCATGCTTACCCACATGGGGAAAAGCAAAAGTAGTTTCAGGAATTTTTCAGCCCAATGACTCAAACTGATTCAAACTGTTGAGCCCAATGCTCCATCAAAGGAACTCCAGCAGCTTGAAAGGGTACTGCACTTGGCCACCGGATTCAGTCTGAATTCATAGGATAAAAGGCTACTGGAATGACTAAGATCTGCCATTGAAATGGCTGGGCAAGATATATATTTCACTGAAAACATGAAATGGTACTTCAGATTAACATGAAATGTTATGAAATGTTAGCCTATATGTTTAAACTTGTTACCTTATTGTGCACATTTTGCATATGTGATTTAAAGGATCTTTTAGTTTACTACATGGAAGTAGTCAGCAGCGTGTCTGTATATATAATACATGGCTGGGACCTTTTCTCCATGAAAAAAACATAATTTATTTTCCCATATATAATGGTAGCCAAATAGAGTATTATGACCCTAACTAGCTGCCTATTATGATCAATGACTGCAGCTAGCTGCCTATTAGGATTTATGACCTCAGCTAGCTACCAATTAGGGTATTATGACCTCAGCTAGCTACCAATCAGGGTATTATGACCTCAGCTTGCTACCAATTAGGGTATTATGACCTCAGCTTGCTGCCAAATAGGGTATTGTAACCTCAAGTAGCTAATTACACTGAATTAAAGGGGAATGTTCACGTCCCATCGGGCTCCACTCTGTATGAAGTGGGGCCCGATTAGCAGTTTCATAAATGCAAACATTTCTTGTACTTGCAGCTCGTAATTTAATTTAAAATTCTATCTGGTTGATCCTGCGCCCCCCCCTGCCAGCATTTTAAGTTTGCAAATCCCTCCCGGCATACCCACAAGCAACCGCTACTGTCCCCAGTATGATGTGTCTTGCATGGGGATCAGCCGGGGCACTTCCATAGTAATATTGTACTGGCATTACTTTCAGACTGCTCTGGTTTGGAGCCGACATGTCTCCATGATAAACGGAGACCAGGTGCAGACTGAAAGGCCTTGGTATAACACAGACACATGCAGGATCCAAACTTGACCTATTTGAAGCGAAGGCTATCTGCATTGCCATAGCTTCAAATAGCTCCGGTTTGGATCCTGCACACATCCGTGTTATACCAAGACCAGATACAGACTGCTAGGGTACCTTTCAGTCTGCACCTGGTCTCTGTTTATCACGGAGACAAGTCAGCTCCGAACTGGAGCTGCTTGAAAGTAATGCCAGTACAATGCTACTATAGAAGCACCCTGGGGTGATCCCTGCAAGACATGTCATACTGGGGACAGTTGCGGGTGCTTGTGGGCATGGCAAGAGGGATTTGCAAACTTAAAATGCTGAGGGGAGGGTGCAGGATCAACCACATAGAATTTTAAATTAAATCACGAGCTGTAAGTACAAGAAATGTTTGCATTTATGAAACTGCTAATCGGGACCCACTTCATACGGAGGTGGGGCCTGATGGGACGTGGACGTTTCCCTTTAAAGTATCATTAACAGCCGATGAACACATTAACACCCAATACACACTCACCAAGCAATGCTGTCCCTTAGATATAACACTAACACATACCAATATAGCATAGAAACACATAGGGCACAGCAAAAAGTGTCCAGCCTTATGTATTATATAAGATAAATGATGGCAAAGAGTGGTAAATGAGGAGGAAATAATACCATCTCAGGATTGAATAGGCTCAAAAGGCCACTTGCCCTTTGGGCATGTGGCTTTATGACTTGTTCAACCCCTCGATGATCTTATTTAAGCAATAAGGCATGACAGGGCGTGTGTAATTGTGTAATAACATCACAACTTGGGTGGTTGAAGCCTGTAGGCCAAGTGCATTCAACACCCAAGAAGTGATGTTATTACACAGTAACATACATCCCTGACATTCCTGGAGTGCTTTATTGCTATTGTGCAATGATTCGCTTAAAAAAACAAACAAAAAAACAGTGAAGAAATATATTTTAAAATACTTTTTCTGCTTATTGTTCTATGAGTAAGTATACCTATAAAATAAAGTTCTGAGCAGCTCTTTGTGGCCAGTAAGTGGTGCTGCATTTTTTGTACTGCCTCAGAGTGTTTAATCCTGTCATTGTCCTCACCCCCCACCCCACCCTGCTTCTCTGTATAGCTCTCGTTCTTTGGGTGATTCCTTTTCTGCATGGAGTGACTTTTCCTGCCTTTAAATTGTTTTTCTACACAGTGTTTACAGTGGGTTGAAAAAAGGCAAGGAGTGAAGGCACACGGATCACAACTAGTAAGTGGAGCACATGACATGTGTCAAGGCTGTTTGGGGTGAGGACGTGGACTGTGGTCAGACTGACAAGCCATGATACATAACAGCTTCTTTTTACTTTTGGTTATTTCTTTTGTTGAAAGAAAAGAAAAAACGAGTTATTTATTTAGTTTTTTTTGTTGACCGGGTAAGTGCACTAGACAAATCCTGCCTATTTTCAGGCACAACCCGGGGGAGGGGGATACAGATGAATGGCAACTGACCTTGAACCACATTAAGCTGTTGGTGGTAATTTTTTAGTGAATGAGGGAAATTTGGCCAGGACACCGGGGAAGTTCCCCTACTCTGCTGCTGCATTGCTGCCAGTAGGGGGCCAGGCCATTTCCAAGATGGCTGCTCCAAGTGAACCAAGGAAGGTGGAGGAAGCAAGTGGAGTAGGAGAGCCAGCCTCAACTCTTACTCCAGGCTTAGAGAGGCTTCAGCCATGGATATGGCTGAGAGAGATTCGGATGCAGATTTTCAAGATGCCTTTGTGGAATGGGAACAAGCTGTAGTGGATTATAAAAAGAAGAAAGTGGTCAAGTTATTGTTTCTTTACAAACTGAAATGGAATCGGTGAGATTTGAACCTGAGTCTGGGAGCAAACCAGTTCTTCCTAGCAAGCAGGCTGGTGCTCCTATTCGTGGAGACTTGGAACTGTTTCAAACTCTAAAAATAAAGAGAGTTTATTCTTTAAACGAGCCTGTGGGCGTGTTGTTTCAGCGAACAGAGGACTTCAAACGGAGAAAATGCGACAAAGGATCACAGGATGTCGGCTCAAAGCGAAGAGCTTCTGGAAGGTACTGTGCCTGTGTCTAAAATCATTTCCACTGATACTGTTAGTGTTGGAAGCGAATCCCTTTGATTTTAAAATACAGACTTGTTCCCGGTCTTTTGAAGCTCCATGGCGCGTTGAGCTTGTTAATGATGCCAGGTGCGCTAATGACAGCACTGATAGCTCTAAGGCTGAGCGTGGTTTGCTTTTAGCCCGGCAGCAGAAAGAAAATTTCAGCAGGGCTTGAGATGTGGCGATAAAAAGCAGGAGCACGCTTTAAATCAAATACAGGCTGGCAGTGTTTTGTGGTTAATAGCGAGTGCCTACAGCCTAGCTCAATTACAGAGGACACAAATTACAAAGGTGGAAAATCTACGACCTTGAGTAATGATTCAGTTTTGTTTTCCCCTTTGGAGACAAAGAGGAACCTCACCTAAACAAAATGACTGGTTTTGTCTTTAAACACCAGAATAAGGAGAACTTTATCTGACCCAACAGTAACTTATCAGTCGTCTGCAGGTTCACAACGAGGGGTTACTGAATTTTTTTCCCCAATAAAAAAACAAAAAAGAAGGAGGAGTCAAATCCAAATATTCCAATGACTGCTTCCCTCAGGTACAAAATGAAGGAACACATGTTACTTGGTCACCACAAAAGCTTTATGTGAGGCTGGGTGAAACAAACAGTCTCAGGGAATGGAAGCCTGACCCTGCATGGGATTTGAACTCAACCTTATCGCAGCACTCTCAGAATGGTTTCAGTTTGTCAACAGCGGAAAGGGTCAGAGTGTGAGATGAATAATAAATTAGAGAAAGAATCTTTACATCCTCCTTCTGGTACTTCTAGCCTGAACAATCATTCTGCTTTACTATTACAACGCAGGAACCTATGCAGAAGAATTCAATTGCGTTAATGTGCAGCCCCCTTCTTCTGCTCAGAAACCTTTGATGTCCGAACTATTTTCAAATTCCCATAGGAAGCTGCTCCAGGCGTAATGCCGTAAGATTGAATATAAGGGAGGTTGGAAGTAAGGCCGATAGGTATTATGGGCAAAACCTTACTAAAAGACTCATTAAAGTTTACACCGCAGGATGTTTATGCTTTCATAAATATTTCAGGGAAGACAATTATGACATCAGTTTTCGTTCTCAACATGCTTTAGACCTGTTTTGGGTTAGGTACAACCAAGTTAAGTTTTCACCTGTTTGGACGCCCTTTATTGTTATTCCCCTATCTAAGCCACTACTTAAATTTGTCACAATCATGTTTCGGAACAAGGGAGTTTGGGTAGAGGATATAACATTTTGGTTAAAGAAAAAATGTGAGGTATTAAGTGAGCCAGAGCCTATCTTAGATATAGAGGGTTTCTGGACTGGTGGATGGAAGTATAAAGTTAAACTAAGGCAGTCAGAGACAGGGATTGAACATATTCCTAATTCTTTTCTTTTGGGAAAGATAGAGGGTATGTTTTATAGTGGACAACCTCATGCATGCTACAAATGTGGTGCTAGAACACATCTTTCAAGTGTCTGTGACAAACCTCGCTGTGACAATTGTGAGAGATAGGGCATTTAACTATGTTTTGCAATAACCAAGCTAGCTGTGAGTTATGTGAAGCTAAAGGTCATACATTTAAAATGTGTCCATGGGCTGCTCAAAGGACAGCACAATGTTCTAATTCGAGGTTTTCATACAGAAAGCACAAGACACCATGGCTAAAGCTTCCTCACAGTGTGAGCATTCCCACCCAGGCTACTACTCAGGCTAAAAGACAACTGACTCAAAGAGGGGTTAAAAGATAAGGGTTTGGATAAGGGTGGGGATAAGGAAAGCTATTTTCAGCAGGTAGGCGGTAGGCTGGAATCACCTTCAGATGGGGAAGGGTTAAAGAAGGATAGCATGGTTCTTCATAGCCTTTCAGAATTTCCCCGTTTGTTATGAGGAAGGAGCAGTTAAGGAGGTGGGTTCTGTAGCCACAGTAAGTAAATCAGCGGTGAGGTTGCCCCAGAGAAGATCTACTAGAAATCTACTCTCAAAACTCCCTCCCCTTCGGTAGTTCAGATTGAAACTAGTAACTCTTATGCAGCTCTTTCTCTTCATGGGTAATACTGAGATAGAGGTTGAAGACTCCGATTCTCAAAATCCTCCTTTCATCTAGGTCTCAAATTTTGATAACTATAAGGACAAGAAAAGAAAAAGAGGAAAAATAATGATTGGCTTCTTTAAAATGGCTATGAGTTTGGCATGGGGTTCTTTAAATGTTCATAGTTTATTAAATAAGGTCAAAAGACAAGCCCTTTTTATTACATTCACGACTTTCCAATTTCTGTATGCTTCTTGCAGGAAACATGGATGTACTCCATAGAACAGTCGGTATCTTTTAAAAGAGAGTGGTTCTGGGGCCCTCATTTTGGTCTTTTGGAGAGGACTCTGCTGATGGTATAGGAATTGTATTTAACTCATTTGACTTTCAACTGCATAATCTAATTGATTTAATACCAGGAAGGGTTCTGATCGTGGATGGAAGTGGCAAGGTTATGTTTTAGGTTCATTAATATCTATAATCCCCAAACGAAGCGGTAGGGTAAATTGCTTAAAAATGGTCCAGCCTTTTACTAACAACTGTTAGAATATTATGGGAGGTGACTTTAATTGTCCTATTTCAGCTCATTCTAAATCTAAAACTAAAAACATACTGTGATACTAATGCTTTTAGAGAAATTATTAAGGAGGCTGGTCTTTTGAATTGTAATAATGGTATGCAGGCAGGGGGTAGCTTTTCCTTTAAAAAGGGGACATGTTTTACTTTAATTGATCATATGTTTGTATCAGCTAATATGCAATTAGAGTCCTTTAAAATATTTCCTTGTGAGTTTTCTGATCATTCCCTTTTATTTAGTATTTTTTGTCTTTCGGATGTGAAAGAGTGTAGGCATACTAGATGGAAACTTAATAATTCTTCTTTGGATCTTCCTTTTATTCAAGCAGGAGTAAAATACCTTTTAAGTGCTAGATTATCGGTGGCCTTCTTATATTCAGACCTAGGAGACTGGTGGTTGGAAACAAAAGCTGATTTAAGAAATTGGTTCAAATCTCAAGGAGTTAAAACAAAAAAAATCACAATTTTCTACGTTACTTAGGCATTAGGCAACAATTACAGAGGCTCATGACCATAGCTTATACGCTCAGGTATGACTATTCTGAACAAATTGCTAACCTAAAAGCTAAGATGAGAGATTTTCAATATGACAGAGGCAAAACCATGCAAGCCATTTTAACTAATGGAATTAAAAATCACCTATTGGAGATCCTTTGTGATGTGTAAACAACTAAGAGAAGCTACAAGAATGGAGTTACTAAGAACTGGATGGTAGTATGGCTTCTTCTGTATCTCATTTATAGAGTGATTGTAGACCACTATCGCTCTTTAGAACCCTAGAAAAGATTTCAATCTCTTCTATGGATGCTTACTTAAAGGAGATTGTGATCCCAGGTGATCAGTTAAGGAGACAGGAAGTATGGGGCCCATTTACAGATAGAAATCTTGAACTCCATTAGGCTTTTGAAATTGAATATTTCACCAGGGATAGATGGATTTCTAATAATCTTTATAAAAATTTGCTGAACAATTAAGTCAGTGCCTTTTTCTACTGTTCAGATTTTTCTAGATAAAACCATTATTTTCCTTCCTTTTCAGAAGGATTATTAATTTACATTTTTAAATCAGGAGACAAGCAAAACATTGCTAACTGGAGACCAATTACTCTTTTAAATTCAGATTATAAAATATTTACTTGTATTTTAAATAATAGATTAAAAATTATGAAAGGAGTTATTTCACTTACCAATATTGTGGATTACCTGATAGACGGTTCAGTCTGCTCTTATGTTAATTAGGGATGTTATTGAGCATCTCTCTGATATAGGATCGACGAGATGTTTAATGACTGCAGACTTAGATAAAGCCTTTGATAGATCTATTTGCCCTTTCTCTTCCTCACGCTTAAACACTATGGGGTGCCAAACCAATTAGTGGATATCATAGAGAAATTGTATGATAGTTATTTTGTGTTTCCATATTTAAAAGGTTATAAGGCAGAATGTTTTAGATTAAATACAGTATGTCATAAGGGTGCCCGCTTAGCCCTCTTCTTTATATTTTTTATGATCCCTTTCTACAAATTATAGCTGCAAGTCAGAAATGGAAGGGTATGACAGTCAATAATAGATCAGATTTGCAATTAAGAATCCAGGCCTATGCTGATGACTTAGTAGTATACCTTGAGGATTATGCTTCAGTAACCCATTTTGTGTCAGCCTTCAAGGACTTTTCCAAGGTATCTAATGCAAAATTAAATTTAAATAAAACTAAGGGATTATTAATGGTGCAACAGGGATTAATGAGGTATGGCAGGAGGGCATTTATATTTCTAGGATTCCTCTTAAAATATTAGGAATTAAGTTTGGTTCCCAGAACATACCTATTGAGAATTGGGAAAGTGTCATTACAAAAGTAGAGTCTAAAGTGAATAGGTGGAAACAGTGGAAACTATCCAAATTGAAAAGGGTGCAAGTCATTAAGCAATTTCTTCTCCCTATGGTACAATATGTAGCCATGATTTTTCCCCTTCCAGTGCTTTTTGAATCAAAGTTATACAGTTTGTTTTTTCAAATGTTATGGGGCAATCGTTTAAATCCCGTTAAAAGGGGTTACACGTACTTGATGAAAAATAAGGGTGGATTGGGTATGGTTGATCCAGTTATTTTTGTGCATGCATTATTTCTTGCTAATTCGTTAAAGAAGGATTAAAAGCAGACTCAAGTGCTGAGGAGACTTGGTATTTAAAACAATGGGTAAATATTTTAAGAACTGGCTTAATTTGGCTCCCAAACTAAATCGTCATTTAGCTGTACCTTTATATTTTAGGCCTTCAGCACAGAAATTGTTTAAATGGCAGATACAAAAACAGATACTTTTGAATAACAACATGAAAGGGCTTTACCGTTATCTAATGTCAACTGTCGTCCTTGGAACCAGGATTTAAAATTGCCCTACAGTATTAAATGATAAAGTTTTGGTACAATTAAACAATATTAGGATGCCTCAGAAACAATGGGAAACACAGTGGTTAATTTTCTATGGGAGATTAAATGTCAAAGGTAATGCGAAATATAAATCTTTACAGGAGAGAATGTGTCCATACCTAGAATGTATTAATGTGGAGGAATCCATGGAGCATTTTTTCTCAGATGTTCATATGCTATTGGTCTATGGAAGTATTTAGCTAACTTATGGGGATTTAGATGGTTATGTAATATGACTTATGATTTATTGATTTTAGGTTGTTATCCAGTTAATTTATCAGAATTCCATGAAGAGACTTTGTCTTTATTCTTGGGGTGTTTAAGATATTATTTATGGCAAGCCAGGGTACAATGGGTTCTTTATCAAAAGAAAATGCCTTATTTTAAGGTTAGTGAATTGATAATTAAGGAGTTAATTCAAATTTATTCTCTAGATGCTTTAAGAGTTACCTCAGGAACCCTCTGGAAATGGTGGAAAGGGTTTTTCACTTTATTAAATTTAAGTAAAATGTGTGATGTTATAGAAAAGTGTATTTAGCGATAGCCATGAGGGTAAAAGTTGGCAGTTCTGTTAAATCTACAGTTTCTTATGAATGCTTTGTTTTTGTGGTATTTAAGTAATTATGTTTAATTGTTTTTCTCTGTTATTGAGATATTATTTGTTCTAAAATGTGTTATTGTCTTTATGTTATTTTGCCAATAAAAACACCCCTACTCTTTTCGATAAGTGCCATGGGATCTTTAATATCCACCTGAACCACCACCAATCCAGGCAGAAGGAACCTCGGTTTAACGTCTCATCCGAAAGATGGCACCTCAGAAGTGCAGCACCTCTCTCATGCTGCCCTACAGTGTCAGTACTGGGATATTAACCCAAGTGCCTGATGTGGGAACTGAACCCACAGCCCTCTGATCTCCCGGCCTCAGAGGCGAGTGTGCTACCTACTGAGCCACTGACACTGAGTTCAAGTCAGTAATTGGGAACCGCACTCAGGTTATTCGGGGGAAGAGCGAGGACAGCAGTTTCAGTGATGGTAGTGTAATTGTGGTGGCAGAAGGGGGACTGAAATGCCATTTTTACTGACGGCTTTGTTTTAACTTTGATATTTATGAGATTTTTGCCAATGATGTGGGGGCACAAAGAGGAACCTGGACATCAGGAAGTGAAAGTGAAAGAAGGATGCTAACCGTCACGTCTTTTGGTAAAGCTGGTTTCTCGCTTGACTGAGTGGGGAGTGAGGAGTGATTTTTTTCTGTAGTAGACATTTGGTTGTGTCTGTGCCTGCCCTAGATACTGTGATGTTATTGTCAGCTAAATTACTGTCTCTAGGGCTCGGCATACAATCAGTTTCCAAGAATTTTATTTGTCATTATATAATTCCTCTTATACCACACTGTGCCATCATTTATTCTCTATATATACATGAAAGTAGTCAACAATGTGTGTGCGTATGTGTATATATATTTATATATGTATAATAACTGGCTCTGCCTTTTTCCCATAGGGGAAACCGTGGCATAATTCGCCATTATAAAGGAACGTTTATAACGGCAAACATGCGCATGGTTCCCCCACTCTACGCATGCCCTGCTGCAGCTTGTCCTTTCTGATCGCCGACAGTATGTTTTCCCCCGGAAGACTGAACCACCACTAGAACTCAGCGGTAAGTGCCAATTTAAAAAGAATATCTGCAAGGGAAATGTAAAGTAGTCATTGTACTACAGACTGAATTTTTTTTCTTTCAAAAAATAGAAAACCGAATGGTGAGTCACAGGCCAAGCACGCTGAAATCTAACCAAGCTAGGGCCGCACGGGAACCTTCATTTATATAATTACTGTAGTGAAAAAAGGTAAACCCAGAAATTATATAAAATAAAAAAATGAGTCGAGTGTATAAACTCAAGTTTACACACACCACAGGTTAAATGCTTTGATAAACACCTGAGTCCGCTCCTCAGGTTTATGTAGCATCTAACCTCTTGGGTGTGTGTAAACGTCTCATTACACACCTCAACCCATACTTTATTCTCTATACTGTACATATAATATTCCACAGGCCATGGAATGTTGCCAACAAAGCTGCCTAGCAACAAGTGGCAGAACAAAGCCACGAGTGCTATAGCAGCAGTGAAGCTGTCCTGTCAGATACGATTTGAAGCAGCTGACCCTTCAGACAGTGCCCTAGTTCTGCAGCACACTTTAGGTATTATGCTGCAGATCAGACACTGGTCAAACCAAAAGCCTGCATTTTATATGGCCCACAGGGCCATCTACAAAGCAGCTAACCCACAAAACACTGGATTGTGCTTTGGGATTCAGTTTGGTGGGGTTAATAGGGATGAGAACGGACGTTAGGATTCAAAAACCCCAACACATCATTTCCCTGTTTTCACTGCTTTAGCAATTAACCCTAATTTGTACATTAACGTAGTTTGCAATGAATTTTCTGTTTTTTTTCTAACTGTACCTAGTGCTAGCTTTGCATATAGTTCACAGGGCCATACACGAAGTAGGTAACCTATACTGCACTGTCCCAGACCTGTAGCTTGCTTTGTGCAAGTCTCTGTGTGACATTTGTAAAGCAGCCGACCTGTTCGCCACTGGTCTTGCAGGCCACAAACAAAGCAAATGACATGTCCAGTACTGCTCCAGACCTGTAGCATGCTTTGTGCAAGGTCCTGCAGGCCAAATGTGAAGCAGCTGACCCATCTGGTAGAGTCCCATACCTGTAGCTTACATCGCACGTGGCCCATAAGTAATGAAGGTGAACCATCAGGCAATGCTGCAGACTAGTAGCTTGCTTTACACATGGCCCTGTGGGTTATACATGAAGCTGCTGACCCATCATGAATGGACCAATACCTGCAGCTTGGTCTCCACATGATCCTGTGGGCCACATGCAAAGCAGCTGCCCTGTCTGGCAGTGCCCGGGACCTGTAGCTTGCTTCAAGGAAAACTACACCCTCATATCTTGTAAATTTTAATTATTTCCATGTCAACAGACAACTCTTTCGTGGAGCTGTTAGAGATATATGTGATTGCTTTAGTTTATTTTAAATGTTCATACAAGTCCCTGTAACTGTCCTGGGGGGGTCCCCATTTCCTGGTTGCTGAAATCTCATTGTTCCTGAGAGCTGCATTAGCATATGAGAATACGATGTGTCAGTACCCTTTAGCCTCCACAGTATGCCTGTCTGTTTAATCAGAGTTTAACAAAACAAGTTGCAGCAAGGTGTGATATACCACATTTACCTTCAGTTAGCTTTGCAAACTGAGTTGTAATGCAGGGTTTTCCCCCTTTAAAGTGCATTCAATTCGTGTGTTTCCAGAGAGTTTTTTTCAGGTTATTTGTACTTTCAGCATACAGTAACATGGTATAAATGCGTGATTTGACATCATGTTCTCATATGCTAATGCAGCTCTCATGAACAATGAGATTTCAACAACCATAAACTGAAGACTCCCCACATAGTTACAAGTGACTAGCATGAACAGTGAAAACAAACCAAAGCAAATACATATATCCCTAACAGGTACAGGAAAATAGCTGTTTGTTGATATGGAAACAAAATTTACAAGATATGAGGGTGTAGTTTCCTTTCATTAAGGGCACATCCCTGGAACACATATAAGATGGGATCTCAATGCTGCCACTTACAGTATGTGGTCATGAAGGAGGGAGGTAACTTTCAGATTAGCAAAATGTTGGTCAAAAACTATAAAACAATGTTCAAGTTATGAGTAAAGAAAATAGTGATGGAAGTCTCACTGTTGCCATGATTATGTTGTTTTGCACAGTGCTGAAAAGACACATTTTCTCCATGGTGCAGACTTCTTTAAAAATAAGCATTTAGGGTGCCAAAATAGTGACTAAGTGGTGCAGAAGTCACATATGGTATGGCAAGGAAAAAACACTAAAATCCAACATAATGAGTAAATCAGAGAGTCCTTCTGTTGTTTAGAGATACTCCAGTACTGGTTCACACCATCCATTCAGTTTTTATTTACACATCTGCCCCAAGACAAAATAACTAGCTCAAAAACAATATAGTTTTAAGCTGCAAATATTTTAAAAAAATTGGCTGAATTTAAGAATATTTTGCACAGAATTTCAGAACGTACGGCACAGACTTTGAAAAATTATGGTGCAGAAAAGTGGCATATGAAAAAAAAATTAACGTTTTCCAAATGAGCTAGCAAATACCTAGCAAAAAGGTTTTTAAAATGTAGACTTCTGAAGTGAGAAACAGTTTCTTCTTTCAGCACAAATAAAAAGACCTGCAGCACAGTGAAAGGTTTGACTTGAGACTAAGGTAGGGCCTAGACAGGGTCCAAACAATTTTTTGAACATGCTCAGTGAAGAATGTACTGCCAGTTGAACTTCAGTTAACACCACTTTGGAAGTATTTGAAGCCAAAAACTGGAATAACTTCCAAATCAGACCTATGGAGGTTTTTGACTGCCACTAAAAAAAAATAATAATATTTATACAAAAAAAAAACTGAACCCATGTACTGTACTCATATGACAACATGGATGAAGTTAGCGTTCTGCTATTTATGTAATACAACAACTCTAACAATAGAAATTTTTCTTTGTCACATTCCCTGAGATACTGTACTGGTCTATTTTCAACCCCAATGAAGGATTGATTATGAGGGTGTGTGTGGCAACCCTAGCATTATCTGTTATAAAGTATTAGGAATGGGTCCATTCTACTGTGTTTACTATACTGTATACCAATACTTAAAATATTGTACCGATTTTTACTAGATTTGCTGGGTTTAGAATCCCACTCTTTTTTTCTTTAACTCTATGTCTCTGCCTTACCCTGAACTCTCTACAGATGGACACATGGCCTGAAGCCAGATCTCACCCATCTGAAGTCCTCCACTCGACTCCTCTGGAGGCCCAATTCTCCATCCACTAGCCCGGCCACCCAACTCCCCGGCTCTGAGTCCCCCAAGGCTCGACCGCCGCTACTCCTTTCTGGTGCTCTATCTTATAATCTAGAAGAGCAGCCAGGCAGGGAGGAGAACAGAAGAGCGAGTGGACAGACCTGACACTGGGCGTGGTGGCCAGCCCCTGGACCATCCTTCGCCTATCAGGAGGCAGGGATTTTTACTTACTTTTCCCCCATTGGCATGGCGTGCAATGGATTCCAGCCCGGGACTGCCCACAGATATCCTGCCAATGCCAACCCGTCTACAGAACCGTGGTACTAAACTAAATGCACCCAGCCTCCGCCAGGAGCTGCTACAGAGCACGGTACACCCTGAATCCCACCCCAGGAGAAGAGAGCAGTCCTCCAGATGCTCAATCTTCTACTTTTCCGCTGACCCCTGATGGCCCTGGCTCATTCCCGAACCCAGGTCGCCAGCGTGCCATGAGGTGTGGCCTCCGGCACCTCAACCCTCAGCGCCACCAGGCCTAGAATCCCAGTCTTGAACTACAGTTGTATCAACCGACAGGGTTATATAATTCCAGAAATTTCCACATATTTCTAGTGAGATTCTTTTCATGGGCCTTACAGAAGTACTGCAGGAAGGCAGAGAATTTCACCAGGGATACCACTGAAGTTTCAGGATGCATGCGACATTATCAATTACTGCAACTGTACTTACCATAGCTGACAATTTTCATATTTCAAGCTATTAAGACAGACTTGATATTACCATTCAAAAATATGGTTTTTACTACAGAAACCAAAAAACAAGCCTAAACACAACAAAAGCTATTGCACTGCTATTATATATGTATCAAGCAAAATATCAACAAGTTCATCAAAAGCAGATTCCGTTTACAGTGATGCAGTTTAAGCTGCTCTAGTCTGTACCTTCACAATTCTGTATCAGTTGAATAAATGTACCTTTTCTAATGACTCATCCTCAAAGTATCTTCCCATTTTCGCTGCATGTTCCTCCATTGATTCTACTATGGTCGGTCCACCAGTGTATGGAGATGTTTCTTCATCATGAGCTTGCATCTCTTCTGGCTCTTGTATAATGGGGAACTGGTCATGTTCTTCAGTTGATGACACTGGACTGAGTTGTTCACACTCCCCTATGAGGTAGTCCACTGAAGACTTACCCTGTGCTGCTGTGGTCTCCTCTGCTCCTGGAGTTGTGACACTGTACAACAGAAATTCATATTAGCCAAGTAGTCTGTATACGTACTGTTATCACCCAATGTCAGTTACAGCACTAAAATGCTATAGGAGTCATAGGAAAGTACAAGCCAGATCAGGCAAAAGCCCATGTACTGCTCACCCTTTTCTCTCAAAGGGAATATCCACAGATCTTATTATGTTTACATTATACATCTAATTTGTTTTTAAATTCGTTCATAGTTGAACTTGCCACTACCTCCAGAGGAAGTCTATTCCAGACCGTTACTACCCTCTGATGAAACCAACTTGTCCTCTTATTTGTATAATGAGTGTCTCCTTTTTATTGAAGTATATGGGATCTTGTATTGTGGATGTTTGTCATCTCCAATCCCAGACATTCCCATAAGTCATCCTTTCTGAAAGTTTTATATACTAGGCACATGTCTCCCCTTAGTCACCGATATTCTAATGAAAACAATCCCAATTAATCTATCCTCATAATTTAAATGTTTAACTGATTTAACTAGTTTTGTGGCTCTGCACTGCACCCCGTCCATTAATCAAATATCTGCACTATTACTGGATGAAATGAATTGAGCGCAATGTTCTAGATGAGGCCTTATCAATATTGAACAAAGTGGTATCAACACCCTTCTGTCTCTACTCTCTATCTTCCTGGCTATGGATCCTAGTACTCTCCTCACCCTCCGTACCACAGTATAACAGTTTCTACTCTGTTTCAGGGTGTCTGTTATTATTACTCCCAAATCCTTTTCCGCAGTAGTTTTCCTTAAAATATGTCCCCCTAGATTATACTGTGCTCTAGTGTTTATTTTGCCTAAATGCATAACTGCGCATTTATTTATATTCCAGTCTGCTTCTAGTTGCCCACTGGTCAAGCCATTCCAGTACTTTCCTCAAGTTAGCAATGTCCGTCGGAGTCCTAACCACTGCTCCAAGTTTTACGTCATTCGCAGACTTTGCCAACCAAATCCCTTCTCAATGCTTCATTGATGCAATATTGACGCAATATAGATTTTAAACAGGCAGGGACAAAATACCAATCCCTGTGGCACTCCACTTGTCACCTCTGCCCATTCTGACCTATTACCCCTTAGATTCACATATTGTCTCCTGTTTGTTAACCATGATCTAATCCATTCAACCATGTTTGTATGGAACCCTAGTTCCTGAATAGCTTCAGTTAGCTCTTTGTGTGAGACTTTGTCAAACACTTTGCTCAGATCCAAGAACATGACACCCACTGGATCCCCATCATCCAGTGCCTTGCTTACTAGATTATAAAACTGTAATAGGCTGGTTTGTCCGGACCTGCCCAGAGTAAACCCATGCTGCGTTTCATCAATTACTTTTCTTTTCCTGAGATGTTCTTCTGTTTTTCTTTTAGAATCCTTTCAAGTATTTTTCCCAAAACAGAAGTCAAGTTAACAGGCCTGTAGTTCTGACTATCCCCTCTTTTACCTTTCTTAAAAGTTGGCACTACACTGGCTTCTCTCCAGTTCTCTACTACTAGAATAGTGTTTAGTGACGTCCGAAACATTTCCGCAACAGGTGCTGCCAAATCATGAGCGAGTTCTCTTAATATTCTCAGATGGACACCATCAGGTCCAGGTGTTTTGTTTGGGTCTACCTGTTTTAATTTATCTCTTATGTCTTCTACTTTTAAACTCAAGGATGGATTATCCATGTTTACTTCCCTTGCCTGTCCCATATATGCTACAGTATATCATTAAAAACTAATAAAAAATACTCATTCAGTATATTAGCTATCTTTCCTCCCTAATTCTCCAGAGGGTGTTGCTAATGGGCCAACTTGTACGCTACTTACATGTAGATGATTAATGTGTGTATAAAAAGTTTTGTGGCTGTCATTCACTTTTGTGACCCCAAGTCATATGCATGTCTTGCTTTGCTTATAGTTTTCTTACATTCCTGAGCTACTTATTTGTACTATAGCCAACGTCCCACTGAGCTTTCCTTTTTAGTTTGTTTGTATATCCTCTCTTTCTTGCTTGTAATCCTCACCACCCTTGTATTATACCATGGAGGGATCCTGCCCTTTATGTTATATTTATTCTTTTCTGATATGTACCTTCTCTCTAAGTTATTTATTTTATTTATTAGAATGGCCCACATATCTTCTAATGATTTATCCCTAAAGTCCCTAGTTCATTCCCAATCATCCAATTCTTTCCTCATTGCTGTAAAATTTGCTTTTTTAAAAAACATTTGATTTTAGTAGTATGAAATGTTTAATATATAAACATTTTTTAGTCTGAAATAAATCTCAATTGTTATCTCTAAAGGAATCCCAAAGCATAATGTACTTCATCATAATCATATGATAAGTGAAAAACAAGGGTTTAAGTGACAGATTTATTCACTGGCGACCCCAGGCTTGAATCCCACATGCGTGATTAGAGAAATGCCTTTTGAGGTCTTAGTACACACAAATATGAGCCACACTTTGTGTATTTTACATATTAGATTTAAGTTTTGTCATGTGTCTCATATTTTACATTTCCCACATTAGGATAGCTTTATTTAGAGGAATCTGCATTTAGATAACACGTTTCATACACTGCGTATCCCAAAGCACTTTACAAGCAATAGGAGACTAGTAATGAAGTGACTGCACAATGTGTAGAGGCAGCCATTTCACAATCAACATCCACACAAAATCTTAGTCAATTGTCTGAACTGATTTTATGGGAAGTACAATGTTGGCCAGGACACCATGGAAAAGACCCTACTCTTGTAAAAAATGTCTTTTTTATTAAATAAGCTTTATTAAATTTATGAAAAAATAAACAAACTACATGAACTGTGACAAGCAAAACACATAGGCCCAGATATTCAAAAGGGTTTATTTATTTATTTGTTTTTGTTAACCGGGTAGGGCACACTAGACAACCAAGTGCCTATTTTCAGGTGCGACCCGGGAGGGTTATAAAGGCAGTAGCATACAGGAGACAATTACATACAGTTGGGCAAAAACAGGATTAACAGGTAATGGATAGGCAGCTAACAGTAAGGTTGCACATGGCGCAACAGTGTTGCACCATGCGCAACCCATTGATCGCCCAGTGCAATGTTCAAAAGGGAAAAGTGCGTGGCACAAATCCCGATGCGCTGGAGTGCATCAGTAATGTATGCAGGCACAGGTGGGGAGGTGTGCCCATGCATAACCTGCACAGCCCGATATTCAGTCTGGGATGTGCAGAGCCATGCATGCGCAACCTCTACCTGCGCCAGCAAAAAGTTACACCAAAAAAAAAAGGAACAACTGATGGCCACCCACTGGTGAGCTGCTGCATTGCAGGGCGCAACACGGCAGCTCCCACCTGTGGGTAGCCACCAGAGTTCCGGCTGCACCTGGCGGCACCCCCCCCATGCCCCATTGCGGGCTTCTGTATAAAAAAAACCTCGTCCAATATCCCTGGAGGTCCAGTGGACCAGAGTCTGCCCGATTGCGGGCTTCTGTAAAACAAAACTTGTCCAATATCCCTGGTGGTCCAGTGGACCGCTATGTGCCCGATCGCAGGCATGTGTACAAAAGAAAGGAACAGGTCCAATATCCCTGGTGGTCCAGTGGACCGCTATGTGCCCGATTGTGGACATGTAAAAGAAAGGAACAGGTCGAATATCCCTGGTGGTCCAGTGGACCACTATGTGCCCGATTGCAGGCATGTGTACAAAGGAAAGGAACAGGTCCAATATCCCTGGTGGTCCAGTGGACCGCTGACTGCCCAATCACGGGCATTTGTACAAAAGAAACCTCAATATCCCTGGTGGTCTAGTGGTACCCTCCACCCGCCCACTGAACCCCACCACCCGCACACCCCCGGTCGCGGCAGCCTCCACCCGCCTGCCGCCCGCCACCCGCCAACTCACACTTGGTAGGGCTGCACGCCATTGGTTCACAGTGTGAGCCAATGGGCATGCAGCCCCTACTGTACTACACATTCCAGATTGTGAATGAACTCCTTGGTGGGGTGTGCGCCGCCACCCGCTGACCGGGGAGCAGGGTGGTGGGGCCTATGGCGGGTACCACCAGACCACCAGGGACATTGGAGGTTCTTTGTACACATGCCCGCGATCGAGAGTCAGCGTCCACTAGACCACCAGGATATTGGACCTGTTCCTTTCTTTTGTACACATGCACTCAATCGGGCACATAGCGGTCCACTATACCACCAGGGATATTGGACCTGTTCCTTTCTTTTGTACACGTGCCTGTGATCGGGCACATAGCGGTCCACTGGACAACCAGGGATATTGGACAAGTTTATTTTTGCAGATGCCTGTGATCGGGCTGCAGGGGACATCGGTCCCCGACGGCCGCTGCCTGGCAGGGCGCCAGGCACAAGTCGTCGGGGATTGGTGCACCTGCATGCAAATGGAGCCATAATGACATGCAAATGACCCCATGTGCACCTTGCATAAATTATGGTCCCATTTGCATGTCAGCTTTTGAATATCGCGGGTGCTGTGCATGGCACAATGGAACTTGCGCTAGCGCATCTCCATGCTCCACTCTGGCCACTTGTGCTGGCGCAGTGCCACAGCACCATGCACACTGGGGGTGGCCAGGGTGCAATATTCAAAGCTGCTAAGCCATGGCACAGCTCCGTTGAATATCGCCCAGGCCACACCCCTGCGCAGCCAAGTTGAGCTGCGCCCAAGCTTGCGCCACAGCCTGGCGCAGTTTGAATATCCAGGCCATACTGTATATGCAAAGAACATACTCCCTTCCCTCCCAGTCTTTTTTTTTTAACTTCCAACTGGACACTCACTAGAAAGCTGAACAGTGACTGGACATGGGCAGATGGAACCTCTGTTTATCATCTCATTTGAAGGATGGCACACCCTGACAGTACAGCATCCCCTCAGTACTGCACTTGGGTGCCAGGGTCTCAGTGTGTGACTAGAACATGTGACCTTTTGACCAAGAGGTGGATGTGCTGGCAACTGAGCTATGCCGACATATAGACCCAACATTTAGATACAAGAAATAGTTTTCAATAGGGTCCTATTTATTTATTATCTTCTGATATTTGCTTGTGAAAGTGACAAAGATTTGGTACAACTGCGGGGGTACTAGAATGTTCGCCACATGATTTAAGGCATGAGATAAATGTTTATGGGCATTACAAGTATACAGATACTAATTAAATTATGGGGAATAACAACAAAATTCAGAAAAAGTGCAAATATATATATATATATATATATATATATGTATATATATATTTAAAGAACAGTCATGAATATTTCCATGAAGATATTTAAACAGTATGTTGAAATACTTTGTTGTTATGGAAAGTATATGACATCATTTGTTTTATAAAAAGCACCTCTGTCATGTTATATAGTGTGTATGTATATATATATATATATATATATATATATATATACACACACACACACACACACACACACACACACACACACACATATACAGCAAGAGAAAACCACATGTTTGTATATTGATAGCATAATTAATACTATTACTGTACAATCCCAATTATCTGAACTGCCTGGGAGACATCAGATCAGTCCGGATAATCAGAAGTCCAGATGATCAGGGTTCCATTTATAGCCATTACTGTACTGCACTCACTGTTATTACTGTGCTTCCTTGACCCAGCTCCAACACTTGCAGACACTTTCTGTACATTCTCTGTTCATACTCATTCAGTACACCTACTGTACCTCCCTTCACCCTGCTTTGCTCGGTCTCTCCTCCTTATGAAGGGCTAATTGTACTTTCTTCCCATTCGGTGAACTTGCTCAGCTTGACTGGTCTCCCTCCACTCCAACCAGTGCCAACACCTGTGGAAGCTTCCTCACTCTCTCCTTCTTAGCTCACTGCACTCCTCATCGTGCTGCAGGTACAGCAGCTGAAGGGGACCGCAAAGCTGAAACAAAGCTCGAAATGCTCTGGGATACTAAATGGCGTGGATTGCAAGGACGGTAAGGGACGACAGATCAACCAAAAGACAAAAAGAAACACAGTTCTAACACCAGCAGACACTTCTCACTCTCTCCTCCTTACCTCACACTGAACTCACTGTGCTCCTCATCCTGCTCCAGGCACAGGTAGGCGGGGGGGGCCAAATTAAACTTGGAAATGATCTGACAAATCACATGCTGTGAACCCCGTGGACAGCTGTGTGGGACAGACTAACCAAACTGACAAAAAGAAGCACAGCCTTAGGCAGGGCAGGGTAGTGAAGGGCAGTCCCATCCACATGACAATGCAAAACTCCTGAATCCCAGTCATTAGTCAGAGAGGGTAGTGAAGGCAGCTGGCAGCTTCATCCATGCCCTGATTTTAGTCCGACCCTGTGGTTATCTTCCCCAGTTCTCTTTGCTGAGGCTGTTAGGTTAGGCCAGAGCATCCTCTGGTGGCAGACAGTAGAAAATGCAGGTAATACAGTATAGCACAACACTGATTATCCTATTCCCATTCATTAGATAGAAAAACTCGGGAGACAAGGGTCCAGTCCATTAGATATGGATTTCTAGATAATCGGGGCTCAGATAATCAAGATTGCACTGTATACAATAATGATATAATTACAACAACATTTCTTAACTACTGGACTCCAAGCTTCATTCTGACTTTGCCTTTTACGACGGAAAAGAGATAGATGAGACAAGGCTCCTCATCCAGCAAGGAGTTCATCTCTCCCTCAGTCCGACCCTTTGAGACATGTAAGAAGCCAGGACTCAGTTTACAGCCCGCCTTTCTCATTGGCATTACTTTCGCACAGATCTACAGTGGAGAGGTTCTCAGTTGTGGCTTCAAACACCATCATCACTGACATAACTTCTGTACCAAAGATCAGTCACCCTGGAAAATCTCAGACCATAAGCATATATATGACAATCTGGGTTCTTATACACAGCCTGTCCTCAAAGAACAGGGCTACAATAGGGGACAGAGTCAACCATTAATCTTGCACTTAATCTACTGAAACAGGCAGAGACTAGAAAACAATAGAGCAAATCAACAGAGCCACAGTAGCAAAAGAGGAATTCCACTGTGGGACCCTCTTGCAAATGAGATGGCAAAAAATGCCCAAAATGGAAACATTACATCTAGACTCTCAAAAAAGAATAGCTCCATGATACCTGACAGAAACTGAGAAAACTCGAGAGTAAAGCCAGAACCTTCTTTTCTCATGTCAGGTGGGAGAAAAGTAGAAATGAGGAGCATATAAGCTTCAGGACTAGCAGTCCTAGGGAGTCAAGATGTGGGTAATTACCTCTGGCATGCTTCAGGCAGAGTGGGTAAATGCCAAAGCACAGAGAGAAGTAGCAATGGTATACCAACCAAAATGTTCTAACATGAGAGGAAGAACATGCCTTGCTTCTCTCTGCAACTACAGGGATGTACCCTCTGTGAAGCTAGTACATTAATCCAAGCAAGATGTACTGCACCCCTCCGCACACAGAGCAGATGATCAGTGGAGTTAGACTGGATAGTGCCCAGCACATAGAAACGTAGACTTTGACGGCAGATAAGGACTGCTTGGCCCACCTAGTCTGCCCATTTCCCTACCTACAGGATAAGCTGCAGATCCTAGTTAACCAACAGCCTATTTCTTCCTACCCCCACAAAAATTGCCTTATGTCTGTTCCATGCATTCTTGAATTCTCCCACAGTTTTAGACCCCACAACCTCCTCAGGAAGGCTGTTCCATGTGTCCAGCACCCTCTCTGTGAAAAAATACTTCCTCACATTGCCCCTGAACCGCCCCTCCATCTTCAAATTGTGTCCCCTTGTTCTTGCACATCTCTTTTTCTGAAAGATGATACCCTCTTGGACTTTGTTGATTCCACTGAGGTACTTAAAAGTTTCTATCATGTCCCCCCTCCCCCCTTTCCTCAAGGGTATACATATTAAGTTCCTTTAATCTCTCCTCGTATGGCTTCTCTTGCAGACCCTGCACCATTTTAGTTGCCCTCCTCTGGACTGCCTCTATCCTGTCTATGTCCTTGCAGAGATGGGGTCTCCAGAACTGCACACAGTACTCCAGATGGGGTCTCACCAACTGTCTGTACAGAGGGATAACAACTTCCTGTTTTCTGTTGGTGATGCCTCTCCCCATACATTCCAGTATCCCCACACATGTTGCATATAACAACTAACAGAGATCACTCTAGAGGGGATGTACGCTGGGCAGGGAGAAAGAAAACAAGAAATATGGAGAGAAAGGACTACCTAACCACTCCTTAAAGGAAAAAGCACAGTTCTTTTTCTTTTTTTCGTTGGGGGGGCAAAATGACCCCAATCCCTTTTTCTGTTTTTTTTTTTTTTAAGTTAGGATAGCACCTAAGTGTCCAGCCCTCTTTTTTTAAACAAGAATAATAACCATAGGCCCATGGCAGAGGAGACATAGGCAGAGCGATCTTCTGCCAGCACCGACAGGGTGAGCTGCCTGAGGCCTTGGCTCTCAGCTGAGCATTAAATGGTGAGCGGGCATCTGAATCAATGATGAAGACAGTCTGCAAGATGAACAATTAAGGTAAGTACATAATTTTCATATCTTCCGTGAATCAAGAGACACAAGCTGAGATGAAGCTGGGGGTAGTGGTGGATGGGGAGGAGGGTAGACAAGCCCTACAGGGGGACCTGGAGGCTCTGGAGAGGAGGTCATGCACCTAGAAACAGGTTCAATACCAAGAAACATAGTGACCACCCGAACAAGGCTAACCTACAGAAGAGAAATGGAAAGGTCAGTGTCCAGGGGGGGTGAGGAGAGCAGAACTGTACAATCCCTTCCGGGCAGCTCTAGTCCTCATCAGTGGTGGGCTCAGCCTGCAAATTGGGAGAGAACTCCGAACCCCAGCTATCATCTGGCCCCAAGTCAGTGTTGCCTCTGGCACCAGACCCAGAACCAGAAACTGGCCTGAATGTGGATTCATCTCTGGCAACGCAGCTGGTGCCACTCTCAGTACTGGGCTGGTACCAGGTCTGATACCATCTCTGAGTCCATCTCCACCCCTAATACTGCAAGCGGTGTTGGAAGCCAGCCTGGTGCCAGGAATGGCACCAGAACTGGGATTAGACCAAGGAGCAACACTGTCCCCATCACCACACCTGGTGTCAGGCCCAGGACAGCATCATGGCCTGTGCCAAACCTGTCACAGGGGCCGGTATCAACGCCACCCCCTGAAGCCACAAGGACTACATGGGGTGAGACCAGCACCAGCACCTCAGCAACTGGATGATGCACAGCCTTAGTGGCAGTTTCTCTTGTGACATCAAAAACTGTGTCAGGAGGGACCCAACATCATGACTGGCACCACCTATGCTATTAGAGAGGGCCACACCTCTCCCAATTAATAACCACATCAGAGGGTTAGCAAGCAGTTAGTTTGTGAACATCATGGAGTGACAGGAATGTGAGTAAGAGAGTAAGAAAGAATAAACATTAAAAAATTGCAGACTCTTTTTGAGCAGTAGGTAGGGAAACATAGGCAGTTTGGGTGGGCCAAGTGATCCTTATCTGCCATCCAATTTTCTATGAGCAGCTGAGACGGGGGGTGGGGGCACACTGGACACCAATAACTGTTTCGATATAGGCCACAAACCAGTAGCACACCCCAAAGGAAATGTGATTCAGTTTGGTGAATGAGCGGGGGTTGAGCTTGCTAATCCTCTGATGGTATTTCAATAAACAGACAGATACTGCACTAAATACAAGACGTTTTATGCAATATGTGGAAGCAGTAATGAAAACGTGGGCATTAAAATAAATACATGTGTACTTTCAGGAGGCGACATGTTCATAAAGGAAGAAGTTTCTTTCTAAGCTTTAAGCTTCAAAACATTTACCCACATAATTTGGTTGCTCTGGCAAATGTTAAAACACATTTGGCAGGAAATGACAGTGAAGAATATTATGGGCCATTGACAGAATTTGTACAACTTGCAAATTCTAGTGCTGCATCATGCCCCTATAAATTCTGGGCTAGCATCTTCAGTTCAAACATTGTTGGAGCAGCCACATTATACGTGCAAATGTTGGACGCTCTAACCCATGAGCAGTTTAATGAATACATTTGTACAGTGCTATAATGAATACTGTCAAAAAGATATGGCATGGGCCTAGTAAAAATATGATATTTTTATTTTTTTTTGCTCCTCCCCCAAGCCCTCGGTCAGCCACTCCTTTGGGCTGCGAAGGCCCACTGCCATCACATCCACTGCCCCCATCTGTGCCGTGACCCTGGGTAACCTAACATAACCCATTCCTCTCCACCGTGGAAGACAACTGGGAGAGGATAAATGCCCATAGGCATTCAACGTATCCTGGGCATGGTGGAGGTTGACACGGACACCTGCGGGCTGTCGTGGTGGTGGGGATTTGCAGCCGTCATCCAGTCAGCCAAGGGCTCATTTCCCCCAAACCCATCCATACCCTCCCACAAAGGGCTGGCCGCCGTGGCATTCTGGGGGCAGGGGCTTTCAGTGGCACATCGAGGTCACATGCTGCCAACCCCTAGCCACCTCCAGGTGCAGACAAACAGCGGTCTGAGACCCACCCACCCCACTGGGAGGGACGCATCCAAAGAACACTCTAATCTCCCTCCCTGCCGGACTCTACTTCTGAGATCTGGGCTCAGAGTGCAAACCCAGGTTACCAACATGCCAAACGAACAACCTTCACCTGGTGCTACAAAGCTGGACCTATACCTTATATTTTTAATGAGTAGTCCATGACCCCATGACATCAGGAGTGGTGAGGCCACGAGTGATGCCACAGGAGTCACGGTTCATAAGTAAAATATCAGGCATTTGATTTTTATGATTTATGGAATGGCATGTATGGTATTATATATTGAGGGAACACTCTTGAACAATCAGAACACTGCTTTCCTCTGTGAATGAGACACGCTTGTATGAAGAGTGTCTCACATACAACTGCCTGGAAATGGGCACGTTTGGGTTTGGTTTTAAAAATGTAATACATTATTGATAGACCTTTATCAATAATATAGTAATACCACTGCTAAGACCACTCTTAGGGTATCAGAACCCCAGATCTTTGGTTCACAGTTCTCATACCCTAAGAATGCACATGAGACCACTCTTACCCCCATAAGAGTGGTCACAGCAATGATATTAACATATTAAATAGTCTGATGTGCTGCTGTTTACAGTTAAAGTTCTATAAATAGAACAATCATGTCCAGGAAAGATTTTCATGTCAGGCTTCTTTCTATTCTGAAGGACCTACAGTGAGACTACCTCTTGTCATCCACCTAGAGTAAGATTATCATGATTTATACAACAGGTGTGGGTCTGGATTAGCCAATATAAAACTATTATAAAATGGGTATATAATTTCCTGCATCTTGATTGGTTAAGAGGTACCATATGCCGTGTCCTTATCAGGACATATACTAGCAACTGGCACTACATATGCCAAGCAAAACGCTGCACACTCTGCAATCAGTGCGTGCTACCCACAGGTCTCTTAACTGCGGCTCCACATCTGTTACCTATCTTATGATCAACTTGAAGACAGTACTACTATCTCACATGTTCTAAGACAGAACTTCTACCTTGTAAAGCTGGGTATGTCATAATGGAATACTGAACCAATCAGAGAGCAGCAATTATAATGCTGATGACATCACAATAGCCACGAGCAGCACTGAAACCAGCAGATGTGAGACGCCTCGTAGACTTAGTTGCTTTCTAGTTTGCATCTGTATTGATTGTACTGATTTGTAATGTGTTGGCTGTACTGATTGTACTGATTTATAATGTGTTGGTTGTATTGATTTGTACTGGACTGATCTTTTATGCTGGGTCATTGATCAAAAGGGCACTGTTTACATTTTGTGCTTTTTTCCTTCTGTTAACTTTTTATCATTTCTATCACAAACCCACCTAAACACCTGTTGTGCAAATCAAACATGACATGGGGGAGAGTGAGACAGTAGAAATATCTTCACTTGCTATACTTGACCTCTTCTGACCTCACTTGTGGTTTCGACACTCATGAAGTCAGAAGGCCGAGCATAGCTCATGAAGGTATCTCTACTGTCTCACTCTCACCCATGTCATATCCCATATATTCTTACTGTAGGTGCCAGACAAGCAACAATAACCTTGATATTTGTGAATTTGAGTCAGATGGTCATTGCATAAATGAGGGTATTAAAATGAATGCATGCGTTTTTGTATGTTCCAGTGTATGCACATGTTTTGTTATGAATATTGTGTCAGTGGCTCGGTTGACAGCACTCTCATCTCTAAGCCACGAAGATTGGATGGTCATGGACTAAAGTCCTGTACTAAGCATATGGGCCAATATCCAATGCAAACATCACAGTGATGTACTAGGGGAGTGCTGCATTGCTTGTATCATCTTTCAGATGTGATGTTAAATTGAAGTCCTTTCTACCCATCCCTGCTGGCTGCTCAAGTGGAAAGCAAAGATCACATGCACTTATCAGTAGGTATTCCTGTTGTCTTGGCCAACATTCCTTCTCTCACTAACACAGGTTCAAATGCAATAATGCTAGGTGTTTGTTTTTAGTAGAGTTGTTGCAAAGTTTTACTTTGCCAGCAAAGTAAAAATTCACCTTCACAAATCACTTTGTGAAGTTCCTACTGGCATCATCAACTTCAACCTTCATTGTTTTTGCAAAGTTTCATGGCTAGACCCTCCCTGTTAATGTGGTCACAGTTTCTCATTTGGGGGCCGTGGCCCTCACAATTGGTAACAGTTTTTCCTCTTGTTCTCGCACCTCACCCATAAGCTCATCATAGAGTGGTGGCTTTTCCATTTGGTCCCTCAGGCAAATATTCAACAAGACCAGATCAGAATACACTGATCCACCTAACATCTGTGTAGTACAGACACGATCCATCATGTTGGGCGTCAAGCATCCTTTCCAGTAGGTCCCCTGCACAACTCTCTCCAGCCTCACCAAAAAGTCCAGCTGTTCTCCATCTTGCTGCTTAATTAATGATAATATTGTGAGGGGGATTTCAGGTGTCTCTACATGGCCAAACATCCATTCCAATGTTGCCAAGTAAATTCTGAGCAGTCACATTCTAGTTGGTGCTTCTTTAGGACAACTATATTATCCAAGGCAGGTCCTCAGAAAAATTCTCCCATCTAGGCTCTTTTTTCAGCATCAGAGCACTGTATGTCTTCTACCATCTATGTGGCCTGTTCAATCCATGAGTCAAAAACAAACTCCGGTTTCAATTCAGAAACTGGTCAAAGCCTCCTAAATTCCTTATATTCTTGTGCTGGTTGTCATACTTTTTCCATCAGGTGCCCCACAGCATCCAGCAAGTCAGTGGCTTGCAAATTCTCCTGGCCAGCCAAATTCAACAGTTCCTTCAAATCTTGTTCTGATTTACCTTCCTGCTCCAGTAAGTTTGTTATATTCTCCCCCAGCTCCCTGGGAAAGGTAACCCATTTCAGCCAGCTGCAGGGATCCCTTTGCCACAAAGGTGCCATGCCTCCTCCTCACTGGGCGTCACTAATGTGAGTGCTTCAATAGTTGTACGGTCTTTTTCTGTCTCCACAAACAAGCTTACAACTTTTTTCTGGTACTCGCACCACTTGCTGTATCTTCATTCTACCACTACCAGTCAATTCACATTCAGGCACATTAAGAAATTCAGAAGAGTTCCCTCTCTCTGGGATTTTGCTGACCAATTACACTTTCTTGGGGTCTACACCCTGCTGCAAACATCATTTTTTCAACTTCCTTGAATGCCATTTTTAATTTTTTAATTTTCCCACATTTCCCAAACTTTTTGTTGTGTGACTGTACTGGACACTCTTCCTGTAGTCACAGATGTGTCCAGCTGGTCAATTGGACATCCCAGTGATGTCTTCAAAGATGTAACTGGGTCACTGCACAGATGTTACAGTGCTGTTCATGGTTAATACCCCTGCCTTGCACCAGTGTACTCTACACAAGGTTGAAGGGCCTGGGCTCATTAAATTCCTCAAGTGGGTGGTTTGGTTCAGAAGGAGAATAGGGAATAGCACAGTCCCTCACCCAGAGAAAGAAATAATGAGGCAGATAACAAGTACAATACTACAATGCAAGCACAATGTGCGCTCTGTGGTGCTGGACAGGGGGTGCAGGTACAGGGTTTACAAAACCCATAACATTGACTTACCACAAGATAAAAAGTACCGCACTCACCTAGAAGCACAAAGTGCACCCAAGTAACCAGACTCACTGTGTAATGCTGATAATTCCATTAACGTAAATCCAAGACAAGTCAGAGTGCACAGACAGTACTGCACCTCAGTGTGGTATAGACCAGAAGCCCTCCCTGTACGCAGTTCCTAACCTTTGTTGTGTATTTTCACCAACAATAAACTTTTTTTCACCCAGTACCGGGAGAAAAGCCGAGATTTCCATATTGCTGAAACCTGGCAAAGACAATACCATATGTGAATATTACCACCCCATCTCACTACTGCCAGTGGATTAAAAATTACATACAAACATATGAAAATGCCAGCAGAAACAGACCTCATGTTCTGTCGAGTCTGCTCGATTGTGCAGCTAGCCCCTCAACTCACAGCTGCCCCTCGCACTCCTCCCCTCCTTAGATTTACCCTCCCTCTCACCCTGTCCCATCCCCTCTTGAAACTGCCCACCGTTTTACAGGCCACCACCTCCTTTGGTACAGCATTCCACTTGCCCACCACCCTTTCCGTGAAGAACTGTCTCCTTACCTCCCTCCTGAATCTCCCCCCCAGTCTGAGACTGTGCCCTCTTGCGTCACATCCTCTTCTTAATGGGACGATCCCTTCCATTTGAGTCTTGTTTATCCCTTTCAAGTACTTAAAGGTCTCAATCGTGTCCCCCTATCCCTCCTCTCCTCCAGGGAATACATACCTAGCTCGCTCAACCTTTCCTCATAGGGCTTGCCCTCCGGTCCCTCGATCATCTTTGTTGTTCTACGCTGCACCCCCTCCAACAGTCTGATGTCCTTCTTCAGGTATGAGTGCCAGAACTGCATGCAGTACTCCAGGTGCGGCCTGACCAGTGACTTTTACAAGGGGAGGATCATCTCCCTGCTTCTGGAGGAGATTCCCCTCACTATGCACCCCAATATCTTGCTGGTCTTCGCTGCCACCTTCCTACACTGGGTAGAGTTGTTCATGCTCCCTGTTATAAGTACCCCTAGGTCCTTTTCCTCCATGGTGCTTCCCAACTGTACCCCTCCCAGCTGATAGTCCCTCCCCTGGTTCTTTGCTCCAAAGTGCATTACCTTGCACTTCTTGGCACTGAACCCTAGCTGCTATGTTTCTGACCATTCCTGCAGTTTAGTCAGGTCATGCTGCAGCCCCTTCCATCCCTCAGTCTCATCAACCATCACTCCCATTTTGGTGTCATCTGCAAACAGACTGATCTTACTTCAGATCCCATGTGAGATATCAGCTATGAATAACCCAAACAACACCGGGCCCAGCACCGATCCCTGCGGTACCCCGCTCCTCACTGCCCATGGTGCTGAGCGTTCCCCTCCCACTACCACCCTCTGCTGCCTACGCCTTAGCCAATTCTTCATCCATTTCACCATCTTTGCCCCGGCCCCACAGATTCTAGCTTTCCCCCTAGCCTTCTGTGCGGCACAGAGTCAAAGGCCTTGCTGAAGTCCAAATACAGGACATCCACTGCATGGCCCTTGTCTAGTTCCCTTGTCACACAATCATAGTATTCAATGAGGTTGGTCTAGCAGGATCTGTCAGAGACAAACCCGTACTGATGCCCATCATGGAGTCCATTGTCCTCCAAATGGGTCACCAGCCTCTCTTTCAGAATAGTCTCCATGAGCTTTCCCACGATTGATGTGAGGCTCACAGGCCTGTAGTTTCCATCCATCTTAGCTAATAGGCTGCAGGTGGTGGTGAAAAGCCTGGCCCACCCAGGTCAAACAGGATTTAAGGGGTGGAACCCTTGTGACAATATCCGGCACCTCCTTGGTTTCCTTTCCTCCCAAAATGGAAGTCCACAGTTCCAACTAGCTATTTACATGGACGCCAAGACAAGGCCTTTGACCAGGTTGACTGGGCCTTCCTCCAACATACACTCTCAACCATGGGATTTGGGCTGGTATTTAAAACATGCATAGACACGTTACATGACTCCCCAGAGGGAGCAGTCAGGGTCATTTCACCCAGGAACCCTTTGCAGCATGGCACAAGACAGGGATGACCCCTCTCCCCTCTGTTATTCACCCTCTGTATTGAGCCACTGGATATGGTGATGAGGCAAAAACACAACTATTTGGGGTATACTTATTGAGGGAGGGGTAGAACACAAATTAGGCCTCTATGCTGATGACATTATATTTTTTCTTAGAGACCCAGTGATTTCAACCCCTGCCTTCTGCAGAGAGTTGGAAGTCTTTGGTGTGATATCTGCCTACAAAATAAATTATAATAAGTTAGAGGCGTTGTTGGTCTCGGGACACCGCCCCACCCAATTCAACAACTACTTCCATGGGCACCTCATAACACTATTCAATACCTGGGAGTATGCATAAATCCACAACCCTCTAAGCTTTACCACAAAAATGACCTCTGCCTCATGCAGGAGATAGCAGAGAACTGGAACACTTGGACCTTGCTTTTTACTGTTCCGGGGAGTAGTAGATACAATAAAATTAATGTATTGCCTCGGTTGCTATTTCTCTTCCAGGCATTACCCATTACCATCACTAGGTCCTTTTGGAAGAAGCTTGGGGGCTCACACTTAAATGTTTGTGGCACAGGCACTGGATCTGAATAGGTCTGCACATGCTAACCCTACTAGAAATGGGGAAGGGGGGTATGGGATTACATCATTTTGAATGGTATTATTTGGTAGCCCGATCAGTGCAGTTGATACCCATGGCTAAACAAAAAATTGCCATAGGTTTGTATATTTTAGAGAAAAGAAAAAACTCTGCTTGGGCCTCTTTATACCCACCTTTTATGCACTCGACTAACCAGTGGGTACAAAGTATCAGTAACCCTGGACCAGAGCCTCTGTAAAACTGCTACTGGAGTTATGCAAACTCACCCAGACAGCAGGGGGTGTAGGGACACGTATGGTACTAACAGGGAAACCCGATTTTCCACAGAGCGGGCAGGACCCAGGTTTTCACCACTGGAATCAATTGTCCTTGCTGCATTTTCACAGTTTTTAATCAGGAGAGGTCTGCCTTTCCTTTGCAGACTTAAGACCTAAGTCCCACCTATCTAATAGTGATGACTTCAGATTTTTGAAAGTTAGGCACTATATTCTAACTGAGGATAATGAAATGTTGCCACTTGAATTATCTAAACTAGAAGACTATCTCCACTGGGTAATTATACTTAAAGACACTGGAAGGTCAATTCCCACCATGTATATGCACACTTCAGGTTACAGATGGTCATGCCATAGATAAAAATCTAACAGAGATGGGAGACAGAGGCAGGCCACCCCATATAAGACACAGACTGGGCCCAGGTTCTGGGCAGAGGATGGAAAATTACTATGTTCCCTGGGTGGGGGGAATATCAATAGAAGATTCTTCTAAGATTCTTCCACACCCCCCACAATAACAGCATATTTTGGTGCAAACTACTCTAACGTGTTAGAGGAGATGTCTGGAGATAGAGACCCACAATCACATTTTTTGGGGTAGTCCCCCATTCAAGATTACTAGAAACAAATGCAAACTGAATTGGAGACTATCTGGGCATCACTGTTCCCTTTCAATGTGAAGTCATGGTATTTGGCCTGGCCCATCTGGGACTGAAAAGGCAAAGATACAGAGAAGTTTGTCACGTGCCCTCTGGCAGTGAAGGCAATCACCTGCCATTGGCTATCTGTTATCATACCAACCCTTAAGGAGTGCAAAGTTAATATACAACAGTTAGTGGACATGGAGAGAATAACAGCAGAACTTAGGCTTAATACAGAAACATGTGTGAATCAATGGGGAAAAAGGGAGGCATATTGTAACCCGAGCTGAGACTTCTTACAGCCTTAAGATCTTACCCTTGAGTTGAAGAAATAAGTTTATCTTTAATGACCTAGAATGAATGACAGACACAGTTGAGGTTCTTGTTCAATTTATTGTTTATTACTGTATATGTTTTTTTAAAGTTTCTTTTTCTTAAGTGAATGATAAATTCAACTAAGACTAAGTAGATGACAGCAGAGCAGAATATTTTGTTGTCAGCATTGACAATAACACCAACAGTATGGACTCAACACATAAATAAGGACTGCAAACTCCGCATGACCTTGATACAACTTGGACTCTTAGCACAATATACATTCCACTGCCAGCTTTGGTAAATATGCTGTACTGAATCCAGACAGCTGTGTCACAGCAATGTCAAACTGATGTATTAATGTGCTTTATGATGTGCTGTACCTTGCTGTCTCAATAAACTTGAAGTTATTAAAAAAAAAATTTTCACATCTGTGATTCTTTGACTGTTTCTCTGGTCATTTTCACCGTGTGAGTGCTGCTACGCTTGGCTCTGGTGTTCCTTGTTGTGTGGGGCATGGCAAGCCCCAGTAGCAGCACCCTGTCCCTGCACCTCTGAGTACAACCCCTTCTTGTCCCAGTACTTACACATCCCTGGATGGTGCAGACAGCAGTGGTGACAGGATTTCAGAGGGGATGGCTGACAGGCCTCTGGTGCAGGCTGGCACTGATGATTCACATGCAGCAAACAGATGGATTAGATGCAGGCCTAGGCTTGGGCCTGGTCGCTCTCTGGTGGCATCCGTCCCGCACTCTCCAGCAGTGTGGCAGTGTGTGAGTACTGAGTAGACCTAGACTGAGGAGCTCCCCGCCTTAATCCTGTGGGAGCTCTCTTAAATCGACAGTACCAGCTACCTGGAGCCTAGATCCTGACCACACTCTTCCCTTGATCACACCGCACAAGGCAGAAGAGGCGTTTTCCTAACTCTGATATCGACACTTCTTGCTTGGTTGGCACAGCAGTTCCTTTTGCAGCTTTAGCGGGATTCACCAGCAACAACATTTCGTACTGAACTCTAGTAGCTTTAAACTGGACCAACCAGTCATTTGTAGCTCTGAAGCCAGCCAGGCCCTCAGCTCTCCTACTGACTGAAACCCCTTCTTACTGGTGGGAAGGTTCCAGCACAGCACACAGACATTTTAGTACCTTATCTGACTTGCCTGTTGGTCACAGTTCTGGCTCCACCAGTGGTGAAGAAAGGCACCAAGCACTCTGCTACTTTCCTCCCAGAGTGCCCTTGGTTTCTTGTAGGACTCCACAAATCCTGGTTGGCTGATTGCAGGGGTCAGAGGTCAAGATGTCAATGTCCATCTGTTTACATTTCTCCACAACACCGTATGCTGTTGCACAATGTCTCTACCTGGATGCTACATTATTTTACTTTTATAAAATAGCTAGTTGCATTTGTAATCCAGTTTGCAGTGATGACATCAGCAGCGATCCATCTGCTTCTCTTCAAGTGCACATGCAGCCATTTCTTTGACAACACAGAGCAAGACATATTGCAGCTCCAACTTCTCTTCACTTGGCCTCCAACACCAGTTCCAGTCTGAGTTTGCAGGAATCATATGTGTCCTCACTCTGAGCCTCCGGTGGCTCAACAGGTAAGCCCCACCTTTGGGGGGGGGGCGTTACATTTAAAGCTTAAGGAAAGTTCCCATAGGACTTAAAGAACCTAGACCTGATTCTTAGTGGATGGAAGGGGGAGTTCTAAAGAAGAGGCGCAACCACACAGTGGGGGAGGTGAGGAGAAATCCTCCCATATCTGTTGATGCTGTATACTCCGAGGGAGGTCAAACATGTGTGTTGAGCACTGTACAACAAGACTCACTGTTGCCAAGGGAGGTCACATTAAGCTCATCTACCTGGAGAGCCAGTACCTGAGTGTAAAATACTTGAAAATGGATATTCTCGGGACAGTAAAGAGCTTATCTCCCTCTGAAAATGAAAGTAAAGTGGGAATAAAAATTGGAGTGCCAAGATATGCATGCTATGCTTGGTATGAAGGAGCAGCCTGTGGTAGTACATGACAAGGAATCAGGGAACTATGTATGAAGATCAAATAAATCCTGCTGCTTGACTGGGGAACTTTCTATGGATGATACAAGTTGTTTAAATGAATTTACTGTCTGATGCTTGTGAGCATATTAGTTGCCTCGTGGTCCCACCAAACCTACAGGAACCCTGGCTGCCCCCCTTCAGCAGGATGAGCAGCCCAATAGTAACTATCATCTGGTGAGTCAGCTTATAAATTATGAAGAAATTCAGCATGGGTATAAGAATGTAATCTCTACATTTACATGTTTTTGTGAAGAGTAGTTTTCTAAGAGAAAGAGTTAGTTAAATCAATTTTAGAACGTCAATTGGTAAAGAACACTATATCAACATTAATGCTTACAAGTACTCTTGCTGGGCAGCAAACGGGTCTTCTGAAAGGACTTGTGGTTTTCTAGACAAGCCAGCTTCAACTTTCTCCCTCTGTGTTTGTCTTATGACCTCTGCAATGGACCCATCTGCTTCACTCTTGGGGACACTTTCATGTAAGGGGGAGTAGCACACTGAAATGTCTTCTTCTGAGACAATAGGAGGCTGATCTGATAGCTCCCTCTCTTTGCACCTTTCCTGGCCATCACGCTCAGACCTTGGGCTGTACAAATCTTCCTGAAGTGCAGAAAATCCTTAAAACAGAAAAAGAAGGGATATCTTATCAGGCTCAAAATAACCAGTCAGAAAGGGGTAAAGCTCTGCTAAATATTAACAATTCACATTTGGTAAACTGGAGTTGAGATTTAAAGTTCTTTATTTTTAGCATACGCATGCAATAAACACAAGTGATGCAAAGCTTCCAAGATATTTCTAAGACACAGAGAATCTTGTACTTGGCATCTGCAATGTGAGACTCAGCTAACTTCATTTGTCTTAGAAACTAATTATTATTGTATACTATGAAACCTCACCAAAATATAGATTTAATTTTCTGTGCAAAGTCTTAGCAACACTGTAACTATGGCAACAAAGATAAACTGTACATTAGAAAGAGGTTATAGTATATGGTTTGTCTTTGTTCTGTATAAAAATCAGCCTGCTCAAAAACCTTGTTGTGCACATTCTAAACTGTTATCCGCATTCCAAAGTGTTGTTGTGCACATTCCGAATGGTTATTCTACACAGTTCAAAGGTCATACAATTTTAAGTTTCTCATTTATTCTACACCTAGCTACTTACTAACCACCCAGTGCCCAAAGTTGTACCTTTTAACGTTCAAAGGTCTATAAATTTGATTTTGATCATTGAACTGAACAAAGAAATGCCAAGATTTATTTGTTTTCACTTCAGTGGACTCAGTCACTCTGGTGTAAAAAAACATATACTTCCGGCCCGGTGGCACAGAGGGTTGAGGCGCTGGATGCCACACTTCGTACCATGCCAGCGAACCAGGCTTGGGAACGAGCCCGGGCTGTCGGGGGTCAGCAGGGGCGGACTAGGATCGAGCGTCCGATGACCACTCTCCTAGTCCTGGGGTAGGTGGGGGACCACTATCGCGTGGCAGTGACCTCTGGGGATGTCCAGGGGTCCTACTGGTGAAGTGATAGTTGAGGGGCATGCTGCAGACATTGGCACGCACTGCCTGACATCATTGCATGTCCACATCCCCGTGGGGACAGGAACAAGGAAAAGGGCTGGGCGCGACCATGCAGCTTGATGGTCACACCCTGGGCTGCCCGGAGGACTTGTGTGGAGTCCCACTGGGGAAGTCCAGGGCTGTCCTGGCAGGGAGTGGCTGAGGGGGTCCCTCCAGCGGGACGGCATGATGGCTGTCCCGGATCCTCCTGGGTACTGGTTTGAGCTGCCCAGTTCTCCGGGTGGACAGGGCCAATGGCTGAATGCTCCATGCTGGATCGCACTGCAGCAGGGGGAAAAACAGCAGCCATGATAAAAAAACAAACAAAAACATATACTATATAAAAAAATATGGGCAACCACACAGGTCAGCATGTGTTTTCTTCTTGGGGTTGAGATGACAGTATGGACCTCTCGAGCTTCACTCTCGAGGTTCATATGCTGTACATTATTTTCTATATTTAAAATACAGTAACCTTCCTTCTGAGTCACATTTAATCATTCAAGGTCATGTCGGATGTGCCTAGCAAACACAATAAATGGGCTGCATGTTTCATTCTCAGATGGCAGCAGACCAGGAAGAAATTAAAGTTATGTACTTACCATAACTGTTGATCTTCCTGAATATGCTCTCTATAGGTTAACACTAATGGGTTTGACCTGGGGGTACTAGACCCCTACAAGAGCCAGAACATTTCTGGGGACTGTTGGCGAGAGGACGCCCCACACATGTATCACTGCATGCACCCTCTGGTACACAGTGGCACCAGCCCATAACCAACTCAATACCTTTTTTACCGAGGAGGTGTGCAGCATGAACCTAATGAGTAGGCTACGTACCTAATCTCAAGCATAAGATTTATTTATTTAGCTTTTGTTGACCGGGTAAGTGCACTAGACAAATCCTGCCTATTTTCAGGCATGACCCGGGGAAGGGGATACAGACAACTGCCAACTGACCTTGAACCAGATTAAGCTGTTGGTGATACTTTTAGTGAATGAGGGAAATTTGGCCAGGACACCAGGGAAGTTCCCCTACTCTTTTCGATAAGTGCCATGGGTTCTTTAACATCCACCTGAACTACCACCAATCCAGGCAGATGGGACCTCGGTTTAACGTCTCATCCGAAAGATGGCATCTCAGAAGTGCAGCACCCCTCTCATGCTGCACTACAGTGTCAGTACTAGGATATTAACCCAAGTGCCAGGTGTGGGAACTGAACCCACAGCCCTCTGATCTCCCGTTCTCAGAGGCGAGTGTGCTACCTACTGAGCCACTGGTGTTCCGGTAAGAAGAGTCACTATATCAGCAACACAGTATATTCACAGCCCAAAGTAAGTACCAAGAGGAAAAGACCAACAGAAAATACTGGAGTGATTCTGGGGGACAGTGGGCAGGCATGGCAATCTGTGGCGCAGATATTCAGGAAGATCAAAAGTTATGGCAAGTATGTAACTTTAATATCTTCCAAGAATCAATCTTCTCCATAGATTCCCACTAATGCGTCAGAGAAATCCCCCCCGGGCTAGCAAGGCTGAGTTCAGGGCTCACTCCAGGATAGTTATCCATTCAGAACTGTCTTGCCAGAGGTGGTATGTTGCCTGCATGGACATCCAGGGTACATAGTACTTAGCAAAAAGTATGCACTTTGTTCCAAGTTGCAGCTCTGGAAATTTCAGCAATTGGCAAAGTACGTACTTTAGCCAGGGAAGTGGCAACAGCTGTGGTAGAGTGGGTGTGTACCTTGTCTTCCAGTGTCATCTGAGCGATGGCACAACAGTGGCAAAGGCAATTTACAATCCAGGCTGAAATGCACTTGATTATAACAGGCTGTCCCTTTTGAGTAGGGTCGAAAGAGTTAAAGAGCTAGTTTGACTGTAGTCCTCAGTCCAGTCAAGGTAAAACCGAAGGACCCTTTTAAAAATCCAGTGAGTGAAGAGTCTTTTCTCCCTCATTCTGGAAGCTGGCAAAATAGGTACTGTAGGAAGGATTATAACTTGATTCAGATGGAGCTCTGACACCACTTTAGGTAGAAATTTGGGGTGTGTACGAAGAAGTACAGTATGTTATCTTTATAGAAAATAAACTATTGAGGACCTGTAAGCAAAGCATGAAATTTCAGATACTTTGTATGCGGGGGTGACAGTAACCAGAAATGCTATGGTATCCAGGGATATGAGCGAGTCAAGCTGAGTGACTCAATTTGACCACCTTTGAAGACAGCGAGGATGTAGGGGTAGTGAATGTTGCTACAGCGTGTGTGACGGAACAGTAACCTCGAGGAATGAATATAGTGATGGTAGAAGGGAGCTCACTTTGCAAAGCATTTGGGAGGAAGTTTGGCCAGGCAGTTTTGAGCTTGCCATCTGGTCTTGCGGAGGAGGTGGTGGCTGTCTATGGTACAGCAGGTACTACAATAGGTTCTGTGCTGGCTTGGGGTGGGTAGAGAATTTTTTATATTTTCTTGTGTTTTGCAGTTAAGTTTTATTTTGTGACCCATTCCCTGATCCCCAGATTTTTCCTCCATGGTCCCGTCCCCCCGCTTTGGTTTCTTGAGTTCCCCCAAATAGCCCCCTCCTGGAGTGTCTCCCATACCCCAGTGTTAGGCCCCCCTTGGAGTTGATTATATTTTAGAAGGGGGGTGTGGGGGCAAAGCCCCCATATACAAAACTGTATGAATGCGGCATATCGGGTTCCATTGGGAACATCGCCTATGCTGTTTTTGGTGTAGTGCACAGTCGCCGTATCTCGTTTCAGTGCCTTGCATTCGCAGAGATGCCCGGTGTTTTTTTTCATTTGCCCTTGTGACATGGAACCAAATGCTACTTTCCAAGTTAGAAACTTCATGTCACAAGTTGCAATGGGCTCAAAAGGCTTGTGAATGAGCATGTCCAGCACAAGATTACAGTCCCAGGAAGCCACCGGCAGTTGTGCCAAGGGAGAGGGTACCTACAGGTTCGTGGTATGCTGATATAGCACATGAATGGACCCTGACTGTTAAATACTTCAGGCCAGCATCAGAAAGGTCCAAACAAGTACTCCAAAACCTTTTTGGGTGAACACTTGAAAAGGTCCATGGGGGTTTTGGAACATCAGATGAAGAACCTTCTCCACTTGGTTGTGTAAGTCTTCCTGGTGGAAGGTTTACGTAAAGCCAAGAGTATTTCAGCCTCTGAGATGCTTTAAACCTATTCACTTCTTTTTTTTTTTTTGCTATTAAGTATACTTTATTACATTTTTCATAAGAGTACACATAACAACAATACAGACATCAGGAAAAAAGAAATATAACAAATGCTATAATATAACATAATATACAACACAAGAACTATCTCAAAAAACAGGGTAAGACAAAAAAACAATACAAACAGCCCCAGCCCTTCCCCCCTATATTCCTGCCCTAATCCTGCAATCCGTATGAGCAAAAAAAGAAGATGAAACAAAAAGGTGATATGTTGGTGAAGACACAGAGAGCAAAGTATCCCCCTTATATCTGGAAACAGGTCTAGATTTGTACAAGTTGGCTAAGGCCTTTTCAATATTTTAAGACATAAGGGCTTCATTAAGCCATTTAGCTCAGGTAGGGAGAGTCAAATCAAGTCAATATCTTAGAATTAACAGCTTTGTAACTGCAGAAACCTATTCACATCCGTCTCTTTAGGAGCTAGGCCTGAAGGTGAATGAAGCATAGGTTGGGATGGATTAACTAACCCCGGGTCAATAAAGGAGATAGGAAATGACTTTTATATAGTTAACTACCCTTCCATCTTCCTTTCAATGCCAGTTACATATTCTGATATGCTTTGATTATTTTTTGATAAATAAATAACCTTGCTTTGGGGTGCCCTCAAACCTACATTGAGTTCCACTCTCCTCATCAGCTACTGCACTTGTTTTCAATATTTCTCCGACACTCTATGACGTCAGTAACTCCCATTCCATGCTATTGATCTGAATGGCCTGGAATGGGAGTTTGTGATGTCATAGAATGTTCAGGTAGTAAGAAAAGAAAAAGCAGCAACTGCTGAGGAGTGAGGGATTCAGGGTAGTTAAAAAGGCAATGAAATTAGATTATTAGTTTAACAAAAAGGGTCAAAAACATGTTGGAATAGTGGGTAGCCAATAAAAGAACAATTGGAGGGCATCTAGAGGTGTAAAAACTGTTTCCTACTAGCTACAAGACTGTCCAGAGTGGCAGAATCCTCAGTTTGCTGACAGTTGATTCAACAGAGGGAACCATATCTGCTGAGGCCAGCAGGGGGCCACTAGGATCATCTTGCCCCCATGAGCTTCTAGCTTGAACAGCACTCTCTGAAGGTGAAGGATTGGATGGCATGCATATAGACAGTGATTATGCCATGGCAGTCTGAATGCATTGACTGAAAATGCCAGGGCCTGTATTTCTAGAGCAAAGTCGAGGGAGTTTAGCATTGAGTGTGGATGAAAAAAAGTCCACATCTGGGGTGCCTCACTCACTGAATAGTAATCTCACAATATCTGGTGCTAGTGACCACTCATTAGGCTCTGCTTCTGCTCAACTTAGTACATTTGTCAGTTTTCTGAATCTGTCGCAGATACATTGTTGAAGTAGGATCCCCTGTTCCAGACACCATTCCTACACTCTCACTGCTTCCCTGCCAAGAGAATAAGAGTGTGCACCTCCTCATCTGTTGATATAGTACGTGACAGACTTGTTGTCAGTCTGAAGGAGGACTGTCTTTCGGCTGACCAAGTCCACTAGGTCTTTTGGACCATAAAGTACTGCATGCATCTCAGCACATTTATATGGAGATGTGCTTCCAACAAGTCCCAAACACACTGAGTCTGGAGACCCTGACAGTGGGCTCCTAGCAAGAAGGTATTTGGGGTGACAGTCACCTCTAGTTCCAGAGGGGAGAAAGGGAAGCCCTGGAGTAGGTGTTCCACCAATTACCACCACGAGGTGTGATGGTTGTGACCACTGGGTACTGAGCATCCACTGGGCTGTCCTCATGAGCAGCCTTACTAGAGGCACTGTGAATACTGAGGAGGACATGAGACCCAACATATGTTGTATGGAGGGGGCTGGCACAATCTTGCCCATCATGATGTAGCATGTCATCTGTAATATTGCCTATAGTCTACTGTCTGGAAAGAAGACCCGTGTCATATCCAGAACAGCTCCTATGAGCAACAATACCTGGAAAGGCTCTAGATGAGACTTGGCAGGGTTCAACAGGACTCCCATGGATGCTAGAAATTGAGATGCAGTGGCCACAGCCTATGCTGTCTCCTGTCTGGATGGGCTTGTTAGCAGCCAGACGTCCAGGTACGGGAAGACTTGGAGTCCTTGCTTTTTCAGGTGTGCTGCAAGTACTGCAAAGCACTTTGTAAAAACGTGGGGTGCTGAGAAGAGCCAAAAGGGTAGGACTCTGAACTGGTAATACTGCCCTTCCAAGCTGAACCAGAGATACTTGTGGTGGCTGGAGTGTTCTAGTATGTGCTGGTATACATCCTGCATGTCCATAGATGCTAGCTAATCCTGATTATTCAGGAAAGATGGCAAAGATCCTAGAGAAATAATTTAGAATTTTTCTCAATCCATGTTATTTGTTCAGTTTGCCGAGACTGAACACAGGGAGCATGCCCCCTGATTTCTTTGGTAGCAGGAAGTAGTGGGAGTAGAACACTGTGTTTTGTTCTGACCCTGGCACTATTTCCACTGTCTGTTTCTCAGAAGTCCCCCGATCTCCTATGCCAGAAGCTCTAACATGTGAGCTGACATGGAGAGTTGCCTTCTGGGAGGATTATCCGGGGATTCTAACAACTGCAGTGAGTACCCCTCTTGGATGATCCTTAACATCCACTTGTCTGTTGAGATGGATTCCCACTGACAGCAGAACTGGGTGAGTTGTCCCCCTGCCAGTGAGGAGTGGTCCAACTCAGGTGTCTGAAGCAGACCTGGGGCTGGAGCTTCAGATGGTGGCACTGAGTGCTTTTGGTGTCTGTACCTTGGGCTGCACTTTCTTTTGGGCCTGGGAAAGCTGAGGTCTATTGCTTTGGGGGCCCGGGCAGCATGAATGGACTGCTTGTTATGGAGGAAGCCGCATCCCTGGCCCTCTGTGGGTTATAAGGAACCAGCCTGGAAGTCTTAAGAGTTCTTGTTTCACTAGACTCTTTAAGAGACTGCACCATGGTGCCATCACCTACTGTTCAAAACAGGTAGATGCCACTGAGGGGAATGAAGGGAACATTCATGATCTGTTGTTGGGTGTCTGGGGTGAAGACAGCAGTCTGCCACCAGGAATGCTGCCTGATGCAGATACCTGCAACTGTAGAGAGAGCTGGTGCCTCAAATGCATCCAGAGGCTGTAAGCTGGTGGCTGTTTGATTCAATACTCAGTTTAACAGCAAGCAGCATTTCCTGCTTTGCTTCTATATCTGGCAGTTTCTGCCGGAGACTGCAGCATGCACCAGACAGAGTACTCATATTCTGAGCAATGACTCTGGTAACTAGCTATCCTCATGCCACGGGTAGCCGAGGCATAGACCCACTTGCCAATGGTATTTTTGCATGACTTCTTGTTAGTGGGGTGTGTAGTGGTAGAATCCAGTGTATCAAATCAGACAGATTACTATCTTCCCCCCTGCCACTCCGGAGAGGCGTCCCTTAAGGATCCATTTCAGGTCCCCTCCTGTTCTCTATGCATATTAATTCTTTAAGCAATAACATTAACAAAGCCAAATTGCACTTTTTTGTAGGTGGCACTGTCATCTGCCACTCAAAACCCTCCCTAACAGATGCTGTCACAGAACTGCAATCTGATTTTAACCAGCTCCAGCTCAACCTAATAGGATCCAAATTAGTGCTTAATACAAGTAAAACAAAGGTGATTTATTTCATACCCGCATCCCCTTCAACCCTACCACCCATGCAGAGAACTTTAGTCCCATTTGCAACCTTATTAGGTGAATCATTAGAGGATATAGATAAATTTAAGTACATAGGCTTTTGGTGGGATAATAAACTTGCCTTCACAGCTCACATTGAGAACCTTGCCAAAAAATTAAGAATAGGGCTCTGCTTTTTTTATAGGAATAAATCACTCTGCCCCGCTGATGTCAGGAAAAGTTCAAGCTACCTTCTTCCCCTCCTCAACTTTGCAGACATCATATATAACAGTGGCTCAATTACTTATCTGTATAAATTAGATATTCTTTTTCACAGAGCCATCCATTTTATACTTAATGTCCCCTCTAGAACCCATTACTGTGCCCTCTATTCAGCTGTATGGTCATCCCTCACCACTAGAAGAACCGTTCATATCTGCCTTTGGGCATACAAATCACTCTTGAACAAACTCCCACAATATATATCATCCCTATATAACCACACGCACAGCTGTTACTCTCTTAAAAAAAATGTCATCATCCTAATTAGATGCACCAAAATTCCGCACCCACTATGGTAAGGCCGCCATCAGCTACACCATTCCCTTAATTTGGAATAAAGTGCAATCCTCCCTCGGACACGCTGAACTGGTCTCATTCAACATGGCCAAAAACCTAATTAACTGCTCCCTCGAGGAAGAATGTCACTGCCCCAACATGTAGCTTGCCTTTTGCCCTGTATGCTAATATTACCCAGCAGTCAGCACTTATCCCCCCTCCCTAATCCTGGGTCATTCCCCCATCCCCTAGCTGGACCTAGCTGCCGATCCAACTCACTGTTTATTGCATTATAGGTACCTCTTCTTATTGTACCACAGATTTAGTTTAAATGCTAACCCCTCCTTGTACAATGTCTGTATCAAACTGTCTTTTATTTTTTATAAGCACTTGACCGTATTTGTGGTGTGCTTCCTGTATTACTTGTTGGTGTTCATTAACATGTACTGTGTGCACTGTATTGTATTATCCTAATCAGGACCTCCTTGTAAATGCGCTTGCTCAACGGAGTCTTCCTGGTGAAAATAAATTTGAACTTGATCTCCTTGGGCAGCCAAAATGAGAGAGAAACATACAAAGAAACATGGAATTTGAAGGCAGATAAAGAGTACTTAGCCCACCCAGTGTGCCCATTTCTCCCTACATACATTATCACTGCAGACCCTACTTGAGCTACAGCTCTTTCTCCTTCCCCCTTCCTTTCTGCTATTATCCCGTTGTGCCTTTCCCATGTATTCTTGAACCCCACCACTGTCTTCATCCCCACCACCTCCACTGGAAGACTGTTCCAGCAATTCACCATGCTTTCTGTGAAGATCTACCTCACATCTCTCCTAAATCTACCCACCACCAGCTTCATAGCATGTCTCCTTGTTCTTGAGCACCTTTCTTTCTAAAAAAATACTTCCCTCCTGTACTTTACTTACTTCTGTGAGGTATTTAAAAGTCTCTATCATATCCTCCCTCTCCCTCCTCTATTCCAGGGAGTACATATTGAGTTCCTTTAGGATCTCCTTGTAGGGCTTTTGATGCAGACCCTGCACCATTTTAGTTGTCCTCCTCTGGACTGCCTCCACTCTGTCTATGTACTTCTGCTATTGGCTGAGTGATATAAGTGGGCTTGGATTTGGGTGCCACTTATTTTCTGTCTGCCGGTTTGGGGACAGCTGCCACAGAGTGTCTCTGGGGTTGATTGAATGGGAGAAACTAGAGAGACTGAGATATTACGTGCATTTAGAAACCTGAATTTTAAGGCAGTACACATATGTCTGAGCAGAGCCTGAAAGGAGAGATCCTCCTGAGGAATGTAGACAGAAACCAATTATAGGGTATTTGGACCATAGCATGAGTTGTCATCATCCTCACCAGAGATGTCAAAAAAATGAGCATTGCTGTATTGGTCCTGGTACAACAAGATGCACAAATTAGGTGTTTATATATATTTTATTGTACCAACAGAGATTACAGAAAAACCTTAAACTTTTGAACTCGGAGTTCTTCTTCAGAAGAAATGGCAGATTTTTTAGAAAACTCACTTTTAAAAGCCCAGAGAAAAAAAACATTCTACACATGAGTGTGATAGATTAGCAATTAGTTAAGAAATACAACCAGAGATAAGCACTTAATTTGTGCACCAGAGATAAGTTCCAGATCCGACTCATCTCCTTCTATTCTGGGAGGGTAGAAGGGGACTGTAATGGGTGACGGTGGAAAATGCAGCCTTGACAACACAGGAAACACTGGACCCAGCCAGGGCCTCGGGAATGGCACTGTTGCCAGAACCAAAGATGGCCCTGGGGCTGACCCCTCAGGGACCGACCCTAGCATTGAGGTCCCATATGGCATTGAAGGTTGTGGCGGCACAGAGGTAGACCCTGAAAGGATGGCACTGACAATGGTGTTGATGGTCTTGCCGGCCCTGAAGGAGTCAGCAACAGCACTGTGGCTGTTCCCCCTCCCTGGAGGGATCGGAGACAACAGCACAGGTGAGCAGGCATCGGCAGCAACAATGGCTCCAGCCCAGAAGCTGCAGTTAATGTTCGTTGCACAAGGGTTGGGAACTAGCACCAACAATGGTGCTACAGCACTTATACACTGCACCCTCCACTCCATTAGGAGATGGCTAATGGCTAACCTGCCCAGCAAAGCCCTCTCTATTGGACAGAGAGGGGCTCTGGGATGAAGACCTCGATCCCACAGGTCCAGGTGCTCCTCAGTGTCATTGAAGATGATGGTGGGGTACTCAGGTCTACAGGAGTAAAGTGTCTCATGGCAGAGGGACAAGGGGATGGCCTCAAGCGGTGGCTTTTCTTTCCCTTGTGCCTTTTGTGGGAAGAAATCAAGGCCACACAGTGCAAAGGCCCCAATGCTGAGTGTGTGCAGGATCTGGACAGTTTCTTTTTGCGACTGTTCATCCTTCTGGGCGCCAGACTGCCAAAGCCAGAATACCCGAAAAGAGAGAGTTGGTGGTCAGACATAGCCCTGTTGCTAGCACAATTTGGCTTTTCAGGCTCCCTACCTTCTTCCATGGTTATCGATCATCAGCACAACATACAGTTGAGAGAAAACTGTAGAGTTTTGTGTGTTAAACTAAACAAAACTGACACAAAAATAATAAACTCTAGTGTATTTTAAACTAAAACTGAAAAACGTAAAGCTGTTGTTGTACAGACAGTGAAGTTCAGGCCCTGACAAGGAGAGTGGTGATGCTGCTGTGCACTCAATGGCGAGGGAAAAAAAAGGAACCGAGGCAGTTGGGGATTGGTCCCACTATATACCAGTGGGTGAGTATGGTGACGCATGCATGAAGCCCACTTGCACCACCAGTTCCCAGAAAATTTTGGATTTCCTTGGGGCCCTAGCATCTCCAGCTCGGCCCCATTAGTGGGAATCTATGGAAAATATTTATTCTTGGAAGATTTGCTGACATACTGTAAAATCATTTACTGTTAACAAGTTAGGATAAGCTGAGTTTCATAATGTCATGATTCCCCACTTCTTCTGGTCATCCATGTGACAAAACAAGGGAGAAAATGGGTGTCACATGGTAGAGTAACCTGTTCTTTTCAAAATATGCAGTGAGAAACCCACCTATAATACTTATAGCAGGTTTTGAATTTCCCCCACTCCACATCTATAGTAACAGATTGAGAATCCTCTCTATGCTAAAGAATTTTTAAGATTATATGTTTTAGGAACAAAGAAAAATCTGTTGAAAGTTAGCACTAGGAATAAAAATGTGTATGGGAGCCAGTGCTACTATGGGAAGGCAAAGTGAAGGTTTATGCCATAATCTTTGGCCCTAAGAACAGACCATGCTCACCATCCTAATATGGAGCTCTTTACACAGGGAAATGCTCTGTGTTACATTTAATATTAGCTTTAAATTCTCTTCATAATTGCATGTGCAGTTGTGAAAAGAATTTAGCGCTAATATTAAATGTGACATAAAGCCTTTGTCTGTGAAAGATTCTTTGTTGGAGTCTAAGCACTTGAATGTCACTGTTTGCAAAACGTGAGGTGCTGTCTTTAAACACCTGAGTGCACAGAATATTTTTTTTCTGGAATAGATTACCATCTTTTATTAGTGGTAGCTTGCACTATTTTTCTGTGCACTGCTCCCACTTAGTTTGTAGCTCATGCTCGATAAAACTGGAATCCTGCCAAGTTGCATTTAAAATTCAAAGTCTCAGCTGGAACTTTTCACGTTATCAGCAATATAAAACTTCAAACCTTGCTAAAACTATCACTAACATCAGCAATGACATCTAACGATTTCTCTCATACTACATAAATTGTAACGAGAAAGGGAAAAAAAATGTTCTGCACTGTGGATCGAGCCCAGACTTTTGTAGGTCTAAAACCCTAGACCAAGACCTAGAAGCCCTATCACTGACTTAATCAGTGACATCATGCAGCCAGATCACTCACACTGAATGTACCTCTGAACTTGACTAAATGCAAAAAAAGAGTACACATGACCACAATAGGTGCTTACAGCTATTTTGTTGGTGCCTAAAAAGTCATTTTAAAACAGTACATGCCTACCACCCTGATGTCCTACCCATTTCGGAAATCTGATTCCAGACAAAAATAAAATAAAGTCTTGAATCCATTCCCAATTACAATATCCACCAGTTAGAGCAGACAACCCTGGGTGGAAAGGAATGGCACTCTACATCTCTGTTAAGCACAGAGTCACAGATGAGCATTCTGCCTCCTCCCATGATTTAGCAGAGATTATATCTTCATCAGGTATGCTATCTGGTGTCATCAGGTATCATACAGCAGTAGCAGCTGATTTGGAAAGTTACTTTCCAACGTTTCTGGAAATCTTTAAGGAGATTTCATGTGATTGCATTAGGCAAGGCAGTCCCAGATATTCTGTTCTCTAGTTATCTCCAGAGACTCTTATGTGATAACCTGCTGAATCAACTGCTATCACTGTACTTGATGAAGGGGCCCAAAAGCTTGTATATTTAAACCTCAGTTGTAGCCATCCAAATTCTCTGGAAATCTCTCTGGTATCCCTCCAGTGATACAGCAGGTTATCCAGACAGGCAAGACATTTCTCTAGAGATATCACAGTGGAAGCTGGGCTTGGTTGCATTTCAGCTGAAAAGAGCACCAAAGAAACCCCATTTGAATGTCAAGAATTGAGAACACAGTAAGTAAGCTAGGTAATGCATTTTAAGAATTTCTGGCAGTTTGAGCAGCAAGGTGGGGGGAAGGGCAGCATGGGATTCTGTTTAGTTTAGAGTTATTACAGAAATGTATTTATTTAAATCTCAGATTAAACACCTTGGAGCTAGGAGCACTTTACATAGGTTCAACGTCAGTATACATAACAGAGTACAAAACATGAATGCAGAAAGTGGACAATTAACGTCAGTTCAAGTGGCAGTACAGACAAGAACAGGAACAGAAGTGAAAAGGCATTGTACAACGAATGTGTGGGCATTACTCTTAAGAATAAAAAGAACTAATAGTTTACTAATACTAAGACAACTTTCAGTTACTGTACAATCAGAGTAGAGCAAGGGCAGAAAGAGAAAATAAGAGGGTAGGAAGGTTTGGATGAGAGTGGGAGTGAGGTAAGTGTACCTGTGAGAGGAGGGGAAGGGGGAGAAGGGATTTGAAAATTAGGGGGGTGAAAATGAGCGTAGGAGTTTGAAGAGAGAGCAAGTGGAGGTGTGACAGGGAGATGAGAGGACAGAAAATTAGGAGGTGGGTTGAATAAAATGGGAGGTGTCTCAATAGATAAGGTGTAGGAAGGGAACAAGAGAGGGGAGGTTAAATAGGTGCAAAGGTTGGTGAGGGGGGGGCCTGTGACAGCTTTAATGGAAGCAGTCACAGATGGCGTTTGCTACAAGGTGTTGCTGAAGCTTATGTTTGAATGTGCCAAGCATGACAGAGGTAGAGACATCACAATGAAGTGAGTTAAACCACATGGAGGCTCTGACGGCAAACGATTGCTGACCTTGGGAAGTGCGGCAGTAGGGGACCTGGACGGTCTGGTTTTCTGAGCCTCTTGTACATCGGGGGGTTGCAGTATGGACTGAGGATCATCTGAACGCCTTGGGGCACAAGCCTAAGGGAGACTTTCTTTGCAAACAGGCAGGTTTGATAAGTGATTCAACCTTTTAACTGGAGCCAGTTTGCCTAAGCATAGAAACTGCAGGTATGCGAGAGATGTGCTGCTCCAGTGAGGAGTTGGCATGCCTTGCTTAATGCCATAGAGATACAACAGAGGGCTATGTCGGTGGCAGACCCATAGATTACAAGCCCATAGTCGATGATGAAGATAACAGAACTTTGGACTGCCAGGTTAAGGGTATTGGCAGTCAGACTACGCTTGTGTCTGTACAGCAGACCGATGCGAATGTTGACTGCTTTGGTGACATTATCCATGTGATGAGTATAGGGTAGAGTGCTAACTACGGTCACCCCAAGATATCATAACTGTTGAATCTGTTCCAGTGCAGTGCCCAAAATGTTTCTGACTGTTAGTTGGTGGTATTCATGTTTGCTGTGTGTACTACTGAATAGCAATACTTCTGTTTTTGTTATAGTTTAGAATGAGCCTATGTCTTCTAAACCAAGCTTCTACTTCGGGAAGCCGCTCTGTAGCTGGTTCTCAAGTAGTATCGGGTCAGGATTGCTGGTGTAGATGAAAGCATCATCCACATAGAGAAGGATCTGATCATGGCAGGAGGTAGGGAGCCTGTTTAGAAAGATGCTGAAGAGGACAGAACCCAGGATAGATCCTCGGGGAATGCCCGAGCGGACAGTTTGTCTATTGGAGAGGAAAATTCCAATCTTCACCTGTTGAGATCAGTCACAGAGGTACCTTTTGAACCAATCCGTGGTATCCTTGATAGCTCTGTGCAGCAGTGGCAGAGCCAGAGGGGGGCTGGAGGGGTGGTGGCCCCTCCTGGCTGCCCCAGTGTGAGTAGTGATGCCCTGCCACCATCTTTATTCACTGTTTAGTGCCCATTGTGGAGCCTGTCACTGACTGAATGGCCTTCCCTGGCTCCCAAATGATCCCAAACCTGGCTCTGCTACTGCCTGTGCTGGTTAGTTGATCAACCAGCAAGGAATGGTTGACCGTATCAAAGACTTTTGTGAGGTCTATATATGTTGCTCTAACTAGCTGGCCTTGGTCAAGTGCATTGTGGATGTAGCCTGTGAATTTAAGCAGAGCCATGGTGGTTCTGTGCCCTCTCCTGAATCCATGTTGTTGCGGGCATTGCAACTGGTATTTCTCCAGATAATCTACCAGTTGGTCTGCCACTATTCACATGAGAACTTTAGAAAGCAGCAGGAGGATGGAGACTGATCTGTAGTTACCATGATGGGTCCTATCACCGCTTTTATGGACTGGGGTCACCAAGGCTGACTTGCACTTTTGAGAGAACTGTGACAGTATGAGGGAGCAGTTCATAATCTTGGTCAGTGAAGACAGGATTTCATCCAGGGCAAGGGCGATGAGTTTAAGGTCAAGCGTATCCCCGCTAAATCTGGATTTCCCTAGCACCCTAAGTATGTATTTTTTTGCTTCACCTTCAGTTACTGCTTTTCAGTAAAAAGGTGGATGTGTCTGTGGCTGGGCCAGGTTCGCACTGTAGTCAGTGTTTGTGGAAGCACCAAAGAAATTGGAGGGGAGTACATTACTGAGGTCCATAAAAGCAGAATTAAATGTATTAGCGATGGTTAAGGGGTCAAGTGTGGGATACCATCAATGTTGAACATGGAAAGTGCCACTTTAGGGTCCTTCCCTGTAACTTCCTTGAGATTACTCCATAATTTCCTGCCATTGTTCCAAGTGTTTGCACGTACATCTCTGTAGTACTGTTTTTTTTTTCCAGAATGGATAGCTCGGGTACAATCATTCCTAGCTTTTTTTTAAGTCTGAATATCTGCTTGTCAACCTGTGGCCTGCGCCTGTTGCAATAGGTGATCTCTGGTTTTCAAGAGATCAATAAAGCCTGGTGCAATCCAAGGATTACAGGTGCCCCTGACTCTACATTTTTTGTAGGGGACATGGATTTCACAGGCAACACTGAAGCTAATAATGAAGCAGTCAAGTGCAGTGTCTATGTCAGCAGCAGTGTCTATTAAAGACCAGTCTTGCTGGTGTAAGTGCAATTTTAGCGGCTCAAGGCATCCACAGATCAGTACCCTACTAGTGACTGTCTTAGCCGGTGGTTTAATGAATTTGTTTGATCAGTTACACAGGATGGGAGAATGGTCACTAATGGAATCAGGGAGGACTTTTGTAATTGAGATATGTTTGGGGCGGTTAGTAAGCTCCCAGTCCAGTAGTGTACAAGTCCATGTCCTATAATTCATTCTGGTTGGGGACTCAACTAGCTGTGAGAAGTGAATGGCAGTCATGGCATCCTTATATGTACTTGCATCGGGGGAGAGTCAGTTTATACTGAAGTCTCCTAACATTATGATTTCAGAGTTATGTCCCAAGTTGCAGATGCAGTCAAGGAGAGAATTTAGCCCCGGGACACTCTGCTTGGGTGGGATATACCAAAGTCACGGTAAGCGCTTTGTTATGGGCACCAAGCAGTATCTTGATGGCTAGCACCTGCACATTGTTCTCGGTGCAGGGTAAGGATAGGGCATGCCCCATTAGTGAGTCTTTTAGCTATAACGTGCAGCCACCAGCTTTTCTGAATAACCTATCTTGTCTAAAAATGGTGTAGCCAGGTATAGCTATAGCAGTATAGGGGATCCTGAGCAAAAGCCACGTTTCCACAACAGCTAGAACGTCCGGGTTATGCTGTGCGACCCATGCATTAAGGGTATCAAGTTTTGAAACAAGGCTGCAGATGTTGATGCAGGCCAGTGAAAGTACCCCTGTCCTCTTTATGCCACTGGGACACTGTTGTGGAGGGCCAGGGTTTGGGTGCATGCTGCCAGGGATTAGCAGCAGCAATAGTATCAGCCATTTCGCAAGTTCCTTAAGGTGCTTAATTCTAAGAAAGTGCTCCCTTCTATGCAAGGGTCCTTTATCGGTTATTCGCTGGGTGGTCAGGGAAACCAGGTAGGAGAAATGGTGGGCAGAAATATGTAGAGATGCTAGGTGGAGGCAACCCATATGTCTGCATGTGCGGCTTCCCTTGGATTTTAAACTCAGACTTGCTCAGGTCTTGACTGAAGGTTTTAGGTCCATAGATACAGAGCGGGTACTCATCTATGTAATATGTAGCAGAGCGGGGTGACCGCTCACCAACCAAGCCTGTCAGGGTAAGCACTGCAAGCAGGATGAACAGATTGGGTAAAGGGTGCATAGCTGCCATTGTGTTTTAGATTTTAGGAGTTAGGTCCTAGGTTGTGCTGGAGAGAGCAGCTTAGGTGTGGTTTAACTATGTGTGTTAGCCCTCTAGTGGTGAATTGGTATAACTTGCAGATGGTAAACTCGGTACTTAGTAAATCTTTAATTAACCCCTAGTCACGTGACCTAGGGACACTATCTAAGTAAAAGCCAGATAGGGCAGGTGGGGGTGGGTGGGTGGGGAGGCGGGCACAAAGCACCGGCGGGGAATAAGCTGATTAGCTTGCTGGTCAGGGAGCTGTAGAGCGGGCGGCGGCGGCTGTTCAGGAAAGCTGCACTGTGGCGCAGCTTGTGGCACCCATTCAGGGGCTTAGGGAATCTGGGGGGAACACAGAGAGAGGGAAACTAGATAAAGACTTTAAAATCAGGGGAGCGGGTGAGCTAGGGACTGGAGGCAGACAGTTGTTAGAGGGGAAATAAAGGAGTTTAGCAAGGGGCAGGAACTAGAGGCATTCAGGAAACAATTGCAGAGGTTTTAAAGAAAGCATTAAGGGGAAGAGCGAGGGGGAGAACAGAGCCGGCAGTGGGATGCTGCTTCTAGCATTTTAGAGAAGGTAGACAGAGGAGCAAAAAACAGATTAGGTAGAGTGAGTAAAGGTAGTACGGCAACAAGGAACAGTTTAAGCAGTACAATTCTAAGTAAGCACAGTTCTAAAAAATGTTAGCTATTACAGGAATACTAAGTAAATTCACAGTAAACACAGTTCTAAAAAATGTTAGCTATTACAAGAAAACCAAGCAACTACAGTAAAATACAATGTCAGAGAGTAAAAAAGCAGCTTGAGAGGGAGCCAATGGGAAACGCTCAGTGTAGGGGAGCAACCGATCGGCTTAAAGTTAGAGAAGCACCTGAAAATTCGAACTGGAGGCACACAGGTAGCTCCCAAAAGTAAAACTTACAGCTGGGGAGGGTTGATTAGCTTGCTGGTCGGGGAGCTGTAGAGCGGGCAGTGGCAGCTGTTCTTAGAAATATTCAGGCACGTTAATGTCTGCACGGAATTATTTGAAATATCCAAGTATGTTAATGTCCACAACTATATTTATTATCCTACTAAAGATATAGTGCTGACGATGAAAAAGTTGTCTTACTGCGGTATGCCCTAAAGTACCTCTAGTTTACTGGATTAAACTATCATTGTAAATATAATTTCAGCCAAACGAATAATTATTTTGTTGGTTTTGTGTTTCTGCTTGCTGTCATTGCACCCTCCAAACAGTTTCCAGACACTAAGCTGGAAAACATCCTCCTGAGCATGAGCTGTCTGGTGACCCAGTAGGTAGCGCATTGCACTTCCAAGCCAGCAAGCCTGGTTCAAAAGCAGACTCGGAGGCTAAATAAAGTGGATGAGAGGGTGGAGGTATTGCTGTAGTGCAGCTACATTCCCAGTTGATGATGGAAGGCACTCGGTATTGCTGTGACCCTTGTGGTGGGCCAAGGAGCTGGTCTTTTCCACAGGATGTCACTGGCGTGCTAGTGAGGCCTGTCAGGGTATGGCTTGGTGCCTGGCAGGTGGTGGGTGGACTGTGGAACGTGGGAGAGAATATCAGAAAATTGATGTCCTTCGACAGTCACCGGCCCTCTTGAACCCTGCTCTGCATTGACCCCCACCTGTTCAGACAGTAGGGTGAGCAGCTGATGGGGCTGTAAGGTCACTGGTCTATGACCTGAAGTAAGGCAAATGGTGGCAGCTCAGGAGCAAAGAGCTGTATAAAAAAACTGAACTATGCTAATGTTATTCTAGTGGGTCGCAGTTATAGTCCAACAAAAGCTATCGCTAATATATAGGTCATTGTCTCCTCTATCCTTTAAGTAAACATAACTTTGAAATTATCTTCCTTCAACTTCAGACTGATAGCACAATATATATAACTTTCTCACCTGAAACTGACTCAAGTAATTACCCACTCATCTACATCAAAGACAAAACAGGGAATTACAGCCTCTCTGATCAGAACTTCACCAGCAGAACTGACAGAGTGGTCCCATCCTGAGTTCTCTCTAACAACATTAGTGTCCATTCAATCACCTACTTTACCTGGAATGTCTGGAACCCCATGACCCCCCCAGGCCAAATACAATTCATGCCCAATGACAGTTCAACATCAACACATTTACTTCAGACCTCAACAAGTCACAGTGGGGACATCTAAACCTTAAGACTAACATTGAACAAAAAAGTGGATGTAGTTGTTGTGGGGGATCTGAACTTACCAGACATAGGCTAGGTTACCCCAGCAGCAAAGAGCACCAGAATTCAGGTATTGTTTGACTTTCTGATGAACTGCTAACTGGTACGGCTGGTCAGAGAACTCACAAGACAGACTGTCATTCCTGATGTGGAACTTGGAAATTGTGTGTCATGCGGAGGTAGAAGAACCACTGGGGCCCAGTGACTAAAATGTCATATAGTTTACAATGGCCTTGGGTAACAGCGAACTGTCATCAAAAGTTGTGGTACTGGACTGCAGAAGGGCAGATTTTGACCAGATGAGGGAAAGACGTAGGTAAAAAATGGAGGGTGTGGATAAGATCAAGGGGGGAAAGAGGAAAAGTGGGTTGCAATCAAAGGTGCCATTCTTGAAGCAACTAACTTATGCATAAGGGCTGTCACCAAGGCAGTAAGTACAAGACACCAATCTAGTTCTCAAAATGAGTGAGGAAGGTGGCGAGGGCCAAAAAAAAATAACCTTTACTAGGTACAAGAATTATCAAGGGGAGAAGGGGGGTACCAGAGTAAGCTGAAGGAGTCCAAGACAATTATCAAGAGTGCAAAACCAGACAGAACTGCAAATCACCAAGGTCGCCGGGGAGGTGAATTCCTCTGATACATTAGGGGAAAAAAGAAGAGGGGGTGGACTTATTTTGTTGGCAGTAGGAGGTTAGGGTAGTCGAGGACAGTGAGCATAAGGTAGATGTTTTAAACAATTACTTCTGCTCAGTATTCACAGTGAAAGAAAAAGGGCTCCTACTGGAGAGTGGGGTTAAAGCATCCACAAGGGGGATTCAGGAAATGGAGTGGATGGAGATTAGCGTGACTAGGGTAAGAAAGGGGTGTGCTACATAGAAAATAGGGCACTGGGATCATACAGGTGTCACCCAGGCGTGCTCAGGGAACTGGCTTCACAGCAGGCTGAGCCTTTGGCTGAGCTATTCAATAGCTTGCTACAAACAATGGTGGTTCCAAGGGATTGGAGGACTGTGAATGTGGTCCTGCCCCACAAGGGAGGGGATAGGGAGGATCCAAGCAATTACAGACCCAGCAGTCTTACCTCCATTGTAGGTAAACTGATGGAGACCCTTGTCAAGGAAAGCCTGGTGACCTACCTGGAGAAAAAAAACAACAAAGCGAACAACACAACTTTGTGGGAGAGAGGTCATGTCAGACCAACCTGACAGTGTTCTTTGATTAGGTTGTGAGGGTAGTGGATAAATGACAGGTGGCAGATTTACTCTACTTGGATTTCAGCAATGTTTTGGACTCAGTGCTGCACAGGAGGTTGCCGAAGAAGTTAGAAGACTTTAGAGTGGGAAGGAGTTAGTCAGGTCAGTGGAGAATTGGCTGGGTAAGGCAAGAGAGGATGGGGTTAATGGGGTCAGATCAAGGGACAGAGTAGGCACAAGTGGGGTGCCACAGTGTTCGGTCCTGGGATCTGTCCATTTCAATATATCCTGTCCATTTCAATATGTTTATTAGTGGAACAGGGGAAGGTATGCAGGGCAAGAGCACTGTTCCCAGTTCTGAGGTCCACACCTGAGAAAGGACAGGGATAGACTGGAGCCAGTGCAGTGTAGGATCATCACGATTATTCAGGTCTAGCAGGGCAGAGCCCATCAGGAACACATACAGGCCCTGAACATGTACTCGTTGGAGGACAGAAGGGGGAGGGAGGGTGACAAAATAGAGACCTACAAGTTCCAATGGGGAATAAATAGAGTAAACAGTGAAGACCTATTCAAGTACAATGTGCATCAGGTAATGAGGGGGTATAAATGAAAGCTGGTGGGAGGAAGTTTAGGAAATATGTGAGAGCATTGTACTTCACTGGAAGAATGTTTGTACTGTTGAACAGTCTGCCAGAAGAGGTGGCGAGGGGGGGCAAAGACTATAAATGGGTTCAAGCATGGCTGGGACAGGGTAGACTGACTGACTGTTCAACCAAGGAGAACTAGGGATGCAGGGGATTCAAGGGAAGGGGCAGGGGAAGAATCTCCATCAGGACATTGGGTCACAGGTTTAGGTATGGATACCTATTCGGGCAGACTGGATATAACACTGGTGTTTGTCTGCAGGCAGTGTCTATGTTTCTATAAATAGTCAATGTCAGTGGCTCCATAGGTACCAATCTCGCCTCTGGGGCCAGATCAGATGGTTGTGGGTTCTAGCCCCACTTCTGGTACTTGAGGTTATCCACATAACTGACACTGTAGTGCACTATGAGGGGGTGCTGCACAATTGAGTTGCAGTGCTTCTGATGAAATGTTAAATTAAGGTCCCTTAGGCCCACCTCTGGTCACAGTCCAGGTGGAAGTAAAAGATCCCATGGCACTTATCGATGAAGAGTAGCAGTGTTTTTATGAGACATTAAATTAAGGTCCCTTCTTCTCATCTCTGGTTACTGTCCAGGTAGAAGTAAAAGATCCCATAGCACTTATCGATGAAGAGCAGCAGTGTTTTTCATAATAAAAACAAATAAACAGTTACAAACAGTTAACTAGCAATACACTACAGACTAAGAAAAATCACAGAAAAGAAACCGTACAAGAAGGAAGAACTGAAAAAATAAATCTAAACACAGACTCAGTTTATCTTTCATATTATTTCAGTACCTACCAGTAAATACCATAATCCTGAGACACCTTCCAATTCAAAGATATTAAGCAAATATACAGTTGTATCCTATTTCTAACCAGGTAACATTTTTCCTCAAAGCTTTCCACTGATGACTGAGCAATCCTGCATGCTACTTAGCATAAACCGTTCTTATTTCATTGTTAATATTCTCTAACAATATACAGTATGTAATGGGAGAGTTTTCTGGTGAAATATGTAGGTGCACCTTGTTTGCTAAATCCCTCACTTAATATAACCCATAATAACACACAATGTGCTATATCCCCAACAGGACCACTCCTTTGAAAAGAGACAAAAATTAAATTGTCATATGTAATGGTGGAAAACATATTCTCTTTCCAGTTGGCTCCCAGAAACACCCAAAGGTCTTTGATGTAAGGACATAAGAAGAACAAGTGTTCTACTGACTCCATATCATGGTTGCAAGTGTCCCAGAGACAGAACCTTTCTTCAGCGTGCTTATACATATGGTTCCCCTCACTTGTAATTTGCCATGTGAACATATCCAAATAATATCCAACATTTTGGGAGGAATTCTATGATCAGTAAGTTGTCTAGTAATAACAGATGGTGCACCTGCTACGACAAAGATGGGTTCCATAAAAAAAGTTAAGATGACACGATCATATAGTTTAACACCAGACAAAGACTCGACGTGCAAAGAAGTCATGTTCCACTGGTTAAGCTTTCCAAGACATGAACCAATAAAATTTAGGAGCAGTTTGAACTAGTAGGCAGCCAACATAGCTCCACTCTGTTGCCATGTATCCAAAAGCAAGGGATCACCAAACCCTCCCAAAGGGGACCCAACGCATATGTGCTTGTTGTATTACTGGTTTAAAACAATGAACAATATACACAGTGCAAAAATACCAGTGGATTAATCATACCAAGCCCTACTTCTTTCTGTGGTTTGTATGTATGTACCCATTTTACCAGATTAAGACAGCTCCCCCATAGGAGCTGAAAAAATACACTATGCTTCTAAATTTCTTGGAGGGGAGGATAGCAAAGTTCAGATACAGAAAGATAGGAATTAAAAAGGCCTTAACCATATAAACTCTTTTGGTTTTTAACATTGGCCACTTATTTCATTCACTTGCTTTATGTTTCACAATTCCTAATTTAGCTTTCCAGTTTGATACTGCCATATCAATTTGACCAAAGTGTGTCCCTAACGCAGTGAGTTGTCCACTTCCCACAATTATCCCAGATATTGATTCTGGACAACGCTCCCCTATATTGCCCAAGGTCATACATTCACTTTTTTGCAGATTAATTCTGGATCCTGTTACTTTCAAAAAGTCATAAAAAATATCAAAAGTTACCAGTACAGAGTCTATGGTTTTCATCAATAAACAAATATCATTAGCATATGTCAAGAGGGGGGTAAATGTCAGACCACTCTGTGTGGTAATACGGTCAAGAGTGTGTACATTATTTAATTCTTCTGACAAAAGGATCCAATCCCAAAACATACAAGAGAGGGCTGAGGGGGCAATTTAGTAAAGAGTAGGAGAGTTTCCCCCATGTCATGGCCAACATTCTGCTGTCAATAAAACAGGTCCATGTAACCCACCTTGCAGAACGCACCTGAAAACAAGTCATCACAGCTTAGTATGCCTTTCACAGAAACATAGAAACAGAGTTTATTGGCAGAATAGGACCTTTAGGCCCCTTGGCCCCTTCCTAGTCCATCACCGGTAACTCTAGTTAGTCATAGGTGTCACTTCCCCTCCCCAGTTCTTCTACCTAATATGCCCCTGTGCCTTGCCCCCACTACCTCCTCTGGTGGGCTGTTCCAGTCATCCACCACCCTTTCCTGGTCAAAAACTGTTAACAAAATAAATGAACATGTCTGGCTTGTCTTTAGCAGTGAGTTTGAGGAGCTCTATGATCAGTATGCACCTTGGTGGATAGCTGGCATCAAGGGCCACCACCACAACTGTAGCTGCAGAGAGCTCCTAGAGGCCTTTGTACTGCACCATGCCTCCTTCACTAAATTCAGGAAATCTGGTTGAGTTACGTATGGTCAAAATTTCCAGTGGCTATGGAACCAGTGAAAAACTACAGTACCACCTGAAAGGCACAAGTACAGTTTTTCTCTGAACTACTAGGGAGAGAACATATGCAACTCTAGAAACTTCAAGGACATCCCGGGATTGCATATTAAAATATAATTAAAATGAGCTACTGTAAGTATTTAATTTTATATATTTATAATTAGGTATGATTTAAAAAATATATATTTATAAAGTAGTGATTATATTACAAGTATATACATCATTTTTTGTTCTTCAGGTAGGTAGGAGGGTGGACACAGGTAGTTAGTGGCAGGAGATGTGGCACAGCCAATTCTCAGAGGGTGCATTGGGAAATCTGGGCGCCATGTGTGTAGAAAATCTGAGGTCCTTATGGCAGAGTTTGTTCATCTCAAAGCTCAATTTCAGCACCTGAAAGAAAACCAGGCTGACAAGACTCAGTGAGCTGCTATTCAACCACACCAGAGGCAATCAAGGATCCAGTCTGGGAGATGGATGGATGGTGGTGAGGAGAGTGAAGGAAGGCTGCTTCTGAAAAAACATTCCAGGTAGTGCACAATCAGAACCACTCTGCCAGTCTGGCATCAGAGGCACCAGATAACAACCCAAACCATGTGGGTGCAAGCGGCACTCCCAGTGATGAAGGTCTATCTAGGAGTGATGAGACGAGAGGGAAGGAGGGAGTCATGAGCAGGAAGGCTGGTAAGGAGGGGAAATGACTGGGGATTCTATAGTTATATAGATGGGGAGGCAGGCCAGTGATCAACACGGGGGGAAAACTGCCACACCATATGGCTTCCTGGAGTGACATCTCTGAAGGTACTTAGCAAATATATAAAGTCAAACATTACACAGAAGGTGTAGAACTAAAATAAACCAACTGTGAAAAAACACCTGGGGTTATACATGGCTGATGATTTAAAAAACAAACAGAAAACAAGTTAACATAATATACAGTATGCTAAAACAAATTTACCGTAAAAAGCAAATATTACATGGAAGGTGTAGAGCTAAAAGAAACCAACTGCAAAAAAAAAAAACAACCTGGGGCTATACATAGCTGATGATTAAACAAACAAAAAAAAACAAGTTAATATAATATATGCTAAAGCAAACTACTTACTAAACACAATCAGGAAACACTCTACCCGTAGGTCAGAAAAAAAGTATTACTACTTCTGTACCATTCCTATGTAAGACCACTAATTGTCTAGGGCTCCCAGTTCGGGGCAGCAAAATATAGGGAAAACATAAAAATAGAAAAAATATAATAAAGCTACAAAAATGAACAGAGGCTTAGAACATAAAACATAACATGGGGTGACTTTCTCTTTATACGGTAATATTTTCAATTATGTTGAACTCATGAGAGATCTAAACTTAATACAGGGTCAAGACACTTATGCACTAAGAGGACATAAACGTTTATAAACAACACACTATAAAACAAACACTAGGAAAAAAATGACATGCAGAGAGTGGTAAGCATCTGGAACAATTTACCAGCAAACTTAGTAAATAGTACAAGAAGCAAGGCCTCCAAAGAAGGGACTGACAAATTAATGGATGGGGAGACAGAGTTAGAATGTACTACTACAGTCATGTTTTCTTCCACCTCTGAAAACCAAGTGTTAACAAAAGTATTAAGCCAATTATTACTTCCACAGCTGGAGAGTTTGACCAGGTAAAAGGAGGAACCAGACATTGTGAGCCACCTAGGCACCACAAATCTGCAGCAGTGCAGTTTAGAGCAGGTTAAGGAATGTCAGACAGCTAGATAGCAAGCTGAGAGAAGCTGCAAATAAGGTAGTCTTTTCAAATGTATTACCCAAGCCACATGCAGGAAAGAGTAAAAAATACAGGATTCTGATGTTTAGTGTATGGCTAAAGGGTTGTTGTAGTGAGAAAGGGCTCTGGTTTACGGGAAACTGGCATTCATTCTGGGATGATGACAGGCTGTTCACAAGGGACCATCTACATCAGAGTGAAAGGAGAACCAGTGCACTGGGGCAAAAGTTAAATGTTTACATGTGCAGTTTAATCTAGATGAGAGGAAGGGCTACGACAGGGTGCAGTGATTAGAACAGGTTCACTATGGGATCCTAAGAGTCCCCCTAATCAAGCAGTATGGCATGGCTTACTTAAGAAATAAGAGAAAAAAGGTGAAGAGCAAGGAATAAGGCACAGTAGGTAAGAAGAGGGCATCTAGCAAGGAGAGGAGGAACAAATGTAAAGTGTTGTACACAAATGCTAGAAATCTGGGTAACAAGATGGATGAAGTGAAGGTGGCAGTAGCTGCAGATGAAATAGACATACCGGCCATTACTGAAACTTGGGATAACCCAAATATCTGCTAGGATTTAAAAGTCCCAGGGTGCAAACTCTTTAGGAAGGACAGGGAAAAGAGGAAAGAGAATGGGCAGTGTACATGAGGGTAGATATTCTGGTGATAGAGCATGCATCGATCAAAGAATAGAAGAGCAGAGCCACTGTGGCTTCAAGTGATGGAAGGAGGGGTAAGGATTTTTGGATGTCACATAGGACTGCTCACTTAGACAGTGGGTAAATGCAGCCATAAGGGTGAGGCATTACTCGACTTGGTGTTGCCCAATCAGGGCATTGTTAGGGATGTTACAATGAAGACCCTGGCTGGTGAGATTCAGCGTATGGCTCTGGTCAAAACAAGTGATGAGTCGCATAAGTGTTCTGGATCTCAAAAAATGTAAGAATTATGGAGGGGAGAACACAGGAAAGACTAAAACACTTTATAAAAAACTGATAAAGTTGAGAAGAAGTAGTCACCATTAAAGTAGGATGTTTCAGATGCAACTCAAGAATGTATCAGAATCACAAGAAAATCCAAGAAATGTGGGAAACCAATATGGTTTGGCTGTCAGGTAAAGCAGTATATTAAGGAAAAAATACGCATTCAGGATTTGTAAGAACAGTGAGAGATGAACAGAGATGTATAAGGATAAACTGGGCGTAAGCAAAAAGATTATCAGGGAGACTAAGGCAAAGGTAGAATTCAGGCTAACAGAAAGGGTAAATGAAAATGTAACATTTTTCTTTAGCTACACTGGTCAAAAAAGGAAGACACGGGACAGCATAAGAACGATAAGGAAAGAAGGGGTTAGTACAGTTGACAATAAGGACAATGAAAGAACAGTAAATAAATATTTGTGTTCATTGTTTGTTAGTTGAAAAAATGGACCCACTTCCAGACAGCAGCATTATTATGGTTGATACTGTATGTGAAAAGTTTGGTATAGGAAGAATTACAAAGGAACATGTACTAAATGGACTGGGAAACATGAATCAAAACTGCTTAGGCTAGGTGCCCAATTTATTTCAACTTCTGTCACCAACCTATGTAATCTTACCCTTGAAACAGCTGCACTTCCAACTATATAGAAATACTCACAAAGTACCCTGCTTTTCTAGGGTGGTAAAAACATTAACCCTAATAACTACAGGAAAATATTGATGTTAGCTGTCTTGACCAGAATCCTAGAAATTAATAACTAAATCCTGGATCACCAGGCCCTGCCTGGATTCATTCTAGAGTGTTAAAGGAAACCTAGCATTTGTTGGTGATAATGTAATCACTGTTCAGTCCGTAGGTATGTGGATAGCACCATCCTCCATTTGGGACCGGTCAGCCCAGATACAAGCAACAAACCTGGAGGGTGCAGTGGTCCAAAGAAAAACAGGCACTGGCAGAGTCCATGTCATGGCCTGGTATTAGGCAGGAGAAACATTCTGTATGAAACATAGAAACATAGACTTTGATGGCAGATAAGGACCGTGTGGCCCATCTAGTCTGCCCATTTCCCTACCTACAGGATAGGCCGCAGATCCTAGTTAACCAACAGCCTATTTCTTCCTACCCCCCACAAGAATTGCCTTATGTCTGTCCCATGCATTCTTGAATTCTCCCACAGTTTTAGACCCCACAACCTCCTCAGGAAGGCTGTTCCATGCATCCACTACCTCTCTGTGAAATAATACTTCTCACATTGCCCCTGAACCGCCTTCTATCTTTAAATTGTGTCTCCTTGTTCTTGCACGCCCTTTTTCTGAAAGATGCCCTCTTGGACTTTGTTGATTCCACTGAGGTACTTAAAAGTTTCCATCATGTCCCCCTCTCCTTCTTTCCTCAAGGGTATACATATTAAGCTCCTTTAGTCTCTCCTCATACGGCTTCTCTTGCAGACCCTGCACCATTTAGATTGCCCTCCCTCAGGACTGCCTCTATCCTGTCTATGTCCTTGCAGGAGATGGGGTCTCCAGAACTGGACGCAGTACTCCAGATGGGGTCTCACCAACTGTCTGTACAGAGGGATAACAACTTCCTGTTTTCTGCTGCTGATGCCTCTCCCTATACATCCCAGCATACCCCCAGCCCTCCCTACTGCCTTCTCACATTGCTTGCTAACCTTAAGGTCATCTGATATGATTACCCCAGGTCCCTTTCCTTTTTGTTGTTGTTACTACCTCCCACCCATTGTGTATTCTTCCCCTGGGTTCTTGTTTCCCAGGTGCATTATTCTGCACTTCTTTGCATTGAATCCTAGCTGCCATACTTCTGACCATTCCTCTAACCTTGCCAAGTCCCTTTTCATCCTTTCCACGCCTCCTTGTGCATCAACTCTATTGCAGATCTTTGTGTCATCTGCAAAAAGGCATACTTTTCCTTCCAGTCCCTCTGCAATGTCACTGATGAAGACATTAAAAAGGATTGGACCCAATACTGAACCCTGCGGTACCCCACTAGTAACCCCTCTTTCTTCAGAGTGGACTCCATTTACAATTATCTTGTGTCCTGTTGTGCAGCCAATGTTTTACCCAGGCTACCACCCTGAGACCCACTCCCAGGCTGGTTAATTTGACTATTAATCTTTTGTGTGGGACTGTGTCAAATGCCTTGCTAAAGTCTAGGTAGGCCATGTCCACAGCCCTCCCTGGTCTACTACTTTGGTCACCCAGTCAAAGAAATCTATTAGATTCGCCTGACATGACTTCCCGCAGAACCCATGCTGCCTTGGGTCCTGTGCCCCACTGGCCTCTAGGTACACAACTATTCTTTCCTTCAGAAGTGACTCCATCACTTTCCCTACCACAGAGGTCAGACTGACAGGTCTGTAGTTTCCTGCCTCTGTCTTGTTCCCACTTTAGTGAAGGGGAATCACATCCACCTTCCTCCAGTCCTCGGGTACCACACCATCCTCCCATGATTTATTAAAAAGAGTAGCCAGTGGTTTCACTGGTTCCTCCCTTAATTCTTTTAGAATTCAGGGGTGAATTCCATCAGGACCCATTGCTTTGTCCACCTTCGGTTTTAGGAGTTCTTGCAGAACCCTTTCTTCTGTGAAAGGACTGGGATCACCCCCTATCAAGAGTGCTTCTGTTAACTGGATTAGGCACTTCCCCTCCTCTTTTTGAATACTGAGCAGAAATATTAGTATCCCTGTTTTTCACTGTCCCCTGCCCACCCACCGCTCATTCTATTCAGCCTCACTATCCTCCCTTTGTCTTTCTACGCCGCTGATGTACCTATAAAAGGTTTTACCTCCTTCTTAACTGAGTTGGCTATCTTTTCCTCAGTTTGGGCCTTTGCTATTCTGACTTCCATCCCTGCTTCCTTCTGCCTTAACTGGTACAGCTCTCTCGTCCTGCTCCTTCTGTGTTTCCTATACTTCCAGAATGCTATCTTTTCTTCCTGACTCTACAGCCACCCTTTGAGAACCATAGTGGCTTTTTCTTTCATTTTGATTTGTTTATTTGCTTCACACAAAGGCTTGTTGCCTCTGTGATGGCAGTTTTGATGATTCCCCATTGTTGCTCACACTTCCTTCTAGCCTGTTTGCTAGTGCTTTTCTGAGGCACCTCCCATCTTGCCAAAGTCAGCCTCCTAAAGTCCAGTACCTCACTTTTGTATGGCTTGACTCTGTAGCTGAGTTTAACGTGAACCACACTGTTTGATGGTCACTTGTCCCCAGATGGCAACCCACTTCTAGAACTGAGATCCTCTCACCGCCCCCGTTTGAGAGTACGAGGTCTAAGATTGCTCCCTCATGAGTAGGTTCCGAAACTAGCTGTCTGAGGCCTGACACCTGTAGAGCATCAAGAATGGCCCTACTCTTGGATGTGGCTACAGCAAATGTGCTCCAGTTAACATCTGGCATATTCAGGTCTCCCATCAACAGTATCTCCCCTTTCTCTGCCATTCTAAGAATTCCTTCCATCATATCCTTGTCCATTCCCTCTCCCTGACATGGGGGTCTGTACAAAACCCCTGTGCAGATTGTGGTGCCCCTTCCGGTCTCCAAGGTGACCCACAGTGCCTCCTCTCCTCCCTGTTTACTCTTTGTTCAGTTGCTTTTATCCTTCCTACATAGAGAGCTACTCCTCCCCTTCTCCCTGCCTGTCTCTCCTGTAGGTTATGTACCTTGGTATGTTAACATCCCAGTCATGGTTCTGTGTACCATGTTTCTGTGACTGCTACAATATCCAGGCATCCCTCTTACATCAAGGCCACCAGCTCAGGGAGCTTGTTGCCCAGACTACGCATTGGTACTCATTACCTCCATTTCCTGATGGCCTTACTCCTTTTGCCCCATCCCTGTCCTTCTTGCCTTTGTCACTTTCTCCATTTACCCCTGCCCTTCTCCCATCGACACCTCTATGTTGGTGTTTGCCACTTACTACTGTGATTTTTTTGGGGGTTAGGATTTTCCTGCTCCTTTCCAGTGCCTCCCTTGGCTAGTTTAAATGCTTGCCAATGAAGCATTTAAACATATCACCTAGATCCTGGTTCCTCCGGACAGATGCAGCCCATCATGCCAGTATAGGCTTGCATCACTCCAGGTGGACCCCAGTCCCCAATGAAGCCAATCTCTGAGCTCCACACCAGTTTTCAACCACTGATTGAATCCATGGTGTGGAACACCCTAGCCTCCTATGCCATAGATGGGCAGCACCTCCGAGAAGGTTACCGTGCGTGCTACTTGACTAAGGCCCCTCCCCAATTCCACAAACTCTTCCTGCACTTCTCTGATCCCTTTCTTAGCCGGGTCATTTGTCCCTAGGTGGACAATGACATCCAGCTCCCTCCCCTGTGCAGCTGCTCCGGCAATCCTGAGGATTCGCTCCCTGTCCCTCCAAGCCATAGCGCCAAGCAGGCACCTTACCTCCCTCTCCCCTTCCTCCCCCAGTTCTACCTTCCTAACAATGGAGTCCCCCACCAGGAATTGTTTTCTCCTGCAGAGTCCCCTGCCACCCTTCTGTGGATCTCCTTGTGGAGGTTCCCAGCATCCTCCTTGGTCTCCACTGTGGGTGCTCCATAGAGGAACCACACTTTGCCAGAATGGCATAGGAATTGTGGAGAGGTACAACTGAGGATGCCTGTTCCACCACCTCACCTCCCTGAGCCCACTGTGGTCCAACCGCCTCCTCTTCTTGGCAACCTCTGAGGCAACGGCAGTGGCACTGGTGGTCCCTGGATGGAAGAGGAGGTCCCACAAATCCTGGCCAACTCAGCCTGGAGATAAGCAACCTCCTCCCTCAGCCCAGAGAGGTGCCTGCAGATGGGACAATACCGCATCCTCCAGAATGTCTCCCGGAAGACTGCTGCTCCACAGCCACTGCACTGCACCATTCCAATCATGTCTTATTTCTGGCCCCTTAACTGTTTGCGATCCTTACTCTTTCCCTATTTTTTTTTCTCTCTCTCCTTACTTTCTGCCTGTGTGCCCTTTAAGCTCCTGACTGTCCTGTTCTGAGACAAGAATATCCTATATTTCTCAGTAGACTCCTTACTTGCTCAGAGGCAGACCTCCAGCAGCTAGAGGGGCCGAGAGCTACTCTTGCCTTCTAGATGGTGGGTCTTTGGTGGCCCTGTGATCACTCACTTCCTGCTCCCAAACAGGAAGTTCCTGTTGTCAGTCAAATCCTGTACCTATAAAAATAGAACTAGCTTTGGGTGGGGGGGGGTGGAGGGGAAGGAAGGAGGGCAATATAGTCCCAGTAGAGAAGTCCAGTCACACAGCAGTCCTTTCTCCTGGTGTCTTTTGCCAAGCTATTAGTAGAATCTTTCTAAGGCAGTCTTTAAATGTAGCTTCCTTCTAGCTAAGCCACTCCCCCTACTTACCAGATCTTTCTACAATAATTTAATTAATTAAGTAATTAAACCTCACAGCTATTAAGTCCTTTCAATCACCTGAGATTTACACCTAGATAACTGTTCAGATAACCATTCAGTTCAGTTAACTCAGCCAAACACACACTTTCTTTTTTGTTTTGTTTGTTAGTTTTTTTTTTTACCCTAAATTAAAGGTCCAAGTACAAACGTTCTTCTTCTTTAGTCCCGGTAGAGAAGTCCAGTCACACAGCAGTCCTTTCTCCTGGTGTCTTCTGCCAAGCTATGGCTAATTTTCTGCCAATCATCATGGCTAATTTTCTTGCCACACATGCAGAAATAGAATAGAGGGCATATGCCCTTCTTTTTCAATGACTTAGGCATTCCAGAAAATAATCAAATGTGATTAATCAATGAGATTTAAAAATGTTGCTTTTTAGTAACCCAGAGAACTTCAAATGGCACGCTACATACAAGTGCATGCTGAACACTGAGAAACTTGTGAAATCTTGCCACTAAAGGGAGCGATGTTGTTATTTATTGATGCCCATATATTTAATAGGACTGCATGAACTACACATTTATGGCAGAGGTTTCGAGTATTGGAAAAACTAAATCTTTTAAAATGAATGTTCTAAAGAGGATTTTCAAGTTGAAGTCCTAACTTTCTATTGAAATATTGTCCTGGACTTCAGTAGTAGCAGCTTGCATGCTGCCTGCTAACATGAACATCACCTGTGGGTTTCTCCTTATCCATGGACAGGCCTTCAACTGTTGGAAGAATTGAATTTAAAATAATCTAACCTCTTTCCTCCAGTGATATAACACTTGGCTGTAAGGCTACTTAACCCTACACGCTTCATCCTGGCTGTCACATCTGTATGTTAATTTATTTCTTGACATATGTATATTGCACTATCCATCAAGTATGCGGATGTCTTAGCTATAATACTGTGTTAAGTTGTTTTGTATTGCTACTTGTCAGTAACAGGTTCCATTATAACGGAAGCTATCCTAATAGTCTTAAGATGCCCTTAGTCATAGACTACTTACAACACTAGGAATTGCTATGTGTTAACTAGATATCAACTTGATAGGACTAATTATTGTTAACTGTCATTACCAATCGACATGCTGCAACATTTACTTATTAGCTTTTGGTAACCGGGTAAGTGCACTAGGCAACAATCCTGCCTATTTTCAGGCATGACCCAGGAGAGTACAAAGTGAAAATACAGAATAGCAAGCAGTAGGGTACAGCAATTACAACAATCAGGCATGCAGGACCATACCTGTCAGGACAACAAATATCACAGTAACTAAAATATACAAACAGAGATAAAAGTAAGCAATAAAGTTCACAATTAGGGTAGGATACAATATTGGCAAATGCACTGGTACCAATCAAAATAGCCTAGCTATGAGAGAGAGAAAAGAATAAAGAAAACCCACAAATTAGACAACATATCTACTATAGGACATTATCCACAAAAAGCTTGCAGAGAGAGAGGACAATACAGTGGTCACAAGCAGCTGCAGGTACCAAGAGAATAAAGATGAGAAAACAGTGATCGCTTAAAGGAGAGGTGAGAAGAACTATTCTTAATAGGATGTGGGAGAGAGTTCCAAAACCTAGGAGCAAAATAGGCAAAAGCTTGCTCACCCATTTTAGATTAGCAGTGCCGAACGGCGAGCATTGGGAAGAAGGAGGATCTAAGGGTTCTGGAGTGAAAGACCGGAGTAAGCATGCCACCCAGTGAGGCCGGATGAGAGATTCTGGTAAGGGAGTCAATGAAGCACCCTAGAGCATATGAACGGTAGGCACCGAGAGACAGCCAGTGTAAGGCAGCATAGAGTAGGCAGTGGTGTGTAAGAAGAGGAGCCGATAAAGCAAATCTACAGATATTGTTATAGGAGGTGTCCCACTTGCGGAGAACCCCTGCATTGGCATGAGAAAATACAGGGAGGGCATATAGGAGTTGAGGGAGTAATATACCACATGCTACAGAGATTCTAGCGGCCGGAGTGAGTGAGTGGTGCACTCTATAGGCTGCACCAATCTTAGCGTTAACAGAGCGGCATATTTCATTGATATGTGTGCCAAAATCAAGTACAGGGTCAAGCGTAACCCCGAGGTATTTGAAGGTTAGGGAGTTAGAGACACCAGAACCATCACAGCAGCGGACTAAAAGCATAGGGGACGCTACGGACACTTTTTTAGCAGATCCAAAAATAATGGCCTGAGTCTTAGATATGTTTAGAATTTGTTGGTTAGAAGAAAACCAGGATTGAAGGGCCTGAAAGTCCATGGAAAGATTATGATTAATATTCACCATACACTTGGAGGCAGAGTAAAGCACTAAGTCATCAGCATACAAGAGTATACTGCTGTGAGGGGAAGGAATAGGGATGTCATTAAGGAAAAGAGAAAAGAGTAGGGGACCAAGGATAGATCCCTGGGGGACTCCACATGTGATTGGGGCAGAGGAGGAGAGAACTTCGTGGAATGAGACAGTCTGGAAGCGATTTTCAAGGTAGCTAGCAATCCAGGACAGGGTAGAGTTAGAGGCACCAAGTTCCTGTAGCTTAGCCAGTAATAGCGGGTGATGAACCATATCAAACGCTTTAGAGAAGTCTATAAATACAGCTCCAGTGAGTAGGCCCTTGTCCATGTTACATTTGGTATCACTTATAAACTGGGTCAAGGCAATCGTTGTGCTATGCTCTGCCCGAAAGCCATGTTGAGCAGGGGATTGGAGATTGAATTTGAGAAGGCAGTCAGAGACCCGACGATGGACTAGCTTTTCAAGTAGCTTGCTGAGAGTGGGAAGGAGTGATATAGGGCGATAGTTAGACAGGATCTTAGCATCTCCTTTCTTAAACACAGGTATAATTCTGGCCATTTTCCAGACCAAGGGGACAGAGGCAGAACAGATAGAGAGGTTAAAGAGCCGGTTTATGGGAGCCACAAACCAAGCAGCAAACTGTTTAAGAATCCTTGGATGAATGCCATCTGGACCCGCAGTACCACAGACAGGGATAGATCTTAGTAGTATAAGGACGTCATGACGCATGACCGGTGACAACTCCAGAAGAGGGGCAGCATTGGCCGGCGGGGGTGAAACAGTCTGGTCAGAGTGGGACAAGGCAGGGGTAGGGGTGGGAAGAGTGGAAAAAAGGGCACTGAAGGCATTAGCAATGGTGAGAGGGTGATTGCAATGGGTATTATTTATACACATATCATTAGGAGTCAGAGGCTGATTGCTCCCCAGGATTTCCTTAATCTGGGTCCAGTATCATTTAGGGTTGGAGGCAGAGGAACTGAGGAGGTTCCTGTAGTATGTACTCTTGGCAAGACAAATCTCCTTTTTACAAGTATTCCATAAGGCATCAAAGTCGCATGACCGGGAGGATGACTTCCATTTTGACTAAAGTTTATCCCTTTGGTTCAGAAGCGGGAGCAGGGGACGTTTGAGCCATTTGGTTACTTTCCCTTTCACCCTATGCGTGGTGACCGGGATGTGCCAGTTCTGCAGAGAGAGTAGGGTGGCATTGAAATAGTCAGTTGCAACATTAATATCACAGGTATTATAAAGGGGAGACCAGTCAATCAGATTTATATCATGAAAGAACGCACCCACATTTAGATTAGAGAGGCTGGAAAAAGTTAAGACTTTCGATGGGAAAGAGGGAGAGGAGGTGTCCCAAACACAGTAAATCGGGCAATGGTCCCTTATGGAGTCAGGTAGCACACCAGCAGAGGGGAAGAACTCTTTCTTATTAGTGAGGATTCAATCTAGAAGAGTGTTGCAGGCACCATGATGGGAGATCCTCGTGTGATCCTGAATAAACTGAGTGAGACTGGCCTTGCTAGTCAGGGAGGATAGGAGGGAAGAGCTAGGTCCAGCCCGGTCCAGCCCAGTCCAGATTAAAATCACCCAGGCAGATTATGTCATTTTTCCCGGTCACTGACAACACATAATCTAACAATTCTTCAAGACCTTGCTTGGAGTTTCTGGGAGGTATATAAATGCAAAAAATATGAAGCTTCTCAACACCCCCCAGCAGCAGCAGCAGGGAGTGAAGAACCTCACAGTTAGCAAGACAGGGATCCTGCATTAAAGAAAACATTCAGATGGGCCTTATAGTATAGAGCCATGCCCCCACCTCTTCTGGTAGTGGCACGATCCATCCGAAGCAAATTATAGTTCTGGAGGGAGCACTGGGAGTCCACAATGGAGGGTTTAAGCCAGGTTTCAGATAATGCCAGTATATCTGGGTTATTTGTACACACCCAGGCAACAAGTTCAGGGTGGTTAGACATAAGGCTCCTAAGGTTTAGGTACGCAAAGGTGAACCCCGAAGACTGAGGCTAACAGTTCACAGGGTGAGACTGGGCAGGAGTAGGGGCAATAGCAGGATCAGGATTTGCCTCTATATCCCCCACAAGTGTAAGGGATAGGGAGATAATCCATATAGAAGCATTAGCAAATGCCAGGGAGGCATTCCCTGGTGAAATAGGGAACTTCCGCAGGATACAGATAGTTAGCAGAGCAAGTTGCTTGTTATAAAGCCCAGAATGAGGTAGTGGAGTAGGGGATGGGTCAGATAGTAGATTGGAGAAGTCGAACTTGTCCAGTGAGTACACACCACTAGGCATGGGAAACACAGCAGGACAGGTAAACACTGATAGGATAAACAGCATGCTTATTAAAGGCAGAAGGTTGAGAATAGCCCTGATATCCATGATTAGGTAGCAGAGCCAAGGGGGTTAAATGAGGTGTAAAGGGACATGAGGAAGAGAGGATTAAGGGGTAACTGAATCAAAAGAAAGAGATCCAGGTAAGCCCTATTGGGGAGGGAGAGAGAGAGAGAGAGAGAGGATTCCAGAAGCTAATAAGCAGCCCCTAGTGGCAGCATAAATTAATGTGCAGATGGCAAACAGCAGAGATAGGAAAAAGAAATACAGGTTACTCACCTGTAACAGGAGTTCTAGGAATGGTATATGTTGTTCATCCACACTCATTGGCAGGTATCCTTGCCGCTTTAAATCTTGCCGGAAGGTCTTCGAGCTTACTCCTCCCACCCACCCGGGTGGTATAACCTCGGCCCGCCCCATGACGCCAGATCTGCCTGCTGGAAGCTCAGGCTGTGCCGCCGGCCGGGAGGTTTGTGGAATGTAGGATGAACAACATATACCATTCCTAGAACTCCTGTTACAGGTGAGTAACCTGTATTTCTAGGGACATGGATATGTTGTTCATCCACACTCATTGGCAGACTCCTAGCAGTTCTCCGGGAGGAGGGAGGCAAGACGCACACCCCCAATACTTACTTGGGAAAGAGAGACTGGAGAACCAAGGCACCAAAACCAGCATCCCGGCGTGACTCAAGGTCGATGTGGTAATGGGTAATGAAGGTGTTTGCTGACTTCCAGGTAGCAGCCCTGCAGATTTCCTGGATAGGGACGCCCCTGGAAGCAGCCACCGTTGCAGCAGTATGGCGGGTAGAATGAGCTCTTATCCTCTGGGAGGCTCCATGCCCGCCAACTTATAGCAGAGATCTATGCAGGAAGTGACCCACCTGCTTATCGTCCGCTTGGCTGCAGGTCTGCCAGGTGCGGCTTCAGCGTAGGGTGACAAACAGCTGGCGAACCTCTCCCAATTTCAGCCGTGGCGCCCTTATAATAAGCTGAGCGCCCTTCTAGGGTCCAGCATGGAGCCTGTATTCGCCTCCGAGGTGTGATTGGGGTAGAACACCGCAGAGTCAACACCTGGTTAAGGTGAAACTCCGACACCACCTTCGGAAGGAATTTCGGTGGGGGCATTTACAACCTTGTCCCTGTGGAAGACCAGATAATGAGACTCGATGGAGCGCTGGAGCTCTCCCATCCTTCTGGCTGACGGATAGCCACCAAGAAGGCGGTCTTCCACGACAGGTGAGAGAGAGCACACCTGTCATAGGTTCGAATGGCTTGCCCATGAGCTTTGCCAGTACCAGCAGTAGATCCCACGGAGGTGGGGGTTCCCGTGACTGGAGGGGAATGTGATCAAGGCCTTGAAAAGCGCCAGACCACCTCTCCTGGCTACATCGACTGCTTCCCGCCCGCGCCTGCAAGCAGAGATGGCTGCCAGGTGCACCCTTAGGGTCGCCGACCTAAGCCCTTGATTAGAAAGGGACCATAAATAGTCCAAGATGCTTGCCAAGGAACAGGAGAAAGGGTCCAAGCCCTCGTTCGACACCAAATGGAAACCTTCATTTGAAGGCATACAGCATTTTCTGGTCGACTTACGGGACGCCTCAACTACATTGAGGACCTCGTCGGAAAGACCCAAGGCCTGGAACTCTAGCCCACAGGAACCAGGCCGTCAGGTGCAGGGATTGAAGGTCCAGATGGAACACCTTCCCTGATTGACTGAGAGCAGGTCCGGGCAGCTGAAGCTGCCGGAGTCCTGGAGCTGAGACTGAGGAGATCTGGTACCAGAACTGGCAAGGCCAGTCTGGGGCTATCAGAATCACCTGCGCCTTGTCCCTCCTCGCCTTGAGAAGCACCTTGTGAAGGGAAATGGGGAAAGGCGAAAAGAGGCCCGGGGTCCACTGCCTCGAGAAGGCATCCCCTGCAGCGAGCCCCTGCTGAGGGGGGCGGGCATGGAACAGTCTCAGCTTCGCTCTCCTGGAGGCGTAACAGGTCCACCTGAGGTGTGCCCCAATGGGAGAACAGATGCTGTACTACCTCCGCAGGAGAGACCACTGTGGGATGCAGCCCCTATCCAGCTCAGGCATCGGCCAGGGTGTTGGAGGCCCTGCCACATGAATGGCTAGGAGATCCGCCCCAGGCTGCGCACGAGTGACCAAATGCGGAGAGCCTTGCATAGAAGCATGGAGCACGCCCCGCCTGGCGGTTTAGATAGAACATGGTCGTGGTATTGTCCGCCTGGACTCGGACCACTTGACCGGAGGAACGGGAGCAAAGGCGGTGACAGCTAGGCGGACCGCTGAGCTCCAGCAGGTTGATGTGGCATCGACTCTCAGGGGACCAGAGGCCATGAGCCCGGTGTTCCCCAGATGGGCACCCCAACCCATCAGAGAGGCATCGGTCGATAGAGAGACCGCCGGCTCGGGCGGACGAACGGGATGCCCTCCTGCAAATGATCTGGAACGGTCCACCACTGAGAGCTGCCCACATCCCCTGAGTCAGCGATACAAGCTGGTCCAAAGGATCGCAGCGTTGAGACCACTGGCTGGCCAGTCCCCATTGAAGGACGTGATGTTCCAGCCGGGCCCAACGGACCACGCTGGTGCAGGCCGCCATGAGACCCAGGAGGCACAGGAAGTCCCGGTAGGGGCAATGCCCAACCAGAAATGATCGGGCAAGGAGGAAAGAACCCCGCCCTGTCTCGCGGAGCCGCGCCTGCCTCAAGAGAGTCGAGCTGCGCCGATGAATAGAATCACCTGCTTTGGCTCGAGTTCGACTTGGCCTCGCTGATAAGGAGGCCCAGTTGAGAGCAGACCTGGAGGCCAGATCTCTGACCACTCCGCCTTCCTGGGAGGGAGCTGCTATCAGCCAGTCGGTCCAGGTAAGGGTACACCGACCCCTTGGCCAAGAGGAATGCTGTCACCACTGCCATGCATTTGGTGAAGACCCTGGGAGCTGGAGACAAGTCAAGGGCATGGCTTGGAACTGAAAGGGATCCTTCCGCTGAAGCGGAGAATCTCTGGTGAGACGGACGGATAGGGACGTGAAAAATGCGCCCTGCAAGTCCAGAGAGCAGAACCACATGCCGTGCTCCAAGATGGTATTATCTGAGCCAGAGTGACCATCCTGAAGGTTCGAGACCTTAGGAACTTGTTTAGGTCGGTAGGTCGAGAATGGGGCGCCAGCCCCCCGTCCGCCTGGAACCAGGAAGTACCTGGACACTAACCCTGGGTCTGAAGGAGGGTCCGCCACCTCTCTTATCACCTCCTTCTGGAGGAGGGAGATGATGTCGGCTCGACGAGCCGCCAGTGAGGCTGGGGACCGGCACTCGGGGTGACGGCTCTGGAAGGGTGGTGCTCTCAATTCCAGAGGCAGGCCTCTTCCCACCACCTCAAGACCCACCTGTCCGTGGTAACAGCGACCAGGCGGAACGGAAGTGCCGGAGCCGCCTCTCACGGGGACCCAGGGTAAGGTGACGGGAATGGGGCGACACCCTCAGCCCGCCACTGGGCAGGCTTGGAGGAGGGACCGCCGAGGGACCTCCTGGGCCTTTTCCTCCCTGCCTCCTGTTAGAGGAAGCCAGCGCTGGGTTTGGGATGCCAAGGCCGAGCCTGCTGGCCCTGACGTTGCTGGGCCGGCGCTGGGGCACAGAAGGACGAAAGGGCTTAGGCTGTGGCTTGCCTTTGTCCTTCTGAGCGGAAGAGACCGAGTCCAAGGTAGCATTGGACTTCTCGATCCTCTGCAGGTGACCTTCCACCCCAGGGCCAAGAGGTCAGTCCCCAAAAGGGAACATCCGCCAACTTGCTGGGTATCCGGCAAAGGTGGATATCCTCAGCCAAGCCCTCCGACGACAGCCACTGCGGCCGCCACCGATCTGGCACATGAGTCCCTATATCCAAAGCAGTCTGAGCTGCTGTCTGGCCACTGCCCTGCCCTGGTCCCGCACCTGCTTAACCGTAGTCTGCAGATCGGCGGGAAGATGAGGGATGACCTCATCCAGGGAGCCCAACAGGGCATGAGAAAAATGTGCCATGAGGACGGCCGAACTGGCCTGACGAAGGCCGAGAGAGGACGCAGCGTAGACTTTTCGCCCGACATAGTCCAATTTCGACCCTTGTCAGGAGGTTTGTCCATATCCTGGCGTTGCCGGCTGAAAACGCTTGTCGGTAACCAACCCTCAGCAGAGGGTGTTCAAAACCGACAAGGAACCGGAGGGACCGTGATACTTCCTGGCCATCCTGGCCAAGGCGCAGGGCAGGAGGCAGGGCGCTGCCACAGCTCCAGTGCCGACCCACTATGGCCTCGCCACCGGAAAGGCCTCCGCCGGAGAATCCCTCGGTCCAGAATCTCCGGAGAGGATACCTGGCCTGCTTGGAACGGGTTCGAGCTCCATCCCGTGACTCCGAGATGAGCCAAGCAGTCCTAGCAAGGACGACGGCTATCGTCCATTGACTGACTTCCTGAAGACTCCAAGTCCAGTCGCTTGGAGAAAAAGGAGGAATCATCTTCGGACTGGAAGAGTCCTCAAGAGCTGCCTCTGGCCTGAGCCACCCTTCACCTGCCGAGGTCGGTCGGGAGTGAGGGTAACTGACAGCCGATGGGTAGACCTTAGCCGACCGAGAATCCTTGGTCGGAGCCCCAATAGGTGGCTGTGGAGGCGGAGGTTCCACCGGAATCGGTGGAGCAGCTGGTTTTGACGAACAACCGCCTGTATAGGCCTCGGATAAGTCGAGGGGTTGTGTCGCTCCGGTGACAGCCACTTAATGGCCGGGAAGGCGACGGGCGGGCTTACCCCGCCAGGAGGAGCTGTTGCAACATGAGGTCCTCGCATCACGACGAATTTACGCTGGCTTCCTCGCCCGAGGAGGAGGACGAGATGAGCGGCGACGCCGCTTTTACCGCGGGTGCCGAGACCAGACCGCCTATGACGGTGGGATCGCTGGACCGCAAGAGGTCCGGAGACCGAGACCAAGAGTCCCGGAATTTCGAGGTCGGTGCGGGAGGTGTCGGCCGAACCGCACTCTTCTCGCTCGGATGGTCCATCCCAGGGCTCCGAACCGAGGCACAGGCGAGCCCACGGATCCCTAACCTCCCGGGAAACCGGGAGAGGGAATTCGGCTGCTAAAGGCGACAGCCCGTCCAACGGGTCGAGAAAATCTCAACTTCGCCGGTGGGAGTCTCGCTCAACTGACCTGACGGGACACCATGAGGCCAGTGGCCGAAGCCGACGGTCGACGACTCGGGGAGAGGGACCTTTCCCGCTCCCCAAGAGCGCGATGGAGGACTTACCCCTGTCCTTCTTTTTGGACCGAGAATAAGGTCCAGCAGACGTAGGCCCTTCTCCTTAGTGGAGAGGGACAGACAAAGCTCCTTAAAAGAAGCCGTAGGAAGAACCCAGAGAGCGGGATAAATGCCGCGCCGAGGAAGATACGCCCGCCGCCTCCTTCTTCGAGGGCTACCATCCGCCGAGCTGATCCGCCGAAGCCCGCCGCCGCGACACCGCCTAACCGGGCCTCCTTGGACTTCACCGAGGGAACGCTTCGGACGCCTCCAGTTGCAATCGGGCAGCATGGTCTTCGAGGACGAGGTCGAGAAAGATGAGCACAGGTCGAAGCCCGCGGGTTGTGCTCAAGGCCTAAACAGTAGACACACGTGGAGTGTGGATCCGTCCGAGACATCTTCTGCCCGCATGGGCATCTCCAAAACCGGAGTTGATTTGTCCATCGCAGCCGCGAGGGATCAAGACTGAAGTCTTTTCGCAAAATTTATTTTAAATCCGCAAACGGAGAAATAGGAACCAATCTCAAACGCAGAGCGTTAAGGAGGGAACCTGAGCTTCCAAGCGGTAAGGAAATCTGGCGTCATGGGGCGGAGCCGAGAGTTATACCACCCGGGTGGGTGGGAGGAGCAAGCTTGAAGACCTTCTGGCAAGATTTAAAGCGGCAAGGATACCTGCCAATGAGTGTGGATGAACAACATATCCATGTCCCTAGAACAACCAATCATACCGCTCAATCTCGCAGGACCATCAGCTATAAAACTAAAGCCAGCTAAGGGTGGGATGGAATTGGGGAGCGGGTGGGGAGCAGTGGGGTGGGAGCTAGTGCAGAGGACAAAGGAATCTTCCCACCTGCTGCACATAGAGGCTTAACTGGAAGCCAGCTCTCCAACCCAAGTTCACTGCATCTGATGTTATGTGGTGGGGAGGGCAGCACCAACTCGGCCCTCACGACCTTACTGCTTACTGGGCGGCTGTGGAGACAGAAAGAGAAGGGATGGGATTTATAAGCAAGCCCAGACAGTATTAGCATACAGGTTTCAGGTAACAGTTTGAATCCATCAGCAAACTACAATAGCTAAAAAAAAAAAAACACTGGCTAAGCACTAAGTTAAATGGCTGCAAAAGTTTAACTACAGATACTGATATTGATTTAAATGCAGACTGAGGTAACAGGTATGCTGAGATCTAGTACACTGCAGGTACTAATACAGATTTAAATACAGGCTTCGGAAGCAGATCAGCTTACGCAGTACGATTTACAATTGCTAGCCCGCTACTGAATCAATACAGCAGGAATTTCTGGTGCGGCGTAATAGACTAAATTCAGAAACAAATTGTAGCCTAACTTAAGGCTACAGGTGAAATGGTCAGGAAACTATATTAAAGCTCATTAAATGGATTTGATCAGAAACCAATCTTCACTGTTGCGGCGACCAAACATCCGAGCTCAATTCGAATTTAAAATTTAAAAAGGCACCAAAGAAGCTGCGCTAGTGCAGAGGACAAAGGAATCTTCCCACCTGCTGCACACAGAGGCTTAACTGGAAGCCAGCTCTCCAACGTCCAAGTTCACCGTACCTGATGTTATTTCAGGGGTTGGGGGAGGGCAGCACCAACCCCGGACCGCACCTATCTTTACCACACATCGGTGGCTGATGTTATTTCTCGGGGTGGTAGGCAGCACTAACTCACCTCATGACTTTACCACTTACCGGCGGCTGGAGTTGAAAGAACTTTCACTTAGCACCACTCTACAGAATCTAAAAGCAATAAAGTTACAAAGTTGACAACCTGCTAAAATACTTTGAAGTTTAACCAAAAATTAAAAGTTGAAAGTTGTTTGATTCAAAAAACTGTCATGAATAGTGCATCAATAAAATTCAACAGACTGCAATTGTATCAAGAGACAGAATGTAGTTCCATTGACAGAATGCAACTGTAAAAAGAGAATGTAACTTCTGATGCATTTGCAGGAACACGTACCGTAAATCCTATTAAAATTGTACAATACACTGCCGCGGAATCAAAAATTATAAAACAGATGCTCTTGAAAAAAGGCAAGAAAAGATAGTTTCCACTTATATACAGGAATTATATCAGCAGCATATAATGCTGTCATCAGGTGGAACAAAACTGAATTAACAGAAAACAGTTCCATGAATAGAATAAGTATTTCCATAATAGAGTACTCTTAAGTCTAATGATAGGCAGGCTGTAATGTCATCAAGAGAATAAAATTTCACTGCAAAATGTACTTCTACCAACAGAACAGAAACTCATAAAGGGAATACAGTTATGTTTGCTATCCTTCCAAACTCAACCAAAGAAGACATGGGATGATATGGAATGGGAGGGGGAGAAGTAGATTATGTAATGTAGCTAGGGTTGTACAACGTTAACAGTAAACTTTCAGAATGTTGTAAATACTAACAAAAAGGCTGAAGAGGGAATTTACACGTACTGTACTTAACACTTCACAATGCGGCAGTAGAGTTTACATGTAGCTGATACGTGTCACAAAATTGCTACAATCTATTTTTTAAAAAGCTTTAAAAACTGGCTCTATTTTTAACTTGTGTTTGTTCATATTGCTACAGAACCACATATAGCGTATTTGCAAACACTCTCTCCCCTTATACTGTAGCCAAGGGAAGGCTATTGTTACTAGCCTCCAAGGAGCCAGGGGTACTCTTTGCATGGATACAGCTGTGGAACACAGAACTAGGTGGAAGGAGCCTAGGAGTATATTCTGTAAGGGGCAGCCTAGGCCATTATGGGAAGGTGGAGGCCTGGTGATAGTAGGCTGAGGACTACAGGAGTGCTGGAGGAACACCCTGTGGGGGGCTACCTGAAGGCCTTCAGGCCTGGGGTAGGATCCCTGAAGAGGTTGCAGGACCTGGTGGACAGAATTTGAGAGGGAGCAACATGGGTTCCTTAGGAAAAAAACCCAGAGCAAGAGGCAAGGAGCAACTTCTCCAGTTAGAATGGGGTTGGGACTTAGGGCATCATAGTCCAATGTGCCTACATATTAGGACCCCAGTGTGGCCCCCATCATGAGACTCACTGGGGTGCTGCAGTTCTTCATCTGGGGGTGAGGGCTGAGTGAGGACACTGAAGAGTGAATAACCAGAATAATAAGGGCAGTGAGAAAGAACAGTTACTCAAACTTTTGCTAGCCACAGGCCACCCACGATGTCATGCAGTTGCACAGTCTATATAACGTGGGTGGCTCCTCTGTTCCTCAGCACCCAGCTGAAGATAAGCTCGGAGAATCTCTTACTGTGAGGAACCAGGAGACCAAACCAGTACAAGCACACATGGAGAGGCATGGGACTAGAAACACAGTAAACATAAGCAATTATGGACACCTCCAAACAAGGCAGTAGACAAACCTACCAGCTTATACCTCAGAAAGGGGAAGGAAGGTGGGTGTGCTATGGCCCAATGAAGGAGATTCTCTTGAAGATCTACTTTTATGGTAATTATTCTATCTTCATCGAGGATATACCCCATTGGGCCACACCTTTGAATGATTACCAAGTAGTACATGAGGTACCCAGGAAGTATTTTTTCACAGACAGGGTGGTAGACGCATGAAATGACCTTCCTGAGGAGGTCATGGGCTCAAAAACAGTGGGGGGAATTCAAGAATGTATGGGACAGACATAAGTCAATTCTGGTGGTGGGTAGGAAGTAGGCTGTTGGTTAACTAGGATCTGCAGCTTATCTAATAGGTAGGAAAATGGGCAGACTGGGTGGGCCAAGCGGTCCTTATCTGCCGTCAAAGTCTATGCTTCTGCTTTTCTATGTCATGGGTCACAGCAGGCTCATATGGAGCCAATGTTAATTTTTCTGAAATGAAATTGAGGTCCTAAGGTGGAAATGGTTTATGAATTGAGAGATGCATGTGCAGAATACCTTTCAAAAAATATACAGGACACCTCTAGTTATGCCAAAATGGGCAATGGCAACATCTTCAGGAGCCAAGCCTGCAGACACAGGGACTGCAATTCCAGATGGATCAGAGACCTCTGTGCCTGAGACATCAGACCCTGACACAGTGGGAGCAGAACAGGACACTCCACTGCCAGATGTTGAGAAGCAAAAACCAAATTTGGCAAGGGCAGAGGGAAGCCACCAGTAGTAGCGTGGCATGCTCCACCTGCAGATTGAGCAGAACTCTCTGAATGAGAGAGACTGAAGAAAAAGGCATAAAGGTACCTCATTTTCCAGGAGAGAAACAATGCATCTTAACAGAAAACACCAGGCTCTGGAGCAAGCATGCAGAAACGCAGCAGTTTTGCATTGTGCGGGGATGAAAAAGGTCCAGCTCTGGATGACCCCATCTTACAAAGAGGTCATTTACCACAGAGGTCAGCAGATCCCATTCATGCATCACAGACAGATACATGCTTAGCCTGTCTGCTAAGATGTTTTGGACACCTGGGAGAAACATGGCTGAAAGCTGAAGGCCATTAGACATCGCCCAGTACCACACCCTCATCACTTTTCTGCACAGGGTATGAGAGTGAGTGCATCCTTGCTTGTTCATATAATGTACAACACTGATACTGTCTGTCCACATCAGCAAGGAACCAGGGCTGAGGTACACCTGGAAAGTCTAGTGATCAAGCAAAACAGCCCCCAGCCATCTCTAAGACATTTATATGGAGATCTGACTCCAGAATGGTCCAGGACCCTTGTGTCTGACAGGATCCAAGATGGGCATCCCATCTGGACCCTGAGGCATCCATTATGAGAACCTGCATGGGAGTCAGGGAAAATAATGGAACACCCTGTAACAGTTTTTACAGAATTGCTTCCTTAGACTGGGCCTTCAGAAGCTAGTCGTTCAGATACGGGAAGACATAAGGCCCATCACTCTGAAGGGCTGTTGCCATCACCACTAAGGATTTGGTAAATACCCATGATGCCAAGGATAAACCAAAGGACAAGACTCAGAACTGATAATGACTGTTCTCCAGAATGAAGCAGAGGTAATGCCTGTGGCACTTGCAAATCGTAACATGACGGTACGTGTCCTTCATGTCTAGGGCACAAAGCCAGTCCCCCCTTTTGCAGCAGGGGAGTGAGAACCTGAAGAGACACTGTTCAAAACTTTCTATTTTCAATGAACAGGTTTAGGTCTCTCAGTTCCAGTACAGAACATAAAATGGATACTGTCTTTTCAACTTTTATGATAATATTTTAAATGTTGAAACTTGTAATGTCTAACCAACCAACAATATATCTTTCTGAATCCAGCACAGGACACAAATATCATGTCCACTTGGGAATCAGGAAGTACAGAACCCTTTGTGTCTCTCTTGGGAAGGAACAGGTTCACTAGCCTGCTTGTTAAAAGCTATTGAACCTCCTCTAGCAGAAGGGATAAGTATCCTGGAGGATAATGACAAGGAAGTGGAGGGTGAACTGGAGGGTTAGACAGCAACTCCAGAGCATGCCCCTATTCCACTATTTCCAGGATCCTCTCATCTGACATGATCTCCCTCTATTTTGGCAGATGAATGGAGATTCTTCCCCACACTTGCACCCCCAGAGGCAACAGTGGAGGGAAAGGAAGTGGGGAGTCAGAAGGTACCAGGGGTGCAATGACAGAATCCTTATCAATATCTTTAGGTGCCTCTGCATGGGCACCAAGGGCGATGGGACCAACATGGTTTTGTGCATAGTGCAGCTGATGGGTGGCATGATGACCACAGATGGCAGGTGTGTGAAATGAACCTCTAGCATGCCCCCTGGAGGTGGAGGGGTCAGAGATTTGAGTGACCTTAATGTTATCCTGGAGGACTGAAGCTCGTAGAGCATTTTCAACATCACCCCCAAACAGCATGGAGCCTCTAAAAGGGGCATTCAGCACAGCCTGTTGTACATCGGTGGCAAATCCAGCTACTCTAGGCCAAGAATATCTCCAAAGACATATGCCAGAGGCAGTAGCCCTGGTAAAGGCATCAAAAGCATCAAATGCAGAGCATAACAGATGTCTTCCAGTATCCACACCAGCCGAGACAGCCTGAAGCAAGTCAGCCTTGGCAGGACCATCAGGTACAAATTGAATGGGAGACACAGCAGATTACCGCAGGCTATTCTGACATTTAATCATGTATGCCTGGCAGTTTGCAATTCTTAGGCCCAAGGACATAGAGGCATACATTCTTTTGCCCATAATAACCAGCCTCCTGTATTCTTTGTCAGGAGGCAAAGTGCTCATGTGTCTAGGGGGCACTAGAGCAGTCATGTGCAGCCATTATAACTACTGAATCTGTGTCAGGCTGGGAAGTATAATAAGGCTTAGCAGACAGAGCAGGTACTGTTTATCAGCCTTCCAGGCACCGCAGGCAAGGTATTAGGCCTATGCCAAGCAGCAAAGGTAGCATCTTCTAAGGCAGGATACGCAGGAGGAACCACAATGGAGGGTGCAGTGGGAACCTTCAAAAAGTCAAGCAAATTTTTGTTACTAGAGCTCTCCTCCTCAACTTCAAATCCCATGACATATTGGATTTTGCTGAGTAAAGCCTGAAAAGAGGTATCCTCTGGAGGAGATCTGGGACTTTACACCACAGAGTCCTTGTTGCATGAAGAGAGGGTAGAGCTGGAAGGCAAACTCTTCTTACAGGGATCAGTATTTTTAATTTGATTGATTTATTTGTTTACCAGGTGGGTACACTGGTCCCAGGGACCATTTTCAGGCATGACCCAGGCCATCAAGGTGACACATATACATAGTCGCAGAAAAAGTAGATACATACAGTGAGAGTACTAGGATTCGTAAGTAAACAAAATACATGCAAAGATAATCAGAGATTAACATTTACGGTAGCAGTTTAGGTACAGAACATTATCTAGCAATATGGTGGTATAACAGCAAAGGAAATAAGTGTTGTCAGGATGCTAAAGAGAACAATTGCATATGGATTTGGACAGGAGGATGGAAACTACGTTGGATTTGAAAGTCTGTGAAGGGCCTAAGATGAGGATTGAGGAGGGGAGGCCATTCCAACGTGTAGGAGCTGCAACAGAGATAGCTCTTAGTTTCATGTTCGTGTTATAGCGGGGGACTCCTAGCAATGGTAGAGACAAGGACCCCATCATATTAGCTGCTTTGCTTATAGCAGAGGAACCTGCTTGGGGGGGGAGGGCTGAGCCCCCCATAAGGGTTTTGTGTACAAGGGCTCCCAGTTGAAGGTCACGTCGGCCCTGAAGAGAGAGTCAACCTAGTGTGGCATACAGTGAACAGTGATGGGTGGTTAGAGGGGCAGAGTGAATAAAGTGACAAATGTAGTTATAAGCAGTGTTTAGTCAGGTGAGTTCCCTGGATGATGTCTGTGCTATGACAGGGGAGCAGTACTCCAGGGGAGGGAGCATGATGCCCCTTCCTATTGCCAGTTGTGCCTCGGAGGGGGGGGTGAGAGAGTGTTTCAAGGTAGTAGCAAGCTCCGACCTGCTGGTACACTCTCTAGATAGTTGTACTTATATGTTCAGTGAATGTGAGGTAGGGGTCCAATGTGACTCCCAGATATTTACAACTTTTGACATGCTCAAGAGGTGTACCGTCAGGGGCCGAGACTGAGAAGGGAGAGTCCAAAGACGCAGACAATTTATTGAGCTTTTGAGTGGAGCCAAATATCATAATCTTGTTTTTCTTTTTTTTTTTTTTTTAGTGTTAACCAGTAGTCTGTTAGCAGAGAACCAGTTATGCATTGTTTCGAAGTCGTGAGATAGTGAACGGGACAAGGAGGTGATACTGGGGTCACTCCTGAAAAGGATCTAATCGTCTGCATACATAATTTTCTGACTGTCAAGATTTATGTGCAGCAGGTTGTTGATGAAAAGGGAGTAGAGAATCGGGCCCAATATGAATCCTTGCAGGACACCACTTGTCACCTCAAGTGGAGATGACAGAGCATCACTAACATACGCATTTTGTGACCTCCCGGATAGGTAATGATTAAACCAGTTTGCTGTCCCCTCAGAGAAACCAGCCAATGCCAGTTTCTGAATGAGGAAGTTGTGCTTGACAAGATCAAAGGCTTTGGATAAGTCGCTGAAGATGGCTCTGGTTAGCCTATCCTCATCAGCAGATCTGAGTATGTGGTCAGTGAAACAAGCTGTTGCAGCGGTGGTGCTGTAGCCCTTCCGGAAACTGTGCTGTGGGGGGGAAGAGTAATCCATTATTGTCTATGTAGTCTGACATTTGCCAGAAGACTATCTTCTCTAGTACTTTGCTTAGATGTGACAGTGTTGAAACAGGTCTGTAGTTCTCCATAAGCATGGGATCTCCAGATTTAAATATGGTGACTACTTTGGCCTGTTTCCATAGTCTTGATGCAGAGGATGTGGCTAGGGACATATTAAAGAGAAAGGCCAGGAGCTGAGTAATGTATCTTGCAGATAGTCTCAGGAATCCAGGGTGGCGTCCATTGCTGCTTGCACTATTGGATTTGGGCAGTCCCATCAGGAGTCAATAGATCTCCTTTTGAGTAGTACACTTAAAATGGAAAGTGGCAGTTGATGGTGGGAGGAGATAACCAGTGAGCTCAGGGTCTGTGGTGATATTAGGGGAAAGTTTGTCAAGGTTGGACTGAAGGTTGGCGAATCTGCAGTTTAGTAGATCTGCTATGATGTAAGGCTCGGAAACCAGGCCAGCATCAGTGAGCAGACTAACAGAACTGTGCTTGGTGTCAGATTTTATTAGAGAGTTGATGGAGGACCAGAATCTGTGAGCAGCACTCAGGTTGTTTGTTGGTTTTTGAGATAGAAGGCCTTTTGGAGTTTGACTTCTTGTTTGCAGCTACTGTGGAGGGCACAGTAAGAATTCCACAAAGCTAGGGTGGGGTTTAATTTGCACAGGCTGCAGGCTTTGTCCCTTTGTTTCATCTTTCTGAGTGGCTCCCTAGATAGCCATCTGGAGTTGCTCACACTGACCCTGTGGGATTTTACTGGGCAGTGCCTTTCTTGAATGGCGAAAAAACAGAGGAGAGAAAGCCAAGGGTAGAGTCAACATCTGTTAGGGAATAATACATAGACCATTCCACTGCCTGCAGGTTGGCTCTGAGTTGCTCAGGAGACGGTGCTGAGAAATCCCTGAAGGATATGGTTTTGGCCAGGGCATGGGGTCTCTTGCAAGTCCAAGTGCAGAAAGTCAAGGAGTGGTCTCTAGTGGAGTCAGCTAACACTCCTAATGTGGGGATTCTAGCCACTTTATTTGTGACAAACCAGTCAAGCAGGGAGTGATTTTTGGACCAATTATTATGTCAAGTGTAACAGGAGATTATCTGGGTGAGATTTATTATTATAAGTAGCTCAGAATACTCAGTCTGATTTTTGCTGAATCAGTTAAGGTTAGAGTCACCAAGCAAAATCATATTTCTAGCTGGTGATAGACTGCCCACAGTGAGTATTCATTTCATTATCCTCCAAATCCTCCTCTCCACATTAAGAAGATCAGGACAGTATTCTACCTCATCATCTGGAACGACAGCAGTAGTTGACGGAGACAGCAATGGATGTTGCAGCTGCGATGGAGGAATAATAGGTGTGCTTCTGGATCCCACTGACAATGATAGTGCTGATGGGGGCGGCCCAGTAGACAGGCTATCCATTACTGCTGGAGGGAGCAATGATAACAGGCATCAAAATAGTTTAGAGAATGACACCAGCGCAACCCGGGAGTCGAAGGTACCCTATAAAGCGACCAGGACAAGCAACACCAGGGGGGTAGAACCCTAAAATGGGGCTGAATACCATCCACAGTATATACAGCAGTGCCAGAGCCAGACCCAACCTTGGTGTGTCATTGCCTGTCAGGGGGCTATAGTCGTCACTGCCAGAGTGGACAATGATGAGGATTTACTCTCCTTCAGTGGAGACCTCAACCTCATGGGCAAAGTACGAGCCTTACTATGCTTGTGGTGACGGCCGAGAGAGGAGACTTTGGTGATGAGTTATCCTTGTCTTTAACCCATAGCCTTCAATGACTGTGGCTGTGACAGCATTACTGAACACCAGGGAGTGTCGTTCCCAAAGGCAGTCAAATAAGAGGGAGAAGTTGGCATGGAGTTCCCCACCTTAGCATGCCTTCATGACCTTAATGGTGATGAAGATTGCTAGAGCCTTTTTCCGGCATCTCCTTGTGACCTGGTTGACTCTCTGGCAGATCTTGCAGTCCCTTATACTGTGGGACAGGCCCAAACAGCAAATACAGATCATACGAGCATTGTCCTTGTAGAGCTTGTAGCTGCAGGTAAAAAACCTAAAGGTTGTTTTTGACTATGACATAAAAGGACAAAGTCAAAAACAGAAAAGCAATGTCAGCAGATAATGAAGTTGAAGAAAAAAGCAGCACTGTTACTCTGCAGGTCTGATGAGCAGTCTATGATGAGAGAAAGAACTGAGGAGCAATGAGGCTGCTCACAATTTTGTAGGTGACATTACAATCTCATCGCTAGCCCCCAGCTAGCAAAAGCTTCTGAGTGGTTATGACACTGATAGCTTAACAGTTCCAAAGGTGTGGCCTGATGGAGGAGATATCCTCAGTGATGATCTTCTGATACTCTATCACAGGTAGACTGAACCAATGCGCTATGACAACTCATGATATTCTGCTACAGCTGTTGGAAGCAGCATAATATCTGAGAGCTGAGAACCATAGTCACAGCAGTGTGAAAATTAACTGTATTTGAAATGAAATTGTATTAAAAATCTGTTGCAACTTTAAAGTGCCTTCCTTTAATGATTGTGATTGAAGTGATATCTGAAACTGTTGGGTCGCAGTTGTGGCCCTTATAATCCTAAAATCTCCTGCTTATAGTTTCCTTGGGGTAGCACTCCTGCATGCAACAGTTCATGGCATGGGACTGCCACAAGTCGAGGCACTGTGCTAAAGAACCTTGTCTTGGGGTGTACTCCTACACCTGAACCCATGCCAGCCTTCTAGGTGTATGGGGATGTGCCCCCCAAAGGCTGCAGTGTGGCATCCCAGTAGGCAAGCCACACTGGTGAGAAAGTTGGTAATTAGGGTGGTAAGGCTACTAGCCTATACAGCAAATTTGATCCTAAACATTGTTGCAGTGGCAAGAAGTGAAAAAAGAAAACGTGACCCTCTTTCTATTTAAACTCTGGCATAATGAATTTTTAAAACTAACACTGATGTACAAGGTTGCAGGAGCATGTGCCCACATGGGACATGATGAGCATGTGAAGAGATGTTTGCATCTCACATGGACAGGAGTCAAGAGCCTGCACCTCCCCAACTCTTGGCTGTCTGCTAAAACTGGAAGTGGTGAACATACAGTATAGCAGAGCCAACCTTTGGGAAGAGTCAGGGCAGAGCACAGAGGAGTCACTTGGCTCCAAGTCAAAAACAATACCAAGTGCACTTGAGTCATAGTACAGAGAAGACTAGAACAGAGGGGTGTGCTGCGCAGATCTGCCCCATGTAAGAGGGAAACAGCAGTGTTTTAGCATCCATGACTGCAGGAAAAGGTGGAAAAACCCAGATACAAAGAAATTATATGTGACTGTGTAGTATTGTAAGCAGAAAATCTGAATTACAGTACTATAATTAGGAGATGCCATGCTGTCATAGCTCGGACAAGGTTAGCCATAACATCTGCCAAAAGCAGACAGCAGATGCTGCAGAGCACAAGTTCATCTTGGTGGCACCATACAATGCCCTGGTCTAGTGCCAAACTGTCTCCACATCTATTGCAATTATACCAATGGTGGCCCTTACTTTGTCATTTTCAGGCATCTTAGATAACACAGTGTGCACCTGAGACTACAGACATCTTCGATGAGTTACCACGTGCACCTTGTTTGATGCAAGGGAAATGGGAATACTTGGCCAAAGTGAACATTTTCCCTCCTTATTACATCCATCTACCTGAAATCAGATGACAGGGGGAACAGTCTAGATGAAGAGATGGTGATGCTACCCATCAAAGTCCAGAGGGAAGTCAACCTTGCCAGTAGGTGACCAATTTTTTGGGGTGGCCCTATCAAGGAAAATTCCTAGGGCCAGATATTCAAAACTTTGCCCTGGGGCTAAATTAGCACTGCCCAGTGGGCAAACTTAGCCCGAAGCATAAAGCAAACCATGTTCAAACGGAATAGCCCAGGGCAAACAGCTTCTGAATATAGCATGGGAATGAGGCCGGGCAACCTGGGCTGGAAGTGCAGGGCAAACTTAGCCCTGGAATAAGACAGCTCTGAATATGGCAACCAGGAAGTGCAAAAAACAACAGCAACACACTGCACAGCGATGTGAAGGTAGGTAGAGATGAACTATGTGGCCAATGTGTGTGCCAGCAAGTGCATGGACCCAGTACAGCTGCAGGCAGCAGCGTATGTGAAAGTACAGTGTGCAAAACTGTAAAATATTCTCCGAACTGTTTGCGCAGTGTTAACACGTTTGCACGGGTTTAGCGCAGGGCTAAACCGTTAGTCAGGTGACAAACATGTTTGCCCGACGCTGAACTTTGCCATATTCAAAAGTGACATGCAAATGAGCCTACTTAGGTAGTCTCTGGGCAAACATCCAAATTAGCATCTCATTATGCCCTGATTTGCATGCAGTTTGTGCCAGGCTAACGGTTTAGCCCTGCATTAAACCCGTGCAAACAGCTTGGGGAATACCCTACAGTTTTGAACACTGTACTTCCACATGCGCTGCTACCTGCAGCTGTACTGGGACAACACAGCATAGGCACAGATGGTGGTGGTGCTGCATGCAACTTTCACACTGTAGGTCATGCTACAGTGCACGGCAGACACTACAGTAGCAAGGGGGCCAGTAGTGTGTGGACACAGCAATGCCTATGGTGTGTAGGGCAGTGATGATGACTGCACTATACACAGAGAGAGGCCTAACTTGTGGTGTTTACTGACAGTGGACAGTACCGTTACGCTGTTGTGTGACCCAAGATGCTGCACCTCTGGCATGGGATGTTCACAGTGACATATACATGTCCGGCTTTGTGTGCTGTGGCAGTTGTACAGCTGTGCAGTATGTGGCCGGGGGGCATATATTATCAGAAAGGCACACTGGTGTTGGGGTATTCCCAATACTGGCTCATGTGCACTGCATGATGTGTCCCAGCCTTGTGGCCACACCTGATCTGTGGAACAGCCTGGCCACCCATACACTCTCCCTTCAACATCCTCCATGCCCACAGTGTTGCATGTGTGTGCTGGCATCTGTTGGTGTCCACAGAAGAGTGGTCGGCAGGTGTGTGCTGTATGGCCACACTGCCATGCTATCCACCGGCGGCAGGGTCACCACTCACTGCCTGGCATGGCTGGAACTGGTGGCAGATGATGGCATCATTGTGATGGCATCAGTTAGCAGCATGTTTCCTCTCTGTCTAGCTTTGTCAGTGTCATATTTATTTGTTAGGTTGCACAAAGCCGCTCAAAGCTGATGGCCCAGGGTTAAGACAAACTTTTCCTGGGCGGTAATATGGACCGTGCCAAGTGTCACACTAAGTGGTGCAAAGCCACTTAGCATGGCGCTAGTAGCTGAATATAGCATTGCGCCTGTATTCGTGTCAGTTTGCCCTTTGCATACATTATGATTTTGCCCGGTGCTAATGCAGTTTGCCCACGCTATTTGGCCTTTTGAATATGGCAGACCTGTGCTAAACCTGCGCAAATGTTTTTTGCCCGGCACAAAGTTTTGAATACCTGACCCCTAGTCTGGATAGCCCATGGAGCAGGGGAAAGGGAAAATCTTGAAAATACGCATGCAGTAAACAGTTTAATTGCTAACCGTGAAATACTGTTTTTATGGGTGATGCAGCAATGTGAGTTATACAGCATTTAATCCTGCTTAATTTTAGTTAGTACACAACCATTAAACAATATGTTTTCTTTAAAGGGAAATTCAAATGATTTAATTGTATTTCCCCACAAGCGGAATTAACAGGAGCATGCCATACCTTCACTGTGATCCAGTGTTATGGTCTTCTCAATTTCTGCATATGTGCGTGGGACGTACTCTGGAACAGGCTGTATGGTTGCAGTCTCCATCAGATGAACTATATCCATTCGATTGATCTTAGTAAAACACTGTACCAGGGTGGAATCTGTAGAAGAAAACATTAAGCATTTTATGTGAGGTTTCTTCACTGCAACCAACTTATAATCCTGTGGATACCTCATACTGTTTTGTATGGCTTGTCAGGTGCGACTAGCTAAACACAATTTCCTGGCAAGTTGTGGTCCCTCCAAAAGTAAGTTACATCTATCATCAGTTTTGAAACATTATAAGGAGGGTCACTAAAACTACCAAAATGGTGTCCCGTAATATGGGCGAGTCAAAATGAGCGGCTCAATTTGAGCGCCTGTAGGAATAGTGAGTGTCATATAACAGCGGGCATCACTAAAAAGCGAAATAGCGTGGGTAGAAAAGAGTGAGAGGGAGAACCAGCTACATTATACAACAGGTGCACCCGTTATGAACTGTGTGCCCTCTCAGAGTGTTATAATTTATTGAGGGATGAAGCCCCCCGCAAGTGTGCAGTCTCCTCCTTTGTTGTCTGTGCTGGGCTTTTGTCGGCATGTTGCTATAGTACTGGGCAGGTGTTTGAGGTAAGGTGAACAGGTGTGGGTAATTGGGTTGCAGGGTGGTTTGGGCTAGTTGCTGGGTGGCAGGCATAAGAGTCAGCAGTTTGTTCAACGACGTACTGCTGGTGTTCGTGGACTGTAAGAGATGTGGTGCCTCAGATTCCCATGTTTTTGTGCTGGCGTGTCATTTGCCCATTTTTTTTCCTAGAGAGTCACTATTTTCACGCTAGCTATTTTTGTCATGAGCTATTTTGGGGTTTGGTGTTGTGCATTCATTCTCTGAAATGCTCTTCACAACTTAATCTTCACTAATATCACATAGAACCTACTAAAATAAAGAAGTCCATGAATAGATCGCCCTTGACAAAATGTTCAGTTACTAACATGAAACACTGGGGCATTGTGGAGGCGTTTGTGCATCAATCTGAGCAGTGGCCACACTCCAAGTTTGCCAGTAACTCCTTGACTGAATGCCGCATATACTGTATATTTGAGACCTACTTTGTGTTATGAGAGTGAGTGCTGGGCAAACTCTTTTCTTGGATTTTGAGCACTGTGCTGGCCTCAGGCCTGCAAGGCTTTCACAAGCAGGCCTTTCCACTGACTGTCTTTAATGTTTAGAAGACACAGAGCAGGATTTTCAAAGAGATTGGATGCAGACAGATTTCTGATTTTCAGATCTATCAGCATCCACTCAACTGTGCCAAAACTCAGGCACCCTAATTTCAAAGGTGTGAGAGTTTTGTGACAGTTTTACTACTTTATAGAAACACAGAACATAGAAACTGACAGCAGATAAGGAACAATAGGCCCATCCAGTCTGCCTATTTTCCCTACCTACTAAAAAGCTGCAGATCCTACTTGATTTCCGGATTTACCTCCTTTTTTGTATCGTTAGGATTCCTCTACGTCTATCCCACTCATTTTTGAACTCCCCACCAAATCTGCCCCCACCACCTCCGCTGGGAGTCTGTTCCATGCATCCACCACCCTTTCTGTGAAGAAGTACTTCCTTGCATTGCCCCTTAGTCTCCCCCTTCCAGTCTCGTGTCATGCCCCCTTGTTCTTGAACATCTCCTTTTCTGAAAGATGCTACACTCCTGTATCTTATTTATGCCCTTTAGGCATCTGAAGGTCTCTGTCATATGTCTCCTCTTTCTCTCCTTTCCTCCAGGGTATACATATTGGGCGCCTCCAGTCTCTCCTCATAGTCCTTTGGTGCAGGCCCTGATGACGCCCGGTGTGTGCGAAACTAGTTGAGGTTCGTTTCCTGTATTGCTGGGCGGCTGTGCAAATTTTATGCACTGATTAAATGTTCACGTTTTGTAATACCTGCGGTGCCTTTTGTTACCTTTTTCTATTGATCATTTTTGCAAGGTGGCATGCGTGTGTGGAGCTGAGGATTTTGTCTCTGGACCATTTTTGTTGCCCTACTCTGAACTGCTTCTACCGTGTCTATGTCCTTACGGAGATGCAGTCTCCAGAACTGGATACAGTACTCCAAATGAGGTCTCACCAATGATTTGTACAGTGGCATCACCACCTCCTTTCTTCTGCAGGTGATACCTCTCTCTATGCACCACAGCATGCCACTGTGTCTCCCCGCAGCCTTGGCATACTGTTTGGCCACCTTTAGGTTGTCAGATACGATTACCCTCAGATCCCTTTCCTGGGGAGCTTGCATAAAATTAAAAAAGATCCACGCATCATCTTTTAACACAAGCACAACCACGTTGCACCGCAAGAAAACTGTGGTGATTTTCGACATGCCTAGACCACCATTTAGGTGGTATAAACTGTTCATACAATCCTGCGCAAATGCAAGAAAATGGGGTGGATTTCTTATAAAAAAATGTTTTTTATACTAATATTCTTTATCAGCATGTCTCATCAGATACAGAATTGACGTACACTGGTTTTAAAATCAGCTTGCTCTTTCCTGCATGCCCCCTTCAGATAAAAGATATGTAAAGAAAAATGTATTTTGTTACCTCCTAATTTAATGCCCAGGCATCCCTTTCCTTCATGTTACCAAGTACACAACTCCACTGCCTGCCAGACTCATTGTGGGCCAGTAACATATGTCACCTGACCCCTCAGGGTGCCCATGGCCTCCTAGGTTGGGGTTTACCCATCACCAGAGTGTCTCCCCTCTTGACTACCACGTCAGAGGGGAATCAGTGACGTCACATTGGAGGCCATGGCTGGAGGAGGTCATGCAATGCCATGAAGGGACAGGTGGCATGGGGGCGCACGTACAGAAACCATTACATAGGATGCCCAGCAGGACAGTTGTTATGTATTTTCAGTCCCACTTCCATGGATATGTACAACATGGGTGGTCTGCAGGAATACATGGTCTCCAAACGATGCCAATGGCACCCTCACCATTCCACCACTATGAACCACTGCAGGAGTAGTGTTTTGTCCTCTCTCCCGCCGATGTCCCAGGCTCAGTGTATGAATCCAGATTGCCAGCATGCTGAGTAGGCACCTCACCACTCAGCGCCATGGAACCGGCAGAAAAACTGTATTTTACAAAGAGAAGAAACTCAGTTTTGCTTTACCATTTTATACCATATGAGACATGGGGTTTACACAACCTGTAGCCCTGAACTGATGCAGATATCTAGCTGTAACTGTACACTCAGACTTTGGATTAGGAGTGAGTATATGGCTGGTGAATAAAATGGTATGTTGTGGGATTGACATGTCCAGCACCTCTGGGGGAGGGAATGACAGACTCAACATGCTGGAGGATGAGTTAAATTAATAGGTTATACATTGCACTGTATGTTTAGAAAAAAATGAAAGTCACGCCTGTATGCTGCACATACTTATGCATTTATTTTAAAATTTCACATATGAAAGGTCAGAACATCAGTGCTGCATCAATGCCGCTGCTCATGGTGCCAATAACCCAGGTTTGAGAACAAGCCTAGGACACAAGATGATCACCTCCTTCGGGTTAGAGGCAGACCACCCCCAATGCAGAAGTGTCAGCAGGGGGCTCACAGCTAGAGCCACACAGTCAGGGACAGTGGGCTTGTTCACATTTGGAATCTTGGGTGAGGGGGTAAAGGAAAGAAAAGCAAAGTGGAAAAAATGTTCCCAGCTCGGACCCATGCTGTCAGTCCACTCAGCACAAAAGGGTCCTCGTGTCATTGAATTTAGACTCCTGATGGCCCCACCATGGGGGTAAACTGCGGGGCCAAGTAAGATGGACCATCTAAGGGACAGGGACAGGTGACAGGGCTAGGCAATTGCTGCATGAGATAAATGGTAGCTGTGGGTGAGGCAGGAAATAATAGTATAAATAAACTATACAGGAAAGAACACACTGAGCTGTGACCAACTAATTTCAATGTGTGTCACTGTAGAAGGGCAACTGGCATTAACAGAGCAAAATAGTAAAGCACGGTAATTTAACAGACAAGACGATGAGTGGCAAAATATGGATGACAGAGGTGATTGTGCACAATAGTACAGAACAGATAAAAATTAAGCAAATACCTAGTGAATGAAATTCATAAACCAGGGCTGTATGCCAACTAAGGTGTTAAGCAGACACAGGAAGGTCTGGTCAGTTCCCTGACATGCTTCTTGAAAGACAACCACAATGCAGAAGCTTGAACCAGAGAAGGGAGGGAGTTTCACAGGGAGGGTGTTTCCAGGAGAAGACAGCTTGTCCAGTAGATGGATGACAGCTAAGAGTAAAGAACGAATGAGTGGGAGTTTGAGTGAGTGAGGGAGGGTGTAATAAGAGGAAGATTCAGAGCGAGAAGGGAGGAGAGGAAGTCAGGGAGAGTGTTAGTCTAAAATTTGAAGATCAGTAGGGCACCATACGTGAGTTGCCATCCCTCCAGGGAAAACCATCCCAGGTTGGAGAGCGTACAATAAAGAGGCGCACTAGAGGGTGAAATGACAGAGGTATAGTTATGGGTGTCCACTCTGGTTAACAAAGACTTTGGTGCTGCTCTATTGTCAATGTCTCTCATAGTCAAAGACAAATAAATTTCATTGTGAGGTACTGAGGCTTAGAGAAGATGGTACCATGTTTTGGGGAGGGCTGGGAGTCTGGTGAGGATGAAGCAGATGTTGTGGGTGGGGAAGTCAAGGGACTGATCCTACCAGTATCTATGGTATTTCAATCACATAACATGTAACAGAGGTGAGCTATCACTTATCCAGACAGAGTTTGGAGTCAGATGCTCAGACATTGCTTTTGGTTATTAGAATGGGCTCCAAAGGACAGTCCTTCTATTCTCCTCCGAGATTCTATCAGACCCCATTTGGATTTCAGATCCAAGGTCGGTTTGTGGGATCTGAGGTTAGATGTCTACCTTGGATCCCAGATAGCTGCATCAGACAGCTGATATCAGACTGAATTTCAGGTGACAGGATCCTTTAGTCAAGTACCAATGGTATCTGATACAATCTGGTATACATGAACACTGGTGGTATTTGATGGCATCAGATTCCATCCGATACTATCCAAGCATCACTTCATGGCAACTGCTTTAACTGTAATTATGGGCAGTTGGTTAGACCTAGACCAGAACTGATGCTGAATGGCACTGAAATAAAGCAGGAATTTGTTTTTGAGTTCACCAATATCTGGGCCACTGGCAAAGAGAGCACTGTATCATCTGGGCACACGTGACTGCCAAAGAAGAGTCAGGCAGACGGCATGTTGTTCAGAAAAACAGAGAAGCATATGAGACCAGAGGACCGAGCCTTGAAGTAATCCCATGTCTATCAGGAGGGGGGAGAGGGTGACCCATCTATGTAAACAGACTGAACACCCTGAAATAGGCAGGAAATGAACCAAGAGGTCCTGCTGTGGCAGCCCAGTTCTGGCTACACTGCTGAGGAGGAGAGGTTGTAGACTGCGTCAAAAGCATTGAGAGGTCAATGAACACAGCCAATGTAAGGAGTCCCTGATCCGTGCCAGTAAGGATGGGGTCAGTGAGTCTAAGGAGACAGGTGATACTGGAGTGATTGGGTTGGAAACCAGGCTGAAAAGGGTTTTGGAGAGAGGAGCTGGATAGGAAGGTGTTGAGCTGGGAGTAGACAAAGTGCTCCTGAATCTTGGAGAGGGCAATCCTTACTTTTTAAAGAACTGTATGTCTATATAATGACTGTAATGTTCCTACTTCCTAAAGTGATTTTGACACTTTGCTGAAAACTTTGAAGAGTATTATAATTAGACACAGAATTTTGTATAAAGTTTTTGTATTTTTATTAATGTTTTAATTATTTGGTTAATTTATATGGAAACAAGATCTTTGTCCCCCTATATTGTATGACTGATATTGTAAAGGCGCCCTGAGCTTTGGAAGGGCGCCTTAAAGAAATAAAAATTTACTTACTTACTATTTACTATAGTTAGTGTACCCCTGTTGTTTGATCCTTTGCTCAAATCACAATCCTCTGTGGCATCATAACCATTTCCACAGCAACAAGCTGATGTCACAGACAAATGATGACAGCAACAAAGGACTGAGCAGAAGGAATGGATGAACTCTAGGAGACAAGGAACAGGTTTTAATGAAGAACAAAGGAAACAGAAATGCAGACAATATGTCAAATATTTGCTGAATCATGTCTAAATATGTTTTCCAAAAGGAACAAACCCAGCTGGAGGTTGGTTCTTCAGCTCTTTTTAGCTAAGAAAAGGTATTAAAGGGGACAGGAAATATGTGCTAATTGGCGGCAGTTAGCAACGTTCCTAGTAAGAGAAATGATAAACTTGCCTCCAAATGAATCATATTTAATCGTAACTTAATAAACAGTGATGTGAAAAACTGTGTTTGCAATTGTTTTCTTTTTATGAACAACATTCTGAACAGTTCTTTTCCTGGAACCAGTAATTTGGAGTGTTTACTATGTCACGGTTTGAGTACAGAATGCTAAACATGAGCTATTGTCCTATCAGAACCATGCTTAGAGTTCTTTCCTCAAACCGTGACATAGTTAAAACTCCAAATCACTGGTTCCGTGAAGAGAACTGCAATAGAATGCTGCCCATAAAAACAAAACAATGCAAAATACAGTTTTTCATGTCACTTTTTATTCAGGTACAGTTACATATGGATCATTTAGGTTTATGGATATCATTTCTGTAAACTGGAATGTAACCCCCTTGTTACCCGGGGTCACTAGAATCCCAATAAGACCTAGTGGTAGGCAGGGAAGGCAGCTTGTGAAACTCCAGTTAAATGGGTTTCACACTGTCTCACTCTGTTCTCAGTCTCAGCTGAGACTGAGGGATGACATCACCAACAGAACTATCACAGCTGCATGAGCCACACTGGAATCTGCAGCAAGGGAGTTAGTTAGAACGTTGGGAGGTTTTGAAGTCACTCTTCAGTTGAGTGTGAGTCAGTGGAGTGTGAAGTTGGGAGCTTGCTGAGAAAGCAGCTCAGTGAAGGCTCTAGGAGCCTCAGCCCTGTCAGAGGGCTACTTTTAGTTTAAAAGGGTGTGTGTCTCCACCTTAAAGAGAGACACAAAAGATAATTGAAGTGGTGGAGACCACTGTTTTCGGGTCTCAGTGTCACCTCCCTTCGGGGGGGAGGCAGGAAAGGGTTCCCTGCAGATTCCTGGGGCAACTCCCTAGTTCTGCTTGTGAAGAAAAAGCTGCCTGTTTGTTCCAGAGTTTATTTGGGAGAACAAGAAGATTTGTGAGCCGCCTGTGGGGCACCTGCAACGTGTGGGTGAGTGTCTGCTCTTTGCTAAAAGGGCCTATGTTTTTCACCCTGGGACTTGTGTGACAATGTGGGGATTGAACTACTAAAATATTGGGAAGCCTAGAGTAATGGGCTAAGCAAAGTAAAAGTAGGTTCAAGTCCAGAGTTTGTTGGGATGCAAATGATATGTAGAGGAGATGTGACAGACATCTACCCAGAATCTACATTTGAAAGTTTTCAGTAAAGGAATTGTTCAGTTTCCAGAGAAATGGCTGGGTATGGGCTGTGGGAGCTGGAGGTAGGTGGCCCCCCCTCATTAGTGACCAGGTCCACCTCTATGGATTTCTTCTGTGGATTTCTACTTTACCTCAGGCACTTGGCCAGTGATGAGGGAAGTACCCAGACGTGGGATTGCAAGGAAAATTGTCTCTAGGAGTCGAAGACTCTAGTGTGGTTTGGGGATCCACAACAGGATAATTGGTTCATTCCACAAATGGACTGCAGATTAAGTGGCCGGCAGGGGAGCCGGGCCAGTGGGGAAAACCCAGTAGTGTACAAGTCGGGCTGTGTACCCAAAGCTACGTGCAAGTCCGGGCTGTGTGCCTGGTGGGTCTAGAGCCTGAGGGCTGGAAATAGTGATAAAGTGTTCTGTTGTCTCTAATCTGCATTACCAGGAATGTAGCCCCAATGGGGTCAGTCTATGCTTTGTTTGTTCAGCTTGGATGTGAATAAAAGCCACACTGAAGAATCCCATTCCTGGTTCTGGACATTACAGTTATTGCTTCCTGTGTTCGGATTTACTTGGGTACCCCTGTGCAGAGTAGCCAAACCTAGGTCCCCTTGTGCCGAGTAACCTCATCCTCCCTGAACCCAGTCCCCACCAGGTACCGCTGTCATCTTCAACAGCATGCCACCTGTCGTTTTGCCAAAAAGGCAAGGGTGAGGGGTTACAGGAACATTATAAACAGCTACCAAATAGAAATCATTTCTTGTCCTTTTTAATGAAGGCCACCTGAAGGAGTGGTGGGGAGGAGTTCCTTGGAAGATGGAGAATGAGATCTGAGATTGGTACTTGCTACTGGACAATCTGAAACACATTGTGAGTAGTGACTTAATAGGTACAGTATGCTAGGCCAATGTTCCTGTAATCATCTGAGATGCCATGGTCTACTCAAAGTGTGTGTGTGGGGGGATTAGAAAACTGGAGAAGAAAATGGTAAAAAAACTGTATGCAAAAAACAATTTCAGCATTTAGCAGTTGTGGGTAGGTAAATGAAAACTCTAAAACCTCACAGCAATCTAAACTGATCAGAGCTGAACCAAATTCTGGATATTTCCACAGAACTAACATGAATACTTTGTGATATTTCCAGTTTTTTGAGAGGCAGCATTATGATACATGACACTCTGTGAGATGGAACATGATGCATCACACTACGCTGCATTGTGCTGTATGATACTGTATCCTTAAAATCCACAGCAACAGTATTCTGACTACTCCAGTGCTAGGTTTGTCAGTGGTGGATCTAGAATTTTTTTCAAGGGGATAGCAATTTTGTCAAGGGGCTAGCACCTTCCTCTCAAAATGTAAAATGTTACCTTTTAAAGCTCAGACCAGATTAAAACAGCTACTTTTTGCTGCATGCAGTACTGCAGCTGGATCCGCTAGTGTGATCAATCAAAGGTCCTAGCAGTTCAAACTCAGCACATACAAAAAAACTAGAAGGGGAAGGAAATTTGTCTTGTCCCTCAAATTCTGAAAGCCCATGCAAAGATCTTCCAAATCAGATATTAGGCTTATCTGTAGCTGTCAGGAGTCCAAAGTATCTAAATCATTCATAAATGAAATCCAGGTAGCTGCCCTTTTACGGACTCTTGAGACAGTCGCAGAAAGTGATGGCAATGCAAGACAAATTTCATTAAGGTGCCCAATCCTGAGGGCTCTGGGTGCCATACTTCAAGAAACGGTGACCACCAATGATGGGCAAGCTGTATGTTGTTAAAGCTTAGCTTCCAGCTCAGTGACATCTCTTTCTGCCTCAGGATTCCACGAAATGTATGTGGCCTTGATTTAATTTATGGACAATTTACATATTTATATCACAGGACTGCTAACACCTACAGGTAAGGATAAAACCTCTTCAGAGAGATCTGTTCATTTGCTCTCCGAATTTAAGGAACCTCGGACACTCACCTTCTCCTTTAATATTTTTATGTGGACACCCCACACGTTTTAGATGATATCACATGAGGTTCTCTGAAGGAAGGAATCTAGGAAACAGCAGTCAAAGGGGCCTTCGATAGAATGGCTACTCTCGAAGCGAACAGAATACCAGTGCAAACTATCCGCATCTGCTGCACCAAATGACTGTCTAGTGAAACATACCGCATAGCATGCATGGGTTAGTGAAGGCAAACGGCTGGCTCAGAGTTAGCTAACAGTTACTCTACTATAGGAGGCAGTTACGTTTCTCACATACAGTAAGTATCCTGCAGAACGACTAATGATCATATGCATTCTTTCAGAACAACCCAACTTCCTATTAGTTCCACAGGCTCCAGGACAACAGAAGCACCAGTCCCAGGCCTAACCTAGAAACCCAGTGAGAATCTGAACAATGGAGTCTCCCACAGGAGCTACAGGACATTCAATGGAAGGCTGCATTTGATACATTTGGGTTGCTCTGAGCTGTTTTATTCACGTAGAAGAGAACTGTTCCAGGGAATGCTTTCAAAAGGTTGCTAGTGGTTTCAAAGCCTACAAAAACCAAGTTTTATGATAACACTGTGATTTGAAAAGAATGGATCCTATCTTTAGGCTGCATTCTAAAACGGGTACATTTGCTATGGAGAACCACTTGGTATCCTGGATGCAAGACAAAACCCTGCAGAACATACAAAACTGTGCACCTCTTTTAGATGTAAATAATAATTTTACTTTTGTTAAAAAAAATTGAAACTAGCAAACTGACACTCCAGGTCACACATGTGGTTAAGCAGCACTCAGATGCACTTCATGCTATTAAAAATGGGTTGCCACAGATGTTGACAGTTACTAGCTTTGCCTTGTGGGCTCAAACAAGGCTGAAGAGCCAGGTCGTTAAACACCTGGGGCTCGATTTGCAAAAGCCCATGTTTGCCACAAGCACTTGGTGTGCCAAAGATATGGTGCATGGGGCCAGCAGCAATCACCTGACTGGTGATTCAGATTTTCAATGCCGTGCGCCAACTGCCACAAGTTAGACCAACTTTTTCTGGTCTAGCTTGCGGCAAGCTGAGGGACACTTTTCATGGTGTTTCTGCCAAAGAGTTGGTGCAAGCTGCCATAAATTGGGAAGTGTTGCAACTGTGCCAAACCTTCCAAAATCAGGTACTGTTGCAGCAAAGGTGACCGGCGCAGCTGCACCAAAAAAAGGGTTTGATGCAGAGCTTGATGCAAGTCCTGTGTTGTCCTTCGAAAATCTATCACCTGGTTGTGGGGGTTTGTATCCAAAGTTTAAAATTTAAATAGTTTAGTGCCTCCATGAAAAACCTGGGGTGACCCCCCCCCCCCGAGGAAGGAGCACATGGCTCCAAATGTGTACGGGGTGTCTTTTATCTTCTTTATGTTGGGTCTGCATTTAACCACACGTTATACACCTTCAAAATTAACTTTTGTGGGGCTGGCCCACTAGCGCAGTAGTAGTGCTACTGCATGCAGTGCCGACGAACCGGGTTCGGGAGCAAGCCTAGGACATCATAGGGTCGTCAGGAGGAGGAGGCTCAAGCATCCGATTGGACTGCTCTCCTTCTCTGGGGGGTGGGGGTGGGTGTATGGCTCGAGCAACATGATATCACCTGGCGGCAGCTGGGGGTAGTGAGCCAACAGTTCTCAGTACTAAGGGAAGGTGATGGATGTTGGCATTGTGCGCACAGAAGCATGCACTATCCCCTATACGTCATTGCACCTCTGCTACCATCAAGAGGAAGGGGGGGAGAACAGCACAAGAACAAGGAAAAACCCCATTAGCTGGATGGGTAACATCACTCCACAGCCCCCATGTCCACCGCCGACCCCTACACTCCTGGGCCCCGCTACCGTCCAGTCTTCACCTCCGCATGAAGGTCATTGGATTTGACATAAGCAAGTGCTGAGGAGCAGAAGGCAACCCAGCCCTGGGGGCACAAGCTGGGGGATTGTCTGCAGGTGAGTCACGGGAGGGCCAGGGGGCCGGGGTCACAGGGAGGGAGGGAGAAGGCTGGGTGTTGACTGAGGGAGGTCGAGTTGTCAGTGTTTGGAGGGGAAAAAGAGCTGAAAAAAAAAATAAACTTTTTTAATTTAGCAAATATTGAGTACTGATTCCTTTTTTTTTTTCATTTTTGATGCATACTGTTTGGGAACTAGCACCACAGAGTAAGCAATTCATTTGAGGCTTTTTGTGTTTTCTTGCCTTCATAAAAAGAAAGTTATAGTGGGCCTGGTGTGAGCATGGTACAACTGCCTGGGATGCAGTACCTTTCCACCTCCCCACAGGATTACCCTACCCATGAGCCAATGAAAATGCAACAACAGTCCCCACAAAATATGTAATACTTAAGCCCTCAAATAATGATTATGGACAAATAAACAGCAGACTTACAGGGGAATAGAATTGGGCCCTGGGGGAAAGAAGGGGATTGAGCAATGAGGCAGTGGTATAGTATATGGCTGGTGTTCTGGTGCCCCGCAATCCTGGTTTAATATGCCTGGGTTTGTTTTTTAGATGCCTAAGCTCAGCTCAGATAATAGTAGCTTGTCCCAGACCACACATGCAGGATATCTCTGCCTGCCCAGCTGTACTGGTGGGCACTACTCATGCCCTAGTGGTATCAGTAATTAACAATCCTAGTTCTAATGGAGCTCCCAGGTGCTTTACTGGATGTCCAGCCATAGAAGTGGTGTAGGCCAACTGACACGGCACATGGATGGGCAGCATTGCTGCAATAAAAGATTTAAACAACATCTGCAGCAAACCCAAACTTAAACCCAAATAGGTGTTTGTTTTCCCAGCTGGATGGCCTAGTCCCTTAACTGATTTCCAAAAGCACAAACAAATGTAGTAGTGGTGCTGCCGGGACAAGGCACTCAATTACTCATGGTTTACCCAGTCCAGCGGGATCAACCTGTACATGCAAGGTATAGCTGCGCAACATTTTTTTGCAGCTAACCTGTTTTCCTCCACTGAGTCCCCGGGTCAGCTGATTGCCCCCAGCCAAGTCACCCTGGCTTGTGTCTTGTACTTATGGTCATGTTTCTGCTGTGTCGCCCTGGTATTCATTGCGTGTGGGGCCTGTGAGTGACTGCAGCTGGCCAGCTGGCCAAGAATTGCTGCTTTTCTCCTCCAGTTTTTCCTCTACATAGGACATCAGCAGCTGTCACTCCTCCATCCCCTGTGTAATGGTCCCTGGCTGTCTTGCCCCCAGCCATCATTAGAGTTCAGGCTTGCACCAGGTGCCATATCCCCCCCCCCAGGAGAGAAGAGCCGTCCAATGGATGCTCAATCCTCTCCCTCCCCGGCCAATTTCCAGTGACCCTGGTTCACTCCCAAACTCTGGCTGTAAGTGTGGCTGCAGCTGTGGCATTCAGCACCTCAACCCTATGCAACACTGGACTGGTAAGGTAAGGCAGTTGCCACAAGTTCCTCCTTTAGTTGGTTCCATTCTCTCTCTTGGTCTCAAGTCTCTGTGTTGCCATGCAAAACTCATTCCAGCCATCAGTCAGGCCTTTCCTCCTCTCTGCATGCAGCAAAATTACAGGGGCAGCTTCAGCCTGCAAGGCACATCCATGTCAGACCAACACAGCACAACCTGGTATTCAGGTCCTAGTGTGCTGGGGCAACCACCCCCTGGCTGTGGTGCTGGCTGGGCTGCTTTCCAGACACATAGATTCTCTCTATTGCAGACTGTTGCTAAGATGCAGCAAACGTTTCTCTGAATGCCTGGAGAGTAATGGAGGGATGGCTCACCCTCGCTAATTCCTCTTTTGGTTTCCTTCATTAGTCTCTCTCTCTTTCCACAGTGTACAAGCATGTGATTACCTCCACAAAAACTGCTCATGTGCCCTGTCTCCTTCACACTCAGCTCTATGGTCTATCTCTCTCAACAGTCACATGCAGACTGAATCAGTTCTGGAAAAGCCCCTGTTGTTTACTGGGACAATCCAGCACTCATTTGGCTCACTGAGTTATCAGTCACTTGCAGCAAGGCTAGATATCCATTACTTGACAGGTGAGTGGCCAAGTCAGGGGAGCCTAAATTAATGAAGTCCTTCTCAAGTCCACGAGCCCTTGGTGGCACATCTCAAATCCATGAGCATTTGGTGGCTTCCTCAGTAAGCTTCAGAGCCTGATTTTCTCCACTCCCTCACCCTCCTACACAACCCCCCACCACCCCCACCACCTCCTGAACAATTCCCTGTGGCCTTAACCCGGCCTCCCCCTTGCTGTAACTATAAGATTGACAAAGTCCGCCTATTTGTAGACTGCATACCTGTATTTGTGCGACTATCATCTTTATCTGTGCATAACTGTACTCCTTAATGCTATCAAACTTGAACACTGCTATTATTAGTCTTCTTACTGAATTCCTCACAATTTTATTCTCATTGTATACACCTTATATTATCTTTTCTCTCTCGCTTATGTCTTATATTATTTTCCATGCGACGTGGAACCTTTGTAAAAGAACCCCTGATTCAAAGATATGCGTAATCCTAGTTATGAATAATTAAATAAACTGGCTGTTCAGTCACTCTTTGACTCCACTGCCATGCCACTGCATGTCAGAGGTGACAAAGATGACTGCTGAAACTGTACTCCACAGGCAGTCTTTCCCAAAATGTTCAAATTTACAGCATTCTTGCCTTCAAACATTACTGAAGGCCTCAAACAAGTCCTGTGCGGGTGCACGTAAGTCAGGGCAGTCATCAAGGAATTCCCAATTCAGTCGAAAGCACTGCTACATTTGTGCTATCGGTGGCGGCTGAAGCCTTTGATGCGAGAACTGCAAGGAGCCTTAAAAGAAAAACCCCTATGGGAGGGGGGATTACTCTGGTAAACACCCACAGTCAAGTCTTATTGTTTAAAAAAATACCCATGTTTAAATAATGAATTTACCACTTACTATGAAATCTTATATAAAAGATTAGGGGCAAGAGGTTTACTGAAAATTTGGATATTTTTATTGTTGTTTTTTTTTGTTTTAGGAAAAGCACACTCTGCAGTGACAGTTCATTTCTAGGTGGAACTTGGGGGGTGAGTTTCATGGAACTTTTTATTGATGGGGAGGGAAGGGTCCGTCAGGATACCAAGAAAATTCCCCGGGCTGGATTCTCAAACAGTTTTGGGACGAAGTCACACACTGCAACTCCAGTTGCAGACCGAAATCTCTACAGCTGTGGAGATTTCTATTCTCCTCTGCAGCAGCTGCGTAAGATGTTACAGCTGGTCCCACCGGCTGTAACAGTTTTCTGCAACTGTGGGATTTCCATAGCAACACCACCCGCAAGTTGTTATAAATCATGGAGACAGTCATAAACTGGCTCCACTTTTCAGAATACCATAGCTGTGGAAGAAATTGCGATTCCACAAGTGGCAACCCAAGATCTTTGAGAACCCCCATCTCTTAGAAAAAGTGTCATGGGTTCTTTAACTTCCATGCTGACAGCCAAAAGAGATGGGTAGAAGGAGCTTGGTTTTAAGTCTCGTCTGAAGAATGGCACGTCGACAGTGCAGCACTTTACTTGTGGTGCTCTGCAGTGTCAGTACTGGATATTAGTCATTGTTCACTGGCCAAGAGAGCTGCTAGCTAAATGAATTACAGTCCAGCAATGGTAGAATATATTATGTTTTTATTATTATCCTCACATACCTAGCAATTATGAATGTTTATGCATCATGTTTAAGCCTCTGCTTCCATTTAAAAATTTTACTTTCCATTGTTCTGAGCCCTGAAAGGGTGCTCTTAAATATAAATTACCCACCTATGTCATTTTTAAATAGTATAACTCTTAAACTGGATTTTATATGAAGAATAAACTGTTTCTGTTTGAATTCCACAACTTTCTGAATGCACACCAGGACCCTTGTTCATTGTGACCACATATTATGAAAGCTGTTCTGCAACTGTATGAGATTAATAATTCAGTTCTTTTTTCCTCCCATTGGCGCACCAGCAAGGAGCCTTCTTCAACTGCTGCCCAGTGTTTCCTATCCCAACTCCGGGATTCTCCTTGTCCTAATTCTTTGGGACCCCGAGGCACCCACAATACACCACTGAGTTGCCTCACCCAGTGTGGCCCTTGACATGGAGTCACGCCTTCTTTTATGTAATCATATTTTATTAAAGAATTTTTCATATACAGTGACAGACAGTACAGGAGACAGTCAGATAATAAGCTGGTTACACTGTCATTACAGGAGACACAGAGAGAAAACAGAAGATGCACTCACAAAAAGGGCTAACTACCAGAGTCAGTAGATATCCCCTGCCCCCCAAAAGCATTAAGTTATTCAAATGTATGAAGTACATTTGCTTGTAATAAAGTTATGGTAACTGTAGTAAAGTTATGGTACAAACACAATCAGAATCAAGTCTATACAGGGAGTTGATCTAAATATGTGTATGACTGTTTTTCTAGACATTAAATGGCATCTATGATTACCCTCCATTATGTATGAGTAGGTGACTGTGACTTTAACCATAGTTTGCTTATACTTTTCTTGGCTCCCACTATCAAAATCAGTAAGAGTTTAAGCTGTCTCCCATTCAGTCCACTGTGGTGTGGTGGAATTGATATAAGCACCAAGGAGGTAGTAAGTAGCCCTGAATAACTGTATATCTCCTCTCAAACTCTCGAAATTTGGAAACAATAATCTAGTAAGATTAGGCATGCCCACAACACATGCAAGTGTTCTGCCTCATTCTCCCCACATCCTCTCCAACACCTCCCCCATTCTGGACCCCAGTACTTTGATTGAAGAACTGGGGTCCAAAAAAGCAAGAACGACATTTCCAGAAGAACTCCCTAAGAAAGGGTATCATGGTTAGTTTGTAGGCAGTTAAGGTATATTTCAACCAACGAGAAATGTCCCACTCTGTCATAAGCTCCATGTTCCACTGCTGGAGCACCAATGTGGTGGACTCCTCCTCCAGATATCCTAGTGCTCTGTAAAGAGCTCTCACTGAGTGTGCTCCCACCACTCCCCCAGTGTGATAATGTACCAGTTAGACTAATAGGATAGGTGGCTTTTCTGAGAATTGCCAAAACGGAGGGCCCCTATTCCATTTAAATGTCTGCACCTGCAAATATCTGAAATGGTCAGATACCAATAAATAATGTTTCTTATAATGTTCAGAACAGAAACACACCATCGGTGTCTACAAACTGGTGTAGACATTTAAGGCCCTGTCTATTTCATCTTCCTCAGAAAAGATCCATTACATTAAGCATGCAAGTCTGATCCTGCTGAAGAGCCGTTACCCAAGGATAAAGGGTCCTTGGTATGTCCCCTTTCCATATCGAATGCCAGACTCTTAAGGGTGCAGCAGTGTACCTGTAAAACTTGTGGAATGGGAGTAACCCTTGGAGACTAGCATATAAGATGTTATCTATCCTATGGAGGTCATGCAGGACAAATTCTATAGTTTTCCGATGAGCAACATAGGCGTGCGATGACCAAAGGCACACTAACCAAATCTGGTTTGCTATAGCATATTACTTCAGGTTGCGCAGACTGACCCCTCCTTTCTCCTTTGGTAACTGTAACAAAGGAAATTGTAGTCGAGGACTTCTACCATCCCAAATAAATCTTGAGAGAAGGTTATTCCATGATTGAAAATAAAAAGAAGCGGGTACTATGGGGAAAGTTTGCAAGTAATATAGTATTCTTGGTAAGATGTTCTGCCAAATAGCTTCTAATTTTTTTTGCAAAAACCCAAGCTTCAAGTGGGACCACCATTGAAGGTCTTCAGCAATGGCCCTGGATAAGAATTCATAGTTCAGCAATTCAAAATGGTCCAATTTTTTTGTGAGTTGAACTCCTAAATAAATTAGGACTCCACCCATTCTATCATATTTTTAATCTGTGGCAAATGCTGTCTGATGGGGTACAGTTAAATGCCAGTACTTCCGTTTCTCTAACATTGAGCCCGAATCCTGCTACTGTCTCAAAGTTTTCCTTGCGGTTCTATACCCTAAGGAAGAACTCACCCAGAGGAGTAAAAGTGAGCAAAGTATCATATGCAAACATAGTCAGTTCATAATCTCTTCCCCATAGTGGTATTCCCTGTATGTTTAAATCTGCCCATATGACAGTGGTCAATGGCTCTAAGTACAGGACAAAAGTATTAGGGACAGAGGGCAACCCATATTGCTCTCCAATGATATTGGCGGAGTAAGTGAGCCACTGATCTAAAGAAATGCTTGAGGAGAGGCGTAGATGCCCCAAAGCATAGACACAAACAGTAGAAGGAAGCTGAACCTACTCAGGGTATACCAAAGGAAAGGCCAGGCCACACTATCAAAGGCCTTCTCTGCATTAAGGTTGGCCAGGACCATGGGGATGCAGCGTTGTGTAACATGATCTATCAGCAGCAGTGTTCTATGCACATTATCATGTGCTTGATGCATTCTCACAAAGCTCAACTGGTCGCTGTCCAGCAACGAAGGGAGAAGGCCCTCTATACACTCCGCCCATATTGACATGAATGACTTGTATTTCAAATTGAGTATCAAAATAGTGCAATATGAAAGAGGAGTTAAATGATCCTTGTTGGGTTTCAAATTGGCCAAGATCGTGGCATACTGCCACAAAGGCGGGGGGTGGTCCCCCTCCTGCAACGAGCCATGCAACTTGAGCAAAGTCGGGAGAGGGAGGTCCCGCAACCTCTGGTGTCTATAGAATTCCAAGGGGAATCCATCTGGGCCAGGGCACTTGCCCGTATTTGATTTAGAGATTCCCACCAACACCTACTCCTGGGTGATTGACTGCTGCAGTTGCTCTACTTGCGCTTCAGTTAAAGTAGAAAGTGGGAGTTTTTCCACGTCTGAAGGAGTGTGAGGTGTGGCAGTCCATCAGTTGGGGTGTATAGCTTAGTATATACAGTAATTGTAGTGTAATAGTGCATGAAAATGCAATGAATTTCTTCAGCATGGTGTATTAACTGTCCTGTATGGGGATCCTGTAGCTGGACCATATATGCCTGCTGCCAAGCAGCTCATAATCGATGGGCCAGGGTTCTTGCTCCTCGCTCCTTCATAAAATTTATTATGCAAGAAGAAAAAACACAGGTTACTCACCTGTAACAGTAGTTCTAGGAGTGGTATATGATGTTTATCCACACTGTCTGGCATTGTCCTTTCCCCTTTAAATCTTGCCAGAAGTCCTCAAGCTGGCTCCTCCCACCCACCCGAGTGGTATAACAGTCGGCTCCACCCCATGATGCCAGATCTTTGTCTGCTGGAAGCAGAGGTTGTGCACCTGAGCCTGGGGAGGTCGGGTGGGTCCGTGTGGATGAACATCATATACCACTCATAGAACTGCTGTTACAGGTGAGTACTCTGTGTTTCTCAGGACATGGATATGATGTTCTATCCACACTGTCTGGTGGACTCCTAGCAGTCCTCCGGGAGGAGGGAGGCAAGGCACACACCCCCTACCTAGGAAATAAGGATTGGAGAACTGAGGCCCCAAAACCAGCATCCCAGCATGATTCTAAGTCAATGTGGTAATGAGAAATGAAGGTGTGTGCTGACTTCCAGGTAGCAGCCCTGCATATTTCCTGGATAGGGACGTCCCTAGAAGCAGCCACCGACCCAGTGGTATGGCAGGTGGAATGAGCCCACAGCCCTCTGGGAGGTTCCCTACCCGCCAAACTATAGCAGAGATCAATGCAGGAAGTGATCCACCTGCCAATCGTCTGCTTGGCTGCAGGTCTGCCAGGTGCAGCTTTAGAGTAAGTGACAAACAGCTGGCAAACCTCTCCCCAAACTCCAGCCATGCGCTCTTTGTAGTAAGTAAGTGCTCATCTCAGGTCCAAAGTACAGAGTCTGTGTTCAGCCTCTGAGGTGTGATTCAGGAAGAACACCGGAAGAGTCATCATCATCATCTGGTTCAGGTGAAACTCCAACACACTCTTCAGGAGGAACTTCGGGTTGGGGCACAGGACAACCTTGTCCCTGTGGAAGACCAGGTAAGGAGACTCAACTGAGAGTGCCTGTAGCTCACTGATCCTTCTGGCTGACATGATAGCCACCAAGAAGGCGGTCTTCCATGACAGCTGAGACATGTCATACCTGTGCATCAGTTCGAATGGCTTGCCCATGAGCTTTGCCAAAACCAGCAACAAGTCCCACGGTGGTGGTGGTGGTTCATGCACCGAAGGGAAAATGTGAGATAGGCCTTTGAAAAAGTGCCAGACCTTCTCCTGTGCCACTGACTGCTGACCGGCCTGCACCTGATAAGCAGAGATGGCTGCCAGGTGCACCTTAAGGGTCATCAACCGAAGTCCCCCTTGGGAGAGAGACCACAGGTAGTCCAAAATGCTAGCCACAGGACAGGTCGAAGGGTTCAACTCCTTGCTCTGAGAGCAAATGGAGAATCTCTTCCATTTGAAGGCATAGCATTTTCTGGTCAATTCCTTTCTAGATGCCTCCATGACAGTGAGGACATCCTCGGAGAGACCCAAAGCCTTGAGTTCTAGCCGCTCAGGAACCAGGCTGTCAGGTGCAGTGACTGAAGGTCAAGGTAGAGTACATTCCCCTGATTGATGGAGAGCAGGTCCGGTCATATGGGGAGACGCCTCAGGAGCCTGTTGCTGAGGCTGTGGAGATCGGGGTACCTAAACTGGTGGGGCCAGTCTGGAGCCACCAGGATCACCTGTGCCTTGTCCCTCCTGACCTTGATCAGCACCTTGTGAGTCGAGGGAAGGCATAGAAGAGGCCTGGGGTCCATGGCCTCGAGAAGGCACACCCCTGCAGAGTTACCTGCTGGGAGGGTGGGCACAATACAGCCTCAGCTGTGTGTTCTCCTTGGAGGTGAACAGGTCCACCTGAGGGGTGCCCCACTGAGAGAACAAACTGTGAACTACCTCCGGATGGAGAGACCACTCGTGAGATGCCTCGCCCACTTGGCTGAGGGTGTCTGCCAGCTGATTGGAGGTTCCTGCCACATGGATGGCTAGGAGATCTGCCTCCAGGCTGTGCATGAGAGTCCAAATGCAGAGGACTTCCTTGCACAGGGGCAGGGAGTGCATTCCGCCTTGCTTGTTGAGGTAGTACATGGTCATGGTGTTGTCCATCTGAACTTGGATCACTTGACCTTGAACAAATGGAGCAAAGGCAGTTAGTGCTAGCCAGACTGCTCAGAGCTCCAGCAGGTTGATATGGCATTGGGACTCCTCAGGGGTGCAGAGCCCGTGGACTCTGTGTTCCCCCAGATGGGCACCCTAGCCCATGAGAGAGGCATCAAGCATCAGGATGACCATCGGCTCGGGGCGGACAAATGGGATCCCTTCTTGCAGATGCTCTGGGACTAACCACCACTGGAGGGTATCCCACATCCTCTGGGTCAAAGTGACCAGCCGGTTGAAATGACCTTTGTGCTGAGACCATTGGCTGGCCAGCTCCCATTGCAGGGAGCACATATGCCAGCAGGCCCATGGGACCATGCTGGTGCAGACTGCCATGTAACCCAGAAAGCACAGGAAATCCCGGCCAGGGTGCAAGTGCCCAACCAGAAATGATTGGGCAAAGGAGGAGAAAGCCTCCGCTCTGTCCGCTGGGAGCCAGGCTGTGGCTTGGCAAAAGTCAAGCTCTGCCCCAATGAAGCTGATCACCTGCGGGGGTACAAGTTCCGACTTGGCCTCATTGACCAGGAGGCCAAGGTCAATGCAGGTCTGGAGGGCTAGGTCCCTGGACCACTCCACCTCCTACCTGGAGGTACCTGCTATCTGCCAGTCATCCAGGTAGGGGTACACTCAGACTCCTTGGAGCCTCAGGTAAGCTGCCACCACTGCTATGCATTTGGTGAAGACCTTGGGGCTGAGGAGAGGCCGAAAGGCTTGGCCTGGAACTCATAAAGGGTTCCCTTGGCTCAGAAGCGGAGGAACCTTCGGTGGGATGGACAGATTGGGACATGAAAGAATGAGTCCTGAAGATCCACAGAGCAAAACCACGTCTCACTCCACAGATGGTATGATCTGGGACAGAGTTACCATCCTGAAGGTGTGGGACCTGAGGAATTTGTTCAAGTCATGCAGATCTAGAATGGTGTGCCAGCTCCCCCTTCGCTTTGGCACCAGTAAATACCTGGAGACAAATCCTGGGTGTTCCGGAGGATCTGCAACTCTGACCATGACCTCCTTGTGGAGAAGTTGGGCTATGTCTTCTCAGAGAGCTGATCAAGTCTCTGTGGATACCAAGTCCTACCGTGGGGCGTAGGCTCAGCTGGGAGGGTACTGCTCAAACTCTAGAGGCAGGCCCCACCTGTCTGTGGTGACAGCAGACCAGGCAGAAAGAAAGTGGTGGAGCTGGCCCCCCACAGGAGGACCCAGGGAAGACATGACGGGCATGAGGGTGGCACTCCCCATTCCGTCACTGAGCAGGCTTGGAGGAGGATCCGGCTGAGGAGCCACCGGGTCCCTTCCCTCTGGGCTTTTGGACCACTGAGACCACTGACTTGGGCCTTGGTCACCAGAACTGAGCCAGCTGGCCAGGCTGATGCAGAGCTGGTTTCACCGCAGGAGTGAAGGGACAAAAGAGCTTATGCTCTTGCTGCGTAGAGTCCTTGGGATCCTTCTGGGAGGACGTCATGGAGCCCAAGGTGGCACTGGCCGAGTGTCTGAGTAAAGGTCGAGACCCGCAGCCAAGCCCTATGGCGCATGTCAACTGCGGCTGCCACTGAGCAGGCACAGGAATCCCCAATATCCAGAGCTGTCTGAAGTAGCTGTCTGGCCACAGCATGACCCTGGTCCTGGACTTGCTTGACCGTAGTCTGGAGGTCTGCAGGAAGATGAGGAATCACCTCATCCAGAGAGCCCAGAAGGGCATGGGTGAAATGTGCCATCACAACGGCCGAGCTCACTTGGTGAAGACTAAGTGAGGAGGCAGCATAGACCTTTTTTAGCTGAGTGGTCCAATTTCTTGGACTCCTTATCCAGTGGTCTATTGCCATCCCCTGAATTGCCTGCACACTGAAATATGGAGTCGGCTACCAACCCTTCGGCCAAAGGGTGCTCCGTGAATCCTGAGAGGGTACCGGTGGGCACCGTATATCTGCGGACCATCTGGGCCCAAGGGCACAGGGCAGGAGGCAGGGCACTGCCAGAACTCCAGGGCAGGGCCGACTATGGCCTTGGCCACTGGGAAAGCCTCCATTAGAGAGTTCCCTTTATCCAGAATCTCTGTGAGGGGATAGTGAGCCCGCTTCTGGACGGGCTCCAGTTTCATCCCCATGGACTCAGAGATGAGACGGAGGATGCCCATGAAGGACATGGGTCTTTCCTCCGTCAAAAGGTCCCCAACCGACTCCATGTTGATTGGATGGGGATGGGAGTGCAGTGAGGAATCCTCAGACTCTGAGGAGTCCGCATAGAGCGGTCTACCACCCAAGTCACTCCAGATCCACCCCTAGAAGTACCAGTCACAAGCCTGGCCACCGCATTCTGCACTAGTTACAAGCGGCAGATATCAACCCCCGGAAGCCCTATGTACACAGCATTGCAGTAGTCAAGGCGGGTGGTCATGAAGGCATGGACCAGGGTAGAAAGATTATCGGGAGGAACCAGGTGTTTCACCCGGGTGATATTCCTCAGATGTTAAAACAAGGTTTTGACAACAGCCGACACCTGAGATTTCAGAGTCAGCTCATTGTCAAAAATAACACCTGGGTTACGAACCTGATGTGAGGTGGTCAGCTTAGTATTCCTGAGCCAAAACCCAGAATACTGTCCCACTAACACACCCGCTGCTCAACGATTTGGGTCCACCACCAACACCTCAGTCTTATCCGGATTCTTTCAGCCAGCTGGCACTCATCCAGTCCTGGATCTCAGAGAAACAGTTGTTAAATACTGAGACTGCATCCTCCTGCCTGGGCACAAAGGACAGGTACAGTTGAATATCATCTGTATAGCAGTGAAAACTCAAACCGTACTGCCCGACAATGTCTCCCAACAGCAGCATATACACTGCAAACAACATGGGTGACAGAATGGAGCCCTGGAGCACTCCGCACAATAGAGGGAGAGCATCAGAGGAATAAATCCCAGTGACAACTCTTTGAGTTCCACCCTCGAGAAAAGATCTAAACCATTTGAGGACTGTACCAGATAATCCACAGATGAACCGCAGGTGCTCCAATAACACACCACGGTCCACAGTGTCAAATGCTGCAGAGAGATCAAGGAGGACCATGATGGAATGAGTCCTCCAATCTCTCATTATTAGGAGATCATCGAGAACCTGGACAAGGGCTGTCTTGGTACTATGTCTCTTCCTAAATCTGGACTGGAGAGAATAATAAACATCGTGGGTGGTAAGATGGTCATTCAGCTGCAGCACAATAATCTTGCCCACAAAAGGCAGGTTAGAGACAGGTCTGTAATTGGCCGGACAAGCTGGGTCAAGGGAGTGTTTTTTTCAGGAGTGGTCACACGAGCACCTCCTTTAGCGGATCAGGAAAGATCCCCCTCTCCAATGAACTCCAGACTATCTTGGCAAGGATTGGGCCGATCTCATTCCCACAATCCACAAGGAGTCGTGTGGGGCCCGGATCAAAACTACAGCTGGTTGGCTGCAGAGTCTGGATGACTCTCACGATGTCAATGAATTCCAGCCAACTAATGCCCGTCCAAACAAACTGGGCATCTGCGACCTCCCACCAGCCACCGCAGCACCCCGTAAAGGGGGGGGGGGTCTGGCTGACCTCGGACCTGATGGCGGCAACCTTATCTGCAAAAAAATCAAGCAACCTTATCACACTTCTCTTGTGAAAAAGCTAGATCAGACTGAAGACAGACTGGATTGCACAATCTGTCCACAGTCTGGAAGAGCTGAGCTGGTTGATTATGTGCAGCGGCAATCTCCCTAGACAGGAATTCTGCCTTCTTATAGGTGATTGTCGATTGATAGATTTGTATAATGTTCCACCACTCTAAGTTTGTCGCCCTCCAGGCCCAGCTTCTGACAAGCCTTCTCTAACCTTCATCCCACTCTCTTCCACTTATTCAAGGTCCCATCAAATCATGGGGACCTTGGGCGCAGGGTGAGGGGGCGAACATAAACAGGAACAATAGAATCCAGGGCCTCTGTTACCGCCGTATTATAGGCAAGCACCAGATCCCCTGGATCCATGCACTCCCTTGACATACTCGATAGAACCAGCACCGCCATTAGGCCATCTGGGATCACACCCTGCAAATGACGGTACTGAACCATTTCCGTACGGGCAGACCTATTGGGGGGAGCCACAAAACTGAACCCTATGGTGTGATGGTCAGACCCTCTGACTGGTTCCACCACCAAGCCAGATATCTCCATCCCCAGGAGGAATATTAGATCCAGTGAGTGACCTCCAGTGTGGGTTGCGGAGGTAACTACCTGTGTAAGGCACAACAAAGTCATCAGTTGGAGGAAGTCACAACCAAATTGTGAGAGTTCGTTGTTGACCCAGGCATTGAAATCCTCCAGAATCAACCATCTGGGGATCCCAATACCACATCGACAATGAAGTCCGTGACTTCCTGCAGGAATTCTTTCCCATCTCTGGGTGGACGGCAGATGAGCAGTATCCTACACCCCGCACCCACACCCACGATATACTCAAAAGATCTGGTGAAGGATTGTTACAGGGGAATTTAGAGGGACATTTGAGTATCCTCTCATTTTCCCGTTTTTTCATTTCTTTTTTTATTGTATTTTGCTGATTGTCTTTGATTCGCACAGATGCTCTTTCATAGGAAAGGTCATACTGTAATTTGCGAGTTATCTACTGTTACAGTTTCTGAGAAAATAAATATAAACTGACTTTGGCAGCTTTAAAAGTTCCCTTACCTGTAGCATGCTTGCCATCTCTTTCCAACCAATACTTCAGCAGAGCATGACTCTGGTCCTGGAGAGAGTTGGGATTTTCAATACGGATCTGATGGATCTGCTCCTCCGTGAAATCCAGTTCTCTTGCTAATTCTGTGGAAGGAAAGACATATGCCTTAGTGGAGCTCCAATGATTTTTCTGTGCTAATACACTGTGTACAGCTGCAAATGTCACAAAACCTCAAGAGGAAAAAATGTAATCCATCCCCTCTAGAACTCCACATGCATTGGTTGAAGCTGTGTGCAAAAAAAATCTTCAGTATGTGGTCCTTACTGCCTTGTAGAAAGGTGCAAGGCTGACATCAAAAACTCCCCCAGAAGCACAACCTAAAACTAATGATAGACACTTTACAGATGTTATACCCAAACAACAACTCTAGAAGCATCACCAACTATATCCTCTACTACCCCATCCCATCTGTTCTAGGTGTGGGTACCTGCTGATTTCAACCTCAAACATAATTATTTTGCGACTTCTAAAGCTACAACCCCCAATTACTAGTCCATTCTGTAAGAGAATTCAACTTTTCTTTCTTACAAAAACAGAAAGGGAACAAGGGTTACAATCTTGCGGAGCTTGCGTTGTACTTCACAAATGCCATGTATCTCACCGGCTGACCTACACTGTATTTGCTGATTCATTTAGCATTTCCCAAGGATTCCTTGTAGTACCAGTGGTGCAGAAGCCTGGTGAGGAAAAGCACCATGTTTTCTCTGACAAGCCCTGGCTTAGGCTGCGGTGATCCTCCGATAGTGGGATAGCAGCTCACTGTGAAACCATGTGGCCATAGGAAACCTGGACTCAATGACAGCCTTGGAACTCCACCATGGACCCATGTAATTTATGGAGGTGATGTATTCCATTGCCAGGGAGAAGAGGCAGCCTGTGACCAAGGCTCTCTTTCCCAGGTATGCTTATGAGCAGCATAGGCATAACGGCATGGAAGGGCACATGTGGCAGTCCTCCGAGCCAGGAGTAATGTGTAGTGCAGCAGCTCACACTGAGGAGAGATGGAGGAAGAATGAAACTGGTATGCAGGAAGACCAGATGGCTCAGAGACAATCCACTCCACACTATAGTCCCTGGACCCTCATTTACTGTCTCTGGTAGTCGCTTGCTAAGTTATGCTGCATCCATAACACGGTGACTGAGGTGATGGTGGGATGCTGAGGGAGACCCCAACTTGTAGTCAGGGTGGTTTTAAAAACAAATTATCTGAAGCCAAGAGAAACAAAATGAAGAAAACAATCTGGACAAGTTGGTGATCAGGTAAACAAGCATTGTTCTGGCTCTACACAAGAGGGTAGGGGAGAACAAACTTACCAGTGCATTATGACCTTTAAAACCTTTAAAAAAAAAAAAGGTGACTAATGAGCGAAACCATATATGGGGCCACTGTTTTTAGAGGTGTGCAGAACTATTTGGTCCTAAAACCGAACCACCCCCCACGCACATATACACAAACTTGGGGGGCTCTGTATTAGTGAGCTCCAAACCGAACTTTGGCGGTTCAGCTCAGATTAGGCTTGAGCTTGTCTTCGGCTTTACTGTATTTTGACTGCTGTGGCCCATCAAGGACAGTCACTTACCATCACATGATGATCTCTGCTGTCTGAATCCTCCTGTTGCTGTTACATGATGTTTGACCACACCCTCAGGCTGCCAGCAAGTGCCAGATTCCGACCTCCATGCCTATCGTCTCCACTGGTACTAGTCTTACTCAAAACTGAAACTTTCTAGCTTGCAAAATGTATTCCATGACTAAAAACTACAGGATTTCCCTACCTGCTCCTCTACCCTTTCCCACCTTTGGCCTACTATCTGTATATTACCCCCCCTTAATCTTGCTATCTGACCCCTCCCCCTCAACCCTGCTCACCCTATGTATCCTATCCTTCCTATCATTTGCTCAATATAACAAGCTTATCATTGGCATCTACCAGTGTTAAGTTTATAAACCCTACCTTGTATTGCCTGTACACTATGAACCAAATGTTCCTTAACTGTACAGTTCTTTACAATGATGTATCACTCTATGTAATACCTTTCTCAAACTTTGTGTGCACTTTGAATACTTTTTAACCAAGGTTGCCTTTTTAAGTAATGTTTCTTTGACTGTGTACATGCTTCAGGACCTCCTTGTAAATGAGCTTGCTCAATGGAGTCTTCCTGCAATAAACTTGAAATTGAACTTGAAACTTGAACTTGACTGGCCCAGCAATCTCATGACAGGAAAATGCACGAGACTTTGTTGTAGGTTGCAGACTCTGCAGAGCAAAGGGCGCATGTCTGCTCAGTGCCATTCAACCAGCACAAAGGGGAAAGTGTCAGTGTGGGGAGCCAGGAGGGAACAGGAGCCCAAAGTAGAACAGTACAGTGCTGGTTATATGTGCACAGGCGTGGACACAAGACCACTGTATAAATCTATCTCAGCTACTATATGTATAAATGTAAAATCTTAGAGATTTATACTTATAGTAAACTCAGTATAATCACAGATTTATACATATAGTAAAGTCATAGGTTAGCCACACACCCCTCCCACCTGTCTGTCCGCTGGTACTACTTCTGTCAGTTTTCAAGCCTGCTAAACCAGTTTCTAAGTCACAAAGTTAGTACATACAGCAAACCGCTGTAAAACATAATCAGTCTATCATGTCATATGTTTTAACCCATTTTCTTCAGCTCAAAACAAGTTCTGTAGCCTTAATGATTCCATCTCCTCCATTTTCTTTCTACTGTTCTCTTATACCCTAAGTTAACATATACCAAAAGAATGTCCCTGGTGAACAAACCACAGCTTCTTAACTTTTTTTCCCCTGACATCCACAGCGAACAAACTCTCACCAACAGTCATGAAGAAGATACTGAAACACTGCCTGTTCCGCTGCCCTCTAAACTACCATGCTGCAGTTTTTTTTTTTACAATCCCTGTTAAAACTGAAACTGCAGCCCCACACGCTAACTACCTACCCATCAGATTGCCACTTCGGTTTCATATAAAAAGCCATCATGTCTTCTCAGCCACAAAGCAGCTTCAAATTTACAGTGGCACTTTGTTTTCTATTTTCTGCTTTTTAAAACTACCTTAGTGTTGTTGCCTGGTCTTCAGGCTGCAGCTGGTCCTGCTTGCGCAGTCCTACATGCGTCATGCTGTCACCATTTTAGCAGTCACTGAACTTCCACACAGACAGATACAACTTCACATTAATATTTAAAAGATAAATAAATGTGAACTATTGCGCAACATCCTTCTCCACTTCTTTTAAATAAATCTTCCGTCTCCACTTCACCCGCCTTGCTCATCAGCTCTGCTTGCTAAACTCTGCCACCATTGTTTGTTTGAACTTTCTGAAAGCTACTCACTGCACCAATCAGTGGTGACATCAGATGGTGCATCCTTGGCAATGCCCATGGCAACAGCACAGCTATAAGACGGACACACACTGTTTATCAAAACATCCCACATAATTTATTTATTTAAAAAAATAAATCAACTTCATAAAACAATAACTAACTCACAAGGTCCTAGCCTAGTGCATAAATCAAATATGCAGAGGGGACCTTGTGAGATAAATGATTTATCTATGCTCTAGCAGTTCAATGCGAGACAACTCACTCATGGCTTATGAGGTACCCAAGATCGAATAGCACTGGTATAGACAAATAATTTATTCCACAGGTCCCCTCTGTGTATCCCATCTATCTATCATCCATCCATCTATCTAGCTATACATATTCATTGCAAAAAAAACCTGCATTAATGCACCAGTTAGGGTTCACCTTTTATTATTATTATTATTATTTAGTTGTTTAACCAGGTATAGCACACTAAGCTAGAAGCTTTTTCACAGGAGCGTACGAGGCCGCACATCAAGGCGGGTGTATATCAGAGCGCGACCACACACCCTAGAGTGGGATATCTATTGCATATACTATATATAGGATATGACATGGTCTGATTGAAGAGATCATATTCATCTTCATGAGAGGCCACTGATATTATGAATGGCGAAGCCACGAATGACCTCAAAGGAATATAAATACGATGGGCTCAGTTTACAAAGGGCAACACAGGGCTTACATCAAGCCCTGTGCCAAACGCTTTTCTTAGTTCAGCTGCAACAATCACCTTTGCTGCAACTGTGCCCTATTTTGTAGGTCAGATGCAGTTGTGACACTTTATCCAATTTATGGCAGCTTGCACCAATTCATTGGTGCAAGCCCCATAAGAAGGGTCCTAGCATTGCCATGAGCAGAACCAACCAGAAAAAGTTGGTTTAACTTGTGGCAACTGGCACATGGGATTGAAAATCCCGATTGGCAGCCGGGTGATTGCCACAAGCCCCATGCCCTATTATCTTTGGCACACCAGGGGCTTGGGGCAAATGGGGGCTTTTGAAAATTAAGCTGGATATCTTCAGCCAGGCCATTTCATGTTTGGTTTATACAACTTATGTGTTTGGACCTGTTTCAGAATTTTTTTTAAAGCTATACTTACAACTTTCAAAACTGTAGTTCTTTCCTTTTATAGTACTCTCTGGCTTGGTGATGCAGCAGAGGATTCAGAAGCTCATCAATAAGAACACTCAAAGTCTTTAGTGCTCTGATTGGGTGCTTTTGTTTTTCGCAGCAGTGCTGTTGGCTCTAACAGAAATAGGCTTTTTTTATGCACTGATAGCAAGGCCTACCGAGCGTGTTAATTAGCATAGTCCCAAGAAGTACCAAAGAGAGAGGACTGAGAAACATGGTCACTCCTTTCATGTTCCCCTCAAAACAAAACTGAGGTTTCCTGAAATTTAAATTGGGTCAGTTGTATGAGCTGAAAGTCAGCTGCAAGCCTGTACTCTAAGCCGCGCAGCAGAGCCGAGATCCACGTAGCCAGTGTAAACTCTTTCAGGTTGTATATATACAATGGGACACTGATTTTTTTTTATTTGTACTTTTTCCTCCCATCTCAATCAGCCCCTGTCCACCAGTCCCCCCCAGCCATATCACCCCGGCATTCACCAGGACTTACCTTGATAGCACGGAAGTGCCCAGCTGGCCGGGAGTAGAGCCTGCGGAGGACCGGTACCATTCTGCCAGTCAACACCATTTTCCATTTTTATGCTGCCACCCCTTCCCCCTCACAGCGTTAGCATGTGGAGGCATGTGCACGCCACATACCTGCACTCCTGTGCCTCCCTGACTCCAGTGCTGCCCTACAGCCTCCACTAGAGGGCAGCCAAGGAGCAGGATGACAACCTTCCTCTCCCCTCCCTGGGAGAGGACAGCAGTTTGTTGGATGCTAGATCCTCTCCTTCCCCTTCCGATCCTCGGCAACCCAAGGTCACTCCCGACTCTGGTTCACCAGCATGGCGCGAGGTGTTGTGTCCAGTGCCTCAACCTTCAGTGCCACCGGGCTGGCCTAGGGACACTAATTTATTAAAAAAAAACAGAGGTCTGATTAATTTTAAATTAGGTCACTTGTGTGAGGTGAACCACTGGCGAACAAAGAGTCAGCCGCAAGCCAGTACTCAGAGTATGTGAGAGGCTGACAGCTGCACGGCTAATGTAAACATTTTCAGCCTGTATATATGCAGTGGGACACTGATAAAAAAGAAATGGAGGTTTGATGAATTTTAAATTGGGTTGGCTATGTGAGGTAAACCACCAGGGAACAAATAGTCACAAGCCAGTACTGAGGTGCGGCAAGGCGCAGGTGAGTTGCTTATAATAACATTTGTCGATTTGCACTGGCATCCAATTGACTCACCCATGACTGCTCCCCCCATGACAGACTTGGTTGACTTCCACTGCCTCTGCTTCACAACCACACTCTTGGGGGTGTAATTATTAGCACCCTTCACAATGACCTATCCCTTGCCTCACTCCACAAACCTGTGCAATGTTTAACCTCTGAGGTCTGGTGAAAATGTTCGTCCGAATGTCCCCAAACTTAATACCAGGGCTGGTGAATCTTCCTTTGCCTATGCTGCTCCTAGGTTATGGAATTCCATACCCTCTGATGTCCGTCTCTGCCTCTTGGCAGCCTTGTTTTGTAGCGGGTATTGTGAATATCTTCTCAATGTAAAAAAAAACCACAAAAGAAGGCAGCTCAAGGTGATCAAAGGAGGAGCTGAATGAGAAAAGGAAAAGTCTCAAGATGAACAGGTATTCAGCTACAAAACTCCACAACTGCACAACCCAACTCTAGGTTATGTTAAAAATTGCGTTTATTAAAGATAAAAAGTAGCACTCCCCTCACAAACACTGTGTTGACGTACGTGTCACACCAAACAGGTGCTTTTTCAAGACTCTGGCGCCACCAAGTGAATCAGTTTAAATAGTGCATTATCATTTATAATATAATAAATAGAAAGTGCCATATATAGTGAAAATAAAGTGCATTACTATATCTAGATGTCACAAATGTAATACATAAGCACAGATTGCTATTATCTATATCTGTATTATGATGAACAGTTATAATACGTTAAAGTTAAGTCCACAATCTAGAATATTATGTGCATCATCTCACTAATAAAAAGTGGCATTCAGTGTGTAAAAAACCTACAAAAATCTATTACAATGAATTTGTTAAAAACAAATCCTAAGAATATAACACTAACACATAATCATGGTACTTAACAGAGTATATGGACACCTAAATAAACACATCCACTCCCCCCCCCACCCCCAATAAAATGCTTGTCCGAATGTCCCCAAACTTAATACCAGGGCTGGTGAATCTTCTTTTGCCTATGCTGCTCCTAGGTTATGGAATTCCATACCCTCTGATGTCCGTCTCTGCCTCTCGGCAGTCTTGTTTTGTAGTGGGTATCGTGAATATCTTCTCAATGCATCAAGATGCTCCTGCCCTTGAATTGCACTGCTTTGTTAAGCATTTCATTGTATAATAATGTTTGCTTTGAAACCATGGCATGCCCATGTCCTTTGTGTACCTTATGTCAGTTAATCATTCACTGACTCTCCAGATTCTGCCTTCTTACTGTTTCTCGAGGCTAAATGTTTGTTATTCCATGTCTACTTATGCTGTACTGTACTCATAGGTTCATAGGTTTGGATACAAGTGAAAGAGCCAGAAGAGACTCACCACTGACTCAGTGGTGGAAACCCCTAACCTTGTCGTCCATGAGTATACCCAGCCTTGCCTTAAATGTACCAAGTGTGGGAGCATTTACCACCTCTTCTGGTAATGCATGCCATACAGTCACCACTCTATGACTGAACCATAACCCTCTTCTGGAGGTTCTGAAAAACTCTCCCTGAAGTTGTATACAATGTCCTCTATTAGACCTTTCTGTCTGTATTTTTCTGCGCAACCCAGCAGATTCCAACAGGTTAGCGTCCTAAAGTGCCCTAAAAACAAACTAGGTCACCTCTCACCCTCCTGTATATCACAGAGTATAGGTCAATATTCTGTAACCTCGCAATACAATCTTTGTTCCTAATCATATAAATTCTTTTAGTTAATCTCCTCTGAACTCGTTCATAAGATTTAGTAGTACCAATATTCTGTGGTGTAGAGAATGGAGCTCCATACTCCAGAATAGGTCTTATCAATGTTCAATACAATGGCAACAGAACCTCCCTCTTTCTACTGTGTACATTTCTGAATATATTGCCCATTACCTGACTATCTTTTTTTTATGGACTCTCTATTGTGAAGTTCAAAACTTAGGTTATTAGTAATAAATTTCCCCAGATCCTTTTCACTGGATGTAACACTTAAAACCTTGTTGTTTAAGTTATACTCAGCTTTGGGGTTGTTGTGTCCAAAATGAATGACACTTAACTTATTTTCGTTAAAGAACTGCCCTGTTGTCACATTATACGTTTTGCCTGGTAAACATTTTTGTATGTACCCTCCAGGGTCGTGCCTGAAAACAGGCATTTGATTGCCTAATGCACTTACCCGGTAAACACAATTTAACTAAATCAAGCAATCAATTAATCAATCAATAAATAAATGTCATAACAGGCAGCACAACCTCTTTTTACTTTATTATTATAAATCCCTTACATAATTTTAGTCAATCAGTGCCCAGAGCCACTGAACCTCTTATCCTGCTTACAGTGGTCTTTTGTGCAGGAACGTCAGGAGTGGAGCAGTCCACTTCACAGCCAGAAGGAGGACAGCTTCCTTTAGAAACATAGACTTTGACGGCAGATAAGGACCGCTTGGCCCACCTAGTCTGCCCATTTCCCTACCTACAGGATAAGCTGCAGATCCTATTTAACCAACAGCCTACTTCTTCCTACCCCCCCCACAAGAATTGCCTTATGTCTGTCTCGTGCATTCTTAAATTCTTCCAGTTTTAGACCCCACAACCTCCTCAGGAAGGCCGTTCCATGTGTCCACCACCCTCTCTGTGAAAAAATACCTCCTCACATTGCCCCTGAGCCGTTCCCCCTCTATCTTCAAATTGTGTCTCCTTGTTCTTGCACATCTCTTTTTCTGAAAGATGCTACCTTCTTGGACTTTTTTGATTCCACTGAGGTACTTAAAAGTTTCTATCACTTTAACTTTTGAAATAAAGAACACTACTTAATGCTTACTATAAATCACTCCAGCTAACTTTAATGATTTATAGTAAGTTAACAGGGCCTCCACATGGTGTTTCTCATGGTATAAGAGACTCGTCTCATGAGGTTTGGGCAGCTAGAACTGCTTTATGATCCTTTTCCCCAAACTTCACAATCTCTCATATCATAACAGACACCCCACAGAGGCTATAACTATTAACTTATAAATTAAAAAATATATATATATATATTCTGCACATTTGAAAAACAGGTATAGAAGAAGAATAGAGGAACTTTTTCTTTGGCTCCAGCTTCCCAACAGGTTCACAGGGGACTGTTTAACATTTGTTTTGGTTATAGGCAGTTGAATTGCCCCAGGCCTGTGATCTTGCTAGCCTTGTCAGTTTGCAAAACACTTTCTCCTCAATATCCCTCAAAAACAAGTACTTTCTCTGCAAGCAGGAATATTTTATTTACCTGTGAGTGAGCTGGAAAATGTTTTTGTTGTAGTCAATAAAAATAAATTGTGCTGACTTTGAATGGGCTTGCATCAGCCAGTCACCATTTACTATTTCATGTCACCCTTCAGTCACCAATCTACTACTTTAGCCAGCACACAACTGGCTTACAAGACAATCCAGGGGCTTGTGACAGGGTTGAATAAGGTCCTGTCCCATTTGTGACGCAGAAAGAGTTAAACGTAAGGATCTGTTCTATCCTCTCCTTTTCTGTCTCTGTCTGGTTGCGCAACCAAATATTCTTGTGAGACCTAGGAACTGATCACTCTGACAGTCTCGCACTTTTCCACTTCTCACTCTCTAACTTCATATGCTGTTTCTGTTGTGTCTTCCCCCTTGCATATCTAGGGTTATAAAATATACGTGAATCTTTGTGTGAAACTGTAACTATACTGGGATCCCTTGGTTGGAAAATGTATATAGTTATACTGTTGAAATGATTGCAAAAAGCTATTTGGAATTAAGGGGGTTAACCTGAGATGCAGTTTGAGCTCCTCTCAGGCTTATTGCACCTACAAAGAAACTGACAAGAATATTTGATGAGAAACAGGACATCTCTTAACGAGTTTCCAGGCAAAGACTTATAAAAAGAGCAGCAATACTTTTTCTAGAGAGTGAGAGACAGAGACTGAGATTTGGAATTGAAAAGAAACCCTCAGATGAAGGACTTTGTTTTCTCTGTACTGCCTTTATAAGTAGTTCTACTGAACAATTTTAATTTTTTATTTTACTGTTATTGATAATAATAAAATGCTGCTTGTGGATTTTACAACTACTCCTGGTCTTCCTATGCTTTCTGACCTGTGCCTTGATGACAGATGGTGTCTACCTAAGTGGGATTTATGCCATGCATATTCTAAGCCAGGAGTTTTGTGCATGGGTACTAGACCTGGTACCAGGGAAGCATAGAAGAAAGGTATGGATTCTGCAGCAACAAGCTCAGCAGTGATTACCAGAAGAATGGCAGCCAAACTAGCAGAGACAGAAGTCTAAGCTGAGACTGTATAGCCAGCACATGCCATGCAAAAAGAACAGGCAGTGACAGAACCTGAAAGCCTGACTGCCTTTTTCAAATGGTGGGCTATACAAAAAAAGAGACATAAAAACAAAGAAGAGAGGAGATGCAGCAGAGAGAAAAAGAAATTCAGCATTTAGAGGTGCAGAGAAAAGAGATGCAATGACAGGAGCAGTGTTGGCTGGAGGCCTCACAAGCTATCAAAGCTGGAGGATTTAGCACAGGTCCAGCATAGCAACAAGACACAAACAACTTAAAGGACATTAAACTTACAAAGCTGTGTCCCTCAGATGATACTGAAGCATACCTGACAACATTTGAAAGGGTTGCAGCAGCCTGCCAGTGTCTTATAGTAATGTAATCACAATCAGTTACTGGCCAGTGACCAAAGCAGCAGTGGGCAATCAAGACGGCAACTTATCTGACAGGTAAAACCCAACTTGCCTACAACAATATGGACACAACACAGTCAGAAAACTATGACCTGGTAAAAAGAGAAATCCTGAAAAGGTATGACATCTCAGGAGAGACCTACAGGCAAAGATTCCCTTTCCTGAAGTACAGCTCAGTCAACAACCCTCCAGTAGCCTTTACCCGACTCAGAGAACTCCTTATTAAATGACTGCAACCAAAGGGCAAAACAGTCCCACAGATCATCAACACACTGCAATGGAGCAGTTCGTCAATATCCTGCCTACAGATATGCAGCTTTGGTTAAAAGAACACCAACCAGAAAGTAGGGAAAAGGACGTTTCTTTTGCTGAAGACTACCAGATGGCCAGACAGATGCCACAGCAGTGAGGTAACAGCCAAGCACTGGTAAGACCCTCTTCTTCCCAATTTAACTCCACGTCTAATAAGAACTCTGGTGGGGGTTAGCAAATCTGCACCCAAAGACTTTGCTTGCTATAACTGTAATAAGCCAGGCCATATTGCAAGAAACTGCCGTAGTAAGGAGGAAAACACTGGAGCAGATTTGTCCTTAGCAAACTGGGGCAAGTACTTAACAGATGACAAGGTGGGAGATAAGACTATGAAGGGACTTGTAGAGTCAGGAAGCTGACAGACCCTAGTGCATGTTAAAGTGCTGGGAAAACACTGTGCAAAAGGACCAGGTACTGGTGTCATCTGCATTCACAGAGGCAATCAATACTATCCTACCACCCAAGTGACTCTGAATATTAATGGGGTGTCATACTAGATTAAAGTGGGGGTAGTACCTAAGTTACCTGTACCTGTGAGTATTGGAAATGACTTTCCAGGATTTGCTGAGCTAATCATAGAGGGAGCAAAACCTGCAGTTTCAGCAGCTGTGATGACAAGAGCTCAGGCAAAGAAAATCTCGGATGATGAGGGACTCTTTTGGCGATTTATCTGGAAGTCCAGGAAAGAAAGATGCCTGAAGAAACAGTGGCAACAAAAGACTAATGACATAAGGGGTTAATACATGAAAATGCTGAAACTAAACTGAAAACTGATTGTGATTCTGTTTCACAGCAAGCTAACAATGTTTCTCTCCATGGTTATTTTAAACAGCTGGGGTGCAACCAAAACAGCATGAATCAATGTTTAAAAAATGTAATGGGTTACTGTACAAAGTTCACGTTAAACCTCAAATGCAGGAATAGATAGAACAATTGAGAACAATTGGTTATACCACAAAAGTATATATCTGAGTTGTTACAGATAGCACATGACAGTCCTATGACTGGTCACACTGGGAGGGATTGCACCCTTGCCAGATTATTGTACAAATTTTACTGGCCTGGAAATCATGAAGATGTTGCTACCTATTGCAGTTCCTGTGCTGAGTGTCAGAAAGTAGCCCCAGTGACTAAAAAAGAAAAGGTGCCCCTACCCTTAATAGATGTGCCTTTTGAGAGAATTGCAATGGATGTGGTTGGCCTCTTAGACAAAAGTAAAAAGGGTAATTGATCCATTTTGTTAGCATATAAAACAAAGAAACATGTCAGGTCATTTTAGGGCTGGCTGGTTTATTGGAGATTTATTTCCAACTTTGCCCAGCTAGCTACTCCCATCACCGAACTCACGAAGAAACGGTTCCTGAATAATGTGAAATGGACCTCAGAGTGTGATGAACCTTTTCGGGCCATCAGGGCTGCATTATGTTCAGCCCCTGTTTTAAGAAGCCCAGACTTTGAAAACCAATTTTTGTTACACATAGATGCATCAGAGGTAGGCCTAGGTGCAGTCTTGAGTTAGCATACAGAGGGGAACGAGCAGAGAGAAGAGGTACTCCACTATTGAAAAGGAATGCCTTGTGGCAAAGTGGGCCATGGAGTCCCTTAAGTTTTATTTGCTAGGACCCGACTTTGTGCTTATAATAGATCATAATCCTTTCTGTTGGCTTAGCCAAATGAAGGATAAAACTTCAAGAATCACAAGGTGGCACCTGGTATTACAGTCATTTAAATTTAAAGTGATGTACTAATTTGGGAAAGAGAATGTCAATGCTGATTTTCTGTCAAGATATGGATCAGGAATTGAGAATTCCAAAGGCTGAAAAAAACAAAATATGTGAATTTAAACTTTACTGTTTGCTATACTGCATATGAACTGAACTGTAAAGGTTATAAGCTAATATTAGAAGAGTATTAAAAGAAAGTTTTGGAAACCTGTTTTTGTAAAACAAACTCCCTCTTAAAGAGGTGGGTATGTGACAGGGCTGAATAAGGTCCTGCCCCATTTGTTATGCAGAAAGAGTTAAACGTTAGGATCTGTTCTACCCTCTCCTTTTCTGGCTCTTGTCTGTCTGGTTGCACAACCAAATGTTCTCGTGAGACCTATGAAATGATCAATCTGATGGTCTCCTGATTTTCCGCCTCTCGCTATCTCTCTACTTTCACCTGCTGTTTCTGTCTTTTCTTCCCCCTTGCATATCTGTGATTATAAAATAAATGTGAATCTTTGTGAGAAACTGGGATCCCTTGGTTTGAAAATGTATATAGTTATATTGCTGAAATGATTGCAAAAAGCCATTTGGAATTAAGGGGGTTAACCTGAGATGCAATGTGAGCTCCTCTCAGGCTTGTTGCACCTACAAAGAAACTGACAAGAACATTTTGTGAGAAACATGACATCTCTTAACGAGTTCCCAGGCAAAGACTTATAAAAAGAGCAGCAGTACTTCTGCTAGAGTGTGAGAGACAGAGACTGAGATTTGGAATTGAAAAGAAACCCTCAGATGAAGGACTCTGTTTTCTCTGTACTGCCTTTATAAGTAGTTCTACTGAACAATTTTTATTATTTTATTGTTATTGATAATAATAAAATGCTACTTGTGGATTTTCAACTGTTCCTGGTCTTCCTATGCTTCCTGACCTGTGCCTCGATAACAGATGGTGTCTACCTAAGTGGGATTTATGCCGTGCATACTCTAAGCCAGGAGTTTTGTGCATGGGTACTAGACCTGGTACCAGGGAAGCACAGAAGAACGGTATGGATTCTGCAGCAACAAGCTCAGCAGTGATTACCAGAAGAATGGCAGCCAAACTAGCAGAGACAGAAGTCCAGGCTGAGACTGTATAGCCAGCACCAGTCATGCAAAAAGAACATGCAGTGACCCAACCCGAAAGCCTGACTGCCTTTTTCAAGTGGTGGGCTATACAACAAAAAGAGACAGAGAAACAAAGGAAAGAGGAGATTTTTATTTTATTTATTTATTAAATTTTGTTAACCGTGTAAGCCCACTGGGCCCCGGAGGTCCCTTTTTCAGGGGCGACCCGGAGTTAGTTACATAGAGTTGAACAAGTACAGTTAATAGATACAGAGTAGTACATTGCATACAAGTGTACAATGTTTTTATACAATATTTGGGCAACAGTCAATAGATACAGAGTAGTACATTGCATACAAGTGTACAATGTTTTGTAACACCACACAGCATCCGTAGCAGCTGTTAGGTTGAGAGCAGGTAGTACTTTAAAAATATACAAGCAAAGTGGTATATGTCTTTAAAAGGTGCAGTGATTACAATTGTAGTTACTAGATTTATATAAGAGAGGGCAACTATTAACAGGGGGAGTACCCTAGGTCAGCTGTGGTAATTAGATGCCTGGGGCGTGATTTAGCTAGCCTTCCGGACATTCGCAAGAGCTGAGATTTTGGAGGTGAGCATGTAACCCTGTCTGAAAAATAGCTGGGGAGGGTGCTTCTTGTAGTTGACAGGGGACTTGTTCCACAGTGTGGGTGCTATATGGGCGAAGGACTTACTACCTGCTGCAGACCTGGGCCTGGGCTGTTCAAGCAGTTTTTTGTCCGAAGTGCAAAGTGGCCTGCTGGGGCGTTTTGGGGTGATTAGCCCAATGAGCCCTGCAGGTGGGTCATTGGAGAGGAGCTTGTATGTCCAGTTAGTAGGGGGTACTGAAGTCTTAGGTTCAGGGTGGGCCATTTGAGTACAGCAAGGACTTCGTAGTGGTGGGTCCTTGGGTGGGCTTTTGTAGTGAATTGTGCGACTTTGTAGTACTATGTCTGTAGTCTACCACAGTCTAACTTAGAAATGATGAGTAGGGATGGGGCCGCATAGGTAAGAGTCGGTAGGAGGACACTCTGAGTGATTGCCAGCCTTGCCTCAGGTATCAGATTGGCGCTTAGTCGGTAGAGTAGTCCGAGTTTTTGGTGGATGTTTTTGGCCACCAAGTCTACATGCGGTTTTAGTGTGAGTCCTTGGTCCAATGTAAGACCTAAATATTTGAAGGATTGTACCACTTCGATAGGAGAGCTGGATGAGGTGACCAGTGGGAGAAGATGTGCCCAAGAGGGACCCAGGGATTTGGGACCAAACAAGAGTGTTTTGGTCTTGGTAGGGATGAGAACTAAGTGACTCTCGTCCAACCATGCTTCAGCCTGGGAGAAATCAGCCTGGAGTAGGGATCCTAGATCATCCTGATGTGGCGCCCCTCTGTAGAGTACTGCATCATCGGCATACTGCACAACGGAGCTGCCACCGCAGTGGTGACAGAGATCATTGATGAACAGGGAGAACAGGAGCGGGCCCAGGATGGAGCCTTGTGGCACGCCCTCCATTAGCAGTAGAGGGTCAGAGGTAGCACCTCTCCACTTGACTTGCTGGCAGCGGTCAGTCAGGTAGTTGCTGAACCAGTTCAGGGAGTGTTGGTCAAGTCCAAGTGTGCTCATTTTGTTTAGTAGGAGTGGGTGATCCACCAGGTCAAATGCCTTGGACAGATCTCTAAAGACTGCCCCTGTGGAAGTGCCCTTGTCCAGGGCAGCTAGGACGTTGGAGGTAAACCTGATGAGGGCTGTATCAGTCCCATGTTTTTGCTGGAACCCATGCTGTGAGGGGGCCAGGAGCTGATTGTTTTCCAGGTAGTCCCTCAGTTGGCCATAGATGAGCCGCTTCTGGATCTTTGCTAGGTGGCAAAGAATAGAGATGGGTCTGTAGTGGCCAACTGGATCTCTGGATCCATCCTTGTGGATTGGGACCACGTGAGCCTGTTTCCACATAGTGGGGACAACTCCTTCCTGCAGGGATCTGTTTATTAGCACAGTGATAGGTAAGGCTATGGCAGGGGCTGCAGCCCGCAGCCGAGGGTCCAAACTGTCGGGTCCTGGTGATCCCCTAGGTTTTAAAGATTGCAGGAGGGGTAGCACTTCTTTGACACATACAGTTCTTAGGTGGAAATGGGGGCTCAGAGGGTCCTGCGTTTCCTTGACTGAGGGACCCTGGTGACGAGGTTGGTGGTCTTCTCTGTAGATGGCCAGGTCCGTGAAGAAGCTATTGAAGGCAGCGGTGGCCTCTCCACCATCGGTTATAGTTAGCCCACTGCAGGTAATATTGACCTGCTGTGGTTTGTCTGTTCCTTTTAACAATGAGTTGATGCAGGTCCAGAAGGACTTAGGGTCGGACAGGGTGTCTCGCTGAAGGACTCTGAGATATTCCCTTTTGGCAGATTTTGAGTCTTTCTTGCATTTGTTCTGCAAGGACCTGTAATCAGCAAGGTCGGCTGGGCTATTAGAGTGCCTTGCTTTTTTCCAGACCTTGTCTCTGCTTAACATTAGGGTTTTAAGTTTGCGCGATATCCATCTGTGGCACTGCCCTTTCGCTCGTCTTTTCCGTAGTGGAGCGTGCAGGTTAGCCACCGCTGAAAAAGTGTGTTGGAAGTACCGAGCAGCATCATTGATACTACCTAGCATACTTAGTGATGCCCAGTCAGCATTTCTCAAGGAGTTCTGGAAGGCCTCAGGGGATAAGCCAGAGATGTCCCTGGCTATTTTGAGCCGGGGGGTGGTCCTGGGCACCCTGTTTTTCCAGATGCAGAAGGTGGGGTAGTGGTCACTCAATGCATCAGACATCACACCGGCCACTTGGATGTTGTTTGGATTACACACTAGGATCCAATCAAGGGTGGAGTGATTCCCAGTCTTTAGATTTTGCTTGGTGGACTCTGTGATGACCTGGGTCAGGTTAGCTTCTTGGAGCAAGGCCCTATGGGCTTGTTCAGAGGCTGGATCCCACCTCAGGTTGTAGTCATCAAGGACTAGCAGCTCCACAGATGGATACCCTGTGAGGGCACTTGTCAGGCTCTGGAGGGCAGTACTGCCACCAGGGGGGGATTATAGATACAGCCTATGGTTAGGTGCTTTGCTTGGTCCAGGATGATCTGGATGAAAAGGGGATTCAAGGGCTGAGGGGCTTGGCAGTTCAACAGAGAAGGGCGAGGCCTCCAGAGAGGAGTTCACATAAATTAGGACACCACCTCCTTTTTTTCCCCTCTCGGTTCTTTCTAAAGGAGTGGTAGTTTGCCAGCTCCACTGCGTGAGGAAGAATGTGAGGCTTCAGCCAGGATTCGGAGATGGCTAGCACATCTGGCATGTACATCTCCACCCATGACTGGACCGCATGCAACTTGGGTCGCAAGCTGCAGATGTTCATATGGGCAACTCTCAGGCCTTTGGCAAGGTGCCATGTGGGGTCAGTGAGGGACCCCAAGGTGGTGTTAGCAACACTAGGGCCTGGGTTGGGTTAGATGTCGCCTAAGTTCATTAACAGGGCGAGGACAGGGAGGCGGAGGATCCCCTGCCAGATTTTGGGAGGTAGTGTTGACTGCTTTTTTGTTGCACCTGCTAGTAAGTTGTAGCAGGTTCCCCTTCGCATTAGGCCATGCGTCAATATCAGGGTATCTGGGGTAGTGATGCAGCAGAGAGAAAAAGAAATTCAGCATTTAGAGGTGCAGAGAAAAGAGATGCAGTGACAGGAGCAGTGTTGGCTGGAGGCCTCACAAGCTATCAAAGCTGGAGGATTTGGCACAGGTCCAGCAGAGCAACAAGACACAAACAACTTAAAGGATATTAAACTTACAAACTTGTGTCCCTCAGATGATACTGAAGCATACCTGACAACATTTGAAAGGGTTGCTGCAGCCTGCCAGTGTCTTATAGTAATGTAATCACAGTCAGTTACTGGCCAGTGACCAAAGCAGCAGTGGGCAATCAGGACGGCACCTTATCTGACAGGTAAAGCCCAACTTGCCTACAGCAATAGGGACACTACACAGTCAGAAAACTATGACCTGGTAAAAAGAGAAATCCTGAAAAGGTATGACATCTCAGGAGAGACCTACAGGCAAAGATTCCCTTTCCGGAAGTACAACTCAGTCAACAACCCTCAAGTAGCCTTTACCCGACTCACAGAACTCCTTATTAAATGACTGCAACCAAAGGGCAAAACAGTCCCACAGATCATCAACACACTGAAATGGAACAGTTTATCAATAACCTGCCTACAGATATGCAGCTTTGGGTAAAAGAACACCAACCAGAAAGTAGGGAAAAGGCCGTTTCTTTTGCTGCAGACTACCAGATGGCCAGACAGACGCCATAGCAGCGAGGTAACAGCCAGGCACTGGTAAGACCCTCTTTTTCCCAATTTAACTCCAAGTCTGATAAGAACTCTGGTGGGGGTTAGCAAATCTGCACCCAAAGACTTTACTTGCTATAACTGTAATAAACCAGGCCATACTGCAAGAAACTGCTGTAGTAAGGAGGAAAACACTGGAGCAGATTTGTCCTTAGCAAACTGAGGCAAGTACTTAACAGATGACAAGGTGGGAGATAAGACTATGAAGGGATTTATAGATTCAGGAAGCTGACAGACCCTAGTGCATGTTAAAGTGCTGGGAAAACACTGTGCAAAAGGACCAGGTACTGGTGTCATCTGCATTCACAGAGGCAATCAATACTATCCTACCACCCAAGTGACTCTGAATATTAATGGGGTGTCATACTAGATTAAAGTGGGGGTAGTACCTAAGTTACCTGTACCTGTGAGTATTGGAAATGACTTTCCAGGATTTGCTGAGCTAATCATAGAGGGAGAAAAACCTGCAGTTTCAGCAGCTGTGATGACAAGAGCTCAGGCAAAGAAAATCTCGGATGATGAGGGACTCTTTTGGCGATTTATCCGGAAGTCCAGGAAAGAAAGATGCCTGAAGAAACAGTGGCAACAAAAGACTAATGGACATAAGGGGTTACTACATGAAAATGCTGAAACTAAACTGAAAACTGATTGTGATTCTGTTTCAGAGCAAGCTAACAATGTTTCTCTCCATGGTTATTTTAAACAGCTGGGGTGCAACCAAAACAACATGAATCAATGTTTAAAAAATGTAATGGGTTACTATACAAAGTTCACGTTAAACCTCAAATGTAGGAATAGATAGAACAAGTGGTTATACCACAAAAGTATATATCTGAGTTGTTACAGATAGCACATGACAGTCCTATGACTGGTCACTCTGGGAGGGACTGCACCCTTGCCAGATTATTGTACAAATTTTACTGGCCTGGAAATCATGAAGATGTTGCTACCTATTGCAGTTCCTGAGCTGAGTGTCAGAAAGTAGCCCCAGTGACTAAAAAAGAAAAGGTGCCCCTACCCTTAATAGATGTGCCTTTTGAGAGAACTGCAATGGATGTGGTTGGCCTCAGACAAAAGTAAAAAGGGTAATTGATCCATTTTGGTAGCATTTAAAACAAAGAAACATGTCAGGTCATTTTAGGGCTGGCTGGTTATTATTGGAGATTTATTCCCAACTTTGCCCAGCTAGCTACTCCCATCACCGAACTCACGAAGAAACGGTTCCCGAATAATGTGAAATGGACCTCAGAGTGTGATGAACCTTTTCGGGCCATCAGGGCTGCATTCTGTTCAGCCCCTGTTTTAAGAAGCCCAGACTCTGAAAACCAATTTTCGTTACACATAGATGCATAAGAGGTAGGCCTAGGTGCAGTCTTGAGTCAGCATACAGAGGGGAAGGAACATCCCATTCTATATATCAGTAGGAAGTTGTATGACAGAGAGAAGAGGTACTCCACTATTGAAAAGGAATGTCTTGTGGCAAAGTGGGCCATGGAGTCCCTTAAGTTTTATTTGCTAGGACCTGACTTTGTGCTTACAACAGATCATAATCCTTTCTGTTGGCTTAGCCAAATGAAGGATAAACATTCAAGTATCACAAGGTGGCACCTGGTATTACAGTCATTTAAATTTAAAGTGATGTACAAATCTGGGAAAGAGAATGTCAATGCTGATTTTCTGTCAAGATATGGATCAGGAATTGAGAATTCCGAAGGCTGAAAAAAACAAAATGTGTGAGTTTAAACTCAACTGTTTGCTATACTGCATATGCACTGAACTGAAATGGTTATAAGCTAATATTAGAAGAGTATTAAAAGAAAGTTTTGGAAACCTGTTTTTTTTTTAAAACAAGCTCCCTCTTAAAGAGGGGGGTATGTGACAGGGCTGAATAAGGTCCTGCCCCATTTGTTATGCAGAAAGAGTTAAACGCTAGGATCTGTTCTACCCTCTCCTTTTCTGTCTCTTGTCTGTCTGGTTGCACAACCAAATGTTCTCGTGAGACCTATGAACTGATCAATCTGATGGTCTCCCGATTTTCCGTCTCTCACTATCTCTCTACTTTTACCTGCTGTTTCTGTCTTTTCTTCCCCCCTGCATAGCTGCGGTTATAAAATATGTGTGAATCTTTGTGTGAAACTGGGATCCATTTGGTTTGAAAATGTATATAGTTATACTGTTGAAATGATTGCAAAAAGCTATTTGGAATTTAGGGGGTTAACCTGAGATGCAGTTTGAGCTCCTCTCAGGTTTGTTGCACCTGCAAAGAAACTGACAAGAACATTTTGTGAGAAACAGGATGTCTCTTAACGAGTTCCCAGGCAAAGACTTAAAAAAGAGCAGCAATACTTTTGCTAGCAAGTAAGAGACAGAGACTGAGATTTGGAATTGAAAAAAAAAACCTCAGATGAAGGACTTTGTTTTCAATGCTTGTACTGCCTTTGTAAATAGTTCTACCAAACAATTTTTATTTTTAATTTTTCTGTTATTGATAATAATAAAATGCTACTTGCAAATTTTACAACTACTCCTGGTCTTTCTATGCTTCCTGACCTGTGCTTCAATGACAAAACTAATCAACTGTTGCATTGGTTCAGCCTGTCTCATCACCCACTATGTCCTCTCCTGTCATTTCTTCTCATTCAAGTCCCCATATCACATTTCTCTTGTGAGAAGGTAGCCAGCTAGCAAACAAGACTACAAGCTAAGTGCTACTCAAATTCTCAACAGAGCTCTCAAATACCTTTCGAGGTGATTTCCTGACTCTGGAGCCTACCAACAGCTGGTGCTCACTAGTTGCAATGCTAATTACCAGCCTGTTTGCTTTTCAACATTAACCTGCTTTATTCTTCATTATACTTCAAAATAATGGACTGGGGGACGTTTTATATCATGAATATATAAGCATATGAATAGTGCCAGCAGAAAAAGGCCTTACTGTCTATCTAGTCTGCTCGAGTTTGGAGAGCACCCCAAGTAACTACTGAGGGATCTGAGTCAGACCTCCCCCCGCTTTCTATTCCTCCCTTCCCTACAATAATCCCCTTCCCCCAACTCCCCCATGAAACTTTTCCTTTTACTCTGTACCAACTTCTCTTGAAGCTGTCTACTGTCTTCAGGGAGACAGCTTCCTCTGGAAATTCATTCCACTTTGCCACCACCCTCTCAGTGAAAAAGTATCTCCTCATTTCCCTCTTGAAGCGTCCCCCCATCAGCTTCAGGCAAGTGCCCCCTAATGGTCCTGTTCTCACTAAGGTTGAAGAGACCCTCAGGTTCACTTTCTTGAAACCCTTAAGGTATTTAAAGGTCTCGATCACGTCATGCCTTCTATCATCCAGGGAGCACATATTGAGATCTCCGAGTCTATCCTTGTATGGCCTGCCTTGTTAACCCTGGATCATACTGTTCACCTTCTCTGTACTGTCTGTAGTAGGCTGATGTCTTTCTCTAGGAAAATACTTCAATACTGCACGCTGTACTCAGGATGTGGCTGAAACAGTGACCTGTACAATGGCAGAATCAGCTCTGCTTTTCTATTGGTTATACCCTTGGCTATACAATTGAGCATCTGATTGGCTTTGGCCACTGCTTTCTTGCAGTGTGCTGAGTGCCTCAGGTCCCTCATGATTATCACACCTATGTATTTCTCCTCTTTTGACTTCACACCCAAGTGCAACACTTTACCCTTTTTGGCAATGATGCCCAGTTGACAAATATCTGACCACCTCTCCAGTATAGCCAGGTCCTACCTAATGTCCTTCTCCCCTCTTCTGTGTTCACTCACCCACAGAGCTTTGTGTTGTCTGCAAACAGGCATATCTTGCCTTTTACCCCATCTGCAATGTTGCTGATAAAGACGTTGAGTAACACCGGCACGAGCACTGAGCCCTATGGGACCCACTAGTGACTGGTCTAGACTCTAAGAATTCCTTCCTAACCACTACCTTGTGATGCCTATCTTGCAGACAGTGTTTTGCCCACCTAGCCAGCATTGTCCCTACTCCCAAGTCCTTCAGCTTCCCAGTTACTCTCCTGTGGGGAAAAGAGTCAAAGGCCTTGCTGAAATCTAAATACAGTATGCCACTGCTTGGCCCCTGGCCACTGTCCTGTTTGCCCAGTCAAAGAAATCAGGTTGGTCTGGCAGGATTGCCCTGACATAAACCCATCCTGCCTATCATCAAGGAGCCCATCTGCATCCAGAAAGTTTACCAGTCTTTCCTTCAATATGGTTTCCATTAACTTCTCCACTATCGAGACCAGACTGACCAGCTGATAATTACCGGGGTTGTCCCTCAGCCCACTCTTGTGTAGCGGCACTACATGTACTCTCCTCCAGTCCAGAAGTACTTCATTCAACTCTAAAGAGGTATTAAACAGGTCCGCCAGGGGACCCGCCAGCAAATCTACTTACTCTCTCAGTACATTTTGGTGCATGCCATCTGGTCCTGGGGACCTGTTCATCTTCAGGGCCTTTAATCCTTTCCTCACCCTATCAGTTTTAATCCCCCTCCGTTACCTTTCCCCTTCTTCCCTTGGGGTACTGAGCTCTCCTGCTTCATGAAGACTGAACAGAAGTACTTGTTAACTACCCCTGCTTTGTCCACACTATGCTCCACCCATCTCTCCTCCCTTTTCAGCCTGACCATCCCATCCTTGATATCCTGCTTCTCCTTGATGTACTAGAAAAATAACTTTTATCCCATTTTAATCCACTCTGCTAGCTGCAGCTCCTTCTTGGCCTTGGCTAATTGTATTGCATTGCTCACCTCCCTTGCCTTATTGCAGTACTTCTCCCTGTCCTTGTCCCTACTGGTATGCTTATACTTTCTGAAGGCTATCTTCTTGCTCTTTACTGCCTGGGCTACCTCAACAAACCAGCTGGGCTTCTTGGCTCTGGATTTTTTGCTGTTTATCTTGGCACACTCATTAGTGGTTGCCAACAGCCCTTCCTTGATAATGGCCCATTTCTGGTCTACCCCCAGTTCCTTTCTGATCCCAGCAAAATGCCCTTCTAGAATGCTCCCCATCCTACTGTGGTCTGCCCTCCTGAAGTCTAGCACCTTTATTTTTGTCCCAGTCTTCTCCTTTCCCATGTCCAGGTGAAACACACCATGTGACAATCGCTTCCTGCTAGTGCGGCTTCCACATTCACCTCCTTGACATGCGCACCGATAGTCAGAACCAGGTCCAGTATTGCCCTCTCCCAAGTGGGTTCTAGGACACATTGTTTCAGGAAATAATTCTGAAATGCCTCCAGCAGCACTTGTGTTCTGGTACAGGTGATAGCAGAGATCTTCTATTCCACCCTAGGCATACTGAATTCTCCCATAATGACTACCTCCCTCCTGCAGGACATTTCCATAATTTTGGGCCCCAGCTTCCTGTCCAAATCCTCATCCTGGTTCGGTGGCCTGTACATCACTCCTATCCTAAGCTTTCTACCTTTTGTTGACTGTACCTGTACCCACAGCACCTCTGTCTTTCCATCCATCTCCTCCTCTCTAGTACAGGTTATCCCTTCCCTCATGTACAGAGCCATACCCCCCACCTACCCCCTATCCCCTATCCCTCCTATACAGTTTGTACCCAGGATGGAGAGGTCCCAGTCCTAGTTTGGCATGGCCCATGTCTCAATGATGGCAGCCATGCCCACCTCCCTCTCTGTCATCAGTGAATGCAGCTCAGTCATTTTGTTCCACAAGCTCCTTGCATTCAGAGACACAACCCTCCACTGTGACCAAAGTCCCTCTCCACCCCTGGCCTGCCTACCCGGGCCCACCCTCCTGCCCTCTCATTTGTCTCTTCCTCCTCTTGCCCTGTTGCAGCGGAGGGCTTATGGCCACCTCCTCCAGATAATGAAGGGTATTATGACTCCTGCTGCCACCCCCATCAGTTTAAATTCAGTACCCTACCAATATAGTCATTGAATCTGGCTTTCAGTAGTCTTGTGCCCTCTTTGTTAAGGTGTAGCCTGTCTCGTGTATAAAGGTCTGTTCTCCCATGTGCTCCCCCAGTCACAAATTAGGCCCTAGTGTTCCCTACTGCCAGGAATTATAGAGTGATGGTAAATGGTAGGACTGTGTGAATACCGAATATTATTTCCTGAATATCATGAGTAATGAGCTATTCCTTATTCAGAATCTGAATAACGAATAGCCATAACCTCCCCACCCTCAGATAGCACCCATAAACCCTTCCCCCCAAGTTCCCCAACCACTTTTACAATTAAAAAAAAAGCAGCAAATTCTTTGGGGGTAACCAGCACAACCTGACCCACCTCCATGGCCGGCCACCCGCCAGGTTTCAAACTTTCATTACTAATTTAAAAGTTAAAACAGTCCTCCTGTGGTACATCCTCATCCTTCCCCCCCGGTAGCCAGCAGCAGCCCCCCGCCTGCCCCCAAACCCTGCCTGCACCTAAAGAAGAGTAAGTAAATGTAAGAAAAAGGCAGCCGGCACAGCCCGCCCTCCTCCATGGCTGGCTGCCTTCTTGTGCATGAAACCACGCTTGCTTACGTTTATATAGAGAATGAGCTGATCATGTGGTCAGCTCATTCTCTATATATTTTCTCTATCTATTTAGAATAAAACCACTGTTTGAACACTGTGCTACAATGGTATCCTTTCAGCACACTTAAAACAATTCATGTTTATCTTATTTATAGTTCATTCCGTGGCTTATCTAATGCACATTTTACTAAAGGAATGATTCTGTATTTGTTCTCCATTCCTTAAAGGGGACGGGAATATTTTCTGTTGTGTAGTTGCCTGTAATGTTCCTAGTTTGTTATTCAGTGCTTGGAAAATATATTATGTGAAAAAGCTGTATTGTTCTGTATTGATAAGCAATATGCTGTATAATTCTCTTCATAGAGCCAGCAATTACCAGGATCGGTATCCTCTGCAGGCACAGACATTGCCTGACCTATGAAGCTCTGAACTTGGCAATTAACAGTTCACTCATCACCTTGATTGACTACGGCCTAGCTGTCTATGGCTCTGCTACTGACACAGCACTCCAGCGCCTCTCAATAGCCTTAAACAAAGCCTGCCGCCTCTCATTAATGCCCCAAAACTCACCCACACCTGTGAGCTTTATGCGCGATTGGACTGGCTTCAATTGAAGGACAGACTACTTTATCAAACCTGCCTACTCGCAAAAAAAGGTCTCACTTCAAGGAGTTCTGAGCCTTCTATCACCACCTATACATGCCAGGCACAACAGGAACTCGACTACACAAGTATTCCATGTGCCCAGGTGCTGCAGAACTATGACCCAGTGATCCTTTGCTCACCAGACCCCTCTGTGGACAAATGGTCTACCACCTGACATCGCCAGAGCTACAATTCTTGTTTCCTTTAAGTGCAGACTCCGTTAGCATCTCACTGACAATAGCACCTGTAGGTGCCCCTGCTAGTCTGTGCCCGCAGCTTTAGTCTGCCTCAGCAGTTCCAACTCCTGGCCCGCCAGGTTAAGTCTTTGCCCAAGCTCTTGCCTCCCACCCCCTTTGCCCTAGCACTTGCCTCCCACCCCCTACCCCTTGGCTCCTTGCTTTCCCTCTGTCCTCCCTATCCCAGTTCCTACTGCCCCTCCCTACCTCACCCTAACAGTCTACCTCTGCCTCTCTCTCTTCTGCAAGATGCTGGCATACCGTGTACAATGCCTTAGCACAATTTGTGAACTGCTTGTCATTGCAACCCATGTACTGTTTAATTTTTTGTACTCTGTATGTATAATTTACTGTAACTATATTGTGTCTTCTTGTGTTACTGCATCTAACATGGAATCTCTCAATGAGCATCAGCTCACAGGTGTCATCCAAGACTTCAACAAATAAAAAATAAATAAATTAGAAGTTTTGACTGTCATAATCTGTGACATGTACACAATACCAAGTATGAGCTGTTCACCTATGACAGTAATGCTAAAAGCTCAGCACACAAACCATGACACAGTCAGCAGTGCAAACTGCTAGTTCTATGAAGAGAATTATACAGAATGTTGTCCATAGAAAGACAATTGTGTGAAATACAGTTCTTCTCGTCAGCTGTTATTCACGCACTGCCTAATAAAGATCATTAAGGGGTTACCATTTCTGGAAAAAAGAACATTACAAACAGCTGCCAATTAGAAATAATTCCCTATCCTCTTTAAAAATTGTATAGATGTTAACCTTTGCTGTATTAATAAGCTTGCGTTTTCTGTTTATAAATTGCATAGTGAATATGGTTGTGACAAGCTCATTGCCAGGACTTTCCAGCTCCTTGTTAGCATTCAGATAGATTTACCACTGTTGCGACTGCAGTGTATTTCAGAAGGTTCCCAAACACAAAGTAGAAGTGCCCTCTCTTTGTTCTACATAATGCATGTCATAAAAAGTAACTGTAAGAACTATATTTATTTTCTGCAAGATAATTAATGCTGTCACCGCCCCCATCAGTTTGATGTACTTGCAAAGTCAGCCTACTCCATAATAGTAAGGCATTTATTATTTAGCTGGCTCCTGTAATTGCCTTATTGCTATGATAAGGTATGTCATTTAGATAGGATAATATGTAAGTAATGAGCCACAACAAGGTGTGCATAAAAATTTTAAGGCACACCCCAAGGGTATAGTGAGGCACAAGGCCAAAAGTAAAGTGTCATTATGCCCTTGAGAAGTGCATTAAAATCTTTTAATGCATACCCTGGAGTGGCTTATCACACTTTTATAATATAAAATGGCAAGAAAAAAATCTAGAAATCTCACTGGCTAAGAGAAGTCATCTGACTGTGCATTAAATCTCTATAAATGCATGGTCAGGTACTGAATCTCATTTTCCTCCTCAAAAAAACTACCTAGAACCATTTTGTAAGTGTAATAAGCCCCTCTGGGGCATGCAACATAGGATTTTAATGCACTTTCTGGGGTGTAAGGGCATTCAGCCTTTGGCCTCATGCCTTACTACATCCCTGGGGTGTGCACTGAATACAGAATAATGCATGGGTAGGGTGCATAATGAGAATTTGCACACCCGAGGTGTGGGATGCTACATAAACCCCGAGTGCAAAGCTCGAGGGGTTCAACAAAGCATCCCACACTGAAGTTGTACATAAATCTTGAGTTTGGCACTCTTCCCTATGTGATGTTTTATGTAAGTGCTGGGGACTGTTTTTTTGCCAAGCTACCGTGTTAGACTGCAGCTACTGTGTTAGATGGAAAATAAAAAGTAGTTAAAAAAACACTGGGTATATCTGTTTCATTCTTCTTTACTTTGACAGGCAAGTTTAGAAAAAAAAAAACCACCACAAATGATTGCAATACAAATAAGCAGGCAATTTAAAATGAACTGTATTAAAAAAAGTACAGCAGGTACTTGACCTTGACAGTTTCTCAAACTGTCACAAAACAACAAAGCAGCAAAACAGGAATTGCATCCAAACAGGAAGAGAACTAGTGACAGTAAAATATCAACAGAAATCTGTTTTTATTATTTAGTTAGATTTTGTTGACCAAGGTAAGCCCACTGAGACCAGAGATACCTTTTTTCAGGGGCGACCCGGAGTTGAGAATACCAACCACTTTACATTAGGTATGGATACAGTAACACAGTATGAGTACATTCATAGTCAGTAGGGTACATTTATACAATTTCAGTTTCATTGCATCAGGGCTACAGTATCAATTGGATTTTGCTTACAGGTAGTCCAAGGGGAGAGAGATTTTAGTCATTAGTCATTGGGAGGGGATTGGGATGAGGACATGATCTAGTGGTTGCAGCCGCAGAGGTTCAGCTCAGTGAGGTACACTTTAAGACCTGCTTTGAACGAGGAGAGGGAGGACTTGTCTAGTAAGCTTGCGGGGAGCAAGTTCCAGAGGTGAGGGGCCGTGAACTGAAAGGAGCATTTACCTTGGTTGGTCCGAATGTGAGGGATGTTCAGGAGTCGACTTGTGGTGGACCGGAGGTTACAGAGGGAGACTTTGGAGGTGAGCAGGTCACTCAGGTGAGGTGGGTGGCCAAGGGAGGTGAATTTATAGGTGAGGCAGGCGGTGGCATAGGATAATTTATGCTTTAGGGTTGGCCAGAGTAGGTCGTAGAGAGCCTCACAGTGATGCCTCCTAGGGGAGGAGTTGGTTCCAAAGTGGGCAATGCGGTGGTAGAGGGTAGTGAGTTTGCTTAGCTCTGACTCCCTGAGAGACAGGAATAGGGGGGAGCCGTATAGCAGTGCGGGAAGGAGGTTGCAGTTTGCTATGGCACGTCTTGCTTCTCAAAAAATGGCGTTACCCAGGCGGTATAAGAGGCCAAGCCTCTGATGCATGGATCTGGTTAAGGCACCAAAATGAAGTTTGTAGGCTAACTCCTGGTCAAGGAGTACCCCAAGGTACCTGAACTGGTCAGAGACTTCTACTGGCCTTCTAAGGGCAGACGAGAGTTGGAGTAACCCACTGCGGTCATTGCCCAGCCGTCAGGTCCCGAAGAGGACTGCTTTTGTCTTTTCTTCGTTAAGTTTTAGGTGGTTAGCAGTGAACCACACTTTGAGCGTTGTGAGGCTGGCCTGAAGTTTGGCGGAGATAACCGAGGGTTGGGGGGTCACTGTAGTAGATTACAGTGTCATCCGCACAGAGGATAAGATTGCAAGGTGCACAATCCTCTTCAAGGTTGTTTAGGAATAGCGAGAATAGTAGGGGGCACAGGATGGAGCCCTGGGGTACCCCAGAGGTCACAGGTCTGGGGTTGGAGTGTGCTCCCTGCCAGCGGACTCTTTGGGATTTATTTGTCAGGAAGCTAGTGATCCTGGAGAGTGAGAGCTGATCCAGGCCAAGGCAGTGAAGTTTGGCAAGGAGAAGCTCATGGTTGACCAAGTCAAAGGCCTTGGATAGGTCAATGAATAGGGCGCCCGTTGGTGTGCCTAGGTCCATGGCATGAAGTATGTCCGATGTTAGCCAGATGAGGGCGGTGTCGGTGCCGTGACCTTTCCGAAAGTCGTGCTGGACTTTGGAGAGGAGCAGGTGTTGTTCCAGGTAGTCTTGAAGTTGGTCATAGACAAGTCTTTCCTGGATTTTTCCCAGGGGGCAGAGAAGAGAGATGGGCCTGTAGTTCTCCACTCTGTCCCGAGTTCCTTTTTTGTGGACAGGAACAATGGTCACAACTTTCCATTTACTGGGGACCGTCCCTTCTTGGAGGGATCTATTGATGAGCAGGGTGACAGGGTAGGTGATGGCTGGGACTGCAGCCTTCAGTAGCCGGGGCTCCAGAAAGTCATTGCCAGGAGAGGACTCGGGTTTTATTTTGTGCAGGAGGGGCAGTACTGTTTTGGGCTCAACTAGTTCAGGTGGAATAAGGGGTGAGGTAGCACCCTGTCTGCGAGGGGGAGGGAGGGGGTCCCAGGCACTGCTGGGAGGTGGCTGCTGGGGTTTGTAAAGGATGCACAGCTTCCAGCCACTTTAGTAGGGTCGTTGAACTGAGTCTCAATTTTGGAGTGAGGCGTCATGCTCCTTTGAGGGGCCTTTGAGGAGAGCATTTATGTGGCCCCAGAATTTCTTTGGGTCACTTAGGTGGCCAGTTTGGAGGTCCCTGAGGAATTTTGATTTGGCCTGTTTTGTGGCTTTAGTGTTTCAAAAGTGCAGAAACATGAACATCTTGTATTTTGCTAAAGATCAGTGACGCTCCCAAATTGTGTTGCCGTAACTATATTCAAATGAGATGTGCAGTTCAGAGGTTGCTATGATTTCTGTGAGAGGGGGAGAGCGAGAGGGGGGGTCTCAGTTTTTGATTTCTTAATCAGGTTGCAGCAGGATAATGTGTCCTTCTCTTGGTGAGGTGAGTTTGCATCAAAAAAATTACACTGAGACAAAGGTTGCGGACACAGGTTCTGTAAATTTCAGATGAATATTTATACAACTTGTATGGTTTGCTGCACAGCTGAGGCAGCACGAGCTGTCCATAGGAGAAGATGATGCACGTTCACCGTTACAACCTGCATGTTACAACAGTGCATTAACCAGCTTTTCTAATACAATCCTATTATGCACACTCAGTTGTGGCTTATTACTTACATAAAATGGCTTTTATGTACTGAAACTAAAACAAATTAAATATAATAAAATTTCAGTTTAAAATAAAAATATGGTGGATTTTTGTTGTCATAAAAATGATTCGGAATGCTTCACTGAATCAAGAACTAGTTCTGTTTGTAACAGCAGGTACCTGTAGCGCTTCTGAGTAACTTTAGTATTCGGCACAGCATGCTGCCCTCTCATTTTTGAGCTACTTGCTGGGGACCACAAGTCTTTCTGCCTCCTGGTCCCACTGGAGTTTGCAACGGGGGACAGAGAGCAGCCTGAACATAAATTTTTTTGTTAGCGTGAGCACAATCCCCACCCACCCCAACCCCCATAATAAATGTGAGAACAAAAGTGGTGGAGCTCACTCGCTTTTATGGGTCCCACAAACTTTTTTTTATCTAGATTTTTTTAATCTAAATGATCCTGTCATATATAGTGTTCCCTACTGTGAATATCATAACATACTGCAAATATTGATTTTACCTTTTTTCTCTGTATCATCGAATTTATGTATCACTGGATGTTTGTGAAAAAGGTCATTGTTGCTCACATACTTTCCAGTATAAAAAATAAAACTGAACTGAATTGAACTGGGTGAACCGACTTGTTCTTTTGCCCCAACAAGCACAGCAAGCTTACCTACTTTCCCGGATCCAACAAACGCATGGAGCTCACTCGCTTTCCAGGCCCTAACTCAGTGACGGCGCTAACTCGCTGACTTGATGTTTGAAGAGCCCTCCCATGCCACTCATTAGAGCACCACTTGCTTTCTGAATATTGATAGTGCTGATGGAACTGGTCCCCCTCTCCCACTTCGGCTGCTGAAGTGCTCCTTCCCCCTCACCCTGCTGTCCTCTGTACAGTTCTGTTCTGCCCACTGCCGCAGTTAGAAATGAGGCCTCTGACCACGGTTTATGTGGTGCCCCCCCCCACCCGTCCTTTGGCATGGATGGTGGCTTGCTGATTTTTAATTGTGCCTCCCTCGCTCCTTGGTGCCTGGCTGTTACTTCTGTGTGCTGGATGGTGGCTAGGCAACACAGGACATCCCAGTGTGTACAAGAGAGGAACATGTTGCGGGATTATCTGGTAAAATAAAAGGATAAAAAAATAATTATGCAAAGCACTTGTCAGCTGCCTGATGGCATGGTTCAAGAAGATGTGTAAGCGGGTGAGCTAAGTAAAACAGTAAAACAGTATTTTTTGGGTTATGGAGGCCACGCTGTTTATTTTGAGGCATTAATATATGTAGTACTTAACGTAAGTGGTGGGTGAAGAACTGCTTGGGAATGTGTTGTGAGTGTGTAATTGTAATTTTTGTGTTTTAAGATTGAGAAGAGTTTAAAATAATTGTTTTAAATATGGCAGTACAGTCTTCCCTCGCTATAACGAACCCCAGTACTACGAACGCTCAGTTATAGCGAATGGCCGTGGTGGCTCCCAACAAATGTCACTCGCTGACAGCATTTTGTGCTATTATAGCGCGACCAGATATGTGAGCACAGAACTATATAATTTGCAAGTTCAGCATGTCAGCATTATGTGGAAAAAGCCTCCCCTTAAGTAAAAAAACATTTTCTGAAACCAGAATTGGTTAATTGTTTAATTACTGTACAGGCAGTTAGTTCCTATCAGGTGCATTGAGTGAACATTTTCGTCACTCTGGGAAACTTTCCAGCAAAGCTGTTTTCAATAAAATAACTAACCTGTGTACAGCCTCAGTGTACCTGTGTTATCGCAACCTGCACAATGAAATGCTCCAGTTACTCTGTGGACACTAAGTTAAAAATCCTGGACAGGCTGAATGCCGTCGAGAGTCTTGCCAAACTGTCTTAGGAGACCGGCTTCTCTAAGTCGATGATCTATAGTGGTTTTAGCACCGACATGGAATCCTCTGCATTACAATCACAGGCGAGGCTCGATCCTGTGATGATGCAGCAGAAGAAGCATTTCTGCCAAAACTGAAAGACATGTTGCCCGGGTACTCCCCCAAACAAGTTTACAATGGGGATGAGACAGGTCTGTTTTGGCGCTGTCTCCCCGATGTCACGCTGGCTGCAAAGTCAGAAGTTAATGCCAGCAAAGGATTCAAAACAAGCAAAGAAAGGTTGACATTCCTGTTCTGCACCAATGCGACTGCCAGCCATAAACTGCTCCCACTTTGCATTGACAAATTTAAAAAACCCCGTTCTCTACTCCACACTAACAGAAGTGCACTGCCTGTGATCTATGAGATCAGCAAGAATGCATGGATGACTTGTGACATTTTCAGACTGTGATTTTTTTATTCTTTTCGTGCCATCTGTGAGGCAACATCTGCGCAAACTGGAGCTGCCACCAAAAGCAATCTTGCTGCTGGATCAGTGTCCTGCTACTCCCCCCACCCCACCCCAAGGCAGAACTAAAGTCAAGGGATGGTAAAAGCTGGACAGTTTTTCTTCCCAAAAACACAACCTCTAAGATTCAGCCCCTGGATGGCGGGATAATCGTCACGTTCAAAAAACATTACTAGAAGCGTCTCTTGAGTGAGATTGTGTCAGCTGGTGATGGGCTAACTGGCGCTCAAATGGGGGTGCAGGAGGTGCTTAAGAAAACAAATGTCTGGGACAGTATACACCTTGCTGGTGAGGCATGGGAGAAAGTCTCAGCTGCCACTATCCACCATTGCTGGGTCGCAACACTCAGCCCATCTTGGCCCCCCGAATTCAATGGACCAGCTCCTGACTTGCACGAGGAAGTGGATGCTAATGACATATCTGAAATCACGCAGCTGGCAACAGAACTCCACCTGATTGACAACAAAAATGAAGCATCAGCAACACAGCTTAAGGTCACTGATTTATTTAAACCAAAGCTGCAAGTAGATTTTGCAATTTAATGTGTCTCCTCCAGTAAACTTTTAAATTGTTGCTACAGTACAGTACTGGATTTAGCTTATTTAAATGAAATGAATTGCAGTGACAAGCACCGAGTAACTTAACTCACTTGCACTAAATACTGTATTTAATCAATTTACGTAATTTTCCACTACGTTTGTGTGTGCTGTCTGTTTTATTATTCGCATTAAATTTACTTTATTCATGTTAAATAAATCAATAAATAACTTTTCTGAACTAATGTTGTGCCCGACGTCACTTTTAAACACATTTGAGCACTTTGTGCTTTACTGTTTGTATGTGCTGTAGTGATTTTCAGCATCCCTCGATATAATAAATGTTTTACTATAACAAATACATTGCTTGTCTCCCAAAACACTCATTATAACGAGGGAAAACTGTAGTAATGGATAAGATTTTCAATATGGTGGCCACTGGCATGTTTTACTTTCATTTTAGAGTGCAGTGATATGCTTAGGTAAGTAGGTTTTTGGGGAGAGGAAAACGAGATTTGTCAGCTGACCATGCATTTATACAAACCATAATACTCGACAGGGTGGGCAGTATTGGGCTATACCAGACCACCCAGGTGTTTATAGCTCCCAGAAGGTTTGGTATAGCCCCTACCACCCACCCTGGAGGGTATTATTGCATTTAGAAAATGAGATTTAGGATGAACATTAGAAAAAGTGTTTAAAAAATTAGAAACATTACCGTAACACTTAATTTTAATGAATAAACATATTTTATGTAAAGTAGTTCCAGTACTTCTGTTACTGGCACTAGGGGATACTGTTGTGTTTTGTGTTGTGCCAGTCTGTTGAAGGTCCTGTCCTCCTCACCAACAGCAGTGTCCACCTATTATTCCTGTTCTCAATCCCACTTGCCCTTGCCTCAAGGGCCTTAAGAGGTTTTCTAAATGTCTGTGCCTTTGCAAGCTGAAACACCACATCACTGTTTTTTTTTGGGTGTGGTTGATAGATACTGTTGTTAAATATCTAACATGTGCGACCGTCGGATGGAAAACCCAGAAGCAGAGCTAAGATTGTGTTTTTGCCCCCCCCCCCCATATGAGTGGCATAGCAGTATTGTTTTGTTTTTGTAATTTTTACCATAGCGCAATCAGGAGATGGAGTAGCATTCAGAGAAGGCAATATGGTCAGCAGATGTTGCATGACCAGGACCAGGGATCTGGACATGTAGCACTGAGAGATGGCATGGCGTTGACGATCTGGCAGTGTCGGAAACAAAAAGGTGTGTGATTCTGGTGAGTTGGTGGAGAATACTTTATTGTACATTTGTTTTGCAAAGCAGGGAAAGAGTGGTGAGGGAGTGAACAGGGAAGCCATTTGCAATGGGCATCCGTGTCTGACATCAAACGTGAGTGAGTATCACTGTGTCAGTGCAGGGAAAATCACCTTCTCTCCCCCTGATCCTCGTCCCCATTGCTACTGTTTCTTAAGACAGCAGTTTAACTTAATTTAAAAAAATGGGTTGAACAGTTCAAGTGAAAATTAACACTGAGTTGGGGGGTCGCCTCCAGCTGGGTAGCTTGCTCAGTAAACAAGAAAAACAAATATGTCAGTCGGTCAGGTTTTTAAAAATGTTAATGCTGGTCTGGTACATGAATTTGGCCAGGAAAACAGGCAGCTGGCAGTAGTCTTGTTTTTAGGTGTGCATTGTTGTCTCATAAATGCCCATCTTGGCAAAGCCCTTAACCAATGACAATGCAGGAGCTGTTCAACTCATTTTCAAAAGAGATTTAATGCATGGTCAGGTGATGTTTCCCAGCCAATTAAATTACTAAACTTTTTTTCTTCCAATTTTACAATTAGAATAAAGGCCTTCAGACTTGATGTCCAAAATTAGAGTATGTAACTGGAGGCCCACTGATGTTTTCAGGATATTTCCTGTTGTGATTCTGAGCGCTCTCCAGAATGGTTCTTCAACTGGGCAACTCCAAAATGTGTATAAATGCATCCCCTCTAAGATGTCCGTATCTCCAGTCTGTCTGTGTTTGTACTAACTGTTTGGGAATTAAAGATCCCAGCCAGTACATTCCTCCTCTCTCCATTCTCTACAGTTGTCTGATGTAATCATTCATGCACCCTTCTGCAGACACTACCATTTCTGTGTCCGTAATGGTTATCTCAGTACAAAAAGGACACAGGTAGTTGACAGAGTGCAAAGCAGGGCCACCAAAATAACTACAGGTATGGGGGGAAAAGCTATGAGAAGAAGTTGGCAGCCTTTAACATGCTCACCCTGGGGGAAAAGGAGGTTAAGAGGTGACATGACCTCAGTCTTCCACATACTCAAGGGCACGCACAAGGCCTAGCTGAGATGTTGGATTTACTGTGCTCTCCAGCAAGATGCCTGGGACACACCCTGAAGCTTAGAGGTGGTAAGTTCAGGGGTAACATTAGTAGGTGCTTCTTCTGTCAGAGAGCGTTGGGAGCTGTGGTACAGCCTTCTAATGAAGACAGTGTAGATGAAGACAGCATAGGCCTTCAAGGTAAGTGTGGACAAATATGTGCTTACCAAGGGAATCCTGGGTAGTAGAGTGGGTATGGAATCCCAATACATGAGTACATGTTTTCACAGCAGAGGAGCCAACGTGATGGACCTAGACTACTGTATGACTTTAAATTACCGTCTATTCTTCATTTTCCTGTTTGGATCTTAAAGTACATCCTGAGTGGAGTCAGCTGTGCGGTAAGTAATGCCTTTATATATGGCAGAGATGTGGCCCATCAACAGAGATGAGGCCCTTCCATTTCAAACTAATAAATATTTTAGTAGAATATTTATTAACTCACTGAGATTGTTCATTACTGAGGCTGTAACTGGTTCACTCATACACAGCGGAGTTTCAGATAATGGAAATATTTAAGTATTTTCCCTTGAAAGAGCTGCCCAAACCGAATTAAATCAGCTTTAGAACATTTCTTTTTATACTCGCTCTATTAGGGCTGCTTGCAGTCTTTCAAAGGAATTGAGAAAAGTGAAAGCAATAACTGCATTTGGAATAGGGGAGTCACAATGCCTGTCTTTTATAATAGCTACTGCGTCTGTTGTTGTATATAGTAGTCTAAGCTGAAGACCCAGCAATAGGAGCAGAATAGATGGACCAAATGGCCTTTTTCCTGCTGGCTTCTTTGTATGTTCGTATATTGCAATAACTTTTTTTTCTGATAAAGCACAATTCATCACAATAAACTGTGAACGACTGAGGTTTTCAGTCCACTGCCACATCACGCAAAAATCATACCAGATGATACAATATCATATTACAGTCACTGTGATTGCTGTTTCCAAGGTTACACTTAAAAATTTCATAGCGTGACATTCATAGTATGAAGTTCATATATTTTGATGACATCGTACTATGTCTTTCCTTTGGCCAGCTGCAAGCTCTGGAACCTCTCCCACTGTTAAATTGTCCTCTAGGAAAGACAACCACAGCCATGCTCAGCTCCCACCTGCCCAATCACCTGGAGCTAACTCATCTGGAGGGATCTTCTGTACACAGCTCCAGATGTAAAGCTGTCACTCAGATCTCATAGGCAGATGGAGGAGGAGACGCCAGGGCTCAGGACTCTGCAGTTAAACTCACGGGGAGGTGGAGCACAGGGGTGCCACAGGCCAAGCCACTGTTCTTTTCCCCTACGTTCTACCAGTCCTTCCCATTCTATTCTCGGTGTGTGTGTGTGTGTGTGCAAACGGACAGTGTCAAGCTGTGCAACCAACTCCACCCTACCCTCATTTCCCACACACAATGCATCTGTACTTGCTGCCTTTCTGAGTGACCAAAAAAGACAGAAGAAGAGTGTGGAACCCCACCCATCTAATCTTGAAGGAAGAAAGCATGTATCCCAGCAGTCACCATTCAGGAAACACTACTTGCCCTTTCCTCCCTCAATCCATTAAGGTCCAGCTCTAACAGTCTGGACCCCAAGCTCCTCCTCCTCTTGGCTCCAGACACTGCAGTTTCCCTTACTCACCTACTCAACCTCCTCTCCTCCCTCAGTGCTGTTCCTCAATCCTGGAAGCTGGCTAGAGTTATTCCACTTCATAAAGGGGTGACCCCCTCCTCCCCTAGCAACTTCTGTCCCATCTGACCTCCCCCCCCCCGTTCTAAGCTGCAAGAGAATCCGGTCCACTCTAGACTCCCTGACTTCCTTTCATCCTCCACCTTCTTCTCACCCTTCCAGTCTGAGTTCTAGAAGCATCACTCCACTATCTCCTCACTGCTTCATGTCACCAATTCCATCTTCATCAGGATGGATCAGGGGCTCATTATGGCCGCTATATTCATCAATCTGGCCAAAGCCTTTGAATCAGTACCCCATTCACTCCTCCTGGACAAGTTGAGCTCTGCTGGCTTCTCTGCTCCAACTTGTGCTTGGTTTCATTCCTACCTCATGGGCCAACAACAATCAGTACAGGCTGGAGATGCCCTGTCACCTCCCCTTCCTATCCAGGTTGGGGTCCCACAGGGCTCCATCTTGGATCCCATCCTTTTCTCCATCTTTCTGAATGACCTACCCTCTGTGTCTGCCAACTTGCATATACACATATATGCAGATGACACAGTTATCTTCACCTCCAGTCCCTCCACTGCAGCTCTGGAGGGCCTGCTCCAGCAGGATTTCAACTATGTTCTAAACTGGCTCCAATCCAACTAACTCTCAGTCAACACAAAAAAAAACCCACTGTCCATGACCTTTGGTACCAGTCAGAAACTGGCCAAACTCACCGCCCCTTCTGTTTTCACCAGTCTGGTGGCACACTTCTTGAAACAGTTTAGGCTTTAAAGTACCTTGGTGTGTGGCTAAACAGGAAGCCTAACTTCTCAGCTCACATCCATGACATCCATGCAAAACTCTGTCTGAAGCTTGGTGCACTGTACAGCAACAAAGGCTTATCTCCGCATGTCCACAGGAAGCTTACTACCAAAATGGTGCTCCCTGTCATTGACTATATGGATGTGGTCTATGGCACTGCCCCTTCCACTACCCTCACCAGACTGGCCACCCTCTGCAACTCCTTCTGTCACTTTGCTGCAAACTCCCCCCCACCTCCCCGCACTCACCATTGTTCAGTTTATTCATCTCTATCCATTCTCCCTCTGCCCTCACGTTGCCTACCTCACTGCACCTCCTTCATATCCAAATACTGGTATGGTTCCCTTCCCTCTTTCCTCTCCCAACTGTCCCCTGCTTCCTCTTTCCTTTGCTCATGGGACCATTGCACTTTTGCCACTCCTCACCCCCACTCCTCTGCTGGGCAATCTGGCTTCTCCTGTCAACTTCCTTAACTGTGGAACCAACTCCCCTTATCCCTCCAACTTTCCCCATCCCTTGGCTCTTTCAGGCACCAGGTGAAACTCCAGCCCCTACCTACCTACCTGCTCCTGGTACCCTTCCTACTGACACCCCCGGGCCAAGCCTTAACCATCCTGGTAAGCAGCCGGTTGAGTCACTGCTCCTGCCTTGTTTCACTACCATACCACTTCAATCTCCTCCCTCCAGTACGGTATCAGGCATCAACCCACCCTTCAGGTCACTCACCTGTTGTCAACAGTGTGGTGTTCATGGAGTACTGCTGCCACTTCTAAATGTGCACTTGTGTAAGTTCTGCATTTAATCAAACTGCTCACATTTTTATCTAATGTACTTCAACAGTTTTTGCTGCTGTTGTGCTGCTGTCTTCCTTTTTTCCCCTTCCCTGCCTCGCATCTGGAAACAAGCTTTGGCTCAGTAAGTCTCTCCGGGTTACCAATTTTCAAATAAATTAGTAACTACCTCTCAACTGTCCCACATTTTACCACTAAGAATTGTTCTTTCCCATGTGCAGAAGTGTGGCGCACATCAGGGAGACGCTGCCTCGCATTTTGAACACAGACTTTAAAGCAGAAATTCATAACACTCAAAGGTGCTAAACTAAAACTCTGCACAGATAAAGGCATCAGTTTCTGTCATTGTCCTGAGCTGGAACAATATCTCCAAAATGTGATGTTTCTTGCATTCTGAAAGCTAGTTTCACACATTTTCTAACATTTTAATTTTCAGAGTCAAGTATGTTGTTAGAACTGGCCCTCAAGGACTATAGCCCTGGGTGTCTTAACATGGGCCCTGAACCTTCACTGAATGCAACTACTGATATTAGTCCTTTTTAAAATAACAAAATAAAAAACAGCTTACCCGTAGCCTTTGACAGCTCAAGCTCCAGATCATTTGATACCTCAGCAATGTATCTTGCTACTCGGTGTTCCATATTTCGGTGATAAAGGGGTTGAGAGATAAGGCATTTGTGGAGTCACTTGACCCTCCTCCTACTGCTCCAGTGTGACATTTGGAGCTTAAGGATGTAAACCTGGACTCTCGATTTGGCAGACAGTTTCCCTAGCCACTGCACAATTGGGTCAGCGCAGCCCTGCCAATCATGCTTGGTGTTCATTCACACCTGTTCTAAAGGTCCCCAGTTTGCTGAAAAAAATTACCCTGACTAATCTATCTCCTTTAAAATACATATACTGTAGGTAGATATTAACACAGTTTGGAAGAAAATAACACAGTAACGATGTAAACAGAATACACATCATGGAGCCCGTGTCTCTACCAACCTTAACTTAATATGTCACTAAGTCACTATGTATAATGTTCGTCTTTCACAACTTGTGAAGGGAATTTCAATGACTATGTAAAACTGTTACCTGTCCAGCTGAAGCCAAGGTGGTCAGCAATATGTGCCAGTCTTTCCTCGGTTCTCTCTCTTTCCTCCTGAGGATCTAGATTCAGTTAAAAAAACAAAACAGCCACAGTTTGTCTGAAACAGATTTGTTAAAGTCATACAGCTCTACAAAAAGCACTCTTCAAAACAGTTCTCATTTCTGAAAGATCAGGTGGGACTGTTTCTGTTTTTTAGATGTCTGCATTGGAAAATCACGTTACATCTAATCAGTGCTTAAGGAAAGTTACTCAGTATAACTCATAATCTAGAGTACAGCCACACTGTTTGGTCTTAGGGCTGGAGGTAGAAGAATCTCATGGGAATCACAACTTTTGGGGCCAATGACGATGGCACATGCTGCTCATGTAATGTATTGTACCGTGCACACAGCAGCAGCATCATACAATGTGGCTCTGCCTACAACTGCCCCAGTGGTTTTTTTTTTGTTGTTTTTTTTTTACAAAAGAGGAGAGTGAGAAAGCTATTAATGGGAAATTTATTTTCCGAATAAACATTAAAAACATGAAAATTAACATAAAAAGCTAGTAAGAAGTGGTGAAAAACGCAACTTATCTTCACAGTTCATACACTCGTTGGAGGGAAGAATACCAAACACACACATATAGTGAACATTCATGGTCAGGAGGACAGTGAGCAGGGAAGTGTGGCTTTATAGAGAAGATACTTTAGAAGATCAAATGTTGCTGTAAGCAACTTTCCTATCTTTTTAGAGTCAATCTCCTCCACAGAGCATTACTCTTTGGTCAAGTGACGAACAGTATCAGTACCTGGACTGGGTGGTTAGAGACAACGGTATCTGGTGATTAGAGTGCAGACTAAACTGAGCGTGAAGAACTGTGCGGTCTGTTAGAGCACCCAACCATACAGTGGTAGTAGCGCAGGACCAGGGTTTGAATCCCTGGTGTGGGAATTTTTTTTTGCACTTCCCATCAGTGAGCTACCAGCTAAGAGCCGTGGTGATGTTTTGTTTTGCCTCTGTGTCCACATCCCCTCAGAGTTGATTATAAATAGTCTGGGGGATGTAGGTGGTGAAGCCTCCCACATTGAGGGGTGTGGGGGGCACAGCCCCTCGCAAAAACAATAAAACTGTTTGTGCGTGTGCCATTTCTGTTGCGGTTGACATTATGTGCCGCTGCTGTGTTTCTGCACGCTGTGTTTGGTGGGCGGTTTTGACATGCGCTATATCATCTGCGACATTATAATCCCATGCCGAGACAACAGAGTACATAAAGAGAGCAAACCCAGTAGCACTGCTAAACCAAAAATGAAAATCACATACTCACAGTAACTAGATCTTCCAGAATATCTTCACCACTGATTTCTATCTGGAGGTGCTAGGACCCCACGAGAGCCAGAACTTTTCTGGTGGGGGCTGGTAATGTGAGAGGTCCTGTGACACATCACCACACATGCCCACTGGTATACGGTGGCACTGGCCCCCAACCACCTCAGTACCTTTTTTAATGAGGCGGTGAGCAGCATGGACCTAACGAATAATCGATGCACTTAACCTAAGGGCATACGTTAGTAACACAGTGTTTTCACAGCCCCAACCAAATGCTAAGGGGCAAAGATCACAACTCAACAATGTTAGAGTGAGTCTAGGGGATGTTGGGTGGGTGTGGCTATCAATGGTGAAGATATTTTATGGTACGTACATCATTTTCATATCTTCCAAGAATCAATCTTCACCATTGATTTCCACTTGTGGGTCAGAGTACTGTTCTCAGAGAAAGTCCCCTGGAGTAGGAAGGCTGGATCTCAGGACTCACCGAAGACAGTAATCCATTTAGAATTGTCCTGGCAAAAGTGGCATGCTACCTAGCATGGACGTCAAGGGCATAGTGCCTCATAAAGAAGTGCACTGTGCTCCAAATTGCAACTCTGCAAATTTCACCAATAGGCACTGAGCATATTTCTGCCAGGGAAATGGCAACCATTCTGGTGGACTGGGCATGCACCATACCTTCCAGTTTGACCTGAGCCACAGCATAGCAGTGGCAAAGGCAATTTACAAGCCAGACAGAAATGCACTTGCTTGTAACAGGCTGTCCCCTACAATTAGGGTTGAAAGAGACAAAGAGCTGTTTAGACTGTCTAAAGTCCTTAGTCCTGTCCATGTAAAACCTAAGGACTTTCTAAACAGCCAGTAAGTGGAGAGTCCTTTCACCCTCATTCTGGAAGTTGGCAAAGTTGGTCACCAGGATTATAGCCTGATTAAAATGGAACTACGATGCCACCTTAGGTAAAAGCTTGGGGTGTGTACAGAGAACTACCTTATCTCTACGGAAAACAGTGTAAGGAGGATCTGTGACTAAAGCATTGATTTCAGACACTTTGCATACAGCAGTGATAGCAAACAGAAATGCTGCTTTCCAAGTGAGAAACTTCAAGTCACAGGTTGCAATAGGCTTAAAGGGCTTGCGAGTGAGTATATCCAGCACAACCATGGTATTCCAGGGAGCCACCGGCAGCTGTGCTAGGTAAAGAGTACCTATGGGTTTGTGGTATGCTGCGACATCACAAAGGTGGACCTTAACTGTGGAATACTACAGGTTAGCATTAGAAAGGTCCAGTAAGTATTCCAGCACCTATTCAGGTGGGCATCTGAAGGGGTCCACTAAGGTTCTGGAGTACGAGATGGAGAATCTTTTCTAGTTGGCAGTGTATGTCCTCCTGGTGGATCATGTGTGCAAAGCTAAAAGTACTTCAGAGACCCTCTGAGATACCTTGAACCTGTTCCATTTCTAACTCTTCAGGAGGCAGGCCTGGAGGAGAAGGGAGTGCAGGCTGGAGTGGATGAGCTGAGCCTGAGTCAACAAGTCCTTCTGGAGTGGCAGATCCCTCAGTTTGCTGCCTGAAAGTCGATTTAACAGATGAAACCATGTCTGCCAAGGCCAGCAGGGGGCCACCAGGATCATCTCCCTTCCCCACCACCCCATGCCTCCAGCCTGAACAGAACTCTCTGGATGAGAGGGACTGGAGGTAATGCATACAGAGACAGATTTTGCCATAGCAGTCTGAATGCATACTAACAGAAAATGCCATGCTCTGGACTTCTGAAACAGAATCAGGACAGTATGGCATTGACTGGGGATGCAAAATGATCCGCATCTGGGGCACCCCACTTGTCTCACAATGTCTATGCTAGTCGCCATTCATGAGGATTGGCCTCAGTGCAGCTGAGCTCGTCTTACCAGAGTGCTCTGGACTTCTGGTAGGTAGATTGCATGAAGCAGGATCCCCTGCTCCAGGCAACATTCCCACACTCTCATTGCCTCTCTGCAAAGAGGGACAGAGTGTGCTCCTTCTAGCTTTCTGATATAGTACATGACAGACTTGTTGTCCATCTGGAGGAGAACTGTCTTTTGGCTGACCAAGTCTATTAGGCTATCAGAATATACAGAACTGCTCGCATCTTTAGCACACTGATATGGAGATGTGTCTCTGATGGGTTCCAGACACCTAGTGTCTGAAGGCCCAGGCAATGGGCTATCCACTGCAGCAGGGAGGCATCTATGGTAAGGGTCACCTCTGGCTATGGTGGGGAGAATGGGAAGCTCTGGAGGAGGTTGTCTTCCACTAACTACCACATTAGGGACCTCACCAGATGCTGGTCACCTGAAAGGGGGAGTTTTAAGGGTGTAATGCCTGTGACCACTGGGTACTGAGCATCCACTGAGCTGTCATCACCTGCAGTCATGCCACAGGGACTGTGAACACTGAGAAGGCTATTAAGCCCAGCATGCACTGCATGAAGTGGGCTTGCACAATCTTGCTTTTCATGATGTAGCATGCCATCTGCAAGATAGTTTGTAGCCTGCTGTCTGTGAGGAAGGCCTGAGCCTGAGGCATGTCCAGAACAGCTCTTGTGAACAGTATTTCCTGGGAGGGCTTTGGCTGAGACTTCAAGGGGTTCAGTAGGACTCCAATGGACATAAGGAACTGAGAGACAGTAGTCACTGCCTGCTCTGTCTCCTGTTTGGATGCATTTGAGATATGCCAGTCATCCAAACATGGGAACACTTCGAATCCTAGCTTTCTGTGGTGTCCTGTGAGTACCACAAAGCACTTTTGTAAAGTCTTGCGGTGCTGAAGAAAGCCCAAAGGGTAGGACTCTGAACTGGCAGTGCTTCTCCTCCACATAGCAGCAAAGGTACTTGTGGTGGCAGGGGTGCACCAGTATGTCTTGATATGCATCCTGTATATCCAGTGATACACAGATACATAGAAAGTGTCGGCAGATAAGGGCCTATGGCCTACCCAGTCTGCCCATTTCAGCGTGTAAGTTCAGTTTATGTTTTCCTAGAAATCTGTTGCCCGTTACACTGCTAGACACTCCTGGTGTTTCAGGTAGGGCAGCACACAGCCCAAAGAAATTATATTGAGCTTTTCTCAATCCATACAGTTGAGAATGGTGCACATGCCCCCCGATTTTTTAGTACCAGGAAGTAGGGGGAGTAGAACCCTGTGTTCTGTTCTGACTCTGGCACTATTTCCACTGCGCTCTTTCTCAATAGGATTATAATCTCCTGTGCCAGAAGCCCTGACATGTGAGCTGATAAGTGGAGTTGCCTTCTGGAAGAACTGTCCGTAGGATTTTCCAACAATTTCAGGGTGTACCCTTCTTGGATGATCCTGACAACCCAATTGTCCATGCGGATGGCTTCCCACTGATGGTAAAACTGTGTCAGGCAACTCCCTCCCCCACTGGGGGAGGAGAAGTCTGCCTCAGGCAGCGGAACCAGGGCCAGAGCTTCAGATGGTGGTACTGAATGCTTCTGGTGCCTGTGCCTTTTTCGGCTGTGTGTTCTTTTGGGGCTGGGGAGGCTTGGCTTTACTGTTTTGGGCTCCCCTGTCCCTATAATGAAAGGACTGCTTACTGTGAAAAGAGACACATCCCTCACCCCTTTGTGGATTATAGAGAATTGGACTGGAAGTCTTCAGAGTCATTCTAGTTTCACTAGAATCTTCTAGAGGCTGCTCCACCTCCTATCCAAGCAGATAAGTACCATCAGAGGGCACATTCATGATCTTTTCTGGACATCTGGAGTGAAGGCAGCAGTCTGCAGTCAGGAGTGCCACCTGATGCAAATGCCTGCAGCTGTAGAGCAAGCTGCTGCCTCACTGGCATTCACAGAAGATTTAAGTTGATGGTTGTTAGATTCAATACCTTGTTTAATAGTAAGCAGCATTTCTTGTTTTCCCTCTGTGTTTGTCAGGACCACTGCCAGAGACATAAGCTTGCTTCACAGAGTATAGTCGTACTTACAGACATGATCCTGGTAACTACCTATCCTCATGCTAAGGGTAATCGAGGCACAGACCCACTTGCCCATGGTGTCTACCTTGCAGAACTCACTGTTAACAAGGTGCGCTGTGAACACCTTGGGAACTATGGCATTGTCATTCTCATCCAGAATAACAATGGCATCTGCTGTTGGCTGAGTGAAATACATGGGCTTAGCTTTAGATGCTGCATACTTCTTGTCTGCCTGTTTGAGGGCAGCTGCCACAGTAGCAGGCCTCCTTCAAGCTGCCTATGAGAATGTCTCTAGAACTGGCTGGATGGGAAGAACTAAGGAGACAGAGATATTAGGCATGTTTAGAAGCTCTAGTTGGAGGCACCTAGCCTCGTTTATAGCTGCTGACTCAAAATTCAATGTAAAATGCACATTTCAGTGCAGAGCTTGGAAGAGAGGTCCTCCTGAGGTACAGCCACAGGAACTTGTTCTGAGTTCTCTGGACCATAGTATGAGTCATCCTCCTCACCTCTCTAAATGATGAGGTCAGGATCTGACTCATCCCCCTCTACATCCTCCTCCCCATGATAGCAATAAAGAGGAGGGGTTCAAAGAGCCAGCAGCACAGGTTGTGGCATTGGAACCACCAGCAACATTGGTCCTGACCCCGGATGGGGCCTGGAAAACAGTGCCTGTTGCAGCACCACTGACAATGCCACGGGCAGTGCTGAGAACATCCTTCGAGGGAATGATCCCGAAACTGCAGGCTCATGCAGTGCCACAAGTGGCACCAAAGCAGGCCCCAAGGGATCCGACCCCAGCACCGCATATGGCTATGACAACCCAGCCAGCACTGAAGTGACAGTGGTGGCATCGTGGTTGCCCCCATCTCCAGAGGGGACAGAGGCAACATTACAAGTAGGCCAGACACCAGCAGTGCTGACAGTGGCACCAGCCTGGAGGCAATTGCTGTGGTCAGCTGCACACCTAAGTCAGGCAGTACCACAGATGCCATCAGCCCACCCGATCCCAAGGGGTTAGGGGCCAGCAACAGAAATGGCCCTGCTTGACTTATATGCTGCACCCAGTGCTCCATAAGAGCTGCCTAAGGACTAAACTGCCCACCATGGTCCTCTCTAATGGACAGACAGAGAGAGATGCAGGGAAAGAGACAGCAACCTCACAGGCCCAAGCATTCCCAGTGTTGTCAGTGACAATGGTGGGGGACCCAGCCCTGTGAACATCAAGTGTCTCACACAGAACAGCCAAAGGATGACCTCAACTGGTGCCATTTATTCCCCTTCTTTCGGGAAGAAGTCGAGGCCAAACAGAGCAAAGACCCCAATGCCGAGCATGCTGGGCAATTTCATTTTGCAACTCCTGGGGAACTATCCCTCCTCCCAAATGCCAGACTGCCCATTGTCAGAGTACCAGCCCAGAGAGAGATGGTGACCAGACACAGCCCCATTGCCACAGCAACTAACCTTTTCAGGCTCCCTACCTTCTTCCATAACTGCAGACTCTTTAGACACCTCGCCTGGACTCTCTCCAGTGTATGCACTCGACTCACATGCCATCCCGTCCTTTTGTTGACTCAGTCCTTCCATCTGGTTCGCCATGCTCCAGTCCACTGCCCAGTGCCTGATCCCCCCAATTTAAGCCCCCAGGGTGGGACCACCATGCTCCCTCAGCAACCTTTCTGGAATCTGGTCAGGCTTCCGGGAGCGGATGGCACCCCCCAGAGGCAGCTGATGTATTCGATGCTGGGTGGGGGGACGAGGTCCCAGGCATTACCTTCGCCTACCAGGACTGGGGGGGGGGTGAGGATTTTCTCATGTTGTCCCCTGGAGTTTAACCATGCAATGACGTCTAGACAGCATTGCCGTCAACGTCCGCCTCACTCCACCCCTTGTTTGACTCCGTATGTAGTCTGTGCCGCCGGTCACCACCGGGGGCCGCTGCTGTTCCAGAAGCTCCCTGGATCTCTCTCCCCAGGGAGAGGACGGCTGTTGTGGGACACTTAATCTGCTCCTTCCCCAGCCGACCCCCAGTGGCCCAAGCTCATTCCCAAACTCGGGTAACCGGTGTGCTGCGAGGTGTGTCGTCCAGCACCTCAACCCTCAGCACCACCAGGTCAACTAAAAGCTGAAGAATTGAATGCTGTTTTCATATAGACCATGAAGTTACTGTATTTCCCCAATGAGGACAGCAATGACACCACTGATGTGCACTCCACAGCAGGAAAAAGAGGAATGGAGGCAGTTAGGGGCTGGTGTCACTGCATACCAGAGAGCGTGTGCAGTCACACATGCACAGGGCCTCTTGTGTCACCAGCCCTCAACTAAAAAGTTCTGGCTCTTGCAGGGTCCTAGTGCCTCTGGCTTAAACTCACAAGTGGGAATCAATGCAGAAAATTAATTCTTGGAAGATTCGGTTTTTCCTAGAATATACATCTAGTGTATAGTGTTTCATGAACATGTAAACACTACTCCAGGTTGCAGCTCTACATATTCCTGAAACACCCATGCCAAGTCCTTCTTGATGGAGGACTTGACCGTAGCTCAAGTGGAATCAGCTCAAACAGAGCTTTCCAACTGCTTCCCTACCAGGAAACAGCAGTGCTGAATGCAACTAGTGACAATTCAGTTAGACAGACACATTTTGGAAAACCAGGATTACTTTATGGTTGAGATAAAAGGAAACTGACAGATAAGGTAACTGTCTGTGCTATTTGGTTCTATTGAGGTAGAAGCTGAAGATTCTTCTGGCATCAAGAGAATGTGGCAACACTTCCCCAGGATTCTTTGGTTTGGAGATGAATATTTGCAGGACCAAGGATTGGTTAATCTGGAACAGCGACTCCCCACTTAGCAGAAATCTGGGTTATGCATGGAGAACATCCTTATCCTTATGAAATACTGTGTAGACAGGATCAGTCACTAAGACTTGCAGTTCTGAAACTCTGCGAACTAAGGTGATAGGTACCAGTAAAATTATTTTCTATGTGAGGAATTTCAACTCATATGTAGTGGTTGGCTTGATAGGTTGACAGGCTAGTCATTGCAGCAGAAAACCGAGATCCCAGTTGGCCCCTGGTTTCTTAATTGGTAGTCTCAAGTGTAGTATCCTTTTTTGTGCCATTGAAAGTTCACTCACAAACAGATGACATTCTGAGATGGCAATCAAAAGGGTTGAGTACTGCAGGCCTGTTTCAGAGATATCCAAGAGATATTTTCACACCTAAACTGGAGGACAGGGGAAGGGATTGTGAGTTTTTTTGGCACACCAGATGGAGGAACATTTCCACTTGGCACTATAAGCATTCCTAGCGGAGGATTTCCTTGCTGCCAGCAGAAGTTGGGAAACTGACTCATGCACACCAAATCTGTTGACTTGTAAATCATCAGGAACTAAACGCAGAAGTAGAGACTATAGATTTGTATGCACCAGCTGACCTTGATACTTGGTCAGTAGGCTGGATCTCAAATGTAGGCCAACTGAACCCTGAAATTCCATCTGATATAGCAAAGGGTATCATAACTGCTGTGGCTAACAGTACTATTAGGATCATCGGACACCAATTGGTCCCCTGTTTGAGGACACATGCTGAATCAGAGGTACTGGCAGAAAGGCATAGAGAAATTAATCTGTCCACTGTAGCCTGAACACAGAATAAGAAAACACAGTGCTTTGGATTTCTAGAACAGTACAGTAGTAGTTTTATATCGCTATGGGATACAAAAGGTCTATGCCTATGTTCACCTTTATTGTCAAATAGGACTTTCACCATATCTTTAGTGACAGACTTCTTGTGAGGGTTTGCCACTGTTTCACTCAGACTGTCTACATTTTCACTCCTTGCAGATGAGTGACATGGATCAGAACATTGTCTTCCAGTGCATGATCTCAAACTCTCTTTGCTTCTCAGTACATGGGATATGAGTAAGTGCCATCCTACTTGTTGAGGCATAACGTGACACACTTGTCTGTCTGGAGATCTATTACTTTCTTCTGAAGTATACCTGATTGGGCTTGCAGCCCCTACAGGACTGCCCTCATCAACAATACATTCACGTAGAGATGCTGCACTTAGATAGACCAGGTTCCCTGAGTTTTTGGAACCTGGTTGTGTGCTCTCCAACCCAAACAAGACAGATCCTTTATCACATTCACCCGGGATCTGGGAGAAGAGAATGGAAACCTCTTGAGGAGGTCCTCTTTCTTGTCAACTACAGCAGAGATTGAGTTAGAGGACTTGTCACTATTACATGGTAGGTCAATGATTAGCATCCTTGAGACCGTGGCTGAGCATCCACTCACAGGTCTGCAGGTGCAGCCTTGCAGAGGTACTGAAAAGACTGTGGTGGCAATGACTCAGCATTCACTGCACAGTGTGCACTATTACTTGATTGTTTTTTCTAATGTAACAGTCCAGCTGCATAATTGACTCTACTCGGTCCTTCATCAAGAAGGACTTGGCATGAGTGGAGTCTAGGACTGCTCCAATGAACTGAAGTCTCCAACTTAGAAATACAGTAGCTGAGACCTTGGAAATATCAGAAGGACACTCATGGAACTGGGGAAGGAGCACTGCTGATTCCATCTGGTGCCTGGTCCAGCTTGTTATGAGCCAGTCATCCAGCTAGGGAAACACTATTCTTGTATCCCTGACTTTCTGTGCTACACAGTTAAAACTTAGAAGCTCTTGGCAAAAACATATGGTGCAGATACTAGCTCAAAGAGTAGGACTCTGAAATGATAATGTTCGAGGCATGCACAAAACTGGAGACACTTGCAATGGCTCGGTCTGACAGGGATGCGTTGATGCGCATCCTTCATGTCTAGCGAGGCTGACTCATTCTGCTGCTTCAGATATGGTTGCAGGGAGACAAGAGACGCCATTCTGATTATTCTGTGTTTCATGTAGACTTTCATGCGTCGGAGATCTATGATTGGGCACATACCATCTTTTTTTCTTGGAAACAAGAACATATCTGGACTAAAACACTTTGCTTTTCCCTGACTTTGGTATATTCCCTAGTGTCCTTTTCTGCAATAGCCCACTACTTCCACAGAAAGTTACTTGGCTATAGGACCCTGAAGATGAGACAATTTTCCTGGCAGACAATCAGGAGGGTGTTCTACCAGCTACAAAGAATAACCATCCTGGATACTGTCCCAGATCCACTTGTTTGTGGTAATGGTCACCTACTGCTAACAGAATGAGATAGGTGGCTCCCACTGGTACAGGGTTATCCACCTTGGGCAGCTGAAGTGGAACCAGATCTGACAACCTTTCAGAGGATTGTCCTCCAGTCCAATGTCTTCTGTGTTGCTTTTTGCTGTGGTTTTTGCTTTAACGGGAATTATCTGGACTTACTCTGGTGGCTGAAGCCCCTTTGGTTGGGTTTGCCACAAAAAGCTGCTGGTGCTGAAGGAAGATCCCACACCCTTTTCCTCTGTGAGAGTTAGCATAAATGTTCTTCATTTTTTCAGGCTTAACTTCTTATGATTGAGTCTTTAAGGGCCTCTACTAATTTTGCCCAAGCAGGTACTTTTCATCAAAAGGCATATTCATGACTTTTTGATGAACACTGTTTGCAAAACCAGCAAGTCTTATCCACAAAATGCCTTCTGATGCAGATTTCTGTAGCAGCCATCTGAGCTGTGGCACAAGACATGTGGATAGCGACTCTAATGTGGTGGCTGTATGACTCAAGGTCTTGACTAACAGCTGCCAACAATAATGTCAGTCATGCATCGATCATGGTCAGGTGGATGCACAAATACTTTCTCGGGGCCTTAGGCATTGTTTGCAACCATAATGACAAAAATGTCCATTACAGGCTGCATGTAGTATCCAGACTTGAGCTTCCGTGTCAAGTGTTTATTTGCAAGGCATAGTACTGCAGGCACTGAAGAGAGTCTATTCCAGGCAGCCACTGTAGCATTCCGTGGTGCAGGCTGTAAAGGAGGCACCACAGATACAGGTATAGTTGGAACATAAATTACTCCAACTCAATATACTTGGTCTCTTAAAGAGTCACTGTTCAAACTGCAGTGCTTTATACACGTTTTTCAGCAGAGACTGGAAAGTAAGATTCTTCTGAGGTGTACGAACCAGTTAAATTACCCCATGAGAGGGAACAGATCCCTTGCACAAAAAAACCTCTTCATTATCTGCCTTTAAATCTATGATATCAGGATTCTATTCCGGTTTGTCACTGAACAGTGTAGAAGGCATATTAGGCCCTTGCAAAACTATTGGCATGAAGAACAATACCAAGGATGACAACAGAGATAATACGAATGATTGGTACTTACGTTGGTACTGAGAACAATTCAAGATCGCACCCACAGCACTGCAGCTGGCACTGGGATCTGTGTCTGCTGCTGTTCTACTGGCATGATGTGCAGAACCCATTTAACATGAGTGCTATCCACCTACCAAACTGTTCATTTGAGATGTCCCTACTTGACAGCCAAAGAAGTGGAGATGGAGGCACCAGAGAAAAATGAAATACCAGTGGTGGGCATTGAAGTATATGCTGTCTCTCAATCGAAGGGACAAATGTAGCAGTGTTAAAGGTGAGGACAGTACCTCAACTTCATTGTCAATTACCAGGGACTTGGAAATAGAGTTATGGTTACTAGAATCAAATGTGTGTCTTTTTTCTTACGAGAAGACAATGAGGTTGAAGGGTCCCTTCTGAGAGACTGATGCTGAGCTTGACCAGGAATAACACCACATCCATCTCTTGTGACTTCACAAAAGTCCCAGCCAGATATAGCCTGGCAGTTAGTGCATGTTGGATGCCATGCTTGGTATCGAGACTCTCCTGGCAAGAGGAGTGGGGTCCTGAGCAGAAAGCTTGTTACCACAGCAACAAGATTTGAAAGGACCCCTACCTGGCATAAGTTGACAAAGGAGTAAAGATGAGGCTGCTATGGACCAAGCAGAGATGATGACCCTGACAGGAAATTTAAGGTTTCATTGTAAAACAACACTAAATTCAGTATTAAAAACAAGAAAAAAAAATTGTAATACATAACACGCTAGTCAAAAAAATGATTTGAAGCAGAGATGAAGTTCTGGTCTCCAGTGAAGTATGATGTATGCTTTGATGGCGGGGAAAAAAGGACCTGGGACAGCTGAGGCTGGCACCACTTTATAGGCAGCGGGTTACATGAATGGGGCACAACGTCAGTGCCATATACCAGCACTGCAGGCCCAAATGTTCTGGATTCCATTGGGTCCCAGTGGCTCTGGTCCTAAGACCAGTGAGTGTGGTTCTAGGGAGGAGACTTAACTGTAGAAAGATACTATATGTTCCATGTACACGTACTGTATGTGTGATTTTATTTTTACTTGTAAAGAATTATTGGTGGCATTGCCTTTTATGTCCCCACCCAGTGTGTAAATGTTGAATTTAGAAAGTCTCGTACAAAATGTACAGATGCATGCAAATTATAGGAAGCATTGAGAAGTCTCCCAGCCCACTTGTTCTCTCATTCTCTCTCTCTCTCTCTCTCCCTTTCATTGACAGGTTATTGGAAACAGACAATGTATTTATACAGTGAATAGCTGTATAAATTATTGTAGACCATAGTGAGGGCTGTCTTGCAAAGTTTGAGTTTTGATTCTCCCAATGCACACATTTTGGTTGTAACTGTAGGGATGCCTTCTACAAAAGAACATGTCTATTATCACATTGGATGGGTTATATTAATATTTGTATTGCAGGTTTCCTTTGCAGTTTAAAACTATTATTGTTCTAGTTTTAACATTTTCAATTTTAAGAGTGGGATGATGTAGGTTTTTGGCAGTACTTGAAATCCATCCCACGCATTTTAAAATTGAAAGTAAGCAATGGTTAAAATCACTAAAGTGAATTGGGGAAACCAAAACAGAAAATACCTGTGGCCTAAAAACCCATTTATGATATGCTTTGAAGAGCAGCTGAGCTGTATCATAAATGTGTCTACTGTTTCAGATTTGCAAGTGTTATAATAGCCAATCTTGAGATCTTTTTCCACATAAGAGGAAACAGAGCTACAGCACAGACATTGCTTACAAGGACAAACTAACAGTCACAAAAGCCTTAAACTAACTCATTTGCACAAACAACATCTCACATGCAGTAGCACAGGGAACCCCCAGTAGATGGAAAATACCTTCAGAATGGTCATGACCATTTTCTTCAGGAATGCGCTCTATCTGAGTCTCAACTGATTCATTCCAAATAGGCCTCGTATCAAAGATGTCATCAGGGAGTGACTGCTGTGATTCAGGCAGAGGCTCAGCTTCGATAACTGAAATTTCTAGTGTACTGCTTTCGTCATCTGAGAATAATTCTTGTTCCTTCTCTGCCTGTGTTAATCTATCCACTAACTTTGAGGCTTCATCACTTATTTCTTCAAAGAATTCTATGGAATTTTTATACATCTCAAAGAATTGTTCCTTGCTGTCCCTGGCTGGACTGTAGGCTGCAGAAGGCACTGCACCCAATTTAGCCTTAACTGGAAGCCTAGAGTGGAATGCTTTAGATTTTGTTACCTCCATTGCTTCTGGGCTAGAATGCACCTGGCCAGCCCCTTCCTGTATCTCTATGTCAGTCTCAGTGTAACTCCTAGCTTTAGCAGAGCGTTTGAACTTTATTTCTCCAAAACCGCCTGCATCTGACTCAGACTTGCTTCGGCTATCTAGTTTTCCTAACATTTTTGGTTTTACTTCAGGGGCCCTTAGAGACTCTGACCTTCTGACTAAAGACTCTATGGGTGCAGAATGATGCTCTGATCTTTGAAAACCTGTTTTAACAGGTATCTTAGATTTTGGTTTTGTTTCTTCATCCATAGGTCCTTCTTGTGGACTATCAGGAGGACAAGCTGGAGGAGGAGCACTATCTGGCTGAGGGAAGACTCTCTGCACTGCTGACACAACAGCTGTGGTTCTTACAGGGATTTTTGATTTGGGCTCAGTGGAAGGCACACTGTCCATGGAAGCAATAGGAATTTCAATCACTGATTTTTGGTCCTCAGGTGAAGAGTCTGAAGACTCATCATCATGTTCAGAATGAACAGACCTGGTCACTGTAGAAAAGTCTAACTGGACATTAGTGAAAGGCTGCTCAGGAGAGGATGGATAAGATCTATGGATACTCTCCAACTCATAATTTTCCTCAACAATAAAAGGCTTTACTTCAGCTACTTCAGGGGAAGTTGTGTCTTTATTAGTGGGCTTTGTAGAAGCTGAAATACCCATTTTAATTGGAATTCTAGATTTAATTTCAGTTTTTGTGATTCCTGTGCCAACACTCATGATAACTTTCTCTTCTGTCATCTCTGAAGATGTGTGGAATTCTGAAATGTCTGCTTCTGGAATTGCATCACACACTGCCTCCTCAGACTGAGTCTCAGCAGAAGTGAAGCTGTCTGATGATTTTTTAAGCTCTGAAGAATCAGTTTCTGTATTCTCCTCTGTCACCTGTTCCAATGAAGCCTCATCTGTAGGTTGCTCCCCTATTTGGAAAAACTGGTAGCCATCATCTTCATAGCTCCTTTTGCTCATATCAATAGCACCACTTCGGGTCATTTCAAACAGCTTTCCTTCCTGAAAAAGAAAGGGATTTTGCTCACTGGTTGGTGTCCCATCTTCAGTGGGAGTTCTAGCTGGAGTAGTATCAGGAGTTGTGCCTTGGGACCGTTTGTCAACCATCAAGCCAAATATTTTTTGCTCTTCCTCTTTCACTCGAGCTTCAAAAGCTGCATCATCTTCTCTTATTTCTGTCCATGCATCATAATCTACCTCTGTCTTTGTTATCACTACCTTACCAAACTGTTGTTCAGATGTGTCCCTTGAAATCATTTCTGTAGCAGCTGACTCCTCAGCAAAAGGGATACCTGATGTTGAAGGGGAAATTGACTTTTTCCTCATCAAGCATTAGTTGAATGTCAGATTCTACTGGTTTTGGATAGTGGTTTGAATCTGGAGTGAGATCAGACTCCTTTTCTGAAAGCTGCCAATCTTGTGTCTGTAAACTCTCCATTCTTTGAAGATCCAGCCTTTCGCTAGAATCATCAGCTGTGATTTCTGGGTGTTGTAAACTGCCTTTCTGAACATCTCCATAAGGAATATCTAAATCATACTTTCTGTCTAAATCCACTTCAATTGGAGGAGAGTACCTGGATGTGAAATAGGGACTATCAGTTTCAGAAAATGTAGACAAGTATTCTTCAGATACATTTTCATAGGGGCTCTTTAGGGTTGGAACTTCAGTTTCAGCAGCTGCTGCGCAGTCAATACTGAAAGTTTCTTTGGGACTTTCCACTTTCACATCTCCTTCAGCACTCTCTGTTGTAGGGAATTTAGAACATATACTACCAACATGTTCATGGAAATCTGTAACATTTGTGAAGGCTTTGTCAGGTGACATATGGTCATAATCTAATATGGAAGACTCATGTAAATCGTATGGCACTTCTTGATAACTTTCTACATCAGCCTTATTCATAGTCAATTCAGCATATTCAGTAAAAGAATGTCTTTGAGGACTACTGGCTTCTAAAGGTATAGGTTCAGGAAAAGAGTGTTCTACAATAACATCCTCAGAGTAACTAACTATTTCTGCTGCACCTGTATCTTGGGTACCAGTAGTACCCCGGGTGTATTACAGCTGATTCACTGCAAGTCTCTGATTCTTTCTCAGTCTCAGTGTGAGTTTTAAATGATAGGCTATCACATAAATCGGCCTCGGGACCATACTCATCTGTTCCCTCGGGTTCCTCTGATATGTAAAACTTAGGCCTTTGAGAGTCTTGTGTGCAGAATTCATGAGCATGAAATGCTCCTGTTTCTTTACTTGAAGCTTCATACTTACAACTGTCTTTGATTTTCTCAGTAGGTATATCTGTGTCAGGCACTTTTTCAGATTCACTGTCATCTGATGTCATTTTACCTTCCTCAGTCTTGAATTTGTGTTGTTTAGCTCCTATTGGCTTAAACTGTGAGTCTTCAGGGCTGGAGCTAGAATCTACACCAGATGGATAAGGAGATGGAGGCTGGACTCGAATAATAGGTTCTAGTAGAAGACCAGAGTCAGACTCCTTTTTCAACTGAGTTAACTCAGGTTCACTTTCTGAAGAGGAACAGCTCGCCCTCATTTCGTGAGGAGGAGTTACAACCACTGGTAATCTATGCTCACCCTGCACAACTGGGGATATTTCAGATTCATATGTAATAGCTGTTTCAGTGGTTAAAGGCAGATCTGGATGCTTTTGGCTCCTTTCTACCTTCCCTCTTCAGCTTGGCTTCTAGTTCTAGTACATCAAATGTTTTAATTTTTGCTACCATTTTAAACATTTCCTCTTCAGGAGTAAACCTTCTCTTTTGCTCAGATTCTGATGACTCTTCCTCAGCCTCTTCAGGAATAGCAACTGGCTTTTCAGACACTGACAACACCTGTAGCTCAGGTGTTTTTGGTGTAATTTCATAACTAATCTCCTCTGAGCTAGGAGTTTCAGGTGACAATGGACTCTTTCCTGAGCTTTCCATCTGTGAAGTCTGCTCTAAGCTGTCATCTTCAGCACTGCCTTCTGGGTCTCTGAGGAGTCTGGAACGAACACATTCAACAGAAACATCTGTCTTTGCAAAGCTAGTCTGAGCAGTAAAAATGTCAGTTCTCTGGTCCATGAGAATACTAGGCTTTAGCCTTTGTTCCACTGGGCTACTTTCTAGAGAGTCACGACAAGGTGATTCTTTTGTAGGACTTGGTTCTAGAGAATCTGGAGTTTTGTGTGATGAGTTGTCTTCTAGCACTGGGCTAGCCTCTAGGGAATCTTTGTGACTGACTGCTGATGACTCATCTACTGGACTAAGACCCTCATTTTCTAGTCCTGGGAGGGAAAGTTCTAACCCCTGATGAATTTTAAGGCATTCTGGTTCAGTTTGTAAATCCCTTGACATACACACTTGCTCATTGTCAACATCTGGAAGAATCTCTGAACTAAGAAGCTCTTCAGTGCTTTTTTTTGGTGATTCAGTATTTTCTTCCGCAAAATGCTTCCTGATTTCCTGTGGCTCATCTAACATGTCTGTCTTGTCGTGCATAATCTTTGAAGCATATACTTCAGTTTTATCCTTAATACTTAATGAACTGTCAGGCATTATAGAAATGTCAAAAGAATTCTGCTTGTTTGTCAGCCTGAGAAGTCCTATCACTAACTAAGCAAGTTTCAGATTTCAAGGCAGAGACTGACTCACTGGAAGTCTGCTCATCTACTTCAGGGGATGTTGGCAGTGTAATTTCTATAGACTGTTGCTCATCACAAGTAAAAATGCCAGAGTCATCAGCAGTAGTATCAAGGCTAATGCTTCCAGATGGTTCTTTTACACTTTGGGCACCACGTTCCTGGATAGTTAGACTACTATCTTGTAATGCACGTATGCCTTCTGTGTCAGGCACATCTTCCTTTTTCCCAGGTGAATGGTCAGCTGCAGACTCGGTGGTTCCATATAGCTTTACTATCATTTTCTTGCCACTCTCATGTTTGCTCACTTTGACTGGTTTTGTTTGTGAAATCTCACTTGGTGAATACTGATCTATACCCCCTGGCACGGATGCAGGTTCAGTATCATCCTCTCTGTCTGGTATTTGCTGGTCAAGTTTCTTTGGTGAAAATGAAAGACTTTCAGGGCTTGTACCTGGAGTTGCTAGTCCCTCATGTTTATAACTTTCCTCAGAGCTCATCTGAGGGGTGCCATCTCCAAGACTTACACTGGGAGAATCTGCGGTACCTTCATGTTTAAGGCTTTCTGAACTATCATCAAGAGCACCATTCTGCAGCGCCATCTCTGGAAGGAAGCCATCCTTAACATATTCTGTGGGGAAGCCAATGTTAACCTCTTGCTGAAGTGGACTTGACACCACTTGTTCCAAACAGAGTTGACCTTCTTCAGTGTCAGGAATTTTTCTGAACTGTTGGTATCTGTCATTATCCTCTAGTTCCTCTTTAATATCATCAGTGAAATCTGTCGATGTTTTTCTGTCAGGGCTAATCTGTAGATCTATATCTTTATTGTCACTAGTTATTTTAGCCTTAAGGTGTTCATTTCTCTTTTGAATTTCCTCATCAAAGACAGAAACAAAAGATTCTGATGTCCGCTGTTCATTTTCCATAAAGGACGTGCAAGTTTCATCTATGATAATCGCTTCTTCTTCCAGATGCTTTGCTGTAGCAGTTCTTGCCTTTGTCACTGAATGCTGATGTATCTGATATGACTGACTTTGATCTGTAGTGAGTTTTTGTGATTCGTATGTTTTTACATGCTCAAAATAAGTAGCTGTCTTTTCCTTTGAACTTTCCTCATGTGGAGCCTCCACCACAGTTTGTTCTCTGCTAGTTCTGTCAGTCTGATCATATTTCTGTAACACCTCCTCCTCCTGCATTTGCCTGGTATCAAATTTGGTTTCTTTTTCATCTATGTGTTGCTTTCCTAATGAAGGTGTAGCAGTCTTGTATTCAAAGAGTCCTGACTTTTTCTTGGATGGGTCTTGCCCTGACTGGAATGCTTTCATCAGATCACGAACTGACATGGTCTCTTCAAGTTTTTCTGATGTAGTGCATGGTGCTTTGGGAGGCTGCTGCTTATGGATGGTCTTCTTCACTGACTCCTCCTTACCTACTTCCTTTGTTGGGAGTTTGCTCATTTGAATATGTGTCTTCTCTTCCTCCACTCGCTTTTGAAGAGCTTTTACTTTATCTTTTATTGAACCAATAGGAGTCTCTTCTATGACAGGTGACACAGCACTTGCACTCATAGTATCTTCTGGAGCTAAACGTGGCTCTTCATCCAGTGATTCTTCAGAGCTGAACTTAGAGAGCTGCATTGGTTCAATGTCTGTACCTTGTATCTGTGAGGCTTCGAAATACTGTTTTGCTCTTTCCTTTAATTTCCTTCTGACTGGTTTCTTCATTTCGAAAACAGTTTTGTTTTCTTCTTCTTTTTCTATCTCCAGAGTTGCTTGCTTTGCAATATTCTCTGCTGATGCTACAGATTCCGAGTCAAGTCTGTGTGATTTTCGGATTGAATCTCCAATGACAACTGCTGTAAACCTCTCTTGCACAATGTCTACTGGAGAAGCAGGTAGGCGTGTCTCATTAACTGACAAATAGGCTTGAAGGTTCTCTTGAAGATAGTCTACCATTCCATTCATGTCCTGTTTAATGTTTTCCCGTGTGCTTCTATCTATCCTGACCTCTCTAATTGCAGGTTCAACAACTTCTGCTGGTGCTTTTGTTTTGGCTTCTTCAATTTCTTCTTCACTAACAATAACCCAGTCCTCTTCTACCATCTCTCTTCCAGCATCAGCTCTTGAGTGTAAAGACTCTTCTTCTACATATGATCCACTTCTCAGAATTTTGCTTACTTTTTCCAAGTCTTCTTTCACACTTTCAACAATTTCAAAAGGCTCCCCTGGCTCTTCCATAGATCCTTTCTGAAGACCTTTCATCTCAAGTGAACGTGTCTTTTCTGCAGAGTCGGTGGTTAAAATCACAGACACTTTGATCAAGTCTTGCTTCATCTCGGAAACCTCAGATAGCAAGTCTGGACTTGCTAGTGCAGGGACTTCACTGACCAAGTGGGTTTTCAGTGCCGATGTTTCTGTTGATTCTGTATCCTCTTCATCTTTGGTGTTGATAAAAAGATGTAAAGTAAAATGGAAATCAAAAACAGAGATTGGAAAATGTAATCAGGACTGGAACAATACAGAGTCTTTGGATTAAGTGGTGGGAAGGTCAACAAAATGGGATTGGAATGGTTGGTGGATCCACAAGGCCTTGGGGTACAACAGCAAAGCAAAGCTAACTGGGGGGGAAAAACTGGGAAGGAGTACAGGCAGGAAATAACTTGCTTGTATTTTTTTCACTAGAGCACATCCATACGTACAACATCAAAACAAGAACAAATACAAATAACCCAGGACACCAAAAATCAAGAAACAGAAAGAAAGAGGGACACAGTGAAATCACACAAAAAGTAGGCATCTCAAGATTGTTCAGATGTTATAGATTCACGTCCAAAGAAAAAGCATCAGAAACGACTGGTAGCCCATTTCCTCTAAGAGAAAGCCAGTGCTAGTAAACTGTCAGAACAACATTAAAAGGCTTAATACTTCTAAAGAAATTATGAGACTCTATATTTTGTATGTCTGATAGATAAAAAAATCTACAGTGATTGTAATATTTTAGTCAGCTACAAACCGGCATTTCATCTAAATGAATCTTGAACCTAAACACAAATGAATTCTAACTAAAGAGGTATGGTCCTTTCCTTGGAACATCCTCGTTGTTCTGACAAATAAAACAGGTGACAAAAAGAGGAAAAAAAAAAACATAAAAAAAAGAATCTCTGTAAGTGAACTCAAAGAAAATAATGCAATGTAGAGCAACCAAAAGTCAGAAACACTCACACTGGACACACACACAATATATGTAAGCCAAGTTATTTCCATGCAAAGCAAAGGTGCCATAAACACCAAGCATGCTGCCATGTGTAAAAGCTTTGGCTGGCATGTTCAAATGAATATTAAATTATTATGTTCCATACTGTGGTAAAGTACTGTTTTTCCATGTCAGTATATGGTGTAATATATTTCAAAGATGCTGAAATCTTTGAAATATTCTGAAGCAAAATAGCAGGTCAGCACATTTTGTGAAAAGGTCGCAGAGATACACAAATTTAAACAAAAAATGAAGTATGTGCCCTCTAGCTACAAAAGCTAGGAAAATGGAATACAAAAATATCAAGTATTTTTTTGGACCGACCACGGGTTTTATTTGCACCAAGTTGCTACTCTGCTACAGTTCGACCTGCCTTTGTGGGCAATACCCAAATACAACCAATATTTTTCCAAATAGAATAATGTAGTTGAGCAAACAAAAGTGTATTTTACTGAGTGTCTGAACCAGATCAAATGACAGAAAGTGTTACTGGGCTCTGTTTTCATAAAACAAAACTTGATAGTTTCTTGCCAGTGCCATCTCTGTGCTCTGAGCTGCCACCTTCCCAGATCTGAATGGTGCTCCAACAACTAGTGCTGAAATGTTACATCCCTGTTGGTGTATCATTAATAATGACACTGTGTGTGATACCACAAATGATGCTTCCTGACGTTAATGTTCTTAAAATACATTACAGGCTCTAGCATTTCTCTTCTCTCTTCCCTAATCTCTTGTGTGTATATATATGCACCTATATATAGATATATATTTATATATATATGTGTGCCTGTGTGTGTGTGTATGTGACAGCCGCACCAGTGTAAGCTTCCTTCATGTCTAGTGACCCCCCCGCACCGTGGCCACCAGCCAACCCACCCTGCTCCCCCCTTACCTCAATTGCCATCACCACAGGTGCACATACAGTGACCAGCACAGTCCTCTTCTCACTACCTTGGTCTGACACCATATGTAATGACAGGGAGTGCACATCCCCCATACTGTAAAAGGAACATGTGTACTGTCTACAGACTTCTGTCTGTTATACTACTATTTGTGCTAATGTCTGTAGACAGTAAACATGCTTCATTTACAGTACAGAGGATGCACACTCCCTGTCACAGGATACAGCAGCCAGCCGAGGTGGTGAAAGGAGAGCTGTGCCAGTCACCATATGGGCTCCCGTGGTGCCGGCGATTCAAGTATAGATGGGGGTGGCAGGGTGAGTTGGCCAGTGCCCATGGTGCAAAAGGGGGCCACTAGATACCAGGGAAGCTTACACTGGGATGGGGATCAGTGGGTGGGGGTGCCATTAGATGCCAGGGAATATTTGATTTGCTCCAGGGCTGCTGATAGGAGTGTGGGAGGGACCACTAGACACCAGGACATTCCTTTCATTTAATGGGGATGGTGATCAGAGGGTGTGGGGGACCACTGGACACCAGGGAAAGCTGTAACATTCCACAACACTGCAATCGAAGGGTGGGGGGACCACTAGGCACCAGGACATTCCTTTCATTTCATGGGGATGGTGATCAGAGGGTGTGGGGGACCACTGGACACCAGGGAAAGCTGTAACATTCCACAACACTGCAATCGAAGGGTGGGGGGACCACTAGGCACTAGGAAATATGTCATTGTTACAGGACCAAGCAACTGGGGTGGGGGGTGGGGTGGGGCCTGTCGCAGGGGCGCTAATCTACTGCCATTTCCCATGCAAATGTGCTCATAATAGGCTTGCAAACAGCCCATTAGTGCCTTGCATGCCCAATGGGCTAATTTTCATGGTGCCATCTCTATATCATGCTGGGAGCTACTAGGGCTATCAGATGTGGGGCACTGTTCTCTACACTGCCAGGACCCCCTGTTTAGCACTGCACCTACCTGCCTCTATATTCGGTTAGACAGCACCAGTGCACTGTCTGACTGAAAATAACTTCCTCAGAGTCATGGGCAAGTGCAGTGCAAACCTTTGCGCTTCGCTTTGTCCATTTTTGAATAATTGGCCACAGGTGTTTAGGTGGTTAGTGACAGAAATGGTAAAAAGCTACAAAGTAAATTATATGGACTACATAGACTACTGTAATATTCAGTCAAAAAAATAAATGGCATCTCACTTTTTATTTGTAAGAGTTTCATCAGGAAAGGCCTACTGAACCATGATAGTTCATTTTCAATTGCCCTGGGGAAAATACTATAGATGAAACTGGTCCCTGAGTATGCCCAAAAATGTATTGTCACACATGGGAATAAATTTTTGAGCATGCTTGGTGTGACAAAAATGAGTGCTATAAATGTCAGAGCATACTTGGTGACCAGGTCCATTCATCTTGCCGTGTTGCCCAAGATAACATATTTACCTTGACAAATGTTGCGTAGCAATATACAGAGCTAAATCTGATCTGAGTCTTATACCTAGCTAGCCAATTATCCAAACCTGACTAAAACATGTTCTCGTTGGATTTAAGATAACTGTACTGCATTAGATTTATGCAATAGGATAACATGTCCTCTTTGAAGACTATTTAAGGCCTGGATCTGATAAGCTAGAGTTGGAGAATTTTTTTTAACTTGAGATAGGCAGGTGGGAGATACATATATATATATATATATAATATAAGCGTGTATATATATATATATATATATATTTGGGGAATGGGTGCCTTGACGTGCTAGTGCTGCCATGTTCGGGGGGATGGGTGCCTTAAAGTGCTAGTGCTGCCATATTTGGGGGAATGGGTGCTTAAAGTGCTAGTGCTGCCATATTTGGGGGAATGGGTGCCTTGACGTGCCAGTGCTGTTGAATTTGGGGGGAATGGGTACCTTAAAGTGTTACCGCTGCCAACAATAGCAGACAGAAAGTGCTAGTAATTGTTAAAGGTAGTTAGCAGTTACTTTTCATTTCTGATGTATATTTCCTTTTCCATTTCTTCTGTACAGTGGCTTCCCATTTTTGCTGAAAATCTGACCCTGCATTACAGTCTGGGGTTGGCTGTGCACCACAGTACCCACCTTTTCTAGTGCGTATCAGATCAGATAATGCAGAGGGGACCAATATCTGGACACAGAGGGAAGTGAAAATATCCTCCCTCCATTTCCCTATCAGTTCTGTAGCACCACATAAAACATCTGAATATGCCATTACTGAGCTATGCTTAAGTGAGGTTCTGGCTGATTTAAGATGAAACAGAGCCCAATGTCCTTCTACAAACAGATTAACTTTTTAAAGATTCCTCTTAAAGAGTATTGCTTTTGATAACTTGAAGGCACTGACAGCTAACCATATAAAGCATAATACTGCTTACCATTTCATTTTCTGAAAAAAAAGACTAAAAGTTTGGTTTGTCAGCAGAAAGACTTTTCCGTACTTCACCACAGTAAGGATGGATCGCTAAGTAAGTACCTTTGTATTTGAACAGTATCTCTTTTTGACATACTGAGCACGTTTGACAATTAGTAGTTAGCCAGTTTAAAGAGGAAGAAAGGGATACTGTGCCATTTGTCTAAAAAAAAGATGAGGTGACGATGTTATGGCAGTTGACAGACAACATAACACAAAGGGATTTAAAATGAACATAACAGCAACAGCAGCATTACTGTTAGGGATGACAAAGGAAAGTGGAAGCTAGGATATATTGTCTTAGTACTTATTAAAGGGTTACTCATAGAAGCACAACATAATACTGAACTGTTAACACTGCGGTAGTTACAGTCACAAGCACAATTATCTTAGTTTACTGTCATGTTAGTAATTAAAAAGCCATATCAAACAGTTATCTACACAGTATATTATTTAATAAAAATATTTAGCACAGTGGTAACAAGAAAGGGGATTCTTACATTTCTCTGTAGTCAAATGGGCCTGTAAAACAAATACATAAAATCAGTGATTAAACAGAGACTAAAGGGAGTGCTACTGTCTCATTAAAGTCTAGTTCAATACTGTCTTTAAAAACAGACAACAGGTTCAAATAGTAGCCCCACAAGGGCTTCACCAGCCCAAATGGAAGGAAACTGGTTCAAACTCACAGCACAGATTTATCACTTTGGAGACTAGGGCTAGAACCATACGTCTTGGATCTGCCACATTATGAGGTACAGTCCCTCATTTTGCTCCTAATTTTACACTGACATTTTAAAAAACAAATTCCTACTCATTTGTTATCAGTGAATAAAAAACACTTTTTTACCACAAAGGTTTTTTTCTCTGTGGCCTAGGCGGGTGGCTATCGGCCGTATCCTTGCTCCCCCCTGATGGTTACCTACCTCCCCCAACCATTGGTGAGTCACCCCTGGATTGCCCCCATGGTGGGGCCAGGAAAGGGAGGTCTGCCCCCCCCCAGTACAAACATATCCAGAGTTTGTCAGTTGGATGGTAGTGCGGGTCTAAGGGGATTAGGCGTGGCTTCATGATGCCTGCCCCAGACTCTTTTCCATTTTCTGATCCCTCCCCTGTAGCTGGGGCATGCATATCTGCACATGCATGTGCAGGCATGCATGTACTGCACAAGTCCCGCAGCTCCCTCCCTACCACACACTGCTCCCATCCCATCCTACCACCAGGCCTCCACCTGTTGGAAGTCACACAGCGGAGCCGGCAACCCTCCCTCCCTGGGAGAGGAGAGCAGACCAGTCCAGAGGGTGCTCAATCCGCTTCCCCAGCCAGCTCTCAGCAAACTGTGATTGCTTCCAATCCTGGGTCACCGGCATGGTGGGTGGCAGTGCTACCATCATATCACATGGGCTGGCTAGTGAACAAGCGTCTTTGTGAATATGACAGCACATATCTCCACAGTGGTTTGAGATTTGAACTCAAAGATTTGATGATGTGTCCCACATTTTGCCTTTTTACCATATTTTGAGGTGCAGTGTTCCACATTTTTGGCATTAAAAGGTAGAGAGTTAAAGCTAGAACACCACACATGTATTCCCTCCCAATTGGACTTTCTGTTACAAGCACTTCACTTGTGTTAAATAGAAAGTCAGTTCCTTCTGTGTGTACTGGTTTTTCTTACCAAAGCAGCTGTTGTTAACAGAGTAACTCCCAACCATATAAAATGTATTATAGATTGAGGGAGTGCTCCCGACCAATTGGAACACTTCTTTCCCCTGTACGTGAGACACTCTTATTCTGTGATGGGCATCTCATGCGCAGATGCCCTGGAAAGGGGCACATTCCAGGACAGTTTTTTGTAAAAAACTAACAATGAGTGCTCCATCGATCTATAACATGTTAATATGTCCCCCATAGCCAGCCAGCCACCCATTGAGGGTAAGAGTGGTTTCACTTACGTGCTGCTTGAGCCAAAAAAGGCTCAGTTTTGCTTCGCTGTTCTCTCTTGAGCAGAACGTACGTGAAACCACTCTTATCCTGCAATGAGTGGCTCCAGGGGATGTATTAATATATATTTTTAACCTGTAATATATCAATCTCCTTGAAACAGATGTGAGTTGGTTAAAGTTAGGTCAAGAGAATCAATGCTGAACATTAGTGTCTCAGGGCAGAATCAATGGACTTAAAGTGTTCTCCTGTCCTTCCTGTGTTTTATTTTTATGTTTCTCCACATGACTAGATAAAAACTGGGCACCAATCCAAGTTAAATGCCCTAAAAAAAAACCAATAATTCCCTGAAGCCTCTTCACCAGAAATAGCGAACGACAAACCAAGAAAGAAAGAAAGGTTTATGAGATGAGGCAGAGGCCACCACCAGTGGCTATTCAAAACCAATATCATTCGCTGGTTGGGAAGATACGGAAGGGTATTCACAGGGTGGCAGAGCTACTCCTGGAGGATCTGGAAAGGGAAGCAAGGCAGGGTGTCAAAAAGGCACGAGTGACAAGGGACTCTATTGTGAGGTATGTTAGGAAGATGGTTAAAGTGCTAGGATACTGGAGGAGAATGGACTGCTCAGCTACTTGCCTACATGGTAGTGGGTTGCAGACATCATGGCAAGGGTGGACAGAGCGGGAGCAGGAAAAGGAACTGACTTTTATGCTACATACTGGAAACCAATTATGTGTTCAGAAGGGGACCTTAGTAACAGGGTGGGGGGCGGGTAAGGCCGGAGATCAATTAGGGTCTTCGGTAGCTCAATAGGCAGGGACTTAGGGCAGACTAGGTGGGCCATGAGGTCCTTTTCTGCCAACAGCTTCTGTGTTTCTATGTATGCCTGGGCCCTTCAACATAAATTTAGGGAACTAGGCAGTATCTTTGGAAACAGAACCTCGTACCACTGCCATGCACAGGGCTAGTTAGGCGCAGGAGAGATTAGAAAGTTGAATGTGTGGCTAATGGTTTGGTGCAAGCAGTAGAAATGTGGGTTCCTTGCACACTGGAAGGTATTCTGGTGCAAGAGAAGGCTGCTTGCCATGGATGGCCTTTACATGAGCCCAAAATTGGTGGGGATGCTAACACATAGGCTGGATAAGAGTGGTGGGGAAGCTTCAAACTAAGACAGGGACAGGTAGGGCAAGGTATAGGAGCACACCCATGCCCCAGTCAGGTACACGTGGGTAAAAAGGTCAGTCATAAGAGGCCCACAGTAGGGATGAAGAAAAACACAGAATGCTGCATCATGGTGAATGCGAGGAGTGCAACACACAGGATGGATAAGATGGAGGATGACATCCTGAGGTAGGCTACAATGTCCTAGGACTTGAGAGAGATTTGGTGGAAGGAAGAAATACGCTGAGACGTAAAGGTAGAGTGATACAGTCTCTTCAGGAGGGACAGGCAGGGTCAGAGGTCAGGAGGAGTTGCACTCTATATCAAGGAAGGGACTGAAGCGAAGTGAGAAAGCATGAGGAGGAATGAGAGCCCTACAGAAAGCCTGTGACTGGATTTAGGATCCAAGGGAGGCAAAAAGTGAATTCTGGGAGTATGTTACACACTGCCAGTACAGCAGTACAGCACAGTAGGATTGTGAACTGGCAAAAGAAATTAAACGGGTAACAACTATGGAGCCCAAAGTACTTATGGGGAATTTCAAACTACCTGGCACTGACTGGAGGGTAACAAATGTTCATGGAAAACAAGGAGATAGTTCTTGCCAATAATGAAAGACTGCTTCCTTCTTTAGCATGTCAGGCACAGGACGTGAGGGGATGCAGCTCTTGATTTAGTGCAGAGTAGTGGGGATGATACGGTCATAGCAGCAAAGATTAGGGTGTCGCAAGGTAACAGTGACCATAATGTGACTGAATTCAAGGTGATGGGAAAAAAATCACTTCACCAAAAATAAGATGAGGCTAAAGCTCAAGGGAGCTAATTTCAATAAGCAAGGGGAGATGGTTATGGCAAAACTGACAAATACAATGCCAAGCGGGAGGCCCAGATGAAAATGTAATGGAGACAGTGACAAGATGTGTCACAAGGGCAAGAGGGCCATGTTGAGACATTTGTGTGTGTCCAAAGAACTTCAGGGAAATTTAAGGGAGACAATGAGGGACAGTGATGGCTGGAAGAATTTTGTTGCTAGGAAGTAGAGTACAGGACATTACAGAAGGAAAGCAGTGCTGTGACAGTCCAGACCAAAGCTCTAGTCTGGAAGACAGGACTGTGAAGGGGATCAATGGGAGCAGTAAATCATTTTCTCAATGTATAAGGAGCAAAAGGAGACATAGGGATAAGATGGGGCTGCTGATCATAAGGATTTGGAAGGGGAGAGAACCATTGAGCAAGGCAAAGGGAACAGCAGAGGCACTTAACTTTGTGTGAGTGCTTAGACAGGATGCTAGAAACCATGGCTAGCTGAGCAGAGAGAGGTGCAGCTGGAACAGCTGACGGTGCTTATCATGCCGGAATTAGTAGGTAAGCATCTGCAGGGAGCAGCGTGTTTGCTGAGGAGGACACTGGTAAGAAGTGCGGACAAAAACAGAGGAAGGGATGCGCTACAGGGGACAAGAACAAAATAGGGGTATAGGCAGAGAAATGAGAGCTTAGATTTAATGCACGGAAGTTGCAAAGTACTACAACTAGGGCCAAGGAATCTGGGTCACACATACACCCAGTGTGGTGCAACAGTGGACCAAAAAAACAAGAAAAATTAACTAGGGGCAACTGTGAACAGTAAGCTAAGGTAGTAGTAGTAGTCATAAACATATTTATTAGAGCCAATAGAAAACAAGCATTTGTCAATGCCGAATGTTTGCTTGTTGGCATTAGCAGTGGAAGTGCAGGAGCTAGACAGATGCAGTATAGGATGGCATTGAAGTATTGAACTGACGCCAACGCCACCCTCACTCTGCAGAGATGGACAGGCATTGGGGTGTGCCTTTGGGTCATCACCCATGACAGTCACGACATTTCATCTCACCCTACCCTTCAGACACTGACAAGTGTCAAGGTGTGCCTTGGGGTGTTTCCCCTTTACATTCACCTCATTCCATAAGGAAATACGCTGAAATGGGCGCAGTATAGGAGAATGGGGTGAACTCTGGGGGCAAAGGATCCAAGGTGCACCTCGATGCCTGTCACTGGCTGCAGGGTGGGGGTGGGAGTGAAATGGCATGAGCATTATTGTCAACAATCCCAAGTCACACCCCTGACACCTGTCAGTTCCTACAAGGTAGGGCGTTATGGTCGAAAACCCTAACGCCCTAGGAGTTTCTTGGTATTTTTATTCCACATTTTCCACATGGGTTTTTTGTGACCCCACCGCATGAACAGTGACACTATCAGTTCATTACGTGAAAGGTGATTTTGCAGAGCGACTGCGCCATTTGGCGCCACAGGTGCAAAAACACATTTCGAAGAGGATGTGAAAAGAGACAGATGTACTGTTCATGAGGAGGTGTAAAAAATGGCATTGTTGAAAATCTGGAGTGAAAATATACAAAAACTGGTGAAGTCACAAGCGTGTGTAGGAGCTGCGCAACGTGCACCCGTAATGAAAGTAGTTTGGGAATTTTTTACAGCAGATTTTCAACATAGGCATTTTTGCACCTCCGCTCATGAACAGTATCACCGTGATTTTTGTAATCTATCCCAAACACTAAATTCCCACAGTGACCGTGCTATTCTGCACCGAAAGTGTGAAAACACATTTCATCCAGGGTGTGAAAAATGACAGTTGTACTGTTCATAAGGAAGTGTGGAAAAATGTCAATGTTGAAAATCTGGACTGAAAATATTACAAATTCATGAACTTACAAGGGTGCGTAAAAATTGCGCATTGCATGCTCGTGACAGAGTCATTTTATGGACTTTTGTCACCAAATTTTCAACATAGCCATTTTACCACCTCTGCTCATGACCAGTGTCACTGGGATTTTCTTAATGTGTCCCAAACATTGATTTCGCACACTGACCATGCTAATGTGCGCTACATGTGCGAAAACACATTTTGGGCGTGATATGAAAAATGGCAGCTATACTGTACGTAAGGAGGTGTGGTAAAATGGCAATGTTGAAAATCTGGACTGAAAATATCAGAAATTCTCAAAGTTACGAGCATGTGTAGGAACTGCGCAACGCACCCTCGTAAAACAGTCATTTTTTGGAATTGTTTCACCAAATTTTCAACATGGGTTTTTGGGGGCCTACCTCATGAACTGTGACACTGTCATTTCCTTACTTGGTCCCGAAAAGTGGTTCTGCACAGTGACAGCAAAATCACCTTTCAGGACTGAATAACAAAATGACAGTGACTGAATTCATGGGGTGGGTCCCCAAGAACCCCATGTTGACAATTTGGTGAAAAATTTCCCAAAAATGGCCGAGATATGTTTGAAAAAAATCCATTTATTGCATTATACAGCTTACCAGCATTTCTTCAGTTTGCGGTCCGCTTTGAAGAGTGCAGACGTGTTCCGTCCACCAAAGATCGCTGCTCGCCCGGAGGTGAGTATGGGGTGAGAAGGTGGGTGCGCAGAGGTTAGGTGCTTGTTGGGGGGGTAAGACAGTCAACAAGGGACCTTTTTTTTTTTTTTACAGGTGTTTCTATGTTTCTTTAGACTATGTGGGACTTTTGCCACGCTGGGGTGGGCTCCCAACGTGGCATGTGGAACTCTGGCTTTGGGGTGGTACAAACCGTATAGTGGAGCCGATGGGGGATTGGGCACCCCCAGTCAGCCATACAGACTTTTGCCATGCTGGAGTGAGCTCCCAGCGTAGCACCGGAAGTCTGCTGGGGGCACTGAGCCAACGGGGATTGGGCACCCCATCGCCATAATGGTAGCGGGGAGCAGCGCAGGCGTACATTGGGGGAGAGTAGACAAAAACAGAGCTGTCTATGACAGCTATACAGATGCACTGCAGAGTGTAGGCACTTTGCACACTGCTGACGGCAGTAAGTAAATGACCTGCCAACAGCAGTATGCAAATTGCCTACACATTACCACTGCTTATTGCAGTGGTTTTTTGCTTTCAACTGTATGCCACTGCATCTGAATGGCTGTCATAGATAGCTCCAACATTTAATGGCGTGGTGCAGCCGTGCCTGCAAAAGTGAGCAGGGCATTGGAAGTGGGGGAGGCACACCTACGGAAACATGTATGGTGGCACTATGTTTCTTGCACATGTGTGCAAGCAAACATAAAAAACACAATTAAGCTTTTGCTCATGTTTAAAGGGTTGCTGAGATACAAGACTAAGGAAACTGTGACAAAAAATAACTTCGAATAATAAGAAAATAGAAGAGACAGAACCTAATTTATATATAGTGAAATTTTGTTCTGAGATGCAATAATAATAGTCCAAATAGTAGCTGAATTAGGAAAGGATGAAGAAGCATTTTTAGTTCAGCAGTTTTAAGGATGGCCCTTTATAGTTGAATTTGAGCAGTGTTTTATTCTAGTGTAAAAGAAGAATACTGAACACCTTTAGCTGAGCAAATGGAGAGTTTTATGGCTCTGATTTGCAGTCTAAATTTGCTATAGTCAGGTGCTTTCACATAAGTTCACTTGTACATAAACTGCAAAATGTGCATAGATCTTAAGTCTGATACAGACACCCAGCCCAAACTGTGATATACCACACAGTGACTTATTTGGAAAGGAACATTCAGGATAAATCTAGTAAGATGGTTACGTGTCATATGGCCAATTTACACAAAAGTCAGCCTGGCAGGTGCAGTCAAGGAAGCAAACTCACTAGAAGAGGGATAAGCAGCAGACTGACTTGGGCGATCTTCTCCCTGTACAAGGAGTGGTTAGAGAGGACACATCTACAGTACCATGTCTAATTCTGATCACCTCAGTGCAGAAAAGACATTGAAGAGATTAAGAGGATTCAGCACAGGGCCACAGAGCAGATTAGTGATTTAGGAGGCAAGAGCTGCAAAGAGAAATCACATATATTCAAATAATATAGTTTGGAAAAGAAGGCTAAGGGGACAAGAGCATGATTTTCCAAACACTAAAATGGACAGATTGGGTAGAGCTGCATGGATGTCTGAGATGGTGCGTGGAAGCAGAAAGAGAGAGCTAACACCCCAACTGAGGGTACAGCAGCCTAAGGGAACATTTTTAAAATAATTACTTCACACAGAGGGTGTTTTTGTTCTATACAGGTTTTTATTTTCCTTTGGCTGGTACGGGCATCTGTTGCAACTCCATCTCCCTCAGCTGCCACCTTCCCGAATCTCCTCCAGTGTCTAGGACCATTATCCCCCATGGATTTCCCCCAAGTGGTGGGGCCAGGAAGGAAGGGCCATCCTCCCCCATCGGGAACACAAATCCAGACTGTCCCAGATGCAGAGAGACTGGGTGAGCCACGTTGTGACGGGCAGTGCTTCATGAAGCATGTTGTGCGCACTCTGCCACCGCAGAAATGCTCCCATGGTGCTCTGAATGTGGGGCCCTCCCATCTTGGTGACTCACACACACTGTCACAGGGATTCTTCCAGGTGGTAGTCAAGTGGCAAGTCATGGAATCCCCCCTCCCTGAGAGAAGAGAGCAGTCCTATGAATGCTGAATCTTTATTCTCCTGGCTGACCCCGAGTGACCCATGTCTGTCCCAAACCCGGATCACTGACGTGGAAAGAGGTAATGCGCCCATGGCACCTCAGTCCTCTTTATCACTGGGCTGGGATGCACAGAGGGTGTTTAACAGGGGAATAGCTTACCCAATGAGTTGTGAAAGCTTCCATTTTTCAGCTTTCAAAGTAGGACTAGAAATGTAAATTACGTACCTACTGTAATTCTTGATCCTCCTGTATAGCGTCACCATTCGTCACTGGTGGGTACCAGCCAGAGGCCAGGACCCCGTGGGAAGCTTTGCTTATAAAAGCTTTACTGCTAAGAGGGAGGGACGACATTGAGGATGGCACTGCCCTTGAAGCCAACACACTGCATGGCATTCGTTGGTTGGCCAATAACCGATGCTGTCCCTTTCACTCCCTCAGTTCTGCTCGCTGGAGAGAAAAGTACATAAGAGAAAATACAGGAGAAGGGTGGGCAAGGGAGCCCAAAGGGACAATAAAAGGAAAGGAACTTAAAAAGAAATAAGCTGGCAAGAGAGGAGAGAGAGAGAGAGATTTTTTTTTATTGGGTCTAAGAAGGTGTGGACCTGGCCCCAACCTCTGGCAGAACCCAACTGAAGAGGAGATAAAAAGGGATGAAGAAAAGAAGACGAGGAAGAAGAAAAGAAGAAGGAGGAGAAGAAGGAGTGAGAGGGAGCGAATGGGAGGACAAAAAGTCACCACTCATTAACAGCCTTCTCCTGTGGGCCCAATGACAGAAGCTAGCCCAGCCTCCAAGAGCCACGGTGCCCCCCCTTTTTTTTCACCCCAGGCAGAGCACAAGACTGAAACTGTACTCAGGAGAGGGACCACCCTCGCCAGAAAAAAGTGGTAGGGAGCACTGCCAGCAAAGCGTATGCCCACTAGTGCAGAACTAGGCCTATGAGCCTCACCTCTCTCCCTCCAAGTCCAGCTAGGAGGAGGATACAGAAAGGGATCCAATAAAATCCCTTCCCCCTCCCAGCTCTCACCTCAGTTAAGTCCAATAGACTCAGGGTAGTAAGGAAGAACGTACTCCCTACTACCAAGAAGGAGGTCTGATGAGACAGGACCCTGCAGGTGTCCTGATCTTGAAGAAATAAGAATTCAACCATCATCCGCCGGCCTGTGGAGAGGCCCACCGCTGAGGGCAGAAAAGAAGGCATACTGAGTCCCTTGGATTCCAACCCCGACAACAGAGCAAGCAGTATCCCGCAAAGGTGGGACACTACAGCAGAGCCAAACCCTAGACTGCCCAAAAGGGACCCCAGGGAACCGAAAAGAGCCAGAGCCCCCCTTTCTTTGCCTTCCCCCCCAGACAAGGTGGGTCCCCTGTAGCTTTCATGAAGCGGCAGGGGGTCCGAGGTTCCAGCGGGACTGAGTCTAGAGTGGCCTTAAGGGCAAGCAGAGAGGAGGCACCGCCCAGAAGCTGAGGCCCATGAGGGGATGGAGGGCGGGAAGCAATGATGAATGGTGTAGAGATACAGAAAGATCAAGAATTACGGTAGGTACATAATTTACATATCTTCCCTGTGTCAATCTTTACCATTCATCACTGGTGGGTGAGTACCAAGCCCATAAAGTGGCCCGGTACCTCCCTGAAGGCTAAATTGCCTTCAGACCCTCATGGGGGAGACATGAGGGGGAAGGGCCTATTATGGGTCTGGCCAGACCTGTTACTGCTGAGAGTCAGGATGGGTCTCCTGCCCTGCAGGAGAGTGAGGATGTCCCGACAGTTCCCGCCTGGCTCTCCATGAGAAAAACCGGGCCCCCCGGAAAGGTGAGGCAGTCATGCTATGCCAGGCCAGGGGTGACAACTGGGATAGGCGAAGCCATGCCATCCACCTAATGCAGACCGCTGATCCCATTAGTCTGGAAACTACTGCACTGGCACCATAAGATGCCTGCGCTTGATGTCTCGCTAACTCCAGACTCCTTGAAGAGATGACAATGGCTCACCTGGTCACCTCGCAATCAGGCAAGGCCGCAAGGAAAGAACCTATTGTAGCCCACAGATGCCTAACATAGGATGCCATGTGTGCCTGATGTGCTGCTATAGCTATCAGGAGACACGCTAAGGCAAACACTCTCCTGCCCCAGTGATCGAACTCCGCAGAGTCCACATCCGGAGGATGGTCTCCTGAAAGGCACAGACACCAAGAGAGGGTGTCCTGCCATTCCAGACCCAAGGAAGAGTGGGGCAAAGAACCTGGAGACCACATGGAGCACAATACTGATGCTGACAGTCCTCTGGAGCAGAGGAAGCAGAGGTGGCTGACTGCCAGGCACTGTATGACTCTTCCACAAATGGTCGCTGCCTTGGAAGGATGACTATAGACTCTGGGCCGTATTCTCTCAGGAATGCACGAGTTGCACACTTGGTATTGTGACTTTGAGATGGGGTAAGGCTGAGCTCCACCATCATCATCGTCAGAAACCGCTGATATGCAGTGAAATCAGCGTCTGCATAGTGGAAAGAGGGGTGCTCCTCTCCCTCTGAGAAGGAAACCGACAAAGTGGAGGGGCTCTGCATAGGGAACGATAGAGTCACAGCCTGAGATGAGAAAACCATCTCATCCATAGCCTTAAAGAATTGGGGAAACAAGTTCACCGCAGCCCTGTACTCTTTCCAGGTGAGGGGCCCCAAGGGACCAGAGAGACCCAGGAGAAGGGGAAGAGGATACGAAGTGGATCCAGGCTGGGAAGGATTGTCCTGAGGGACTTGATCCACTCCATAAGGGTCAGGGGCATGAATGGGAGATCCTTCTATAGAGACAGGATTGCACTGCCCAATGTCCTCCTGCTGTTTAAAAACCCCAAGGTCAATGGGGGGGGGCTACAGGGGAAAACCCCCAGTGGGGAGACCAGAGCCATACGTGCCCAAAAGGAAGGTCCCTGTCCCCACCCAATGCAGGACTCCACCCCGACGAGAAGAAGGTGTGGCTGGACTCAAGCTCTGGCTCTGCTCACAGGCATCAGAAGACCCCCCAGACAGAGCGAGGCGAGGCCCGACCCCCTCAACCTCCCTGGGGAGGACAGGGACCTGCTCCTTGAGTGAGGTCGTCTAGTAGCCAAAGACCTAAGAGAGGGAGGCAGAAAGAGGCTGGCACCCAGACCAGTCTCAGACTGCCCTCACTCTGAAGCAGAACCGATGAGGGAGCCGGCAGCCGCATCAGGCCCACCCACCAGGGACGTGCCCAAGGGTAGCACTATCCCCAAGAGCAGTGCCAGAGATGGCATCAGACCCCCCCCACACACATGGCACCAACCTCGGAGCCAACTCCAAACACGGCACCGACTGTGACACCAACCTCAGTGGCACAATACCCATCGCAGCACCAAAATTGGGATTGACGTAGGCATCGACACCAGCATCAGGAACGGCACTGTCCCCGACTCTGGCACCATCAGTGGGTGTGGCACCAATGGTGGCACCAACAACAGTTCCATCCCTGGCGCCATCCCCAGGCACGATGCTGTGAGTGGCATCAGTGTCCTGGATGGTACCGAGAGTGTCAACGGAGTTCCTGTTGGCACTGACCGTGGCACTGACCAAGACTTGGCCGGCATCAAGCTCGCCATCGATGTCCAGGTCAGATCCTCCCTAAGACCTTGAATGAAGTCCAGCGGGCAACTGCTCCAAATAGCTAGGTAGTCACTCTGAACCCTCCAAGTCACTCCCTGAATTTGAGGGGGAAACAATGGAGATGCCCAGAGAAGCAACCCCTGTCACTCTGCCAGTTCTGGTACTGAGAACGGCGTTGGGAAAGGACTCCACAGCAGTGGGAGGAGGGCCCTGCTCACCAACTCCAGAATCGGAGTCAGAAGCCGAGGCTGTCCCTTGCAAAGCCTCCAAAGGGACCTCCAGCATAGGCCCCGTGTGTAGCTGAGACCACGACACTGAGGTCTGCTGGTTCCCCTAAGAAGAACCAGGCCTGAAGCAGTCAGCAGTTGGTCCCCACCAGAGGAAGCCGACTGCACCCCGACCTTTCACACAGGTGCTGGGGCTCAGCAGGACACTAGCCCTCAGCTGCCTGCTCTCCCCCGGTGCATATAGCCATGAGAGAAGGCCCGGGGGCCAGGCCTAAAGACCTTACCTCAGTGGCCCAAGTACTCTGCTTGCCTCCAAAGGTCGGGAGATCATGTTCCAACCTTGCCGCATGCAGCTCTAAAGTGCGGAAGTCCATACTGAAGCAGGCATCGCATCTATTCATGTCCTGATCCAGCCCCAGGAAGGTGAAGCTCCGATTATGCAGGTCCGTAACTGTGAATGACCTCCACAGGGGCACTGGCGCATAGGGAATGTCCCTGCCTTCGAAGACCTATGCCCCGAACCTGACATGACTCGGCCACGAACAACAACAAATTTTAAACAGAAAAGCATGATGCTGAACTGACCGATGTGGAAAAACAGTGTTGAGAAATGGCATTAAGAAACAAAAAAGATGAGCAGAACGGAGAAAACTGGAGTTTTTGGAGTAGCACAGTAGAAAGAACGCTGTCCCACGAGCACCTGCTACCTCGACAGCGGGAAGGGCAGAAGTGAGGTAGTGGAAGGGATGGAGTTGGTTACTGGCCAACCCACGAGTGCCTCGCAGTACATTGGCCTCGAGGGCGGCACCATCCTTGACGTTGTCCCTCCGTCTTAGTAGTAAAGTTTTTACAAGCAACGCTGCCTGTGGGGTCCTGCACCTCCAGCTGGTACCCACCAGTGACGAATGGCGAAGACTGATACAGGGAAGATCAATTGCTGAGGAAGGATGGCACTGGGGGTTTCACGGCATGAGCATGGGTAACATTCTGGCTGTTGAGCTTGTAATATAGTAATTTAAGGCTCAGTGGCATGCTAGGTCCATCATGTCCTCCCTCCATCCCGCTTCTCAAGCAGGGTTGAAATAAATATCCTGTGTAAACACGTATCAATTTATAGGGATTCACTACCCACTCTACTACCGAGGGTACCCATGGAAAACAGAAATTTGATCAGGCTTACCTGGAAGGCCTGTACTGTCTTCATGCCTACTGTCTCCAGTGGTAGGCTGTTCCATATGTTTACAACCCGCTAGGAGAAAAAGTGCCTCCTAATGTTACCCCTGAGTTTACCAGACCGAAGCTTCAGGGTGTGACCATGCATTCGGGTGCAGGACACCACATAAAATATCTGACTCAATCTTGTCAATAGCCATGAGTATGTGAAAGAGTGACATGATAAAGGCATCCAGTCTCTCTTCATTGTTCATTCTGGTGGCCTTCTGTTGCGCCCTCTCTGTTACCTGCCATGTCCTTTTGGTATTGAGGAGACCAAAACAGCACGTAGTACTCCAGATGGCAAAACAAAAAAAAATACTGTAACCCCCTTACAAATGCGGGTTCCCGAAAAGTCTTCCTCAAGCTTGCCTAAATGCTCATTGCCAGGCTGGTGTCCTGCGTTTTAGCAGTTTAAATGTGGTTGCCAGAGAGTGCCTGTATAGCCTCTGTGTACTGTCTCTTTAAGAGCTGCCTGGATTGCAGTCATAAGTAATCTGAACGTGAGCTCTGTTGAAAGATGTAACTATTTGCTGAAAATCATTTAGAGCAGTGGTTCTCAAATGGTGAGGTCAGCCTCCCAAGGGAGGCCCCAAATTGTTCTGGGGAGGCCCTGTCAAGACTGAGAATGTACAGTATTTAAATTTTAAGTTTTGGCTGTTTTGTGTGAAAAGATAAAACAAATTAAATATGGATAATTGCAGGTGAATTTCTTTACTTATGCACACATTTGTGACCAGGAAGTTCCCATTGAGCCAAAGCTTGTTTATAGGTATGTATTTATATGCAAATTAGTGACTTGGAAAGGCACACTGAGTCAAGGGTCATCATTTCTATAGTAGGTATTTATATGTAAATTAGTGACTGGGAAAGGCACGGGTGATCTGATGCATGTTTTCAGGTGTGACTTGAGGTAAGGGTACAGGAAGTTGCTTAACAACAGGGTAGGAGAGGGAGAGATGAAGTGGCTAGGTTTGGTTGTTCCAGATAGAGAGGAAACAGAGTAACAAGGGCCCAAGAGTCAGAAAAAAGGAGTGACAAGTATAACCTGGGGTGCCGGGTCAGGGGTGGGGAGCAATAAGTTGAATAAAAAGAGAATATACTCAGTCAAGTTTATTAGTTTCACTTTATTCGAGGTACACTGTCACTGTGCAAAGTAGGATTTTTTTTTTTTTTGTGGGGAGGCCCAAGATTTTTTTCCAAATTTGAGGAAGGCTCAAAATATTTCATGGCTTGGGGGGAGGCTCACTATCACAAAGTGTGAGAACTAATGATTTAGACTGATAATGATAATGTTGTTTGTCTAACCTGCCTTCTTTGCACCAAGGACTGTTTGGTTTATCTCCACTATCTTGGTCCAATCAGTATTGGTGGGACCTAAAATGGAGCTGGACTACAGGAGCTGTCTGGAGTCAAAATCTGTAGGAACTGTAGTTTTTGGCTTTTGGCACCTTTTTGCACCTGGAGGAGGAGCATTTGTTGTGACTGACAGACAGATCAGCCAACTGAACCTTTTGGATTCTGGGGAAATTCCCTATTTCCCAGGCTTGCTGGCAGTTGAGTCAGATTTAAGTTGGGAGCTGAAGAAGCAATAGCTTGAGATAGTCAAGCAGCCGTCTGAGTAGATTTGCACGAGAGAACTGTGGAAAGGCCTGAATTGTGGCCTGCATGTCTGCCTGCTGCTCCTGAGAGGGCGAGAAGAGAATTATTTCGGACTAAATCCAAGTTTGTGAGAATGAAGTAAGCCACTGATTTTTTACCAGGCTCATACCTGAAGAAGACTGAAGATTTTGCTGAATGTGATCGGCCTGTCAGGATTTCCAGCTGCTTTTGAATCCCCAGTTTGTGCAGAAACTTTGCGATCGTGACCGGAGAGCGGTTTGCCTGGTACTGTAGAATTTCCTTACATGTAAATGTGCTGTGAGTTGTCAGTGGGTCATGATTTGGTTCCCCACTGTGTGAATTGTGTTCTGCGTGCTGGAAGCTATATCCAGCCCAAAATGGACTGTATCCGAATTTGTCTCCATTTGGCCTGGGCCTTGCCACACTGGCCCAATCAGACTATCCGCTGCACAGAGAACGCCATCGGCGAGAGATCTGCCTGGGGATCAGCCCCCTGCTCCACGCTTGAGCAGGAACGACGCCTCGGTGAATTGTGTGGGCCCTGCTTCTCCTGGCACTCCAGATCAACCACCTGCAGTCTCAATTCTCCTCTAGCCTATGTCCAGTCTTGGGTATCGTGAGTAATCATCAGGGTAGCTCCCTGCAACAGCAGCCTAATCTAAAAGTGTGTCATCTGATTGTCTTGTTGTTTTCTTTTCACAAACTGAGCCCTCTGGCTCCGGATTACAATGAGGGTGTGTGGTGCATGTTGTTTTCTTCCATCACAGGGCCCCAACCAGCTGCAACGTTCCTGGCTAGCCCACCATTCTCCATCTGGGTACCCAGAGTGTGTGACTGTTTATGGACCCTGAAGTGCATGCATAACTGTTTGATTGATACAGCCTTTAAGAAAATTAACCTGATTATGCCCCTCCCTTGTTTAAGTCCCTTAAATAAATCAGATCTAACTCTTTTTTTGCATTTACCTTGACTGTGGTTCCAGTTTGTGCAAGAGTACTGTACTATTGTTATTTGCTGTGTATAACCTTGTTTTACAGGGGGTCCCCAGGGTCGAGCCAGAGAAAAGCCCTGGTGGTAAGTGCAAACAGTGTTGATACTTGTGCGGTGTATCAGGGGTATTTTGGAAGTGATTATTGTGTATTGTTCTGGCCACTAATAAGGAAAGAGGGGGGGTTACAGTGTCCCAGAGGGCTGTGCCCAGGTTAGTTTGACCACTACCAACCCTGACCTCCGGGTGGAGGCACCAGTTTCAGAACTCAGGCCCCTTAACCTGCTACTAGCCAAGCAGGCAGGAGTAGTAGCCCTTGGGATAGCACCACCTAGAGGTTACAACACCTTGCACAGACAAGGGAGTGTGATTTTAAACAATGAACCTTTATCTGCTTTAATTTTCTACATTTCCAGAACGACAGCTTGTATGGGTGTACTGTAAGTTCCAAAGCTCCACAATATGTTTATTTGTATAAGGCAATCCAAGGATCATGTCCAGACATACAAACAAAAATGAAACCACCATGCAGCAAGACCAAATAGCACAAAAGCCCTGGAGCTTCATCCACTACTAGAACGTCAGCAGGCAGCACGTTCCTAGTGGTGGACGAAGAGCTGGGAATTTGGGGCAGTTTGATCTTGCTGCACTGGTGTGGTTTTACTTTTATTCTGCTCCAGACAAAGAGGTAGTGAACCTCAATAAGCAGGGAGCTGGCAGCAATGAGTCCATCCGAGTTTGGTACTGTAACCGGGTTTTTGGAACTATAATTTTTCATGCACTCGCACTTTACTGTGGCACATGGTGCAATAACAATAACATGCCATAGTTTCTGAGAGCACTGCCTTATATTTTGCTTTTCAGCACTTACGTTTGAATGTCTGGTTTGACATCTGGATTGCCATATAAACTAAACATATCATGGAGTTTTGCATCTTACACCCATTTGAGCTGTCATCATTTCCAGCAGTGTTTACAGCCACAATTTGTGTTCACATTCTTTTTTTTGTTCTTGTCTCTTGAGTTTGTGGGTTGCCCCCACTCCGCTTGTGCACCCATTTCTCCTGCCCCTGTGTAGCCTCCACTGAACTTTTCCAGTACTCCAGGTGGGGCCTAACTAAGGCCTTACAACGTGGTAAGATTGCTTCCCTGTTCTGCTGGTCACCCCACTTTTGATGCACATAGTGTTCCACTGGCCCTCTTGACAGAAGTTTTGCTCTGCTAGTCCTGCTTAAGCCCCTTGTCTGTTGTGACACCCAGGTCCCCTTCTACCTCAACTGTGCTAGAGGAGTCCCACGCAGTGTGTAAGACTTTCCTCTGTTTTTCCTTCCCAAGTATAGCATTTGGCTACACTGACTTTGAGGCTCCAGAAATCAGATCCATAGTTCAGTGTGTTCAGGTACTTCTGAAGTTTGTCCTCATCCTGAAGGGGGTCCACCACCATGGCTAGCTTAGTGCCATCTGCAAATTTAAGCAGCATGCTGGAGACCCCATTTTCTGGATCACTGATGAAGATGCTGAAGAGTGGGGACCCACGCACTACCCCCCCAGAAAGCCAGTTAGAAATCCACCTTATCAATGTCTCATGCATACTGTACTGACTGACTCTGCCCGAAGCTTGTCATGCACCACAGTATCAAATAGCCTGTGGAAGTTCAGATAGACTACCCCCATGGACCTGCCCTGTCCAGCTCCCTAACCCCCGAAGAAGGTGGTCAGGTTGATTTGGCATGGTCCACCTCTCCTAAAGCCATGCTGAGTGCAGGCAAGAACCTTGGACTCAGTCAATTAATCTATCATTGAGAATGTCTTACCGGATGTTGCCCAGCACTGATGACAGATTACCCGGCTTGTATTTGCCTGGGTCGGAACTTGTCCCCCTCTTGAAGATGGAGACAACATTGGCCAATATCCAGTTCCCCAGCCCCACACCTATCTGAATAGATACCTCAAGAACAATTGCAAGTGACACCACCTGTTGTTCCTCTGGCTCCACTGTGATCCTAGCATGCATCCCGTCTGTTCCTTGTTTTGATCCTTGCTGGGTAGCTACCAGGGCAGGCGTAATGACTAGTAGCTGCACTGTGTCAAGTTTTGATATTATGCTATCCATGAGGCCCCTCCACCAGAAGCCTTTTCGTGAATACTGAAGCTTGGATGCGAGTCCATACTCAGCATAACCACTGCCACGTGGCAGGAGGGGAAGCAAAGATGGATCTTATGCCCCTTCTATCATCAGAATATACAGGTTACTCACCTGTAACAGGAGTTCTAGGAATGGTATATGTTGTTCATCCACACTTATTGGCAGGTTCCTTGCCGCTTTAAATCTTGCCGGAAGGTCTTCAAGCTGGCTCCTCCCACCCACCCACCGGGTGGTAAAACTCTCGGCTCCATCCATGACGCCAGATCTGGCCGCTGGAGAAGCTCAGGTTGTCACGTCGAAGCCAGGAGGTCGAATTGGATTAGGTGTGGATGAACAATATACCATTCCTAGAACTCCTGTTACAGGTGAGTAACCTGTATTTCTAGGACATGGATATGTTGTTCATCCACACTTATTGGCAGACTCCTAGCAGTTCTCCGGGAGGAGGGAGCGCACACCCCAGTACTTACTTGGGAAATAAGGACTGAGAACCAAGACCCCAAAACCAGCATCCCGGCGTGACTCAAGGTCGATGTGGTAATGGGTAATAAAGGTGTGTGCTGACTTCCAAGTAGCAGCCCTGCAGATTTCCTGGATAGGGACATCCCTGGAAGCAGCCACTGATGCAGCAGTATGAAGGGTAGAATGAGCTCTTATCCCTCTGGGAGGCTCCATGCCGCCAACTTATAGCAGCGATCTATGCAGGAGGTGACCCACCTGCCTATCGTCCGCTTAGCTGCAGGTCTGCCAGGTGCGGCTTCAGTGTAGGTGACAAACAGCTGGCAAACCTCTCCCAATTTCAGCCTGCACTCCTTATAATAAGCGAGCCTTCTAGGGTCCAGAGTATGGAGCCTATATTCGCCTCCGGTGGTGATTGGGGTAGAACACCGCAGAGTCAGCACCTGGTTAAGGTGAAACTCCGACACCACCTTCGAAGGAATTTCGGGTGCGCAGGACAACCTTGTTCCTGTGGAAGACCAGGTAAGGAGACTCGATGCAAAGCGCCTGAGCTCTCCCATCCTTCTGGCTGACGGATAGCCACCAAGAAGGCGGTCTTCCACGACAGGTGAGAGATCACACCTGTGCGTTGGTTCGAATGGCTTGCCCATGAGCTTTGCCAGTACCAGCAGTAAATCCCACGGAGGTGGAGGTTCTCACACCGAAGGGGAAATGTGATCAAGGCCTTTGAAAAAGCGCCCGACCACCTTTTCCTGTGCCACCAACTGCTTCCCGGCCCGTGCCCGGTAAGCAGAGATGGCTGCCAGGTGCACCTAAGCCCTTGACTAGAAAGGGACAAATAGTCCAAAATGCTTGCCACAGAACAGAAGGAAGGGTCCAAGCCCTTGCCCTGACACCAAATGGAGAATCTCTTCCATTTGAAGGCGTAGCATTTTCTGGTCGACTCCTTACGGGACGCCTCAACAACATTGAGGACCTCGTCGGAAAGACCCAAGGCCTGGAACTCTAGCCACTCAGGAACCAGGCCGTCAGGTGCAGGGATTGAAGGTCCGGATGGAACACCTTCCCCTGATTGACTGAGAGCAGGTCCGGCGAGCTGGAAGCTGCCTCGGGAGCCTGGAGCTGAGGCTGAGGAGTTCTGGTACCCAGAACTGGCGGGGCCAGTCTGGGGCTATCAGGATCACCTGCGCCTTGTCCTCCTTGCTTTGAGGAAGCACCTTGTGAATCAAGGGAAATGGGGAAAGGCGAGAAGAGGCCCGGGGTCCACAGCCTTGAGAAGGCATCCCTGCAGCGAGCCCTGCTGAGGGGGCGGGCATGAAACAGCCTCAACCCGCGCTCTCCTGGAGGCAAACAGGTCCACCTGAGGTGTGCCCCAGTGGGAGAACAGATCTTGTACTACCTCTGGCAGAGAGACCATTCGTGAGATGCAGCCCCTATCCGGCTCAGGGCATCGGCCAGGGTGTTGGAGGCTCCTGCCACATGAATGGCTAGGAGATCCGCCTCCAGGCTGCGCACGAGTGACCAAATGCGGAGAGCTTCCTTGCATAGAAGCATGGAGCGCGTCCCGCCCTGGCGGTTCAGGTAGTACATGGTCGTGGTATTGTCAGTCTGGACTTGGACCACTTGACCCCAGAGAAATGGAGCAAAGGCGGTGAGAGCTAGGCGGACCGCTCGGAGCTCCAGCAGGTTGATGTGGCATCGGGACTCCAGCGGGGACCAGAGGCCATGCACTCGGTGTTCCCCCAGATGGGCACCCCAACCCATCAGCGAGGCATCGGTCGATAGAGAGACCGTCGGCTCGGGGCGGACAAACGGGATGCCCTCCTGCAAATGGAATGGAATGGTCCACCACTGGAGAGCGTTCCACATCTCCTGGGTCACTATCACTAGCTGGTCCAAAGGATCGCAGCATTGTGACCACTGGCTGGCCAGTCCCCACTGAAGGGGGCGCATGTGCCAGCGGCAGGGCCGCAGTAATGGAGGGGTAAGTGGGGAAGTTGTCTGGGGCCCCGAGCTCAGGAGGGGCCCTCCTGAGGAGCTGGCATTACCTCTGTCATTAGCTGGTTTGGGAAACGGGGGCCCATTCCAAGTGACTTGTCCGGGGCCCCAGGATTCATAGCTGCAGCCCTGGCCAGCGGGCCCAACGGACCACGCTGGTACAGGCCGCCATGAGACCCAGAAGGTGCAGGAAGTCCCGGGCAGGGCGCGATTGCCCAACCAGAAATGATTGGGCAAAGGAGGTAAGAACCTCGGCCCTGTCCACCAGGAGTCGGGCTCTGGCTCAAAGAGAGTCAAGCTCTGCCCTGATGAACAGGATCACCTGCTTTGGCTCGAGTTCCGACTTGGCCTCGTTGATGAGAAGGCCAACTCGAGAGCAAACCTGGAGGGCCAGATCTCTGGACCGCTCCACCTCCCGTCTGGAGGAGGCTGCTATCAGCCAATCGTCCAGGTAAGGGTACACCCGGATCCCTCGGTGCTGCAGGAATGCTGTCACCACTGCCATGCATTTGGTGAAGACCCTGGGAGCTGGAGATAAGCCGAAGGGCATGGCTCGGAACTCGAAGAGGGATCCCTCCGCTCCAAAGCGGAGGAATCTCCGATGTGACGGACGGATAGGGACGCGAAAGAACGCGTCCTGTAGGTCCAGAGAGCAGAACCACACGCCGTGTTCCAGAGATGGTATTATCTGCGCAGAGTGACCATTCTGAAGGTTCGAGACCTTAGGAACTTGTTCAGGCCGGTAGGTCGAGAATGGGCGCCAGCCCCGCCCGCTTCGAACCAGGAAATACCTGGACACGAACCCCGACCTGAAGGGGTCCTCCACCTCCATGATCACCTCCTTTGGAGGAGGAGAGCATGTCGGCTCGGGCGAGCCGCCAGTGAGGCTGCGACTCGAGGCCCCCGAGGTGCGACGCCTGAAGGGCGGGCCTGCTCGAATTCCAGAGGTAGGCTCTTTCCCACCACTCAGTACCCACCTGTCCGTGGTAACAGCGACCAGGTGGAAAGGAAGTGTCTGAGCCGCCTTCCACGGGGAACCAGGGTGAGGTAACAGGATGGGCGACACCCCTCAGCCCGCCACTGGGCAGGCTTGAGGAGGACCGCCGAGGAACCTCCTGGGCCTTTACCTCCCTGCTTCCTGTTGGAGGAAGCCGATGGCTTGGGCTTGGGACAAGGTCGAGCCTGCTGGCCCTGACGTTGCTGGGTCTGGGCTGGCTGGCGCAGAAGGACGAAAGGGCTTAGGCTGTGGCTTGCGGCCTTGTCCTTCTGAGGAAGAGACCGAGTCCAAGGTAGCATTGGACTTCTCGATCCTCTGCAGGTGACCTTCCACCCCAGGGGCCAAGAGGTCAGTCACAAAGGAACATCCGCCAACTTGTGCTGGGTATCCGGCAAAGGTGGATATCCTCAGCCAAGCCCAACGACGCATGGCCACTCGCGCCGCCACAGACCTGGCACATGAGTCCCCGATGTCTAATGCAGTCTGAGCTGCTGTTTAGCCACTGCCCTGCCCTGGTCCGCACCTGCCTGACTGTAGTCTGCAGATCTCGGGAAGATGAGGGACAACCTCATCCAGGAGCCCAACAGGGCGTGAGAAAAATGTGCCATGAGGATGGCGAACTGGCCTGGCGAAGGCGAGAGAGGATGCAGCATAGACTTTTCGCCCGGCATAATCCAATTTCTTGGATTCCTTGTCGGAGAGTTTGTCCACATCCTGGGTTCCCGCACGCCGAAAAGCGCTGTCGGTAACCAACCCCTCGGCCGAGGGGTGTTCCGAAAAACCGGACAGGGAACCGGTAGGGACCGCATACTTCCTGGCCAACCTGGCTGAAGGCGCAGGGCAGGAAGCAGGATGCTGCCAAAGTTCCAAGGCCGGACCCACTATGGCTTCGGCCACCGGAAAGGCCTCCGTAGGAGAATCCCCTCGGTCCAGAATCTCCGTGAGGGGATACCTGGCCCATTTAGAAATGGGTTCGAGCTTCATCCTGGTGGACTCCGAGATGAGTCGAAGCAACCCTAAGAAGAACGAAGGGCTATCGTCCATTGACTGTCCTCCCGAGGACTCCAAGTCTATGCACTTGGAGAAGAGGGAGGAACCATCATCGGACTCGGAAGAGTCCTCAAAGAGCTGCTTCAGCCCTGAGCCACCCTCCACCTGCCGAGGTTTATCGGGAGTGAGGGTGACCGACAGCCTATGGGGCAAACCCAAAGCCAACCAAGAATTTTTGGTCGGAGCCCCAACTAATGGCTGTGGGGGCGGAGGTTCCACCAGAATCGGTGGGGCAGCTGGAATTGGCCGAACAACCGGCCTGAGAACAGGCTCCTCGACTACAACGAGGGGTTGTTTCGGCTGCTCCGGTGACAGCCACTTAATGGCCGGGGAAGACGACTGGGTCGGCTTATTCCTGGTCAAAAGGAGCTGTTGCCACATAAGTTCCTCGTACCTCTGACGCAACTTGCGCCGAAGCCTCCCATCATCCGAGGAAGAGGAAGAGGAAGAGCGGCGGCGCCGCTGGCCGCGGTGCCGAGACCGAGACCGCCTATGACGGTGGGATCGGTTGGACCGCGAGGATGTCCGAGACCGAGACCGAGAGTCTCGACTAGGCCGAGGAAGGCGAGGAGAAGTGTCGGAAATCAGCACTCCCCTCGGCTTGGACGATCCCACCGAAGGCTCCGGAACCGGAGGCACAGACGAGCCGACGGGATCCTCAACTCCCACCGGGGGTACCGGGGAGAGGGGATTCTCAGCTTCTCCAGCCGACAACCCGTCCAACGGGTCGAGAAAAATCTCGACCGCGTCGACGGGAGTCTCGGCTAACTGGCCTGACGGGGACACCGTGAAGCCAGTAGCCGAAGCTGAGGGGTCGACCGAAGTCGCACTGTCGACAAGGGAGGGGGATCTTTCCGGCCCCAAGAGCGCCGACGGAGAGACTTACTTTTGCTCTTTTGGACCCTGAAGAAGGTCCCGATAGTTGGACCTCACCTTTGGTCGAGAGGGTCAGACAAAACTCCTAAAAAGAAGCGAGTAAGAGGCACTGAGAGAGCGGGACAAATGCGCAGCAGTGAAGCGACCCGCGCCGCCTCCTCTTAGAAGATCATCTGCTCAAGCTGATCCGCCGAAATACCGCCGCCGCTGGACACCGCCTAATCGGGCCTCTTTAGATTTCACCGTGAATTTTTCTTGGGGTGCCCCAGTTGTAATCGGGCAGCACGGCCTCAAGGACGTGAGGGTCAAAAAGAAGAGCACAAGTCGCAGGGCTGCGGGTCGTGCTCAAGGCCCAGGCAGTAGACGCGACGCGGAGTGCGGATCCGCCCTAGACATCTTCTGTTCGCAAGGGCACCTCTGAACCGGGAGTCGATTTGTCCATCGCAGCCGGAGGAGAAGAAGACCGAAGTCTTTGCAAAACTTTTCAATTTCGAACTTTTCAAGAATTAGGAACCAGTCCTAAGCAACGCTGCTAAGGAGGGAACCTGAGCTTCAAGCGTAAGGAAGATCTGGCGTCATGGGGCGGAGCCGAGAGTTTTACCACCCGGGTGGGTGGGAGGAGCCAGCTTGAAGACCTTCCGGCAAGATTTAAAGCGGCAAGGAACCTGCCAATAAGTGTGGATGAACAACATATCCATGTCCCTAGAAACTATGTTATTATGTTAGTTATGGACACAAATAATAGAGCAATAAAATACATCCAGCCCGCAATCTAGCAAAAATTAATGTGTTAGCTTGCCTCTTTTCCCGTTTGTTTGGGAACAATCAATATATTCGTGAAAGCAAATCAACCAATAGATACAGATGGACAAGCCATGACTGTTTTTTTTTTGAGACTAAGTTTTGCTCAAAAGCATGATATACAGTTAAACAGATACGTATTGACAATGGGCCTCCTATTATTAACAAAGCTGGATCTGTATGCAAGTTCCTGGCACATTACTATCATTTCATGAGCCTTGACTGGATTTAATCAGAATCCAAAAGTTCTAAAAGGTTCTTGCTTTCGCACCTCTATTTTAAACCTGGTAATTTGCTTGAATTTGTAGAATAATGTTTTTTTGCTCAAATTGTTTATCTGCAGTTCAAAGCACGGACTCTGTTTTTCAAATAAAGGCTCTTTTAAAATTCGAAGTCAAGAACTGGTTTTGCACATCTTTACCAATAAATTCCATTCTTTGTACAAGAGAGTTTTGACTGACAGGTGCTGCTGGGACACACCTTGTATAACTACAAAATTAAAAAGCGTCATGTAAAGTAATGGAAAACCTGACTGAGTTACTGTAAGATGCAATTAACTCCGTGTCAGTTGGTAACTTTATTGGGTGCGTAGCTAAAGTACACCACCAGCATGCAATGCAGAATCCTGCAGAATTCTGCAGAGCTACTGCAGGAAACAAGGCAATTTCAAAGGCAGTTCATCCCTTTTGTCATGCAGGAAATCTGGGACACTGCATTGCATTTTGGTGGGCTCCACTGTACCATATGTATCCCATATCCTGATAATCAATTATGTACCAAAAGAAAGCAAACCTTTCTGTGCTAAAGCAAAATGAAAGAATTACTACAGGCTAAACATGCTTTCTGCTTGCTTGCTATCTGGGTATCTCTTGTTCAGGTTTCTGTCTCGCTGATCTTTAAAGACAGCTCTGTATGTAGCTCTCCTATTACACCGCTATGGAGGTTCCAACCAGTGACATCATCACTTGCAATTTGTCAGTGGTTTCTGATACGGGTAACGTTATTTTCAGGGGGTGCTACATGGATGAAAATGAAGCAATACTAAAATGTGCTTAATTTTTTTTTTTAAAGCTGTAATCTATGCAGATAGCAACTAGGATTGCTCAAAATCTGATTGACAAAATCCCTTTTTAGGATTTTCAGAATTTCAAAACTGAAGACCGAAAATCTTAACTCCTAAAAATGGTCAAACTAGAACCGGATTCAGAAATCTGATTCTGGAATCTGAAATACGATTTTGACTGCAGGTAAAAAGTACATCTTGCCTGCTGAGATGTTTAGGATATTGTGTTTTGATTCGGAATCAGAGCTTCTGAAATCCTAAAAAAATCCTGTTGGATGGATTTCGGCAAATCTCATCACCCCAAAAAGCACTGTCAGCATCAGTAATCACTGACGGACTGCAACAAATAATATCACTGGCTGAAACAATCTTCATGGTGCAATGGGAGGCTACAAAGGATGCTGGTTTTAATGACAAAGAAAACAAGAAACAGAGATGCACAGAAAGAAAATAGTGGGTAAGCAAATATAAGCTGGTAAAGCCACAGTGGTTTCCATTCCCTTTCAAGGGACACTGTCATCCCCACTTCTGTCATATACTGTTTCGAGTTTTAGAGAAAATGTTTGGAGTTTAAGGTGTATGAGGGCTGTGTATATTACTCTGGCTCTTTTTTGGGCAAGATTAACAGCCAAGGGAAGGAGGATTGTGCGGGTCTCCCCTCAAGGGAGACGTCCTCAGCACCAATGGGGCTAAAAGACAGTCCAGGCAGGCTGCAAGACTCCAGGAAGATGCAAAAACCAAGGAAGAGAGTGTTGAGAAGCCCACAGCTGCATAGGAAGGACCTGTGCTAAAAGGTAACAGGGAGCAGTGATGCGGCAGGGAGGGCTGACTCCTCAAACTCACCGGATAACCACCAAATATGCTGAAAACTTGAAAGGAGGAATGAAAAGTAGTTCCAGCTGGAAATTATGTGCAAATTCTGGTGACAGCTTTTAATTCCAGGATATAAAACATGGCAGCATCAGCAGGACAGTCTGCTTTCAATTACAGGCTACAAGTTCAAGCTGTTTACAAATACAGCCACACAAGTTGCATACAAGTCTTTTACAAGGACAACATCTAAACGCTAATAGACTGTTGAAATGCCCCGATAAAATCTAAAGTCCAATAGTCACTACAGTGTTGAAATACCCCAGTCCTGGAGGAAATCAGTATGCAATGTCATGCAGTAAGAGGCAGGATAGCATTATGTGTGGTTATCCAGGTCGTGAGGGGACCTGGCTATTGGGGGGGCGGGGGGTCCTGACAGACCTTTTGGCTGGGATGCAGATGGGTAAAGGAGTCCCAGATGGACAGACTGAAGTCTGGGCCCACGGACAGCATAGCTGGGAAAATGGCTCAAAAAACACCTTTCACCTTAAAAAAAAAATGAGTACCACACTACTTAGTAAAGTTCTTATTTTGATTGCATAGAGTGTTCAAAAATGTTGTTACTTAACAAGCAGTAAGCAGAACCACAAAAACAGAGGTGCTCTGTTTTTGTGGTTCTGCTTGCTGCCTGAAAGTAACAATGTTTTTGAGCACTCTATTCAATAAAAATAAGCACTTTACTAAGTAGTACGCTATTAGTTTGTTTTTAAGGTGGAAGGTGTGTTTTTGAGCTCTTCTGTTTACATATTTGTGACTTTTATGTGGTGAGCTGCACCACACTCAAGGGTACCTGTCTTTTTGTTTACAGTATAGCAGGGCCCTACAGCCTCATGGTTGGTATCCAGACCAGAGGAGCCCTGGTTTGTGCCATGGCAACTTCAGTATTTCAACTGAAGTGGCATCAGTCCGGGGCTTAAAGTGTAATAATGTCACCTATGGGGCATGGTGTAAAATGCCTGTGATTGACCCAAATGGACTCTGGTCCTTGTAATGTATTTTCTTATTTGAGGCACAGGGAAGGTTAATTAGTGCACCACTTGCGGTACCGCTGACCTGCGGTCAGGAGCAGTCTCGGAAGTCGGAGGGTCGGCCGGGGGGGTGGAGGAGGATCAAGCATCCCCAGGACTGCTCTCCTCCTTTGCGATGTGTGGGGATCACTGGCCAGTGTTAACCCGGCCCCTAGCAGAGGCCGGGGGCTGACACACCACCACTTCACTGGGGGCAGAGGCAGGGCAGATGCCCAGCGTGCTGCACATGAAAACGTGCGTGGCACCACCATTGGCACCACTGCACATCCCTTCCTCCATGCCAAGGTGAGCAAAACAGAAAAAGCCAACAAAAAGAACTTAAAAAAAAGATCAATCATGCAGTAATCCATTTCCACGTTGTTTTAGTTTTGTGTCGGTGGCTGTGGTGTGTGAGATGCTATTAAGTCCCTGGTCCCCTGCCCATCCCAGTAGAAATATACACTTTGTTGTAATCCCCCATGAGTCACATACACTATAGGCAAGGACAGGAAGGGTTACAATGGACTGTAAACCAACAAGTTACGTTTTGTGTGGTAACGCTAATACCGTTGGAAGGAAGTTTTATTTATTTATTTTTATTTATTTCATAGTTCAGAAATAACTTTGGAGCACAATGCTCTTTTTCAAAGATTCTACATCAGGATCATGAAACAAGATTAATACAACAGGTAAAAAGCAGTGACTAAGGTTCTCAAAAACATAGTAATATGTACATTAGGGACAACACAAAAATGCAGCTACAGTACAGTTATGATACACAACTCAAGTGCAGGAGGAGATTCTGTTGAATCAGAGAAGGGTTGTGGTCTAACTTAGGGCACAAAAGGGTAAGTAAAAAACTTATAGTTCAACAGGCAGAGCCCCCTGAGTACAGGCATTGTTAGGATAAGGAGAAGAAACAAGGCGGGGTTAGTGCAGGCAGAGCCACCTGAGTACAGGCATTGATAGGATAAGGAGAAGAAACAAGGCAGAGCTACTGCAGGGCAGAGCCACCTGAGTACAGGCATTGTTAGGATTAGGAGAAGAAACAAGGCAGGGTTAGTGCAGGGCAGGGCCACCTGAGTACAGGCATTGTTAGGATCAGGAGAAGAAACAAGGCGGGGTTAGTGCAGGGCAGGGCCACCTGAGTACAGGCATTGTTAGGATCAGGAGAAGAAACAAGGCAGGGTTAGTGCAGGCAGGGCCACCTGAGTGCAGGCATGGTTAGGATAAGGAGAAGAAACAAGGCGGGGTTAGTGCAGGGCAGGGCCACCTGAGTACAGGCATTGTTAGGATCAGGAGAAGAAACAAGGCGGGGTTAGTGCAGGGCAGGGCCACCTAAGTACAGGCATTGTTAGGATCAGGAGAAGAAACAAGACGGGGTTAGTGCAGGCAGAGCCACCTGAGTACAGGCATTGTTAGGATCAGGAGAAGAAACAAGGCAGGGTTAGTGCAGGCAGAGCCACCTGAGTACAGGCATTGTTAAGATCAGGAGAAGAAACAAGGCAGCTCTAGTGCAGGGCAGGGCCACCTGAGTACAGACATTGTTACGATCAGGAGAAGAAACAAGGCAGGGTTAGTGCAGGCAGAGCCACCTGAGTACAGGCATTGTTAAGATCAGGAGAAGAAACAAGGCAGAGCTAGTGCAGGGCAGGGCCACCTGAGTACAGACATTGTTACGATCAGGAGAAGAAACAAGGCAGAGCTAGTGCAGGGCAGAGCCACCCGAGTACAGGCATTGTTAGGATCAGGAGAAGAAACAAGGCAGGGTTAGTGCAGGCAGAGCCACCTGAGTACAGGCATTGATAGGATCAGGAGAAGAAACAAGGCAGGGTTAGTGCTGGGCAGGGCCACCTGAGTACAGGCATTGTTAGGATCAGGAGAAGAAACAAGGCAGGGTTAGTGCAGGGCAGAGCCACCTGAGTATAGGCATTGTTAGGATAAGGAGAAGAATCAAGGCAGGGTTAGTGCAGGGTAGGGCCACCTGCGTACAGGCACTGTTAGGATTAGCAGAAGAAACAAGGCAGGGTTAGTGCAGGGCAGTGCCACCTGAGTACAGGCATTGTTAGGATTAGCAGAAAAAACAAGGCAGGGTTAGTGCAGGGTAGAGCACCTGAGTACGGGCATTGTCTAGTATTAGGAGGAAGAAACCAGGCAGGGTTAGTGCAGGGGAGGGAGGGCAATAGGTGATGAGAGCAGAAGCAGATAACGCAAAGGGCCTAGGAGGGATACGAGAAAAGATAAGTGCGTAGGACAGGAAGCTAGTGTTAGATCGATGAAATGGGAGTGGCACCCCCCATCCAAGTACTTGTCACAGTAGACTGTGCAAATTACCTGCAGACACAGGTACTAACAGTAGTGAGATACTGCATCAGATCTAACTTAAAGGCAGGAAGGCTGGGAGAAGTAGTGATGTGTGCTGGGATCTCATTTAGGCATTGGGGTGCCCTAAAAGCAAAGGACCTTTGTCCAAGAGATGTTTTTTCTAAACGGGCTGGCTAGTGAACAGTGGGTCATAACCCTGGTGTGGTAGGAAGAGTGAGAAGCCTGCACCAAGGTTTTGAAAGAGGGGGGAGCTTTCCCAGTAGGATTTTCTTGCCCAGAATGCATGTCTGGTATATTATTCTGTTGCTGAGGTTCAACCAGTTAGTGAGTTCATACAGTGAGCATGTGTGTGACCGGTTGTCAGCACCCAAGGTTAATCTGCAGGCCTTACTGAGGGCAGTAGAGACTCGCTTAAGCACTGAAGTTTTCTCTTTTATTAAGAAAAGGGAAGCAGATACAAAACTTCCAGCTACACAACCAGACTCTACAAATAGTGAGCAGTCTTAAAAGGTCCTTTCTTAATGGGGAGCAGTTGAAGGCTTGAAAGGGGTCAACAGTGTCCCTTCAAATGCTGTAGCTAGTGCAACAATGTTGGAAATGCTACTGACTCTTACTGTTCTGGACTTTTTCAAGTTTGCCTCCATTGTTTAGAATGTATAACCTCATCTGTTTATATTGTGTATCCGCTTGCCCCACACTAACAAGAAAAACATGGGGGTGGGTGGGTGGAGGTGAAGGCCATACTAGCAGACTAAAATTTGTCTTTTTAGATTTATTGCCATTTTGCATCACTTGCCAGACTTTAGTTCAGTTACTGTATTATTGCTATATGACCTGTCTTCTAGTTCTATTTGATATATAGGTTACATTATTTTAACTCTTGTATTCAGTATTATGTATTTTGTATGGTTTTAGAATTACGTTCTGCTGCGCATTTCTGTTCTTTTTTTCATTCCTGTATCTGTCTCCATCGCCCCCAGGTTACATCTCATAATATGCCTTGGCTCTGTGTGCATTTCCTGGATAACATTTTTAAATATATAAAACAAAAGAAAAAAGAAAACCCCGGAAAAACGCACTGTGCTGATGGATGATCACTACACTAGCTCTCTAAAACGGCATCCAAACCTTGCCTGGTGGGGTTGGGGGTAGCGTGACATACGACCATGTTGCAGACCTGGGTTCTCAACTTTCTTCACCTGGTCAATGGAGTCTAGGGTGCACTGATAGGTTTGGAAATGGCAACCTCGGGGGAGGTGGGTGCACAGAAGAAAAGAAAACGTGGAAAAATGGCCAGGGAGCAGTGAAAATGATGCCCAAGCCAACCCATGTACCAAAAACTCACTGCCAGCTCTGGAAAGCCCTACTCCTATGCTGGATCTTGGGGGGAGGTAAGGGTGGCTGTTAGGAGGAAGCTGCGGGGGCCGAGTTTGTAACTGGAGATGGACCAGAGTGCCTGAACATGTGACAAAGCAAGAACAGAGCACTGGGGCTGACAGTATGCTAAGCGTGCTTGGGATAAACACTTATATATGAACACTTAAATGAATCCAAAAGTGCTACATCTCTGTCTGCTAAAGGAAAACTCCATGTTAAAATCATAAAAAGATATGTAGTAATCTTTTTTTCTGTGTTATAACCCGTTCCCAGTGTTTTCTTTTCCTCTGGCTGTGAGAATTGTTTTTTTCTAACTTTCCCCTAACTGTTTTATTGCCCTTAGAGGTTGCCATTCTTATTTCTTTTATGGCCTCTCCTCCCAGATAGTCTTCCTAGAGTGCCCTATGATGTGATGTCTAATCGTCCCTGCAGGAATAGGGTTACCACCTTTTAAGAAGCCCAAAGTGGGCCGTTTCTTACAGAAACATGATTTTTCGCAGGACACTATGTAATCTCAACCACTGCAACAGACTTGTTTTCTCTAAATAATCAGAATTAAGAGTAAGTTGTTTTTGTGTTTTAGCTGTTTCTAGTGTTTCTTACCATTTTAAGGTATTTTAGTTAAGGTATTATATAGTTTTGCAGCATTTAGAGGAAAGTGAGAAAATATTTTTCTCTACTATAATGTCAGAACATGCAGTATTTTTCATGTTTTTTTGCAAGACACAACTGCCCAAATCAGGACTGTCCTGCAAAAATAGGGACAGGTGGTAACCCTATGCAGCAAGCCAGTGTCTTGTTACAGGGTCTCTCACAGCTCAGCCACAGAGAAAATACTTCTTCCAGAGAAGACACACTGCTACATTTTGGGTGAGTGTAATCATTATTATTTTTTGATATTAGTACCTTGTCCTGCTATGTTCTGCTGTGTGTGTGTGTGCGTGTGTGTGTGTGTTTGAATCATGTCACTGTTTATCTATTCTTCTCAGTCACTTTCAGTTTTTGCACCAGTACTAAGTAACAAAAATTGAACATCACCTTACAGGTTGTAACATAGCAGGACAAGGTACTAATATCAAAAAATAATAATGATTACACTCACCCAAAATCTAGCAGTGTGACTTCTCTGAAAGAAGTATTATCTTTGTGGCTGAGCTGTGACAGACCCTGCTAAATCTAAGGGCATAACTACATCACTGTCACATGAGCCAGGGTGCATCGTAGGAGAAAGAAAGCCAATAAACCTATTTGTGATGGAGATCCCCAGGGGTTGTAAAACTACCCTACAGCTAGCAGGCTAATTTAGGAAAAACTCCGAATAGCAGACAGAGGGAAGAACACACTAGGACTTAACATACATATCAAAACATTCTATATAACATATGTTTTTGCACATTCTGGGTGGACTTTTCCTTTAATATAAAAAGTAAGAATTTAACTGATGTTCAAAAAGGGACTACAACATTTTAAGGCTTACTCCCCCGTGGAAGGACACAATAGTAAAAAAATAAGTCAATAACATTTACTTCAACATTTCAGAGTAAAAACACCATCCAGACAGATCATTACTGGGGACTGTGAGCCCAGTCATCAGAACTGCCCCTTACCCCAGGCACTGTCCTCCAATATAAAAATAAATTAAACCTGCTGCACTCCAAAATACATACTGTACTGTGGTTTCCTCCTAATAAGCTACTAGATTGCTCTGCTGCCTCTTGGAAACATCGGAAAATCAAACTGAAATTTAGCAAGTTAGTAAAAAGGATGGAACTGGAAAGAACTACAGCACAGAAGGCCCTTGTTGTATTAGTTTTAGTACAGTACATTGTGGGGAAGTCATGATTACGATAATAATACTTTGACTATTACCTCCTCGTCTTGCTCCTGATCTGACTCTGATTCCTTTCAGTTCCAAAGGGAAAAAAGAGCAGGTACAGCACAGAATAGTGAGCAAAAGGACAGAGTAAGACAAATACACAAGCAAAAAAAACACATAAGAGTCAGTTGGTATGTACGAAGCATAATATTGACAAGAAGGTTTCAGATTATCAAGGCAAAGGATTCACAAAAAGAATGATCAGATGATAAATGGGTTGAGATTTCTAGTTCCTTACATCTCACACTCAACAACCAGTTAAATCAGATACAATTGTATGTTTTCCACTGCATTTTTATCAATCATATTTATTAAATAAATGTAACCCTGATACTTCTCCATTCTGTAACAGATTTTTTATTTATTTATTTAAAAGTTTCACCAGAAAAGACATACTGAACTAACAAGAGCTCATTTTCAGATGCGTCCTGGGGAAAGGGGAGTACCACTGAAAATACAAAGAGTCGAAAATAATGTATTACAACTGTATACAGCAGAGAAATAAATATGAAAGCAGCTATGTAAATTGTGTACATGGATTTAACCCATGCAAATGAATAAATAGATAATCAAACAGTGTGATAACTCATAAACCATGCACCAATGCATTGAAAATTATAGCTGCAAGCCAAATGTGTGCCAGCACCGGCTAGTAGTAGAACAATACATGTTACAATGGGGTGGGGGTGGGGTGGGGGTGGAGAAAGCAGGCTTGAGGGGGAACATAGAAACAGTTATGGGCAAGGACTAAGACAGGTGGGTTTGGTGTGGGGAGGGAGACATAGATGAGCGGAACAATTAGGAGTAGGGAAAGGGTTATGACAGGAGGTGGAGGAGGAAAGGAGAGGAGAAGGGGGTGGAGTAGGGAAAGGTGGGCAGGGAGGAGGGGTAGAGTGAGATAGAGGGAATGGGATAGGCTTGTGAGAGGATGGGAAGGAGGAACAGGGAAGGGGTGGTATAGAGAAAGGAAGGAGGGTAAGCGATGGGGGAGGAGAATTGGATATAGGGGAGAAATTAGGTGAGGTTACAGGTTACAGTTGCAGGTGTGGGAGGAGACGTTACACAGGAGGGAGGTTAGAGGGTAGCAAGAGGTGGCTGAATGGACTGGGAGAGGTGAGATGTGGGAGAGAAGTGCTCAAGAGGTGAGTACCCTTTAACACATTATGGTGTTCTGTACAATGCTTGCACCTTTTTGGAACCTTATTTTTCAGGCCATTAACATCATACTGAATATAAACCTATATTTTGAAACAGAGCTATGTATGATGGGTATCTCTTCATATCAGCAATTAACTGGAAACCCCAACTAGAAACTGCTTCATATAGCATTGATTAATGCACATACTGCAGATGCATTGCTAGGTTGTGGAAGGCCAGGTTACCTCCAACATATACTTTGGAAGAACATTTTTCTAGATACCATGCATTTGGAAAAAATACATTATAACACTCTTAGGTATAATAAATGATATCATTTACTCTGGCCTCCTATATGTTAAGCAACAGATAAGGAGGGTTTTCTGAATATTTACAATTTGAACCTGGTTCATACTATCTACTGTTTGTCTGGATGTTGCTGAGTACAACACCATGGCAAAGTTAAGATGTAAACTTTAGTTTGCTGATTTCTTTCTTTTCTTTATTTACATGATGTGAATAATCCACAACTGAGCAATATATTGCTTAAAAGTTGTTTATATGTCTACTGTACTCAATAAATACTCCAAAAAAATATAAGAAAGGTAAAAAAAAAAAAACAATAACCAAATTCTATGTAACAGGTGGCGGGGTGAAGTTGCTGATATGAAAATCAAGGATTGCTGTAGGTTAATAATTTGAGAAGAATGTTATCTGGCATACTCCATATATGAGCCTGCTCAAACAGCTGTGAGATAACGATAGAGGACTGTGACTATCAGCTCATTAGTTGGGTCTTTGACTGATGTTTAACATCAGCCATGATGTAACTCAGTTTAATTAAGCAATAAGGCATGGCCAGGGGTTAGATTAACAGTCTGTTAATCACCCCCTAGGGGTGTAATGTGCGCCGAGTGCCATATTGCCCCAGGGGGTGATTAACTGACTGTTAATCTAATTCCTGGGAGTGCCTTATTGCTATTATAAAAAATGATTCCAAAAGAAATGTGTTAGAAGTACACTTTTTGAATGTTTTCCTCATTTAGAGGGAGATTTTTTAATAAAATATTTCTTCCACCAACAGTTTAAGTATACTGGTTCAGAATCAGAATGCATCATTCCACACGTTCAGCAGTGCTAGAAAATGGAATGCTGACAGGAAGAATCCATGTGCCAGGGTGATCAGGCTGTGCATGACAGTATAACATGGATTAATGTAAGGCTGTTGGAATCCTAACAGCCAATCAGATTGTAGCATTTCTGAAACCCTTTTTATAATGTGACTTAGCCGTTCTCGGCTAGACACTTGCCCAGGAGTTATAGAGACTTCTTGCTTGTTCTACTGGACTATGGGGAAAGTCACTAAAAAGCCTCTGCAGTACAATTATCCACTGCTGCCCAGTTCTGACTTTAAAGCCAGAGAGGCGTGAGCAGCACAAGGAAAGTGACAGACCTACAGACAAGCAGACCCCCTTCTGCTTGTCTTTAACTGTAATATATTCAAAGCATTCAATGCTGTATTTACATCAGAATTGTTTTATCTAACTTAAAAAGGTTACAGGTGTAGGGTCTCCCTGCAGGTGCTGTGCTCTCAGACTGCTAGCCAACAAACCTAGATGAAATAACATAATAAAACAAATCCCAGACCACTGTATTCATACAGGGCCTCCATTTTAGGCACTTAAAGTTCCTACCTTGCAGTAAGGAGGCAGGGTAATATTTAGGTTGCAAATGGCGTGATGCCCAAGTCCTCGTGTGGATTTAGGTTCCTTTGTAAAGGATAAACGTCCACAAGGTTCCTGAGTAGTGTCTCGTACCTGTTGTGATGCAAAGAAGAATGCTGATTTATATCATTTTAAAAGAAGCAGACAAGTGTCCATCTAGCTAAGAGCTATCACAAAACCTTTCCACAGTAAGTCACTCATTCAAGTCACTTCCCAACCTCACCTGGTCTGAACTAGCTGAAAGAAATGACCGGACAACTGTTTTCTGGCATTTGTGACAGGAACTGTGATTGTCTCAGTCTGCTTCCTAGTGGCCAAAAGTCAGTTTGGTACACCAGTGAACTGTGAACCAGTGAATCACAGCTATCAATCCCACCTTGGCCACTGTCTCATGACACAGAGCAGTCATCTGACCTTTCTGTGTCTCAGTCCTGCCAACTGTGCAGTTGGGTAAAGGCAGGATCCTACTGATAATGAGATGCTCCATCTCAGTTGGCGTATTCTCTTTAAAAAATGTCTTACTTGAAGATCTAAATTATAAAAAAAATTACACAAATTACTACAACAACTGGCACTAACTGGCCTCACTGGCCGTTTCATTTGAGCAGCCAATGACTGAATAAGCTAAGAGTCTGAACTAACCTCTGAACAACAAGCAAGAAGTGGTCACCTCGTGGGCAAAGTTGGGGTACATCAGCAAGGCAGGTGGAGGGGCCTGTACAGTCTCTCTCTGTATCTGTCATGTTAATACAGAAGGGCTTCAGTCTCCAGTGCCTTAACATTTACTACACAAAATGAACACAAACAAGCCCCTGACACACATATACACACACAAACATCCTGAGGTACGGAAATAAAATCCTCCTTGAATCTGGCCTCACTTCAGATCCTAATAACTAATGTTCTAGGTCAGTATTGTCAACCCTGAACAAAGACCTCAATAAACTGATCCAAAAGCATGTCTCACACTGGACAACAACTTGCTGAATGAAAAGCGATAGGGTTTCAGACACTTCACTGACATGGCATTCTTTAAGTCACATATGACACTGCACTAGCTCTTGGCTCAGGATACTTAACTGGTGCCATACTCCTTGATTTAACAATGCCTTCAGTAATGTTAACCATAGCATTCTTCCACATAAGCTTCATATCTGAGGTTAGCTGACACAACATGTAATTGGTTTGGGGACTGCTACACTGTAAGATCCCAGACTGTCAAATACCAACAGGTCAATGTTGGTGCCATCTCCTTCAGCCTTGCTGTACTGAAGGGCTCCATCCTAAGGCCCTTCTTTTCAATTTGTGACTGTCCTACCCCCAATCTGTGGTGACATCAACTCAATATCCAGCACTATGCTGTTGATACCAATATATATATACATGTACCACTAGGGTCACTAGGTAGATAAAGCCCTTTTGCAGTTACAACACTTTAAAACACAAACAGGTGGAGGGCAGTGGTTGTTTTTTAACATGGGGCCTGCAGTAACAAACTTCACTCAGCAGCTTGAATGGCACAGCTTCACTTATTAAAAAAACAACTTGCCACCATCTTCTGGATCCCCTGGCAACACTGATCTTCAAAAAGATTTCAAACACAAACCCTCTGTAAAAACAGCAGTGCGGTACATTTATTCAGCTGCCAGCATTTCATTCTGGCACTGTCCTGCAACTCAGATGAGGGTTACACACACTAGGTGAGCACCCCAGGCAGAAACACACAGTTCAGAGACACAGATCATGTTCAAGTAGACAGAAGTTAATATCCAGTACAATAACTCCGCTATCTCTAAGTGTTGCCTTAGCATCCTGCCACCTTTCAGGTGGCACTCTGAGGACTTCAACATTCCTAGCAGTTTCATTGGGTGTCACACACTGCAAACAGTGGGTTATGCCCTAGCACAGATCAAATTAGTCTCCACTTGGAAGAGACCTGAAACAAGGACGTGACTCTTGACTAACTTTCTTTCTTGGTGAGCCTAGACATCCACCTAACTCACTGCATGAAAGGGACTTCTTCTCAGCGGACCACAAAAGTATTCTGGCCATCCTGGTGCATGTGGCCCTGCTTCAGATCAGCAGTGTCTTGCTTCCCAGAGGATTTAAGCTAAAGCCGTTCAAACTCCAGTTCTCCCCAGATACAGAATGCCAAGCAGGGAAACCTTTGGTGATTGGCTTAGACATGGCCTGTCACTTCTCCTCAATGACCCCAGACTGGAATCCTGCCCACAGCTAACCTAGGCAAGGTCTAGCTGCAGCACCTGCTCCACAGGGTAGACATTCACCTCTCTTCATGCACAATTCCCTAATTCCCTCTGGTCCTCCTGGCCCTTGGCACAGCCTTCTTGTGGAAGGCCCTACATTGTCCACACCTCCATGCCAAAATTCAACCACACTCCAGAACAAAACTCTTTCCTCACTTCTTGTGCTGTCCTTTATAGCCAACTGGAACAGGCTGCTTCCCCTGGCTGAGGACACCTTGGAATTAACCCATTAGTCTCCAAAATGGAAGAGGGGTTACATTCCTCACCCAACCACATTTGATGCCCTCATCATGCACCTAAGTGCTCATCAGTAGAAGAGTGAAGGCACACAGGTCCTTTCTTCGGGGTCTATGATCAGTGTAAGTTACTTTAAGGGAAGTAACTATACAAATAATACATCTTTATACATAATGCTGCCATTAATATATATAATATATATATATATATACAGTATGCAGGGTTTTCTAGAAACCCTGTACCACAATTAACATTTTCTTACATAACTTCACACAAGCAGCTCCTGGTACAGTAACATGAGCTGCTAACAACAGGCTAGCTACTGTACTTTCCACACTAGATCATAGTGTTGTTACAGTAGGCTGGCTATAGCTCGTATTAGGCCAGAATGCTCTTAGGCTGGGTACATGCCACATTAGGCCACAGAGCTGTTAGGCTGGGTACATCTCATATAAGTCAGTAAATGAACACACTGCTATTCATTTTCCAGTTCCACTGCAGTGCATGTGACCCCAATCCCCATATGTAGCGTAGAAAATAGATAATGACAGCAGAAAAAGACCAAATGTCCATCCAGTCTGCCCAAGTTCCCTATTTAGCCCTGGGACCTATTGTTCCTCCAGGGTCTTAATCCTCACCACCCACTCCATTCTCCTCCCCACTTCTGATGCCCTGAGCAACCACTATACCCGTCATTCTGTCTCAGCCATGCTTAAACCACTAACGTTTTTGGCACCCACCACCTTGGCTGGCAGCCTGTTCCATAGCTCCACCACTCTTTCTGTAAAATAGCATTTCCTCACATCCCTCCTGAACCTCCTCATGTTAGGTTCCACTCAAGACCACATGACTGGGAGCTGGTATTCAAGTTAAACAGTTCCTCGCAGCTCACACTGTTAATCCTTCAAGGAATTTGAAGGTCTCTATCATATCTCCCCTCTCCCTTCTGGTCTCCAGCACATACCTGTTCAGCGCCTTTAGCCACTCCTCATAGGACCTGTCCTGTTGGCCCTGAATCATTCTGTTACCCTGCAGTGTACCATCTCCAGCTTATCTCTGTTCTTTCTGAGCTGACCCCAGAACTAGGCACAGTACTTCAGGTGTGACCTCATCGGGATATACACAGGAGAAGTATTACCTCCCTTTCGTGCTATCACTTCCCCTCCTGATACACCAAAGCATCTGATTTGCCATGCTATAAGCCTTGCTGTAACTGACTTTATTGCTTTAGGGAGTCATTTATAACTCCAAGCTCTTGTTCCTCAGCCGTGGTACTGAGTCTAACCCTTCCCATCCAGTACCCTGTCCTGGGGTTCTTGTTCCCTAGGTGTGTCACCTTGCACTTCTTGGCATTGAATTTCAACTGCCAACCCCTTGACCACCCCTCCAGCTTTTTCAAGTCTCTCTGCATTTCCATTATTCCCTTGTCACTATCCACCCTCCCATAGAGCTTAGTGTCATCTGTGAAGGGATGCAGACTTCCCTGGATCCTCTCACCAATGTTACTGCTGAACATGTTGAAGAAGACTGGACCCAGGACAGGGTGGACAGAAAACATAGGCAAACTCAATTTTGGCAACACTGCTAAACTGTACAAGCATTTTTTTTTTCTTCTCAAGAAAACACTAGACTAAGGTAAGGAATATCAAGACCCTTCTGCAACAGGACATGACTGGAACAAACTCAGGCAAGCAAACTGCAGACTCATAGAAAGAAAAAAGTCAAAGCCACAAATCAGCCACAGTTCCCAAATGTTACTGACAGCTACACAGATCTTCTGCATTTAGATGAACTTCAGGTGCAACAATGGACTTGGGCAACACACCCCTCTCACAGACCTCATCAAGGTTGAACAACCCCATTATAGGCACAGCGTCACTGCTAGACTGCAGTGCGCTAGGTGAAGATGGTGTTTCACTTCTTACCATACCTTCTTTGGCATCCATCCATACCGCTCCCTCAGGTGGTGGTGTAGTACTGTAGGTTAACACTGATCGGCTGTAATACCACTTAGCTAACTGTTCCTGCATCATGGTATCGGTTCTTAACATTCTTCAAGCATTTTAATGCAAATAGAGAGCCAATTTGTGCCATCCTGGGGCTTAGAAGGAGGCTGAAAGTACCACCTCAAGCATTAAGGGCACATTTGGTCAGCTGGCTTCTCCCTTTGGGGAGGTCATTTGCACAATTCACACACCACTGGAGGATTGAAGACTTTATCCTCCAGGTCATCCCATACAACAGATACGGAGAAGGTATCAGCAATAACTGGCATTCTGGGTTCCAGGAAAAAAACACAAGCTGCTGGAAACAAACTGAGCACAGTTCACACTTGCAGATTCCTGGCCGGACACACATAAACCACCCTTAGGCCAGTCCTCGTGCATGTGCTCAAAATAAGCTGCTGAGCCACTCACAGCAATCACTTCTGACACACACCCCATAATGTAGGGAAAAAGATGTTGCATCCAAAGAGTGACTACAATTCAACGAATGAAAAACAGTGACTCAGCAATAGCGACTGTCATTTCAGCGAGTTAGTAGCAACAGTGAATGTTCATGCGAGCACTGTTCTTGTCTTAATGTGTTTGTGAAGGTTTGCATTACAACTACAGAGTGAGTCTGTGTTTGGGTGGATTGGAATCTGTGTCTGCATCGTAGTATACTGGGTAAAGTAAGGTATAGGTTAGGTAGGGAGTCCTGTCACTGCTTTAGACTGTGTGTTAAAATCTGCCTATTTCCGGGACTCTTGCAGCTTTCATTTGGCTTTATGTTTTGTTTTTTGTTTTTTAAGCTAACTCAACTGTGCTTTTCCTGAGGAATATTTACATTGCTGTGGTGATTGCTGCATTTTCAGTGCTCTATATATATAAGGGGGGATGCTGTGGGCAAAGCCCCCCCATGAGGGAGGTGCAGGGGGCAAAGCCCCTTGCAAGGGTGAGGGGTGCACAGGGCGAAACATCCCAAGTAAAACTGTCTAAGGAATGTCTCATTATGCTGCTCTATTCTCTTACCATTGGTTATTGTTTTGGCTGTTGTTTTCGCTGTTATGATGCTCGCTGTTATTGTGACTCCCTGTATTTGTTTGCACTGTTTTTTCTCTTGCTCTTTTGACTTAGTGCCAAGGAGATACTGTTACATGTGCATTTTTGCACCTTTCAAATATGTAATTCTAGGCAGGGAACCCTCTGGTGGAAAGTCTAGGCAAGGCCTGTCATGTCTCCTTGCTGAACCCAGGCAGAAATCCCACTCACAGCTAGCACAGTCAGGGGCTAACTGCAGCATCTTCCCCATAGAGCAAGCACTGGACTCTCCTCATGCCACGACTCCCTTGCTTCACTGGTGTCCTCAGGTCTCATGGCCTTTAGGATGGGCTTCTTGAGGGAGACTCTCTTTGGCTGACACCTCCGGGTCCAAACTAGATTGGATTCCTGAACAGATCTCTCTCTTCGCTTCCTGTGCCTCCCCTTATGTACCCTTGGGACAGGCCACTCCCCTGGCTGAGAAAAACACTGGATTACAGCCATACTAGAGTCAGACTTGTCAGTGACCACAAGCCCTCCAATCTGAAGAACTGCAAGACCAGATGTACAGGAACAGACTCTTCCTTAGCAGCACCACAACTAAAACCATGTGCGGCTCATGTGATATGGATCTGCAATGCACTGTCACTTTCAACTCTCTCTCTGCCTTCCCTATTGAAAATGTTCAACAATTCAACTCAGACATGAAAAAAGATTGTGATTCGTTGCAGCAGTCAAGTGTTTGCACTAGGGTTGCCAGCCCTAAATAATCAACAAAAGGACAAAACAAGCAGCCCTCCTAGCTTCAGCTGAAAAACCTTTACTTAGTGTAACGTGCACATAAGAAAGTGCATAACACAAGTACAAGTAAAGTTCAAAGTGCAACTGTAGATGGCCACAGTCCAATAAATTACCCCTGCCCTTTGAGGTCTTATACCTCTTCATCAGAGGGCCTGCCTTGCTTGACTCTTCACTACCTTACAGTGTTCATTTCACCAAAACAGTAAAATGCTCCCATCAAAAACTGGGTCTGCTCTAGTGCAACAGAAGCTGTCTCAGTCTGCAAGCAAAGATACATTCTCCTCATGCAGACACTCTTTTACAAGGCCAGGAATATGCAAGCAAGGTGTACAGATCAGCGGTGTTACAGAAAATCAGTTGCCATCAACAGCCTGTGTAGATTTGACTTTAGCTCTGATAGGCTCACCCACCACCATCCTCTATACAGACAACTGGGCATACTACCAGCAGACAAAAGGAGGGAAACAAATGGACAATGCGGGTCTAAAAATGTGTGCACGACTTCTACCCTGCATATTGTAACAACCTGCTGATCAACATTACTGTGGTTTGCCAACTCAGATCCAAGGCAAAGATCTGCTTCATGCCCCACAGACCAGGAAAGCCACTGGCAACAAGGACTTCTCCACTGTGGCTCTGGTCAACTGGAACAAGACACAGTACGCATGTAACTGCAGTATACTGAGACACTGAAAGTGTCATCAACAGGATGTACCTATGTTAACCTGACTCCAAGCTTACATTTAAATAAAGTCCCTAGCTCTAATGGTTCAAAAGTTAGCCACTTCTAAAGATCATTTCATTTAAGAAGTGCAAACTTTGGAACCATGAGGGCTAAGAAACTACATGTAATGTGCAGGTGGCAGCCCTTCATATACTTTGTGGATCTGTCCCCAACTTGCACTTTAAGTGCAAAAAGATAGTTCTTACTTACAGAGTACTTAGTTTAAAATCTGATACATCCTGCCATCCCCCTCCTCAATTGCTGAACGTAAATAAAACTGTGAGGCAGCATTCCACAATCCCATAGGGCTGATGTCAATACCGGGGATCAGCCACAGGGGACTCAATGTGCCACTATTAGACTAAGAGCTTTAAAAAGCTTGGTTTTGGCAGTTACCAGTCTCACTCTACTCCCAAGGGCTTTACCTTTAATGCTTCCTTGCAGTCTCACACATCAAAGGTGCCAGTTGCCACCAATGGAGCCACTGCCCCAGTGCTTCTGACTGAACCAGGGTTCACCCGAACCCAGCCCCAACCAAACAGGATGTGAAGGTGCATCATCGTAAGACTGGTTTGGGCTGCAGAGCTTTGTTTAAATAAGGACTTCTCAAAAGGACTACAATTGGACTACAGCTTAGACGCCACTTTGTTACCTCTGACTTGAGCTGGCATGCTGACTGGTCAAGAGGAGGATGACAAGGCAATCAATCAGGGTCAGACTGCCTGAAGAGAAAGCCTCAAGGGCTTGTGGATGGGTAACAGACTTCCTAATTCAGATGCTTTTGCAGCAAGTAATCACCTATCAAGAAGCAGACCTTCAGGCCTGATAAAGCTGATTGACAGCTTGATCAAGCCAACTGAGAGCTGTCATTCCCAGTGACCAGCAGGGGCCGCTACAGAACTAGTCAGTCTGAGTTCTGCTGATGAACAGACTGATGCCTGTGGGCTGTTGAAATAGACATCTTTTGCTACTGCTTGCAGAGACAGATTGTGCATCTGTCAGAGATGGATAGAAAAGTAAGAAGCCACATTCCTGCTACTGACAAAGGAGGTAATCACATGCTAAGCACTGCATGAAAGTGAAGCTGCATGCTGCTGTAAGTTCAGAAGACTTTTGCTGTGCTTCAGCTGGAGACCACAACTGAAAATGCCCAGCTGGTACCATGACCTGGCACTGGTTATCACCACCCCTTCAGACTGGATATCAGGATGTGCTGGGTGGGGCATATGGATTTGAGTTTCCCAGGAAAAGCTGTCATGTTCATCAGAGAATCATTCTGCTGCATTTTAAAGTCAGAACAGGCCTGACAGGAACCAGAGGACCTGCTAGTGTACCAGCTGACAACTGAAGCTGTCATAGGTTTGGGCAACAGAAAGAAAGTTAACCCAGCCAGAGAGCATGCATTGCAAACTGCATCATGGCCCTTGTGCATCAAGGGAGATCCCCTGGTTTGGGAAATTATGAATAAACTAAGGGCTCACACTGCACTTGCATATTCTGTCTCGTAGTTTGGGAAAGTGTTTAATAGGCCAGACCATCCAGCCGGGAGTTACAAATACCCCATGTGGGTGTATGAGCCTTCGGGTTTGGGGGTTTTAATTTGCAAAGCATTGCTAACCTTCAATGTAAGTGCTCCACTGCTGGCCAACCATGTGCAGCGTCATCAGGCCTACACCATCCAGGACTGGGTACCCAGTGAAGCACTGGAAGCTCCCTTTCATATATGGGTTTACACTGGTACCAGTGGGGAAGAGAGTAGTGCTCCCAGTACAAATGGGCATACAAAAAGTTACAGTACTGTGCATTCATGGTGTGGGGCGGGGCACAGTTATGAGCTGAAAGGTACAGGAAAGTTGAAGCACTCCTAGCAGGAAATCAATCCATGTGTAAAGAACTCAAGTGCCATGGCAAATAGCTGCAAAACTTTGAGCAGCACCAGCATGGGCTGAAAGTACAGGAAGCTTCTGTCAATCCAAAAGAAGCCCCGGCACTTTGACCGTAGTCTTGGTCAGGGGGCTGGCTGTTGTGGGCTGAGCCTGAAAGGGCACATGATGCACAGCCTGAGGAAATACTATGTATCTGGCTGTGACTAGGAGGCACAGAACGGCCACACACACACATATATATAACAGCTGAATTATGCAAATGACCTCACTGCTACTAACTTCTCTTTTCTTTAAGGGCCTGAAGCCAGGATCCTAAATAAACTCTTTTTTTTTTATTTCTAATTACAGACTGGGTGGATATTATTATTTGGTTTACAGTATAAGTTGCATGATTTGTGGGGACTGTCACTGCACTGAACTGGTTCACAGGTGGCTTTACGCTGTGGGGAAGTGTGGAGATACTGCATCCTAGAGGGTTGTACCATACTTACGCCAGCCCACTTTAACCTTTCTCTGGCTGGAGGCACTGCGCTATTTCATGGAAACATAGAAACAAAGACAGTGTCAGCAGAGAAAGACCACTGATTCAACCAGTCTGCCCTGTTAGATCCATTCCTAATGTAGCCTGAGATCTGTTGTCTAGATGGTGTTTTCACCCTCTTCTTGCCCCCTGCCTTACAGCTACCCTCTGAGTAACTATTAAGCCTATAACTCTGTCCCAGCCATGCTTGAAACTTTTTTTTGGTATTTTATGCCCAACACCTCTGCCAGCAGGCTGTTACATGGCTAAACCACTCTCCCTGCAAAATAAAACTTGCTCATGCTTCTCTTGAATCCACACCCCAACACCAGCTTCCACTTATATACCCAGGTTTTTAACTTGCTATTCCTGCTGCTAGTTCCTCCCCGTTTATCGTGTTCATTCTTCTCAGGAACCTGAAGGTTCATTCTAACCATCGATATGAAGCACCCCGTTAGGAGTTTCAACCAGGCTCCTCAATCTTGTTTGCTCTCACAAGGCCAGGAAAGCCATCATAACACCCATGGTAACCTGACGGCAATGTAAGTAGGAAGGCCATAGACATACATGGCACCCCGATGGTAGCTTACATTAAGTATAGGCTGCATAACCATTGTCTCTATAAATTAAAACTCTAAAACAGAAAGGTCTCGAAGTTCACACACAAGAAAAATTTAATTTTATACTTTAGAATGAGAATAAACAGGTTAGTTCCAGTCAGATTGATCTGATCCTGGATCAGTTCAGCTACGGAACTAATCCTGGAGCTGTTGGCAGGGAAAAGAGCATTTACACAAGAACTTACCATAACAGTAGATCTTCAAGGGGATCTCAGTCATCAGGTCACACCACAGGAACATCACTGTCGGTGAAGGGAAATCCACATGGAAGATTTTCAGCAGTACAACTGGGGCCACGCACACCATTGACATCACCAACCCTATAAAGGTGCGAGACGCCCCACTCCCTCCTCAGGTTTTTCCCCTGGAGACAAAGGGTGCATAGCCATAGCGAGCCAAGGAGGGGGGGGGGAGAGAGAGAGAGAGAGAGAGAGAGAGAGAGAAGAGAGAGAGAGAGAGAGAGAGAGATGCCCAGACCTACAGTATATGAAAGACTGAATACACCAGACAGCCTGTTTCTAGACAGGAGCCCCAAGAAGGGGGATGGTGGGAGGGAAAGAAGACCTGATGACTGAGATCCCCTTTAAAATCTACTGTTACAGTAAGTTCTTATGTAACTGCTCTATCTTTTTCAGGGGTATCTCAGTCATCAGGTCACACTGTAGGAATGAGTCCCAAGCAGTTACAGGTACAGACAGACAGTCTGGGAGGAGGGATCACCTTAAACTTAAGACAGGAGGCCCTGTAGCATAGCCCTGCCAAAACCTGCATGGACTCTCGAGGCAATGTCCAGACTGTAGTGTTTAGTAAAAGTATGGACGGTAGTCCAGGTGGCAGCCACACAGATGTCCATGGCTGAGACCCCTTGGAAACAAGCCACCAATGTAGCCATGCCTCTAGTGGAATGAGCTTTGACAGCACCAGGCAATTCTTTGCCATACTTGTTGTAGCAAAACACAATGCAATTTACCAAACATCTGGATAAACATTGCTTAGAAACAAGCATCCTCTCTACCTGGGGCAAAGGAAGCAAACAACCGCTTTGAATTTCTAAAATCCTCGGTGCGAAGCAGGTAGTACTTCAAAGCTCTGTGCAGATCTATGAAGCAGTGCTTCCCCTGGATTGGCACGCTCAGGAAAATAAACAGGAAGGTGGATAGACTGGTTGAGTGTAAACTTGGAGTCCGCCTTAGGGAGAAACTTAGGATTTGTGCACAAAGACACCCTGTCATTGTGAATAATCAAATAAGACTCCTCACACCAGAGGGCCCGAAGCTCTGAAATTCTTCGAGCAGAAGTAATGGCAACTACAACAACGCTTTCCAAGAGAGAAAGCGCAGATCACAAGCTGCGACTGGCTCAAAAGGAGACAGCGTCAACTTCTTCAAAATAAAATTCAACTCCCAAGCCGGGACAGGATGGTGGATAGAGGGTTTCAGATGCAGGATGCCCCTAAGGAATGTAAAGGAGGCATCCAGCTGAGCAATTGTGCGGTCACCCACGGGCTCATGAGTCATGAAAGGCAGAAATAGTTGAAAGGTGCACTTTGAGGGAGGAGTACTGGACACCTGAGTCAGACAGAGAGATCAGGTAGTCCAGGATGTGGTTCCAGGGGCAGGGGGCAGGTGAAAGGGTCCAAACTATGTCTGGCAGCCCAGATGGCAAACCGCTTCCACTTCATGGCATATGTGGCTCAATTGGAAGGCTTCTGTGTGGTCACAAGGACGAACACCACTCTTTTTGAGACCCTGAACCTGGCAATGGCTATGTCCTCAGGAACCAAGCATGCAGATGAAGGAACCTGAGGTTGGGATGGACCAGGGTCCCTGATCCTGAGTCAGCAGGTTCCTGCAGAGGGACTGGAGGTTCCTCTGCCATCTGCTGAAGCAGGGGACACCATATTTACTGAGGCCAGAATGGAGCTACCAGAATCATGCTGGCCCCCTCCATCTGCAGCTAGATTAGCACCCTCTGAATTAGAGGAAATGGAGAGACGGCGTAAAGGAACCTCCTGCTCCAGGAGAGGGACAATGCATCTCGACAAAAAACTCCAGGCCCTGGATCTAGCAAGCAGAAATTAGGCAGCTTTGCACTTAGTGGAGATGCAAAAAGGTCCAACTCTGGACGACTCCATCTGTCGAACTAGTCTGATGCGATGGATGAGAGGAGCTCCCATTCATGCATGCTGGACTGTGTCCTGCTGAGACTGTCCGCCAGAGTATTTAACATGCATAGCACGTGGACTGCCAAGAGTGTCAGACCATGATGCAGTGCCCAGTACCACACTGTCATGGCCTCCCTGCATAGGGGTATGAATGAGTCCCCCCCCCACTTGATGTAGTATGCTACACTCAGATTGCCTGACTGCACCAGCAGCTGAGTAGGGGTCAGGTGTTCCTGAAAGGCCTGCATGGCATAGAACACCACCCTCATCTCCAGGACACTGATATGAGGGAGGATTCCAACTGGGAGCAAGAGTTCTGGGTCTGGAAGGGACCAAGATGTTCTCCCCAGCCCAGACCTAAGGCATCCATGGTGAGGAATTGCTGCGGGGAGGAGATCTGGAATGGAAAGCCTTGAAGCAGATTTAAGGGTCCATCCACCACTGCAGCACCCTGCAGACTGCAGAAGAGACCAGGACTAGGTGATCTAACTCATCCGTGCACTGGTCCCACTGAACCCAAAGGGTTCACTGAAGAATGCGCATATGAAGCCTAGCCAGTGAAACAGTGGGTATGGCAGCTGCCATCAGGCTCAGCTATTTCAGGTACACCCTGGTGAGAATGTAGTGGCTTTGAGCGACTTCCTGAGCTTGGGCCATAAGGCACTCTGACTTAGTTTGGGGAAGAAAGGCCTTTTCCTGCACCAAGTCCAGAACCACCCCTATATACTGCAATCTTCGGGATGGTACCAGAACTGACTTGGGCAGATTGACAGTGATGCCCAATTAGCGGAAAAGCTGAAGAGTTCACTCCAGTCAGGAAGAGTTGTTCCCTGGACAGGGCCTTTAGGAGCCAATTGTCCAGATAAAGGAAAACATACAGTCCCTCTCTTCTTCTGAGAGCTGCTGCTACCGCTGCTAAGCACTTGGTAAAGACTCGTGGTGCAGAGGACAAGCCAAAGGGCAGCACCTTGAACTGATAATGCTTACTCTGGAAGACAAAACTGAGAAACTTCCTGTGAAGCGGAAAGACCGATATGTGCAGGCAAGCGTCCTGCATGTCCAGAGAGCAGAGCCAATCCCATTTTGAGGAGGGGCATCAAGCCTGGCAAAGTTACCATCTGGAACATTTTGTACTGGATGTACAGATTGAGGTCCTTTAGGTCTAGAATGGACCACAGATCGCCAGTTTTTTGGAGGACTGGGAAAAACCTGGACTAAAACACCCTGTTTCTCTGGTGTCTGGGTACTGACTCAATGGCTTGCTTGTGCAGGAGGGACTACACCTCCTCCTGGAGAACAGACAGGTGAGCCAGCGGGGTAACTGGAGGGTGGAGGAAGGGTTTCTGAAGGCTGCTCAATGAGCTGCAGGGTGTGTCCCCTTTCTATGATCTGTAGAATCCATGCATCTGAAGTTATGGTTCTCCATTGATTCAGACGGAGGGAGAACTGACCTTCGACCACCACCTCCTGGTCCAGGACCAGAAGAGGGGATCTGGCAAGGAGTCAAGCGGAGGCAAAGCCAGCCGCTTGGGCTGTTCCCTCATTTCTGGGGCGCTTGCCAGCAGCTCCAGTGCTGAAGGCAAGGCAAGGCACATTTATTTATATGCACCCAATCCCTGAGGCTCTGGGCACCTTACATAAAAACAGGTACGGTAATACAAAATAGATACTGAAATACACATGCAACATATAGTACAATATTAAAACAATAAATATAACAATATAATATCTCAAATTAAACTAGCACTAGTCAGTCAAATTCATCAGGGAAGGCCAAGCGGAATAAGTAAGTATTTAGACCCTTTTTAAAAATCTTGGCCATCTGGGCCTCCCTAACAGAAGCTGGAAAGGAGTTCCAAAGGGCCAGTCCAGTGACATCAAAGTCTCAGTTGCCGAAGGTTTTTAATCTGGCCCTTGGAACCATCAGGAGGCTTTGGTCCAGGAGCAGAGGGAGTGGTTTGAGGTGGCAGGTGTCAGGAGATCAGCCAGATAGCCAGGTCCCAGTCCATATAGGGCCTTATAGGTGAGCAAGCCCACCTTGATGATGACCCTTCACCTGACAGGCAGTCAGTGCAAAGCTTGCAGGATTGGGGTCACATGACTAGAGCTAGACAGGTCCGTCAGCAACCTGGTCGCAGCGTTCTACACCAACTGCAGTGACCCCGAAGTACAGAACATTACAGTAATCAAGCCTGGATGTAACAAAGGCATGTACCAATGATGGCAGTAGTCGGGTGGAACTAGAGGTCTAATCCTGGTGATATTCCTTAAGTGGTAAAAAACACTTTGGACCACAGATGACACCTGAGCTTCAGGTGTCAATCTTTCATCCAGGATAACTCCAAGATACTGCACCCTAGGGGAGGCCTTCAATGAAGCAGACCCCAGGAACAATCCTGTAGCCACTCCAGAGGCACTCCCTTCCAATCATGCCCGTGACTCGGCTCAATCAACAGGACCTCCATCCTGTTGGGGTTCAGTCACAACCAATTGGAGGACATCTAGTCACTGATCTAGTCAGGCAGTTGTTAAGCACTTCAATAGCATCCTGGAGGAGGCGGGCAAGGCAGTGGGGGCTCTGCGTTTCCCTTGGGGCCGGGAGGCCATACCAGATCTGTTGGGTGCTTTGCGAAAGGAAGGGTGCCCTCTGTCTCTCGGTTGGGTATGGTAGTGGGAGTGGACAGACTTGAGGGCCCTACCCAAGGCTTACAGATCATTAATAATATCCTGGACATCAGGGCCAAACAGCTTAATGCCATTAAAGGGGGCATTAATCACTTTTTGCTATATATCAGCAGTGAACCCGATACTCTGAGCCAGGAGTGCCTACGTAGACATATCATATCACAGAGGGCCCTGAGGAGGTGCTTGTTAACATACTCAGTTGCTTGGAGGCACTGAAGCAGCTCCTGCCTTTGTGTAACATCTGGAAGGGCCTGTGCCACGGCCTTGCTCTTTTTCAAATTGGCATTTTGGTACTTTACCATGTGAGTCAGGTAGTTTGCTATCCTCAAACCCACAGTGGAGGAGGCATATACCCTCTTGCCCCAGAGGTGGATTCTGCAAGACTCTTTATCTGGGGGAAGGGAACTATGGTGCTTAGGTGCCTTAGATCTGTCATGAGCTGCCTTGATGACCACTGAGTTTGTCTCAGGCTGGGCAGCGTAGCAGGGGAGCCCTTGGGGGGCATGATAGAGTTTATTTCCCCTGCAAGGCATAGCTGGCACCATGTTTGGTCTGTGCCAGGCTGCTGTGGCTGCATTCCTCAGAGCAGGTAGGACTGGAGGAATGATTTTGGGGGGAGATTCAGAGATTTTCAGGAAGTCCATCAGCTCCTTTCTGATCGCATCTTCTGCTTCATTGTGAAAGCCCATGGCTAAGGATAGCTGCTTCATAACACTGAAAAATGTAGAGGCCTCAGGAGGAGACCTGGGCATATGATTCACTGAATCCTCACTGACAGAAGAGGTGGTAGATCTGTCAGAGACCAGAATCTCTTCCTCTTCATCCTCCTCATCATCATCAGAAAGAATGAGGTCTGGGTCGTACTCCTCCTCGGCCTTTTCTAAATTTATGTCTGGCATCCGAGGTGTCAATGAAGGCCCTCGGGAAGCTTCCCACAGCCGACAAGTAGGTGTCGATGATGAAGCTGCTGTCACCGGCGTCATCAAGGAGGGCCTAAATGTATCCAGCTGCTGTACAATCACATTAGTGAATCTCAGCAGGACTTCATTCAAGTCGACGGAGGTGGGGTTCGACAGCACAGGTGTTGATGACCCGTCTGCTGGATCCTGAAAAACCAAAGAGCACGTAGCCCTGGAGAGAGAAGGGGCAGGCCTCGACAGGAGAGTCGTTGATGACGAGCCTGTCATTGATGCAGGAGGGGCTGAAGACCCGGAGGTCGATGGCCAGCTGCCCTGAGAATCGGGCAGAGGTGCTGTCGGTATGTGTCTGGTGGGCACAAAGACCTGGACAGCAGTTTTTAACATCAGCGCAGCTGCAGCTGACGAGGATCCCCCGAAGAAGGAGAAGAGGCTGTTGGGGAGTGAGACTGATGCCAGGGGAATGGTTGCGATCTCAGTCTTTTTTATGACTTTTTCCCAAGGATTTGTCCCAGGCCTTAGAGGTCTGGGAGCTCAACGATCCGGTTGGTGATTGAGAGGCTGGGACCCCGGAGGACCTGTGCCCAGAACTGGCTACCTGTTGATCCATCAGGAAATTTTTAAGGGCCTTTCTGCATCGCCTGAGGGTTGTTTGGTTAAACTTCTGGCAGAGTTCACACTCAGACACTTCGTGTACAGACCCAAGACAGCAGACACAGAGAGAATGTTCATCTGTGGAGGCAATCTTCTTTCCGCAGTGGCAGCAACAGAAGAGAGAGGTCGAAGGATTAACTCTTGATATAAACAAGTTAGAAGAATCTCTTTAAAAAAAGAGACTCCGAAAAATAACTGAAGGAAAAAAACTGTTGGTGAAAAAGGCATGAATACTGTGTCAGAGCTTCTGAGAGTAGATGACAGGAAAGAACTGAGGAGGGAGCGGGATTGCTCACGCCTTTATATTGTTGGTGAAGTCGACAGAAGTTGACGGTGTGGGTGGCCCCAGTTGTACTGCTGAAAATCTTCCGTGTGGATTCCCCTTCACCAACGGTGATGTTCCTATGGTGTGACCTGATGACTGAGATACCCCTGACGAAGACAGTACAGTTACATAAGAACTTACCATAACAGTAGATCTTTGAGAGGATCTCTTACAGCAGGCCATCACCGGTAGGACTAAGACGCCAGGTGCTAGGACCACATGGAAACCTTCTAGCTAGCAGTCTACCAGAGGGGGATGCCCACCTCCGACATCAGCTTCTGATGTCAGCCAATCCTAGAAAGGCAGGCAGACCTACACCCTCCTCAGTTCTCCCACCGGAGACCAAAAGCAGGATACCATAAGGGGAAACTGAGGAGGACTTCGAGATATTTCAATAACAAAGAAAAATAAAAGCAGAAGGCTTGCCCCTACTGAAGGAGAGAGAGACACTGGAGAAGGATGAAGGAGGGAGGGAAAGCAGGGCCTGCTGCAAGAGATCCTCTCGAAGATCTACTGTTACACTAAGTTCTTATGTAACTGTATTATCTTACTTCGAGGATATCTTTTGCAGCATGGCGTCAACGACAGGACTGAGTTCCAAGCAGTTCTGGCATTAGAGACAGACAGTCTGGGAGGCAGAAAAAAAAAATAGCCTATAAAAGGAGGCCTTGAAGAACAGCTAGGCTAAAGCTGGCCCTTCACCTAGCGGCGATGTCAAGACTGTAGTGTTTGGTGAAAGTGTGGACATTGCTCCAGGTGGCAGCAGCGCAAATGACAGCAGCTGACACAATTCTGAAACAAGTTACTGAGGTGGCCATATCCTCATTGGAATGGCCTTTATCCCATCCAGGAAGTTCCTTGCCGTACTTCTGGTAACAACAGAAAATGCAACTGGCTAACCATTTAGACTAGCACTGTTTGGACACCGGGACACCCTCTTTCCCAGGGATGAATGAAACAAACAACTGGTTGGACTCCCTAGAGTCTTTAGTCTGGTGTGTGTATAGTACCTCAGGATTCTATGCACATCCAAGGCATGGAGCAATGCCTCCCCTTGATTGGAATGCTCCGGATAACAAACAGGCAGGTGGATGGATTGAGTCAAAGTAAACTCCGACACCACCTTAAGAAGAAACTTGGGATTGGTATGCAAAGACACCCTGTCTTTGTGAAAAATCAAATAAGACTCCTTACACATGAGGGCCCGAAGCTCAGAAATCCTTTGAGCAGAAGTAACGACAACTAAAATGAAAATTACATACTCACCATAATTCTTGATCATCTTGGACACATCTTCACCATTTATTCATACTTCTGGGTTTAAGCTGAAGGTGCTAGGACCCCACGGGAGCCAAAAATCTTTAGGAGGGCCAGCGCTGAGATAGGACTGTGCATGTGGGGCGCCTCGAGACTAGCTTGTGCCATACAGGCTATCTCGGCGTCAACCCTCCAACTGCCTCAGTACTTTTTTTACCAAGGAGGTGCAACGTAATATAACTTAAGAAAACACCCAACCTAACAAGGGCATAGGATAGCCCAATTGACCCAGATAAGAAGGGTCCATTTAAACAATGTCTTCATAGCCCAAATCAACCGAGGGAGTGAAGACCAGAAACAGACTGAGTGAGTTTGTGGGATGGTGGGTGAGCTTACGAATAAATGGTGAAGACTTGTTCAAGAAGATCAAGAATTACGGTATGTAATTTTCATATCTTCCTGGACTTAAAGTCTTCACCATTTATTCACACTTCTGAGTTAGAGTACCAAGCAAAACCAATCCCCTGAGCAGGGCGGTAGGAGATGGAGCTTACTCAGGACAGAAGTCCATTACGGATTGTTCTACCAAAGGAAACATGCTGTCTGGCATGGATCTCCAGAGCGTAGTGCTTCACGAAAGTGTGCACTGAGCTCCAAGTAGCCACTTTGCAAATGTCTGCAATGGGAACAGAGCGAATCTCTGCCAGGGATACAGCAACTTCTCTAGTAGAGTGGGAACACACCTGTCCTTCCAACTTAACCTGTGCCATAGAGTAACAATGGCGCCGGCATGCTACTGTCCATGCAGAGATGCATTTGATGGATACTGGCTGACCCATCCGAGCCATGCTAAAGGACACAGAGTTGCTTGTCTTTACTGATATCCCTGATTCTATCGATGTAGAATTGTAGAGCCCTTTTAACATCCAGGGAATGGAGGGTGTGTTCCCCTTCATTTTGGAAATTAGAGAAGTAGGTGGGGAGAACCAAAGGCCTGGTTGAGATGGAAATCCGAAACCACATTAGGTAAGAATTTAAGATGAGTATGGAAAACCACTATGTCTTTGTGAAAGAAAGTATATGAAGGGTCCATGACCAATGCATGTATTTCAGAGAGCCTGCAAGCAGAAGTGTTGGCCACCAGAAAGGTAGTCTTCCAGGTCAGAAACTTTAAATGACATGTGGCTAGAGGCTCAAAGGGTTTGCGAGTAAGCATGTCTTGCATGAGATTAATATCCCATGTGGCAACCGACTTTCTAGCTGTTGGCCTTGTGTGCAGAATGCCTTTGAGAAATCTTTTGAACAGGGTTAACTGAGCCAGAGTCATGTTTTGGACTGGCTCATGATAGGCGGAGAGCATACAGAGGTGTACTTTGACACATGAGTGTTGCAATCCTGCATCTGAGAGATCTAACAGGTACTCCAGTACCTTATCTGGAGGACACTGAAAAGGGTCTAAGTAGATCTTAGTACACCATTCCAAGAAACATTTCTGTTTAGCCATGTAAGTCTTCCTGGTGGAAGGCTTATGAGCTGCCAAGAGGATGTCCATGATCCTTTGAGAGACATTAAACCTGCTGACTTCTATCTCCTCAGGAGGCAGGCATGGAGATGAAGGCAGTGCAGGTTGTGATGAACCAGGGGTTCCTGTGTCAGGAGGTCCAGTTGCAAAGGCAGTTGTTTTGGAGGGGCTTCTGACAACTTGTTGAGTAAGGGAAACCATATCTGTTCAGGCCAGCATGGTGCAATGAGAATCATCTTGCCCCCTTGTGCCTCCAGTTTGAGCAGTACCCTCTGAACTAGCGGGAGAGGAGAAAATGCGTACAGAAAACATCTTGTTCTCTGCAGTCTGAATGCATACTGACAGAAAACACCAGGTTCTGGATTTATGGAGCAGAATAGAGGCAGTTTTGCATTGAGTGGGAATGCAAAAAGGTCCAGGTCTGGACTGCCCCACTCGTCGAACAGCAATTGCATAACACATGTTGCAAGGGACCACTCGTGAGGATCTGCTTTTGTCCTGCTGAGTTGGTCTGCCAGATCATTCCGAGCCCCCGGCAGCCCGTCTGAATCAGAATTTCGTGCTCGAGGCACCACTCCCATACTCTCGTGTCTTCTCAGCATAGAGAGTAGGAGTGTGCTCCACCCTGCTTGTTGATGTAGTACATCACCGCTTTGTTGTCTGTCTGAAGAAGGATTACCTTCTAGCTGACAACATCTTCCAGGGCTCTGAAGGCATACAGGACTAGGCTCATCTCTAGAACATTTATGTGAAGATAAGACTCCCCCTGGGTTCACACCTCCTGAGTGTGAAGATCCTGGCAGTGAGCCCCCCCCAGCCAAGCCGGGATGTATTGTGGTGATGGTGATCTGAGATTCCAATGGGGCAAAGGGCAGCCCTTGTAGGAGGTTGTCCTCTTGTATCCACCACCCCACTGATCCCCTCAGTGGTTCTGTCACTTTTATGTGATAAGGCTGCGGATATGTTACAGGGGTACATTGCATGCTGAGCATCCACTGAGTGGTCCTCATGTGCAGTCGAGCTAGAGGTCCTGTGAAGGTGGAGGAGGCCATGAAGCCTAACATCCGTTGCATGGACTGAGCTCTTAAAGGGTTGTTCTCTCTGATGAAGCGAGCCATTTGGAGAATGTCATTCCTCCTGTCCTCCAGAAGAAAAGCCCTTGCTTTTGAAGTATCCATGAGTTCCTATGAAGAGGAGCTGCTGGGCAGTGTTGGGTAAGTTACTTTTTCTATTACTTTCTATTATGTTTGGAAACTTGTTCCAGGAAGCTCTGTGCAGTCACTATCAAGGATGGAGAGGTACTAGAAAAAGTAATACACCTTACAATTATAGTATGTCCAGCGACACCAACCAGTCGTACGGTTGGAAAAGTGGCAAAAGTGTCCCAATGAAACCATTTTGAACCTCTCGGGACAAGAGCTTGTTCAGCTTTCTGAGGACGAGAATGGGGTGCATGCCCCCCTGTCTTTTTTGGAACCAGAAAGAAAATGCGAGTAGAATCCTATGTTTTGCTCTGCCCAGGCAACTACTTCCACTGCCCTGTTCTTTAGAAGGCCCATTATCTCGGAAGCGAGAAGGTCTGACTGAGCGGTTGACAGATTGTGCTGTCACTTGGGTGGAAGGTCCGGGGGAATCTCTGCAAAGCTGAGAGAGTATCTGTCCCAGAAAATCCTGGGAAACCACTTGTCTGTGGTGACAGACTTCTACTGGCTATAAAAATTTGCCAGATGACCTTCCACTGCCGTGGAAAATTCCCTCTCAGGCAGTTGAAGTGAGAGTGGAGCCAGACTTTCAGAGGGTGGCACTGGATGCCTTCGGGCCTTGTACCTTTTGCTGCATTTTCTTTTCTGGCTGAGGAGGCTGGTTTCTGTTCAGGTCTCCTCGGCCTCTGCCTCAAAAGGGCTGCCTGTTACAAAAAAACTGACAGTTCCTACTCTTTGAGGTGCTGAAGGAGCTAGCCTGGCTGTTTTAATGGCAGACCTGGTTTCTGTGCAGCCTCCAGAGCTTGTCCCACCTGTGGGCCAAACAGATATGTACCATCAAAGGGAACATTCATTATCTGCTGTTGTGCATCATGGGAAAACCCCACTGTCCTAAGCCAGGAATGTCTTTTAATACAGACTCCAGCAGCTGCCGCCCTGGATGATGTATCGAAAGCATCCATGGAAGCCTTAAGCTGATGGCCATTGTATTCTATACCCCTGATAACAGTTGGCAAAACTTCCATCTTGGACTCAGACTCCAGAAGGCCTTCCAACAAGAATTTAAGGGAGGCCCAGATAGCATATTCGTACTGGGAGAAGTGCCCTTGATAGCTAGCGATACGCATGTCCAGGGTTGCGGCTGTGAAAGCTTTTTCCCATAATATCTATGAGACTTCCTATTGATAGGACATGCTGATATTTATTAGGGAAGGACAGCTTTGTCATTCTCAGAGAGGACAACCAGTGCATCTGCAAAGGGTTGCAAGGCTAAAATGGGCCTGTCCTTCAGAGGGACATATTGTACTTTCTAGCTATGGTCTTGCATATAGAAGGAATAAGAGCAGGCCTGACCCATACCACTTTGGACAAAGTTTTGAAAGGTGGGGGAACAGAAGGCCTAAGGTTCACTGAAATATCTGGAATGTGAAGCCACTTCAGGTGCATAAACAGAAGAAGTCTGTAGAGCTAGAGTCTCCCTCATATTTCTCAGCAGAGACTGGAACGAGAGGTCCTCTATTGGAATCTCAACTGGGAGTGAGGGTTTATTTTCCAAACTGTAGAAGAAGTCCTCATCACACTGTTCAGAAAGTAACAGATCAGTGTCAGATTCGTCCTGCTCTAAGTAGACTTCAGAGGGAGCAGGGGCTGCCCCTAACAAGTCCTTGCCTGGTCTAGGAATTGGGCAAACAGAAGACACTGGTATCGGCAGCAAACCCAGCGCCATAGATCCCGGCACCATACCTGCCTCCGAGGATCTGGGTACCACACCTGACGCCGCAGATCCTGATACTGCATGTGGTACCGTGAAACTTGGCGCTGCCCCACGAGGAGACAGTGCCGTACATGGTGCCGAGGCTGGCACTGCCTGAAGACCCAGTCCAGACCTAGAAGAAAAATAAAGGGAAAGAGAATGACACCTGTGCCAGCCCCTGTGAGGAAACAGAAAGAGAAGGAAAGGCATGTGGGACTGGTGTCAGAGGCATCGGCCCCAGCAAGGGAAAAGATTCCACTGCTGGTGCCAAACGCACACTGTGACCCAAAGGATCCAACTGCGGCTTCAAGGCTCCTAAGCCCAAGGGCCATGAACTGGATCAGCAGGAAGGGGAACACGGGACAGACGCTGTACCCACTGCTCCATAAGAGCAGCCCAATGATGGAACTGCCCACTGGAAACCCCACAAGAAGACAAAGTAGGGCTCAGGTGTCGAAAATCAAAGCGCTCATGAGCAGAAGCCATTGGGGAACTGGACGGAACCAGAGATGGCCTGCTGCTCTCGGCCACCAAAGACCTCTTGGCACACATATCAGAGGGTGACCTTATGTGGTACTGCTTCTTCCTCCTCCAACGGGAAGAGGAGGAACTCGAGGCAGAGCGGCACCGGCTACCCGACCTGGATTGGGAACAGACCCGCTTCTTTTTGAGTCTACGGGAAGTCAGTCCTCCTTCCTGAAGACTGGACTGCATGTGGTTGGACCCCCCCCCAAAGAGGGCAGCGGACCGGACACAGCCCAGCTGCCAAAGCAACCTTCTTATGGACAGTTCCTACCATCACCATCTCCATCCATGGTCTACTCCTTTGATCAGCAGAGCTGAGAGGAAAAATAAGAATTTTTTTTTTTTTTAAGGAAAACAACAAACCACTTAAAACTGAACACCTAAATGCTGTTGTCATACAGACAAGAAGACTTGATTCCCGGCGGGCGAGCAATTTCATCATTGAAATACACTCAATGCGGTCCTACCTTGGCACCAGCCCTCCTGAAGATTTATGGCTCCCGCAGAGTCTTAGCACCTCCAGCTTGAACCCAGAAGTATGAATAAATGTTGAAGACTTTAAGTCCAGGAAGGTAATAACTATTTCCACAACAGAAAGTATAGCTTGCAAGATGTTGCTGGTTCAAAGGGAGGCAGGGTAAGCTTTTCCAACACAAAATTAAGGTCCCAAACAACACAAAAGTGCAACACTACACACAAGGCTAATGAAGAGGGATTGCTCCCTTGAAGCGCTGGGAACATTTCTTTCTTGTGGAAGGTTCAATAAATAGTATTTCTGAGCCTTGTGTGTAGTGCTGCACTTTTGTGTTTTTCCAATCATGTCTGGCTTCTTTGCAGAGGCTCCATGATTTGGCCATTAGCGCACCAGCCGGTGTTTCTGTTTTGAACAAAATTAAGGTCCCGAGGTGGGATAGGGTCATGAATTGGGGGCTTCAAATGTAGAACGCCCCTCAAGAATGTGCAAGACACATCAAACTGAGCCACAGAATGCCCATCTACAGGTACATGATATGCAGAGAATGTGGAAAGATGTACCTTGACAAAGAAGTACTGCAAACCCAAGTCAGAGAGGGAGAGAAGGTACTCCAGCCTGATCCACTGAACAAGTGAAGGGATCTAAACAGTGTGATGCAGCCCAAAGAGTGAGGCGCTTCCATTTCATAGAGTAAGCAGCTCTGGTGGAGGGCTTCCTGGCTGCCATCAGGACATCTGCTACTCTGGGGGAGACCCCAAATCTGGCAATGGCTAAGTCCTCAGGAGCCATGCATGGAGATGGAGAGACTTGAGGTCCGGATGGACCAGGGTGCCCTGTTCCTGGAAGAGCAAGCCTGTGCACAGGGGCAGGGGCAATGGAGGCTCCACTGCCAGCTGCTGCAGCAAGGGGAACCAGGTTTGATGAGGCCAAAAGGGGGCAATGAGAATCATTGTAGCCCTTTCCATCTAAAGTTTGATCAGAACTTGTTGAAGGAACAGGAAGGCATACAGAAACCTCCCTGTCTAGGAGAGGGACAATGTGTCTCATCAGAAAACTCCGGGCCCTGGATTTAGTGAGCTAAAAAGCGTTAGTTTTGCATTGTGTGGGGAAACAAAAGGTCCAAGTTGGGCCAACCCCATCTGTTGAAAATGTCTTCTACCGCTGAAGTCAGAAGTTCCCACTCGTGGGCTCTGGACCGCAAGCGGCTTAGGCTTTCTGCAAGGACTTTTCAGATGCCAGGAACAATGGAGAGCCGAGAGTTCCAGTCAATGGCCTAGTATCAGACTCTCATCGATTCCCTGCACAGGGAATAAGAATAAGTCCCCTCTTCTTGTTTATGTAATAAACTACACACACGTTGTCTGTCTGACTCAAGAGCGGATCTGGGGAGAGCTGAGTCTGGAAGGCCTGCAGGGCATACAAGACTGCTCGCATTTCCAGGACATTGATGTGGAGGTCCCGCTCCACTCCGGATCATATCCCTTAAGTTTGGTGGGCCCTCAGGTGTGCCCCCCCCCCCGACCAAGGCCTGAGGCATCCATCATAAGGAATTGCTGAGGGGAAGGTATACAAAAAGGAACCCCCTGAAGAAGGCTGCTGGGCTCCAGCCACCACAACAGTACCTTTTTGTCTGGATCTAATACCAGCATTTGATCCAGGGTGTCCATGCGTTCATCCCACTGGATATGCAGTGTCCATTGAGGGATTCTCATATGCAGCCTGGCCAGGGGAACTGTGGCAAGGACTGCAGCCATGAGGTCTAGAAACATCAGAAAAATCCTTGCCGGAACATGATGGCTGGAGTAAAGAAGACAGGCCTGGCAAATCAGAGACTTTGCTCTGTTTGGAGGAAAGAAGGCCTTCTCCTGGGTTGTGTCCAGCACTGCCCCTATGTACAGGAGTTGCTGGCAAGGGGTCAGAAAAGTCTTTGGCAGGTTGACAGTAATGCCCAGATCTCGGAATAGGCTGAAAGGTGTGAGAAAGAGTTTGAAGAAGACAGTCCCTGGACGGGGCTGCTAGCAGTCAATCGTCCAGGTAGGGAAAAATGTAAAATCCCAGTCGTCTCAAGGCGGCTGCCACCACTGCCAAGCATTTGTGAATACCCTGGGGGATGAGGACAAACCAGAAAGCAGAGCTCTGAACTGGTAGTGCACTCCCTGGAAGTGGAAACAGAGGAAGCGCCAGTGGGAGGTGAAGATCTTGATATGCAGGTTGGCATTCTGCACATCCAGAAACCAAAGCCAGTCCCCCGATGTAGCAGGGGCAGCAAACCCTGAAAAGTGACCATCCTGAACTGCTTGTACTCTATGAACAGGTTCATCTGGCATAAGTCCAGGATGGGCCAAAGGTTTCCCATCCACTTGGGGACCAGGAAGAAGTGGGAGTAGATCTCCTTTCCCTGATGAAACCATTGGACTGTCTCTATGGCCTTTTTTCAATGTAAGCCTGAATTTCCTCCCGGATGAGAGGGATGTGGCTGGGAGGGTACGAGGAGTTGCCTGGAGGATTGTCTGGAGGCCACTCTATGAATTCGAGAGTGTGGCCATGCTCGATGAGATGTAGCACCCAGTTGTCTGTGGTGATCTCCCTCCACCTGACCAGGTGCAGGGAGAAGCAACCCCTATGACTGCCTCCTGTTGAACAACTGGATGGTGGGGCCTGGCAAGGAGTCAGGAAGCAGAGGCTGCTGCTGCACCTCGGTTGTTACAGGAGGCAGTGGAGGAGAGGATGAGGAGAGCTACCCCTGATTTACATTTGCCCTGGGTTTTGGGAGGGAGTTGGGCCTGTCTATGAGAGGAGCAATAAAAATGAGCCTGCTACCCTGACTTTGACTGGGTGTGGTACATAGAATGGAGGACAAATTTGAGAGCACATCCCGAGGTCTGGAGTTTGGAGATGATATCTTGAACATCTCCCCCCAAAAGTTTGAAACCCCTGGAAGGGGCATCCATAATATTAGACCCATAGCCAGGAGTGGTGCCTCATACAGACGCCTACAGCCACTGCCTGGCCTGAGGCATCTACCACATCATAGGCAGCCCTGAGGATGTGGTTACTGATATACAAGCTAGTTTTAAGGGCCTGGAGGGTCTGCTGCTTAGAAGGATCATTCGGCATGGCTAGGACAGCCTCCCTAGCCTGGTTCCATAGAATGTTCGGATACTGTACCACACTGGTCAAACAATTGATGGCCTGAATGGCCAGAGTGGCAGAGACGAAGGCATGCTTGCCCATCTGGTCCAGCTGTCGAGACTCCCTGTCAGGGGGGGAGGGAGCTTAGGTGTTTTGACCCCTTGGTTTGGTCATGCACCGCATCAATGACAATCGGGTCAGCTTTGGGCTGTTCACCAGACTATGGCTTGCCAGCTGGGGTGTGGCAAAGTCTGTCAGCTTTTCTGGACACTGCTGGGAGCATATAGGGGCAGTTCCAAGCAGACCAGGTAATGGCCTCATAGAAGTCAATAACTGGGGGGACCACCAAAGGAGGGGCATCAGGCTGATGCAGGTAATTTGACAGCCAACACCTCTCAGGATCCTGCACCACTGTGTCCCACCCCATGGTGGCCTGAATGAGCCTCATAATGGCCATGAAAGTGGGATCAACCATGGGGGATTTGGGGACATTGCTCAGTGCCTCTTCCCCTTCTGGGTTCAAGGAGGATTCTGGGTTCAAGGAGGAAGACTCACTGCTGACGCTCTCATCAGCATCATCTGTGTCATCATCACCACTGTCCTCGGCCTGACGACTGTCCGAGCGTCTGGCTGACCTAGCATCAGGCCTACATCAGGTGGTGCAAGGAGCCCTAGGGACTGGCCAAATAGGGGCAGGGGATATGGGGCCCAAAGGAGATCCTTGAAGGGTGGCCAGGACCAGTTCTCTTGTGGTTGGGACCTGTGTCTGCATGAAGGACCACAAGGCTAAAAAATCAGACCATGGTAATCCAAGGGGGGCAGTGCCGTTCCCCCAGGTGCTGGGTAGTTGTGAACCAGTATTGATCTGAAAGGTGCAGGGTATGGATAGTCCAGTGCAGGTCTTGCCAGTGCAGGGTAGGGGTATGTAGGCACCGGACCAGCAGGAGCTAGCATAGGTTACCCAGGGTGAGGTCCTATGGGTGCAGATTGCGGTAGGAAAGGTGTCGGTCCCACAGGAGTGGGTGCCGGAAAGACGGACGATGGGCCCACTGGCATCAGCTGAAGGGGCAATGCCAGCATGAGTCCCACAGGCGGCAGCAGAGGGGTGAAACAGGTGCAGGCCCAGTGGACATCAGCCGTGGTAAAGCCACGGGGGGATTCCTGGGCGCACACAGTGGACAGAAGGGCACCAGATTGGAGGGCAAACCCCTAGGCAAAGGCTGAGGAGAGACCAGGCCCGAGGAGGCATTGGTGTCCGGCAGTGTCTGCTCCTGAGAAGAAGCAGCAGAATCAGCGGTGGTACCACAGGAAGAGAACGGTGTCAGTGGCGCAGGTGTCAGGGGGTGGCAGTTTGGAGACTGGCATTCGTCACACCCACGCTGGCCAGAGAGACTCTGGCCGAGTTGTCTGACTGTGCACCCACAGAGAATAAGGGTTGGAACAGCAGGGGCTGGGGAGAAGGATACAGAGTACCCTGACCCAAAGAGCCACCATCAGCGAGGGAGACCCAGGTGGACAGCAGGGCCACCAGTAGCCCTGAAGGAGTTAGGGCATGTGGAGTCAAGAAGGTCGACCCCCCGAGGGAGGAAGACCATTTCGCAGTCGAAGATTGCTTGTCAGAGACCATGAGCAGCCATTAGTTTTGTCCCAGGATTTTGAAGACGACTGGGCTGGGGAAATGGAAGAGCTCCTGGCCTGCAGCTCCCGTTCCATCAAGGTGACCTTCTGCTCAAGGAGGTGGTTCTCCAGAATCTTCTGGTGATGTCTCCTGGTGACTGGGTTGTACATCTAGCAGGCCTCGCAGGCTTGGACAACGTGATCTGGGTCTAGGCACAAGATGCAGGCAGAATGGCCATCCTAGTCCAGGATTTTTTGCCACAGGCAGACTTCATAGAGTGGTCAGAAGCTAAGCATGGTTTTAAAGACATAAATCGTCAGGGAAGAACACCAAAATGTCAATGTTAAACTAACTAAAAATCGAAAAATAATAAAGTATGATTAAACATGGGAAAATGGCGGCTGACTGTAGCTGCAGCGGTATCAGTGGTCCAACACGCATTGGTCGATGGCAGGAAAGAACTGAGGAGGGTGTGGAGGTCGCCCACTTTTATAGGATTGGCTGACGTCAGGAGCTGATGTTGGAAATGGGCGGCCCCCTCTGGTAGACTGCTAGCTAGAAGGTTTCCGTGTGGTTCTCTCGCCTAGTGGCTTAGTTCTTCCGGTGATGGCCTGCTGCAAGAGATACCCTTGAAGTAAGATCACTGTATCTAGAACACTATATTTATTTTGTTTGCTAGAAGAACAATATTTTTGACATGATTAAGATTTATTTACTTCAAACGATGGACATAAATACTTTAGTTCTTCAGCAAGCCTTTGATTTGTTTATTTTTATACTTATAGAGCCCCTTTTATCTGGTTATTACATGCTGGCTTCTCACCTTAGCACTGTGTGAATGTGTGTGTGTGTGAAGTGTGGTACAGGGTAATTTTTATGTGGATGTTGGGGGGGGGGGTTGTAAGTGTAGTGGATGTGATTATTGTGGTGATATTGAGGTAGGCTTTTATTCAGGCACATGACATAATGGTGTTCCAGTGGCTAGGACTCGGTTCACATATATAATGAATATTTACTTCCTTCTACTATTTGTCTGTGGTTTGATTACATACTGTCACATTTTTTAATTCTGTACATATTAAGATGCATATCTCATTTACTTGGGGGTTCATGACAAGTTTAATTCCTTTGGGTTAATATTGCAACGATTGGTGTGAATGATGGTGTATTAGGACTCTTGTACGTATATCTCCTTCTAACTAGTTATCTTTCCCCAGGAGGGGGGGGGGGGATTTCATTCCTATGAGTTTTTATTTAGATTCCTTAGACTGTTTCTGTACATGTATTAGTTTTATTACACACTGACACTGTACTGAAATCTGTACAGATCAGGCTCATGATCTCAATTTAGCACTTATACTTACAATTGATATTATCATGTATTAAATCCTGTTACAACACTGAAGGCCTTAAAGCTTATGGAATGTATTAACTGGTTGGGAGTATAGTTGGGGAAAATGTCTCAAGCTAAGTTCTACCTTACATTATGTGTGAAACATTTGCTCACTTTGGGTAAACTTTACTTTAAACCCTCTGTATGCCATATATAGATAATTTCTGTTTGTTTTATTTTGGGGGCTTGCCTTTAACTTGTCATTATGTCACATTTTGGCATGTATTTATAATCCATAGACTTGCCTTTCATTGACTGTCTTCTTTAACACCCAAGGACACTTGCAATTGAAGTTGAAAGCTCCTCAACTTACATGTAAATAAGGGAGAATAGTATCCTAAGGTTTTGTTTTCATTAGACTGTTTTCTTGAAACATACTAAGACATTTTAAAATTTATGTGAGAACTCTCTGCTTGTTGTTATCTTCTGATAACCTTTGACCTTCAGGGGCTTTTCAGCTAAAAGCATACTGGTATTAAATAGCTTCTCTGACATAATCTTCTGTTATGTTTTGAATGAGTATTTTAAACCAGTGATAATTATGTCTGTTCTTGATGCATTATCTGGGTGTTAATAGTATGAGATTTTCTAAGTAACTGTCATAAAGCTTCTGAGGAAGGACTTGGTTGGTCCGAAAGCTAAAGCACTTTGTTCTTTTCTTGTAGCATATATGTTGGTCCAGTAAAAGGTATCAAACCATTTGCTTCTGGATCTTTTCTTAATCATGGAAGTTACTACGCTAAATTAAGTAGCACAGCGCACTCAGGTTATGCATACAGTCAACTATGCCCAACCTGCTGTGCATATAATTCTCCATTGTTCAGAGCATCGGAGTCTGGTCCCGATTACATCCCCAGCCCTCTGGGTGGCCGCTCACATATCCACCCTCCCTATACCTGTATCTACCAGCTCCCCCAACTCTCGGCCCCAGAATCCCAAGCTCATAAATAGATTGCTCAGACTTGCTCTCCTTCGCCATGCTCTCCTCCTACTCTTAATATCTGGCAACATGCACCCAGATCCTGGCCCACTCCCATCTTGCAGTTACCCCAACGGGCCATCCGGTGGTGTACTCCTCCACTCCTACAAGGATTCCACTGCTGCCCTTGACCTCACACAAGTTGTCCAGTTACCCACAAGACTCAATCATAAAACAGGCACCTCCACTCTCATTGACCTCATCCTCACAAACAGGCCTGCTTGCCTTTTCGAGGTTTCAGTACTCCCGGATGCTTTGAGCAACCGCTCACCAGTTCTCTGCAAATGGACCTCAAAAACATCTCCAAAATAGTCAAAATGTACCTGTCACAGTCGCTTAAAAAAGGGTTCCTTCCCCCAGTTTAAGTAGTACCTGCTGCACTGTGACTGGTCCCCCATCAACTCTGCACCCACCATAGACCTCACCCTTGACCACTTTATCTCTACATTTAACTTGGCCTGTGACCGCTACGCCCCAGTCTCCAAGCAAATGATTAAAAATTACAATACCCCCTGGCTCTCCCACACCCTATCTGATCTCATGAAGCAGTGGGACAACCAGTGGCACTTAGTTAATGAATCATGCAAACCACACGACCGGCAGCTATACAGGGAACTTAGGAACAAATGCACCTGGGAAATTCGGAAAGCCAAAGCCGCACACTACCAGGAGTCACTCTCCTCCACCTGGGGATCGGGCGTAGTTCTGGAACAACAGTAAAGAACTTAGTGGAACCCCCCGCCTAACTGCTGGTAAATGGCTCCCTAACCCAAGGCCCCTTTCTAATTGCAGATACCCTTAACTCTGTCTTTTCTGACCTCAGCGGTGTCCTTCCCCCCAATTTTTTCGACCTGGACCCTGAGCTGCCCCAAACCCTCCCCCATCCTACAACCACCCCCACCTTCAGGTTCCGTACACTCTCCCCACATGAGGCAAGACCTTACCTTACCAAAGCCCTGGGCAAACCACGCTTTAGTAGTGACTCACTGGACCTCAAACTTGTCCTGCTCACCCTAGACGCTATGATTACCCCCCTCTCGGACATCCTCAACCAGTCTCTCTGCCTTGGATAATTCCCAAAACACTGGAAACTGGCCATCATCACCCCAATCCGTAAAGGTAGGGACCGCACCTACCCTGGCAACTACAGCCACATCTTAATCCCCCCCCATCTCCAAGCCTTTAGAAAAAATAGTGTCTGACCAACTCACCGACTATCTCACCAAATATGACCTGCTCTATCCTGAACAACATGGCTTCAGGAGGGGACACAGTACTACTACTGCCCTTCTTAAATACACCACCTTCATCAACAAAGCACTCGATCAAGGATACTTGGTTGGCTCTACCTATATTGATTTAACCAAGGCTTTTGAGACTGTCAGCCATACACTTCTCTTACAATAACTTCCCCTCTTGGGGCTATCTCTGGAAGCCACCGCCTGGCTTAAAAGCCATCTGAGTGATAGAACCCAGAGAGTCAAGTTAAACACCACACTCTCACCTAGTAAACTGGTTCACCCTGTGGTCCCCCAAGGCTCTATATTGGGCCCCCTCCTGTTTAGCATGTTCTTGAACACCCTCCCCAAGGCCTGCTCAGGTTGGCTGCTTCGCTATGTCGATGATACAGTCATATTCGACAGTCACCCTGAAATTTTCTCCCACTCCTGCTGCGACTATGCCTAGTCCCTATCTGCAATGTGGACGCAAGTCACCCCCACTTTTCCCCACTCCCTCTTTGACCTGGGGTCTGCCCCTACCACTTGACCTTGCAGAAATTGTAACCAGACTGTTGTTTATTGATCACTGTCTTTTGATACTGTAACTATTGTTGTTTACTGCTCGCTGTGTGACTTGGGTTGGATCTCTCCATGCTTGAATTTGTCACTTGTCCTCTTTTCAACATTGTGATATTGCTCTGTTCTTGTCTTTCTTGTTCCCTGTTATGTTATTTCATTTTTGATGTGGAGCCTTTGCAAAGGAGTCCTTGACTCAAAGGCTGTAATTCTAATTCTTTCAATAAATAAAATAAATAAATTCCACAGATCCATTCAAATGAACTTCTTGACTACTGGTTGTTGTAGTGGCTATCCACTGATATCATCCATCTTTCGGATGAGACGTTAAACCGAGGTCCCATGTGCCTGGATTGGTGGTAGTTCAGGTGGATGTTAAAGATCCCATGGCGCTTATCGAAAAGAGCAGGGGAATTTCCCCGGTGTCCTGGCCAAATTTCCCTCATTCTCTAAAAATACCACCAACAGCTTAATCTGGTTCAAGGTCAGTTGGCATTCATCTGTATCCCCCTCCCCTGGGTCATGCCTGAAAATAGGCAGGATTTGTCTAGTGCACTTACCCGGTCCACAAAAACTAAATAAATATACTGACAACCTTTTTGGGCTACGAATCAGAACTCTGCATTCGGTTATCATAACTGCAATGCAGCACATAGCATTAGTCCAAAGTCACACACACACATATGGCACTAGGTCAGGACTGCGTAAACAAAAACAGCGAAGGCAAAATGGCACTGCCAATAGCAGCGCCTGCCCAAAACAGTGACCACAACAATAGTGCCAATGGTAGTGGTCCACAAACATGCCGACCATTACCATGGTAAACCAAACTCACACAGAAATTTCTGGGTTTTGCCAGGGGCTATGCCCACTGCGTTCTCGAACCCCCCACTAAAAATAACTACCCAGGGAGGGAGGCAACTTGGGGACACAGACAAACCTGGGGGGGGAATTGTTGACCAGGAGAAGGAAGAAAAAGGATGGGAGGGGGGAGACAAAAATAAAAAAAGCAGACACCCAGGAATCGAAACCTGGGTCACCAACGTTCCACTGTCCCTGCCTGTGGCTCTGTCCTCTGCATCATGGCAGCTGCTCGGGCTGAACCCCTCCCAGCACAGTCTTCATTCCTTTCTCCTCCTCTCCCCAACAGTAATACAGCTACAGGCATAACGCTAACCTGACCTGTGCTATTCTATTCCTGTAGCTGTATTACCTTTTGCTATTTTGCAGCGTGGTTTTGACTGCACTATTATGGAATTGCTATTTTCACCTGGCAGGCACACACACACACTGAAGGCCCTAACTTCATCCATTTTCACTACATATGAACCTTGAACATGCTTTAAAAAGCAATTAAGTTTTGACGAATTTTGTTGTAAGCTGTACACTTCTGGAAAAACCTCAATAAACTATAAATTAAAAAAAAAACAATCAACAGCAAACATATTTCATTTTTCTGTTCACTTCCTTTGGTGGTTCAGTGCACATGTACATCTATATATCAAGCCTCTGTGTGTGTTATGGTCATGAGTTCACTCATGGGACCTCTGCCCAAGCTGAGAAAGAGTACAAAAGCTGCAACTATGCAGTCCATCACTGTAGTAGCACAGAGGAATACTGTTTCCATAGGGAAGCACCCCCTTTACTCATGTAGGGAAATGAGTATCTCAATAGACTCTGTGGACTCAGCATTATACGTTGCAGAAGCTGTCTGCTGATCAAAAGGTGCTACTAACTAGTGTATTAATACCCACTCCAGTCTTACATAACAAGAATGTGTGTATCGGAGATAGTCTATACAGCACTGGACTGGATACAAAGCACCAACATAATACTTAAGGTTCAGTAAATAATTACAAATCACTGGTGTCATACTCTCTGCAGAGTCCTCCTTCTGTGCAGTGTTTGCAAGGTGTTCTCAGGTGTGACGACTGACTTATATTGGCAGATCTGTGCTTTTATCACAATGCAGAGCTATAGAGCAAAGAAGGTCTGACTGCTCATCTTCGTTGGTGATAGCTAAGGGTGGCATTACCTTAACAAACAGTGCAAGTCTGTTTTCTTTGAAAGCGTAGAAGCTGAATATATGATGCTGCCCACTCTTTATTACTGGCACCAGGTTACCAAAGCAGTCAACGTAGATGGGTTTTCCTTCCAATACCTACAGGAACCAAAAAAAAAATGTAACATTTCAGAGCACAGCCACGCTTCCTGCTGTTCATCAGTACTTTATATTTATGAACAGAATTTGTGGGGAAAGAAAACCATCATTGTTGGCCTCCAGCTGTTTTTGTTTCTCATGCTTGCTCGAACATAGAGATGTGCATTTAAGACTGCTGGTAACCAAACTGGAGGAAGGCAAAACCTGACACATGACAGATCTCTGACAGTCATTAGTAGCAACTTTAGATAGTGTCAGAATAATGAGGCCATTGTAGCTTCAGCTTAGGAACGATGTTGTTTCCAAAGTTACAGACCAAATCTGACTACAGTGACTGTGCTCTATAATGAGCTGCACTGTCAACTCAGTCTGGGAAAGAAACCCAGTCCATGCATCCTGATACCACCCTGCAGTCACATGTCAGGCTCTGGCGTGAGAAGCACCACTTCATATCTGTAGATCACTGCCACCCTACCCCACCCCTCTATTTATGCTCCTAACTCATGGACACAGTTCTCCTACAGCTGTCTGCATGCTCCAGAACTTCTCACACTGGACAAGCAACCACTGGATTGAGCACCACCTGTCTCTCATCTCAAGACCCCTTCTGCACCTGGAGACTACCACCTCCAGACAGGACTCCCCTACAGTGCCTACAGGGAGCACTTACCTGGAGAATGTCATTGTTTCTCTTATCCTTGTTACTCCCCTTTTCTCCCATCTCCCACTCTGATGATGGGGATACCACAGCCATACTGTTCTCCAGCAGGAATTGTGGGTAAGTGGTGCCTTTCACAGCAGATACCATGCTGCTTCGTGGTCAGCTGGAACAGGGCACACGAATGTTGGGTGACCTGCACCGTCCATCTCTGAAAACTGAGCACCTCACCATCATGTCATATCCTAGCTCCAGCCAGCAACAGTGTAGCATTCCAGGGAATCCCAGTTTTCCAGGAGTCAGCGCAATGTATTGCCACTGCACCACTGGACTGGCCCACATGCCACTGTTTTGATATAATGATGATATTCTGTAATGAAATCTAGTTCTGATTGCATTACCAGCTGTGCCACCAAGGCAACTGAAAACCTGGGACTCCCAGAAGCATCTTACTTTTTCTCTACTACATAGTCTGGTGCTGCACAGATAATTACATTTTTATTCACAAGGGTGCAGTGTGAACATATATGGAACTCAAACAAACAGAAGAGAGAAAGAAAGAAGTACCTCAACTAGTATCCCAGCTGAGGCATTTCTTTCTTTCTCTCCTCTATGTTTTTGGGTTCTATATATGTGCATACTGCACCCCTGTGAATGAATATATAATGGCATCTACCAAAAAAGCATGCACCAGATGCACTGTGAGAGGTACGTAGGTTACCTTCTGTAATTACTTTAAAACTGAATATAACTGATCCTTTGATGCATCATCAATGTTGCCACTCATAGCTCCTATAGTCATGGCCCGAAGCCCTGTGTGTTGAAAGGCCAGGAGGGGAGAGAATTAAGTGTGTCCCCGAGGATATTGTTTTCTGTCCTCTTCGAGCAGGGAGGGTCACTGCCTCTTCTACAATAACACCATCTGCATGACAGCAGGCGGTGGTGCAACTGAGGTATTGTGGGAGACAGGACAACAACTGTGCCCCACACCGGCACCCTGTGCATATGCACACACCTGGAGCTCCATGCTGATGGCACCCTGAGGGCAGGGGATAAAAAAAACAAAAGTAATATTCCCTGGTTCGAATGCATGACACCCAGGTATTCTCTAGCTCCATGCTCTATCAATGAGTCTTCTGAGGGGGACCCAACCTGAAGGCTCTATCACAGGGGATAAGCCTTGGGCTATGTAAGATGCAGGGGAGGTGGTGTCAAGGGTTGGGAGATGGTGAAAAGGGCAGAAGAAGGGCAATAAAAAACAAAAACTGCAGGACTGCAGAACTGATAGGTGTAATCATTGCGCCATCTACTGTACCATGATGGAGCATAGCACTCCAGTTGCTCCAACTCAATTGTGGCCCTGATTTACCAAAGGTGGGTAGCCATACATCTTCCTCGCTAGTGGAGGGCTTGCTCATGAAGGGTCACAATCCCCCAATGCAGCCACTGAGCTTCTATTTTCCATCCCCAAGTTCATTCCTGTAATGGGGTCAGAGGGATTAAACATATGATTGCAAGTGGAAATAGGTGACATGTAAAATTCTGCTAACTGTGCATTGCAGACTAGGTGAAACTGACATAACTGCATTTAACTATGCCTGCAGAATTTTGTTTTTTCCAGCAGTATCCTTCATTTCACAATGTTCCACAATCAATAAAGCCAAATGCTGGCTCTGGGACACAACGTTAAGGGACTGTTCTGCTCCACTGGGGACCCAGGTTTTGTTCCAAGTTTGGGACTTCAGGAACGGAGGCTGGCAGGGAGGGCAGTGGAGTGTCTGCATGGATGCTCTCTTTCTGGGGGAAGATCTGACAATACACCACTCCGAAAATGTCTCTGGGTGGTAGCTTATAGGGGCCCATTTGACATCGTTGAACATGCCTCATGCGTGCCCTTCCCCAGGACACCACACAATCACTGTACACTGGAGGTGGGAGGAGCTGAGAGAACAGGGTGAACTGACTGGCCCAGAATGCTGGATGACAGTCATCTTCGATTCCCACTCAAGCCACCAGACCCCTCCCTGCTCTAGCTCCATCCTTTACCCACACCGGACCACCAATCAATGCTCACAGGCATTTCTCCTGCTTGGTTCTTCAACTGGGCATGGGGGGCAGCTAAGATAATATGGAAACCAACAAGATGAAGGGCCAGACCAGGGAGTCATGAGCTGTACGCCCAGATGCAGGGAGTGAGTCCAACAGACAGACTGGGAATGCTAGGGTTCCCAAAGGAGTGAAGGAGTGGGGTGCTGGGGGCCTGTGGGGGCATAGAAAAACAATTTATTGCTGCAGTACCATGCTGCATACATGAGCAAAATAAATAAAACATTAGGATTCTCACCAGTTCAAAATAGTTCTAACAGATTTCACAGGTCATTTCAATTGAATTCAATAGAATTCCATCGAAAAAATACATTTGATTTCAGAAATTCACAGAAGCAAAACCCCATCATTTCACTCACCCCCTTTTTGAGGCCAAAAATCACATGTTTTGCAGCTGTGAATAGGCTGCAAGCCTAGCAGATACTGAGCCCCTAGTCTTTTTTTATGTCTCTGCTTTCCCAATGTATTCAGTACTCCCGTAGCGACTGAGTATGTGACACTGTGCTGAATGGGCAGAAGTTCCCTTTCTGCTGCAGTACTAGTGCAGTGTTCATTAAATGGGGCCACTGTGGCTGCATGTGGCCTCTGGGAGGTTTCTGTGCAGCCAGGGAGCTGCCAAGAGGTTTACTATGTCTCCTCAGCGTACCAAGCATGAGCAGCATATGTTGCTGTGTGTTAGCCTGTCGGCATAGTAGCTTGATTACAGCAAGTGGGTATTGCTTTTCTTTGTTGGGGGCAGGCACGAAATCGGCATGGGCTGAGCATGGTCAGCACAAGGTAACGTGTTTGTTACCCGAGCTTTCCTTTATTGTTTAGTGGGCATGTATGCAGTGGCGTAGTTTGCCACTGGGGAGCGAGCACATGCAAGCATTTTTCCATTTGTGCATTCAGCATTCCTGAGCCCCCCCCCACCAATTCCGCAGTGAAGCAGGGACAGCCCGATGCCCGATCCTAGCTGCAGACTATGACTGCAATCCTGGTTTTGCACTCGGGGCCGAAATCAGTCCTGTCCCTGATACAGCATTCCAGCATCCCCATTCCGATTACCTGTTATGCTGTTCTGTACCAGTAGGAGAAGGTAAATAAGTAAAAACTTAAAGCTGCCTCTTGCGCTTTTGCTATTCTTGTGTTTAATGTTATAAGGGGTCGAGTATGCAAGTGGCGTGGTTTGCAGCTGGGGAAGGTAGGCATCCTTTCTCAAAGGTGTTCTCTTGCTAGTGGTGAAGGAGTTACAATTTCAAATATAGGTTAGTTTATTACAGGATTTCAGTTTTGAGTGGTTTGCCACTGAGGGTGGGTGTACAAGGGTGATTTGTGGTGGACTGACCAGCATGAGTAGTTGTTCTTAATGGAGCAATATGACAGAGCGAGAGAAGGGGTAAGTCCTCTTGTCTTGCATGAACTGTGTGTGTGGGATGGGGGGTGCCACTGATCAACACTTTATACGGCTAAAACCTGGAGTTTAGGAAAAAGGTATAAAGAACACTGTGGACTGCCCTCTACAAGCAGATGATAACATGGCAAGAACAAATAAAGTAACCTTATTAGCCTAAACATGTCACCTGACCATGCATTAAAATACTACCGATGCACAGTCAGTTGCTGTGCTCCCTGGCTAGTTTGATCCTTGACTGGCTTTTTTCTGGTGAGTAAAAAAGAGTACATTGTGTTTGAAGTTTGTTTATTTAGCTTTCCCTTCTCGCCAGGGGTGTAGCCAGGCATTTCAGATTTGTACACCAACCTGCCACACTGCTACCCTCTCCCCCACTGTTATTTATGCCTGCCCCTCCATATGACTCGGGGCAAGTAAATATATCGTGCAGGGGAATGTTAGCAATTGTTTAACCCAGCAATCTTCTGTGAGTGCTTCTCTCGCTCCCAGTACAATTGAACTAATAGTATAGCTTCTAACTTTGCTGGGGCATTTAAACTCACTGCCAAAGACTTGACACACCCCCTACCAGATGCCGCAGCCAGTCACTATGCAGGCAGACCATGCAAACCTAACTGAGACCTTCAGCTTCAATGTCAATGGTCCACTTTGCCACCCCCCCCAAACAAAGCGGAAAGAGAAAAGAAAAAGCCTTCAAAGCTAAACAAAGGAATTCAAATGCGATGGACTAGAGAGGGCAGAGCGATGCTGGCCTGCTTGTTTGCTACCCCCACTACTAAACTTGGTACGCCATGGCTTACTTGGAGTATCAGTAGCTACACCCTTGCTTCTCGCCAGAGAAATCCCAGTCAGGAGGTTAAACAGTCTAGCATTTGCAATTTAAGAGAACTTTAACAGTTCTGTAAAATGGGGTGTTAAATGTCTGGTTTTACCTTGTTGGGTTGTGTATAGTTCTATGCCCCATTTTTAAAAATAAAGTAACAAGGCAGGACACTGATGATTTAATCCCAACAGTCCTTTTAAGACAGCAGTGGAAGGAAACACAGGAGGTAAAAATACTCATAGGGTACCTAAAAGAAGGAACTCCTTTGCTTTAGTTAGAGGTTCTATTCCAGGTGTGAGACAATGTAAAACACATATGTATTTTAAGAGTTTAGATATACAGACTAATATTTGTCTTGTTCTATTAATGAGAGGGAATATAGAATCAAATCCAGGCCCTTCCCCCTGCTCATTTAAATTAGTCTATGATAATGCAAGGAGTCTGAAAAATAAGACATGATGCGAGCCTGGGAGGCTTCGGAAAATCCGGACATCATAGCCCTGACAGAGACTTGGTTGACACCTAGAATAAGTGGGGGGGAAATTGAGTTACAAAGTTATACCTTTTATAGAAGAGAGAGGTAGAGGGTTATTATTATATTTAAAGTGGGAACTAGGCCAATCCACTGTAGTTTACACAGAAGTCGGGATGATAGAATGTTTGTTGGTGTATATTAAAGATTTAAATCTGGTACTAGGGTTAATCTATTCTTCACCCAAAGGTTAGAGTAACAGAGTTTGATAAACCGGCACATTTATTACAACAGCACACAATGGGATCTGACCTATTTTTCGTAGGTGATTTTAACGCAGCATGGAACAAACTAAGAGGAAATGCCCCTAGGGCTAGTTTAACTTCTATAAATTTGAATCAAAATGTTGCAGTTTCCACAAGGAAAACTTGTATTTCTAATGAAGGGAACATACTGGATCTTATTTTTTCCTCAGAGGGAATCCAAGTAACATCTACGGTAGTGAAGCAACCCATATTTGGGGACCAATGCTCTATTATTTGTGTATGTGAAGTGTTCGTCAACAGTGGATGGTCAACAAATGTGGGACTTAGAATAGTAAGGCGTCGAAATTTGAACAGATATAGCAAAGAAGTTTTCCTGTATAAATTAAGAAACATTAAGTGGGACAGGTTGTTCCTAATCCCTGAACTTGACTGGGTTTTTGAGGAATTCACTAAATTGTTTATTCACGCTTGTGATGAAATAGAGCCTTTCAAAAATAGTGTAAACAAAAAAGCTAATGTTCCAAAGATTACAGATAAAACAAAACATAACATAAGATATAATGACAAATTATGGAAAAAAGCAAACAAAACTCTGGACACAAAGGATTGGGAGAAATATCAAAATGAACAAAATAAACTTAAATCCAAAATTAGAACTCTGAAAAAACAGTATTATAAAATTAAGTTTGAACAAAGTACAGACCCACAAAAGTATTGGAATTTGATTAAATCTTTTGAAAAAACAGTGTTGAATAAGCAGCCCATTCAGATCAGGGATGGGGACACTATTGTCACCACAAGATTCTGCAGAGAGGCTGAATCAATATTTTGTCTCACTTCCTGATATAGATATTCCACAACAAATCTATGGAGACTGGTCTGAGGGAGAAATGGCCCCCAAATAAGAGAACATTTTGATTCAGAGCTATTACTTGTAGATGGCTTAAGGATGAACTTAGGAAACTTCACATAAATAAAGCTTCAGGATTAGACCAGATAGAAAATAGTTTTTTGAAAGATTCCCTCGAGATAATAGCTCCAATATTAGCCAGACTTCTAAATTGGAGTTTAACTGAAAAAAGGTTCTCGACTCTGTGGAAACAGGTGAAAATCTTACCAATACACAAAGGAGGCTCCCCTGTGGAACCAACAAACTATAGGCCAATCTCATTGTTATCTGGTGTGTCAAAGATCCTGGAGAGACTGGTTCAGAAGCAGTTGAGTGAATATCTGGAAAACAATTCTCTGCTGTCCTGTTACCAGTCTGACTTTCGAAAGGGCCACTCCACGGACACCGCGCTCACCGACCTGATAAATAACATCGCCACCCATTTAAATGGGGGCAGGTTGGTGGGTGCAGTGTTCGTGAATCTCTCCAAGGCCTTCAACACCACAGATCATGGAATACTGTTTGACAGAATGCTGGGTTGGGGTTGGATAACGAAACTCTTCCCTGGTTTCAGCCATATTTAACAGAACAAGTCCAGTAAGCGCAGATTGGGGAAGTTCTGTCAAAACCAATTTCCATTAACAGAGGAGTCCCCAAGGCTCGATTTTGAGCCCCTTACGATTTATTACGTATGTGAATGAGCTGCCAAAGGTAGTAGAACATACTGCCCTGAGAATGTAGGCAGACAATACAGTTTTATTGACCCATGGATGTTAAATCCAGGAGATGGAGAAATATCTCCAAAAATATTTTAGTAGGATGGAGACATGGATGTGTCAGTCAAAATTGGTTTTAAACAGTAAAAAAAAACAAATTCTATAGTGTTCCTGAGTAAAGGGAATGCCACCAGCACTCTTTCTAAAATTTTTATAAAAAACAGTAAAAAATGAAACATTACATCAGGTTGAGCTTTACAGGTACCTGGGGGTCTTTGCGGACCAGAATTTAAAATTTGATACTCACATAAAAGATTTAGTAAGTAAAACTAATAACAAATCAGGAGCTTTTCGGAGGTCAAAATATTGTTTAAACCAGAAAATGAGAGGGGACATCACAAATCAACTGATTATACCTTGTATTGAATATGGAATCCATGTCTATGGCATGGCTAGTAAGACAAATTTAAGAGCTATTCAAGTCCTGTATAACAATTTGGCCAGATCTGTATTAAATTGTGAGTATTAAACTCATCATTGTGCTATGTTTATGCCACTACAGTGGCCTCATTTAGAACAAAAAATAGAACAAAAATGGTTAAAACAGATTCATGGGGGTGGTACACAATCAGAACCCTAGGTACCTTGTAGATAAAATGTCATATCTGACATACAGACATAATTACAATCTTAGAGGTAATGGGGGAAATACATTTGTTATACCTAAATTACATAACAGACTTGGTGACATGACCTTTGGAATAAAAGTTGCTGAACTATGGGTCCCAATTGATGAAGAGAAAAAACAAATCCAACAATCAAAGCACTTTATGAAAGTTATTGGTTATGACTTAGCAATGAAATGCATGTGTAATGGTTGAAGTGTTTATTCACGGATGGACTGATTAACACGAGTATGATGAGTGCAGTGAAGCTTCCCTAAATCTTAGGAACATAGTGAACTTCAAAGTTTTTAGATAATACATGTACCTTGTCTTTAGTCTTGACTTTGACCTGAGTGAATGTAATAATGTGGTGAACGATAAATTGAACTTAATAATTAAGTATTGCTGCTATGATGTATGTAGTAATAGTTTGTCTCGTGTGCAATGTGTGTGAAATTTTATATGTAAATGCAACAGGTCCATCTTGAAAAAGGGTCTTTTGACCCAATGATGTTAAACACTGCTATCTGTATAAAAATAAACTTTTTAGTACTACTACTACTTGTCAGATCTCATTTTTAAGTCAAGAAATGACAACAAGCCATTTGATAAGCAAAGTAATGCCTTCCAGGGTATGTGTTAAAACATTTGCAATGCACTATCCAGGGACATAAGGACACTCAGACTTCAACCTCGTGCCTCACAATATCACTGGAGCATGGATCATTAGTGCTTTAGTGCACCACATGTGCACAACAAGGCTGCGTTTCCACTGAAGGATTTTGATGACATCATAGTGACCTTGAGAGAGAAGCTAACCTAATAGTCTTCAGGTGATGCTACTTCTGGCTGAAAGCTGCAACACTGGACTTAAGATTTGCAAGAAAGTGAGTTGTGCTCACAACAGAGGGAGGTGAACCTTACAATTTACAATTGTCTTTGGTTGGAAGCAGATTCCTTAGGAAAGTTAATATTCTCCAGGTGGAGGATACTTCTAACTGAAGGGTGAAATAAGGAACTTAGAATTATCAGAAAAGGCAGTCTTTCAATCAACAGAGGGAGGTACAGCTTGCTTTGCTTTTTTTACAATTGTTAAAATTTTCAGTGCAGGAAGAGTTTAAACCCACAGAGGCTGAATACTGTTTTTTGTGTCTGCCCTTCTGCACAGCTGACGTGTTTTGGGCCTGACTGCTTTCAGAGCACAAGTCACCAGGCTGTTTTGGGGCTGGGGAGATTTTCCTGTGTCTGACTTGGATGTCTGGATTTTTCTCTGTTTGATTAGCAAGGTATTTTCTCTGTCAAATTGTCGTGTATGGCATCTTGCTGACAGGAAGGCACTCATTGCAGCGGTAGGTCAGAGCTTTTAGCTGATTGTTTCGTGAGGGCACAGTTTAGGCCCAAACCCTTCCCACCTCTCACCCCACCTACCCCTGGAAATAGTTCATTTATACCTGGGGTTCTGACATCATTTCTTCAAGAGGGCAAGGTGCATATCACTGTCATATCCTCTCTATCACACTGCACTGACAATATTAGCATACACATTACATAAATACATATATTTCTATATAACCAACCAATCACACACACACACACACAAAAAAAAACTAAACAAGGTAGACAGTTATGTGGGGAGTAGTACAATGTAATGGATGTGGGGCAGCAGTCTTCCGGGAGTCTTTCTGGAGGCTGAGATGCTGCCATGTTTGCAGACAACTATCTGCCCTGAGGGAGGAAGTTGCCTGTCTTCAGGCCGCACCGGACGGTAGCAAGGGAACCTCCCCCATCCAGGCAGCACCAGAGGCACCACCACTACCTCAGAGGTTGCGAAGAAAGCACAGCAGTTCGACCACAGTAGGCTCAGGGAGTGTAAGGGTGGTGGAACAGAGTCACACCCAGTCAGTTGTTCCACTCCACAATCCATACATCATTCTGGGGGAGCATAGTTCCCCTATGGATGCACCCGCAGAGGAGACTAAGGAGGGTGCAAACAACTTTCACAAGGGAGGCCCTCAGAAAGGAGGCAGAGGGCACCACAGGGAGAGGAAGCAGCTCCTGGTGGGAGACTTAGTTATTAGGGGGATAGACTTGGGGGGAGCAAGGAAAACTGAAGTAAGGTGCCTGCCTGGTGCCATGGCTTGGAGGGACAGGAAGCGCATCCTTAGGATCATGAGAACAGTTGCACGGGAGTCTGAGCTGGACGTCATTGTCCACCTAGAGACAAATGATGGCTCATCATGAGATTAGAGCAGTGCAGAAGGACTTTGTAAAGTTGGGAAGGGGCTTAAGACAAGTAGCACACACAGTATCCTTCTCAGAGGTGCTGCCTGTCAGTGGCATGGGTGAGGCGAGGGTACTTTGCACCATGCAGTTTAATGAATGGTTGAAAAAATGGTGTGGAGCACAGGTGTTTGGCTTCATTGGGGACTGGGGTTCCACCTGGAGTGACACCAGCCTATACTGGCAGGATGGTCTGCATCTGTCCAGGAAGGGAATAAGTGTTTTGGGCAATCAGTTTAAATGCTTCATTGGCAAGCTTTTAAACTAGTCAAGGGGGAAGGCACTGATAAGCAGCAGGAAAATCCCAGCCTCCTCCTACAAAACAGGGTACTAAATGAGAAAAAGACCAAGGTAGAAAGGTCAGTGGGGGATGCTGCTACAGAAGGTAAAGCCATCATGAAATGGAGAGCAATGAGTACCAATGCCCATAGTCTGGGTAACAAGCTTCCTGAATTAGTGGCCTTGATGGAGGAGGAACATCTGGATATCATGGCAGTCACAGAAACATGGTACACACAGAACCATGACTGGGATGTAAACATACCAGGATACACTATCTACAGGAGGGACAGAGAGGGTAAAAGAGGAGGAGGAGTAGCTCTCTACATAAGAGAAGGAATCAAAGCAACAGAACAAAAGGGTAAACAGGAGGAGAAGAAGCACTGTGGATCAATTTGAGGCAGGCAATGGCAACACAATTGCACAATGGTTAGATACAGACTTTCTCTCGGGGAGGAAATGGACAAGGAAATGATAGAAAGTATACTTAGAATGGCAGATAAAGGAAGATATTGCTGATGGGTGATCTGAATATGCCAGATGTTAACTGGAGTGCAGTTGCAGCAGCACTTCTAAGAGTGGGGTTATTCTAGATGCCCTACAGGGGGCATGCCTTAGACAACTAGTACTGGAACCCACTCGAGAGGGAGCAGTCTTAGACATGGTCCTCTCAAATGGAGATGGAGAGAGGATCACAGATGTAGACGTGGGTAGCCATCTGGGAACTAGCGACCATCGAACAGTATGGTTCACAATAAACACAGCAACAGAAGCAAGCCATACAAAGGCAAAGTACTGGACTTCAGGAGGGCTGACTTTCAAATAAGAGGCTAAGGAATGCATTAGCAAATGGGCAAGAAGGAGGGGTGGAAGAACAATGGGGAATAATAAAAACTGCCATCACAGAGGTAACAAGCCTTTGTGTGAAGCAAATAAAACAAAACGATGTAAGAAACCACTATGGTTCTCAAAAGAGGTGGCAGTGAAGGTTCAAGAGAAAAAGAAAGCATTCAGGAAGTACAAGGAATCGCAGAAGGAGCAGGACAGAGAACTGTGTCAGTTAAAACAAAAGGAAGCTGGGAAGGCAGTCAGAACAGCAAAGGCCCAAACCGAGGAAAAGACAGCCAACTCAGTTAAGAAGGGGGATAAAACCTTTTATAGGTACATCAGGGAGTGAAGGCAGACCAAGGGAGGGATAGTGAGGCTTAATAAAGGGGAGGGGGGTGTGGGCAGAGGGTGACTGTGAAAAGGCAGAGATACTAAACAAATATTTTTGCTCAGTATTTACAAATGAAGAGGGGGAGGTACCTAAAACAAACAGTAGAAGAACTCTGAATACAGAAGTTGATACCAGTCCATTTACAGAAGAAAGGGTTCTGTAAGAACTCTTAAAACTGAAGGTGGACAAAGCAATGGGGCCTGATGGGATTCATCCCAGAATTCTAAAAGAACTAAGGGTAGAACTAGTGACACCACTGACTACCCTCTTTAACAAATCATGGGAGGATGGGGTGGTACCTGAGGACTGGAGGAGGGCAGATGTGATTCCCCTTCACAAAGGTGGGAGCAGGTCAGAAGCGGGAAACTACAGACCAGTTAGTTTAACCTCAGTGATAGGGAAAATGATGGAATCACTACTGAAAGAAAGAATTGTCGAGTACCTAGAGGCCAGAGGGACACAGGACCCAAGGCAGCATGGATTCACAGCAGAAAGGTCATGCCAGACGAATCTAATAGATTTCTTTGACTGGGTGACCAAAGTAGTAGATCAGGGAGGGGCTGTGGACATGGCCTACCTAGACTTTAGCAAGGCATTTGACCCAGTCCCACACAAAAGATTAATATACAAGTTAGCCAGCCTGGGAGTGGGTCCCAAGATGATAGCCTGGGTAAAGAATTGGCTGGAGAATAGGACACAGAGGGTAATAGTAAATGGAGTCCACTCTGAAGAAAGGAGGGGTTACTAGTGGGGTACCGCAGGGTTCAGCATTAGGACTGGTCCTCTTCAATGTCTTTGTAAGTGACATTGCAGAGGGACTGGAAGGAAAAGCATGTCTCTTTGCAGATGACACAAAGATCTGCAACAGAGTTGATTCACAAGGTGGGGTGGAAAGGATGAGAAGGGACTTGGCAAGGTTAGAGGAATGGTCAAATACATGGCAGCTTAGATTTAATGCTAAGAAGTGCAAGGTAATGCACCTGGGAAACAAAAACCCAGGGGAAGAGCACACAATGGGGGGTGAGATACTAACAACAACAAAAATGGAAAGGGACCTGGGGATAGTCATATCAGATGATTTAAAGGTGGGCAAGCAATGTGAGAGGGCAGTAAGTAGGGCTGGGGGGATACTGGGATGAATAGGGAGAGGCATCACCAGTAGAAAACAGGAAGTTGTTATTCCTCTGTACAGAGAGCTGGTGAGACCCCATCTGGAGTACTGTGTGCAGTTCTGGAGGCCCAATCTCCGCAAGGACATAGGCAAGATGGAAGCTGTCCAGAGGAGGGCAACTAAAATGATGCAGGGTCTGCACCGGAAGACATATGAAGAGAGACTAAAGGAGCTTAATATGTATAGCCTCGAGGAAAGGAGGGAGAGGGGGGACATGATAGAAACGTTTGAGTACCTCAAGGGAATCAACAAAGTCCAAGAGGGTAGCATCTTTCAAAAAAAGAGGTGTGCAAGAACAAGGGGGCACAATTTGAAGATGGGGGGTGGCTCAGAGGTAATGTAAGGAAGTATTTTTTCACGGAGAGGGTTGTGGATGCATGGAACGGCCTTCCGGAGGAGGCTGTGGAGTTAAAAACAGTGGCTGAATTCAAGCATGCATGGGACAGCCATAAGGTAATTCTAGGGGTTGGGGGTAGAAAGTAGAAGGCCGCTGGTTAACTAGGATCTGCAGCTTATCCATTAAGTAGGGAAATCGGCAGACTGGGTGGGCCAAGTGGTCCTTATCTGCCGTCAAATTCTATGTTTCTATGTTAAGCTCAAGAGGTCTTTCATGTCATCAGAACCCCAAGATGGAAGCAGCCAAGCCCATGTGCTAGTTTGTGTAACCCCCTTGTTCCCAGGGTTACTAGAATCCCACTTAGAATAAGTGGCAGGCAGGGAAAGGCAGCTTGTGAAATGCCAGTTAAATGGGTTTCACACTGTCACACACTGTTTTCAGCCTAAGCTGAGCTGGAGTGATGTTGTCACCTTAGAATTCTCGCAGCAGCATAAGCCACAGAGGAATGCTAGCTGCAGGGGTTAGCAGTAGAATGTTGGGAGAGAGCAGTAGTCGGTGTGGGGAGTCTGAAGAGTGAGGACTGCTGCAGAAGGCAGCTCCTCAGACTTAGCTCTGAAAGAGAGCTACCTCAGGAGAAGGGGTAGTGTGTTCTCACCCTAGAGAAGAACACAGAAGACCAGTGAAGGAAGTGGTAGAGACTGTCCCTAGAAGGCTTTCCAGTGCCCCATTCCTGGAGGGATGGGGGGGGGGAATTCCAGGATCCAGGGGCAATGCCAGCCTGGAGAGTGGTGAAGCTGCCTGGATTCGTTTGTTCTGTGAGTACCTGAGACTGTGTGGGGAAAAAAGCCCTGGGGCACCTGCATTCCTATGGTGAATTATTCTCTAACAAAGGGATTCTATTCACCAAGACTGTGTTTCAAGTAAAAGTGTCTGCCTACTGTGGGGTCTGAGGGAGACTTGCCAAGTACAGAACTTTTAGACTGTGTATGATTTAAAAGAAACTGCAAAAGTGGGGGTCTAGAGTAAAGACATAGCCACATACAGAACTTTTAATTTCATGACACCTCCGAGGTGTGAGAAGTAGAATGTTAAATGTGAAAGACATTTCAAAAGAGCATCTACAAGAGTGTTTCAGAGAAAGGTGGTGTAACCAGATGAATGGCCAAGTATAAATATTGGAAGCAAAAGGTGGGAGACCCCCCCCCCCAGATGGAGTAACCATGTTTACCTCTCTGGGTTCAGTTTGGGCACCTTTATTTTCTCTCAGTACATTTGGCCAGTGCTTGAGGAAAATACCCAGATGTGGGATTTTGGATTTTTAGTAAGCCATAGAGTGCTCAGAGGTGGTAGGGAGCCACCAAGAATAATTCCTCATGATATATGAGAACGTGTTCTAGTACTGGTGGGGGTACCAAGTCAAGGGAAAGAAGAGAAGAGAAGAGAAGAGAAGAGAAGAGAAGAGAAGAGAAGAGAAGAGAAGAGAAGAGAGTGAAGTGTACCAGTTCAGGCCATGTTGCCCAGATCCATTCAGAACCTGAGGGTTCACTGTGTCTGTGTGTGTGTGTACTCTGTACCTCAGTAATCTGCATTACCAGTGAGAGAAGTCCTGTGGGGGTCCATCTTTGCTTTGTTATTCTCTGTGTATGTGAATAAAAGCCACACTCTAGAATCCCAACCTGGTCTGGACAGTACAGTTATTGCTTGCAGTGTCTGGATTTACTTGGGTGACCCTGACCAGAAGTACAAACCTAGCATAAATCTGAGCAAACATTTTCTCCCAGGGACCCAGGTTAATGGCCATGCTAAATGGTCCCCTCAGGTGACAGCCAGATAGTTGCCACACTTGGTTTTCCTGTCTAGGATGTCAGACTGTGAAGTAGAAGTATGGGTCAACAGAACAGTGTTCATAGTGACAACCCCCACCCCTCTCGGTGGTGCCCTGGTTTGAGAGGTGCAGCCCTGCTAGTTGAAGAAGGGGGGCCGTTGGGGGAAGGTTACATTTGCATCATAAATGTTTTTTTTTTAAATGAATAAAAAGAGCCTTTGACCTCCCTCGATTTTCCATTAAAATATTTTTCTAAATGAGAAATCTGCTCCACATCCGTATGCTGAAACTGGTCAACAGGACCTAACATCACATAACATAATGTAAAATAACAATAATATAGAAACATGGACTCCGTTAATAGAAAAAGGTCCATTCACCCATCATGTCTAATGTCTACCCATTCCTACGTACCTAATGTTGAATGAGAGAGCCCTAGAGGTGCTTCACTCCCCCCCCCCCAAATCTGGAATGGTCTTTACTAAGCCCTTGCACAGTATCTGTCACACCCTTATCTGAATCCCCCACTCGGATTTCGCACCACCTTTTCCACCAGCCTATTCCATCCCTCAACCATCCTCTCCATGAAGTAGTGATCTAGGTTTTAGAGGTGCAGGTACCCCCCCATTGTGACTTACTAGCTTGCTGCTGCTGCACTGCACATGCTGGAGAAGTCTAATATATTGATTGTAAGAAAACATACATTCAAAACTATAGATTATGTTTATATTTTCAGTCAAAAGTGTAATGAAAAGGATAGTACAAAGGATTAAAAACATTATAAAAAGTTACACATCAAGTAGGCACGCCAGCACAGCACCCCCCATTGTAAAATCCTGGATCTGCCATCCTTCCGTAGATGTGGACTCCAAAACTGCACACAGTCCTTCAGGTGAGGACAAACCAATGATCTACAGTATACAGTGGTACAAGCACAGCCTTTTTCCTGCTGGTAATCTCCTTCCCTATGCATCCCAGCATCCTATCTGCCATAACCACTGCCCTGTTACATTGTTATGATGTCCTCGGACTATCTGAAATTTTTACTAAGTCGTTTTCTTTTGTAGTGCTTTCCACTTCTACCTCCTCTATTCTATAGCTGGTGCTAGGCTTTTTTTGCCCCTATGTGTATCACCTTGCACTTCTTTGGTCTAAATTTTAAATGCTACACTTCTGACCACTTTTCCAATGTCCTCTGTCATCATTTTGACACCCTCTTCACTGTTTACCCAGCCACAGATCTTAGTATAGTATCATCTGCAAGAAGGCATATTTTAAATAGAATCCCTACCCCTATGTTGCAGATACTGTAATGACTGAGCCCTGTGGCACCACACTAGTGACCCATCTGACCCCCAAGAACTCCTCACTTATTACCACCTTCTGTGCTATGGCACGCAACCAACTTCCCTCCCACCTAGTAGTGTTTTCCCCTACTCCGATATCACAGCATTGCATAGCACGACATGAGATGACACAACCAACCCAACCACCTAATGTCAAGTTACATAGAAACATAGAAACATAGAAGTTGACGGCAGATAAGGACCGCAAGGCCCATCCAGTCTGCCCATTTCTTTTTCTACCTTATAAATGTGCCATCGGCCTTTGCTCTGTCAGTGACCTATCTATTCATAGTCATTTGTATTGCTCCCTTATGCCTATCCCATGCCTGTTTGAAGCCCTGCACTGTATTCATAGCCACCACTTCTTGTGGTAAGCCATTCCATGCATCTACCACCTTTCTGTGAAAAAGAATTTCCTCACATTCCCCTTAATCGGCCTCCTCTAATCTCATGCTGTGTCCTCTTGTCCTGCTATTTTCTTATATTTAAACATGTTAGACTCTTTCACCTTGTTTATGCCCTTAAGGTGTTTAAATGTCTCGATCATATCACCTCTCTCCCTCCTTTGCTCAAGGGTATACATATTGAGCTCCGTTAATCTGTCCTCATATGTCTTCTGATGCAGTCCCTGCACCATTTTGGTTGCCTTCTCTGGACTGCCTCAATTTGGTTAATGTCCTTGTGAAGGTGTGTTCCAATACTGCACGAGTACTCCAGATGGGGCCTAACCACTGTCTTGTACAGAGGGATTATTACCTCCTCTTACGACTTGTGATACCCCTACTAATACACCCTAACACCCCCTAGCCTTACCTACTGCTTTAGAGGTCTGCTTGATGATTTTAGGTCATCAGTGATGATGATGCCCAAGTCTCTTTCTTCCTTTGTGACTGCTAGCAACTCCCTCCCAGCCTATAAGTGGCTTCAGGGTTTCTCTTCCCTATGTGCATGATTTTGCACTTTTTGCATTAAATCCCAGTTGCCACTCTTCTGACCATTCTGCTAGTTTATCCAGATCTCTTCTCATTCTGCCCACCCCATCTGGATTGCCTACTCTGTTGCAGATCTTGGTGTCATCTGCAAACAGACAAGCCTTTACCTCTAGTCCATCTACGAGGTCACTAATGAAGATGTTGAATAGGACTGGCCCCAGGACTGATCCCTGAGGTACCCACTTGTGACTTGCATCTCTTCTGACTGTATACCATTTACCACCACCTCTGTTTTCTGCCAGTCAACCAGTTTGCCACCCAGTTGACCAACTTCGACCCACCCTGAGCCTACCTAGCTTATTTATCAATCTTCTATGTGGAACAGTGTCAAAAGCTTTGCTGAAGTCAAGGTAGCTACATCAACTGCTCCCCTTGGTCCACCACTCTGGTTACCCAGTCAAAGAAATCTATGAGATTAGTTTGACAGGACCTTCCTTTGTAAACCCATGCTGTCTTGGATCCTGTGCCCTATGGATTCCAGGTGTTGCACTATCCTTTCCTTAAGGAGTGCCTCCATAATCTTGCCCACTACTGAGGTAAGACTGACCGGTCTGTAGTTCCCCGCCTCCTGCTACCACTCTTGTGGAGTGGGATCACATGAGCCCTTCTCCAGTCTTCTGGGACCTCTCCTGTGCTCAGAGACTCACTAAACAATTCTGCTAAAGGCTCTGCTAGTTCCTCCTTTAGCTCCTTAAGTACCCTGGGATGTATGCCATCAGGTCCCATTGCCTTATCCACCCTGAGCTTAGCAAGCTCTTGTAGGACCCTTTCTTTTGTGAAGGGAGTAGTGCTCACCTCCTCCCCCTGTGTCCATGATGCTGAGCTGTGGCCCTGCCCTACTTTCTTCAGTAAATACTGAGCAAAAAGTATCTATTTAGGATAGATGCCTTTACAGGGTCCTCCTCCTCACATGCCCCTTTCTCCATTAAGCTTAGCAATCCCCCTCTGGACTTTCTCCTTTCACTAATGTATCTATAGAAAGTCTTGTCACCTTCTTTTACTGTCCGTGCTAGTGTTTCCTCAGTTTGGGACTTTGCCTGCCTTACTGCCTTACCTGCTTCCCTTAGGGCAGTTTGGTATGCCTCCCTATCTTCATCCCGCTGTGTTCCCTTATATTTTCTGAAGGCCAGCCTTTTGGCTCTGACCTTTTCTGCTACTGTATTTGACTGACCTTTTCTGCTACTGTATTTGAGTTACAGTTACAGTTTCTTTCTTTTAAAGTATTCAAGAATAACCTTACCTTCTTAAAAGACTGAGTGGTGAGCATGGACCAATGATGTTCATGGTACATCCTTCCGTTTGTTTCAGCATTGACAGAGCAGTGTCAGTCAACGTTCCCCACTCAATCTTTTTAAAAAGTAAAGTTATTCTTGACTACTTTAAAAGAAACAATACTATTACTGGCACTTGGAAGGGTTTTAGCAGCTACTGTATGTGTGGGATGGGTTTCTCTAAAGTAATAAATAAATCCAGAAGGTTTTCTGTTCAGGAAGGGGGTGGTTTCTGTGTATGTTGACAGGGAAAATAAAAGAATGTTAAGAAAAAAACAGTAGGTGACACGAGTTTCTGTCCTAATTAAAATATGGTGTGCCATAGAATGGTACAACAGCATTCTATGACCTTTGAATTTACAGCAGCTTTTTAGTTAGGATAGAAATCCATGCACAAAAGACCTGTTTCATATACTATCATGGGGTTTCTTTCTGCGTAACCATGAAAAACATTTTAGAAACCTTCAAAAGTGCACAGGAGTTCTGATTACCCAGCAAGAACAGTCAGAATCAATCTATTCTCATTCATTAAAACATCAGAAATTACAGTAGATATGGGATTTGAACTTGAAGCAAAACTCAGATGTTTGCATCACCTTTGCTGCCAGTAGGTAAACTGTGCAAGCAAGGGTGAAACAAGGCAAACCCTTTGTACGTCTTATAATGTACACTTTTTTTTGAGAGGGCAGCAGTGGAGGTCTTTGCTCCTTCGGCACAGCCCCACATCCTACCTCCTCCATGGCCTGTTAATCCTGTGTACAGACCTTCTTGTAGGGAGCCAAAACCTGAAGCGTTAACCCATGAAATGGCCCTTCTGACTACTCCTATTACCTGTCAGCAGTAGAGGAGTCCTTGGAGTGGGAGGCACAATATTAACATGTTCATATGGTTGGGGGACTTAGGAAAGAAAAGACCTTAACTGTGTTAAATAGTGTCAAAGAAAAGGGTCTGTGCATTAAGCTGGGGAAAACAAGTACATAAATGTACCCATCTTGGGGGGTGCAGAGGACAAAGAGGGGCATGTACAAATGTTAATTTTCTAACTGCTGTACTTTCTTGTAGGTAAAGACCTACAAGGACTTAGTTCCCACTCCACAGTCGTAGGTGTGTCTGTTTATTCATTGATTTGAAAACTGGTAACTGGGAAAGGCACACTGAGCCGAGGTTTATTTCCAGGTGTGACCTGGGGGATGGGGGAACAGAGGGGTTACAAAGCAGCAATGAACAAGTAACACTTTACAAAGATGTGAGACAATAAATGCCATAAAACAATGATGAATAAAGGTACACAAATTAAAGGGGGCAGTGTACATGTTCCTATACAGCCGTGCAGCCCTGTATGACAGTTGCTGCACCTCATGCACCTTTCTTTATTTAAATCTTTGGGGCAGTTCCCCCTATGAAAGACAACAATTGCCTCTACAGTGAAGTTAGACACAAATTTCCCCTCCTAAAGATTTCCAGTTTAACCTCTGTTTACTTCTGCTTTTCATCAAGCATTGTTTACAGTTAAAGATATGAATATTAATGCCTGACAACATTAGCAATAACATGCCCTGGTTGAGATGACTGGTACATCAGTGTGGGCAAAGTGAGAGCTCTCCTTTTGATAACTTTCCATATATAATACTGTACCTCCACATCTCTGCTTCGGGCCACCTCACTGAAGTTCTCTTGCTGTTCCAAGGTCTTGTCCACTTTGTCATCGGTCATACAGAAGCACCTTAAACGGGCCTCGACTGGTTCATGTGATTTGGCAAAGACAACAAATTTGGCCATGTATGGTACACAGATGATCTCTCTGTACACCTGGGTGGCAAACGTCACAGATTCCTGGACCTGCCGACAGTCTATAAGCCAGAACCTGTGGGCAAAACAGCAATGGATTGTAACTGATTGTTATTACATGGAAGTTATAGAAACACAGCATGTATCAGCAGAAAAGGACTGTTAAACCCATCTAGTCTGCCATATTTTCTCTGCCTTTTACTGGATCCTATTAGGTCACAGGTGACCCTCCCTCCTCCCTTACCTCTACTTAGCCAACCCATGTTACATATTCAGTTGCAAGTAAATACATCATCATTACTCGGATTTACCTCACTCCTATGTACAGCATGTTAAATCTTTGTATGCTAATTCTGTAACTGCACCATGTTATGTTCTCTTGATGTTTGTTACTGTGCTCGCCAGAACCCCTGGCTAGTACCTGTATTATGTACTCTTCAGGGTCATACCTGTAAATGGGCATTTACTTGCCTAGTGTATGCTACCCAGTACACATACTCACATAAATAAATCTTGGTGTGTGTGTGAACTTATCATTTGTAGTCTTTCCTACTATAACTTATTTTTGCTAACACTTTATTTTAGGTTCCTGTTATTACACTGTTACTACAGGGTATTTATGATGTAGTTACTCACAAATGAATGTGTAACTACTGTGTAATTAGCTGTTGCATGTAATTCATGATAACCTATGCCACAGTTACCACATGCAGTAAGAAACAGGAGGATGAGATGAAGTCTTTCATGCAACTGTCCTCAGTAATAAACTGGGGACATTAAATATTGGCAACAAGCTTTAAACTTAAACACAAGGTGCAGTGTTAGGCTTCTTTTATCACATTTGTTGCAGACCTGGGTACAGTGAGAAATTCTCAGAAAAAGAACTGCAGTTAAAACAGAGCTCAAGAAGAGAGTTACCCTACCACTCACAAAAAAGTCTGAAAAGTCAGTGCACTAATAAACAAAATGTGCAGTGAAGGGGGTGGGGTTATACTGAAGCCTGGCCCCCTTGACTGTTTCGTACTGAACCATAAACCAAACTTCTAGAATTTTTGGGAGACTAAGTAGTTAAATTTAGATTTAAATATATGTTCTCCACCCAGGGTTGGGGCACTGACCCTTTCATTCCAGTGTCCAACCCCCTTGTGCATGTTCCTATTCTAAGTTTATATGTGCTCTGTGATAGTCAGTATCTCCTGTTGTATGCGAGTATCATTTTATGCAATTTAGGTGGAAGAACTGCAAACTGAAGCTACCGGTTTCAAGCTGCCAAAACTGAGCAAAATGACACTTTTATACAATAACAGTCATCTCATTGAGCACATATAAACATATTTTTCACATCATTTGAGATAAACAGAGAATCTGTTGACAGACAAGGACAGCTTGGCACACCCAGTCTGCCCATTTTTGCCTCCTTATACTGTCACTGCGGACCCTATCTGATCTCTGGCTACTCCACCCCCCAACTTTCCTACCAAGATTCCTATGCACTTATCCAATGCATAATTGAAGACTACCACTGTTTTCGCCTCTAACACCTCTGCTGGAAGGCTGTTCCGGGCATCCGCTGCTCTTTCAGTGAAGAACTACTTCCTGATGTTCCTCCTAAATTCCTCCCTTCCAGCTTCATTGCATGCCCCCTTGTTCTTGTGCACCTTCTCTCCTGAAAAATACTCCCCTCCTGAACCTTATTCACCCCCTGTGAGGTTTCTATATGTCTTTATCATGTCTTCCCCTCTCCCTCCTTTCTTTCGAGGTGTTCATATTGAAGTCTCTCCACATAGGTGTTATAATGCAGCCCCTGCACCATTTTAGTAGTCCTCTTCTGGACAGTTTCCACCCTTTTTATGTCCTTCCTGAGTTGTGGTCTCCAGAACTGGACACAGTACTCCAGGTAGGGTCTCACTAACAAGCGAGACAGTGGTAACATTACCTCTGTCCTTCTGCTTGTGATACCAGTCCCTGTGCACCCCAGCATCCCGCTGGCCTTGCCTACTGTCTAGTTGTACTGCCTTGCCACCCTGAGGTCATCAGATATGATTACCCCAAGGTCCCTTTCTTGTTTAGTGACTGTCAACTCCTTTCCCATTCTAAACATTACCTCAGGACTTCTATGCCTTAGGTGCATGATTTTGCACTTTTTCGCACTGAAACCCAGCTGCCATTTGCTTGACCACACTTCAAGTTTTCTCAAGTCTCTACTCGTTCTCTTCACCCCCTCCAGAGTATCTACCCTATTGAAGATTTTGGTGTCCTCTGCAAAGAGCATACCTTCCCTTCTAGCACTTCTGCAATGTCACTTATAAAGACACTGAAGTGAGCTGGTCCCAGTACTGAGCCCTGAAGGACACAGCTGGTCACTCTCCTCTCATTACAGTCAGTGCCATTTACCACCACCCTCTGTTATCTATCCATCAACCAATTCCATACCCAGTTAACCACCTCGGATCCCACCCCAAAGACCCAGTTTCCTTACGAGCCTCCTATATAGAATGGTGTCAAAGGCCTTGCTGAGGTCTAAGTAGGCAGGTCCACTGCCCCACCCTGATCTATTTCTCTGGTCACCCAGCTGAAGAAATCGATCAGATTCATTTGACATGAGCCCCCTTCCCCCAAGTCGTGCTGCCTCAGGTCTTGTTACCTACAGGATTTAGGATACTTCAATAGCCTTTGTTTTAAAAGTGTCTTACAAACATACGAATTTGCCAGCAGAAACAGGCCACATGGTCTATCAAGTCTGCTCAAGTGTGCAGCTAGCACCCTTACCTTGCAGCTGCCCCTCCCCCTCCCCATAATCCCCCCTCAGTCCCATCCCTTTTTGAATCCCCCTAACTGTCTTACAGGATACCACCTCCACTGGCAGAGTATCCCATTGTGCCACAACCCTCTCCATGAATAAGTGTCTCCTCATTTCCCTCCTGTATCTTCCCCATTTCCAATCTTAAACAATAATCTCTCATGTCCTTCCCCCTTCCTAATCTAAGTATCAATTCTGTACCTGTCTTGTTAATCCCCTTCAAGTACTTAAAGGTCTCAATCATATCCGCCAATCCCTCCTCTCCTCCAGGGAGTACACATTCAACTCACTCAGCCTCTCCTAGTATGACCCGTCCCCCAGTCCCTGGATCATCTTAGTTGCTCTGCACTGTACCCCTTCCAATAATCTGATATCCTTCTTTAGATATGGGTGCCAGTACTGCATGCAGTACTCCAGGTGTGGCCTGACCAATGACCTGTAGAGAGGCAGGATCACCTCCCTTTTCCTGGATGACAGTCCTCTCGCAATACACCACAGTATCCTGTTGGTCTTTGCTGCCGCCCTCCTGCACTGCTCTGAGTTGTTCATTTTTCCAGTTATAACCACCCCCAGATCCTTTTCCTCCTCAGTGGTACCTAGCTGTACACCACCCAGCTGGTAACTCCTCCCTGGGTTATTTGCTCCGAAGTGCAGTACCTTGCAATTTTTAGCATTGAACCCCAGCTGCCACGCTTCTGACCACTCCTCCAGTTTAATCAGGTTGTTCTGCAGCCCCTGCCATCCTTCTATGTCGCCCACCACCACCTCCAACTTGGTATCATCGGCGAAGAGGCTGATCTTATTCCTGATGCCATGTGAGATGTCTGCTATGAATATCCCAAACAACACTTTCCCCAATACTGATCTCTGTGGCACCCCACTCATCACCACCCATGGAGACGACAGCTTTTAGCCAATTCTCAGTCCAGTTAACCTTCTTAGTCCCCACCCCATGTATCTTAATTTACCCCCCCCAACCTCCCATGCGGCACTGACTCAAAGGCCTTGCTGAAGTCCAAAAATATGACATCCACAGCATGACCCTTGTCCAGCTCCCTCGTTACCCAGTCATAATACTCAATTATGTTAGTCTGACAGGACCTTCCTGAGACTAACCCATACTGATGACCATGCTGGAACCAACTGTCCTCCAGAAATGTCACTAGCCTCTCCTTCAGAATTGTCCCCATCAGCTTCCCCATGATGGATGTTAGGCTTACAGGTCTGTAATTGCCCGGTTCATGCTTAGGGCCACTTTTCTGGAGGGGCACCATGTGGGCCATCCTCCAGTCTTGTGGCACGCATCCTGTGCCCAGAAAGGTATTGAATAGGTCCACCAGTGGTCCAGCCAGTACCTCCGCCAGTTCCCTCAGCATCCTGGGGTGTATCCTATCTGGTCCTGGTGCCTTATCCACTCTCAGAGCCCTCAGCCCCTCCAATACCCTGCCCTCGGTGATTACCCCGTCTGTCATCACCTCCCCCCGCTCACCCTTCCCACCCCCCGCGACAGCTCCCCGCCCTTTTCCCTCATGAATATGGAACAGAAATACACATTTAGTGCTTCTGCCTGTTCTACTCTTTTCACTGCCACCTCCCCCAACCCTCCTGATTCTTACTATCTGGTCCCTGCAGCTCCTTCTCTCCCATATGTAATGGAAGAAGTCCTTCTCCCCATCCCTGATGCCCTAAGCCAGCCTCAGTTCACTGGAGGCCTTGGTCACCCTAACACACTGGGTAACTTCTCTGGTCTTTTTCACATACTCCTCCCTATTTTCCCCCACCCAGATTTCTTATATCTACTGAATGCTGCTTTTTTTGTCCTTACCTTATATTAAACTTCCCTACTCATCCAGCTTGGCTTCTTATCCCTTCCCTTCTTGCTCTGTAATTTGGTACAGGTCCCAGTAGTCTCCACAAGCCCCAGTTTGATTTTTTTCCATTTCTGGTTCGCATCCCAGTGTTTGTTGAATTCCGCCTGGTACTCCTATAAGATTTCACCCATTCTTCTGAAGTCAGCCTGTCTGAAGCCAACCACCCTGGTCCCTGTACCTACTGCCTCCCTGCCCATGTTGAGTGTGAACCACACAGATTGGTGGTCACTCCCTGACAGTGGGTCCCCCACCCCACCTCCCTTACAGCCTCCCCATTGGATAGAACTAGATCTAGTGACTTTCCCAACCTAGTTGGTCATCTTCATTAAGTGCCCCACTGCTGATGTTAGACTGACTGGCCTATAGTTGCCAGACTCCTCTTTTCTGCCGCTTTTATGAAGCAGGACCACACTGGCCATCCTCCACTCTTCTGGAAACACTCCTGTTTCCTGTGAGTTTTCAAATAGGCTTGTCAGAGGTGCAGCTAGTACATCCCTGAGATCCCTTAGCACCCTTTGGAGTACCCTGTCTGGACCCATAGCCTTATCCACTCTCAGATCTGCAAGCCCTCTCAGGACGTTCTTCTTCTGTGAATGGACATGTGTCTACCTCCCTCCCCCAGTATTCCTACTGATTTTATGTGCGCCATCCTCCACTATGAAGACTCAGCAAAATTATCTGTTCTGGATGTCTGCTTTTTTCTGATTCTCCTCTGCACAGTCTCCACCTGCTCCTCTTAACCTCACAGTCCCTCCTCTTGTTTTCCTCTTTTCACTTATGTATCTAAATAATGTCTTGTCCCTTTTAGTCACCCCACTGGCTAACCTTTCCTCAGTTTGTGCCTTTGCACCCTTCATCACCTTCCCTGCTTCCCTCTGCTTTTCCTGGTACACCTCCCTTTCCACTTCTCGTGGCGTTTTCTTGCACCTCCTGAATGCAACCCTTCACCTTCGCAGTCACTTCCCTCGAGAATCACAGTGGTCTCTTTTTCCCCCTGTTTTTACTCACTTTCACACAGAGGTTTGTTGTCTTCACTATGCAATCCCTTAATTTAGTCCACTGTTCCTCCAGCCACCCAGTTAGCTAGAGTAATATAGGCTATGTTCTAAGTTCTACTGTTTATTGAATCATTTATGTAATACTTCTTCCTTGTGCCTATGCAGCAGAATCCTCCACTTTAACATAGCTCATGAGATGTCAACAGTATGTATGATTATCTGTCCTGTGGTGCTGGTCAGTGACTGGCTAAAATCAGGTAAACGTGACTTATAATTGTTTTCTATTAGAAGTGTGAATGAGCCATTTGTATGCTGTGTGGTCAAAGGTCAGTGCCACCTTTCTCCTGCATGAAAGTAATAATTTTACTTCTAATTTCAACTACTTAAACAGTCTCTAAAAACTGTAAAATACTGTACTTCAGCAGGCAGCTACAAAAGGTGTCCAGCTCATGACACAATCTCACTCAACAGGCCATTAAATTTACTGCACTGCTTCTTTAAGGGGAATGGGGTATATATTAGCAACTCTGCTGCCAACAACTGTTTTTCTGTGGTTAAAAGTTTTATTGGAATTTTCAACACAAGACAGTGCAATACATATGGATTCATGTAACATCTTGATACAACTACCAAAGAAAAGGACACACAATTGTGTCCTTGTTTTCCTTATGAACCTATCCCTATGTAATGGTATTCAAGATATCAATCAATCAATCAAATCTTTATTTATCCAGGTGGATACCATTGAGCAAGCTCATTTACAAGGTGGACCTGCATCACACAAGATCAAATACAGTACATATAATACACAAAAATATAGGCATTGTGGTAAAACATGGGAGTAAAAAAAATAATACAGGATAAGTAACAATGGGACCAGAGGTCCAGCAAGGCGCAGAATAAGAAAATCTAGTTATGTACAAGGTAATAAAGTAAAGGGTGAGGTAACTGCAGAATGAGCTGAGCTTTGGGTTAGTATAGGGTGCAGCAGTAAGAGAGGGGGCATAGACGAACGACATACTAGTGACCATGGGCTAGATATCCACTTGTAAATTATTGATAGAAGTTAATGGGTTGGGTACTATAGGGACCCCATTTTCCTGTAGTCCTTGGCACCCAGTGTGGTTAAGATAAGGTAGCTTACTTTCAGGAGCAGGTTATGGTTAGAAGATACGAGCAGTGGATTCAATAGTGCCGGCGACCCGGCGACTGCAGACATATGCGACGTCTGAACCTGGACCTTGGAGAGTTCACAGGGCTGGGAGAGCGGAAGCTGAATGATGTTTCACAGGAGGCGGCAAAAGGGAGTGCTGACCGTTGGTGGCGAATGGTTCAATAGCGCCGGTGACCCGGCAACTGCAGACCTGTCTGGCGTCTAAGCCAGGACCCTGGGGGTTCACAGTACAGGGGTGGCGGGAGCCTAACACTAATTCACCAGAGGTAGCTGCAGGGGCGCCGACCGTTGGTGGCGGATGGTTCGATAACGCCAGCGACCTGGCGAATTGTGGACATATATGGTGTCTAAGCCAGGACCCAGGAGGTTTCACAGTACTGGAAGATCAGGAACCAAAAATGGTTTACAGAAGGCTGTGGCAGATGGTTCAATAGAGCCGGCGACCCGGCAACCATGGACATATGCAGCATCTAACCCGGGACCCTGTAGGGTTCACAGTACTGGGAAAGCGAAAGCCGGCAAAAGTTCACAGGAGGTGGCTAAAGGGGCGCTGACCGTCAATGGCAGATGGTTCAGTAGCGCCGGCAACTGCGGGCATATGTGGCGTCTAAGCCGGGATCCTGAAGGGTTCAAAGTACTGGGATGGTGGTAGTCAAGTGATGGTTCACAAAGGCGGTTACAGTGGCGCCGACCATCGGTGACCAAGGTTCCTGTAGCACCTACGTTATGATATCTATAGGGTCATTGGCACTTATGGGTCAGAATAGGAGCAAGGTGTACTGAAGTAGAAAAAATGTGAGGCAAGCGTGAGGGGTATGTGGTTTCTACGGAGTACGGTTTATACTGTGAGCTGGGCAGTCGAAGAAATATGCAACGGGTCTCATAGGCGATGGAAGCAGTGGCCTAATTCTCTAATAGATTTTGCGTATAGAGTTTTGAACATTGCAGTGCTTATTGGAGATCTTAGTTTCAGGAATTTCTGAGCCTCGTTCCAAAGGGTTGGTAGTGAATATCCTAGGGCCCCTCTTCCAATGCGTGTTCGGACCTTGGGAATCCTTAAGGAAATGAGGGAGCTGCTCCTTAGTGCATAGTTTCAGACCTCACTTAGAGGCAGTAGGTCAGAGATGTAGTGAGGTAGTTTTCCAGTGATCACTTTTAATGACACCATTAAAAGCTGGCAAACATCACATATACTATACTATACTATACCATACTATACTATACTATACTATACTGAAGGAGGATTGTAACAGGTTGTATGATATCTTATAAGCAATGTCAGAAGCTATAAGAGTAGAAAAAAAAAATAACATAAACCATTAACTTTATCCTACAAACAAGTCTGTGGTGATAGAACCTATACAGAGAAGTGAGATAGAGAGGGTGCAAAGGACGAGTGTGGAGTGAATACCATTGACTCTTTTTGGAAAGGCTGACAGGAGCTATACACTACTTTGCATGGAAGAAGCTGTCTTTACAATGGAAAGAACTACACACATGAATCCTTTAGTTTAATGGGCACACACAACCACAGGGTAGAGCAATACTTATGCAACTTGTTTGTATCCGAAGGCTAGCTGCATGGTAAGATGCTGACTGTCTTTTGTAGTTATTTTGGCCATTCACACTCTCTGTCCCTTGAGGGATTACCACCCTGTTGGGGTACCAGGAAGGCAAAGGTACCCTCTTTAGGAGGGTTCCAGTGCTACAGGTGCTGCAGGAACGGGATTCCTTTGGCTAAAAGTACCTTAGAAGCAGCCCAAGGAGAGACGCGAGATGCTGGAGAAGGATGGCTGGATGGTGGGAGGAAAGAAAAGGAGCTTCCAAATAAGGCTGGAGGAAGTTGGTTTATATAGCTCAGTAAGTGGCTGTGGCTGGTTGCTCCCACTCAACAAACCCTAGGCTTAGTCTTTTCTCATTCCTACATAACTCTCTCAATATTGAAGCACAGGGCTACGTTCAAATACACTCCCTAACGCCACACCTGACCAAACAAAGGCTTACTTGCTTCACATACTTCACTGTGCAAGTAACTTAGGTGTGGAACAGCATCATACTCCATTATAATACCAGTGCTCCCCATCCCCAAAAGCACAGCTTGAAAGCCTGCAATTAATTTAATTCCATTTTCTTACTTTGCCTTCATTCAATCATTTGGGCAATTTAAAGGGGTTCTTGGTTTCATCACTCGGCCAAATCACGATTAGCCTGACACTTGATGATAAGGTGAGCTCCCATCAGTCAGGTAGCTACATTTAAAATGTTAACAAGCCGATATGAGCTGAGGTTTCACCGAAGAGCATCATACCCCATCATGTATGTATTTCTTTAATAGATGGGATGATGAGAATTGACATATTTTGCAAGTAAATGAATATCTGAAGTGTCAGCCATCTGATAGCAAGAATCTAGCAGGCACCAATTCTGCCATTCTAGACACTTATTTTCTTGCAAAATAAATAGCTGCTTCATCTGCACATGCAGTGCACTTGTGAATGGATCAGTCAGAGCATTAGACAGATCACACACATATAAACACAGGGCACAGAATCTGTGTCGTTGTGAAGAATACCTTTTTTGACAGGCAGCAGTAGATATTTTAGCATCAGTCCTAAAACACTGCTGTCTGTCAGGTGCAACTGTCACCAGTCATGTTCTGCAGACTAATACTAGAACCAATGCCAGCCAGCGTGAGCAGCCGCAACACATGAATAATTGCATCAAGGAAGCCTTGCTGAGAATGATATATCTGAGCCCCAACAGGGCCCCTGAATCAGTGGAAGTAGCTGCCATAAACATTATTTATCAATTCAAGCCACCATGTCTGGCTAGAGGAATACAATTCACGATATCCAACTTGAAATATCGCAAATACTGTATGCTTCTTTAAATCATAAGCAAATTAATCAAGTTGCTTATTTATTACTTTCTCCAGTACCTTAGAAAATGTATTAGATAATATAGTAATATGCCTAAAATCTCTAAAGAAAAACTGTTTTAACCCACAAGCCTTTGTTTTCTGTAGAAGTGCTGTTTGAAATACTGATTCACATTCTGTTACTGTTCCTTCTTTACTGACAGCACATTTACGTAAGAACTTACTGTAACAGTAGATCTTCAAGAGGCTCTCTTGCAGCAAGCCATTACCAGTAGAACTGTAGCTGCCAGGCACTAGGACCACACGGAAACCTTCTAGCTAGCAGTCTACCAGAGGGGGCCGCCCACCTCTGACATCAGCCATTGACGTCTGCCAATCCTATAAAGGCGGGTGGCCCCCATACCCTCCTCAGTTCTCCCGCTGGAGACCAAAACCAAGATGCCGAAAGGGGGAACTGAGGAGGATTCCGAGGTATCCAAAGAGTATAGAAAATGAAATGCAGAAGGCTCACCCCTATGGAAGGGGAGAGAAACAGACATGATAAGGGGGAAGGAAGGAGGGAGGTAAAGCAGGGCCTGCTGCAAGAGATCCTCTCAAAGATCTACCATTACAGTAAGTTCTTACATAACTGTACTATTTCACTTCAAGTGTATCTCTTGCAGCAGGCTATCATCGCTAGGACTGAGTTCCTAGCAGTTCTGGCAACTACTGATAGACAGTCTAGGAGATAGACAAAATAATGGCCTATGAAAGGAAGCCTTGAAGAACCGCTAGGCCGAAGTTGACCCTATGCCTAGAGGGGATGTCCAGACTATAATGTTTGGTGAAGGTGTGGATTGTGCTTCAGGTGGCAGCAGCACAAATGTCAGCAACTGACGCATTCCTGAAACAAGCTACCGAGATGGCCATACCCCTAGTGGAATAGCCTTTAACCCCTCCTGGAAATTCCTTACCGTACTTCTGGTAACATAAGGCAATGCAATTGCCTAACCATTTAGACAAACACTGTTTGGACACCGGAGCGTCATCTTTCCCAGGGATGAACAAAGCAAATAACTGGTTAGACTTCGTAGAGTCTTTAGTCTGATGTGTTTATTACCTCAAAATTATATGCTCATCCAAGGTATGGAGCAAGACCTCCCCCTGATTGGAATGCTCTGGAGAATAAACAGGCAGGTGGATGGATTGAGTCAAAGTAAACTCCGACACCACCTTAGGAAGAAACTTAGCATTGGTAGGCAAAGACACCCTGTCTTTGTGAAATGCCAAATAAGGTTTCTTGCTCATGAGGGCCTGAAGCTCAGAAATCCTCAGAGCAGGAGTAATGGCATTAAAAATAATGCTTTCCATGACAGAAAGCGCAGCTTGCAAGATGCAGCCAGCTCCAAGGAAGGCAGCGTAAACTTATGCAACACAAAACTGAGGTGCCAAGAAGGGACAGGATCATGGATTGGAGGCTTCAAATGCAGAATGCCCCTCATGAATGTGCAAGAAACATCATGTTGAGCCACTGATCGACCATGTATAGGTACATGGTATGCAGAGATGTCAGAAAGATGTACCTTAATAGAGGAGTACCACAAACCTGAGTCTGAAAGGGAGAGAGGGCACTCTAGTATCTGATCCACTAGACAGGTGAAGGGATCCAAATGGTGCAGTGCAGCCCAAAGAGCAAAGTGCTTCTATTTCATAGAGTAAGTGACCTTGGTGGAGGGCTTCCTGGCTGCCACCAGGACATCTGCCACTCTGGAAGACACCCCAAAGCTGGCGATGCCTACGTCCTCAGGAGCCACACAAGCAGATGGAGAGATCTGAGGTCCAGACAGACCAGGGCACCCTGCTCCTGGGACAGCTAACCTGTGCAAAGGGGTAGGGACACTGGAGTCTCCACTGCAAGTCACTGCAGCAATGGGAACTAGATCTGACGTGGCCAAAAGAGGGCTATGAGGATCATTGTAGTGCCATCCATCTGGAACTTGATCAGAACTCATTGAAGGAGCAGGAAGGGAGGAAAGGCATAGAGAAACCTCCCTGTCCTGGAGAGGGACAATGTGTTTTGCCAGAGATCTCCAGGCCCTGGATTTAGTGAGCAGAAAGCGGCAGTTTCGCAATGTGTGGGGATGTAAAACGGTCCAACTCATGATGATCCCATCTGTCGAATCGCTTTTCTACCACTGAGGTCAGAAGTTCCCACTCGTGGGCTCTGGACTGAGACAAGCTTACGCTGTCTGCCTGGACATTTTGGTTGCCGGGAACATGGATGGCCGAGAGTTCCAGGCAGTGCTCTATGGCCCAGTACCAGACTCTCATCATGTCCCTGCACAGGGGATAGCAATGAGTTCCCCCTTGATTGCTTATGTGATAAACTATGCACACTTTGTCCATATGAATCAAGAGTAGACCTGAGGAGAGCCAAGTCTGAAAGGCCTGCAGGGCATACAAGACTGCCCGCATTTCTAGGACATTGATGTAGAGTTCCCTCTCCACCTCAGTCCATGTTTACTGAGTTTGTGGACTCCCAGGTGAGCACCCCAACCAAGACCTGAGGAGTACATCATAAGGATCTGTTGAGGGGAAGAAATACAGAAGGGAACCTCTCAAAGCAGGTTGCTGGGCTCCAGCCACCACAACAGTACCTTCTTGACTGGATCCGAGATCATAACTGGGTGTTCCAGGGTGTCTGTGCATTGGTCCCACTGGATCCACAACATCCATTGAGGGATTCTCATGTATAGCCTGGCTAGAGGAACCGTGGCAATGGCTGTGGCCATGAGGCCTAGAAGTCACAGAAAAACCCTCACAGGGACATGACAGCAGGAGTAAAGATGACGGGCCTGGCCCATCAGACTCTCTGCTCTATCTGTGGGGAAGAAGGCCATCCTCTGACCTGTGTACAGCACTGCCTCTATGTCCTAGAGGCATTAGAAGGGGTTCAGAAATTACTTTGGCATGTTTATAGTGATGCCCAAAACCTGAAACATGCTGCAGGTATACATAGATACATAGATACATAGACAGTGTCGGCAGATAAGGGCCTATGGCCCACCTAGTCTGCCCATTTGAGCTTGTAAGTTCAGTTTGTTTTCCTAGAAGTCTATTTCCCCTTACCCCTGACCTCTAGAATTCCTTTATGTCTATCCCATGCATCTTAAATCCTGTGATTGTTTCAGCCCCCACCACTTCCTCTGGCAGGGTGTTCCACTTGTCCACCACCCGCTCTGTGAAGAAATTCTTTTCATGTTTCCTCTGAAACGCCCTCCAACTTCATCCCATGCCCTCTAGTCCTGAAACATCTTTTTCGCTTAAAAATAGTGTTTTCCTGCACCCTGTTCCTCCCTGTAAGATACTTGTATGTCTCTATCATATCCTCTCTCCCTTCTCTCCTCCAGGGAGTGCATGTTCAGTTCCTTCAACCTGTCTTCATAGGACTTGTGATGCAACCCATGCACCATCTTTGTTGCCCTCCTCTGAACCTTCTCTACCCTGTCTATGTCCTTCACGTGAGGTATGGTCTCCAGAACTGTACACTGTACTCCAGGTGGGGCCTCACTAGTGTCTTGTATAGTGGAATTATGACCTCCCTTTTCCTGCTGGTGATGCCCCTGCCTATACAACCCAGCATCCTATTTGCTTTACCTGATGCCTTGTCACACTGTTTCCCTACCTTGAGGTCATCAGAGATGACAACCCCAAGATCCCTTTCCTGCTTGATGCATGCTATATCCTCACCCCCAACTGATATATTGTGCCAGGGTTTTTGTGCCCCATATGCATTATCTTGCACTTCTTTGCATTGAATTTCAACTGCCAAACCCTTGACCATTCTTCAAGTTTCTGCAGGTCCCTTCTCATTCTGTCTACACCTCTGGTGTGTCTACTCTGTTACAAAGCTTTGTGTCATCAGCTAACAGTGAAATTCTGCCTTCTAGATCCTGTGCAATGTCACTGATGAAGATGTTGAATAGGACCGGTCCCAGCACTGATCCTGTGGTACCCCACTGGTCACTCTTCCTCTGTGGAGTGACAGCCATTTACCACCACCCTCTGTGTCCTGCCACCCAGCCAGTTACCTACCCACCACACTACTGTCCTGCCCACACCCATATTCCCCAGTTTGTGTAATAGTCTTCTATGTGGCACAGTGTCAAAGGCCTTGCTGAGTCCAGATAGGCCATGTCCACTGCCCTCCCCTGATCCACCTCCCTAGTCACCCAGTCAAAAATTCAATGAGGTTGGTCTGACATGACCTCCCTGGTGAAACCATGCTGCCTTGGGTCCTGTAGTCCATTGACAACCAGATGTTCAACCAATCTCCTTCAGTAGTGCTTCCATGATCTTTCCCACTACCGAGGTGAGGCTGACTGGTCTGTAGTTCCCGCTTCCTCTTTGTTCCCACTTTGTATAAGGGGACTACATCTGTCCTCCAGTCTTTGGGTACCTCCTGTTTCCAGTGATTGGCTGAACAGGATAGCCAGAGGTTCAGCCACCACCTCTTAGTTCTTTAAGGACCCTGGGTGCACCCCATCTGGCCCCATTGCTTTATCAGCTCTTATTACTTCCAGTTCCTTCAGGACCCTTTTCTCGTAAAGGGACTTGTGTCCATTTCTGCACCATTCTCACCCCTTGTACTCCCTTCAGACCCATTACCCCTCTTCCTTAGTAAAGACTGAGCAGAAATACCTGTTCAATATGTCAGCTTTACTGTTGTCATCCTCCACGTGGCTCCCATCCTCCCCTTCAGTCTCACTATCCCTCCCTTTGTCTTTTCTTTTTCACTTATGTACCTGTAAAAGGTTTTGTCCCTTTACCCACTGATTTTGCAATGTGTTCTTCTGTCTGAGCTTTGGCTTCCTTACTGACTTCCCTGCCTCCCTTTGTTTCTCCTGGTACTTCTCCCTATCCCCTTCTGCCTGTGTCTTTTGTATTGCCTGAATGCAATCTTTTGGCTTTCACTTTTTTGCTACCTCTTTGGAAAACCATAATGGTCTCTCTCCTTTTCCTCTTGCTAACCTGCTTAATGCATAATTCTGTTGTTCTTATAATCCCCATTTTAAATACTGCCCACTGTTTCTCAACCCTGATTCCTGTCCCATTCTCTTAATGCCTCTTTCAAGTATCTCCCATTTTCCCAAAGTCTGCCCCCTAAAATCCAGGATACGTGTTTTGTGTGGTTTGGTTCTGCTCTTCTGTGATTTCAAACCACAATGACTCGTGGTCACTGTTACCCAGGTGCTCCCACTGTTACTCCCCATCACACTGTCCCTGTTTGTGAGCACAAGGTCCAGTATTGCCTTCTGCCGAGTTGGTTCCATGACCAGTTGCTTGAGGAAGGCACCCTGAAGGGAGTCCAGGATAAATCTGCTCCTAGTTGATGCTGCTGCTGGGATGCTCCAGTCCACGTCTGGTATATTGAAGTCTCCAACCAGTACTACCTCACTCTTGTCTGCCATCCTTTGGATGGCTAGCATCAGAAACATAGAAGTTGACGGCAGATAAGGACCGCAAGGCCCATCCAGTCTGCCCATTTCTTTTTCTACCTTATAAATGTGCCATCGGCCTTTGCTCTGTCAGTGACCTATCTATTCATAGTCATTTGTATTGCTCCCTTATGCCTATCCCATGCCTGTTTGAAGCCCTGCACTGTATTCATAGCCACCACTTCTTGTGGTAAGCCATTCCATGCATCCACCACCCTTTCTGTGAAAAAGAATTCTCACATTCCCCTTAATCGGCCTCCTCTAATCTCATGCTGTGTCCTCTTGTCCTGCTATTTTTCTTATATGTAAACATGTTAGACTCTTTCACCTTGTTTATGCCCTTAAGGTGTTTGAATGCCTCGATCATATCACCTCTCTCCTCCTTTTGCTCAAGGGTATACATATTGAGCTCCGTTAATCTGTCCTCATATGTCTTCTGATGCAGTCCCTGCACCATTTTGGTTGCCCTTCTGGACTGCCTCAATTTGTTAATGTCCTTGTGAAGATGTGGCTTCCAATACTGCACTCAGTACTCTAGATGGGGCCTAACCAGTGTCTTGTACAGAGGATTATTACCTCCTCTTACGACTTGTGATACCCCTACTAATACACCCTAACACCCCTAGCCTTACCTACTGCTTTAGAGGTCTGTTTGATGATTTTAGGTCATCAGTGATGATGATGCCCAAGTCTCTTTCTTCCTTTGTGACTACAAGCAACCCTCCCAGCCTATAGGTGGCTTCAGGGTTTCTCTTCCTATGTGCATGATTTTGCACTTCTTTGCATTAAACTCAGTTGCCACTCTTCTGACCATTCTGCTAGTTTATCCAGATCTCTTCTCATTCTGCCCACCCCATCTGGATCATCTACTCTGTTGCAGATCTTGGTGTCATCTGCAAACAGACAATGTTTTACCCTCTAGTCCATCTGCAAGGTCACTAATGAAGATGTTGAAGAGGACTGGCCCCAGACTGATCCCTGAGGTACCCTACTTGTGACTTGCATCTCTTCTGACTGTATACCATTTACCACCACTCTCTGTTTTCTGCCCTCAACCATTTTGCCACCCAGTTGACCAACTTCTGACCCACCCGAGCCTACCCAGCTTATTTATCAATCTTCTATGTGGAACAGTGTCAAAAGTTTTGCTGAAGTCAAGGTAGGTACATCAACTGCTCCCCCTTGGTCCACCACTCTGGTTACCCAGTCAAAGAAATCTATGAGATTAGTTTGACAGGACCTTCCTTTTGTAAACCCATGCTGTCTTGGATCCTGTGCCCCTATGGATTCCAGGTGTTGCACTATCCTTTCCTTAAGGAGTGCCTCCATAATCTTGCCCACTACTGAGGTAAGACTGACCGGTCTGTAGTTCCCCGCCTCCTCCCTGCTACCACTCTTGTGGAGCGGATCACATGAGCCCTTCTCCAGTCTTCTGGGACCTCTCCTGTGCTCAGAGACTCACTAAACAATTCTGCTAATGGCTCTGCTAGTTCCTCCTTTAGCTCCTTAAGTACCCTGGGATGCGCCATCAGGTCCCATTGCCTTATCCACCCTGAGCTTAGCAAGCTCTTGTAGGACCCTTTCTTTGTGAAGGGAGTAGTGCTCACCTCCTCCCCTGTGTCCATGATGCTGAGCTGTGGGCCCTGTCCTACCTTCTCTTCAGTAAATACTGAGCAAAAGTATCTATTTAGGATAGATGCCTTACAGGGTCCTCCTCCTCCTCACATGCTCCCTTTTCTCCATTAAGCTTAGCAATACCCCTCTGGACTTTCTCCTTTCACTAATGTATCTATAGAAAGTCTTGTCACCTTCTTTACTGTTTGCTAGTGTTTCCTCAGTTTGGGACTTTGCCTGCCTTACTGCCTTACCTGCTTCCCTTAGGCAGTTTGGTATGCCTCCTATCTTCATCCCGCTGTGTTCCCTTATATTTCCTGAAGGCCAGCCTTTGGCTCTGACCTTTCTGCTACTGTCTTGAGAACCAAAGTGGTTTCCTTCTTCTTTGCACTTCCTTTTCTGTCTAACACAATGGGATGTTGCTTCAAGTATTGCATCCTTAATGCTTGTCCACTTTGCCTGTACCCCTCACCTGTGTTTCTTTTGCCAGGGCTAGCTTAACTCTGTAGGCCATCTTATCAAAGTCAGCTCCTCTGAAGTCCCATATTTTGCCTTGGAATGGGATGATTTAGATGTAGTAGCCAAACTGAACCATACCATGTGATGGTCACTGGCCCCCAGGTGACCTTCACCTGGAGATCTGTGATCCCTTCTTTGTTAGTCAGTACTAGATCTAGGATAGCCCTGTCTCTTGTGGTTTGCTGTACCAGTTGTTTGAGGCCCTCCTGCAGGGAATCCACTATGAGTCTAGTTCTGGCAGATGTTCCTGCTGGTATTGACCAATCTGTATCTGGCATGTTGAAGTCTCCCATTATCAGAACCTCCCTTTAGCTGTCATGTTTTGTATATCTTCTAACAGTAATGTGTCTATGTCCTCCCTCTGGTCTGGGGCCTGTAGACAACCCCAGTTCTTATGGCTGTCCCATTTCTGTTTCCAGGGTGACCCACAGTTCTTCTGGCTCCTTATGTGTATTCTGAATTTCTGTAGCTTTGATATTTTCATTAACATACAGGGCCACCCTCCCCTTTTGCACCTCGGTCTCTTCTGAACAATACATAGCCAGGTACTGAAGTCTCCTGGTGTGGTTACTGGTAAACCACGCCTCACTAATGCTACTATGTCCAGTTTAGCCTCTGACATTATTGCCTGCAGGTCTGGGATCTTATTTCCCAGGCTGTGAGCATTTGTGTACATGATTTTCCATTGGCCAGATTTTGGTGTGTTAGTTGTTGGGTGAAGTTTGGCATTACCCCTGTGCATCGTATGGAGAGACAAACCTTTTTTCTTACCTGGTGATGCAAATGAACGGCAAACATGCTGAATTCCTGTTTGACCATTAGCTGAGGGGGGAGGGGTGTTCTTCCCATTCGACGTATGGGGTGCTGCACCCCTCTCCCCATTTGCTAGTTTAAATATTCTGCAAAGACGTCAAACTTCTGCCCCAATGCACTGACTCCCTCTTTAGTCAGATGCAGTCCATCAAATTTAAAGAACTTTCGCTCCCAGAACTGTTGCCAGTTCCTACAAATCTGTGTCCTTTTCCTGGCACCAGTCCTTGAGCCACATGTTTAGCTCCCCTATCTCCCTTCTTCTGACCTTCCGTCCATCTGCCCCTCTCCCAGACTGGCAGGATCTCAGAGAAGGAGATGCAGGAAATAGATGATAGTTTGTCACCCAGCCTAGTCAGGTGTTCCTTGGTCTCCACAACTGACCGGCTGGCGGATCGTTAGTCCCTATGTGTACTAGGACATCAATGTTTTCTCCTGCCTTGTGAACAATTTTAGCAATGCGGTCAGTGTCTCTCCATGCTGATGTACCTGGGAGACATCTGACCATCACCCCTGGCTGGAGATGGGTATCAACTCCCCGAATCATGGAGTCTCCTATGATCAGAAGTTTTTTGGATTTCCTTTGTGCTTGTTTAGTTTTGGTTCCTGATTTTGGTGAGGCTATCTGTTTCTTCCTCCTGGGCTGGTGGTCTATAGACCACACCTGTGCGGATGGCTGGCCCCATTTTCCTTTCCAGCTTAACCCACAGTATCTCTCCCCCATTTTGTTCCTCCTGGATCTGTGTGGCCCTTATGTCATTTTTCACATACAGTGCCACTCCTCCTCCCTTCCTGCCTGCTCTGTCTCTTCTGAATATGTTGTAGCCAGGTAGGGCCATCTCCCAGTCATGGTTATCATTACACCAGGTTTCAGTGATGGCCACAATGTCCAGGTCTGACTGTACCATGACAGCCTCCAGATCTTCCATCTTGTTGCTAAGGCTCCTGGCATTCTGCACATGGCTTTCCATTATTTGACCTCCTAGACTGCTTCACTGTTCTACTCCAGCCCCTTCCTTGGCTGTCATTTATCCCTGGTTCTCCTTGCTGTTTGCCCTTCTGCTGAATTTTGCCCTTTCTGCTTATCTACCTTTGGACACTAATCTCCATCTTTGCACACTGCTTTGCAGAGATAGCCACCCTCTGGTTCACTGGTTCCACTACTAGCTGTGGGGGTGAGCAAGTAGGTACCGTCCTTGCTGGCCTGCCACCCCTTTGCTAGTTTAAATGCTTGTCAATGTAGCATTTAAACTTATCATTGAGTGCTTGGATTCCTCCAGGATGGATGCAGGCCGTCAGGCTTGAACAAACCTCCATCCCTCCAGGTGGGTCCCCAGTCACCAATGAATCCAAACCCTTTCTCAAAGCACCAGTTCTTCAACCATGAGTTAAAGTTCCTGTGCATGCACTCCTATGCTCTCCTTGCCTTCACAGGTAGTACTTCTGAAAGTGACAGAAGTAGCTACTTGCTTGAGACCCCTCCCAGTTTCCTAAACTCTTCCTGAACTTCCTTTGCTCCCCATTTGCCAAGTCATTAGTACCTAGGTGGATAATAACATCCAGCTCACCCTCCTGCCTTGCCTTCCCAGTGATCCCCAGTATCTTCCTTCCATCCCTCCATGCCGTGGCACCTGGTAGGCACCTCACCTCCCTGTCCTCCCTCCTGTGTTCCTAGCTGGATCCTCTCACGATGGAGTCCCCCCACCAGGATTCGCTCTCCTCCTCTGGGGTCCACTGCTTTCCCACTGAGGTCACCTCCTTGCCTAACCTCCACATCCTTTCCTTCCACTTCCCTGGGTACCTCTATTTGGTTGTCCTCATTTGCCAGTGTGGCATATGAGTTCTTGAGAGGAATAGGATCTGGGATGTGCCTCTGCCTGACTGCTCTAACCCTCCCTGAGCCCACTGTCATCCAAGTGCTCCTCGTTCTCGGCATCCTTTGAGGCAGCTGCATTGGACTGGGTGGTCCCTGGATAGGGGTGATGGTACTCCTGACCCAGTTTACTTCCGCTCTGAGTCTGGCTACCTCATCCCGCAGTCCAGAGAGATGCATGCAGATAGGGCTGCACCTCAGTGTCCAGAAGGTCTGCCTGAATATGGCTGCCCCACAGCCACTGCATTGCACCACTCCCCACATTATACTGCAATTCCACTACTTCTCTGCTAATGAAGCTCTCTTAGTTCTCTTTTTATTTATTTACAGTACTAAAAATCCTGTAACTGATCCTCAGATATATATATTTTTTAAGGAAAAAGAAACCAATAAATAAATAAATGAGTCAAAACACTTGTCGTGCTGAGGGTGGTCTTCTTCCCCCTTATGCCCCTCCTACTTCACACCTCTTACTATACCCTGTGTTTAGCTCCTGTCAATCAGATTTATCAGGGCATATAATTAAGAGTTGGGGGAAGGGGTAGGGGGGGCGAAAATTTGCAGCAATTAAAGACAGCACAGAATTACACCACCACTATGTTTTAAATTTTCAACAGCCCAAAAACAATTATAAGTAAAGACAACACAGAAAGAAAGTATAGTGTCACTATAAGCCTACAATCTAAGTTTAAAAGAAAAATACCAATTACCAGTTACTCTAAAGCACTGAATTGAATATGTTTCCTTCCTTCACCTTCTGGCTTCTTCTGAGAAGATGAACCTCTGTTTGCTGCTTTAACTGTGACTAAGCCCCACCTCCAGTTATCACGTAGCTGAGGTCAGAGGCCAGACAATTAACACCCTTCACCCAGCTACAGGACAGTCAGACAAGCCCAAGATAAAATTTGCAGCAATTAAAGACAGCACAGAATTACACCACCACTATGTTTTAAATTTTCAACAGCCCAAAAACAATTATAAGTAAAGACAACACAGAAAGAAAGTATAGTGTCACTACAAGCCTACAATCTAAGTTTAAAAGAAAAATACCAATTACCAGTTGCTCTAAAGCACTGAATTGAATATGTTTCCTTCCTTCACCTTCTGGCTTCTTCAGGTATGAGCCAGAGTTTGCAGGAGATGCTCCCTGGATGGGGTAGCTAGCAGCCAATCGTCCAGGTACAGGAACACGTAGAATCCCTGTCGTCTGAAGGCAGCTGCCACCACCGCCAGTCATTTGATGAAGACCCTGGGGGCAGAGGACAAACCAAAGGGCAGAGCTCTGAACTGGTAGTGTGCTTCCTGGAAGTGAAAATGGAAGAAGCGCAGATGGGAGGTGAAAACCTTGATATGCAGGTAAGCACCCTACATATCCAGGGCGCAGAGCCAGTCCCTCTGGTGTAGCAGAGACAGCAAACCCTGAAGGGTGACCATCCTGAACCATTTGTGCTCTATAAACAGGTTTAGCTCACTTAAGTCCAGGATGGGTTAAAGGTCTCCTGTATGCATGGAAATCAGGAAGAAGTGGGAGTAGAACCCCTTGCCCTGCTGAAAATGCAGGACTAGCTCTATGGCTTTTTTTTCAAAGTAAGGCCTGAATTTCCTCCCAGATGAGGGGGACATGGCTGGGAGGGTACGAGGACTGTCCTGGTGGATTTTCTGGAGGCCACTCTACAAATTCTAAAGTGTGGTAATGCTTGATGAGCTGTAGCACCCAGTTGTCTGGGGAGTACATTATAAGACTGAAACTTAGTTGCCCAACACTTGAAATCCCAACGCCGCAAGCCTGACACCAAAAATTCCGACAGTGGGATTTTGCCCACAGCAGAGTTTATTATAATGATTAAGGGGGGTGCGGGGGGGGGGTGAAGCCCCCCAAAACCTGAAAAAAAAAATCTATGGCCACTGTCAGGATTTTCTGTATCTGACTTGCGGCATTGAGATTATGACTGTCAAACAACTGCCTGTCAGTCTTTAATAGTAAATCCATTGTTTGTGGTTATCATCCTCTACCTGTCCAGATGAAGGGAGAAGTGACCACCTACAACTGTCTCCTGATGTATGACTAGGGGGGTATGGCAACGAGTCGGGGGGGTGAAGCCACTGGTTGGGCTACTGCTACACCTCAGGTGCTATGGGTAATGGCGGGGAGAGGGAGTGGGAAGGGCTGCCACTATCTTGTGCTTGCCCTGAGCTTTGGGAGGGGCTCTGGTCTGCTTGCTGGAGGAGCGACCTTTGGTTAGGTATGATACATGGTGTGGACAGATTTGACAGCCTGGCCAGAGGTTTGGAGGCTGGAGATGATATCCTAAGCACCTCCCAGAAAAATCTGAATCCTTTGAAAGGGGCATCAATTATATTAGACTGGATACCCTGGGTGAAGCCCAAGACCCTTAGCTAGGAGTGACGTCTTATACAAATGCCTATGGCTGCAGCCCAGTCAGAGGTTTCAACCACATCATAGGCAGCCTGTAGGAGGTGGGTATCGATGTCCGATCCCATCCTGAGGGCCTGCTGCTTAGAAGGGTCATCTGGCATGCTAGGATCACTTCCCCTAGCCTGGTCCTATAAGAGATTTTGATACTGCACCGTGTGGGCCAAGTAGCTGATGGCCTGAATGGCCAGGGTGGCAGAGGCAAAAGCACACTTGCCTACCTGATCCAGCTGTCAAGACTCCCTGTCAGGTGTGAGGGAGCTGAGGTGTTTTGGCTCTGAGTCCGGTCATGCGTCGCATTAATAACAACCAAAGCAACCTTGGGCTGTTGTCAAGACTAGTTTGCCAGCCAGTGCATGGTAAAGTCTGTCAGCCTTTTTGGACACCACTGGTACCATGTTGGGGTGGTTCCACGAAGCCTGGGTAACATCCTCATAGGAATCTACTGTGTGCTGGCTGTGAATAAGGGACAAAGCAGTAGGGGCTGGGGAGCAGGGTACAAAGTACCCTGCCCAATGGAGCCGCCACCTGTGAGGGTTACTCGGGTAGGCGACTGTGCCACCAGTAGCCCTGTAAAAGTTAGGGCATGTGGGGCTGAAGAGGTCAACCCCCAGAGGGAGGAAGACCGTTTTGCGGTCATCAACGTCTTGTTGGGGGACTGTGAGCAGGAGGCAGACCAGGATAAGTCCTGATCTTTTTCCCCATGCTTGTGTTTCCCACTGGCCTTGTCCTGGGGTTTTGAGGACAAAGACCCCAAGGACTGGGCTGGGGAAACAGAGGAGCTCCTGGCCTACAGCTCCTGTTTCATTGAGGCAATCTTCTGCTTAAGGAGGTGGCTCTCCAAGATCTTCTGGTGACGTCTCCTGCTGGCTGGGTTGAATCCCTGGCAGACCTTGCAGGCACACTTCATGGCATGATCAGATCATAGAGAAGGTATAGAAGACAAACCATCAGGTGAGAACACCGAAATTTCGATGTTAAACTGTTTTAGAACTGAAAAACAATAAAGCGCTGATAAACACAGGAAATGGCAGTCGACTGTAGGAGCAGCGGTTTCAGTGGTCTGACATGCATTGGTCGACAGTGGGAAAAGAACTGACGAGGGTATGGGGGCTGCCTGATCTTATAGGACTGGCTGATGTCAGTGGCTGACGCAGAGGTGGGCGGCCCCCTCTGGTAGTCTGCTACCTACAAGGCTTCCATGTGGCTCAAGTGCCTGGTGGTTATAGCCCTACCAGTGATGGCCTGCTGCAAGAGATACCCTCAATGTAAGATCTCCATTTCCAGATGAGGGACAACATGTCTCACTAGAAAACTCCAGGCCCTGGATCTAGTGATCAGAAATGTGGCAGTTTTGTGTTCAGTGGGGATACAGAAAGGTCCAACTCTGGGTGACCCTACCTGACGAACAGGTCTTCAGCGACCAACTTCAACAGCTCCCACTCATGCATCCTGGACTGTGACCAGCTAAAGCTGCCAGCAAAGCATTCTGGGTGCCTAGCACATGGACTGCTGACAGTTCTAGACCATGAACTAGAGCCCAGTACAAGACCTTCACTGCTTCCTGGTACATGGGTTAGGAATGGGTCCCCCCTTGTTTGATGTAATAGACCACATAGACTGTCCGACTGCACAAGCAGAGGGCCCAGAGACAGATGGTTCTTGAAGGCCTGCAAGGCATACAGAATTGCCCTCATTTCTAGGACATTTATGTGCAAGCGAGTCTCCCAGTGGGACCAGAGACCTTCGGTCTGATAAGGACCTACATGGACTCCCCAACCCTGACCCGAAGCATCCATGATGAGGATTTGATGAGGAGCGGGGATAAGAAAGGGGACTCCCTGTAAGAGATTGGTCCGGTCCATCCACCAGTGAAGCACTTTGCGTACTAGTGAGGAGACAAGGACCAGCTGGTCTAGACTGTCTGAGCACCAATCCGACTGAAACCTGAGGGTCCACTGCAGGATCCTCATGTGCAACCTGGTCAGAGGGACTATAACAATGGCCACAGCCATTAGGGCCTAGTAGTCTGAGGACTGTCCCGGATGGGACATGCCAGCTCTGAGCCACCTCTTGGGTCTGTGTAATGAGGCATTCCGCCCTGTCTTGAGGTAGGAAGGCCCTGCCCTGAGTAGAATCCAGGACTGCCCCTATGTACTGCAACCACTGAGATGGAGGCAGCACAGGCTTGGGCCAACTGACAGTGATGCCAAAGGACTGTAATAACTTAAGGGTGCATTCTAGAGTCAACAACAGGAGCTTCATGGACTGGGCTTTCAGTAACCAGTCATCCAGGTATGGGAACACATAGAGGCCTTTGCACCAGACAGCTGCTGTTACAGCTGCTAAGCACTTGGTAAATACCTGTGGCACAGAGGATAGGCCAAAGGGCAATACCCTGAACTGGTAATGCTCTCTCTGAAACAGGAACCGCAGGTATCGCCTGTGAGGAGTGCAGACCATGATATGCAGATAGGCATCCTGCATATCGAGGGAGCATATCCAGTCGCCCTGCTTGAGCAGAGAAAGAAGGCCATGCAGAGTGACCATCTGGAACTTTTTGTATAGGATAAAAGGGTTCAGCTCCTTGAGGTCTAGAATGGGCATCCAGTCCCCTGTTCTTTTGGGAACCATGACAATCCTGGACTAGAACCCCTTGTTCCTCTGATGTCTGGGCACTGGTTCTATGGCCTTTTTTGCACAGCAAGGTGAGTACCTCCTCCCTGAGTACTTCTCTGTGGTCTGGAGGATAAGAGGTATGGACTGGGGGAACATCTGGAGCCTGTTCTAGAAGTTCTGGAACATGGCCCTTTTCGATTATCTGCAAGATCCAAGCATCTGTTGTAATGGTTCTCCACTGAGACAGATGGAGGGAGAACCAACCTCCAACCACCACCTCCTGAGTTGGGGCAAGAGGAACGGGGTCTGTCGAGGAGTCAGGCAGAGGCTGAATCGGCAGCTGAGGTCACACCTCCTCCTTTGGACTGCTTAGCAGAGGAACCAGAGGTGGAGGAAGGGGCAGGAAAGTCAGATCTGGCCCTGCAATTACCCTGGAGCTTGGTTCTGGAACCAGACTTGTAAGAGACCTTTCAAAAGGAGGGCCTCAGTCTACTCCTGGGTGGTGTATGATAAAGGGAGTGGGCAGACCTAATAGACCTGCTGGAGGCCTGCAGGTCATTGATAACATCCTGCACATCAGGATCAAAGAGTTTGTGACCCACAAAAGGGGCATTCAACACCTTTTGTTGGACATCAGCTGCAAAACCTGAGACTCTAAGCCAGGAATGTCTTTTAAGCCAAATGCTGGAGGCAGTTGCCCTGGCTATGGTATCAGCAATATCATAGGTGACTCTAAGGAGATACTTACTGACATCTTCTGAGGCCTGGAGAACCTTGAGAAGCTCTTGCTTCTGGGATCCTTCAGGGAGGGCCTGAGCAGCAGCTTTGCTCTTCCTCCAGAGGGTATTCTGATACTTGATCAAGTGAGCCAAGTAATTGGCAGTTCTAAGGCCTAGGGTGACAGAGACAGAAGTCTTCTTACTCCAGAGGTCTAGCCTCCTACATTCTCAGTCAGGAAGCAGGGAACTAAGGTGCTTAGGTGCCTTAGTCCTGTCAAGAGCGGCCTTAATTAGCACAGAGTTAGTTTCTGGTTAGGCTGCATGAATGAACAGCCCCTGAGGTGCCTGGTACAGCTTATCAGCCTTTCTGAACATGACTGATAACAGGTTGGGAATGTGCCAGGCAGCAGTGGCAGCATCATTCAGTGCTGGCAGCAGAGGAGGAATAACCTTGGGTGGAGATTCCGGGATCTCCAAGAAATCCACTAGATTCTTCCTTGTGACATCCTCTTCCTCAATCTGGAACCCCATGGTGGAGGAGAGCTGTTTCATAATGTTGAAGGAGGGGTCCTTGGGGGGGACCTGGGGTATGTTTGACTGAGCCCTCACTCCTGGAGGAGACAGTGGAACTATCAGAGGATTCCACTTCAGTGTCTTCCTCTTCATCCTCTTCCTCAGGGAGGATGAGGTCAGGGCGGTATTCCTCGTTAGTGTTGGCCTGCTCTGAAGCAGGAACTGATCGTTGGAGTACTGATGGCTCTCTAAAAAGCCCAAGGTGAATGGGTCTAACTAGCGGCAGCACCTGACGGCATGGGTGACAGCGGCCCAGATTGTGGAACAAACTGTTGTATGAGAGATGTGGTAATGGAGGAAAGAACTGTATTAAGGTCAATGGCAGGAAGAGGAATCATCATCGACACAGGTGTTAACAGAGGGGGTGCAGAGCCCAGCTCTGATGACACACCACTAGTAACACTGGAAATGTTTGGGCCCAGCCCCTGTGGGCCTCGAGCTTTGAGAGGTCTCAATGGCGGAGCTGGAGCCAACAACCAAGAGGCCAACAGCCCCTCTGCAGCCCTGTGACAGCTGGGAGAAGACTCCTCCATGGGTGTACTGACAGGAGTACAGACCTGCAAGGAGTGAGGTGTTGAAGCGGTCAATGGAATGATCCCACAAGAAGAGGAGGAAGAACCCGGTGGGGACCAGGATTCATCGACAGGGGGAACAGTCCTTAGGCCAGTCCTTGTCCCGATAAGAATATTTCCCCAAGGAATTGTTCCAGGCCTTGGTAGCCTGAGAGCTCGAAGAAGATGCCAGTAATTGGGAAGGGAGCCCTGGAGGGCCCTGCTCTCTGCTGGATGTCTATTGCTCAATGAGGAACTTCTGCAAGGCTTTTTTATGTTGGTGCCAGGTGGTGAGGTTGAACTTCAGACAAGATTGTTGTGGCCAAGAGAAATATTCTTTCCACAGTGGCAGCAAAAGAAGAGAGATGATGGGGGAACAGTTCTTGACATACAAAGGACAAAATAATCACTTTAAAGTAAAGTGATTCAAAGGCAAGTATAAAAGAAAAATGGTAAGTAGTTTTGGCAGTCAAACTGAGTGACAAAGCTTCCGCAGAGTCTGTGCATGAATGGTCGACAGCAAAAAAGAACTGAGCAGGGTGCAGGGCCGCCTGTGCTTATATAGGGTGTGTGATGTCGTTGCCTGACATCAGCGTAGGCGACTCCTAATAGACTGCTGCAGAAAAAGCTTCTGTGGGATCCTGACGCCTGACAGCTAAGTTCCATAGGTGTGACCTGATAACAGAGATATCCCTGAAGAATGCCAGATTTTTTCCACAGCTAGAGGGAACTATGACTACTAAAACTACCTAATGGCTACCAACATTTCTAACCATTTTTAAATAGAATTTTGAAAAACACCACACAGATTTGAGACAAACATCATGTAGAAAAGAATATTTTTTTACAGTTGATATTTTTATTGAATGTTTCAATTTTACAGAATAACATCCATGAAAATCACAAGCAAAACATTGTGTAAAAGAACTTAGATAGTAGTCAAAAATGGTATCGCAATTGTAGTAACAAGAAAACATTGAAAATACTTGGGTATATTTAGAATAGTACATCTGAGGATCAAGGTTGTTTCATGTTTAGTTGTTTTGTTACTTTTCCTTTGTTGTATAGAGGCATACAGTACACATTTGGGCTTACATTGGGACATGTTATCAGTACTACACAGAGTTACAGTTGTTGTTTTTATCAACTGGACCCCTCACATTGTTCATAATTACATACATTGGGTATTACATCTTTGTTTATAGGTACAACCATATCATTCTTGGGGCATCAGAGTAGGGTTCAGTCTAGAAGTTGCGCTGTGTGTGTGTGTGTGTGTGGGGGGGGGTAATAGGCACAAGCATGTAAGGTCACTGATTTTACACTTGTCAAGGAACTGCAATAGTAATGCTCGAGTAACCTCAATGAAAAGAACCGATTCTTGTCTGAACCTATGTTCAGGTTCTGGAAGGGGAGGCAAGGTTGGGGAATGTAAAGATAGTGAGGGATCCCTGAGAAGAAACATTACTATGGTGAGTCATTTTTTCTTCTAACCAGAGGAATCCCCTCACTTAGTGCTTACACTTTAAACCGACTCTACAGCAGTACTTTGAGAGGCTGGGTCTGGAACCTATTTAGGAAAAAGTTTCTGTAAAATAGCAGTTCCAAAGCTGACATACCTTCTGGGCTATATGTCCAGACAACAGTGCTTTGTGAAGCTGTGCACTGTTTTCCAGGTAGCTGATTTGCAAACCAATAGTGGGATGCCCCTTGTGAATGCCATAGAGGCAGAAGTATCCATTGTAGAATGTGCCCCTAGGCATCTGAGGGGTATTTTCCCAGCTTTTTCATAAAAAAACTGTATGCAAGAAACTATCTAGTGAGAGACTGTCCTCTTGGTTGCTGGTTTACCTTTGCCTACCTCTCCATAGATAACAAAAAGCTGAGTGACCTGAGACCTGACATCCTTTGTCCTGTCCAGGTAGATGCCCAGTACTTGCTTCAGATACAGGATGTGCAATTCCTGCTCACCTGGGCTAGACTACTCAGGGTAGGGTAACTGACAGGTTCACGTGGAATTCTGTTACTATCTTAGGTAGGAACTTCCAATTGGTTATAAGGACTACCTTGTCCATGTGGGAGATTATGTAGCTTGGTTCTGTGCAAAGAGCTTGCAGCTCACTTACTCTCCTAGAAGATGTCATGGCAATCAAGAAAATGATTTTCCATGTGACATATTTTAGGTCAGCAGTAGCCATAGGCTCAAAGGTGGGCTCCATCAGCAGGGCAAGACAGATATTCAGGTCTTGTAGTGGGACTGGGTCTCTCACAGGTGGGTACAAGTGGCCGAGACCTTTGAAAAAAACTTTTAAAAACAGGTTGAGAGGCCAGTGATTTGCCCTTGCCTGTTGATTGGTAGGCAGACACTGCTGCTAGATTCACCTTTAGTGTTGATGGCCTCAGGTCTAAGGTCTGCATTTGTACTACGTAGGCCAGGATTGTGGGTAACCTTGCCTGCATGGGAATGATCCTTCTGGGAGCACACCAGTATGAGAATCTCTTCCACTTAGAGGAGTGTGCTTTCCTGGTTGCTGGTTTCCTGGAAATGTTAAGCACCCCAAGGACCACCTCTGATAATCTCAACAAAGAATACTCTTGCTCTTCAAGAACCATGCCCTCAGACATGAAGTCATATGGTCTGGGAATGTTATCCTGCCCCGAGACAGGGTCAGCAAGAAGTAACTCAGTGGCAGGTTGATTAAATTCTTGCTGGACAGGGCCAGGAGCACTGAGTACCAGCCCTGCCTGGCCTAGTTTGGGGCTATTAGGATAATTGCTGCAGGCTCTCTCTCCCAAACTCCAGATGCACTCTGTATGAGTGGGAATGGTGCAAAAGGCACACAGAAACCTCCCTGTCCACTTAAAGGCCATGGCATCCTCTGGGACTCTGCCCCTGACTGGCAGTCTGCAACAAAACTGTGGGAGCTGACTGTTCTCCCAGAATGCAAGCAGGTCTATTTCTGGAGTGCCCCATTTTCGGAAAAATATGGCTTGAACATGTTGGTTCCAGGTCCATTTGTGGCTTCCCTGGCTGATTCTGCTTGGGGAGTCTGCCAAGACATTGTTTTTGCCTGGCAAGTGTACTGCAGAGATCTTTGCCTCTAGGAAGTAAGTCAGGTCCTAGCTCATCACTGCCTCTTTGCACAGTCTTGAGGACCTTGTACATTTTGTTGTATAGTTTCAATTCTATTCAAGAAGCCCAGTGGTTGCTGTGTCCAATGAGCTAGATCAGCGGCCAACTGCTGAGTGAATGGCTCATAATTCATCAACTCTAGGTGGATCTAGTTGGCTTGTAGTTTGATGCCTAAGTAGCGCATCTCTACCCTATTCCATCTGAACTGAAATTGGTGTTTTAGTGTAAGAGAGGGGAAAAAGTGGTACATCTAAACTTCCGTTTTGCGGTTATTGAACTTATACCCTGCCAGTTGACCAAAAAGTTCAATTTGTCCCATACTGCTGGTATGGACATTTCGGGAAAGGTCAGTGTTAGAAGTAAATCATCTGCAAATAATGTTATTTTGTGTGAGTGTCCCCCAATGGGTTAGCCTTCAATGGAGGATTGGTTTCTAATGGCTAACGCTAGGGGTTCTATATATTGGACAAATAGGAGAGGTGACATAAGGCACCCCTGTCTAGTACCCCTCAAGTGTGGGAATGGGTGGAAGAGAGAGCTGTCAAGTTTAAGATAGTTAAGAAGTTAAGGGGGACTGATAAAATCCATGTGTCATAGTTGAGTGATAAACTTTTCTGGGATTCCAAAATGCTTTAGGGTAGCCCAGAGAAATGGCTAGGCCACCCTGTCAAAGGCCTTCTCAGCATCTAAGCTGAGAAGGACCAGGGGTATCTTTCTTTGAGAGGCGTACTATAACAAAAGCCGAGCATGATGAACCGTGTCATGTGTTTGACATTTTCTGAAAACTCCTACCTGGTCCGCATCCACAAGTAAAGGAAAAAGCATGTCCAGTCTATGTGATAGCACAGACATAATTAGTTTATAATCGCAGTTTAACATTGAGATAGGGTGGTACAAGGCTGGGTATCACGGGTCTTTCTGTGGTTTAGGTATTGCGGCTATCTCAGCATATCGCCATGGAGGAAGAGGTTATTTTCCTTTTTGAAGGTCGGCAAAGGCTAAGACAATGGCTGGAAGAAGTGTGTCTCAGAACTTTTTATAAAATTCAGCAGGATAGCCGTCTGGACTGTGCATCTTTAATGTCTTTGAATTATTAAGAACAACAGCTACCTCTAAACCCATATCTGAGGTTAGCAGCATCTGGGCTTGGGTTTTGGTCAGTTTAGGTAGGGGCAGGTTACTTAAATATGCTTCTATTCGTTGGGGTGAGGGGCGAGTATCATCTGCATATAAGGCCTCATAATATTTTGCCATCACCTGTCTGATATCTCTCAGAAGTTGTAGGAGACAACCGTCCCTCGGATCAAACAAGCTAATGACATTAGTTTTCATTTTTGCATCCCGGAGTAGTCAAGTTAAGTTTCGAGCTTCTCGCAGTCCCATCTCATAATGGTTACATTTCAGGTAAAGCAATTGTTGCTCTATTTTCTGGTCAATGTGATTTTGTCATTCTTGTTTGGTCTGTTGTAGCTGAGATGTTACAGAGGTGTCCCTTTGGTACAGGACGCTTTGGAACATTTGAAGTTGGTTTTGAAATTTGGTGATAGTGACTTCCTGTTGTCTTTTTTTATGGGTGGAATATTTTATAATTTCTCCCCTTAGGACAGCTTTGAGGATGTCCCAGCGCTGAGTAGGGGTGGTCTCTGGTGAGGCATTATCTGCATTCTAGGAACTGCATCCTTAACCAGCTGACAGAATTCAGGGTCATGCAGATGCATTATACTCACACGCCAGAAGGACCTCCATCTGGGTATTCTGAGATCTAATTTGGCATACACTGGTGAGTGATCTGAAAGAATTGCCAATCCATGGTAAATGTCGTGCATGGAGTCTAAATGTTCAAAGGTGCTAAAAAAATTGTCCAATCTAGAGGAGCTATTAGTTTTCATGGAATTGTAGGTATATGCTTTTATAGATGGATAAAATAGCCTCCAGAGATCTATCAATCCCAATGAGGGTAGTGTAAAACGAAGATACTTTTGAATAGGGGTAGCCCTGTGTCTGGATGGCAGGACCACATCAAGGGCCGGGTCTAATGTTACATTGAAGTTTTCTCCCATAATTAGTTGTCCTTGTAAAATCAAAAGAAGGTCATCTAGAAACCTCTGGGCTACCGCCTTAGTGGAGCCCGGAGGCAAATACACTGAGGTCAGTGTCACCTGAGAGAAAAAAGAGTCACCTGGTGGCAATTATATAGCGTTCTTCCATGCCAACAATTTGATCATGGAGCGTGACTTGGACCCCCCCCCCTCAGGTATTAATATGGCAGTCCCCAATCTATTACCGGGGCTGTGTTAGGAGGTTAACACAGTTTGATACCCCAAAGATTGAAATTTAGCATGTTCTGCAGGGGACAGGTGCATTTCCTGTAAATAAACCAGATCTGGCTTATCTTCTTTAGGGAATTTTAAAAGCCTAGCTTTTTTATGGGGTTGTGTATCCCATTCACATTTAGGGAAAGAACTAAGGATATATTAGCTATCCTAAGTGAGTAAGTCTGTGCTCCTGTTAGAAGGCAACCCCACCCCCATTAAGTAAGGTAAAGGTCAGTAGTAGCAAAGGAAAAGTATAATAGATCTGGCCAAAGAAAGTGCAAGTATCCGAAGAACTACCCAATGTAGCATAAATAGCGTAGCGGGACTCGGGATACTAAGAGCCGTCAGATGTATGTTAGCTCCAGCTAGCTGCAGGTTAAGATGTTGCAGCTTGAGTTCCCCTGTCATAACCACTTGAGTTATAGCCAATTGTAACTTATTGATAGTTTTCACAGGTAGAGTATTTTCGGTGTATAAATCCCACTTAGAAATCATTCGGCAGTGAGGTAATGATGAAAACATGAAATATTGTGTGGCCAACAGGGCCCAAAAGGAACCATATAACCATGATAACAATATTAAACTTTGTAACATGGGTTCCTAAAATACTGTCTTCTGATTTGTACAAACAGGTCACCTGACTGTGGATTAATGCCCGATACACCCACAGTTGCATGGTCACATGGCTTTATTTCACTGTTTCTTTAGGCAAAACTCTAACAAAACATTGCCCATATTACAAGAGGATTAACCCACTCCAGGGTATGGGTTTACTGAGCATTAATCCACACCTGGGTGGTTGAAATCAAGAGGGTTAATCCCTCCGTATAACATCATATAACAGTTTTGATGTAGTTTATCAACATCAGCGACATCACAATGGTTTGGTTGTGTACAGATCAACCCATCATGGGCTTCCAAGGTGGGGGAGGTAATGGTAAGCCTTCCTGTTCCTCCCAAGTAGAAAAAGGGATTAGCATTCATCAAATCGGGAGCGGAGGAGTATCTGGTGCCCATAGTACCCTGGGCCTCCTTGGGGCCAAACTGACCCCAAACAAATATTGCAAGTAGGTAAAAAAATAAAATTAGGAAGGGGTATGTAAACCAGGGGGTAGGCTTATCATGTTGGTATCCGGAGGGACCGCTCACACCCCCCTTTTGATCACTTTAGCAGTGTCAAGCTGAAATGTTGAGTTAGAAGTTAGGTCCTTTGCTGAGACCAGGTTAAATCAACATAATAGAAATTCTCCTGCAATAAACAGGCAGAGGGCTTATTGTTGAAATCGATTCATCTAGGCCCCCACCCCCAAGGGAGAACTGCCTAAAACCATGTCTCCATAGTGTAGAGATGAGACCTTCCCCACTCCCCCCAAACCCCCCACAGAGGAGGTGCAGCATGGGCTTCTCCGCATGTTCCAGTCCACAGGAACCAGGTAAAGTCCACCCTGGTATGTTATCTCCCTGATACAATAAATGATGGGGGGGGGGGGCATTGCATTAAGTCATAAGATCATTTCTACTATAACATTATAGTTCAGTATACAAAAAGGCCATTCAAATGCAAATGAACACTTCATACATTTAGGACATGACGTCATGCAACCTGCGTGCTCCATAACCTGTAACCTTCGTTCATTAGCGCTAGGCAGTCTTCTTATAAATTATTTACTAAGTTTTATCCTCCCTTCTATAAGTTCTTATTTTCCAAAAGTAAATATCCTTATTGGAAGAAAACAAAAAACAACCAAGGTCCAGGTCAGCTCTAACTGGTAAAGGAAAAATAAATAAGCCTTCCAGTTCGTGGAGTGGAGCTGTTTCTTTAAATAATGGTGTCCCTTTTGTCACTGGCTCCTATTATTTTACTGATTCAGAGCTATAGAAAGCTCTTTAGCAAGGCTCCATTTGTTAGGCATTTTAGCTTCTCTATACTGTTCCTCTCATTACGTTGTGAAGAAGGGGAGAAAAACAAGGTTAGAAAGGAGGAGGAGCAAATCAAAGCAAAGGAAGCCTTCCTAAGCTGTCTCGTTTGTGTTGTTCCACATGTAAGTGTGAGTTCAATAACTGAATCACATATGGGTCCCTCACAACAGCAGTAGAACTCCTATAGTTTGTTTCTAACTGACCTTCCAGGTCCAGATAGGCAGGCTGTGGTACAGTATGTGCGACTCAGCCCCCCCAGAGAAGGAGGGCCGGGGGGAGGCAAGGGCGCACACTCATTTCCACCTTGGCAAATGACTGCACTATACCCCAGAAAATAAATAGAGGGTAAGTCGTATTAGTTGTGCAGTCTAGAGTCAGAGCAGATCATGCGCACACCCAAGGAGACCCCTCAGAGCTCAGTTATGCCTCCCAACCTCACCCACCAGGACTGTTCCTCCACAGTACCTGCCAATGAGCAGAGCGTCCACAGCAATCAGGTCAGTCACTCGTCAGGTTATCAAGAGGCTATCCGTTCTTCAAAAAACTGCCAAAGTTGCTTCTGATCTTGTTGGGTACTATGTTCTCCTGTTTACCTCTGTGCAGTGGGGGTGGGGGGTTCTCTTCCATCTTGGAGGGCGGGCTTCAGGGCCAGCCGAAACTGTGGAGCACTCTGGAAATTACCGTCCCAGTTTAGAGAGCTTGTCTCTGTTTTTTTGCACTGAGGAATATTCCTTCTTGCCATCCAGGAGCATCACAACTAGCCTCGCAGGATATGGGGTTGTAAATTTGTACCCCTTGGCCTGTAGGACTGAGAGTAAGATCAGGTATGCTCAGCGGGAGCCTCATGGTTTTTGGAGCGCAGTCATGGTCCATACTTAAACAAGTTTGGCAGTAAAAGATTTTTCGTTTGCACCAGGCTGTTAGTAAAATCTGCTCCTTAATTGCATAACTTTGGAATCAAGCAATAATGGATTGAGGGCCCGGTGTTATGGATGTGGGTTTCAGTGACAGAACCCTATGGACCCTCTCTAATTCCAGCTGCATGTCCAGTGGGAGCTCCAAGGCAGTTCGGGAGCAAGATGGGAACAAAGTCTTTTATATCAGAGACTTCAGAGCCTTCTGGTATATAATAGAGTCTTATATTTTTCTGGCAGGCTCTGTTTTCAGCATCTTCTTGCCTGGCACCTAAAATTTCTTGTTGTTCCTTGAGTTGTTGCACCAGACCTTCTAAATCATTGAAGCTGTTTTCCATAGCAGCTACTTGTCGCTCCGTATCAATGGTCCATTGTTCCAACTGCGTTACATCTTTTCAGAGCTCCACATACAATTGTTTTATTTCTACACAAAAAGATATGAGTTCCTGGTATATAGTGTCAAGCCTGATTTTCTTGTTTTTATTTTTAGGTGTGCGGTTTGCCTTCCGCACTTTCCAAGTAGATGGGGCCGCTTTAAGAGAGTGCATAGGTTCTGAGTTGGAGGCCTCTGAATAGGATCCCTCAGTATCATCAGCTATCCCCTCCAGCTTCTAGACAGGTATCAACTCTTTCATTTTGTTTCCCCTCTTCATCATCCTTTTTGTGCAGATTTGTTGTTAAATGCGCCAGTCAGAGGGTTTTCTCATGGAGGGTGGAGGGAGCCTCTCGTTTAAGCAGCCATTTCCCTGGACGCGGAACTGGAAGTCTGGCTTTCTCTTTCTCAGTGTTGTTTTTGAAATTGTTTTTGTACTCATCCACTTTTTTTCACATATGCCTCTGTTTTGCCACTAGTGAATTCCCTTCAGACTGGAAATTCATGGCTTTCATCTGGGTGTCCTGAGAAAGGATGGTTGACCTAAGTCAGGAGAATCGCCTCAATGAAACTGCATGAGTTAAGGCTCTTGAGGCAGTGTCATTACTGTCCACTGCAGTGTGGTAGTGACATTTGGTGGCATCCAGGGTTGATTTTGCTGTGGCAGTCAGGTCCTGTGCCATTTCACCATCAACTTTATCAGCCAGTGCCAGCACTGTATACCATGGTGCCTTCTGCTGCTGGGCCATATGAGCTGAGTAAGCTGCCTGCCGGATGAGCTGGGAAATGGACGTATAAACTTTCTTGGCCTTAGTATCCAGTTTTCTGAAGTCCTTCTAAGGGGGCTGTATGAATAAGAGGACTTTAGCCCTCTCACAGTCAGCCACTTGGACTACACCTTGATGATCAGGGTGGGCATACAGGCATTCTACATCTTGTCTGTCCACCTAATACTGTTTTTAATTTTTTTATCTATGGCTGCAGCTGAAGTAGGTGCAGACATAATTTTTGTGTAATCCCCCTACAAATGGGGATTCCCAGAAAGTCTTCCTTGAGCTTGCCTAGATGCTCACTGCCAGGCTGGTGTTCTTCGTTTTAGCAGTTTTAAACGTTATTGCCAGAGAGTGCCTGTACAGCCGCTGTGTACTGCCTCTTTAAGAGCTGCCTAGATTGCAGTTATAATTAATCTGGGAAGGGGCTGAGTGTTTCTATGCTCGAGTCCCGCCCGGTCTGCCAGATAATCGCTCCGTTCTGCCACTGCCATTAGCGCAGAGGGAGCTCTGTTAGAAGATGTACTTATTTGTGGATCATTTGTTAGAATAGTATTAATATTGCAGTTTGTTATAACCTGCCTTATTTGCAGCATGGACAGTTCTGTTTATTTCCACCATCCTGGTCCTGGACTGCTGTAATGGGCCAATCAGTACCTTTGGGGACATTAAAATGGAGCCTGTCCCAAGGGGTCTTGTGGGAGCAAAATTCCGTAGGAATTGTAGTTTTTGCATTTTGGCATCTAAATGAACCTGGAGGAGGAGCCCTTGTTGTGACTGAGAGACAGATCAGCCAACTGAACCTTTTGGATCCTGGGGAAAGTCCCAGACTGCTTGCAGTTTCAGTTCAGTTCTGAGTTGTGAAGTGAAGGAGCAACAGCTCGAGATAGTTGAGCAGCAGTCCTGTGTAGTTTCGCATGGGAGAACTGTGAAAGGGCTGAGTTTTGGCCTGCCTTTCTGCCTGCTGTCCCTGAGAGGGAAAATAGAGCTGATTCGGACTGAATCCGAGTTATGAGAATGATTTAAGCCACTGAACAGTGACCAGGCTTTAATCTGAGGAAGACTGAAGATTTGCTGAATGCAGTCAGCCTGTCAGGATCTCCAGCCACCTCTGAACTCCCCGTTTGTGCAGAGACTCTGTAATTGCAACCGGACAGCAATCTACCTGGTACAGTAGAATTTCTTACATGTAAATGTGCTGTGTGCTGTTAGTGGGTCGTGATTTGGTTCCCTAATGTGTGCTGAACTGTGTTCTGCTTGCTGGAGGCTGCATCCAGCTTAAACGGACTGAATCCGTATTCATCTCCCTTTGGCCTGGGCCATGCCACACTGGCCCAGCCAGACTACCCGCTACACAGAGAAAGTCATCAACGAGAGCCCTGCCTTTGGATCAGCCCCCTGCTCAATGCTTTGAACAGGAACGATGCCTCGGTGATTCATGTGGACCCTGCTTCTCCTGGCACTCCAGTTCAACAACCTGCTGTCTCGGTTTTGTCCTGCCTGTGTCCTGCATTGGGTATCGTGAGTAAACATCAGGGCAGCTCCCTGCAACAACAGCTAAATCTAAAGTGTTGTCATCTGATTGTCTTGGAGTATTTTCCTTCACGAACTGAGCCCTCCGGCTCCAGATTACAAATAGTGTGTGTTGTGCATGTTGCTTTCTTCCATCACAGGGCCCCAACCAGCTGTGACGCTGGCCTACCCCGGGCAATGTTCCTGGCTAGCCCACCTCTTCCCTACCTGGGTACCCAGAGTGTGTGATTGTGTAGGGACTCTGAAGCGTATGCATGACTGTTTGATTGATATAACCTTTAAGCAAATCAACTTGATTACGCCCCCTCCCTTGTTCAAGTCCCCTGAATAAATCAGATCTAACTCTTTTTGCGTTTAACCTGACTGTGGTTCCAGTTTGTGCCAAAAGTACTGCACTGTTGCTATTTGCTGTGCATAACCTTGTTTTACAGGGGGTCTCCAGGGTCGAGCTAGAGAAACCAGCCATGGTGGTAAGTGCAAACAGTGTGGGTAATTGCATGGTGAATAAGGGTCATTGTGAAAGTGATTATTGTATATTGTTCAGGCCACTAGAAGGGACAGAGGGGGGTTACAGTGTCCCGGAGGGCTGTGCCCAGGTTAGCTAGACCACTAACAACCCTGACCTCCGGGTGGAGGCACTCATTTCAGTACCCAGGCCCCTTAACCTGCAAGTAGCCAAGCAGGCAGGGGTAGTAGCCCTTGGGGTAGCGCCACCTAGGGGGTACATTTGAAGTGGGTTTTGAATTGATTTGTGTATGGGGACCAGCAATCTCCTTGTAGGAGCCAAACCCATCATATCCTTAAATTCTGCTTCCATCTCATCCTCCACTGTTTTCTGCAGGGGAATACTGAGAGTGTTCACCATCTGCCTAACAAAAGAGGAGGATAGTAATCCTCTGTAGGCCTTGCAGAAGAGCCAAATTCCTGCTCCAGTGAATCATATGGTTCAAAAGATTTACATTCCTCCTCCTCTTCATAGTACATTTTTTCTTCCTCCTCCACCGGCAAGTAGGCTGGAGCCTGAGCCTGGGGAGGGGTGGGGGCAGGAACAGTCATAAAATCTCCCCTTACCTGAAAGGCCTGGTAAACTTGCCACATTTTTGTTATGTCCTCTGTTGAGGGCATTTGTCTTTGGTCCAAAGGCTGCACTTTTCCTTTTCAAAGTGAGGACATTCTTTTCTTTTTGTTTTTTCTTGACAGACACTATTTCCAGTGCCTGCTCTGAGTTTTTTTTTTTTGTATAAAAGTCTCTTTCACAAGGCAAATACTGGTACCAGAAACAAATGCAGAAATATGTACTCGCAGTCCAGGCTCAGCAGGATAATCTTTATTGATTCAGCAGACCAGATAGACAACTCCCCTTCCACAAACAGGCCAAGTGTTTTCACGCCAAAACCAGGTGCTTCCTTACTTTTTCCTTCCTTCCTTCCTTCTTGAGGAAGCACCTTCTTTTGGCATGAAAATGTTTAGCCTATTGGTGATGAGATAGTTGTTATATCTGGTCTGCTGAATCAGTAAAGATTATCCTTCAGCACAACAGCAGTGTATCTTTCCTGAGTCTGGATTGCGAGCCAAACATCTTGTGAATGCATCTTTCATTTGTATTTTTGCCATCACTGGACTCGGGGTTTCCCCTTGAGACCCTGGTATCTGTACCAGCTTTACCATGCTTATCTGATGGCCAAGCAGCTTTATCTCGTTACTCTGTCTCTTCAGACAGGGACTGATGCTGTATTTGAGAAGATGAATCCTCTGATGCCTGCTTTTTACCATTGTTAGGACCTCCCTCCGAGCCTTTATTTTTCGGTGAATGGAGGCAGACTGAGAAGCTAGAAACTCTTGTCTTTTTCTAGCCCTTTTTTATTTGGCTTTTAGGGCAAAACATTATACCAAGCTCACAACTGGTAAAATCATGACCTGGGCCCAGGCACCTTAAACAAGGCTCATGGCAGTCTGCCTTTGCCAGGAGCTGGAAACAATTTTTACAGTTATTAAAAGCCTGTTGGTCCTGTTTTCTTTTTCTTAGGTTTATTAGTCATGCCAAACTCTGAAGACCTATTGATAACAAAAAAACACTATCAGTTCCCAAAACATGTTATGCCATAAACCCAGAACCTAAGGTTAAACAAATGCAGTTCTGTGGAGAATAACAAGAAAAAATATGGTTCCATTTACCAGGAATTAACCAATAAGGCATGATCAGGGGTTACGTTAATTGTCTGTTAACCTCTAGGGGTGTAATGTTGCACGAGGCATAGCCAAGTGCCACATGCCCCTAGAGGGTTATTAAACTGACCATTAATGTAACCCCTGGGGGTGCCTCATTCTTATCATAATAAAAAAGATATATTTTTTAAAACAGTGTTAAACCTTGTTCAGCATATGATTAGACTACACATGTATGTTAATAAAAGATTAACATAAGCCTGATAGAATGCTTACAGCCAATCAGAAAGCTCTGTTTCTCAGAACTTTTTTATAATCACGAATAATGTAGTAAAAAAAAAATATCATGGCAGTTTAAACAAAACTATTAATTGTATTTTACCAATTTCAGTCCAGTTCCCTAAAGGTGGACACTGCAATTTCCAGAAGGGAGGGACTGCTTTAAAATGGAAAAGCAGTAGCACAGTAGATTTAAACCCAATGAAAATAACTTTTTTAGTCAAATTTAGTGGGTTCCAAAAGGTGGGAACCACAATAACCTGTAGCCTTCTCCAGTTCATGGGAACTGGAGAAAACACAAAGAAATCAGAAAAATACACATGTAGGTTTCTGAATAACCCTATCTAATGCAAAGTATTGAGAAACTAAACAAACACTTGTGAAAGTAGTAAAAACAAGTGAAACCCGCTCTGGAGACTGGAGTTGACTTCGGGACGACTGCTCTCTTCAGCTGAGAAACGAATCTGACATTAGGAGCTAGAGTTGAATGTGACCACAGTGCAAAATTTGAACCTTCATTCTAAATTCCATAATTTGCATAATGTTCTACCTCTGGGGCATCACTCTCTGCCAGGAAGATGATGCTTCAAGTGTAAACACTAAATGAGTATTCATGGGGTTAGAATATAATAAAACTGCTGTGGAGACCACTCTTACAGTTGGAAGAGTGGCCTAATTTATATACCCAGGGCGTCAGATTGGTTTTCAAGCCATACCCTAAGAATTCATATAAGACCACTCTTACAACTGTAAGCATGGTCTCCGTGGTAGTACCAACACACATAATAATAAGCCTGCAGCAATGGTGACCCAAGGCCTTTTATCCTCAAAGGTTACCACTATATCCACATGAGATTTCATCTTTTTTGTGCCGAGGTGATACTATTTTGCCGTAGCTCTGGCTCAGATGGCGCAATCTTTTATCATTAAGAGGAATTCCCTCTCTCCTTACGGGAATCTCCTCCATACGTATTCCTATGGTGTCTTGTCTGTCACAAGTCAGTGCTGCAGCTCCAGGGATAGAACCCTCACAAAATAATGTCTCTTATAACGGCTTTATTTCCTACAGGCATTATATTGTTCTTTCTATTGACCCTATCTGACCTTGCCTGTGATAAGTTTCTAACATCTACCTCGCCAACATTGGATAGTAATCATTTACATGTTAATAGTACTATCACCTTATACCAATGCTGTGACTCTCTTACTGTGCCATGGAACCTGCATTCCCCTGGCGACAGGGTGTTGCCACTTCATCGCCCTAGCTGGCTACCCCTTTTGGCACTCCTCCCTAAGATCTTCAACTTACAAACCAACTGTAAAGTGTGCTCAACCCAGAGGAAGCTTCACAAACTCAGCAACAAGCAGTTAATGGAATATCTATGTGGATTGGCCTTACTGTTGCTGCTGCTCTCTGGCAATATTCACCCCAACCCTGGCCCTCCATAACTTACGACATACCCACAGTCATCTACTGGGTTACTTACAACTGCCTCACTTAATATATACAGCCTCCTCCCCAAAATGGATGTACTGAATGCATGGATCTTACAACATAACCAAGACATCCTCTCAGTCGTAGAAACATGGCTTTCTCCAAAAGTAGCGGATGCTTCAATTTCCATTCCAGGCTACACAGTCTTTAGACAGGATCATCTCTCCAAGCATGGGGGCGGTTGTGCAATCTACCTCCGAAACAACTTTCAAGGCCTCATCCTAACTCTGCCCAAAACTGATGACCACATGCAAGCCCTTGCCATAAAAGTGCTTCTAGGTGCACACAATAAAACCCTTACTGTGTTTTCAATCTATATTCCTCCCAGACAGATGGCCTCCTGCTTTGATTCACTCATGGAGTGTTTTGGCTCTCTGAGTCTTAATTCGGAAATTATCATGTTAGGAGATTTCAGTTTCAATTGGTTCTCTCCTGACACAAGCCCTTTCAAAGATGCAGATTCAGCAGTTCACCTCACCCAGCTAGTCGAGTCCCCCACTAGAATCAACTATAAAACTGAGACAGGCACCTTACTGGACTGGGTGCTCTCTAACCACCTGATCATATATTGGATATAACCGTATTCCCAGATGCCTTCAGTGACCACTCCCCAGTCTTGTTTCATTGGGTGAACAAGTTCTCTAAACCACCCGCTAAAACAATTACCACCAGTGTACTCACCTGTGGACATCTTGAATCACTAAAAGCTGACCTGTGTAATCAGGACTGGTCAATGGTTTACACAACTAACAACGCTGACACTGCCCTTGACTAATTCATTCTTCAGTTCAACGCTATATGTGATAGGCACCCCCCCCCAGAAAGTATAAAATCAAAGGCCGCTGTAATCCCTGGTTTTCTCCGGAACTTTTTGAGCTTCTGAATGCCAGGGACCATCTATGGCACAGGTCTCGGTCCCTGTGTAACCAGGCCGACATCCAGAGGTACAAAGCGGCTAGAAACAACTGCACAAGGGCTATACGTGCAGCTAAAAATCAGTATTATAAGGAAGTGCTCTTTCGGACCCGGAAAGATGGTTGAACATTTTGGACTAATCTTAAAGAGGTCAAAGGGAGAGATCTCAAATCTGCCCCTACCATGCTTAGCATTGATGGTGTAGCCTCACTTGACCCCAGACTTATTGCTAACACTTTTAATAATGCCTTCATGGACCTGAGTGGTGTCCTGCCACCTGGTTACTTCTCTCACCTCCTCACAAGTGACTACTCTGGGAAAGAGACTCAGCACTCTTCTCATCCTCCTTTCTACTTCAAAACCCTCTCAGCCTATGAAACCAGGAATTACCTACTCAAGGTATTAGGGGAAATCAAGATTTAGTGGTGACACCCTGGATCTTAAGTTTGTAGCTCTTACGCTGGATGAAATTCTGTCACCTCTAACACATATTATTAACATGTCACTTAGTTACTCTCAATTCCCTCAGAAATGGAAATCTGCCACTGTGACACCAGTTCATAAGTCTGGGGATCGCACAATTACTGGGAACTACAGGCCTATCTCTATCCTGCCCCCACCCTCGAAAGCTCTTGAGCATATAGTGGCTGACCAACTGGTTGAATACTTAGAAAAACATCAGCTACAATGCCCGCAACAACACAGGTTCAGAAATGGTCATAGTACCGCTATTGCCCTTCTGGAGTTCACAGGCTTTATTCACCACTCCTTAGATCAAGGACCCTGGTTGGTGCTGCTTTCATTGATTTAAACAAAGCTTTTGACACGGTAAATCATGCCCTCCTGGTCGAACAGCTTATCACCACTGGCCTAGCTCATGACAGCATAGCCTGGTTTGAATGTTACCTGCACAACTGAACACAGCAGGAGAAGATTGGTAACACCCTCTCGGATAGCAGACCTGTCCTATCTGGAGTTCCTCAAGGGTCCATCTTGGGCCCTCTTTTATTTAGCATTTTCCTCAACAACCTTCCTTACTCCTGTCAGGGTCACATCCTTTTATATGCTGACGATGCTGTCCTGTTTACCAGTGATCCAGACCCTAAGGTTCTTGAATCCAGGCTACAGAGTAATTTCGTAGTCGTAGAAAGATGGTTCCATAAACACAAGTTAGTTACGAAGTACAACAAGACTAAAACTATGCTGTTCTCCAGCTCCCAAAATAGGCACAGAACTTACCCTCTTTCTATCACCAACGAAGAGGGCTCTCCCCTGGAGCTAGTTCAGCTCTTTCAATATCTGGGAACTACTATTGACAGTATGATGACCTATGTCTATCACACTGACAACATTGCTAAGGCTGTTAACACCCGCATTGGGCTACTTTATAGGCAAAAGCAATGTCTGACCCCAGAGGCTCTTAACCTGGCCATTCAAAGCTCTCTTGTCTCGCTTACTGATTACAGCTTACCAATATATGGATCAGCTACTGAAACAACTCTTCGCTGCATCATAGTTTCACTCAACAAAGCATGACAGCTCCTTACCGGCTCAGCCCATCTGTCTCATACCTGCAACATGAACGCTCAGGCTAACTGGCTCCAATTCAAAGGTAGACTCATGTACCAAACATGTTTACTGTCCAAAAAAGTAAACCTATGTCTGTCACATTGACAACATTGCTAAGGCTGTTAACACCCGCATTGGGCTACTTTATAGGCATAAGCAATGTTTGACCCCAGAGGCTCTTAACCTGGCCATTCAAAGCTCTCTTGTCTCGCTTATTGATTACAGTTTACCAATCTATGGATCAGCTACTGAAACAACTCTTTGTCGTATCACAGTTTCACTCAACAAAGCATGCCAGCTCCTTACTGGCTTAGCCCGTCTGTCCCATACCTGCAACGTGTACGCTCAGGCTAACTGGCTCCAATTCAAACGTAGACTCGTGTACCAAACATGTTTACTGTCCAAAAAAGTAAAGTTTGGCAAAATGCCCCCAGGAGTGCAAAAGCTTATTACCCCCACTATCAACCGTCATTGCACCAGAAGCTTTACTAGCCAGATTTTTAATATTCCCCACTGTCGCACTTCTCTGGGACAAAGGTCCTTTGCCTACCGTACCCCGCTATGGATGAACTCACTGCATCATGCTATCACTTCAGCATCCACCTTGTGCTCCTTTAAAGTTAAACTTAAGCAACAGCTAGTTGCTGATGCCAGCTGTGACTGCTTCCAATAACCTTCCTTCTTGTGACCAGCACTTATATTCTAACCTTATGCTATCCTGACCTTATGCATAACTGTTCTCAGCATGTAAGTAACTGTTCTAAGTTGCTAATCATTCTCCTTTCACATTTCCCCTTGATCCCTTCCACTCGTTCCCCTCACCCCTCTATGGCTTTTCCCCTTCCCCTCCTCCCCCAGTTATATCTCCTGACCTCCTTTGCTCACTTTAAAATGCTTTGTTCCATACCTTCTCACCTCTGGCGAGGCCCCTGGGCTGATGCCATCCCTTACCTTGTTGAGTATTAGATATTAGGCTGAGTCTGTTCTCATTTTCCTATAAAGGGTCAAGCTCACAAGACCCCAACCCCCCCTCTAATATGACCCTTTGAATTCCAGGTGTTAATCAAATATGCACCTTGGCATACATTGTACAATGCCACATGTATTGGAACTTCTCTCATTATATATTGTTGTAATGTCTTGTATAATTCCTTGTTTTGTTTGTTCTCCGTCTCATACTTTTCCAATATGCATTGTTCGTCTGACGTGGAACCTATGAAATGAGCTTGTTCTCAAAGGTATTATCCGAAATTTCAATAAATAAAAAAAATATATAAAAAAATGAGGGTTCCTTTGGTCAGACAGCTGAACTCTGTTGCATCTTGCAAAAGTGGTAGTCCCACTTCTGGAACAGAGTGTGTGTACAGCCAAATATATGGTGCACAAGCATTCCAACATACACACTTGGCTGCCCCATGACCCAGTGAACTGCAAAATGCCTTCACTTTTAGCCACAGAAAAATGTTCCATGAACAGCTGATTGCACGCACAAGTTCAAAATATTACGACACCCTACTACCATTTTGTGCAGAGGATCTTCTTCCACGCCTATGATTTGTTTTTAGGCATGCAGCTTTGAGGTGATGCTGTGCCTCTTAAAGACTAGCTTGAGGCAGTGTACACAAGCCATAGGAGTGCAACTTCAAATGCGGGTATAATGTATGATTAACATTTACTGTCGGGGGAGGGACTGCTGTACTCATATCGATGGCTCTGTTGCACCACTCGCCATGGCTAAAACAGCTCTTCTCAGTAAAGAATGGAACCAATTCTAACACGCCATAATGCTTACATTGACCCATCACTTGACACATGACTATTACCTGGCGGATACGTTGGTTGTAAAGGAAACACATTCATTGACAAATGTTAATGGCGTCGTTCCTGTGATGTCTTCCCACTGGGCTGGGGTTGTTCCACCTCAAAATAAGAGAACATAAAGCAAGTCCAATTAATAAATATGATTGACTTTGAATATCCTTCCCCTTCATTTACAAACAGATTTTTAAGTCCTATGAAAACATTAAGGACCGACTTCAAACGTTATTTAATTAAAAATTATACCAATTTTTTTTTATATCGCTTTTTCTCCTCTGCCAGTGCATATGTTGGGCCCTCTTCCAGTTAGGGCAACCACCCAGCCCTATCCTCCACTGATCCTGTAGTGGCTTGTTCCACATGGCTTTACCGCCAATGTAGGGGCTCCAAGGATGTTCTTCCTCCCCGATGACTAGAATCTGGTTTAGATGGCAGGCCACATGGTGGGGGGCCCGAATGTGCATTTTAATTTTTCTTTACTTAAAGGGGAACAATTGAAGTCTCAATTATAGGACAGAAGGCAACTTAATAAACAAATTTAAGATATGAGATTTATTTTTTACTTCTTATTTTTTTCCTCCTCCTTCTTTATAGTGAGACATTTTTTTGTCTATTCACAAGATCAGGTTCCAGCACTTCTGGAGCTTTGTAACTTGTCCCCAGGTACCTCTAATATAACCTTCCCTGTACCATTTAGATTGACCCCTCTGGGCGTCAGCCAGCAAGGAATAAGCTGTGACATGTCAGAACACTCAGTTCAGTATGGAGGGGATCAAGGACTCAGGCTTGTACTACAGAAATAGTAAACTGAAAGTACATAGTGCCCTCTGGTGGTGATAAGTGAGACTAAAATGTATGAAGTATGCCAGTGCCAACTGCCCTCAATTAATGCCTGGCTTCCTCAGTGATTACCGAACCACAGACTTCTACTCGCAAGTCTGACCCCTTTGCTGTAATCCACCAGAGTCAACGATGCACCAACAGGAGCCTCCTGCCCCGCTCGAGGTCTCTGTCTCTGCCAGTCAGAGGCAGACTTCCCGAGCTCAGGATGTGAACCTGGTCGCCTGCTGGTTAAACAAACATGCTACCATAAAACTGGCTGGCCAGCCCACCAATTTCTTTTAAAAGAAGGTACCCACTCAGGATAAACCAGTTATGAGGCAACATCACATTTTCTGTGGGGTTCTCCTTATCTCCAGTATTACAGCTGGATGAGCAGATGCACAAGGAAGCTATGGGCACCCAATCCCGATTTTTCCAGCACTTTTGAATTTGAAAACTGATGAACTATAAACTTTCATAAAAAACTGTCAGACTTATGATGTTTGGGGGATGGGCTCGAACAATCTTTCCCCACCTTTGAAACCACACCCGTTCAGTATAGTACGTTCATCTCCCTTTAGCTAGAAAAGTTGGATTCACTACAGTCTTGTACCTAATATAATTTAAAGTTTTAACAACCACAGTAAGGCCTGAATGTCTTTTGGAATGAATGGAATCTTTTACCCTTTTGGTCTGGTCACTGAGCCTGCCCCTTGGTAATCTTCAGCAAAGCAGATAAGGGACATAAAGTATACTGTATTGAATCTGCTTTGGTGCCCCCCTCCAATACACCCATACTGGAGGCCACTGGGTAAAGTGGATATAAATAATAAAAAATACCCCATAAAAAGAAAAGGATGCTTGGATTATCAGTTGGGTCAACAGGTACTCCCAAGTCCAGGCCAAGCCCAATTACTTTCACAAGATCAGATACTTGTTGCCCGAAGAAAAGTGAGGGAAGTAGGGAAGGCCTTGAGGGCTAAGAAAAGGGCATTTGAATATACAGAAAAGCCAAACAGAGGAGGCTAGGGAGAAGTTTCACAGCAGGATGAAGGAGGCCAACAGCACAGTGAGGAGGGCTAAAGCGGATATGGAACTGAAAATTGCAGAAGGCACAAATAAGGGTGATAAGACCATCTTTTGTTACATGATGAAGAAGAGGAAAACAAGGAAAAGAATAATCAGGCTGAAACAAGGAGTGCCATGGGAAGAGGTAGTTATAGGAAAGGCAAATATTATGGACGCATATTTCTGCTTGGTGTTAACAGTGGAGGACAAGGGACCCATCCTTAACTGTGCCATCAGGGAACATGAGGCAGGGGAAGGGGTCAATGTGATCCCGCTCCAGTGAAAGGGTACTAGAGGGCTTAAGCGCACTTACAGTGGATAAGTCTAGGGGCCTGGACAGCACATGTGTGTTTAAGGAGATGGCACAGGTCCTAGCTGAGCTATTCAAAAGCTCACTGGAGACAGCGATAGTGCCCGGGGACTGGAGGATGGTGAATGTTGTTCCCCTTCACAAGAGCAGAATAAGGGCTGATCTGGACGACTACTAACCTGTCAGTCTAACGTCTATCATGGAGGCCAAACTCAGGGGTACTGGTCAACTTACTGTATAGTTATGATAGATGTTAGACTGACAGGTTAGTAGTCGCCCAGATCAGCCCTACAAATTATAAATCACAAATACAGTTTTGGTGTGTGTACTGTTACATATTTTTGGTTTTTTTGTACTTGTTGGACAGGAGCACCTTTGGGAGTGTGGAGTGCTCCCATGTTCCCTTCCTTTTAATGTCTATCATGGGTAAGCTGCTGAAAACCATAATACAGAAAAGGATAGTTACTTTCCTGGAGGCAAAGTGTTACACCCTGTGTCCATTAGTGACTTCTAAAGGGTACAGTATTGAAAACTGTAATCACAACAAGTTAATGCAGCTGCAGTGAAGTTCCTGGTTAAAGTTCAAGTAAATGCTACCCCATATCTGCCATAAGGAGAAAGTACAGTGGAAGGTGTGATGCAAACCAAATTCTATCTTTTGACCAACAAAGGTGGCTGCATTTACCCCCAGAGCCAAAGGGAAGAAGAACGTGACAGAGAAGAATTTGAATGGGCCCTCCAAGCCAACAGAAAGAGCAGCAGTAAAATGGCCAGAGCCTTTACTGAGTCTTACGAGGATGTAAGCACTCATCCGAAGGGGCACAGGTAGCGTGGCCAAAAAAGTAGTAGCTGCCAGGACATGCAGAAACTTTATAGCAGACACCTTGGGGGGGCCATGCCTCTAGGGGCATAGGGAATTTCCAGGCTTGCAACTGTCCACTGCATAGGGGGGGAGACACTCCTGCTGAGAAATTTCATCCAAAATTCCCTTAGACACAGGAGTCACCCCCTGTGGTTGTTGCCAACCCTCTCTTCACCAAGGGACAGTTTTGTAGGAGGACCAGAAGAAGTAGTATGTATGTGTGTGTGTGTGGGGGGTACAGCAGTTAATGCCAAAAAAGTGCAAGATGACAAACACAGGGCATAAAATGCTAGCATTGACTATGGGATGGAGAGGCAGCAGTGGAAGGCACTGTGGAGGTTAAGGACTTGGGGAGCAATAATATCAGACAGCCTTACGGCATCAGCACAATGTAACTGGGTGGGGGAAAGGGTGACTAGGATGCTGGGGTGCACAGGGAGACAGCCTCAGCAGGAAAAGAGAGCTGCTGCTATTACTGAGTAGGTCATTGGTTCTGCCTTACCTGGAGTACTGTGTGCAGTTTTGGAGTCCTTATCTGAAGGAGGACAGGGACAAGGTGGGGACAGTGTATAGTAGGGTAACCAAGATGAACAAGGGATAGCAAGGAAGGAGGTTAGCAGATCTGAACATGTACATGCTTGAGGTGAGAATGGAAAGAGGGGATCTGATTGAAAAATACAAGTACCTCCATAGGTTAAATAACGTGAAAGTGGGGGGCGCTAATGAGCAGCTAACCAAAGAGCCGTGTTTCCCGCTAGCTCCACTGAAACAGCCGAAAAATAAAGATTAATAAACGGATTTTCCCACCCCGGAGCAAATAAAACGGTGGTTTTGAGTAACGGAGGGTGCAATGGAGGAATACTTAACTTCGATGCTGTCTAAGAGTCAGTGGGCGACTGGAAAAACTGGAAAAAGGGGGTTGACAGGCCCAGGAGGAGAGAATGCAGGCCTTGTTTCGCTTTTAGCAGCAGAGGTGGCAGCTTTGGGGAAGGAGCTTACGGGGCAGGTGATCGCAGCTCTGGAGCCACGTCTGATAAAACTGGAGGACAAACTAGATGGAAAACTGCAGGAGGTGTTAGAGCATCAGGTGCAGCAGAGCACTCAACTAACAGAAGTTGAAGAAAGAATCTCCAGACTGGAGGATGAGATACTACCAGTCCCAGGGCAGGTTTGTGCACTACAGAGGGAGTTGGAGGAGTTTAAGGAGGCTTTCGACTACCAGGAAAATTATCATCGGAGGCTAAACCTGCGTCTGAGGGGGCTCCCGGAGGGTCTGGAGGGAAAGGATGTGTTGGAATTTTGTAGCAGAGTTTTGCCTGAACTGCTGGGGCTGACAATGAAAAATGGGATGGTCAAGTTAGAGCGTGCACATCGAGCGGTGGTACCGAGGCCTCCAGCGGGGCAGCCCCCTCGTCAGATAATTATGCGCTTCCACAACTTCCAGGATTGAGAAGCGCTGTTGAAGGCCTACAGGTCCAAGGGTCCCCTGAGTTTTGAGGGCCTTAGATTATTCCTCTCTCAGGACTATTCAGCCCGGTTGTTAAAAAAGTGAAAGGCCTTTAATGGGCTAATGGTCCAGCTCAGGAGCCTTAAAGTGGAAAACTTTCTGACATACCCTGCCACACTCAGAATTAAGCATGAGGGAGCTACCTATTCCTTTTGGGAGCTCGAGAAGGCGGAGGAGTTTGTAAAGGGCCTGAAGAGGAGAGTCAGCTGAAAGGTGGTGGAGAGACACGAAGAGCTGGAAGGTGGACGGTGAGAGGAGGTGATTTCATTGTTCTCGTGGACTTTTTGACTGTATGGCTATGGACTAAGTTTGTTGAAAGTGTTCCTAGTTGGCGCTGTTGCGCCCTTTGTTCCCGGAAAGGAAAGCCTCTAGAGGAGATGGAGGAGGGCCCAGCTGTGGTTGAAGGACTATGGATCGGAGGGGTGTGAATAGCCTTGAGACTGGGACTGGATATGCTTTCCCCTCTGCTTTCCTGGAGGGCTCTCCCATATGGACTGGTGATGCATGAGAGTCCAGATGGAGGCCTGAGAGCCGCTGCCAAGTGGAGAACCTTAGTGCAGATGAGGTAGGAGCGGGGGAGGGCCCAGCATGTGTTTTTCTGATGACGCGGCCTGATCCCCTGCACCACCCCTTCGATACTGCTGGTTCAAGGATGTCTTCATTTACTGTCCTGAATGGGGGAAGGGGGGTATGTCGACGGGGGTGAAGGGGAGAGGGGGAACGAATTAGGCATTGGATTTGAAGGGATGAAGAGAGGTCCAGGAGAGGTCTGGGGGCTTCAATTGGGGTTAGGCATGTTAACACAGAATGGGGAGGTCTCACGGGATGGTTTCAAAGCTTGAGCCCTAGGGCCATGATGAGGACCTTGCTTTGGGTTGTGTGAGTGTGAATATCCCTGGGATCTCTCCGGAGGGGGTAGGGTGGGGAGCTAGGGACGGAATATAGGAGGGGTGGCGCGAATGTGAGGTGTAGGGTAGGTGGTCCAGGTTTTTTTGGTTGGATGGTGTAGGGATGGGAGCCATGTTATAGTCACGCTGGACGGAGGTGGGTGAGGGTTTGGGAGGAATAGGTCGCGGTATGAGGATTGAGGAAGGTGCCATAGGGCCCTCCTCTCGTGCGGGGTGTAGATGGCCCTCCCACAAAAATGAATGCGATGAGGAGGGACGAGGAGGGGGGCAGGAGAGAACAGAGACCTATTTTGAAGGGTAGGTTAATAGTGGGGGGGGGATCGAGGCTCTATTGGCGCGGAGATGAGGACAAAAGAGGGATAGGAGGGAGGGTAAGTCTGCTCAAGGAAGGGAATCCTACGGGGGGGAGCTGACTAGGACTGGGTGAACGGGACGGGGGGGATGATAAGCTAAGGGGGAGGGTAAAGAGGGAGAGTTAGGGTAAAGGGAAAGATAGCTGAAGGGGGCACTGACTGGGATTGGGAGAGACGGACATACATGGGATCTTTGGGAGTGGGACAGTTCCGGAAGGAAGAACCAGGCTGTGGGCAGGGGCGTCAGGGCGCGCATTTCATGTTATGAGGAGAAGTGTTCAGTGGTTTGTTCTGTATTGTCTTTAAATCTACACTTGTGCTATGTTAGCAATTAGTGTTATAGAGAGGAGGGAAGAGGAGAGGAGAGTTTACAAAGGGGGTGAAGGAGGAGGGTGGACTGAGGGGTCTGGGGGACTAGTTTTAAATGATAGAATGAATAGATTTCTTATTATTGTTTTAGTTAGTAATATAGTCGCCTGGTTATATCTTGGATGTGGTAGTCGAGTGTGCAGAAATCAAAGGAAGTATGTCAAGGTGCATGTGAGTCATATGAAAAGCTGGATTTACATAATGCAATGTCGAGTGAAAACAGCCCGAAAAAATGAAAAGTTGCATAGGAGGGGATGGGTGATTCTGTAAACCTAAATGTCATATCTTGGAATGTAAAAGGAACAGCAAGCCCAGTGAAGAGGACCGCACTTCTTACTGCGCTGAGGCTTAAGGGGGCACAGGTGACATTGCTGCAAGAAACGCACCTGACAGAGCTGGAGCATGCCAAACTTGAGCGGAATTGGGTTGGGAATGTCTAGCTGCCCCTATTCCTCACATAAAGGGGTAGCAATACTTTTACATAAGAATCTGCCCTTGAGGTGAAAAGGGTAGTGAGAGACCCTAAGGAGGGCAGATACATTTTCATCACTGGAGTTTGGCGAGGAGAGACACTGACATTTGGCTGTGTCTATGCACCAGCAGTATACGACCTGGTTTTTAACTCCTCTTTGTTGGGCTTGCTTGTCAGGGAGCAATTTCCGGGACTCATCATGGGGGGAGATTTCAACTGGACAATGGACGCGAAGATGGATCATTCTGAGGGTAAGGGGCGAGCGACGAGGCCATCGGGCAGTGGCAAATTGGAATGGCGGATCTAGATCTAGTGGATGGGTGGAGGGTGGTTAACCCACAGGGCGGGAATACATGCTTTATTCTAACTCTACAAGACTTGGTCCCGTTAGATTACTTTTCTTCCTAGAGGCTGGCAGGGAGGATAAAAGAGATAAGTCATAGCCCCATATACATTTCAGATCATGCTATGGTGCTGAAGAGTATCTTTGGGGGGGGGGGGGCTGAGAGTAGGTCGTCAATTTGGAGATTTCCTACATACTTAGCTAAGGACCTTGCATTTAGGGAATACCTAGCAGAACAATGGAAGCTCTATGAGGAGATGAATGACACGGGAGAGGTTTCCAGTGCCACTCTCTAGGAGGCAGGTATGGCCTATATGCGGGGGGTTATAATAGCTTATGTGGCCAGGATGAAAAAACAGAAAAGGGGGGAAAAGGGAAGAATTGGAAAGGCAAGTGAAAGAGCTGGAGAAGCGGTTGGGAGGAGGAGAAAGGGGAGACGCCCCCAAGATGCTGGCAGTGGCAAGGGAAGCCCTTATTTCCCTCTTACGGGAAGAAGCAGGGAAGGCTTGTTTTTTTTGCCAGAGGAGGGTTTTTGAGTGGGGGAATAAGCCCTGGCCCTTGTTAGTGAGGCTTATGAAGGGGGGCAGATGCCCAACTCAGATACTATGTATTAGGGGAGAGGGGGGGCAAGTTCTCACAAGCCCAAAGGCCATTGCAGAACGCTTTGGGAGTTTCTATGAAAAGCCATATAGAGCTGAGTAATTGGCAGGAAGAGCATATCCGGAGTTTTTGGAAGGGATACATTTGTGGAAGGTCACAGATGAGCAGAGAGAGTGCTGAGTCAGCCCATATCAAGATTAGAAACTTGAGTGCAATACAGAAGTTACAGGAGGGAAAGGCATGGGGCCTGATGGACTCCTGTCGAGTATTACAGGATTCTGGGAGGGCAAATGGCAGATGTGTTGCGGAGGGTATTTATGGTAGAAGAGGGGGGGCAGACCCCGGTACTACCTGATTCATGTTATGAGGCCAATATTTGCCTAATACAAAAAGGGGGTTTAGATGAGACTGAATGTTCCTCCTACCGACCAATCTCTCTCCTCAATGTGGACATGAAAATCCTGGCCAAAGTCCTTGCCTCCCGCTTAAAGAACTTTTTGCCAGAGGTGGTTCACCGGGATCAGACTGGGTTTATCAGGGGATGACAGTCCTACCATAACGTATGCCGGCTGTTAAACATTATATGGCGGGCTAGACAAGTGGGAACCAAGATGGGAGTGATCTCGTTGGATGCTGAAAAAGCATTCGATAGGGTGGAATGGGGCTATCTATTCGAGGTGATGACCCGGTTTGGTCTGGGGGACCCGTTTATAGGGTGGGTCAGGACCATGTACCAAAAGCCAAGTGTGCAAGTTGTGGTCAATGGGTGCCTATCTGGGAAGTCTGACCTGGGCAGGGGGACAAGGCAGGGATGCCCTCTGTCCCCTTTGCTGTTTGCTCTGGCGACTTGAACCTTTAGCAACGGCGATACGTCAACACGAGGGTGTGGTGGGAGTGGGGGACAGGGAGGGACGAGTGCACAAGGTGGCCCTCTATGCGGACGATATGCTGCTTTTTTTAGGAGACATGAGTGGTTCTATGGGATGTCTAATGGATATTATTGAAAAGTTTGTCGGTTTCTCTGGGTATAGGATTAATGTAAGGAAATCTGAAGTGATGGGGTTCCCGGAGGTTGATCCGGAGATACAGCAAAGGGGATTCAGGGTTGTCAGGTCAGATTTTAAATATCTTGGGATCCACATCGGGTGGAGGTGGGAAGAGCTGTATAAGTTGAACTACCACCCCCTGATAAATTCAGTATTGGCAGACCTGAAGAGGTGGATGCAATTGCCCATTATCCTCCCATTGGATTGGGAGGATAAATCTCATAAAAATGAATACTATCCCCCGCATCCTACATCCCTTGCAAATGCTACAGGTGAGGCTTATGCAGAGAGATGTGAAACAGTTAGAGAAAGGGTTCACGGACTTCATTTGGTGGGGGAAAAAGCCTATAGTAAGTTTAGCGAGGCTTAAAGTGGATAAAAATAGAGGTGGACTTGGCTTCCCAGATTTAGGGGCATATTACAGGCGTGCAGCTCCGGAGTGTGGGAGATTGGACTTAAAGATCTGAGGTGGCTAGCTGGGTGGGCTGGAACAGGAGGAGACCCTAAGAAGGCTTACGGCATACCTCCATAGTAAGGGTTCAGGGGTACAGGGATGGGTGGTGGTAACCCACTGGTCCGGGTGAGACGCTGGAGACCTGGCACCACCTATGGCACCAGAAGGGGGGCCCCAGAGGGAGACTGTCCTACTTCCAGTTGCGAGAAACACCTTTTTTGTTACTGGGATGGAGGATAAGGGGTTTCTAGAATGGGAGAAAGGAGGGGCGGTGTGTGTAGGTGCACTGTTGGAGAAGGGGGAGATGGGGGAGTTTAATAAGGTCAGGCATGCCCTAAGGTTGGGAGCTTCTCATTTGTTTCGATATATGCAGCTGAAGGCATATGTAAGACGACTGGGTATAGGGGGAAGGGGGAGGCTGCACTTAAATGGAATAGAGCGGGTGGTATGTCAGGCCAGGAAAGATGCAAAAGGGTTTGTCGGGAAAATTGCCAAGCAAGAAAAGCAGAGCCTACCAGACTTGCCGGGCCCGACAAAGGCCCTTTGGGAAAGAGATCTAGGGTTGCAGATCTCGGAGGGAAACTGGAATGTTATGCTAGGTTTGCCGGAGGGAATCATGATATGCAATAAATTTAAGGAGGCCTTCTGTAAGTTCTTGCATAGAATCTACTGGCCCCCAGTGGCAGCACATAGGGCACACCCTGCGGTTTCGCTGAACTGCTGAAGTTGCGGTAGAGGGCTAGGTTCCTTTTTTCATTGTTTCTGGTCATGCCCGGTTCTGGTAAGATATTGAGGGAATGTGGTCCAGGAGGTAAATAAGGGAATGTGGGGACAATTGACCCGTGACCCCTTAGTCTGTCTGTTCAGGGTGGAAAGAATAGAAAGGGAAGAAGAGTGGCAATTATTACCTAGATGGGTAAGGGTCTCGTTGGTGCTGGCTAGACACTGTATACAAAATACGTAATATTGGGAATGGGCCTTCGCTGATTGCAAAGTTGATTATACGCACATTGGCTCTGGAGAGGCTCACATGGATAGTCAGGGATAGAGAGGAGGTGTTTTTGAGGGACTGGGCACCCTTTTTGGTGACTGAGTTTGTCTGAAAATGTAATGCTCCGTACAGGGTTGAATATTTAAGCGTCAGGGGCCAGATAGGTATAGGGGAAACACCACTATGGGGGGGGGGGTGAACATCCAGCAAACACTGGGCCAAAAGGGTTTCCTTCTGTGGACACTAACATCCTAACCTCATATAAATAGTTGTGGAACGGACGATGGCTCTATGCACTGTATATTATATTAATAATAAGTAGGTGTTAGTGAGGATCTGAATGTATAGAAGATGTTGGGGTAGGGCTGCACACTCGACTCTACCTTTCTAAGGGGAATATAGGGAATATATTAAGTAAGATAACCAGGATTTGTATGTGTTTTGTTTTTGTACTCGCTTTTTGTTGTATGTAGTGTGTATGAGTTTCTGGTGTTGAAAAACTTTTAATAAATAGAACATACAAAAAAAAAATAACATGGAAGCTGTGGAATTGTTCAGACTGCATGGGAACATAAGCACAAGGACAACACCATGAAGCTGGTGGGAAAAGTTTAATAGAAATATACCAGGAAGTACTTTTTACAGGGGGTGGGATGTACTGTCAGAGGGGTTGGGCTGTGCAAAATCGGAGGGGGGGATTCAAAGGAGAGTGTAACAGATATAAGGACTTGGTAAAGACCTCTTCAGAAAGGGATGGATGAAATGTCTCTAGGGCTGTCTCATTTAGCATCAGTTAGGTAGGAATGGGCAGACACAATTGACCTGTGGGCCTTTTTCTGCCAACAGAGTCTATGTTTCTTTGGGAAAAAGGTTAATGCTTGGTAACGCAGGTGGCACAGCCTTGTTGGTCAGGGAACTATAGCGGGAGGTACTGTTTATGCTGCTGGCCAGGGCGGGTGCTGGTCAGCACTGCTGCTGTACTGAGCATCAGTGGAGGGAGGAGATGGGCTTGTTTCTATTATGGTGGCTAGGCATGCTGTGTGGGCATCAGCACCAGGTTGGAGGGTGGGTATTTTATCTTTCGTTTTTACAGGTTGTGTTGGATAATTCTCACCACACATCATCTATCTGATAGGGTGAAAATTATCCAGCAAGCTGGAGGATCAGATGTGGGTCTTTCCTGGATGCTGCCACTATAATTTGGATCATTAACAGGTTGGATATAGGTATTGTACAAAGGTGTAGTGAGATGGGTAACACAGTACAGCCCATAGTTTATTTCCTTGTTAGTTTAGGAAAAATAACCTGAAATTCCTTTTCCTTGTAAGATACATCTAAAAACATAGACTTATAAAACTGACAGCAGACAAGGACTGCTTGGCCTACCTAGTCTGTCTATTTGTACCTGCCTGTAACCGCAGACCTCACTTGATCTCTTGCTCCCTCACTCACCCACCTGATTCCCATCTAAGATTCCCTTGTGTCTATCCCATGCATGCTTGAAGCCCACCACTGTTTTCACTCCCATGACCTCCGCTGGAAGGCTGTTCCAGGCACCCACCACTCTTTCAGTTAAGAAATACTTCCTTATGTGTCTTCTAAATTTTCCCCCTTCCATATGAACATACGAACATATGAAGAAGCCAGCAGAAGAAGACTATTTTGTCTATCCAGTCTGGTCATACTGCAGGGTCCACAGCTTGACTTAATGTCCCTGCCTTCCTTCCCCACTCCTCCCATCCTCCCTACACATGATTCTTACCTTTCCCCTATGCCTATCCCAGCCTCCCTTAAAGCTGCCCACTGTCTTCAACGAGATGACCTCTGCCGGAAGTGCATTCCAAGTGTCCACCACCCTCTCTGTGAAGAAGTACTTCCTGACCTCCCTCCTAAACCTCCCACCCTCCAGCTTAAGACTGTGCCACCTTATGATTTGGTTGCCACTCAGCTTAAAGAGACTCTCCTTATCAAGCTTATTTATCCCTTCCAAGTACTTGAATGTCCCAATCATGCCCCCCCCCCGTCTTCCAGGGAGTACATGTTCAGTGCCCTCAACCTCTCCTCGTATGCCTTGCCCTGCTGACCAGCTATCATCTTTGTAGCCCTCCTCTGTACCTTCTCCAGCAGGTTAATGTCCTTTTGAGGTGTGGGCACCAGTACTGAACTCCATACTCTAGATGCAGCCTTACCAGTGACCTGTACAAGGCACTATAACCTCCTCTCCTACTACTGATCCCCCTAGATATGCATCCCAGCATCTTGTTTGCCTTTGCTGCTGCTTTCTTGCACTGCGTGGAGTGCTTCAGGTCACTAGTGATCATCACTCCCAGGTCCTTCTCCTCCTCTGATGTAGATATTCGGACTCCACCCAGGTAGTACTCTATCCTGGGATTCTTGGCTCCAATATGCATAACTTTGCATTTGCTGACATTGAAGCCAAGCTGCCAGATCCTGGACCACCTTCGCTGCATGTCCCCTTGTTCTCCTGCATTTCTTCTCTGAAAAATACTCCCCTCATGTACCTTATTCAACCCAGTGAGGTATTTACAAGTCTCTGTTATGTCAGGGCTTAAGATGCAACCCCTGCACCATTTCTGTTACCCTCCTCTGGGCAGCCTCTACTCTATGTCCTTCCTGAAATGTGATCACCAAAACTGGACACAGTACTCCAGGTGGTGTCTTACCAGTGATTTATACAGAGGCAACACACCTCCTTCCTTCTGCTGGTGATACCCCTCTCTACGCACCCTGGCATCCCACTGACCCTACCTACTGCCCTCCCATCATTTTGCCACCACGAGATCATCAGATATGATTAATCCCAGGTCCTTTTCCTGTTTGGTGACTGTCAATAACTTTTCTCCTATTTTGTACTCTGCCTCTGGGTTTCTGTGACCTAGGTGCAAGAGTCTGGGCTTTTTCACATTGCAACCCAGCTGCCATGCCCCTGTCCACTCCTCAAGTTTTCCTAGGTATCAGCACATTCTTTCCACTCCCTCTGGAGTGTCTACCCTATTTTGGATTTTGGTATCATCTGTAAAGAGGCATACTGTCCCTTCCAGCTCATCTGCAATGTCACTTGTAAAGACATTAAAGAGGACTGGTCCCAGTACTGAGCCCCGAGACATCTCAATGGTCACTTTCCCTTCCCTGGAGTGGAACCCATTTAGTTGAAACAAAGATTTCAGGCACCTCACCACCTTACAAAGTACAAGGATGCCAACAGCTTGCTTGATTCTTAAAAAGTTTTTTATTGACACAAAAGGCCGGAGTGTGAAAACACACCTCACAACATGTCTCGCCGGATGCATTTCGGGCAAGATCTGTCCTTTATCAAAGCCTAAAATGATTTTTAAGACTCAAACAAGCTATTGGTGTCCTTGTACTTTATGAGGTGGTGAGTGCTTGAAATCTTTGTTTCAAATGACTTTGCCTTTTTCGTGAGCACCACATTCCTTGTGCACACTTCTCTGCCTAAGTGTATCTGAAACCCATTTAGCACCTCCTTCTGTTGTCTGTCCATAAACCAATTTCGAACCCAGTTTACCACTTTAGGACCCACCTCTAAGCTGCTGGTGTCGAATGCCTTGCTAAAATCTAAGTAGGCCATGTCCACCATCCCGGTCTATTTCTCTGGTCATTCAAAGAAATCTTTCAGATTTGTTTGACATGACCCATTCCCTGTGAATCCATGCTGCCTCAGGTCTTGTAACCTGCTGGATTTAAGATACTCCACAATCCTTTCCTTTAGCAGTGGCTCCACTAACTTACCCACCACTGATGTCAGACTGACCAGCCTATAGTTGCCAGTCTCCGTCCCCTACAGCTTTTATATCTGTCAAGCCTAGTCTTGAAACTCTGAACACTGTCTGTATTTATCACTTCCTTTGCTAATCTGTTCTACAACCCGGTTACTCTCTGTGTGATAAAATGTTTCCTTATGTCCCTCTGCCTGTCTTCTTCTCTTGGTTGGAGGATATATGGCGCTATCCACAGGAAAACTGCTTTGGTCTTAGCAGGGTTTCTTCTTGTGAATATCAAGAGAGCATGAAACACAGAAACACAGGCAATGTCAGAGGAAAGACACAGCGGCCCATCCAATGTACCCATCCCTTCCTATCTAATCAACTGCGTCCCTCTCAGTCCCCAAGTTCTCCCCAGCCCCCCATTGTGTCCAACCCCAATTTTTCCATATGCCTACCCCAACCCCTCTTTAACCCTTAAACAGTCTCAGCATGTTTGACTTTATCTAGAAGTTTGTTTGATTCTGCCACATCCTAAGATAACAGACATGACAGAATACTACTGGGTTTCCAGATGAGACAGCCAGTGCGTCTTTAGTTGACGGAGAAAGAAGGGGGACTGGGCAACTCAGTTCAAATATGTAGAAAAGTACACTGAAATGATCTGAGTACTTCTGCCTTGCTTGGTTGGAAATACCAAGGCTACTTGGGGCTGCCCAATGGTGATAGCACAATGCGTTTTCATGCGGGTGACCCAGGTTTGATAGTGTACCTAAGGTGCTGGCAACTAGAGGTCGGGGTGCTGCCAGTGGTAGTGATTCCCTGACCAGGGGGAGATCACGTCTGCATTCCACAGCCATAGCAACCCCTGTGGTGGGTCAAGGAGGGTTCACCCTCCTACCACGGGGGGATCTGCAGCTCAGAAGGTCACCATGATGCAATACTGCAAGAGAGGTTGAAAGAAACCAGAAAACCATGAGAAATCCCACCTGACCTGTCAGAATGATGGTAGCTGATACTCCTGGGCACCATGTTACTCAGAGAAGTCTCCACTGCCCGAGAAGGGCCAATGACAGAGCAAAGGGCACAGAAGGTACTGAAAAAAACAGAATCCTTGCAATTTGCTAAATCAAAGGTATAGAGTGTCTAAAACCATCTGTTGACATCAATAATGTGTGGCATAGTGCTGACAGTAAGAGCCAGTTAGCTGTTATTAAAAAAAGGTTCAATTAAATGTGTGCTGGCATTAATGATAACGGCTTTTCCAGCTCAGTTCAGCATGCATTTAGTTTTTATTTGCAGCCTACAAGCAGACACAGACCCCTATTTTTCAGTTACCTGTTATACTGCACAGTAAACGAAGAGTTGGAGTGTCCCCTCCATAGCCGTTCATCATGCCTTCAGCAGAGGGCTTTGGAACTGGAATTGTCATAGTGATAGGCTTATGGAATTTCCTCCTCCTGGGCTCCAGAGTCACGATGGGGCTGAACATTGCCTTGTTTCCTAATAGCTTCCTCACCAGCTCCAAGTCCATGGGCTGAGCCTTTGAAAACAGAGAACACACTGAGTAGATGTATGACACTGAGTCCCTAAGAACAGCCCTGAACTCTGGCATGTTAAGAGAAAACCTACTACTACTACAAAACCCTGAAAAGCTCCTGATCTCACAGGAAAAATCTGGCCTTCTCAAAATGTAGAAAGATCTTTCAGCTTTCCTTATTTTATGCTACAGTAGTAATAAAACCCAGAAACACACATTTTTGGCCAGGCACTGTCCCTGATAAAATGGGTATAAAAAAGCCTGCAGTGTAACTGGTGGAATCCAGTCACACAGCTGTGTTATTATTATAGCATACAAGCACAGGTCAGTTAAAATGTCTACTTTGACATTTTGGGGGCGTTTTGTATAACAATTTATTATCCATTTTAGAAGCCAAATGATACACTCCAGGTTGCATGGTATTGATGTAATTACCACTATTCTCAGGTGGTTAAAAGAAAGTAGCTTTGCCTTAGGCCTCATTCCCCACTCAAAGCCAGCAGTCATTACAGCATAACTACACTCATCCAAGAGTTATCTCACTCGCATGCTGTTACAATCGGTACAGGTTTGAAGGGAACATCCCATGGAGTACCCCTTGTTGTTATGTTATGGGACTTTTTATAGAACAATAGAGTGCCCCCTTCCCCCATGTGAGTGACTGTGAAACCAATGGGTGACATCCTGATTGAAAGGCACCACAACCACTCATAGCACTTTCACAACCAATATAAAAATGCTTGAAGGTGCACACCTATTACAGCACCACATGCTGGTGTTTCTCTCTTTTGCTAGCTAGAGCAGTCATATGGCATACAGCATCTTATTTTCATTGGGGTCTGAGGGGGCAACAGGTACACCTTTGTATAACACAGCATCTGCACACATAAAGCAGTGTAGTTTACAGTAAGCAGAGACAAAAAGAGCATGAGGATTGACTTCTGTGTCCATCAAAATGCTAAAAGGGTGCAGCAATTCAGGTTTGGAGTTAATGTCCAGGAGCCAAACAGCTGAGTGAAAATGTGACCAGTGGACATCAAAACCATTGCCACTGGCTACCAGATCAGTACTACTGTATACGTGGTTAGATGGCCATGAAAGCAGAGCAACTTCTGTGTGCCCATTCCTAACTGTCCATCAAACAGTCAGATGGTAATCTGACAAAACCAAGGGGAAGGAAGACTGAAACTCTTTAAATTATAATAACAAAAGTGTATTTTTATTTTTACAAATGAGTAATAGCCACTTATTATATCCATCCAACATTTTGTGACCATAGAGGGCCACTTCCTCAGGGCCCACGGTGGTCATATTTTGTAAAACAGAGAAAAAGTGGATCTGTATGCATTCTCTTACACAGTTATTTTTGCATGAACCAATACTTACTTGAGCCAAGTTATTATGCATTGTGCACCCATGCATTTTTAGTTTACATATCCAGACAGTGTTTATATTTATAAAGACTGTGCCCCCACCTGCAAATCACTCTTCAAAACCCCCAAGGGTCAGACACACCACAGACAAATAAAGACACAAATCCAAGAACATAAGAGCAACGTAAGCCACAGGGACACAAAGTCAACGGTGGCAAGACATTCTAATACAGCAGGACACACTGCAGCTTCCTTAAAGTTCTGTTCCTTAGAACTGGTCAAAGAGGCAAAATGAGGGGCTGAGTGGGATTTGCTTCTTCGACGTAGGGAAATGCAGTGGATTTACACTCTGGGGATGCTGGAGGCAGAGGAATGAATGAGGAAGCGGAGTGGAACCTATTCTACTGACTCATATGCACTGCAATCTAATGCAGCAATTTTAGCACATGGAAAAATGTGTTACCTACAAATCTTAGTACCACAGGTGCAAAAACACATTTTGGCCACAGTTTAAAAAATTACAGCTGTCACATTCAAGAGGTTGTGTAAAAAATGAGTATGCCCGAAAATTTGGGGTCAAAATATTTAAAATTACCAAAATTACGAGCAACCATAGTAACATTTCAACGTATATGCATAACTTTACCATTGTTACATATTTTCACCCCAGATTTTCAACATAGCCTTCTTGTGACATCACCTCATGAACAAGGGCAGTGAAAATGTTCAAATCCTGCCCGAAAGGTGATTTTGCCAAGTGACTGCAAAATCGCCTTTCCAGCTTGATTTATGTAATTTCACCACCATGTGTCATGAGGTGGGGTCCAAAAAAGGTCGTGATGAAAGTATGAGGTCAAAATATGCAAAAAATGTAAATTGCATACCTACCATAATTCTTGATCTTCTTGGACGAAGTCTCCACCACTCATTCACACTGATGGGACTATGCCAGAGGCGCTAGGACCCAGCGGAGCCAAAATCTTCAGGAGGGCCCGCGCTATAGGGGCCACGAGAAGGTACCACGAGCTCGGCTCACGCCACATAGGCTATCTGGCGCCAACCCTCCAACTGCCTCAGTACCTTTTTTACAGAGGAGGTGCAGCGTAAACTAACCTAGCGAAACTTACCTATGTCAGACATAAGACGGTCCGAATGACCCGTGAAAGAAGAGTCAACACAACAAAGTCTTCACAGCCCAGCCATCGAGGGAGTGAAGACCATAAACAGATAAGTGAGCTCGGGGGATGGTGGGTGGGTGTGTAAATGAGTAGTGGAGACTTTGTCCAATGAGATCAAGAATTACGATAGGTACGTAATTTACATAGCTTCCTGGATATAATGTCTCCACCATTCATTCACACTGATGGGAGAGTGCCAAGCTAAAATAATCCCCCAAGACGGGTGGCAAGAGAGAGGAGCTCACTTTAGAACAGGAGTCCATTAAGGATTGTCCTGCCAAAAGACTGATGCTGTCTGGCATGGACATCAAAGATGTAGTGCTTTACGAAAGTATGCACGGAGCTCCAAGTGGCTGCATTGCAGAAGTCTGCAATGGGCATGTTCCTGATTTCTGCTAGGAATGCCGCAACTGCTCTGGTAGAATGAGCGTATACTCTGCCTTCCAGCTTTACCTGTGCCATGGAGTAGCAGTGGCGAAGCCATGCTGAAATGCATCTGATAGCAACAGGCTGACCCAACTGGCTCGTGCTGAAGGAGAGAAACAGTTATTTTGCCATACGGATTTCCTTAGTTCTGTCTAAGTAGAACTGCAAGACTTTCTTCACATCCAGGGAATGTAGGGCACGCTCTCCCTCATTCTGGAAGTTCCCGAAGTAGGTAGGAAGAACCAAGGATTGATTCAGATGGAATTCTGAGACAACCTTGGGCAGGAACTTAGGGTGGGTCCTCAGGATCACCTTGTCCTTGTGAAATACAGTATACGGTGGGGGAAGGGGGGTTTCTGTGACCAAAGCATTTATTTCAGACACTCTGTGGGCAAAAGTGATGGCTACCAGGAAGGCCGTCTTCCAAGTCACAAATTTTAGTTCACAAGTATCTAGAGGCTCAAAAGATTTACGGGTGAGTATGTCTAGCACAAGGTTAATGTCCCAGGCTGCTACTGGTCATCTGACTGGTGGCCTGGTATGTAGAATGCCCTTAAGAAACCTCTTGAGCACAGGAAGCAGAGCCAGAGACATGGAGTGTATGGGCTCATGATATGTTGAAATTGCACAGAGGTGAACCTTAACAGTTGAATATTGCAGGCCTGTGTTTGAGAGATCTAGAAGATACTTTAGGACCTTGTTTGGTGGACAGGAAAAAGGATTCCAGGAGGATTTTGCACACCAGATAGAGAATCGCTTCCACTTAGCTGTGTAAGTTTTTCGGGTAGCTGGCTTGCGAGCAGCTAACAGGACAACTGAGACCCTATGTGACATGTTAAACCTGTTCACCTCTATCTCCTCAGGAGCCAGGCATGGAGGTAAAGGGACTTCAGGTTGGGATGGACCACAGGGCCCTGGGTCTGTAGGTTTGTATGAATTGGAAGCTGTCTTGGAGAAGGGATGGTGATTGGAGGGTGAGAAGTGCCACTAGACACCAGGGAAACAGTAACAAAATACCAGGACAGCAATCGGAGGGTGGCCGATGCCACTAGACAACAGAGAAACATTAATTAAAAATGGGGACAGGGATTGAAGGGTAGGGTGTGCCACTTGACACCAGGGAAACAGTAACAAAATATGGAGATGGTGACTGGAGGGTGGAGGGGTGCCACTAGTCATCAGGGAAACATGATTTAAATATGGGGATGGTGATCGGGACGTGGGGGTGACACTAGACACCAGGGAAACAGTAACAAAACACAAGAACGGCGATCGGAGGGTGGGGGTGCCACTAGACACCAAACTGTATCAGAATACGGGGATAGCAATCGAAGGGTGGGGGCTGCCACTAAACACCAGGGATGTTAACAACATATACAGACAGCGATTAGAGGATGGGGGTGCCACTAGACATCTGGAAAATGGTAACAAAATACAGAGATGGCGATCGGGGGCGGGGGTGCCACTAGGCACCAGGGGAACAGTAACAAAATATGGGGATGGCAATTGGAGGGTGGGAAGGAGCCACTAGACACCAGGGAAACATTAATTAAATAAGGGGATGGGAATCAAAGGGTGGGAGGGTGCCAACAGATACCTGGGAAACTGTAACAAACACGGGGTTGGTGATCAGAGTGTAAAACCAAGGAGAAAAGGAGACTCTGCACCAACAGAGCCAAATTCACCTCATTCAGGCTCAAATAAAACTAGAGAGGGACCAAAAAGGAAAAGAAAAAGTCACAACAGAGCCCCACCAAAAAAGGGCAATGTCCCCAAACCAAAAAGACACAAGCCAGCACAAAATAACACAAATAAAACTCCTCACAGACTGCTGCAACAGTTCTCTCCTAGCAGCTGCCCTTCACATTTGAATGTCTGTAGATAAGGCGCTGAGGGAAAATTAAAAGTGAAATGGCCTTCCAAATCAAATGCAAAGTTAAAAAGGAAATGCCCCTTCAAGCAAAAATCCAGATAAAAGAGGGGAAAAGTCTCCTGGAAAAAAAAACACAAACAAACAGCTACCTATGTAACAGAGAAAAGGATACCCCCAGGAGTGCCCCTGACTAGAAAATCCCCCCAAATAAACAGGTACTTACCTGAGGCACCTTTTATTTTATATTGGAGACCAAGAAAAATATACCCTGAAATAGTGTGGCAGACGTGGCCCCCAATCCAAGCACAGGCAGCAGAAATTGGGAGAGCAGGTAAGCCAATTTGAAAGCCGCTGCTTAACAGGCACAATTTTAATTTAGGGGTGCTTCCTATTACTAGGTGTCCCCAACCTCCTATGCAGAATTGCAGCCCCAAGGCCTACGGCCAATTTTCTTCTTCAGAGAAGCTTAACAGATGTTTCCCCTTCGATGGCACAGCTAAAACTGGAGAGTTGATGTTGTCCAGAATCCTCATGTGCCCCACATTCCAAGACTTTGGGCTGTACCATTTCATCTAGTAGGGGGTGCACAATACCCAACTGTAATGAATACCTACTGGCAATGTGGAGCACTACAGAAAATGTAAACATGCAATATTTCTTCATAGAAGGATCCTACTAATATTTTTCCCATTAATACACTTACAGTATTTCTGGTGGTGGCAAAATGGCTGTGTGACAGGGCTGAATAAGGCCCTGTCCCATTTATTATGCAGAAAGAGTTAAATACAAGGATCTGTTCTGTCCTCTCCTTTTCTGTCTCTTGTCTGCCTGGTTGCACAACCAACTTTTCCTGTGAGACTTAGGAACTGATCACTCTGATGGTCTCGTGATTCTCCACCTCTCGCTATCTCTCTGCCTTCCCTTGCTATTTCTGTCTTTTCTCCCCCCCCCCCCGCATATCTGCGGGTATAAAAATATATGTGAATCTCTGTGTAAATCTGTATGTGAAATTGGGATGCCTTTGTTTAAAACTGTATATAGTTATACTGATGAAACGATTGGAAAAAGCTATTTGGAAGTCAAGGAGTTAAACCTTTTATAGGTACATTAGGGAGCAAAGAAATACCAAGGCAAGGATACTGAGGCTGAATAAAGAAGAAGGTGGTTGGGCAGAGAGCGACAGTGAAAAAGCAAGGATACTGAATGAATACTTCTGCTCAGTATTCACAATGGAAAAGCAGGGGGAGATACCTAATCCAGTCAATAGAAGCACTCTGGATAGGGGGGGTTAATATCAGTCCTTTCACAGGAGAAAGGGTTCTGAAAGAACTCTTAAAACTGAAGGTGGACAAAGCAATGGGGCCTGATGGGATTCACCCTAGAATTCTAAAAGGACTAAGGGAAGAACTAATAACACCACTGACTACCCTTTTTGATAAATCATGGGAGGATGGTGTGGTACCTGAGGACTGGAGGAGGGCAGATGTGATTCCCCTTCACAAATGTGGAAGCAAGACAGAGGCAGGAAACTACATGCCTGTCAGTTTGACCTCAGTGGTAGGGACAATGATGGAATCACTTCTGAAGGAAAGAATTGTTGAGTACCTAGAGACCAGTGGGGCACAGGACCCAAGGCAGCATGGATTCACAGCAAGAAGGTCATGTCAGACAAATCAAATTGATTTCTTTGACTGGGTGACCAAAGTAGTAGACCAGGGAGGGGATGCGGACATGGCCTACCTAGACTTTAGCAAGACATTTGACACAGTCCCGCACAAAAGATTAATAAACAAATTAGCCAGCCTGGGAATGGGTACCAGGGTAGTAGCCTAGGTAAAACACTGGCTGGACAACAGGGCACAGTGGGTAATAGTAAATGGAGTCCACAGTGAAGAAAGGGGGGTTACTAATGGAGTACCACAGGGTTCAGTACTGGGGCTGGTCCTTTTTAATCTCTTTATAAGTGAAATTGCAGAGGGACTGAAAGGGAAAGTATGTCTCTTTGCAGATGATGCAAAGATCTGCAACAGGGTTGATTCACAAGGTGGGGTGGAAAGGATGAAAAGGGACTTGGCAAGGTTGGAGGAATGGTCAAATGTATGGCAGCTTAGATTAAACGCAAATGTAACCCCCCTACAAATGGGGGTTCCCAAAAAGTCTTCCTTGAGCTTGCCTAAATGCTCACTGACAGCTGGTGTCCTGCATTTTAACAGTTTAAATGTGATTACCAGAGCCTGTATAGCCTCTGTGTATCTGAGAGGGAGCTCTGTTGAAAGATGTAACTATTTGCTGAAAATCATTTAGAGTGATAATGATAATGTAGTTTGTCTAACCTGCCTTCTTTATAGCAAGGACTGTTGTGTTTGTCTCCACTATCTTGGTCCTGGTCTGCAAATTGGACCAATCAGTTCTGGTGGGACCTAAAATGTAGCCCGGACTACAGAAGCTGTCTGAAGTCAAACTCTGTAGGAATTGTAGTTTTGAACTTTTTGCACCTTTTTTGCAACTGAAGGGGGGGCTCTTGCTTTGACTGACAGCCAAATCAGCCAACCGAATCTTTTGGATCTTGGGGAAGTCCCGGGCTGCTGGCAGTTTTCAGTTAGTTCTGAGCTGAGAAGTGAAATGAGACGAGCTCAAGTGTATTTTGGGCAACAATCCTGAGTGGATTCGCATGGTAAAACTGTGAAAGGGCTGAGTTTTGGGCTTGCATGTCTGCCAGCTGCTCCCGAGAGGGAGAGAAGAGAATTATTTTGGGACTAAATCCAAGTTTGTGTGACTAAAGTAAGCTACTGAAGTGGGTCAGGTTCAACCTGAAGAAGACCAAAGATTTTGCTGAATGCAGTCAGCCCATCAGGAGTTCCAACTACCAGGGAGCGCTTTGCCTGGTACAGTAGAATTCTGGTACATGTAAATGTGCTATGAGCTGCTAGTGGGTTGTGAGTTAGTTCCCCACTGTGTGAACTGTGTTCTGCTTGCTGGAAGCTGTATCCAGCCCAAAACAGACTGCATCCAAATTTGTCTCCATGCGATCAGGGCCTTGCCAGACTGGCCCAGCCAGACTACCGACTGCACAGAGAAGCCATCAATGAGAGACCTGCCTGGGGATAAGCCCCCTGCCTCACGCTTGAACAGGTATGACACCTCTGTGACTCATGTGGGCCCTGCTTCTCCTGGCATTCCAGATCAACCACCTGCAGTCTTGATTTTCGTCCAGCCTGTGTCTAGTCTTGGGTATCGTGAGTAAATACCAGGGTAGCTCCCTGCAACAACAGCTTAATCTGAGTGTGTCATCTGATTGTCTTGTTGTTTAGTTTTCTTTACGAACTGAGCCCTCTGGCTCTGGATTACAAATACTGTGTACTGTGCATGTTGTGTTTTCCATCACAGGGCCCCAGCCAGCTGCAACCCCGGGCAACAGTCCTGGCTAGGCCATCTCTTCTCCACCTGGGTACCCAGAGGTGTGACTGTGCGGGGGGACTCAAAGTGCATGCATAACTGCTTAATTGATATAACCTTTAAGCTAATTAACTTGGTTTTGCCCCTTCCTTGTTCAAGTCCCCTGAATAAATCAGACCTAACTTTTTCTGCATGTAATCGGACTGTGGTTCCAGTTTGTGCTCAAAGTACTGTACTGCTGCTATTTGCTGTGCATAACCTTGTTTTACAGGGGGTCCACAGGGTTGAGCCAGAGGAACCAGCCCTGGTGGTAAGTGCAAACAGTGTGAATACTTGTGTGATGTACCAGGGGTATTGTGAAAGTGATTATTGTACAGTGTTCAGGCCACTAGACGGGAAAGAGGGGGGTTACAGTGCCCCGGAGGGCTGTGCCCAGGTTAGCTTGACCACTACCAACCCTGACCTCCGGGTGGAGACACCCGTTTCAGAACTCAGGCCCCTTAACCTGCTACTAGCCAAGCAGGTAGGGGTAGTAGCCCTTGGGATAGCGCCACCTAGAGGTTACACAAAGAAGTGCAAAGTAATGCTCCTGGGAAACAAAAACCCAGGGGAAGTACACAATGGGGATGAGATACTCACAGCAAAAAAATGGAAAGGGACCTGGGGTAGTCATATCAGATGACCTAAAGGTGGGCCAGCAATGTGAGAAGGCAGTAAGGAAGGCTGGGGGGATACCAGGAAGCATAGGGAGAGGCATCACCAGTAGAAAACAGGAAGTTGTTGGCCCTCTGTATAGACAGTTGGTAAGACCACACCTGGAGTACTGTGTACAGTTCTGGAGACCCCATCTCTGTAAAGACATAGACAGGGTGGAGGCTATCCAGAGGAGAGCAACCAAAATGGTGGAGGGTCTGCACCAGAAGACATATGAAAAAAGACTAAAGGAGCTTAAGATGTATAGCCTCGAGGAAAGAAGGGAGAGGGGGGACATGATAGAAATGTTTAAGTACCTCAAGGGAATCAACAAAGTCCAAGAGGGTAGAATCTTTTAGAAAAAGAGATCTGCAAGAACAAGGGGGCACAATTTGAAGATGGGGGGGACGGCTCAGAGGTAATGTGAGGAAGTATTTCTTCACAGAGAGGGTTGTATATGCATGGAACGGCCTTTCTGAGGAGGTCGTAGAGTCAAAAACAGTGGGGGAATTCAAGAATGCATGGGACAGACATAAGGCAATTCTAGTCGGTGGGTAGGAGGAAGTAGGCTGTTGGTTAACTAGGATCTGCAGCTTATCTGTTAGGTAGGGAAATGGGCAGACTAGGTGGGCCAAGCGGTCCTCATCTGCCATCAAATTCTATGTTTCTAACCTGAGAAGCTGGTTTGCAAACTCTCTGAGATGCTGTAAACAAGTGCCAGTTCTGGGCCATTATGTTCTTTTTGTTGCACCTGCAAGAACATTGGAAACTTACAAGAACATTGTGTGAGAAGCATACTGTTTTCTTAACGATTTTTTCAGGCACAGACTTATAAAAAGAGCAGCCATGCTTGTGCAAGAGAGAGACAGAAACTGAGATTTGAAATTGAGAAGAATAAACTCAGAAGGAGGACTCTTTTTTTTTTTATGTTTGTGCTGCCATTCTAAATAGTTATACTGAACAATTTTTATTTTGCTGTTAATAATAAATTGTTATTTACGAATTTTGAAACTGCTCCTGGTTTTCTTATGTTTCCTGACCTGTACCTCGATGACAGGCTGCTACAGTGTGACTCAGCTGAGCACCTCAGCTTATGGTGAGTATTTTTATTCCTTTTATGTACTTCTAGACTTTTTCTTCTAGAGACCTTTTTGTGTCCCTAGTAATAGTTTGTTTTACCTCTTCTTTTTTTATCTATTCCACTGTAGATTTTTGTCAGCAGCCAATTGCATCATGCATATCAGGTCACCTGAATCTCTGCTAGGTGGTCGGATGTACATCTTTGCAGATTCATTCTTGCAAGAGTGAGCTCAGCAAATCCTATTTCCATCAGGTAGACAACCTTTGAAGATTGTGCCACATTTCCATCAGGCTGCAGGAGTCTGGATGTCTCACAGATCAGGCTAGTTTCCAAGAAAAGTACAGTTACATAAGAACTTACTGTAACAGTAGATCTTTGAGAAGATCTCTTGCAACAGGCCATCACCAGTAGGACTAAGCCATCAGGTGCCAGGACCACACAGAAATCTTTCTAGCTAACAGTCTACCAGTGGGGACCGCCCAACTCTGATGTCAGCATCTGACATCAGCCAATCCTATAAAGGCAGGCGGCCCCCACACCCTTCTCAGTTCTCTCACCAGAGACCATAAGCAGGATGCCGGAAGGGCGGAACCAAGGAGGGCTCAGAGGTATCCCAGCAGCACAGAAAAATAAGAGCAGAAGGCTCACCCCTATGGAAAGGGTGTGAGACACAGGAGAAGGAGGAGGAAAGGAGGGGAAAGCAGGGCCTGCTGCAAGAGATCCTCTCAAAGATCTACTGTTATGATAAGTTCTTACATAACTGCACTATCTTACTTGAGGGTATCTCTTGCAGCAGGCCATCACTGGTAGGACTGAGTCACAAGCAGTTCTGGCACTACTGACAGACAGTCCAGTCAATAGGCAAAAGAAACAGAAGCATAAGAAAGGAGGCCTTGGAGGGCAGCTAGGCCAAATTTGGCCCTGCATCTAGAGGCAATGTCCAGACTGTAATGCTTGGTAAAAGTGTGGACAGTACTCCAGGTAACAGCAGCACAGGTGTCAGCAGCAGACACATTACGGAAGCAAGCCACTGATGTGGCCATACCTCTTGTGGAATGGCATTTAACCCCTCTAGGAAGTTCCTTGCCATACTTCTGGTAAGAATAGACAATGCAATTGGCTACCCATTTAGACAAACACTGTTAGGACACTGGGCACCCTCTTTCCTGGGGGTGAATGAAACAAACAACTGATTGGACTCCTGGGAGCCCAAAGTCCAGTGTGTATAGTAACTCAGGATTCTATGCACATCCAAGATATGAAGCAATGCCTCCACTTGACTGGAGTGCTCTGGATAATAAACAGGCAGGTGTATGGATTGATACTGATTTAAAGTAAACTCCAACACCACCTTAGGAAGAAAATTAGGATTGGTATGCAGACACCCTATCTTTGTGAAAAACTAAATAAGGCTTTACACACAAGGGCCTGAAGCTCAGAAATCCATCGAACAGAAGTAATGGCAACTAAAAATATTGCTTTCCACGACAGAAAGTGTTGCTTGCAAGATGTGGTCATTTAAAGGGAGGCACCGTAAGCTTTTCCAACACAAAATTAAGATACCAAGGTGGGAGAAGGTTTCTGATTGGAGGCTTCAAACACAGCATGCCCCGCAATAATGTGCGGAAGACATCATGCTGGGCCACTAAGTGCCCATCCACAGATACATGATATGCAGAGATGGCAGAGAGATATACCTTAATAGTGGAGTACAGCAAATCAGAGGCTGAGAGGGACAGAAGGTACTCCAAAACCTGATCTACTGGAGAGGTGAAAGGATCTAAATGGTGCGATGCAGCCCAAAGAGTAAAGCGCTTCCATTTCATACAGTAAGTGGCCCTGGTGGAGATCTTCCTGGCCACCATCAAGAAATTACCACCCTGGGGGAGACCTCAAATCTGACGATGGATATGTCATTAGGAGTCATGCATGGAGATGGAGAAACTTGAGGTCTGGATGGACCAGGGTGTCCTCTTCCTGGGAAAGCAAGCTTGTGCACAGGGGCAGGGACAGCACAGGTTCCACTGCAAGTTGCTGTAGCAAGGGAAACTAGATTTGACTAGACCAGAAGGGGGTGATGAGGATCATTGGAAAGGCATACAGAAACCCCCCTGTCCAGGAGAGGGACAATGCATCTTACCAGAAAACTCCAGGCACTGGATCTAGCAAGCAGAAAAGTGGCAGTTTTGCATTGTGTGAGGACAGAAAAAGGTCCAAATCTGGCCGATCCCATCTGTCAAAGAGGTCTTCTACCAATGAGATCGGAAGTTCCTACTCGTAGGCTCTGGACCATGAGTGGCTTAGACTGTCCACCAGGACATTTTGGTCATCGTGAACAAGAATAGCCAAGAGTTCCAGGCTGTGGTCGATGGTCCAGTACCAGACTCTCACTGCCTCCCTGCACGGGATAGAAATTAGTCCCCCCTCCCCTGCTTGTTTATGTAATAAATTGCGCACATCTTGTACGTCTGAACCAACAGTGGACCCGAACAGTGCTGAGTCTGAAGGGCCTGCAGGGCATACAGAACTGCTCGCATCTCCAGAACATTTATGTGGAGGTCTCTTTCTATCTCGGGCCATGTCCCATGAGTTTGGTGGGTCCCCATGTTGGCTCTCCAACAGAGGCCAGAGGAATCTGTCACAAGGATCTGCTGAGGGGTAGGTATAGAAAGGGGAAATCCCCAAAACAGGTTGCTGGGTTCCAGCCACCATAACAGCACCTTCTTGACTGAACCCGACATCAGCACTGGTTTATCCAGGGAGTCCATGCGTTGGTCCCACTGGACCCGCAGTGTCCATTGAGGGATTCGCATATGCAGCCTGGCCAGGGGAACCATGGCAATGGCTGCTGCCATGAGGCCTAAGAGCCTCAGAAAGACCCTCACCGGAACGTGATGGCGGGAGTAAAGAAGACAGGCCTGGCCTATCAAACACTTTGCTTTGTCTAGGGATAAGAAGGCCTTTCCCTTGGTGGCATCCAGCACTGCCCCTGTGTACAGGAGGTGCTGGCAAAGGGTCAAGAAAGACTTTTGTAGGTTGATAGTAATGCCCAAAGCTTGGAACAGACTGCAGGTGTGAGAAAGACTTTGAAAGAGACGATCCCTGGACAGGGCCACTAGCAGCCAAACATTCAGGTAGGCAGAAATGTAGAACCCCTCCAGTCTCAAGGCAGCTGCCACCACTGCCAGGCACTTGATGAAGACCCCTGGGGGCTGAGGACAAACCAAAGGGCAGAGCTCTGAACTGGTAGTGCGCTCCTTGAAAGTGGAGGCGGAGGAAGTGCTGGTGGGAGGCAAAAACATTGATATGCAGGTAGGCAGGTGAAGCCAGAGATCTGAAGCCATGAGTGGCGTTTTATACAGATACCAACAGCCACCGCCCAGCCTGAAGCATCTACTGCATCACAGGTGGCACTGAGGATGTGGGCACCAATGTCTGGGCCTGTTTTGAGGGCCTGGAGGGTCTGCTGCTTGGAAGAGCCATCTGGCATGGCTTGGACAGCCTCCCTAGCCTGGTCACAGACCAAGTTCTGGTATTGTACCATTTGGGCCAAATAACTGATGGCCTAAATGGCCAGAGTGGCAGAGGTGAAGGCACGCTTGCCCATCGGGTCCAGCTGGTGGGATTCCCTGTCTGGGGGAAGGGAGCTTAGGTGGCTCAGTCTTTCGGTGTGGTCATGCGCTGCATTGATAATGACTGAATCGGCCTTGGGCTGTTTCACTAAAGTACAGCTTGCCAGCTGGGGCATGGTAAAGCCTGTCAGCCTTTTTGTATACCGCTGATACTGTATGGGGCGGTTCCAAGCAACCCGGGTAATGTCTTCATAGGAGTCAATAACTGAGGGGACAACCAGAGGAGGGGCATCCAGCTGGCATAAGTATATGGCAAGCTGATGCTGCTTTGGGTCCTGTTCTTCTGTCTCCCACCCCATGGTGGCCTGAATATGCCTCATGATGGCCATAAACATGGAGTCGTCTGGGGGGGGGGACTTGGGGACGTTGCTGGGTGCCTCTTCCCCTTTGGAGGAATCTGGACCCAAAGAGGAGGACTCACTGCTGAAGCTCTTATCAGCATCGTCTGCATCATCATCCCCACTTTCATTGGGTCGACAATCGTCTGAGCATCTGGCTGACCCATCCCTGGTTGTGCAAGGAGCACTAGGGCCTGGCCAAACAAGGACCTGGGAGGTGGGTTCCAAGGGAGTCCCCTGAGGGGTGGTTGGAACTGGGACCTGCATCTGCATAAAGGACGAGATCTGACCATGATAATCCAAAGGGTCCAGCGGCGGTCCCACAGGCATCAGATAAGTTTGGACTGGCAATGGTCCCACAGGAGCCAGGTATGGGTACCCAGTGAAGGACCCACTGTCGCCAGATGGGGTATACATACACTGGACCAGCAGGAGCCAGTGCAGAGTACCCAGGTGTAAGTCCTGTGGGCGTAGGTTGTGGCAGGATGGGTGCAAAACCTACTGGAATGAGTGGCAGGAGGATGGGTGACGGGCCCACAGGTGCCAGCTGAGGAGGTGGGCGTGGAGGGGTTGTGAGATGACAGATGGACCAAACACCGAACTTCAGGTTCAACACACAATCTCTGTGTGATGTTTATTCAAAATACAGGAAATAAACTTCAGCAATGACCTATTCCTTCTTCAGTACATCAGTTTGCAGGTACAGACTATGTGTGTCCTTTCTCTGCACTTAGCCAGCACCTGCTGACACTGATCTGTGATCTAAACATTTTTAGTGAAAACCCTTCATCCCTGTGTGGGTCTTGTTTGCTTGGGTAGTGGGGGCTTAAAAAGAAAAAAAAAAAAAAGCTACAGACAAAGAACCTCAATGCAGAATCACTGAAAAAAGGGTCACCCCAAAGGGCATTGGCAACAAATCAAGTTTCAAAGAAATAGAACATCATACATATTTCCATAATGCAAAGCATCTCGGGATATATGTAAATCAGAATTGTGCAGTTTACAGCAATATACATGCATTTTAAATAGCACAACTAACTTAATTTCTATTATAGTCACTTAGTACTTTTTACCATTTTCAAAAACACCTAGTGCCATGGTATGTTCAACATTTACAGGTTTCATAAACATAAGGTATATACATCAAGGTATTTTATGACATAGTGCTATTACACACTAAATCCAATGACAATAAACAAAACTGGTTTTACATACACTTGGAGGTCACCACAATAAATACAGGTTACTCACCTGTAACAGGAGTTCTAGGAATGGTATATGTTGTTCATCCACACTTATTGGCAGGTTCCTTGCCGCTTTAAATCTTGCCGGAAGGTCTTCAAGCTGGCTCCTCCCACCCACCCGGGTGGTAAAACTCGGCTCCGCCCATGGCGTAGATCTGGCCGCTGGAAGCTCAGGTTGTGCATCAGAAGCCGGGGAGGTCGGGTGGGTCATGTGGATGAACAACATATACCATTCCTAGAACTCCTGTTACAAGTGAGTAACCTGTATTTCTAGGGACATGGATATGTTGTTCATCACACTTATTGGCAGACTCCTAGCAGTTCTCCGGGAAGAGGGAGGCAAGGCGCACACCCCCAATACTTACTTGGGAAATAAGGACTGGAGAACCAAGGCCCCAAAACCAGCATCCCAGCGTGACTCAAGGTCGATGTGGTAATGGGTAATAAAGGTGTGTGCTGACTTCCAGGTAGCAGCCCTGCAGATTTCCTGGATAGGGACGTCCCTGGAAGCAGCCACCGATGCAGCAGTATGACAGGTAGAATGAGCTCTTATCCTCTGGGAGGCTCCATGCCCGCCAACTTATAGCGATCTATGCAGGAGGTGACCCACCTGCCTATCATCCGCTTGACTGCAGGTCTGCCAGATCGCGACTTCAGCGTGGGTGACAAACAGCTGGCGAACCTCTCCCGAATTTCAGCCATGCGCTCCTTATAATAGCGGCCGCTTCAAGGGTCAGAGTATGGAGCTATATTCGACCTCAAGGTGTGATTGGGGTAGAACACCGCAGAGTCAGCACCTGGTTAACGTGAAACTCCGACACCACCTTGGAAGGAATTTCGGTGGGGGCGCAGGGACAACCTTGTCCCTGTGGAAGACCAGGTAAGGAGACTCGATGCAAGCGCCTGGGCTCTCCCATCCTTCTGGCTGACGGATAGCCACCAAGAAGGCGGTCTTCCACGACAGGTGAGAGAGTTCACACCTGTGCATTGGTTCGAATGGCTTGCCCATGAGCTTGCCAGTACCAGCAGTAGATCCACGAGGTGGAGGTTCTACGCACCGGAGGAAATGTGATCAAGGCCTTTGAAAAGCGCCCGACCACCTTTTCCTGCTCACCGACTGCTTCCCCGCCCGGTAAGCAGAGATGGCTATCAGGTGCACCTTTAGGTCGTCGACCTAAGCCCTTGACTAGAAAGGGACCATAAATAGTCCAAAATGCTTGCCACAGAACAGGAGGAAGGGTCCAGGCCCTTGCCTGACACCAAATGGAGAATCTCTTCCATTTGAGGCGTAGCATTTCTGAGTCGACTCCTACACGGGCGCCTCAACCACATTGAGGACCTCGTCGGAAAAGACAAGGCCTGGAACTCTAGCCGCTCAGGAACCAGGCCGTCAGGTGCAGATTGAAGGTCCGGATGGAACACCTTCCCTGATTGACTGAAAACAGGTCGGGCGAGCTGGGAAGCTGCCTCGGGAGCCTGGAGCTGAGGCTGAGGAGATCTGGGTACCAGAACTGGCGGAGCCAGTCTGGGGCTATCAGGATCACCTGCGCCTTGTCCCTCCTTGCTTTGAGAAGCACCTTGTGAATCAAGGGAAATGGGGGAAAGGCGTAGAAGAGGCCCGGGGTCCACAGCCTTGAGAAGGCATCCACCTGCAGCGAGTTCTGCTGAGGGGGGCGGGCATGAAACAGCCTCAGCTTCGCGTTCTCCCTGCAGGCAAACAGGTCCACCTGAGGTGTGCCCCAGTGGGAGAACAGATCTTGCACTACCACCGGCAGGAGAGACCACTCGTGAGATGCAGCCCCAATCCGGCTCAGGGCATCGGCCAGGGTGTTGGAGGCTCCTGCCACATGAATGGCTAGGAGATCCGCCTCCAAGCTGCACATGGTGAGACCAAATGCGGAGAGCTTCCTTGCATAGAAGCATGGGCGCGTCCCGCCCTGGCGGTTCAGGTAAATACATAGTGATGGTATTGTCCGTCTGGACTCGGACCACTTGACCCCGGAGAAACGGAGCAAAGGCGGTGAGAACTAGGTGGACCGCTCGGAGCTCCAGCAGGTTGATGTGGCATCGGGACTCCCGCGGGGACCAGAGGCCGTGCACTCGGTGTTCCCCCAGATGGGCACCCCAACCCATCAGAGAGGCGTCGGTCGATAGAGAGACCGTCGGCTCGGGGCGGACAAACGGGATGCCCTCCTGCAGATGAAATGGAATGGTCCACCACTGGAGAGCGTTCCACATCTCCTGGGTCACTATCACTAGCTGGTCCAAAGGATCGCAGCGTTGTGACCACTGGCTGGCCAGTCCCCACTGAAGGGGGCGCATGTGCCAGCGGGCCCAACGGACCACGCTGGTACAGGCCGCCATGAGACCCAGAAGGCGCAGGAAGTCCCGGGCAGGGCGCGATTGCCCAACCAGAAATGATTGGGCAAAGGAGGTAAGAACCTCGGCCCTGTCCGCCGGGAGCCGTGCTCTGGCTCGAAGAGAGTCGAGCTCTGCCCCGATGAACAGGATCACCTGCTTCGGCTCAAGTTCCGACTTGGCCTCGTTGATAAGAAGGCCGACTTGCGAACAAACCTGGAGGGCCAGATCTCTGGACTGCTCCACCTCCCGTCTGGAGGGGGCTGCTATCAGCCAATCGTCCAGGTAAGGGTACACCCGAACCCCTCGGCGCCGCAGGAATGCTGTCACCACTGCCATGCATTTGGTGAAGACCCTTGGAGCTGGAGACAAGCCGAAGGGCATGGCTCGGAACTCAAAGAGGGATCCCTCTGCTCGAAAGCGGAGGAATCTCCCATGTGATGGACGGATAGGGACGTGAAAGAACACGTCCTGTAGGTCCAGAGAGCAGAACCACACGCCGTGTTCCAGAGATGGTATTATCTGTGCCAGAGTGACCATCCTGAAGGTTCGAGACCTTAGGAACTTGTTCAGATCGTGTAGGTTGAGAATGGGGCACCAGCCCCCTGTCCGTTTCGGAACCAGGAAATACCTGGACACGAACCCCGGGTCTGAAGGGGGGTCCTCTACCTCCGTGATCACCTCCTTTTGGAGGAGGAGAGCGATGTCGGCTCGGCCTTTTCCTACCACCTCCAGTACCTACCTGTCCGTGGTAACAGTGGACCAGGCGGAAAGGAAGTGTCTGAGCCGTCCCCCCACGGGGGGAACCAGGGGTGAGGTGACAGGGATGGGGGCGACACCCCTCAGCCCGTCACTGGGCAGGCTTGGAGGAGGGACCGGCCGAGGGACCTCCTGACCTACCTCCTGCTCCTGTTGGAGAGACGATATGGCTTGGGCTTGGGATACCAGGTGTCGAGCCTACTAGCCCTAGCGTTGCTGGGCGGGTGCGCCTTGGGCGTGAAGGACGAAGAGCTTAGGCTGGGCTTGCGGCCTTTGTCCTTGTGAGTGGAAGAGACCGAGTCCAAGGTAGCATTGGACTTCTCGATCCTCTGCAGGTGACCTTCCACCCCAGGGCCGAAGAGGTCAGTCCCCAAAAAGGGAACGTCTGCCAACTTGTGCTGGGTATCCGAAGTAAAGGTGGATATCCTCAGCCAAGCCCGACGACGCATGGCCACTGCGGCCGCCACAGACCTGGCACATGAGTCCCCGATGTCTAACGCAGTCTGGAGCTGCTGTTTAGCCACTGCCCTGCCCTGGTCCCGCACCTGCCTGGACGGTAGTCTGCAGATCTCGCGGAAGATGAGGACAACCTCATCCAGGAGCCCAACAGGGCGTGAGAAAAATGTGCCATGAGGACGCGAACTGGCCTGACGAGAAGGGGACGCAGCATAGACTTTTGCCCGCATAATCCAATTTCTTGATTCCTTGTCGGAGGTCTGTCTCATCATCCCTGGCGTTTCGCACGCCGAAAACGCTTGTCGGGTAACCAACCCTCGGCCGAGGGTGTTCAAAACCGGACAGGGAACCGGTGGGGACCGCATACTTCCTGGCCAACCTGGCCGAAGGCATAGGGCAGGAAGCAGGACGCTGCCAAAGTTCCAAGGCCGGACCCACTATGGCTTCGGCCACCGGAAAGGCCTCCGTAGGAGAATCCCTCGGTCCAGAATCTCCTGATGAGGATACCTGGCCCGTTTAAGCGGTTCGACTTCATCCCGGTGGACTCAGCGGAGTCGAGAAGCAACCCTCTGAGGGCGAAGGGCTATCGTCCATTGACTGTCCTCCGAGACTCCAAGTCTATGCACTTGGAGAAGAGGGAGAACCATCGATGGACTCAGAAGAGTCCTCAAAGAGCTGCCTTGGCCTGAGCCACCCTCCACCTGCCGAGGGTTTATCGGAGTGAGGGTGACCGACAGCCTATGGGGCAAACCCAAAGCCGACCGAGAATTTTTGGTCGGAGCCCAACTAATGGCTGTGGGGGAGGAGGTTCCACCAGAATCGTGGGGCAGCTGGAATTGGCCAACAACGGCCTGAACAGGCTCCTCGACTACAGCGAGGGTTGTTTGACTGCTCGGTGACAACCACTTAATGGCCGAGGAAGACGACTGGGTCGGCTTATTCCCGTCAAAGAGAGCTGTTGCCACGTTCCTCGCACCTCCGCGCAACTTGAAGTAAGTGGCAATGTCATGTGATGGTGCCCCACCCTGGTGCTGACCTTTGCTGTCCCCTCGCCTCTCTCTGGCTTCTCCTTCCAGTTCCGGATATTCTTGCTGCATTGGATTTTGCTTCCTGAACCCTTCCCCTGTACCTGTCCCACCCCCTCTTGAACCCCTCCACGGTCTCTGCCTCCACCAGCCCCCTAGGTAGTGCATTCCATGGCTCTACCACCCTCTCAGTGAAGTAGCACCTCCTCCTTTCTCCTGAATCTTCCCTCCAGCTTCCACCCATGCCCTCTAATGGCCTTCCTCCTTCCTTGAAGCACCCTCACTGTTCCTCCCTATTTACCCTCTTCATGTACCTGAAGACCTCTATCATGTCCCCCGGTCCCTTCTCTCTTCCAAAGTGTACATATTTAGCTCTTTGAGCCTCTCCTCATAGGTCCTGTCCCCCAAGCCCCAAATCATTTTGGTTGCCCTCCTCTGGACCCTCTCCAGGAGGTTAATGTCCCTCTTTAAGTGTGGCCTCCAAAACTGCACGCAGTACTCCAGGTGTGGCCTCACCAAGCAGTTATACAGGGGGAGTATCACTTCCCTCCTTCTGGAGGTGATCCCCCTAGCGATGCATCCCAGCATCCTGTTGGCCTTGGCTGCAGCCAATACTTATTTTATTATTAAATACAAGAGTTGAGACCACATACAAAAGTGTGAAATATAGCATTTGTGCCACCTGTGAGAAAACCCTAAATAACTCACATGTGGTATGACTGACACACAAATGATTAACATCTTGTCTGCTGTGTTCATGCCTTTCACATGAGAAAAGCCTATTTAGCAATAACATGAAAATGTGTAGACAGAACGTTCACTGCTGTAGTACTAGTAGATTTCTTTTAATTAAAAAATACTGGCAAATATTAACAGTCCAGCTCATATAAGAATGACCTGTGTGCTTTACCCTCTAGAAAAAACATGGATATCAGAATAAATTACAAATTGCAGCCAAAAGTTACAAACAGGTTACATGTGATACCTCTCTGTATTGCACTAACAACCTTGTTTTTTATCTATAAAGGTGTTGGCAGCTCTTCAGCTTCTGTCCCCACCACTCTCTGCCAACAATTACCATCCCGGGACTTATTTGACCCTCTAGGTCTCCCACGGATTGCCCCCGTGGCAGGATTGGGGGGGTCTGTCCTCCCCCACCCTCCATGACACACATCTAAATGATGGCCCAGGATCTTTGTGATGGTGCGGGCAGACAGCTGGCATGCAGAGCTTCATGAAGTTGGGTTGTCATTCAGCTGCCACTAATCTTTTCTCCCTTCCCCCTTGCTGAGGCACAAATGTCAGTGTATGCCTGTAGAGGCACACAACATGCCACAACAGTACCACAGCTCCCTCCCTTATGTGCTGCTTCAGTCTGCATTGCCACCTAGCCTCCAGTGGGTGGTAGTCGAATAACGGAGTTGACAAACCCTCCTTCCCTGACAAAGGAAAGCAGCCTGTGAGGTGCTCAGTGCTTTCTCCCTGACCAATCCCCAGCGACCTGAATCCATTCCCAGACCTGGGTCACTTCTGTCATGGTCGGTGAAGCATAGGCACCTCAGTCCTCAGTGCCACCAGGCTGGCCCCACTTAAATATTTTTTTAAGAGTATCCTACAAAAACTGCGCTCTCTTTCTCAGGTCAGTGAACAGATACAGAGCTGAAGTCCCCCAATATATACAACGCAAACTAGATGTTAATATGGATCACATCCAGAAAGGCTTGCAGCAGCAGCATACGGTGAAATCTGGATCAACATCTGTTATAAAGTACAACTCGCGAACGCTTGTCTCTAACATAGTTTTCATTCAGTTCAATTAAATGTGGCTATCAGTACATTTCTTTTTCTTGATGTGCAAGGTAGGAGGGAAAAAGTGTGTCATGCTAGGACTTAATTTAATTGCAAGTTTACATCTAGCCCTGGAGATAGTCACACAGGTCATGCTCATGTTCATAATCACTGACCTACTGTGAAGATTTTCCCATGCTAGGAATTTCATTAGTTGGGGTGGGGGGAGATGAAGTGGGGGAATAGGAATTACTAAAGTGGCAAGAAAGTGGTTCAGGTTGCACTCAGTTCTTCTGAATCAATAGTCCTGCTTTGTCTTGGGTCACCCATAATGACTAATTCCAAATCAAAGCAAGGAATGGGTGCACACCACATCTGATATGGTTCTCCTTCAAATCCTTTATTTTCCTCAACACAGAAATGGTGTAGAGGGACATTTCATGGCCACACTCGACTTAGTCTTAGACCACCAATAATTGTGCTTCAGTCCTACGATTCTGCCCCTCTTTCGTGGCTGTTGTACTCACTGTCACTGCACCATTGGGAATTCGTACAGTCCTCCAGTGTGGCACCTGCAGTTCTGGCCTAGAACAGCGAGGGCCAGGCTGGAGCACTGTGCTAGTTCCCCATGGTGCAGGGATGTGAAGTACAGCAGTTGCAAATGAGGGGTGCAGTCCTCAGCCAGGCTACAACTGAAGTCATATAAGGGGTTTTAAAACAAGGTGAGAATGAATGATGGAAGAGCAGCCTAAAATCTATACAGTCTGTAACACAGTTATTGGTGAGCCAGGACTAACTGACATGTGGCTGCGAAATGTCACCTTGCACCATTTTTGTGTTGTAGAAATAAACAATTTGAAGGGAACCTTATCAGATGTGGTGTCACTCACTCCTTGCTTTACTCAGGAGAGGAGTTACCAACAATCACAGTGAAAGATTATTATGCCTTGCCTAATTTATTTTTTTAAATGTAGTTTTTCTACCTGTAGGCCAACTCTGATCCTCTTGGTTAGTGCTCCTTCAGGAAAGACTGCCTGGACCTGTGGTACCACGGTGCTGCTCAGTACACCCCCCTCAGGGCCAATCAGATTGTTGTCCTGTTTGACTCGGGAGACCACTGCAAAGTATTGTGGGAAGTCCCGGGTGATGATGCGGCAGATGCGTTTCTTCTCCAGTTCTTCAGGTGAGTCGAGCACTGAAAAAGTAACAATCATTGTGCACTGTAAAAGTAATAATCACTGAGCACTGAAAAAGTAATAATCATTGAGCACTGAAAAAGTAATAATCATTGAGCACTGTAAAAGTAATAATCACTGAGCACTGAAAAAGTAATAATCTTTGTGCACTGTAAAAGTAATAATCATTGAGCACTGAAAAAGTAATACGCATTGTGCACTGTAAAAGTAATAATCATTGAGCACTGAAAAAGTAATAATCATTGTGCACTGAAAAAGTAATCATTGTGCACTGTAAAAGTAATATTGTGCACTGTAAAAGTAATAATCATTGTGCACTGAAAAAGTAATAATCATTGTGCACTGTAAAAGTAATAATCATTGTTCACTGAAAAAGTAATAATCATTGTGATCTGTAAAATTAATATTATGTGCTGTAAAAGTAATAATCATTGAGCACTGTAAAAGTAATAATCATTGTGCACTGTAAAAGCAATAATCATTGTTCACTGAAAAAGTAATAATTGTGCACTGTAAAAGTAATATTCATTGTGCACTGTAAAAGTAATCACTGTGCACTGTAAAAGTAATAATCATCGTGCACTACAAAAGTAATAATCATCATGCACCGTAAAAGTAATAATCATCGTGCATTGAAAAGGTAATAATCATTGTACACTATAAAAGTCACATATAGATTTTATTGTACAAAACACACACACGCACACACACATTTACAATAATCTTTGAAAACAAGCTGAATCACGCATCTCATGGGTAGTGTGCTATAACTAGGAAGGAGAGCAAAGCTCGAGAGCATCACTAAAGTCACAGTATCCACCAAGTGTGTGAACTAACAAATTCTTCACAGTCTGATGTTTCTTTATTTTTTATAATATTTTGAATAGCTTGTTTTTTAACCATGTACCACAGTAATGTGCTGAGGAAAACCTTGAATGGGGAAGAGGTGAAAACAAATGAGAAAATGGCCAGGTATGAGATAGCAGGAGACTCCTGAAACCGAACCACAAAAATAAACAACCTGTTGCTCACTGCCTCATGTTGCAGTCCAGTCCTTTTGTGAACAATCATCCCATCAATTGATTTATTTTCTTTCAGCACAGTTAAATTAATTAATTTATTTGTTATTCAGAATAATACCTTTGAGCCAGGGGCTCATTTACAGAAGTTCTATGTCATTGCAAACAGAAACAAATGGTAGCAGTTACAAATTTTTGGGTGTGTTACTAAGGGTAAAATATAACAGGACAATGACACATATAAAGCAAACAATTGTGGGGTTATAACAATGCAGAGTAAGCAGTGATTGGAAAAACACAGCAAAAACAAGTTTGAACAACAGTTCTTTTGTCTAAGTGCCACAGTTAGAAAAGCAAAATTCACTTTTACAACATAAAGAAAAGTGCGTAGTGAGGCAGACGTAATGAGATAAAGAGCAAGGGAAGAAGAAAGAAGTGTGGGGGAAGCAGATGCCAAAGGGGTGTGGTGGAAGCATGAAGCATGGGGGGGGCAAGGGAGAAGGAAGGGAGACAGAGGACATGAGGCGAGGCAGATAGAGAAGGAGAGGGAGAAGTGAAATGAGGAGATAAGCTTGGTTAAGTGGGGAAAGGCTAGGGGGGAATTGGGTAGGATGCGGATAGAATGGAGAGAAAAAAGGATGTAGTTAATAACCGGATGACCTAGGTTGGGGGGAAGATATGGGAGGGGGTGTAAAAATAAAGATAAGGCAGTTGGTAGGTTAAGTATTCACACAGGGACTGGACTGCAACATAAAACAGTAAGGAATATTTTTATTTTTTACTTTTGTGGTTTGGTTTTAGGATCCTCATGCTACTTCTGGCCCTACAGCTGCTCACACTGTACATTTGAAATTGTTCTTCACATTTGAAGTTCGTCTTAATAGTTCTATGTTTTCTTGGTTTTTTTTTTTCCCGATTTTCTTTCGCTCCAGTCATGGCCCGAGGACCCTTCTCTCAGGCATCCTTGTCCGTGTCCTGCCAGCCTGATGCCCCCCAGATCTGCATCTCCTCTCTTCCTCTCCCCCGCAGCCAGCACCCTCAGTTTAACCCTTCCAGGGTGGGTCGCCTTACTCCTCTTTGGGCACTCTTCAAAAGCAGTCTCTGGCTGCAGGCGAGGGTGGGGCAGAAGGAACCGGAAGGCCAGTCTGGGTAAGACCGGCAGAGGGCATGAGGGACAGGTGCCGTCGCTTGGCCCTCAGAGACTTTTTTTTTCCTTTATTCAGTCTCCCCCCCCTCCCTGCATGGGCACGCCTGATGCAATGGCACATGGCAACCTTGCCTGCATCAGCCATGTTATGTAGTGTGCAGCCTGTGCACTGCAGCACTCCCGATCTCCACTGGGAGCCGCTGGTGCACCGTGCTATCCTACACCCACCCGCCCGGAGAGGAGAGCCGCCCATCAGGCACTCAATCCTCTGCCATCCTCTGCCAACCCCCGACTCCCGAGCTCGCTCCTGAACTTGGGTCGCCAGTGTGGCGCGAGGTGTGGTGTCCAGTGCCTCAGCCCTCAGCACCACCAGGCCTAATAGTTCTATGTTAAGAGCAAATCTTAGAAGATGGTAAAAAAAAACAAACACAAGATAGCTATATATTATAAGCATGTAGAAGAAGGAGTACACCAATTATTTGCACAAGCAGCCGGCCTGATTGCACAGTGACTGGGAAGCCATTAGCCGTGCCAGCGATCTGGCTTTGTTGTCTGAACCTGAACTGTCTTGGTAGGTCTACAGGAGGTTAGTATCAGACACTCTCAGTCTAAGGGAATGAGTGTGTGTGTGGCTAAGCTCACCAATCTGCTGTCCCATGGTGGCACACAGAAAAGGTGATATGACACAGCATTTCAGCAATCTGAAGGGGGTGTCGAGTGATGCCTGTGGCAGCACTGTACGGAGTGTGTGTATCGGGAAGGGGTGGAGCATGTCAATGCCTTAAGAGTAGAAAAATTGAAACAGCAGGCTAGGGAATAAGAGCTGGCACTCTCAGGATCCACACTCCCTACATGGACAGGCAGTGGATGAATTCTCCAGAGGAGAGGAGCCATCCCAAAGGCCCTGGTATGAGGGTAGGCGCCATGGGAATTGGGCGTTTAGTGCACTCAGAGTTAGCCTCCCACAGAAGCAATTTACAGGAAAAGCAGTGCACAGGATTCATAGGACGATGCTGGGAGAAAAGAAATATCCAAACTGGTTTTTGTTCATGTTTCCGAACCACACACAGTCTAAAGCCTCAGTCCTTGTGAAGTGCAACATGGGTATAAAAATCCTTGTGCAAAGCAGGCTGACAGACTTTGCCAGGACAGACATCACAGGCCTGTACCTCTGATTCAGTAAAGGCCAAGAATGACAAACTACAGACACGTGTTTCATCCTGTTGGAACTCCATAGTGTGGTGATGTCATTATTCTAGGCCTATACTGGATCAGCTACACAAGCTTGTTTAAAGGGCGATGTTTTGTTCTGGTGAAGCCTTGTCAGCCTGACTTGCACAAGGATTTGTATACCCGTGATGCCTTGCACAAGAATTTGTATACCCATGATGCCTTACACAAGGACTTGTATACCCGTGATGCTTTGCACAAGAATTTATATACCCATACTGCCTTGCACAAACGACTTGTATACCCATGATGCCTTGCTCAAGGACTTGTATACCCATGATGCCTTGCACAAGGGTTTGTATACCCACGATGCCTTGCACAAGGATGTGTATACCCATGATGCCCTGCACTAGGACTGAGGCTTTCGAGTACAGTATGTGTGTGGTTTAGAAAGATGCACAGAAAAACAAATGATTTGGGTAAGTGCCACAGGACTCATCCTAGCTAAGGTAAGAGGGGTGTAGCGGAATGGAGGCTGCTTGGTCTGAGGTGTCAGGTATGCTAAGAACTGGGGGAAAAATGTCAACAAGAAACAAAATAAGATGGGTGAATGTTTTTATAGACCCACAAGATGATAAAGTCCACTGTTTTTTTTATATATGAAGTGCAACATGTCACTTGTACCATTAGAGTGTGGGGTGGTTGTTTATCATATGTAATGGCTACGGCTGAACCTTTGTCACGGAAGTCATGAAAGTCATGAATCCATGAATCCATGACTGTTCTCATTTTTATCAAAACCTCATGATTTTGGCACGTTCCATGACAATCCCATGATTTTAGAATTTTTCACAAAAAAAAACTTTAGTTTTTTTGTTGTTTGCAACTGACAGATCCATAATCTTTGGCCTCACCAACACAACACGCTTGGTCCCTCATTGGTCACACTGTGGGATTCTGGGGCTTGCACACAAGCCCTGGCCTCCCATATGACATAACAGTGTGCTGGCTCCTACTACTGGACCAGCCTAGCACTGAAATGTTCTAGTTCAATCTTTGCTGATATGCGTGTATAAAAATATATCAAAATAGGGCTTAATTGTTTAACACAGGATGGATCCATAACTTTTTGTGACTCATAAAGCAGCAGTACACGATAGTGGTAAAGATTTTGACCTATATTCGTTTATTCTTTTATTTTAGATTGATCCTTATCTCCAGACTTGTAGGATACAGTATAACCCCGATTACCCGAATGTACTGGGGAACATAGAAATGATTTGGATAATCGGGTGTTTGGTAAATTGGGAGACCTGTTTCGCAAGTCGTTAGTGGTCAGGAAAAAACAGTGCAGTAGCAAGCTATGAAAGCAGCAGAGACCACCAGTCTTCGCCAAATCAATGTATAAATTTAATTAGACATAAAACAACCACTGACATCATGACACGACATATTTAAAACTTTTTGTAAAGTGCAACAGTATGATTTTTAAAATCAATTACATGCTATTGTTGACAACAGTAAAAAACTTTGTAATTGCAGCCTGCTTTTTGCTTCAATTTAGTTTTCCTAGAGCCTGCAGTCTTAACTTTCGTAACAGTGATGTGTGCAGATAGTCCATACTATCTTGACTTTCAAGCCACTGTAAAGACTTATTGAAAGCCTCTACGGCTTCAGATGGGGTTGGTACCTGCAAAGCGGTGGCTTTTCCATCCTCCTCCTCGTCCTCAGTTGCCTCCATCACCTCCGGTATGTTTTGCGCTATGTGCACGATGTCATCACTAAGCTCACCGTACCCATCGTCAGCATCGCACCGCCCCCATTGTTCCACAGCATCGAGTGAGCAATCTGTTTGCTGTGCAATTACATTTAGTTCTGCGCTTGCCTCGATCACCTGCTACACAACAACTGTCTCATCCTGTGGCTCATGTAGGACTTTAGATTTCTCCCAGCACCGCACTGTCATCTCCTGTCGCACCTCAGACCATGACTCAGCAAGCAGGTAACAGGAATCTTTTATCGTTAACTTTTTTATTGCTTCTGTGAGGGACAATCGATCATTTTCTTCTGCTAGAACTGTGGACAGAAGATTCTTCACTGTGGCTAAAATACCTTGGTCCATTGATTGAAGCTTTGATGTGGTGTTTGGGGGTAGAAATATGCAGCACATGCCACCATCTGCTGAAATGAGCTGCTCAGGATCAGGATGAGCTCCAGCATTGTCTAGTTAATGGATTGTACACAGTGGGAGGTTTACGGATCTTAAATGCACTCTTGACAGATGGCACAAAGTCACTGTGAAACCACTGCTTAAAGACTGTGGCAGTCACCCAGGCGTTACTGTAGCCAGTGTAAGTGACAGGTAGTGTCTGCTTGTTCACATGCTTGAAGCATCGAGGTCTCAGTGACTTGCCAATTACCAAAAGTTTTGGTCAACGACATCCTGAAGCATTTGCACAACCCACGACTGTCGGTCTCTCTTTGTTTTTTTTTAAACGGGCGCAAACTTCTCAGACCAACTAGCAAGGGTCTTCTCAGGTAACATCTTCCAGTAGGCGCCGGTTTCACTGACATCATAAATTTGTGCCTCTGTGAGTCCCTCTGCTGTCATAATTTCATTTAGCTTCTGGCAAAAAGGGGCAATGTTTGCATTGGCAGCAGACAAAAGTTTGCCAATGCCATGTCGTTGTTTAAAATGGCTAAGTCATCCTTCACTTGCACCAAACGATTCATCCATTCCACTAATGTTACGATGAAATGAAATGGCTTTTTGGTTTAAAATAGGACCTGATATGGGTGTTCCTTTGACGTGATTCTGGACAAACCACAGGTACAATGCCTTGTCAAGCACTTCGTCCCTGCTGCCCTTCATTGATTTGCGACTGCTAGGTCCCTCTGGGCAGTCCATTGTGGAGGCGTACTCCCTTATTTTCTTCTTTGGCAGCTCGGATATCACACATGGTAGAATTACCAATTCCGAACTGAGCAGCAACATCTACAATGCAGTCTCCATTTTCCAAGCATTGCAGGATATGGAGTTTTGCCTGCATGTCCAGAACACAGCGTTTTCGTTTGGAACCCATACTTCCAGCAACACGCTCTGTCAGTCTGCCTGTTCAGTTACAAGGTTAACAGGGTTAACAGCTTTATCCTGTTTCTGTCAGCGTGATTACAAGCCGCTAATTGAGTAATCATAAAACTGCTTTCATTAATGAGCTACATTTACGGTTTAACAGCATAGCACAGACATTTTTACAATGGGGAAAAGGAACGATTTTGGATAATCCGTATATTCAGATAAATGGGTTTTGGATAATCAGGGTTATACTGTATACCCTTTTTCCCCAAATGGGAGTTTGCCTTACCACTTTTTTAACAGTAGAAATAATAAAAAGAGTGCTCCTAATATGGCTTGGATCATATTTTTGTCAGTATTCTTTGTTGTTTTTGAACACAGATTGTTTAAAATCACCTTTCATGCAACTAAAATACACTAGCATGGAGCAGACACTGATCCTTGATTATCAGATGACAGGGGTATAAATACAGCTGAGAATACTTATGAAAACCTGATCCAAGCCATACCTAAAGGAGCGCTCCTTGTATTATTTCAAATGTGAAAAGAAAGTGCTAACGCAGACTCAAAATGGGGGAAGAATGGTATCGTACAAGTCAGAAGATAAGAGGCACTCTCAAATAGAATAAAAAAGTATAAATCAGAATTTTCACCGCTATCAGGCACTGCTGCTTTAATATGATTTTTGCCATTTTGACCAAGGCAATAACATGATTTTCTCCAACATTTTCCCTGATAAAAGTATAGCCTGACAAATGACAGATCCCTAACTTTGTGCTTCCCCACCACAGTGCCCTTGGGTCCCTAGTCAACCCTAGTATGGGACGCTGGAGCTGGCACATGAGCTCTGACTCCCAGATAGTAGCACATTGTGCTGCCCCCTACAATCAGACCAGCTAACAATTAATCTTTTAAAACATTTACATAGCTGCTGCTATGCTCCTATAAAAATATTTCAACATAGAGGTACTGTAAATTGCTTAACACTCAGCGAATCCTTGACTTTCCGTGACTTCTGCTATGACTTCCATTATTTCTACCATTTTGACCATGATTCTCTCCACAACTTTCTGTAACAAAAATACAGCTCTATTTATTACAGATAATTCCTGAAGAAAACCTGTGGTCAAAATGTTGATTCAGTGTTGCGAATTGAAGCAGTGTCAGGGGAATTTCGTTTGTTTTGAATTTGAGACATGCTTTCAATTTGCCCCTTTTATTTGTAGCCCTTGCAGCAGTTTTTTTTTTTTTTTGGTTTCACACAAAATAAAATATACCAAATATGTTGCACATCAAATAGGAAGTAAATCAAAGCATTCAACAAATAAAAACATTAAAATCTTCTCTCCAGAGTAGAGTCTGAACCAAGCATCATCCCAGACAGCACCAATGCCAAAAAATGAATTCTGAAGTCTCACTTCCTTTCCTGCGCCCTAGAGCCTGGCCACTGTAGGAACTACAAGCTAACGTGAAGCACGCAAAGCCTGTTCAAGGTTTATTACCAACTCCAGGAAAGAAAATCTTATACCACTTATATTAATCATTAACAAACGCAGGAAAGAGCAAGCTCAACGACACAGTTCAGAGAGACGCTTGTTAATGTCAAGAGAAAACATTAACCACAGCAGCACGGATGCCAGGTACAATCTTGTGAGAAGTAGCCTATTCACAAACACGAGCTGCAGCAGTATAACTACTAACTCAGTTCATCAATCTCCCCTTTCAGTTCATTGACACATTATTGCTGCAGGTCAGTAAAGACAAAGTAAAGTGGTGTTAATGCTGGCGGTAACATTTGTAAATACAGGCCTCTCTACCTCTCAAGCCATTGTTTTTGAATCAGGGATAACACAGAAACATCAAGGACAAGTGTCCTAAATCAGGGACACGTATGTAAAATTATACTGTAAAATGGCAAAAAAGATCAAGCAATCTGACTGGTTCACATGGCCATAGAATCGTGCATAAATTTCACCACAACCATATCTCTCTTTTACCACATAATACTATTCAAAACTCTACAATTAAAAAGCAATTATCCTAAAAGTACCAAATGCAAAGTAAAAAAAAAGTGCATCTTCTGAAATCAGATTAATTTTTAAGTCCAAAACCAGAAATTGAAACCTGTCCAGCAAGTTATACTTCCACTCCTGAAAATTGTGCTCCCATATTTTCTGAAATATTGTGTTCTCTAATCACCCCAGAATTTTGCTATACCACAGGCCTCTTAAAAGTTGGGGTCTGTGTGACATTCCTGAATGTTATGCCCCCCACATCCCTCCTGAACTCTGCTCCACTGCCCCTTTCTGAAATGTTGCTCTCTCTTTACATTCCCACAGTCTAAGCTCCCTCTCCCCTCTTGAAATCCAAATTCCAGACAATGCTCCTGAGATTTGTGCCAATGCACCTTCCATGAAATATGTACCCTGTACCATCCGCCAGGGTAGAAGATGCATATGCCACGTAAGTGACGGTTTACAAGTTGCCTAGAAAGGGGGACGGCATTCTGGACCCTGGCCACTCATCTTGGTTACTCCTACTATGCGATAGTCACCCTTATTGGTGTTATAATATGAGTGTTGTGCTCTGCTGATAATACATGCATAAAGCTAAGTACTGCTGTTGTTTGTACTCTTATTATGCAGTTTCTGATGTATAATATGGTTTATACAAGGGGTCTGTATAACAAATAAGAGTGCCTCTATAATGGGGAGGGGGGTTTGCAAAGAAGCACCAGAGAGTTCTGGTTTACAAAGTTTATTTTCTTAGCTATACCAATGCCAACCACAAAATTCAGGTCTCTGCATCCTTCTCAAAGTTTGTGCCACACACACCTGAAATGTTTTCCTGCTGCACCCATCCTGAATTCTGTGCCCCTGCACCATATCCAAACATTTGCAGTGTTGCACACTTTCTGAAATTTGCACCCTGCTCCATTTGCGGGCAGTATAGCCTAGAGGTTAGAGTAACGAGCTGGGAATGAGCTTGGTTCAGCAGACTTGGGTTTGATTCCCCCAACCTTCACTTGCATACTGTGCGACTCTGAGCAAGTCATTTAACTAGCCTAAAGCTCCCAGGACAACCCTGAAAACAGGCAGTTGTGTCTAGTGGGCCTTACCTGGTTAACAAAGAATAAATAAATTTCCAATCTTTCACTGCTTTCACTTTCTGAAAGTTGCACCTCTACATCCTTCCTAAAATTTTCATTCCATGTCAAAATTTGTGCTCACAGCATCCCCTCCTGTAATTTATGTCGTTTTCCTCCTGCTATACTCACACTTGCACCCTCCCAAGATTTGCATCCCTGCACGCTCCCAAAATCTGCACCCCCATATCCTTTCTGAAATTAGCTCCCCTGCATTGGTCCTTAAAAGTGTGCTTCTGTACTCTCTTCAGATTTGTAACAGCCCTCCTGAAATCTACACCTTATACTACTTCCAAAATGTACACCGCATACCGCTCCCAAAAGCTGTGTTCCCTTCAACTGAAATTTGCACTGCTATACATGTCCTGGTCCTGATATGCCCTCTGGTGTGTGCTTTGTTGCAGTTTAGAAACAATGGGGTTAGATTTTCAGCCAGTTGCAGCACAATTTGCCGACCACTTGCACCACTTGAGACAAGACTGGTAGACCACAGAAAACATGGTTTAACTTCTCATCACAAAAGCTGAGAGTTGCACACTGACAACTATGCATACATCAGTTATCTGACACGTCATTTTCAACCCTGAACTGAGCAAAGTGTTGTAAATGTTTGAGAGTGTTTGAAAATCACGGGCCAACATTTTGGTGCACTTACACAGATGTGGCTGTGGCAGTACAACTGATGCAAGTGTTGTGTCAAGACATCTGAAAATCCAGGCTGAGCTTATTTTTAGGTTAGAGGGGTCTCGGATAAAATGGATACATTCTTTAAAATGAAAAAAAAAAATACTGGGGGAGGGGTTACTGGTAAGATATTTTACAAGCACAGCTCTTATTTATGTTAGTCTGTTCCACTGGGCAGACATACCAAGAGTCCTCACTGGGAAACAAACTAAGGAACCTAAGTATCAAAGGAAGCCGCTCTAACTATTCAGTCATCAGGATATTCCACTTGACAGATAAAGAAAACTGTTGTACTGATTTTCCATTATTAATTTTTATAGAGGTTTTTATTACCATCAACCTTTCACTCTTGTGGGCACTGCCATTACAATTCCTCAACACTGCTAGTTTCTGTTATTGCAGCTTTTCACATCACAGTTAGGGGGCACTGCTGGAGGATTGATTTTGCTCACAGCTCTACATACGGTACTTCAGTAACAGGGACACTCACCCAGTGATTCTAGAGTAGTACCACTATCTTAACCGGTCCCCGGTGTTATATTACCAACATTTCAGTCTACAATACTTTATCAGGGCTGTGATCCTTGTGTATTCCTATTCATACACTGCCACATCCAATCTCATCAAATCGCATCTTGGCCAGGGGACCTGGTAATGATAGTGCATGCCCTTGTCACCTCAAGGCAGGACTGCTGCGATGCTCTTCACTTAGGGGTATCTGGAAGTCTAATGTGTCGCCTGCAGCTGGTCCAGAATGCAGCAGCCCGGGGTGGCTGGAACATCTCAGAAAAAGCACATCATGCTGGTTCTGCGCACTCGGCACTAGCTACCAACTGGGTGGCATATTAGCTTCAAGATCTGCTTGTTAACAAGCAAGGCCCTAAACAGTCTGGGTCCTGACAACAGCTCTTGCCTCCTTACACCCAACTGTCCTCTCTGCTTCATCGATGTTGGTCTGCTAGCAGTCTCCCAAGCAAGTTTAAAGCTGACAGGTGACAGAACATTTTGGGTTGCTGCACCAGTTCTTTGACAGCGATCAGCAAAGTTTCACACTCTGTCAAAGAGGACTGAAAGGAATCCCACAGCTCTGGTAGTAATCACCTAAGGGCCCCCTTTTCAGTGCCTCACTGTACCAGCACAATAATTTAATTTGCTGACTCAGCTAAGGCTGCATTTGTGCCTGCCATGCAGTCTTAATAATTTATTTAACTGCTTGTAAAGGGCAGGCTTCCCTACCATATTGAGGGCTCTTTACATATCTAAAGCCACCAGTTCAAGCAGTCCCAAGGGGGTGAGAGCCAACCATGCCTCCCCCTCTCCCATCACCAGATTGCACTGTTTGTAAGCCACACTGGGAAGCCCAGAATGTTTTTGATCAGAATAAAATGCACTGAGCTATGATAGATCATGTCCAAGTGCTTGGGATGGTGTTTTGTGGACCTGTTTTACTGACAAGTGGAATTCTGGTCACGACAGTGTGCAAACTCCCTTATTTTTATAATACTGCAAGTGCAACGGGATCTTTAAAATCTAAATAGACAGCCACTACTGATGGACAGAATGTGAAGATTGTGTACTCACTATAATTTCTGCTCTTCTAGGAATATCTTTGCCACTGATTCACACTAATGGGTCTTAGCTGGAGGTGCTAGGACGCTGCAGAGCAAGAAATTTTCAGGAGGGCTGGTACTGAGAAAAACTGAGCTCATGTTGCATGGCACCAGCCCTCAACTGCCTCAGTACCTTTTGTTACTGAGGAAGTGCAGCTTAACATAACTAGTATTTATGCAGTTCACTTAAGGGCATAAGATAGCCCTGGTGACCCATGTAAGAAGGGTCAATAAACCAGTAACACAGTGTCTTCACAGCCCAAAGCAAGAACAAGGGTGAAGACCAATAAACAGACTGGAGTGAATCCAGGGGATGGTGGGTGGGTGTATGAATTATTCCTAGAAGGTCAGGAATTACGGTGAGTACTTATGTTTCGTATCATCCAGGAATCAGTCTTCATCACTGATTTACACTAATGGGTCAGAGTATCAAGCTCAGACAAAATTCCTCAGACTAGGGCAGCAGGAGCCAAGGCCTAACTCAGGATAAAAGTGCATTCAGGATAGTCCTGCCAAAGGTGGCATGCTGCCTGGCATGGACATCCAGGGTATAGCGTTTAACAAAAGTGTGCACTGTGCTTCAAACTGCAGCTCTGCAAATATCCCCAACAGGCACAGAGCAAATCTTTGCCAGGAACATGGCAACTGCTGTAGTGGAGTGGGCATGTACCAGACCTGCCAGCTTGACTTGCACTATGGCATAGAACTGGCATAGACAGCGCACAGTCCAGGCAGAAATGCACTTGATTGTAACAGGCTGTCCATTTTGATTGGGATCAAAGGAGACAAACAGCTGTTTGGATTGCCTGAAGTACTTAGTTCTGTCCAGGTAAAACTTAAGGGCCCTCTTAACAGCCAGAGAATGGAGACTGCATTCTCCTTCATTTTGGAAGTTGGCACAGTAGGAAGGCATCACAAGTGGCTGATTCAGATGGAACTTCAACACCACTTTGGGAAGGAACTTAAGGTGTGTGTGGAGAAATGGAAATTACATACCTACTGTAATTCTTGATCTTCTTGGACGAAGTCTCCACCACTCATTCACACTGATGGGATCTACGCCAGAGGCGCTAGGACCCAGCGGGAAGCGAACTTTGCTAGAGGGTGGCGCCAGAGATGGAGCCATGAGGAGTGGCACCACGAGCCTTGGCTCGCATGGCAATGACTATCTCTGCGTCGACCCTCCAACTGCCTCAGTACCTTTTTTTCCGAGGAGGTGCAGCGTAACTAATCCTAGAAAGACAGCCTAACAAAAACCGGACATAAGCTAGTCCAGATGACCTGTATAAGAAGGGTCAAGAAAGAAGGCTTCACAGCCTAAAGATTGAGGGAGTGAAGACCAACAACAGAGGTGAGCTCGGGGGATCGTGGGTGGGCGTGTGAATGAGTGGTGGAGACTTCATCCAAGAAGATCAAGAATTACGGTAGGTACATAATTTCCATATCTTCCTGGACATAAAGTCTCCACCACTCATTCACACTGATGGGAGAGTACAGAGCTAATAATCCCCTGAGAGGGTGGCAGGAAACACCAAGAGCTCACAAATTTAGGACAGAAGTCCGTTAAGGATGGTCCTGCCAAATGAAATATGTTGCCTGGCATGGACATCCAGGGCATAGTGCTTGATGAAAGTATGCACTGAGCTTCAGGTAGCTGCATTGCAAATGTCTGCAATGGGCACATTGTGGATTTCCGCCAGGGATGCCGCAACTGCTCTAGTAGAGTAAGCGTACACTCTTCCCTCCAGCTTAACCTGTGCCATGGAATAACAGTGGCGAAGGCACATCACCAGCCATGCTGTAATGCATCTGATAGCGACAGGTTGACCCAGCCAGGTCTCACTGAAGGAAAGAAACAATTGTTGAGCTTTGCAAATTTGTTTCGTTCTATCTAAATAGAAACGCAGAGCTCTTTTGACATCCCGAGAATGAAGGGAACGTTCTCCTTCATTTTGGAAGTTCTCAAAGTAAGTGGGTAGGACTAAAGGTTGGTTTAGATGGAATTCTGAATCAATCTTAGGGAGAAACTTAGGATGGGTCCTAAGAACTACCTTGTCCTTATGAAACACAGTGTACTGAGGGTCTGTGACCAAGGCATGTATTTCAGAGACCCTGCGGGCCGAGGTAATGGCCACCAGGAAGGCCGTTTTCCAGGTAAGAAATTTCAGATCACAGGTTGCTAGAGGCTCGAAAGGCTTTTGAGTGAGCATGTCTAGCACAAGATTAATGTCCGAGGCTGTGACCAGATGTCTAACAGGAGGTCTGGTATGCAGGATTCCCTTAAGAAACCTCTTAACTACAGGTAACTGAGCCAGAGACAAGGAAAGTACTGGTTCATGATAAGCTGAAATGGAACAAAGGTAAACTTTGACTGTAGAGTATTGTAGACCTGAATTTGAGAGGTCTAAAAGGTACTCTAGAATTCTATTTGGTGGGCAGGAAAAAGGATTCAAAGAGGATTTTGCACACCAGAGAGAGAAACGCTTCGATTTGGCTGCGTAAGTTTTTCTAGTGGCTGGCTTGCGTGCAGCCAAAAGAATATCTGAAACTCTGCGAAAGACATTGAACCTGTTCACTTCTATCTCTTCAGGAGCCAAGCGTGAAGGTGAAGCGATCTCAGATTGGGATGGACCACAGGCTCCTGAGTCATCTGAAGGGGAAGTGCCTTCGGAGGGGTTTCCGACATACTGTTGAGTAACGGAAACCATATTTGTCAAGGCCAGAAGGAAGCAATGAGGATAATTTTGTCCCCCTGGGACATGAACTTGAGAAGTACCCTTTGAATTAGAGGAAGAGGAGGAAAGGTATACAGAAAGCGTTTTGTCCACTGCAGCCTGAATGCAGCCTGACAGAAAATGCCAGGCCCTGGATTTCTGGAGCAGAAGAGAGGCAGTTTTGTGTTGAGTTGGGATGCAAAAAGGTCCAGGTCTGGAGTTCCCCACTCTGTGAATAATGACTGAACTACGGTTGAGTCGCAGGACCATTCGTGAGGATCTGTCTCCGTTCTGCTGAGATGGTCTGCCAGTTCGTTCTGCACTCCCGCAGACAGACCACCTGGATTAGAGTCTTGTACTCCAAGCATCATTCCCACACTCTCATCGCTTCCCAGTATAAGGGGTAAGAGTGTGCACTGCCTTGCTTGTTGATGTAATACATCACTGCTTTGTTGTCCGTTTGAAGGAGAATATTCTTGTGACAGAGAATGTCCTTCAAAGCCTGGACTGCATAAAGGACAGCTCTCATTTCTAGGACATTTATATGAAGCCGGGACTCGTCTTGAGTCCTCGTACCTTGGGTGTGGAGATTCTGGCAGTGAGCTCCCCACCCCATCAGGGACACATCTGTGGTAATGGAGATCTGGTGATCCAGGGGAGCAAATGGATACCCTTTCAGAAGGTTGTCCTCCTGCGACCACCAGGTGAGCGACCTCTTCAGAGGTTCTGTCACCTTGATGAGAAAGGATTGAGGGGAGTGGTTGGGAACCACTGAGTACTGAGCATCCATTGAGAGGTTCTCATGTGGAGGCGAGCTAGGGGTACAGTGAACACTGAGGATGCCATGAGACCCAGCGTCCGCTGAATCGAGATAGCTCGAACTGAGCTGTTCTCGCTGATGTATTGGGTCATCTGTAGGATATTGTTCCTCCTGTCCTCTGGAAGAAAGGCTTTCACACAGGAGGTGTCCAGAAGAGTTCCTATAAAAAGAAGCTTCTGGGAAGGCTGCAACTGTGATTTCTTGAGAGTTAGCAGAACTCCCATGGATGTGAGAAAGTCTGAGGCCATGGATACGGCGTCAAGAGTTCCTTGCCTGGAAGGACATGCTAGAAGCCAGTCGTCCAGATACGGGAACACTTGTATTCTGATCTTTCTGAGGTGCGCTGCGAGAATTGCACAACACTTTGTAAAAACTCACGGCGCCGAGGACAGTCCAAAGGGCAGGACTCTGAACTGATAATGTTGGCCCAAAGCCACGAACCTTAGGTATCTGTGATGCTTTGGGTGAATAGCAATATGTTGGTAAGCATCCTGCATGTCCAGGGAGGCTAACCAGTCGTGCTGATGAAGCAATGGTAACAGGGTTCCTAGCGATGTCATTTTGAACTTTTTCTTGGGAAGAAATTTGTTCAGTTTTCTGAGGTCCAAAATGGGGCACATGCCCCCGGTTTTCTTTGGAACTAGAAAGTAATGGGAGTAGAATACTGTGTTCTGTTGATCCAGTGGAACTATTTCTACTGCCCTGTTGTTGAGAAGGCCTTGTATCTCAGAAGCGAGACGTTCTGACTGAAGTACTGAGAGCCTGGGCTGCTGTTTGGGGAGACGATCTGGAGTGGTCTCTGAAAGATTGAGGGAATACCCCTTGTGGATTATCTGGAGGACCCATTTGTCCGATGTTATGGACTTCCACCGGTTGTAGAATTGAGTCAGACGACCTCCCACTGCTGAGGAAGAGTCCCCCTCTGGCAGCTGAGGCGGGACTTGGGCCAGAAACTCAGAAGGCGGACTGGGTGCTTTGGGCCCTTGTGCTTTCTGTTGCATTTTCTTTTGAGGCTGGGGGGCTTGGCTTTTATTAAAACCTCCCCTGCCTTTGCCTCGAAAGGACTGACGGCTGTGAAACTGACACTTATTAACACCCCCCCCCCCGAGAGGGGGCGGGAGCAGGTCGAGCCAGTTTAATGGCAGACCTGGTCTTTTGTGTGGCCTCTAGAGCTTGTTCTACTTGAGGACCGAAGAGATACACACCATCGAAGGGTAATGCCATGACCCGTTGCTGGGCATCATTCGTGAAGCCTGAAGTGTGCAGCCAGGAATGACGGCGAGTACAAATGCCCGCTGCTGCTGTTCGGGAGGCAGTATCGAAAGCGTCCATAGCTGCTTTAACCTGTTGGTTATTGGACTTGATACCCCTGGTTATGGTTTGAAGAAGCTCTGAATTAATGTCTGACTTCGGTAGAGCTTCAACCATTTTTTTGAGCGAATGCCAAAGAATATACTCATATTGAGAGAAATAGCCCTGGTAGCTGGCAATACGCATACCTAGGGTGGATGCAGCAAAGACTCTCTTACCTAAAGTATCTATCTTACGAGATTCTTTACTTATAGGTCGGGCTGTAGTAGACTGAGGGAGGACGACCTTATCATTCTCTGCCAAGACTACAATAGGGTCCGCAAAGGCTTGGGAGGCCAAAATGGGTCGATCCTTGGGAGCAGCATACTTTCTGTCTATGGACTTAGCCACAGAAGGAATGAGAGCAGGATTATTCCATACCATTTGAGAAAGCGTCTCAAAGGAAGGCTGTGCTGGGGGAGTTAAATCCATAGGGATGTCCGGGACATGAAGGTATTGGAGTCTTAAAAGCTTCCCAGGATCGATATCTGTAGTCTGGAGAGAAAGATCGGAATTCAAATTTTTCAGCACAGACTTAAATGACAGGTCCTTGACCACAGGCTCTGCAATAGGATTAGATCCTGTTCCTTCCATGTCATCACCCAGCCTAAGGTCTGGGTCAGGCTCGATATCATCTCCTGACAGCCCAGGAGGAACTGTATGGACAGGAAAGGAGTGAAAATCAGAAGGAAAATAGGAAGGAAAGGGGTTTGGAGATGAGAAGCCCTGAAGACTGGAAGACATCACACCAAGCCTCGGCACTGAAGAGGAGCACGGCGCCACGTGACCCAGCACAGCGCACGGCGCTGACAAGCCCAACGGCATCGAGGATGGCGCCAACAGGCCACACGGTACCGACAGGCCACTTGGCACAGAGGACAGTGCCAACAGGTGCACCGATGCTGAGAACGACGCCAAGCGACCCATCGACACCGATGGCGCTGAAACCAATGCAGGGCTCCGAAAAGAAAGATCTGAGGAAAAAGGAGGAAAAATACCAGGAGATAGAGGCATCGGTGTGGCCCCCTGTGCAGCAGCCATGTGAGGGGGGAAAACACCTGAGCATGGAGTCGACAGCACCAAAGAAGGCACTGCACGACTAGGGAGGCCCAAGCACCCTATCTGATCTCCCGAAGGGTCCGAAGGCCCCTGAGTGACCAGGCCAGGCAGCTGGACCAACCACCGAGCCCACTGCTTCATCAGAGCGGCCCACTGATGAAACTGCTCATCTGAAGCCCTACCAGAAGGCGGAGAAGGGCTCCGATGCCGAAGAGGTCGGTGACCGGAAACAGACACCGGTGACTCTGGAGGAGGAGACCAGCAACTGACTCCAATGACCGACCATCAACGTGCAGACATATCAGAGGGTGACCTCGAATGATGCCTTCTCTTTTTTGACCTGTGGGACGAGGAGCTCGAGGCGAGCAGTGCCGAGAATGTGACTGTTTTCTTTTATGCTTCCAGGGGGACCACCACTCCCCTTGGGCATTGGACCGTCCATTGTCAGACCCCCCTCCGGAGAGGGTGGCGGACTGGACCCAGCCCAGCTGACTGAACAGCTTTCATATAAAGTCTCCCTACCGTCACCTGACCCGCTCATGGTCAACTCCGTCAGTGTAGGCTGAGACTTCTTTCTTGTAATAAGAATAAATTATAGTAAGCAGTACTTATTTGAGAAATACTATAAGAAATAAACTGAAAACTATGCTGCAGTTTGAAGTTTGACTCCCGGAGGGCGAGCAACGTCATCACTGTAGCGCACTCGATGGCAGGAAAAAAGGAACTGAGGTGGTTGGAGGGTTGACACCGAGATAGTCATTGCCACGTGAGCCTATGCTCGCAGCGCCGCTCCTCGCAGCTCCATCTCTGGCACCGACCCTCTAGCAAAAAGGTTTGCTCCTGCTGGGTCCTAGCTCTGGTGTAGATCCCATCAGTGTGAATGAGTGGTGGAGGCTTTATGTCCAGGAAGATCTACCTTGTCCTTGTAGAAAACTGTATATGGGGGATCAGTGACCAGGGCATGGATTTCAGACATTCTGTGAGCAGAAGTGATGGCTACTGGAAAAGCTGCTTTCTGAGCTAACAGCTTCAGCTCACATGTTGCAAGGCATTCAAAAGGCTTGCAGGTCAGGATACCCAGCACAAGACTGATATGCCAGGCAGCCACCAGCTTCCCGTTGGGAGGCCTTGTGTGTAAAATGCCTGAAGGAACCTCTTAAAGAGTGGCAGCTGTGTCAGGTAGAGGGTACTGATGGGCTTGTGGTATGCAGAAACAGCATACAAGTGGAACTTAACTGTGGAATACTGTAAGCCAGCATCAGAAAGGTCCAGCAAGTACTCCAGAACCTGGTCAAGTGGGCATCCAAAGGGATCTATGTGGGTTTTGGAGCACCAGGTGGAAAATCTTTTCCATTTGGCTATGTAAGTCTTCCTAGTGGAAGGTTTACAGACAGCTAAAATATTTCAGAGGCCCTATGAGATACCTTGTACCTGCTCATGTCTATCTCTTTAGGAGCCAGGCTTTAAGGTGAAGGGAGAACAGGTTGGGATGGACCAGGCGACCTTGAGTTGGTAAGTCCATCCTGAGTGGAAGGATCCTCAGTTTGATGACTGATAGTCTGTTCAACAGAAGAAACCATATCTATCAAGGCCAGCAGGTGGTGATCAGCATCATCTTGCCTCCACTGCACCTCCAGTTTAAGCAACACCCTCTGCACTAAGGGGACTGGAGGGAATGCATACAGAAAAATATTTTGCTGTTGCAGTCTGAATGCATTCTGACAAAAAACGCCTTGTCCTGGATTTCTGCAGCAGAACTGAGGCAGTTTGGCACTGAGTGGAGATGCAAAAGGGTCCACATCTGTGATACCCCACTCATCGAATAGCGATCTCACAACATCTGGAACTAGTGACCACATGTGAAGATCTGCCTCTGTTTGGCTGAGCGCATCTGCCAGGGTGTTCTGTACTCATGGCAGATAAATGGCTTAGCGCAGGATCCCCTGCTGGCAACATTCCCACACTCTCATTGCTTCTCTGCAGAGAATACAAGAGTGTGCTCCTCTTTGTTTGTTGATGTAATTTATCATAGACTTGTTGTCTGTCTGGAGGAGGACTGTTTCATGGCTGACGAGATCCACTAGGGCTCGCAGGCCATACAAAACTGCTCACATCTCCAACACAACGATGAGAAGATAAGTCTCTGATGAGTCTCACACCTTGTGTTTGGAGGCTTTGACAGTGGGCCCCTATACAGACTGGAAGGTATCCATTGTGAGAGTCACCTGAGGCTCTGGCTGGGAGAAGGGAAAGCCCTGGATGAGACTGTCCTCCATTGACCACCATGTGAGTAACTGAACCAAGGGCTTGACCACCCAAATGGGGTAGGTATGAGGATGTGATGCTTGTGACCATGTGCAATGCGCATCCATCGAGTCGTTCTCACGTGAAACTGTACCAGGGGCACTGTGAACACTGAGGAGGCTATCATGCCCAGTGTGTGTTTCATGGAGTGGGCTTGAACAGATCTCCACTTCATTATGTAGTATGCCACCTACAGGATCATCTGCACTCTGCCATCTGGAAGGAAGGCATGGCCCTTGGTCGTATCCAGAAGAGGTCCTATGAATAGCAACTGCTATGAGGGTGGGGCTGAGACTTCTCCACATTCAGCAGAACCCCCATGGAGGTAAGGAACTGACAGGCATATCGTTTCCTGCCTGGATGGACTGGCTATTAGCCAATCATCCAGGTAAAGACAAACCTGGAATCTTGATTTTCTTAGGTACTGCAAAGCACTCTAAAAAGACTTGAGGCACCGAGGAGTGCCCAAAAGGCAAGACTCTGAACTGGTAATGCTGCCCCAGCACAACCAATTGAAGGTATCTGTGATGGCAGGTGTGTGCCAATGTGTGCTGGTATGCATCCTGCATACCCAGGGTCGGTAACCAATCCTGAGGTTTCAGGAAGGGAAACAGAGACCCCAAACATATAATTTTGAATTTATCTCAATCCATAAACTTGTTCAGTTTTCTGAGGTCAAGAATGGGGCACAAGCCTCTGATTTCTTTGGATCTAGGCAGTAGTGAGAGTAGAAGCCTGTATTTTGTTCTGACTCTGCCCTGTTGCTCAGAATACCTGCAACGTCCTGTACCAAAAGCTCTGACATATGGGCTGATGGCCTTCTGGGTGGAGAGTCCAGAGGGACTTCTGTGAAGTCCAGGGAATATCCCTCCCAGATGATCCTGAGGACCCACATGCCCACCACAATGGACACCCACTTACAGTAAAAGTAATAATCCCTCTAATGTGCATAATATCAAGTGTTGTCTTCTGACAAACTAAACTTCATTTCCTTTTAACCAAGAAAAATTCAATCTGTAACGCTTATTTGTAAATACTTTTTCTTACTGCAAAACTTCCTGCAGCTAAGTGTGCTTACATTCTTTACTTTTATGTTTATCAGAAGGCAACACTTGATATTATGCACAGTAGAGGGATTATTATATATACAATAATACATGATGGGAGTGTTAATGAGAATTTAATGCACACCTGAGGTGTGGGATGCTACATAAACCCCGAGGGCAAAGCCCAAGGGGTTTATCAAAGCATCCCACACTGAGGGTGTGCATTAAATTCGAGGTCAGCACTCACCCCCCATGTATTGTTTTGTGTAATTGCTGGGGGACGTTTTTCTCCAACCCAATATCTCCGGGGAACAGGAAATTTCAATAAGAGAGTCAGAAGAGCCCCAGTCGGCAGCTTGTGAACACAGCAAAAAAGAAATCAGTTTAAATGGCAGAAGTTATAAATGAAAAGAAACCTTTTTAAAAACTTGCCCTTTATTTTGTTTTATGTTTGAAGTGTTTTTGTTGCTTCGGTCCCCACTGCCGATGCATTATTATAATGAACTCCCAGGTCAGAGTTCAATGTGGTTCGTGGGGATACAAGTTGAAAGTGCTGTATCGGGAATTAGGCTATCTTTTCTAAAAGTCCCTGGTGCTGTGTTAAAAGGTTAATCTGGGTCAGATTTATTTATTTTTTACTGTTGTTCCACCAGTTTTTGCGGTCGTTCCCTGCATTGCCAAATGGTGTGATGGCAGCTGTTAGAGGGCAGTGAGTGAGCTGGGCCGAGGAGAAGCTGGCACGTGTTCGCCGTTATAACCCAAGGGTTATAATGGCGAATTATAACCAGCTTTTATTATGTGAAAAAACAGATCCCAGTTATTACAATAAAATACACTGTTGTACTTTAGGGACAGTCATATACAGTACATCCTCTGAAATTGTGATAAAGGACAGACTAAAAAATCAGACTTCCTCAGTGAAGAATTATTGAGTATAAGTGTGGGAATAGTATTTATTACAAAATAATCTCTGATTTTACAGAACATTATTATTTCATTCCAATAATTTTTTTTTTAATTTAATTTATAGGTTTTGGAATATTGAGAACTATACAGAAGGAATCTGGAAAAAGCCACTAAGTGCAACAGTAATTAGGTATACTGGAAAATGAATTCGCTACAATTTGTTTTTAAAAAGTACAGTTGTGTACCTACCATAACGGTAGATCTTCGAGAGGATCTCTTGTAGCAGGTAATACTCCTGGGTCCTCACCAGAGGACACTCTTCTGCATAGCAGCTTCTTCCAGCAATCTTTGCCTAGGGGCCGCCCACACAAATTACATCATCATCCTGTGACTATAAAGGTGTGGGCAGCCCCAGGTATCCTCAGTTCCTGCTGGCTTTAGCTTGTTAAGTGAGAATCAAGGGAGAACTGAGGTACCCTAGATGCCCCCAACCTCTTTCCCCTTATTTTTTGGAACAAAGAATAGCTCTATTAGAGATGGAGGGGGAAGGAGGAAGGGAGGGATCGTACCTGCTGCAAGAGATCCTCTCGAAGATCTACCATTACAGTAGGTACACAACTGTACTATCTTCCTCGAGGGTATCTCTTGCAGTAGGTAATACTCTTGGGATGATTCCCAAGCAGTAAGTCCCATGAAGGGTGGAAAGGAACTTATGAAAGGAGATCTTGTAGGACTGCTCATCCAAAGGCCATCCTACGTCGCAAAGCAACATCTAGATTGTACTGCTTTGTGAAGGTATATATTGTAGACCAGGTGGCTGCATTGCATATGTCTGTAATGGACACACCTCTGAAGCAAGCCACAGTAGTGGCCATCGCACTTGTAGAGTGCGCATGGACTGGACCTGTAATGGTTTATTATACTTTTTGTAACAGAATGTTATTTAGTGAGCCAGCCAGTGGGAAAGGGTTTGCTTAATGATTGGAAAACCTTCCCTGGACTGGGCAAAGGAAACAAACAGTTAAGGTGTTTTCCTGAATGGCGTGGTGAGATATATGTAGTATCTAAGACTACGGCACACATCTAACGTATGTAGAAGGGATTCCCCCAGGTTTGTGTATTCGGGGAAAAACACTGGTAGGTCTATAGATTGGTTTAAAGTATGTTCTGAGACCACTTTGGGTAAGAAGGAGGGATTGGTACATAAGGATACTCTGTCCTTATGGAAGATCATCTAAGGTTCCTTACATATTAAGGCTTGTAGCTCAGAAATAAGATGGGCTGAGGTCACAGCTACAAGAAATAACATTTTCCAGGCCAGGAAGTAGAGATTACAGGTAGCCGCAGGCTCAAAGGGTTCGAAAGTCAATTTTTCCAGTAGGAAATTTAAATCCCACAAAGGAGCTGGCCTCTGAACAAGAGGTTTGAGATGCAGCATACCTTTAAGAAACATCTCTGCGAGATGGTGTTGGTAAATTAATCTTCCTTCCAAGGGTTCATGAAAGGCTGAAATAGAGGCCAGACAAACTTTGATAGAGGAATAGCTCAAGCCTGATGAGATGAGCGATGATAAGTCTATGACCATAGTCAAAGGACATGAAAAAGGGTCCAAAGACTTAGAGGAAGCCCAACTGGAGAAATGCTTCCATTTGGCATTGTATGTTTGCCTGGAGGATGTTTTAAGGGAAGCCAGTAGATTATTAGCCACTGGAGAGCAAACCTTGAGCCGGGCTATGAAAGCGTCTCCAGGAGACAGGCATGAAGGTGTAGGGATTTCAGGTTGGGGTGGAGTAGAATGCCCCAATCCTGTGTCAAGCGGTCCGGTCTGATGGGCAGCATAGGAGGGGTTCCACAACAGATAATTGTTGTAGGAGTGGATACTAGACTTGACGAGGTCACAGAGGGGCTACAATAATCATGGTGGCTGGTTCCAGCTGTAGTTTCAGTAGAGTTCGTAGTAGGAGAGGGATGGGGGGAAGATACAAGAAGAGTATTGTCCATGGCTGGGACAGGGCATCAATAGATCGTCCCTCTGTGTTCATGTCATTTGTCGATGGAAGAGGAAATGGAAGAAAAAAAGTTTCCAGTTCACGTTCTCGTCGATGGACTGCTACATGGAGAGGATAAATGCTGCGTCCGAGCTGAAGGCAGTGGGAAAAAGAACTTGAGGATGCCTGGGGCTGCCCACACCTTTATAGTCACAGGAGGATGATGTCATTTGTGTGGGCGGCCCCTAGGCAAAGACTGCTGGAAGAAGCTGCCGTGTGGAAGAGTGCCCTCTGGTAAGGACCCAAGAGTATTTCCTGCTGCAAGAGGTACCCTCGAGGAAGATCTATTATTTCATATTAGATTTGTATGACATAAGTGTAGTCACTAACTATTATATTTGATATTATTGACAGCCAGTATTCTGAGGAAGAGATTAATTGAAATCTCGATACATTGGTTCACTTTTTCAGGCATGGAAATAAAGGTGTGACACAATGTGGAAATAGGTTTGGTCCTGCTTCTTCATTTGTCTTTTGCTATAGATGAAGCAGCTGCTGGAGAGGATATGTACATATTTTTATGGGGGGCAGGCAGCACTTGGAGAGTGTACAGTATGTACAAAATGAAAATTTATGTCTATACTCCTGAGAGATCCATAGAATAAAGCTACATAGATAAATCACAAATAGTAACAGGTGGATTATATATTTACATACTAAAATATTCACCCAATCACGGTCAAACGGTAAGTATCCAGTCACTGATGAAATGCTAATGTTATCCTCTTGTTCCTGAAGCGGATCTGAGGGTGAACTGCCAAAAAAGTTTACTATACATCTCTATGGAGAGCAGAGACTTGAAAGGAGCTCTTTGTTTCAAAGATGTGTGTCAATTAAGCTTGTAAAAATATTTTTTTGTTTTTAAAAGATTATGTAAAACAATAAAAAGACTTTCTACAAACTTAAAAAAAACTCGAAAATGTTGACATTACTGGTTTTCCAAACACATCACTGCAGTGTGAAGTGCAAGTCCATTTATTAAAGCTTGCAGCACGTCTCTGCCATGTAAAGATCGGTGGCAACTACAGAAACTAAAAAGTCACACTTCAGCTCTGTTTTCTGTGTGTTTAATAAAAAAGTGACAGGTAAAAACCAGTATATACTGTGTTCTGTGATTTGTTTCCACTACATCTACACAAGCAGCTCCTGATTGAGACATGTCAGTCTCTGAAATGCACTCTTGTTTTGCTTTTTACAATCTTGGCTTTGAGCTGACTGCCACTGATGTCATTCAAGGACTGATGTCAGTGGCAGCAGCACAAGAGTGTCACGTTGTCAGAATATCTGAACAGTCATCTCGAACTGCACATCTCAATCAGGAGTTGCTTGTGTAGATGTAGTGGAAAAAAAATCACAGAACACAGTATACACTGTTTTTTACATGTCACTTTTTTATTAAACACAGAGAACAAAGCTGAAATGTGACTTTTTAGTTTCTATAGTTACCACTGATTTTAAAGTTGGTAATGCATACAATAAATACAATTTGGGTGCGACAGCACTCAGCCTTCTTTGGGTCTTTGCAAAATGAGATAAATAATTGCTGTCTTCACAGTTAAGTTTCTAATTCTTCATACTTGAGTTTCTAATGATTTTAATCACATGAATATTTTTATAGCTTTACCAGTTTATTCAAATTACAATATGCAGGTATATACAGGTTACTCACCTGTAACAGGAGTTCTAGGAATGGTATATGTTGTTCATCCACACTTATTGGCAGGTTCCTTGCCGCTTTAAATCTTGCCGGAAGGTCTTCAAGCTGGCTCCTCCCACCCACCCGGGTGGTAAAACTCTCGGCTCCGCCCCATGACGCCAGATCTGGCCCGCTGGAAGCTCAGGTTGTGCGTCGAGCCGGGAGGTCGAGTATGTGGATGAACAACATATACCATTCCTAGAACTCCTGTTACAGGTGAGTAACCTGTATTTAGGGACATGGATATGTTGTTCATCCACACTTATTGGCAGACTCCTAGCAGTTCTCCGGGAGGAGGGAGGCAAGGCTACACCCCTGATACTTACTTGGGAAATAAAGACTGGAGAACCGAGGCCCCAAAACCAGCATCCCGGCGTGCCTCAAGGTCAATGTGGTAATGGGTAATAAAGGTGTGTGCTGACTTCCAGGTAGCAGCCCTGCAGATTTCCTGGATACGAACGTCCCTGGAAGCAGACACCAATGCAGCAGTATGACGGGTAGAATGAGCTCTTATCCCTCTGGGAGGCTCCATGCCCGCCAACTTATAGCAGCGATCTATGCAGGAGGTGACCCACCTGCCTATCGTCTGCTTGGCTGCAGGTCTGCCAGGTGCGGCTTCAGCGTAGGTGACAAACAGCTGGCGAACCTCTCCCTGAATTTCAGCCATGCGCTCCTTATAATAAGCGAGCGCCCTTCTAGGGTCCAGAGTATGGAGCTCATATTCGGCCTCCGAGGTGTGATTGGGGTAGAATACTGGCAGAGTCAGCACCTGGTTAAGGTGAAACTCCAACACCACCTTCGAAGGAATTTCGTGGGGCGCAGGACAACCTTGTCCCTGTGGAAGACCAGGTAAGGAGACTGATGCAAAGCGCCTGGAGCTCTCCCATCCTTCTGGCTGATGTGATAGCCACCAAGAAGGCGGTTCTTCCACGACAGGTGAGAGAGATCACACTGTGCATTGGTTCGAATGGCTTGCCCATGAGCTTTGCCAGTACCAGCAGTAAATCCCACAGAGGTGGAGGTTCTTGCACGGAGGAAATGTGATCAAGCGCTTGACGCCCGACCACCTTTCCTGCGCCACCGACTGCTTCCGGCCCGCGCCGGTAAGCAGAGATGGCTGCCAGGTGCACCTTTAGGGTCGTCGACCTAAGCCCTTGACTAGAAAGGGACCATAAATAGTCCAAAATGCTTGCCACAGAACAGGAGGAAGGGTCCAAGCCCTTGCCCTGACACCAAATGGAGAATCTCTTCCATTTGAAGGCATAGCATTTTCTGGTCGACTCCTTACGGGACACCTCAACAACATTCAGGACCTCGTTGGAAAGACCCAAGGCCTGGAACTCTAGCTGCTCAGGAACCAGGCCGTCAGGTGCAGGGATTGAAGGTCCGGATGGAACACCTTCCCCTGACTGACTGAGAGCAGGTCCGGGCGAGCTGGAAGCTGCCTCGGGAGCCTGAAGCTGAGGCTGAGGAGTTCTGGGTACCAGAACTGGCGGGGCCAGTCTGGGGCTATCAGGATCACCTGCGCCTTGTCCCTCCTTGCTTTGAGAAGCACCTTGTAAATCAAGGGAAATGGGGGAAAGGCGTAGAAGAGGCCCGGGGTCCACAGCCTCGAGAAGGCATCCCCCTGCAACAAGCCCTGCTGAGGGGGGCGGGCATGAAACAGCCTCAGTTTCGCATTCTCCCTGGAGGCAAACAAGTCCACCTGAGGTGTGCCCCAGTGGGAGAACAGATCTTGTACTACCTCCGGCAGGAGAGACCACTCGTGAGATGCAGCCCCTATCCGGCTCAGGGCATCGGCCAGGGTGTTGGAGGCTCCTGCCACATGAATGGCTAGGAGATCCGCCTTCAGGCTGCGCACGAGTGACCAAATGCGGAGAGCTTCCTTGCATAGAAGCATGGAGCGCGTCCCGCCCTGGAGGTTCAGGTTGTACATGGTCATGGTATTGTCCGTCTGGACTCGGATTACTTGACCCCGGAGAAACGGAGCAAAGGTGGTGAGAGCTAGGCGGACCGCTCGGAGCTCCAGCAGGTTGATGTGGCATTGGGACTCCCGCGGGGACCAGAGGCCGTGCACTCGGTGTTCCCCCAGATGGGCATCCCAACCCATCAGAGAGGCATCGGTCGATAGAGAGACTGTCGGCTCGGGGCGGACAAACGGGATGCCCTCCTGCAGATGGAATGGAACGTCCACCACTGGAGAGTGTTCCACATCTCCTGGGTCACTATCACTAGCTGGTCCAAAGGATCGCAGCGTTATGACCACTGGCTGGCCAGCCCCCACTGAAGGGGGCGCATGTGCCAGCGGGCCCAACGGAGCACGCTGGTACAGGCCGCCATGAGACCCAGAAGGCGCAGGAAGTCCCGGGCAGGGCGCGATTGCCCAACCAGAAATGATTGGGCAAAGGAGGTAAGAACCTCGGCCCTGTCCGCCGGGAGCCGTGCTCTGGCTCGAAGAGAGTCGAGCTCTGCCCCGATGAACAGGATCACCTGCTTCGGCTCGAGTTCCGACTTGGCCTCGTTGATGAGAAGGCCAACTCGAGAGCAAACCTGGAGGGCCAGATCTCTGGACCGCTCCACCTCCTGTCTGGAGGAGGCTGCTATCAGCCAATCGTCCAGGTAAGGGTACACCCGGACCCCTCGGCGCCGCAGGAATGCTGTCACCACAGCCATGCATTTGGTGAAGACCCTGGGAGCTGGAGATAAGCAAGGGCATGGCTCGAACTGAGAGGGATCCTCCTCGGTCGGGCGGAGGAATCACGTGACGGACGGATAGGGACGGAAAGAACGCGTCCTGTAGGTCCAGAGAGCAGAACCACACGCCGTGTTCCAGAGATGGTATTACCTGCGCCAGAGTGACCATCCTGAAGGTTCGAGACCTTAGGAACTTGTTCAGGTCGTAGGTCGAGAATGGGGCGCCAGCCCCCCATCCGTTTCGGAACCAGGAAATACCTGGACACGAACCCTGGGTCTGAAGGGGGGTCCTCCACCTCCGTGATCACCTCCTTTTGGAGGAGGAGAGCGATGTCGGCTCGGCGAGCCGCCAGTGAGGCTGCGGACCCCGAGGCCCCCCGAGGTGCGACGGCTCTGAAGGGCGGGGCCTGCTCGAATTCCAGAGGTAGGGCTTTTCCCACCACCTCCAGTACCCATCTGTCTGTGGTAACAGCGGACCAGGCAGAAAGGAAGTGTCTGAGCCGTCCCCCATGGGGAACCAGGGGTGAGGTGACAGGGATGGGGGCGACACCCCTCAGCCCGTCACTGGGCAGGCTTGGAGGAGGGACCGGCCAAGGGACCTCCTGGGCCTTTACCTCCCTGCTTCCTGTTGGAGGAAGCCGACGGCTTGGGCTTGGGATACCAAGGTCGAGCCTGCTGGCCCTGACGTTGCTGGGCCGGGTGCGCCGCGGGCGCAGAAGGACGAAAGGGCTTAGGCTGTGGCTTGCGGCCTTTGTCCTTCTGAGCGGAAGAGACCGAGTCCAAGGTAGCATTGGACTTCTCGATCCTCTGCAGGTGACCTTCCACCCCAGGGCCGAAGAGGTCAGTCCCAAAAAAGGGAACATCCGCCAACTTGTGCTGGGTATCCGAGGTAAAGGTGGATATCCTCAGCCAAGCCCGACGACGCATGGCCACTGCGGCCGCCACAGACCTGGCACATGAGTCCCCGATGTCTAACGCAGTCTGGAGCTGCTGTTTAGCCACTGCCCTGCCCTGGTCCAGCACCTGCCTGACCGTAGTCTGCAGATCTGCGGGAAGATGAGGGACAACCTCATCCAGGGAGCCCAACAGGGCGTGAGAAAAATGTGCCATGAGGACGGCCGAACTGGCCTGACGAAGCCGAGAGAGGACGCAGCATAGACTTTTCGCCCGACATAATCCAATTTCTTGGATTCCTTGTCGGGAGGTTTGTCCACATCCCTGGCGCTTCCGGCACGCCGGAAAACGCTGTCGGTAAACGCCAACCCTCGCCGAGGTGTTCAAAACCGGACAGGGAACCAGTAGGAACCACATACTTCCTGGCCAACCTGGCCGAAGGCACAGGGCAGGAAGCAGGATGCTGCCAAAGTTCCAAGGCCGGACCCACTATGGCTTCGGCCACCAGAAAGGCCTCCGTAGGAGAATCCCCTTGGTCCAGAATCTACATGAGGGGATACCTGGCCTGTTTAGAAACGGGTTCGAGCTTCATCCCGGTGGACTCCGAGATGAGTCGAAGCAACCCTAAGAAGGACGAAGGGCTATCGCTCATTGACTGCCCTCGAGGACTCCAAGTCCATGCGCTTGGAGAAGAGGAGGAACCATCATCGGACTCATAAGAGTCCTCAAAGAGCTGCCTCGGCCTGAGCCACCCTCCACCTGCTGAGGTTTATCGAGTGAGGGTGACAGACAGCCTATGGGCAAAACCCAAAGCCGACCGAGAATTTTTGGCGGAGCCCCAACTAATGGCTGTGGAGGCGAGGTTCCACCAGAATCGGTGGGCAGCTGGAATTGGCCGAACAACCGCCTGAGAACAGGCTGCTCGACTCACAACGCGGGTTGTTTTGGCTGCTCCGGTGACAGCCACTTAATGGCCGGAGAAGACGACTGGGTCGGCTTATTCCCGGTCAAACGGAGCTGTTGCCACATAAGTTCCTCGTACCTCCGACGCAACTTGCGCCGAAGCCTCCCCTCGTCCGAGGAAGAGGAAGAGTGGCGGCGCCGCTTGACGCGATGCCGAGACCAAGACCGCCTATGGCGATGGGATCGGTTGGACCACGAGGATGTCCGAGACCGAGACTGACAGTCTCGACTAGGCCGAGGAAGGCGAGGAGAAGTGTCGGAAGTTGGCACTCCCCTCGGCTCGGACGATCCCACCGAAGGCTCCGGAACCGGACGCACAGACGAGCCGACGGGATCCTCAACTCCCACCGGAGGAACCGGGGAGAGGGGATTCTCAGCTTCTCCAGCCAACAACCCGTCTAACGGGTCGAGAAAAATCTCGACCGCGTCGATGGGAGTCTCGGTAAACTGGCCTGACGGGGACACCGTGAAGCCAGTGGCCGAAGCTGAGGGGTCGACCGAAGTCGACTGTCGACAAGGGGAGGGGGATCTTTCCCGCTCCCAAGAGCGCGACAGAGAGACTTACTTTTGCTCTTTTGGACCTGGAAAAGGTCCGAGAAGTTGGACCCTCACCTTTGGTCGAGAGGGTCAGACAAAGCTCCTTAAAGAAGCCGAGCTACGAGGCACCGAGAGAGAAGGGACAAATGCCGAGCCGAGGTAGAAGCGGCTCAGCGGCGCCTCCTCTCTCGAGGCGATCATCTGCTCTAGCTGATCCACCGAGCCCGCCGCCGGACACCGCCAATCGGGCCTCTTTGATTTCACCGTGGAATTTTTTCTCGGGTGCCCCAGTTGTAATCGCGCATGGCCTCAAGGACTTAGGCCTAAAGGAAGAGCACAAGTCGCAGGCCCGCGGTCGGTCGCTCAAGGCGGCAGCAGACGACGTGAGTGCGGATCCGCCCAGACATCTTCTGCCAGCAAGGGCACCTCCGAAAACCGAGTCGATTGTCCGATCGTAGCGACAGGAGAAGAAGACCAAGTCTTTAGCAAAAACTTTTAATTTCGAACTTTCGAAGAATTAGGAACCAGTCTTAACGCAGCATGTTAAGGAGGAACCTGAGCTTGCGGTAAGGAAGATCTGGCGTCATGGGGAGCCAGAGTTTACCACCGGTGGTGGGTGGGAGGAGCCAGCTTGAAGACCTTCCAGCAAGATTTAAAGCGGCAAGGAACCTGCCAATAAGTGTCGATGAACAACATATCCATGTCCCTAGAAATATGTTTTTATTGGTCTTTCCAGTACTATTGTGATGCCCATAGACACTGAGAACGCTTCCTGAACTTCAAAACATAGAAACATAGACTTTCACGGCAGACAAGGATCGCTTGGCCCACCCAGTCTGCCCATTTCCCTACCTATTGGATAAGCTGCAGATCCTAGTTAACCAACAGCCTACTTCTTCCTAACCCCAACCAGAATTGCCTTATGTCTGTCCCATGCATTCTTGAATTTGCCCACTGTTTTTGACCCCACGACCTCCTCAGGAAGGCTGTTTCATGCGTCCACCACCCTCTCCGTGAAAAAATACTTACTCACATTAACCTTGAGCCGTCCCCCCTCTATCTTCAAATTATGCCCCCTTGTTCTTGCACATCTCTTTCTCTGAAAGATGCTACTCTCCTGGACTTTGTTGATTCCCCTGAGGTACTGTATTTGAAAGTTTCTATCATGTCCCACCTCTCCCTCTTTTCCTCGAGGATATACATATTAAGCTCCTTTAGTCTCTCTTCGTATGGCTTCTGGTGCAGACCCTGCACCATTTTAGTTGCCCTCCTCTGGACTGCCTCCATTCTGTTTATGTCCTTGCAGAGATGGAGTCTCCAGAACTGCACGCAGTACTCCAGATGGGGTCTCACCAACTGTCTGTACAGAAGGATAACAACTTCCTGTATTCTACTGGTGATGCCTCTCCCTATGTATCCCAGTATCCCCCAGCCCTTCTTACTGTCTTCTCACATTGCTTGCCCACCTTTAGGTCATCTGACATGACTACCCCAGGTCCCTTTCCATTTTCGTTGTTGTTAGTCCCCCCCCCCCATTGTGTACTTTTCCCCTGGGTTTTTGTTTTCCAGGTGCATTACTTGCACTTCTTTGCATTGAATCTAAGCTGCCATACTTTTGACCATTCCTCAAACCTTCCCAGGTCCCTTCTTATCCTTTCCACCCCCCTTGTGTATCAATCCTGTTGCAGATCTTTGTGTCGTCTGCAAAGAGGCATTTTTTTCCTTCCAGTCCCTCCACAATGTCATTTATAAAGACATTATAAAGGACCAGACCCAGTACTGAACCCTGCGTTACCCTGCTAGTAACCCCTCTTTCTTCAGAGTGGACTCTGTTTACTATTACCCTCTGTGTCCTGTTGTCCAGCCAATTTTTTACCCAGGCTACCACCTTAGGACCCACTCCCAGGCTGACTAATTTGTTTATTAATCTTTTGTGTGGGACTGCGCCAAATGCCTTGCTAAAGTCTAGGTAGGCCATGTCCTCAGCTCCTCCCTGGTCTACTACTTTGGTCACCCAGTCAAAGAAATCTATTAGATTCGTCTGACATGACCTTCCCACTGTGAATCCATGCTGCCTTGGGTCCTGTGCCCCATTGGCCTCTAGGTACTCAACAATTCTTTCTTTCAGAAGTGAATCCATCATTTTCCCTACCACTGAGGTCAAACTAACAGGTCTGTAGTTTCCTGCCTCTGTTTTGCTCCCACTTTTTTGAAGAGGAATCACATCTGCCCTCCTCCAGTCCTTAGGTAGCACACCATCCTCCCATGATTTGTTAAAAAGGGTAGTCAGTGGTGTCACTAGTTCTCCCCTTGGTTCATTTAGAATTCTGGGGTGAATCCCATCAGGGACCATTGCTCTGTCTGCCTTCAGTTTTAGGAGTTCTTTCAGAACCCTTTCATCTGTGAATGCACTAGTATTGACCCCCCTATCCAGAGTGCTTCTATTGATTGGATTAGATACCTCCCCCTTCTCTTCTTTTGTGAATACTGAGCACAAATATTCATTCAGTATCCCTGCTTTTTCACTGTCACCCTCTGCCCACCGACCCTTCCCTTTATTAAGCCTCACTATCCCTCCCCTGGTCTTTCTTTGCTCCCTTATGTACCTATAAAAGATTTTATCCCCCTTCTTAATTGAGTTGGCTATCTTTTCCTTGGTTTGGGACTTTGCTATTCTGACTGCCTTCCCCACTTCCTTCTGCTTTAACTGGTACAGTTCTCTGTCCTGCTCCTTCTGTGTTTCCTTATACTTCCTGAATGCTATCTTTTTCTCCCTAACCTTCCCCGCCACCTCTTTTGAGAATCATAGTGTTTTTTTTCCTTTGTTTTGATTTTATTTGCTTCACACAAAGGCTTGTTGCCTCTGTGATCGCAGTTTTGATGTTTCCCCATTGTTGCTCCACCCTTTCTTCTTGCCAGTTTGCTAGTGGTTTTCCGAGACACTCTCCCATTTTGACAAAGTCAGCCCTCCTAAAGTCCAGTACCCTCGCTTTTGTATGGCTTGACTCTACGGCTGTGTTTATCGTGAACCACACTGTTTGGTGGTCACTTGTTCCCAGATGGTTACCCACTTCTAAATTTGAGATCCTCTCTCCGTCCCCATCTGAGAGTACCAGGTCTAAGACTGCTCCCTCCCGAGTGGGTTCCAACACTAGCTGTCTGAGGCATGCCCACTGTGGGGCATCGAGAATGACCCTGCTCTTGGATCTGGCTGCAGCAAAGGTGCTCCAGTTAACATCTGGCATATTCAGGTCCTCCATCAATAATATCTCCCCTTTTTCTGCTATTTTAAGGATGCCTTCTATCATTTCCTTCTTTCAGGGCCATGTTCCATGGTGAATACTGTAGTATGTCAGTACATGCAATCCATATTTTTTCCAAGTCAGTAAGATACAGTATAAATTGTTTTGTAAACCTGTCTATCTGAATTTAGTATGCGAGTCACATATGCACCAATCATGGAGCAGCCTGACTTTTCTCACCTGTTTCTGAATTCCTTGAGAATCTTAAAAATGTTTTTTGAACGCTGTCTATATGATACAAAGGGCCATGTTTGTTGCATTTCTCATTATGTAAACTGCCTTTTCAGTCTCTCTCTCCGCTCAGAACACCTTTGCCATTATTTAGGTTTATTTATTTAGTTTTTATTTACCAGGTAGGTGCACTAAACCAAAAATAGTTGCCTATTTTCAGGTACGATTTGGGAGAATACAACAGAAGTGGTCTCTACACTCAAGATTTGTAAGCACTTATTCTAAGAAATTTTTTTGCAATGAGCTCCAGAATAAAAAGTACAGCCAGAAACACCCCCACTCCAGTTATTTGTCTTGCTTCCCCTCGCATGAAGTAAAACAAAATATAGGTCAGCTACAGTCAACGTCATATAATGCAACATAATTTGTACAAAGCATAAAATGTATTTTTCTCATATAGGGGTATATTCACTAATGCGTGGATTGCCTACGCGTTGTGTATCTGAGTCACATAGGCAACCCTATGTAAGAATGCCGCACTGTGAGGCTCCAGTGGCCCCCCAGTGGCATTCACTATGGGTGTGCAAGCCCCCTGCGCACATGATCCCCAGCTGTCTGTGCAGCTATGCACCACGGGGGTCTGGAGGCGTATTTACCATCCATGCCATTCACTAAGGCGCTGAGTGCAGGTCCTGTGGGATGCAAGTTGTGTTAGCACTAACTCTGCCGTAACTTGTATATGCCCCCCCCAATGGATACCCACTGGCTGCGGGGGCCGTAGGAACCCCCCTGCACACTGCTGATCCAGCCCACTGGGCTGCCAGGGAGGGCTGGGGGCAGCCATTCGGGTATTTGTCCATCAGAGTCCAACTGCTGGGGACCCCACTTCCCAGGAACCCCTGTACATATGCAGCAGGGAGTCAACTTTGGGACCAGGATGGGCATCTAACTGGATGCCCATCTGTGTCCTGCAATCCACCCTTGCGCAGCTGTGCACCACCCCTCTGCACAGCTATGCACTGGGGGGCAGGGGAGTAAACAGGTGGCTGGTGATGGGGAATACTGGCCAGTGCGTACCCAATCTGTGGTGTGGAGATGCGTGGGCTCTGTTTGCGTGAATGGCGCATATATCACACACATTAGTGAACAGACCCGTGAGGTCTGATTCTATAAGGGGGCTTAGACTGATGCAAGCTGTGGCAAACGGCAACTTGCATCAATACCAGCTGCACCAGGGCCACTGCACCCGATTCTCTATCAGGCAGGGTCCCGGCGGAAAAGTCCCTTGGGCTACGGCAACCCTGGCAGTGCGCCAAACATGCAGCACATCTGGAGGGTTGCCACAAGATGTGGAGCTGCCGTGTGTCAATCTAGGACACCATCGGCCCCTCCCAAGCCCTGATCCCCCATTAATACAACTGAAGTTGTCCCTGGTGGTCTAGTGGACCGCCCCAGCCCTGATCCCCCATTAATATATGTTAAATGTCCCTGGTGGTCTAGAGGACTGCCCCAGCCCTGATGTCCCCTAGAAATAGTACTTAGTATAATTTCCTGATGGTCTAGTGCACACTCCGATCCTTGATACCCGATTAGCTCCATATAAATAAATAGTAAAATAAACCCCTTCCCTGGTGGACTAGCAGACCCCCATCCCCGATGTCCCAAGATATAATTATATATTACAATTTCCTGGTGGTCTAGTGGACCCCCCCCCCCCGATCTCCGATGTCCCCAAGAAATACTTATGTATTATTATTCCCTGGTGATCTAGCACCCCAAGCCCTGATCCCCCAATATGCCATATTATCACATCATTGGTGGTACAGTGGACCCCCCACCCAAGCAGGCTGTGTCCCACCACCCCACTCCCTTCCCATCTGCAAACTGAGCCAGTGACTGGCACAGCCCACCACTCACCACCATGGCCAGCCACCGAGTGAGCTCTCACTGAGCGCTGTACTGTATTCAATATGCATTCATTGATTGACAGTGAGCGAGTAAAAGATCTGCAATATGGATCTGTAAACATATCAAGAGCCCCTTGACAGTGTCCCTTTGATGGCTCTGTGGTTCAGCATATACTCTTAGAGTGTTTAAAATTCAGTAGTCTAAGGTACAAATATATATCACCCATTATTAAGGAGTTTAGACATCTCCCTTTGGTATACTGATAGAAATATGTATTATAAGGAATTGCTTGGCTACATGCTATTCTCCTCCTGTCAAAAGGGTATATTTGGAGTGGACTCTTTTGCACATTTGGCACTTTGCGTCATTAAAAATAGTAACTAATGTAGTTACATTATGCTGCCTAAAAGTGATATTTATATGTAGAATTATTGTATCTCTGATGGATCTAAATTGTATTTGTAACTTTTTAAGTGTTATTTACGAGTGTGATAACCATTGGTTTTATACATTTTCTGAAATAAAGTAATCCGAATCTGAAATCTGAATTATGACTGTTGAACCAATTATTACTACCATTGTCACACTGTTTCAAATGTCATTTTTTTGTACTTAACGTATCAAGTGAATGCCATTTAGTAAGCAATAACCCACGACAGGGTGTGTGGTTACTGGAGATTAAGCAACACTCTGGGTGCGTTGTGAGGCACGAGGTGAAGCCAAGTGTCCTCACAGCACCCAGGGTGTTGATTCATCCCCAGTAACCACACACCCTGGAGTGGGTTATTTTGCTTATAACATGGGATTAATGAAGTGTGAAAAATACATTATTTGCTATAAAATTGTTCAAATCTTGCAATATCCTTCCACTTAATAAAGTTGTACTTTTGTAAAACATCGTGCCTGCCTGTTTCTTACTATGTTCTGATAGAATTATAGCATGGTTCTGATGTACTGTCCAATAATGACTAAGTACAATTTATACTGAAAGTCATACAGTACCTCCGTATCAACTGCTAACCTCGCTTGATAGGGAGACATGGAACATATCTCCGTATCTGATAGGGAAGAGATGGAACAGCATGTATTAATTAATTATCTAAACATTAATTAGACATTCTAGTAGAACAATACTGAACTGTGTATTAACGGATTGTTATAAAAAATATAACTGTGCATTTATATGCATCGCGAAGAAATGCGTATTTCAAATTTACACGGACAGTGTTGCCGTGGGATATATGTGCTCCAGTGAAATGCCAACTCTGGAAACAGCACTTGTGCATATCATTCCTTTGGTGGAAAAATAAAAATATGCCACAGCAATGTGAAATATATTTGCACAGCACAGTACACTGCATAACTACTGCATCAGACACGTGTCCCAGTTGCATTGCTCACTGTGCGGCCTGCAGCACCTGCATCTCGTTCCCTCTCTCTGCCAGCTCTGACAAGTGCTCTCCCACACACGTTGAAGAAGGCTGCTTGCTCTGAAAGGGGGAGGGGATGCCTGTCATTAAGGTGCACTGTATGAGTGTATGACAACTTCACAGAGGACGTCACTCCAGAAAACACTCCAGTGGCATTTGTAATGCATGTCTTGTGCTAGGAAGAGATTCTCTGCTGCCGGAGGCTTCACTGTCTAGCCCGATAAGTGCAGATCCATGGGGCGGAGATGGGAAGGACCAGGACATAAACTGCAGGATGACACTTTAACAAAATAGGGTAAGAGAAAAGCGGAACACAAGGTTAGCAACACTGTCACTCGTATACTGTGTCGCTCTTTACAAAATGGGCTATGAGAACACAGAAATCCAAGGTAAGCAAAACTATCTCTGCATAGCGATTGATTTTAATGGCTGCTGTTTGAAACTCATTCTCCCCACACATAATGAGTGTGGACAAGTTCAGGCTTTGAATGACAGGGTTGAGTAGTGATTTGTTTCAAAACCTACTCACCCTCACTGTGTGTATAACATAGATTAATGTATCCCCATGTGACAAGTCACATTCAATTAGAAAACTGAAGCAGGCATTCCCATGTTATAACTGTATGTTGTTGAAAATGTGTTGACCCGGTAAGCCCACTGGGCCTAGAAGTCCCTTTTTCAGGGGCGACTGTGGTGGTGGTTGGGGGGGGGGGGATACAGATGGTAAGCAAATGAGATTGAACCAGATTAAGCAGCTGATGGTACTTTTTAGTGAATGAGGGAAATTTGGCCAGGACACCAGGGAAATTCCCCTACTCTTTTCAATAAGTGCCATGGGATCTTTAACATCCACCTGAACTACCACCAATCCAGGCAGATGGGGCCTTGGTTTAACACCTCATCCTAAAGACGGCACCTCAGAAGTGCAGCATCCCCCTCATGCTGCGGTAACTTATCCATGGTCAATCATGAAAAAGGAATGTAAGTCTCAGACAGCCTACCTGGTTATCAAACTCCAATAAATAGAAAAATAGACAATGACGGCAGAAAAAGACCAATGGTCCATTCAATCTGCCCGAGTTTCCTATTTAGCCCTAAATAAATAATGTAACGTATTAGTTCATTACCTAATGAACTAATGCATTAAGTCATTAGTTAATTAAGTAATCCGAAGACCGGCCTGGTGGCGCTGAAGTTTGAGGTGCTGGACGTCACACCTCGCTCCATGCCAGTGACCCGGGTTCGGGAATGAGCCCGGATCATCGGGGGTCAGCAGGGGAGGACTAGGATTGTGCATCCGACGACAGCTCTCCTAGTCCTGGGGAAATGGGGTGGGTGCACATCACGCTAGAGTGGACCCTGTGGAGGCCCGGAGGTACTGCAGAAGCGCAGGTGCCAAATACTGGCAGGGGGCACGGCAGGCGATCTACTGCATAGTCACGCAGATGTCGTGCATGTCCGTTGCTCCATGGGGGAATAGAACAGGAAAATGGCAGCACTAGTCCATGGCAGCTTGATGGCGGCAAGCTTCACCGGCCGATGATGCCTGGATGGCGTGTGTTGATACTGGATCCTCGCCGGGTGCGGAGGTGTTAGGGGGAACCTCCTTCAATGGTGTAGTTGCCTCTGACAGCTGGGCACGGCAGCTTCGGGGTCAGCGATGGCTGGATATAAGCAGGACAGTGGCTGCAGGTAAGAAACCATTACATGATAAAAAAAAAATTAAGTAATCCGTAACATTATGTGACTGTTGTGTTAAACAGTTTCTGCTTCAGCTATGGCAATTTGTATGGTTCAAATCCCATAAAGTGCTTTATCAATATTTCAATGAATTCTATATCAATACAGCACACTGTGTGATTTTTATAAAAAGTCAAACAAATTGCAGTACCAACATTTAACACAGTTTTGTTAGACGGTGACTGGCGAAGGGTTGCACATTGATGAAAGTTGCCGGCACAGTTGGATAGCAATGGTTCCATTCAGCAGAGGGTGATACACTGATGAAAGCTGCTGACATGATAGGATTACTCCAGTCCACCTCAGCAAAGGAGGCTAAATCAATGAAAGCCACTGGCACGCGGAGATTGCTCCACTTGTATTTAGTCCGCACAGTCCCTCTCAGCGCTGATGCAAGCCATGCTAGAGAGGGACCATACATCTGCAGATGGTCGGCCACTTGGTATCGTTTGTGGCGATGTTAGGCTGGGTACAAAAGATAGCTGCACTTTACATGTATTGTAAGTAGATGTACACGTTTTATAAAATTGTTTTTGCATGGCACCCGGGGATTCACAGATCATTCCTTTTCTAGGATTCGCACTTGAAGTGCAAGTTCTGAGTGTTGTTTTACAATTGCTGAATCTGCCTCAGGAAATACTATTATTTTATTTAGCTTTTGTTAACCAGGTAAGCACACTAGACAGTCAACTGTACTGTATACCATTGTTTACCAAATAAGACCACCAGTGCAATTTTGTGATCGAGGTGCCGACTGTCTCTGTTAGAATAGAGTGAGGGGCGCAGCCTGTCCACACGGTTGCTTACGTTGCTCATTCTGATCAGCATCCCCAACTTTCCAGGGGACCCCAGAGTGGTGTAGTGATTGATTAACCATGTTACAGCAAGTGTCTACATGCCAGCCATTGTGCCGGCAAAACATAAGCATTCACACGGCTCCAGTGCAAATGTGACTGTAAAAAATGGACTTTAAATTAAAGCTGCTGGTTGGGCAGGATGGGCTGGCTCGGGTCCCCAGTAAAGGGGGACATATTAGTAAAAGTCGCCAACATGGGGAGATGGCTCTGGTCCCCCTCATCAGAGTGCAGCACATTTATGAAAGCCACCAGCACAGCTGGATGTTGTAGCAGAAGGGGTCACTTAAAGCCACCAGCAGGGTGGGATGGCTCCAGTCCCCCTCAGCAGAGGGAGACACTTAGATTAAAGCTGCTCTGCAGGGCGGGATGTCATCTGACCACTTCAGCGTAGGGGGATGATTACATTAAAGTCACTGGGAAGGTAGGATGTCTAGTTGCTCCTATCCTCAGGAGAAGATGAGGCAGTGTTTTTGAGAAAGAATCACATAAAAAAAAATGCTTGTTGGTGTGTTATCCATGGGAGCAAGTGAAACAATGGGACCAAGGATAGATCGCATTAAAAAGATTACAAAAATAATGGAGATTCAATACTTGTACAACAGCAGTTTAGCTAGCAAACTAAATAAGCAAGAAGGGATTACAGGTGTGCATTATGTAAGAAATAAAACACGACAGGGCAACGATTGGTATTAATGAAATGCACACCAGGTACATTGTGAGGCACGAGGACATTACATGAGTGTCTTCAACCATGTACAGTTCAGGAACAGTAGTCGCACCATATGATGTTTTATTGCGTTAACAAAATGGATCCACTGTTTAAAAAAAAGAAGGTGCAGTAGTACGCTTCCTATTCCTGGACTGTATGGCGTTGGAACCTTTTCCACCAATCAGGAAGTAGGATTTTCCCCACCCATTTTCTAATGTGGGATAATAGCATGCCTAGGGAAATGAGACATGAGTTGACTTTGAGCACCTTACACACCTGAGAAGTGTGGTTATTCCACAGTTATGTACACCCTGGAGTGCCTTATGAGATTATAAAATGACTCCCCTGATTTTCAATTTTAGAACCACGTAATGAGATTCAGAAAGTTACGTATTTCTGACCTGTGCAGTCATGATCAGATTCCACCGACAACAGCACAGGATTTTCCCAATCCATTTTATAATCTCCAATATAGGGCTCTCTTGCGCACACGGGACACTATCTTTCTTAACTAATTGCTCATGTTCCAGCTATAATATTTAAATATGGAAAATTTGAAAAGAAAATATAAATTAAACTTACAAACGCTAAAAAATAATACTATGGCCCTTTCTCCATCTCCCTGCCAGACTGCAGAATGATTACCCTTTTGGGTTTTGCTGTAGCTCAGACATGAAAACAGCAGCAAACCGGAAAAAGCACAAAAAAGTAAAAAAATTTTTTAAACATCTGTGGCCTGATATTAAAAAACGGGCAAAGGCAAATATTTGTGCTGTGCCTTGTGGTTGCCAGATGCTGAAAAATGCTATTTTCAGTGGAATAGCACACTGGTGGTATTCACCTGACTATAGGGCCATGACAACCCAGCGCTAAGCTACTCAGCGCTGGGCAGACATGGCTCTTGAAATGGTTCCTCTTTAAAGGTTAGTTTTCTGCTGTTAGCACCTTACAGCTCTAAGAGATTGTAGGGACATGACTAAATGAGCCAGGGCACTACAGTCATAGGTCTGTAGGAAGTAGGTTGTTTACATTGTGCTTCACACACCTCATGGGCATAGTGCTGCACTTATGGTTGGCTTTTTTCCCCACAGAAGCCATTATTGTACACTTCCCTATATACCTCACCAATTACAGCTGTACATCTCCCAAATAATGCTTTATACCTCAGGAGGTATACAGGAGGTATGCTGTAAGCACTCAATTATTGCTCGCAATGGATTGCGCCCATGCTAAATTTCCGATATTCAAACAAACTCATGCAAATAAGCCCATTGGGCATGCAAGGTGCTAAGGGGCTACCCACATGCCCATTATGAGCTCAATTGCATGGGCGGCCAGGCAATGTAGCGTGGCATCGCCCCCTCACAGCTCAGTCCCAGAGCTGTCCTGTGCTCGGGCCACCCCCACACCAATCACCAGCCCCATGTGAAACAATAACCATTCCTGGTGCTAGTGGAACCCCCCACAACCGATTGGCAGCCCATTAGTAAGGGATAGTAAATGTGGTGCTAATGGTGCCCCCATGATTGCTGACCAGAAATTAAAATAATCCTCCCCTGGCATTCAGTAGTGCCCCCCTCACCGATCACTGACTCAAGTGAAAATAAGTAATTTCCTTTCATCTGAGTGCTTTCCACACTGCTGGTAGCCAGATCAATGCTGATACTTCATTCCTTAAGTGTCAGTGGTCCTTTCCCCACCACCATGCCCAGTCTTTAAACAGTCATTCCCTGGTGTCCTGTGGTCTCTGCCCCCACTTGCACCCATGCCCGATCTTTAAACAGTCATTCCCTGGTGTCCTGTGGTCCCTCGCCCCACCTGCACCCATGCCTGATCTTTAAACAGTCAATCCCTGGTGTCCAGTGGTCCCCCCATCCATATCTCTTGTATAACATATGAAATCCAGTCCCTAGTTTCTATTGGATTACCCGCCCCCAGCAGGTAGTGCCCCACCACCCCACTCCCCCCATCCCAACCCCCAGCCTGTGACTGGCACAGCCCTCTGCTCTCCATCATGGCCAGTCACCAACTGAGCTGTCAATTGGCATGTACTATACAATCATCTCTTACAGTATGCGCTCACTGACAGCTCAGTTGGCGGCCAGCCATGGTATAGGAGTGGAGGGTTGTGCTGGCTGCTGGTTTGGGGTCTGGATGGGGGGGGAGCGGGGTGGTAGGGTACTACCTGCCAAGGTGGGTAGTCTGCTAGACACCAGGGAATGGATTTCTTATGTTATACAGGAGATCGGGATGGGAGGGCCACTGAACACCAGGGAATAACTGTTCAAAGATTGGGCATGGGTGCAGGTGGGGGGGGGACCACTGGACACCAGGGAATGACTGTTTAAGGATCAGGCATGGGTGCAGGTTGGTGAGCGGGACCACTGGACACCAGGTAATGACTTGTTTTAACTTCTGGTGACAAAATTATTGCCAAATAAAAGGTGGAGCATGCACAGAACTGGACCACATACCACAATGCCCCCCTTTTTTTTTAGCAATCCAAAGGGCTGTAAGTTTGGATCAGCGATCAGCAGATGGGGCACCACTAGACACCAGGGAATGACTTATTTTAACCTTAGGCTGGTGATTGTCAGGGGGGACCACTAGATGCCAGGGAATGACTTATTTTAACCTTGGGCTGGTGATCATTGGGGGGGACCACTAGATGATATGGAATTACTTATTTCAACCTTGATCCGGTGATAGTCGGGGGGGGGAACCACTAGATGCCAAGGAATGACTTATTTTAACCTTGGGCTGGTGATTGTCGGGGGGGGGGACCACTAGACACCAGGGACAGTTTATTATGTACATCGGGCCATCGACCGGTGGAGTGGGGTTCCACTGGCCCCAAGGTAAGGTTACTGTTTCACATCAGGTAGGCAACTGGTGGGTAGGTGGAGGGGACCACTAGTACCAGGGTTACTGTCTCTTACTAACTGGGCCGGCAATTGGCGGGGGGGGAGTTCCATTAGAACCAGGAAATGGTTATTTTTTCACCTGGGGCCAGTGATCAGTGGGGGTGGGGTGGGGAGACCACTAGCACCAGAGATGCTATCTATCATAAGACGGGCCGGTGATCGGCTGATGGGGGGTTCCACTAGCACCAGGGATGCTATCTATCATAAAATGGGCCAGCGATCGGCTGAGGGAGGAGGCCACTGGCACCACGAACTGTTGTGTTGAGGATGGGAGGGGGGTACTGCACTTCCTCCGTCAACTGCTAGGGTTGCGCAAGAGTAAGTCGAGTTTTCGATCGGCAGTATGTGCACCTCGCAAGGGGACTAAGCAAAACAGCCTTGCACAGTGCACATTCTCTGAATACTGGACTGCACTAATATTCAGGTTCCAGACCCTTCATTTACATTGCACCCCCCTCTGAATATTGCCTGGGTGCAAACCCTGTTTGCCCGCACTAACCGGGCTTTTCAATATTACACATCTGCGCAAAACCCGGTTTGCACAGGCAACTCGGATTTACGCCTGGGCAATCTTTGAGTATCAGGCCCCTGCCATTTAAAGACAGCTTGATGGACAGATGATGGGGTTTGCAGAGCCTAGTGATCTTAACAAACCCTAAATATTTCAAAACAATCCATCAATCTGCTTCTGAAAGGGAGTTGTTAAAAATAGGCATTAAAACAGAACTGTGCAGTGACCCTAACTATAGTGGTGCTTCCACACCACTACAAGAAAACACTGGTTCCTGACACTGTGCCTGCACCTTACCATGTCATGTTAAGTATCTCCCCATAATCCAACACACCCCCAGCCCCCAAATAGCCTTATTTAGATGGTGTTACCCCTCCTGATCCCTGATTTCTGGGGGGCACCTGGTTATTGAAATCCCAGTTAACTCAGCCCCTCTCCACAGCAAGACTGCTCCATGGAGGAGATACTTACAGCATGCATTCAGGAGGAATGGGATGGAGGGCATGAAATGTCTGGGGCTGGGAGGGAGGGCCAAGGACCACTCCTGGCCTTTTAGGAGGGCAACGTTTTTTGTTGTTGCTTTTTTTACTTCCTGAGTAGTAATACAATGAATAGTGAAACATATTAATTTTCAGTCCTGAGTAGAGAACACCGTTATTTGTGGTATTCAGATTTAAAATTTGGGTGTACACACCCCTAATTTCAGGCAAGGAAAAGCAGTAGGAACAGAAACAGTCTGTGGGCAATGAGCCGTCTTTCATGAAATAAAGAATGGAACGTAATGAAATTTACATTTATTTGCAATTTCTATGAAATTTCTATCCTATTGATGCTAACAGAAATCTTTTGCAAGGAAGTGGTAAATTAGGTTTGGAAAAACAGAGACTGTCCCACCTCTTTCGACTGCATCAAACTACAGCATGTGTATAATACAAAAATGGCCATGACAGGTGTGTTTCTGCTTGGCAATGTGCTGGATAGGCTTACCTTCATCCATTCCATTGAGGATTTCATTCAGATCCTCCTCAGTGTATTCACACTGATGCTCCTTCCAGTTCTCCCCCGTCTCACTGCGTAGGATGACCAGCTCCCGCTCCTTCCCATGCAGCGCTGCAAAGTGAGGGATCTCCACAATCACAGGCCTATTCCAGGGACAAAGGGAGGACAGTGAGCACATGTGGAGTCACACACTTTGTACAGCCTATAGCAAAGTGACCTGGAATTCTCCTTTTTTGAGTGAACACTGACAGTGGTGGGTATTTGCAACACTGCACCAGGTGCGTCCAATCAGTACTAGTCTTACTCAACAGGACATACTGAAGAACAGAAGCTGACACGGAGCTATCACAATGCAAAATCTGGAGTTCTGTGCATTTTGCCTTTTCCCTTAATTAGATTACTCTGCTCCAGATCTCTCCCTGTTTGGAACTTCCATTCTGCAGTGAACCCTGTGCTGGCATCATTGGTGCAGGTCAGCGCTACAGCCATCTACACAACATGATGATGATGAGACATAAAGTCCCCATCAAACAGGCTGCAGTACGACAGAAAACAATGCCATTGCAATGCTGCCGCTGTTATTTACTTTAGCTGTTAAGTGACATGTTTTTGCCTACAAAAGCTCTGAAAGTCACAGAGCATATGTTTGTGCATCACTAACTCATTGACCAATGTGTTACACAGCACCTATTGTGGGGAACTCAAGCAGCTGAGCAAAAAAGCTGAAGGTCATCGTTTGGTTCTTTTTCCAGTTTTTTGCTACAGACTGTAGAACTGTGAACCATACAGATTACACTGACATTCTACAACAACGAAGATTTCATGCTTAGCTCAAAAAAAGGGGGGGGGATCACAAGACTATAACTCAGGAGGGGAATGCACACATACCACAGAACACAAAGCCACATACCACAGTTGCTGGAAATAAAATACTACCCCACTAGAAGGTAAAAAGAAAGATTTCAAATCATGAAAGGGGAGGAAAAGACTAGGGCACAATGAACTGAAAGAATTAACACTGTAGAGGGTAAGGAGAATGGGGGGACCAGCATCCATTGATTGGTTTAGTCTCTCCTACCCAATGAATTTGGTTCCCGGAGGCCCGAGCTGAAGGATTCGGCTAACCAAGCTTTCTCCCTCATTAAGAGGGGGAGGAGCGGTAGGAAGATGAAGTTTACTGAGCACATCCAAAGCAGCAGTGGAAAGGAAAGAAAAAAATAAAACACAAACAGGCTTTACTTGTGTTTCTCAGAATCACACTGTTTGCTCAACAGAGCCTTGTGATGTACTGAAATGAATGAGTGTACAAGATTCCTGTGGAAGAGACAGATAAGAAGGTTATCAAGTTAGAGGGAGCACCACTGCGGAAGCAGTAAGAGTGACCAAACAATGGAGGCTGAAGAGACTGCACTGAAAAGGAAAAAGGAAAGATGTGTTGTGGCATTGACAGTCTACTGCGTCATTCTTCGTTTTCAAATGAACTCTGACCTGGTAGGATTACTGCCAAGTGCTTGGGGCCTTGTGGCTTCCTTGCAGTGATCATGTAAGGCATATTGTGGAATACGCTGCAGCCCTCTAAACACTAGGAAAAAATCTCACAGAACCCAAACTAGGCCAGAATGTAACCACACTGCTGAAGGTGAAGCTGACACACTGAATCTTTTACAACAGTGCTCCTCAAAAGCTTTACCATTCCTCAACCACACTAGTGCAAACAGGAAACTGCACCTCCACTTGCCCACAAATGGAAGTTTCATGTCCAGACTTTTTTGATTCATGTGTTTTGTTTTGAAGAATCAAGCATTATTTTGTTATCATAATAAACGGTTGAGTTAGTGCAGCCATTCAGATGTGAGCAGATCTGGTCTAAAGAAACAAAATACAGTATTACTGGCTGGATTTTATGCCCTGCGCCAGGGACTGAGAGCTGGATTAATTAGTCAGACCACCTAAACAGTAACCTAACTATCCTGCACTTCTGCTACGACTTTCAGTAAGATGGAAGCCCTATATCGATGCATGTGTCAATATTTGAAGCATGGTGTTGTTATTTTCCTGTAAAGCAGTCTGAATTACTGTAAATGCAGCAAAACATTTGAAAATAGCATTAGACTGTTGTGCCACATTTATGATGTCACTGGCCAAAACTGGGACCTGCGCCTGCAACATCATGGCTGAAAATCCAGCCTCGCATGTCACCGAGAGCGCTGTGTTGCGCTAATTACCAGCTTCATCCAGCATCCGATATCTTCACTGCAGCATATTCTTCTTTACTAAAACAATGTTGAATGGCCATTACACAAAAACTTTCTTCAGATACACACTATACCGGCCCCACCTTGGGCTAAGAGTTAGACTCCATGTATCTCAGTCGGTATCCCGTCCGAGTGCAAAAGGGAGAACGCAAAAATGGCAACAGCAAAATAGCGCGGTACAACGAGCAACCGGGAAGTAACAGCAATTAGAAAAATGGTGACCTATGGCTTTCTCCCCCTCCCCAAGTTGTGTCCCCCCAGAGTTGGTCATCTATAGTAAGGTGGCCCCCTGCAGAAACTCACTGCAACATTGTTGTCGCTATTTTAGAGATCGCTGTTATTTCCTGGTTATTCTTTGTGTTTACGTTGTTTTGTTGTCCCCATTTTTGTATTCACCCTTTTGTGCGCACCCTTTTGACATGGAACCATCTCAGTCCATGTCATTCATATGTAACAAAACCTTTGGTTATGTTTTTATGCCCAACTCTGATAGTAGCTCTAAAAGCCTGGTGAAAAAGAAAGGTATTGTATTTTCAACCCTGTGCCTGTAGATGAAACCAGTCAAAAAGGATTGCTGCTGTCCCTCACCAGCACATAAAACACAACACAGCTGTCCTCCACTAGATTTACTTTAAGATTTGCCAACCAGTGCAGAACCCCCCCCCCCCAATCCATCTCATTTCAACAACTAGTTCTTAGTAGAAATTCCTGGCCCTTAACTGAACAACTCCAAACAGCCAACTTGAGCGCTCTAATGAAAGAACTTTGTGCTGTAAGTTTCTAGATCAGCTAACCTTGAAATACCATTATCTTTAATCAAAATAATAGCACTTACCCAAGGAACTGAGCACCCGATGGGCCAACTTCAATCAGCCTGCTGGCTAGACCTTCTCCCTCCACCATTGGAGGCATGGTGGCCAGCCTGTGTCGTTTCACCAGCCGACAGGTCACTCGAGTCGGGGCAGTACATTTCCGAGGCGGGATGATGATACGTAGACCATTATGTCGGCAGCCACGCATGGCCCCACCACGGGCATCCACCATGAAACTAACAAGGAAACTGTAAATCAGAAACAAAAACAAACAAAAAAAACCAATAATAATTACATTAAATGGCTTAATAAATGAACAAACCTTATCTATATATATAGAGATCAAGCACCATGGAGGAAGTAGTTGGAGGTGTGCAGTTGCTGGCAGTCTCATTCGGGCTATTGTTTTTGGTGTTTGTTGCTTTCATTCACATGCTGCTTGACCAGGGCCAGAGATCTTGATCAAAAGTTTAAACACAGAAACATAGAAATTGATGGCGGGTAAGGACCACTATGCCCACCCAGTCTGCTTATTTTCACTACCTACTGCAAAAACCACAGACCCTACTTGATCTCTGGCTTTATTCTCTTTCCTATCGCTAGGGCTCTCCTATGCCTATCCCATGCACTTCTTTTCTCTCTTAACTTGGCATAGCATGTCTGCCCCTTTAATGGATAGTTTCCTGCTATCAGCACCTTGGAGGAAGTGGGTTGTTTACACTGTACTTCACACATCTTGTAGGCATAGTGCTGCACTTATGGTTGACTCTTTTCCCCCCATAGAAGCCATTATTGTACACTTCCCTGTCTATCTCAACAGTTACAGTTACAGTTGTATACCTCCCAATTAATACTGTATACCTCAGAAGGTATACAGCTGTAACCATCCAATTAAGGCTCCCAATTAAGGCTCTGTAGGGGGTAAAACTCCCTCCAGTCCAGGAACACTCCCGCCCAACACTCAAAACCTATTTGTAGGCAAACCTCTCCCTGCCTCACTCCCCCATCTTGCCACATAAAAAACAAAAACAAAAAAACAAAACAGTTTGATGTTGGCTTCGGGGAACACAAAAGACCCCTCCATTGACTCCGTGGGCCCGATGACACACACACCGCTCCCCAACCACAAACCATACTCCAGACCTCAGACATGCTCTACACCACTGCAATCCATGCCCTATCAATGATCTAAATGATGCCAGGCCTGGACACTTCCCCTTTTATAGGGAAACCACACACTACTGAAACAACAAAAGGCCAAAGGAAAGACCCTTACCAAAATGCAACTACACTACAGAAACACACAGGGACACATAATAACAAGGCAAACCAGGAAATTGCCCCAGCTACAGGTCACCAAGAAACCAAGGTGGACTCACACAGCAGCTAAAAGCAACAAAAAACTGCAATGTATTACATAAAACATATAATAGGTATGTGTGGCATACAAGGTCATATACCCACTGATGGGAGTTAGAAAATAAAGTCACTCCCCCTTCAGTCTTGTGGCCTCATTATATAATTAACCCTCCTTGGTTGGAATATTTCTTAGTATAGCACACATACCCATCATATATATGTATATAAATATATTTGTATACATACATACACAGGATGTGTGTGTGTATATATGTGTGTGTGTGTATATATATATATATATACACACACACAGACAGATATTATAGTGGCACAGTAGTACCACTATAGTTAGGGCTGAGTAAGCTGTTTAATGTTAGACCCCTAATTTTGTACCCTAATAGCTTTGCCCCATTACGTGGAATTGCACAAAATTGTGCATGCATGGTCTGGGAAGAAAGGTCTCTTGTTTGCCAAGTGTTGCTTTTTTTTTTTTTTGCTGTTTTTTGCCACCACCAAGTGCTCAGATGATTTGGAATTTTGGTGTGACATTTTAAGAGTAGAAAGGGCTTGCACCAGAATGATGCCTTTCATTGGTTTGGTGAAAACATATCAATCCGTTCCCAAGTTATATGAGTTTGAAATTGTGGTTCTATGCATGCTCAGTAGATTCTTTTGGATCTTGTCCGATACAAAAGAAGAGGCTGGCCATATGAAAGAGGATTTCTCTTTCGTAAGAGGCTAATCCTCTTTCGAGAGTGAAAACTCTTCTTTCATATGGCAGCAATGTTGTTTCAGTTTTTCAAAAAATGTTTTTGAAAACCCATAAAAATGATGTGCCATAGAGACACCAAGACATGAATCTAGCAAACCAGGACCCCTTTAGCTGGATTCTCTACTTAGTCTTTTGAAAAATAACCCCTAAATGTGTTTTTGGAGCATTTAATAAATCTTCTTTCATGAGACAATTTTCTTTTTTCATATGGCTCATGAAAGAAGAATAGGGCCATACAAAAGAAAATTTGGATTTCGTTTTTTTCTTTCGTATGAAGGTATCTTCTTTCATGAGCTCATGAACATCTCACAAAAATAGATGAGTTCATAAGAAAGAAGAATTTTGACTTTGTTTTCTTCACATTCTTCTTTTGTATGAACTAATCCTCTTTTGTGAGTTCACGAAAATCTCATGAAAGAGGATCATTTCATATGAAACAAGAAAGTGGACTTTTTTTTTTTTTTTTTGCACATTTCAAGCCATATCTCTGTCAATATTTGGAGTTCAGGGACAATCCATATATAAAAAAGTCTCTATGAGTATTGCAAAACTAACACACAATACCCCCAAAACATTCAGGGGCCATATAAAAAACAAAAAAATAAAAAAATGAAAATTCCCAAAAGATAACACTGCAACTTTAACAAGCTGTAACTCTGTTATGAGTTAAGGTAAATGCTATATATCAAAAGAAAGGTCTCAGTGAGTACTACAAGATTAAGCCCCTAAGAAATGCCAAAAATGAAAATTCCCATAGGATAACACTGCAAATTTAACAAGTCATAACTCTGTCACTATTTGGAGTTAAGGGACAATCTATATGTGAACAAAGGTCTCAATGAGTACTACAAGACTACCCTCCCTCCACCCAAAAAATTCAGGAGCCATATAAAACGTAAAAATTAAAAAATTAAAATTCCCATAGGATAACACTGTAACTTTAACAAGCTGTTACTCCATCAGTCTTTGGAGTTAAGGGACAATCTACAGTATATATTAAAAGGTCTCAATGAAGACTACAAGAATAAGTCCCTACAAAATACCAACTGAAAATAAACATATAAAAACATAAAAATGAAAACTCCCATAGGATAACATTGCAATTTTAACAAGCATAAGTCCATCAATATTTGGAGTTAAGGGACAATGTATATCAACAAGAAAAGGACTAAATGAGTACTACAGGACTAACAAATGTTATGCCCTCAAATATTAATGGGGTAAGTAATGCACCCCTAAATTTCTTCCAAACTTCACTGTGCTGCCAAATCCACAATAATTTGGACTGGGAAAGGGGCAGACTGGATGGGTCATTGTGGTCCTTTTCTGCTGTCAGATTTATATGTTTGTATGTTTCTATTACAGTCCAATCATCATCAAGTATGCACCAAAGGTGCATCTCATCTTGGACAACAAGCAACTTTCAGACCAAACCAACAAAAATTTTCCGACTTATGGCAAAAAAAAGCAAAAAAAACCCTAATTTTTTTCCCATATGTAATCAGCCACCGGGAGTTAAGAGGTACACCTAATATATTTGTTCGTTGAGGCGAGCACCACAAAAAAAAACCCAATTACAACAAAGCAGATAAATTGCTTTCCTGGAGGCATAGAAGAGCAGGGCCTAGAGGGTCATGCACTTCTGCAGCCAGATGGATCTGTTCAGGAAGGTCCTTTTGGGATCTGCATGAACAAGGATAGGATTCTACTATCTCAAAAAGAAAGGAAATTATTTGTAAAAAAAAAAAAAAATTGCATCAATGCACCAGTTAGGGTTCAGATTAAAGCGACAAAAGTAGGAAAATGTAGTGTTAGAGTTTCCAACTGTAACTCCCTGCCCCCAACCACTGAGCACCAAAAGGAAAAAAAACACTATGGTTTTAGCCAGCCTGCATCTTGGTGAATGAGGAGTGGGGTCTTCCTCGGAGTTCTCAACCCAAATGCACACCCGTTCTGTTATAGTCTTCAAACGTACAGAACTGTCTCTCCCCACATGTTGCCAACAACCTTTGGACCCTTCCTGAAGAACTTGTTTGCTCATGGAAATGGGTGAGCATTAAGGCTGAGAACCCCAAGGAAGACCTAGCCACTGATTCGCCAAGACTCGGGACAGCCAAAACCGTAATGTTTTTTCTTTTTGCTGCATGAGTGGTGGAAGTGGTGAGTTAGGGTGAGAAAGCCTAACACCACATTTCCCTACTTTTGTCACTTTAATCTGAACCCTAACTGGTGAATTAATGCAGTTTTTGCAAAGAATTATAGTGGTATGTTAGCACCCCTATAGTTAGGACTGAGTAGGCTGTTTAATGTTAAACTCCTAATTTTGAGCTTTAATAGCTTCACCACCATTCATCAGATTTGCACAATATCATGTAGGCTTGGTCTGGAGTGCAAAGTCTCTTGATGTGTCAAGTTGCATTCTGGTCAGATGTGCTGACTCCGAGATCTGTATAGTGCTTTTTTAGGCAAAAATCTGGATTTTTTCAGTCACTTTGTCATTGCCTAGCACCCAGTTTTAATTTTTGGTTTGAAATATTCAGGGTAGAAACGGCATGCCCCCAGAATGGTGCCTTTCACTGGTTTGGTGAAACAATATTAATCAGTTCCCAAGTTATAAGGAGTTGAAATTTTGGCTCTGAACATGCTCAGTAGGGTCTTTTGGATAGATGTTTGACAACCTACTTGAGTGTGCTCAGAATTAAAATTTCAAACCCCTTATAACTCGGGAATGGATTAATATTTGTTCACCAAACCAACAAAAAGCACCATTCTAGAGCAAGTCCTTTCTACCCTGACAGTTTCAGTCCAAATCCCAAACCATCTGGGCTGTTTACATACTATAGTGGCACGGTAGCACCACTATAGTTAGGGTTGAATGGGCTGTTTAATGTTAAACAGCACCTTTCATAATTGTCCAGAAAGTTACATCTTGTAGTCATTATGCAGTACTAGACCTGAAAGGGTGTGTGCATTTGTTATTTTTGGCCAAGATTTACTCTGCCTTCCATATTTTGCATTTGCTTTTAAGCACTGCTTTAGCCCTGCTGCACTTGCCTTTGCTGTTCAGGTGCTGGCTCCCGATGACATCACTATAGGGCAGAGAGTGTCTCACACTGTACAGTACAGTGCAGTCACAACAGGTTTACAAAGGAAATTTACCAGTATTCGGTGTATATACTGTGTTCCCCTTCCCCAAGACACCCTGTTACGCAGTGCATTATGCCAAAATCCAAATGCCTTGTCAGTATGTTTTTTTTTGTAAAATTGACTTACTTCTGCCTCTGTAACAAAGCCTGGGGATTGAGAAAAAATAAGTTGCTGTCAGCACCTTTCCCAGTCCTTTTGACTTTCATGCATAAATTACCCCATTTTGTGAAAGACAGGACATGAAACTTACAAGAACAGGAGGCAGAGTTTCAACTGTTAGGAAATACATCTTATAAAAGACAGCAATATTTTGTTGAGAGATAGAGATTGAGATTAACATAGCACCTTTCCCAGAGAGTCTTTTCCCCCAGACCGCACATGCAAAATCCTGTTATAATCTGTTGACTGGGGCAAAGCTATTAAAGTGCCAAGTTAGGGGTTTAAAGAGCACCTTTCCCAGACCTTTTGACTTTCATGCATAAATTACCACTTCTTGCATTGATTCTGGAATTGCATTTCATTACTGTCCTCTGCAGTTAGTTTTTTGCATTCTGAGCTGCTAAAAACTGCAGGATGTACCAGAGCTCCTGATGCAAGCCTGGTGTTGCTATGGACCCAGGGCTGTACTGCTCAAACTACTATATGGCAAAGGAGTGGCTCATACACAAGTCAATTTTACGAAAAAAAAAAACATACTGACAAAGCATTTGGATTTTGGCATAATGCATTGCCAACAGGGTGTCTTGGGGAAGGGGGAACTACGAACATACGAAATTTGCCAGCAGATAAAGGCCTAGAGGTCTATCAAGTCTGCTCGAATATGCAGCCAGCACCCCCTTGTGTACTGGTAGTTTTCCCTTACAAAACTGCTATGACTGCACTGTACTACACAGTGCGAGTCACTCCTCTGCTGTATAGTGATGTCATCAGTACAGCCCGAGTTCATCGTCGACCCAAGCATTGAAGTCACCCAGTATCAACCACCTGGGCGACTCCAATGCTACGTCGACGATGAAATCCTCAAACTCCTTCAGGAATTCTCCATCATCACTGGGTGGTTGGCAGATGATTAGAATCCTGAACCCTACACCTGCTCCCAGGATACACTCAAAGGATCGAGTGAAACCCACTGGTGTATCCACAAGACCCAGATTCATTTTAAAAAAGATGGCTACACCCCCGCCCCTATGATCCAACCTCGGGCGGTGTATCACCGAGAACCCGGTCGGAGCAGCAGATGCCAAAACAGGGCCTGCATTCTCATCCAACTAGGTCTCTGTGATACATGCCAGGTCAGATGTTGCAACAAGGTCCACTATAATAGCGGTCTTGTTTTTAATTGACCTGGCATTAAATAGCACTGCCCGGGTTGGATGGGTTTTCGAGGAGGAATGCAATACCTGCCCACAATTTGTGGAGCCCTTGGGTATGGGAATCAGGCAGGGAAGACCCCTCTCCTGGACTCATTTCACCTCAGGGCATCGCCTAGTCCCCACTACCTCTATCGATTGACCCCTTTCCATTCTCCTACTCTGCCCAGTCCATCCACCCCTCAACCGCTTTCTCATTATCCCCAATGCAAGACATTTGTTATACACATCACCGGCAAAGGGGAACAATGAAAAGGGCGGGGGTCCCGAAGCAGAGCAGGAGAATAGCGCCTGACCATCCTAAAGACCTCCCAACACATTTCAGTAAGCAGCAATTAACCATATAATTAAAATATCCAAAAATTCAATTATAACAACATACAAAAGCTTAACTCATTAAAACAAATCAAATTAATTAACCATATTCCTTTAACAGTTTAACTTAAAATGACCATCTTTACCATAATTAGTAAATATATTACAACAATCTTAAAATAATAGTATTACTCAAATTACCACATCAGATATCCTACGTATGGATTTAGGGCCTCTCACTTCCCCAATCCTATTAGATCTTAATTCAAATTCTGCTCTCACCAGAAAATATAGGACATAACTAAATCAAGGCAACTTTAGCATCATAAAATAACAGCCTACCAGGCTTATTAAAAATAAGGTTCAGTGTAGAGTCCGCAAGAGAAAAAAACACTACATTAAAAGAACTTTACAGGGAACTTCAAATCCTAGCCTGGATCAGGACTATGGCCCCCAGAAAGGGACCACTCACCAGCGGACCCCCCCCAGCAGGCCTAGGAGGTGCCAATATCTCTGCACCCACCCGTCAGTAGACACAGAGCCAGTACCACCGTCCTAAATCCAGCCAGAACAATAAGCACCCCTGCAGCTCACCCTGCAATAAACCCTACAATTACGCTGAACCAATACTCATGACAACCAAATATAGTGTAATAAAACACAGTCCCACAAATTTCACAGTCAGAGCTCTTGTGCTAGTAAAAAATGTCAAATCTTCATTTGCACAGGATACCCACTACTCACGAACCAAAGAATGCTTTTTACCAGGTAGTCCAAATTTATGTCAGCAGCTCCAGAGCCACAACAAATTATCTCAAATATACAGCAAACTGTGAGATAAAATACACAATCAGAGGTAATCCACACGATTCAACTCAGCTCCTCACACAGTCCACTCCCCAAATTACTCAACAGTTTGTTTCAACTCTATTTGGATAATCAAATTCGTGCCCTCGTAACCTCCACGAATCCACAGGTCCTCGACACAAAGATAGACAACTGTGTAGAAACTAACTAGCAATTCGCAAAGAGAAGGTAATTATTTATAGGTTAACTCAAATAATTGATACCCCTACTAGAATTCATTATAAAACTGGTTATATATCTCTAATTGACTGGATTCTGGTCTCTGACACCAATAAGATCACACAGTCTGGGGTCCTGTTGGATGGTGTCAGCGAACACCAGTCCTATGTACTATTGTTGGACAGCAAAAAAGAAAACTATTCCCACTGTTTATATTTTCTCACGTAACCTGAAAAAACTGAATGCCAATGCATTTAGGTCTGCTGTGGCCTCCATCAATTGGTCAGGCATAGAGCACTCGTCTGAGGTGAATAAGGCTTTATTCATTTTTTTTTTTCACTTTTTAAATCAGTGTAAGTTTGTTCCTTTAAAGAAATACAGGATCAGGGACAACAAACAGCAGTGGGTTACCCCTGAACTATTGCAGTTGATGAGAGACCAAGATAAGTTATGGAAAACTTACAGGAAATCTTTTAGTCAAGCTTCACTTACTGTACTGCTTATAAAGTGGTCAGGAATAAATGTAAAACATTAATCAGAAGGTTGAAGCAAAATCACTTCATAGAGAAGCAGAAGGAATTTAAAGGTAAAAGCACCTCAGAAACCTGGAAGCTAATCAATGAATTAATTGGTAAAAAATGTTTTGCTACTGTTCAGTGTCTAAATACTCCAGCTGGGATAATTACTGACCCACAGTTGATAGCACAGGAGTTTAATGATTTATTTTCTGATCTCTCAAAATACACACCTGCTTGTAACATTGATTCGCCTTTTACCACTAAATTCGCCTCTGAATCGGTCTATCCTAAATTTTATTTTAAATCACTTTTACCAGAAGAGGTTCTGAGGTATCGTTTAAAGATGGACCCCTGTCCTTCTGTTGGCAAGGATGAGATTGACTATTGACTAGTGAGGATCACTGCGGACATTCTATGTTTGTCTTTAACTGCTATTTTTAATTTATCTTTATGTTTCTCTATTTTTCATGATATCCGGAAAGTTTGTTGTTGTCCCTATATCCAAATCTGGAGAGCTCAATAATGTTCAAAATGTTCATCCTATTTCACTTTTGGCACCGCTTTCCAAAGTACTCAAGAGAATAATTTTTGACCAGATGATTATCTATATAAATTTAACATCCTCATGCCTGCCCAGCACGGCTTCAGACCTGGACACAGTGGGGTTCAAGAGCACAGTCCAGTTGGCCCTTGATAAGGGACTTTTTACCGGGGCTGTGTTCGTGGACCTCACCAAGGCCTTTGACCTGGTGGATCACAATCTCCTTTTGTCCTCCCTTGTAATCTGGATATGTCTGGAGACGTTGTTGGTGGTATAAGAATTAAACCAATTGTACACAGACTACAAAAGTCAATGGTCAATATTCTCTCCCTATTTCTGTTTCACTGGATGTTCCTCAAGGGTCTAGTCTGGATCCTCTTCTATTCAGTTTTTTTTTTAACACTTTTCCTCTGGTTTGCACTAAATCACAATTTTTTCTTTATGCAGATGATGTAATGATCCTCACGAGTGGTTCAGATCTCAAAATAGTTCAGGGACATTTGGCCTATGAGTTTATGGAAGCTCCAAATTGGTTCATTAAAAAAAGACTGATACTAAATGAAAAGAAAACAAAAAACTATGGTATTTTCCAGTTGTAGGAAAAGAGGAAGAGAAGATATTAACCTCTCTCTCTCTCTCTCTCTTGTCATACTATAACATGATCCGAAATAGAGCAGGTCAAGCAATTTAAATATCTCTGCCTCATAATGAGGGCATGTTGTTTGAACCATAGAATACCAATATGATTAAAGTTATTCATCAAAGATTGGGCCTGTTGATTAAATACATTAATAATCAAAAAAAAAAACCAGGAAGCTTCAAACAACATGAAGTCTTGCTATATTATAGACATTAGCAGTTTGATCCAGCTCTAGAACTGCCCCGGAGTGAAATGGTTAAAACCATTCCAAAATAGAATTTTGGCACGAGAGCAGCTCTATCTGTGTCATTTCAAACTTGAACTGTCAGATTCTTTACTCCGCCTCAGTGAACAGTCGCTCCGGAGATTTCTCCTTCTGCTAGGTTCATTTCTCGGTTTAAAGTGTTTTCTGGTTGGATTTAACCGAGAATAGTTCTATTTAACATAAAACCGTTCAGTTCAAGCTCTATCTGTGGTAACCGTAAGTAAATGAAGGTTTTGTCTGTGTGGAACTTGTAAGTTATCGGTTCGGTTTTGAACCGATAAGTGGGTTAAAACTCATTTAAAACTAAAAGTTACTATTTTAGAGTCGGTTCCGATTCTTATCGGTTCTAAAAAAGCGGATTTAATGCGGTTTCCAATACCGATGACCGACGGTTAGGAACCGATAAGGGTGTCTTGCCTGGCACTGCCGTTAAAGGGCAAGTTTTGGTTAGGCTGGCATTATGTCTGAGAAACCCAAAAGAAAAACCGGCCCACTGGGTTTCAACACTGTGATGTTTGTGGGGAAGTCTTTGCCAAGGCTGACCCACACACACACATGTTTATTGTCTGAGCTTTGACCACCTCCAGTCAGACCGCCAGGTATGTAAGAATTTCCTGCAGCCACCCTGGAAAAAGATTGGGCAGGCTCAGGAGCGAGAGACAAAAGTCCGCTGACCTGGATGGCCAGCCCGGTTTGGTGCCAACCGACCAGAGGGAGTGCCCTCTGACCAGGGCCAGACTTCCTCGGGCAAAGAAAAAGCTGGTTCTGAGGAACCAATTCCAGTAAAGAAAACAAAGAAAATCAGCAGGTCTGGGTCCAAATTCCTTCTCCAACTGCTGCAGAGATAGCAAAAGCCATACAAATTGTCCAGTCACTGTCTCAGGGTCCGTCCGAACCACCACTATCTGGTAAAAGGTCGGTTCGTCCGGTCCCAGTGGTTCAGGATTATGATATTGAGGAATTTTATGAACCAGAGGAGGGAGGAGGATTATGAACAGTATGAATGTGGCTGGGAAGGTCTGGGTGTGCCCATTGAACGGACATCTCCCCAGACAGACCTTTAGAATCTCCCCCTATGCTGTCTGAGTCCCCATCTCATTTTATGTTTTATAAAAAAGTTGCTGAAACCCTCCAGCTTCCTTTAGAAGAGGCTGTGGATGAGCAAGAGGAGCCTGATTTTGTAGAAATGATGGATATTCCAGAGTCTAGGATATTGGCTATTCCTTTACATAAGTCTTTTAGGAAACAAACAATTAAAATTTTAAAAGCTCCTAATTCTGTGCCTCCTGTAGATAAAAAGATGGACAGAAGGTATACATTGTCAGGCCCTGATACAGAATTCCTTTCTCAACAATGCAGTCATGTTGGGTAGTTCAGGCTACTGCCTGTGATAAACTAATATTCCCTTGGCTTCCATCCTCTGACAAGGATTCCAGGAAGATTGATGCCATGGCAAAAAAACAGTATATGGCAGCCTCTCTGGGACTCAGGCAAGCAAATTATATGGCTTATGTAGCTAGGTATCAGAAATCTAGATGGGATACTGTTATACAATTGGCCAAGCAGGCCCATGGCCAGCTGGCTAGTGAACTAGAACAGGTGGCTGCTGATGGCATTGAAGCCTCTAAGGTTCAGTTTCATGCTGCTGTGGATGTTAATGATGTTTCCTCTAGGGTCATGGCCACATCTGTAGCTTTTCGTGGGTTGGCCTGGCTCAGGTGTACTAGTTTGTCACAGGATACCCAGACTAAGGCTATGGATTTTCCTGTGGTGGGAAATTCTCTGTTTGGAGAGCAGACAGAGAATTACATGAAAAGATGGATGAATATGGGACTACTTACAAAGAGTGCCCAGGCTAAGGAGGCGGCAAGCCACTCCTCAAAGGCATGCCCCCAGGGGTGAGGGGTAGGCCTTTTCACAGGCCTTTCTACCAGACTCAGGCCCCCTCTGCCTATGCTCAGAGGGGCTTCTTCGAGGCAGGGCAGACGAGGGGTGGGCAGATCTGCTCACCCCCAGCCTAAAGCTCTGAGAAACAGGCACCCTGATGGGGTGCCCAGGGCCGATCTCCTGTACCAGTGGGGGCAGGCTGGCTTACTTCAGTCAGAAGTGGGCTTCTTTAACCTCAGACAAGTGGGTTCTGAAGTAGTAAGCCAGAGGTCCGGTTCTCAGCTTCAAAAGTTTCCCAAGTTGAGAAGCAGATTTTTTCTACCTGCAAGTGCTTCAGAGACCCTCGCTCTGGAAACAGAGATCTCATCCCTGTTAGCTCTCAGAGCAGTAGAAAGAGTTCCTCCCCTGCATCAGGGCAGGGGTCTGTATTCCAGATACTTCCTTACCCCAAAAAAGACAGGAGAATAGCGGCCCATCTTAGATCTCAGATATCTGAACAAGCATCTTTTGAAACCAAAGTTCAATATGGTAACTCTGGCAATGATTTTACCTTCCCTAAGGCCAGGGGACTGGCTAGCCTCCCTGGACCTCAAGGATGCCTATTTCCATGTCCTAATCAGAAGATCCCATCGAAAGTACCTCAGATTCGAACTGCCCTCAGGTCATTACCAGTTCAGAGCAATGCCCTTGACCTTACCTCTGCTCCAAGGGTATTCACAAAGTGTCTAGCAGTGGCAGTGGCCCTTAAGGAGGCAGAGGATTGCTGTTTTCCCTATCTAGACGACTGGCTCATTGTAGGCCAGTCCCCAGAACAGGTAAAATCACCTGCAGGTCACCCAGCAGCTTCTCACCTCCCTGGGTTTTCTGCTAAACCTACCAAAGTCGGTTCTGGAACCAGTCCAGGTGCTCACCTTTATAGGGGCAGAATTGGACACAAAGCTAGCCACAGCCTTTCTTCCCCCCAGAAAGGGTAAGGAATTTAGTGGCTCTGGCCTCTTCCTTCACTCTGCAGGTCTCTCGACCAGCAAGACACTTTCTGCAGCTCCTGGGGCACATGGCTGCATCCACAGCTGTTGTGCAGGGAGCCAGATTTCAGATGAGAGACATTCAGTTTCACTTGAGAACCTTTTGGTCTCAGAGAAGAGACCCCCTTTCCAAGTTGGTCCCAGTGACTCGAACCTTGATCCTAGCTCTCCAGTGGTGGCAGGATCAGAGCAATTTAAGAGCGGGGGTCCCCTTCATTTCCCCTTCTCACGACTTGACTCTCACTACAGATGCTTCCCTTCTGGGTTGGGGAGCCCACATGGGCGACCTTTCCACTCAGGGAGTTTGGTCCCCCCAGGAATCTCTGCTCCACATCAATTTGCTGGAACTCAGAGCTGTCTTTTTAGCTCTTCAAGCTTTTTCTGCATCTGTCCATGACAAGGTGATACAAGTCAGAACAGACAACACCACAACAATGTGGTACATCAACAAACGGGGCACTCGGTCTTCGGCCTTCTGCACCGAGGCAATGAAGTTGTGGTCTCTGGCCTATTCCCTGAACACTTCCCTCATAGCAGTTCATCTTCCAGGGAAGGACAATGTCCTAGCGGATGCCCTCAGTAGGATTTCCCAGGCCATCACGAATGGGCCCTGGATCCTCAAGTGCTGGGGATAGTTTTTGCCAGGTGGGGCATCCCTCAGATAGATATTTTGCAGCCCCAGACAATCACAAACTTCCTCTGTTCTGTTGCAGGCCTCCAGTGCTGGGCTCAGTTCCCTGGATGCCCTTCTTCTGGATTGGGAGGAAGTTCCTCTATGCTTTTCCCCTTTCCTCTCCTATTCAAAGTACTAGTCAAAATCAGATCTCAGCCTTGCAGGGTGATTCTGATTGCCCGAATTGGGCCAGGCAGCCCTGGTACCCACTCCTTCTGTCTCTGACAGTCCATCTTCCCTGTGCCTCCCAGGAATCACAATCTGTTGACTTGTGCCCAGGAAGGGTTTGGTATCCGGACCTCAAATCCCTCAACCTCAAGGCCTGGCTCTTGAGGAGTTAGAGTTTGCTGATTTACACCTCTCTCAGGGTGTTCTTGAGATCCTAAAGGCTTCCAGAAAGCCTTCCACTAGGGCTACTTATAGTTCTAAATGGAAAAGGTTTTCCATTTGGTGTCTGGGAAAATATTTCCCAGAATCTGCTGAATTGCCCATTTTGTTAGATTACATGGTACATCTTAATTCCTTGGGTCTCAGACCAGCTACCCTGAGAGTTCATTTGGCAGCTGTGTCTGCTTTTGTGTCAGCAGGAAAGTCATCCCCTCTTTCCTCTCATCCTGTGTTTTCCAAGTTTTTTAAGGGATTACTCCATACTAATCCTCCCTTTCGGGAACCAGCCCCTGCTTGGAACCTTAATGTTTGCATTGCCCAGTTAATGCAACCCCCTTTTGAACCTCTGTCTTCTGCAGAGCTTAAGTTCCTAACTTGGAAAACTGTTTTTCTAGTGGCTATCACTTCTGCCAGACGCATAAGTGAATTGCAAGCCTTGTCAGTGGAGACTGACTTTATTTCTTTCCACAGGGATAAGGTAGTCCTTAGGACTAATAGGAAGTTTTGCCTAAGGTGGTTTCAGATTTCCATCTTAATCAATCTATCTCCCTTCCAGTATTTTTCACTGATCACTCCTCTTCGGGTGAGAGGAGGTTGCACAGCCTGGATGTTAAGAGAGCTCTTAGTTATTATATAGAGCGTACCAAAGGTCACAGGTTCGAATCCCTCCAACTTTTCCTTACCTATGGTGAAGTTGGGAAAGGCAAACCTGCCACTAAGAGATCAATAGCCAGGTGGATTGTCTCTTGTATCCAATTTTGTTATCAGAAAGTGGGCAGAGCCCCGGTTTGAGGGCTCATTCTACCAGGGGTACAGCTGCGTCTCTAGCTGCTGCCAGAGATATCCCTTTATTAGAGATTTGCCAGGCTGCTACTTGGAAAACGGTACACACTTTTACCAAGCATTACTCCCTGGATGTCCAGGCCAGGAGAGATGCTCGGTTTGGCACAGCTGTTCTTCAGAGCCTATTCCTAAGTAGGTTCTGCCCTCCTCCATGGAGGTACTGCTGTGTATTCTGTTAATGTCTATAATACAGCAAGACTTCATGTTGTTTGAAGAAAAATTACTCACCTTAGTAATGTTGTTTCTTCTAATGGAGTCTTGCTATTATAGACCTCCCCAACCTGCCCCTCTCAGAACCTCTACTTGGTGGGTGCGGGCAACTTAGTGTGGGCACTACTTATGTTCTTTTAGCATTTTGTCCCTTTGGGACTTTGGGGTGTGTATGTGTACGCTGCGGTGTGTGTTTTATTATACTTATGTTCCATTTTCATATTATTAGAATGGTGTTAGTATTTCTGGTCCCCTGACTTGAGTCTTGGGTGTTGGGACCATCAATGGTTGTTATTATTTAGGTAGCCATTTGGCTAGTGTAGGTTACAGCTCCACACAGACCTTAGTGAGTTTGGCTCAAAGATCTGACAGTTCAAGTTTGAAATGACACAGATAGAGCTGCTCTCGTGCCAAAATTCTATTTTGGAATGGTTTTAACCATTTCACTCCAGGGCAGTTCTAGAGCTGGATCAAACTGCTAATGTCTATAATATAGCAAGACTCCATTAGAAGAAACAACATTACTAAGGTGAGTAATTTTTTCTTCTTGTGCATAACTTCCTATTACCAGTTACAGACAAGGCTCCTAGAATTCTGTGGTTGCGGAATTTGCCGCAGAATTTGCATCATGCCGCAGAATATATATAGTGCCGCAGAATTCATTGTTTTTGGTGAATTTTCATATAAATATACTGTTTTTCCATAGTGTCAGGCTTTCTTTCCCATCTCGTTTATCCTGAAGCCCCTCCTCTATGCTCAGCATATGATGTCATCGATAACATCACATCATATTTAGCCAATGACAGGACTGCATTCTACCAGACAAGTGAATAAATCATGCCGCAGAAATCAGAAAATGCTGCCGTAGAAGTCAAGGAGCTCTGCTGCAGAAATCAGAAAATTTTGCCGCAGAACACCAGGGGCCCTGGTTATAGACTATGTTCTACTGTTCAGCTGGGGAGGAGTTACTATCTAAGGTTAAGGTATTACTGAACCAAATTGCAAGATTTTCCACACAACAGGCTGTAAGGCTTCACCACTGCAGCCTGCTGAAATTGGCAGGCTGGCTTCACTTTTGACTTCCATTATAAATTCCATCTGGGACTCTTGGCCAAACAAGTAACCTGAAATAAGGTATCTGTCTCACTGACTGCAATATTTCAGAAACGTATTAGTTCAATTGTTACAAGGATGTCAATTTGAAGTTATTTTGCAATACTGAGGTGGAACACTTCAGTAGGTCAAAAAACTCTTCCCTATACTCTTCCTGCTTTTGTTAATACTTTACAGTCTACATTTGAATGCTTAGACATCTCCCTTCAGACTTTTAGAATGAAGTTAAAAGGTTATTTATTAGCTGAGAGTGTAAATGTTTTGTCTAAATGGCTGTGTATACCTGAATACTCAACTGTGTTGTAATTTAATATTATGTGCTAGATGTTCATTTTTGTAAATGTACTGATCGACCATGAAAACAGGTCTTTGGCCCATGAACTTTCCAGTTAAAATAAATAAAACAAACAAAAAACCAACTTCCCACGTGGCTGAAGGCCTTCGACTGTACCTCATGCCTCGTATCTCATACCTCAAACTGAACTGACTTTTCTGAGGCACAATTTTCACTTCTGAAGTACTGTTTGTAAGCCCCAGTAAAGTATTCTCTCAAGCCATTGAACATAAAGTGATAACATTTCAGATCTCTGACTCTGACCAGCCGAAACCCAATATACCAAATCAAACTGGGCCAAGTGTGAGCGCAGACAATCCCATATGTGCATGCATATCATGCACCCAGTTAAAGTCAGAAGTGCATACGCTTGTGTATGTTTCAAAGGGGTCTTGATTCACATGCAAAGATGTGTTAATGTGGGCACTGCAGGAACCTCTGGACAATGGGCATCCACCCATTGAACCAGCTGAACCTGTGTGAGCAGGCTGAACTTCAGACTTGGTTTGGCAACAAGAGCTTATACTGGAGAGTAAAACAAAGAGTGCAAGCCTGCACGACCTCCATGCCACCTACAGTAGGTAAAGGAAATTCTTTAAAAAAATGGAACGTACTATATATATAAATATGTATATGAACATTGACTAGAAACATATGGGGTAACAGATACAAGGTGCACCAGTAATGCCCTAATGCATTTAAATGAGTCACAACACAAGTTAATTTTTCTCCCTTATTCTCCCAAAATTTACTTTTTTGAGCACCAGTATGTTTCTTAAAGTAGATCAGACCTCATCAGTGGTAACACATTTGGTCAAACAGAGTGAAATCCAGATCTGGTTATTTAGTTCACTGGAATGAATTAGACAGCTTGCATTTTGTGAGCTGTGTTTGAGATTATAATTAGCAATTAGTGTGCACACAGCTGGATGTGGAGGCTGTTCCCTCTCTCAAATCCATCCCTCTCTCAAATCCATTTACTCAGGATGGGAAACTCTCTCCTGTTTGATGGGCATTTCATTTTGAGGGTTGCAAAAACATGGCCACTGAGCAGCTAGTACAGTTTGACAGTCAATTCCTGGGTGTGCTCATGGTTGTCCACTTCAAGAACATCTGGCCTCCAACAATACTTATGAACTGCTTGAATTGGGAGAGAGGCTCATATCAACTCTCAAACAGTTCTGGATTAATCCATTTAAAAACATTGTTCCAGATAAATGATTTCAGAGTTTCATGGGTACCAAGCTGTACAACACACAAAAAAAGACGCCTTGGGAGGTTTCAGCACTATGTGTTCCAAATGCTGGTGAAAAATGTACTTATGACCTCAGCAAATTCTGGTTCTGTTTTGTCATATGACTAGTTCCGCCTTTTGGTAATAATGTGATCTAAAGCACTTTAGCTTCTGCAATGTTTGTTCACAGCTCAGAGCAAGGAAACAAGATTTTGCTTTACTAGATTCTGTCATTGTGTTGGAACAGTTGCCATTTTCAAAATGCTACACTGACAGACTTAACTGGCACAACTGTAGCAGTGGCTCATAATATTGCTTGAAATAAAACTGCTACTCTAGCTGGCCTATTCATGCAGCTTTAGCAACACTGCTCGTGATGTTGGTGACCTAGGTTAAAACATGAGTTAGGGGAAGGCCAGTAGAGGGAGGATCAACACCGAGGGGACACTCTCCTCCTACTCCAGGGAAGGAGGGAGGGAGACAGCCATCACTGCATGAGTACCACCTGGGTGACCACAACTGAAGCCACAAGCAATACTACTAGAGGGAGTGGTGGTCTGTTTCTCCAAAGGGGCTTGGGAAACCCCAGCAGCCGCCCCATGGAGGGGTAAGCCATGGAAGGACAGAGGTGAATTAAGTCTGAGAGAAGACAGTTGAAGGAGGCAAGGTGGTGAAGGAGAGCATAAAGCAAAAACAAACATAAAACTGCAATTCCAAAATTGTAAACACTCACTTATTTAGTGTTTTACCCCACCTATAGCTAATCGTACCATCTTGTATTCAGAGACAGTGTATCCCCCCCACTCCAAGGCAACCTCCAAGCCCCACTACCAACTGTCAGTGCAGACCTCAAGATTGCCAGAGTTGAACCATCACTGGCACAGTTCAGTAGATTTTGATGCTCATTTTTTCTCCCTCAACTTTGATCCTCCTTCCAGTGCTGTGCAGTGCTGCACCAAGGCCACACTATCAGTATCCTTTATGGATAGAAGTGTACCTCTGTGGCCCCCATGAGGAGTCACTGATGCAATAGGCACAGCCCTGCCTACCCAAGACATGGATGTACTACCGCTGCTGGCACTCCCCAATCCGACTGTTCCCTCAATGTCAACTTCCAGGCTTGCTCCTAAAGCTGGGATTCTGACAGAACAACAAAATGCTCTGCTGCTAAGCCAGGGAACGGCCAAACTCTCACTTTTTTTTTTTAGAGAAGAGATTTCATTTTTATTATTTCTTTCAGCTAATATATGCAAACATATTAATAAATAATATTTCTTTCATCAAACACAAGTGTCAAAGTGTTCAGTGACTCTAAAGCTTTATATATGTATATATATACATATATATAGTAGTTTTACATTTACATTTGCCACTTTTATATCAATGCAAAATAAACTCCATAGCAGGAAGCAATTAACTTTCGGAGATTTCAAGGTCCTTCAAGTCTCCTCACAGATGGAAGCAGCGCAACATGTTGCTGCCATTGTGCCACTGTGTGTGCATGCAGATGTGTGTATTTGTAAGGGTTCCATCAGTGAATGGCATCCTAGACTTTCTATCTTGGCAACATTTTCGTCTTTTGTCACAGGCACGCTCCACATGACTTACAGTGGAACTGAAAGTAAAGCCCTGTTCCCTCCACGCTAGCCTTTACTTCACAAAATCCTTGAACTCCTACTGACTCTCAATCCATAGATACCAATGCATTAAAAACAAAACCACAATTTATCAGTTGGGTGACTCCTAACCCAAATGTTTCAGAGGCTCAACATTCCGCGATGGCATCCATGTCATATAATTTTAGAGAATCGGCACAGTAAACTAGTAGCAGTCCTGATCTATTTCTTTCATTGCTAGTGGCTGATACATTTTCAACCAGGCAAACACTGTGGGTGCTGCATTTCTTTAGTAACAGAAATGCAAGTTATGCGGCATGCCTCTATTAACACAGTGTTGTCACTGGCACACCACCACATATAGTACACATCAAGTACTGTAGCACCAACGTGCTGGTTATGTTTACTTAAAAGATGGACACGCAATAAATAGTACACACTTTCATCACAGCACCACACGCACTGTCATGCAAGTCACACTACAGCACACAAGTTAGAAAAGCACTGTCCTTAGAATGGAGGTTCCACAACACATCATGCAACATTATTAACCAGACCACTGGATTGGGTTATTACATAAACGTCCATGTTAGAGTGGGGGGGGGGGTAAGATGGTTGCCCTGCATATTTTGGATGCTTCTAACAATAACCGAAATCAGCATAATCAATACAGAGTACTGAAAGGGCAAAAATCAAATTTGCTTTATTGCAGACCAATATGATACAGTATATACTGCATATGTGTCTCTGTGGGGGGGGGGTCCAGGAAACTTCATTATGCTTGCATAAGGCCGAGTTACTTAAATGTCAAATCTTGTGTTAACTTAAAAATGGGTCAGTGTAAACTGCCAAGAAAATTAAAATCCTAAATACAGCACAATGCTGTTAGTAAACTAGTGATCTCCAGGTTTTCAAACTATTATTTTTGTTTCTGTATTTATCCTTTTTTACCAGGTAGAGTCTAAATATCTGCATTCTAAATCACAACCTGCTACTTATACCTTATGGCACTTTGTGTTTCACTGCTGAACTGGATTGTTATGAATACCTTGCGTGTGTGTGCACACATTCGCACACACGCACATGGTATAAATCTGCAGTATGTTCCTTGTTGTTACCTCTTTGTAACTATTTATCCTGTTGTTATCATCTTTTGTACTGTATTCTTTTTTTGTATTATACATATTGTAACCTCCAGGGTTGTACCTGAAAATAGGCATTTATTTGTCTAATGTGCTTACCTGGTCAATAAAAACTAACTAACTTATCTAATTCCTCTTGTGGTACTGTTGTTGGTGCTTGGTCAGAGGACAGGTAGGAAAGGGGAGCAATGAAAGACCAAAGCAACTAATAGGAATCCCCTATAGCTTTGTGCTCCAGCTTAGGTACCAGCGATTCTGGGATATGCCTCTCTACAGCCCTCATCCCTTTAAACCTGAAGCTGATAAATCCAGGTCTCGCACTGTTCAATGTAACAAGTGAGCACACCTATATCCCAGTGAGTACCATATGAATATTAACACGTTCCTTGATCTTTGTTGCAGGACATTCTCAAAAGGGTGCAGAGTCTCTTGGTGCAATCCCTGATGGCTACCTACATAGCCATTTCATTCTGTCTGGGGCAGGGGGTGTTACAGGAGTAGGCAACAGCCTCCCACTGCGTTGAAAAAGAGTCCATGTGGCTTTGACTCAAGAGATTAAAGTGGCCCCCAATATGGTGCTTTAGGTGCAAGTCCCTCTATGTGTGAGCTCAGGGAAGAGTTCTGCACTTCATGGGATAGGAGAAAGAGGAGAGAGAGGTCAAATACCTGCTAGCAGTGAGAGCTATTGGTGGTTCTACTTTAGCTCAGCTGCAGGACTTTTTTTTAAGATGGGGAAGGTGCTCCAGTTTCTTCCAGTGGGGCAGCTCTTAGGCAAACGAGTGACAGACCCATATGGCTTCAGTTCAAATGGTTATGGTGGTAAGGCATGTAAATGGTTAATCCTTACAGGCCTCTGCTGTGCCTGCTATGCCTTAGATGACTGGTAAGGGGGGGCTTGACAGGGATGCGGCCCAACCTCCTCTGGGAGACTAGTCTGGAGTAAGAATCTCAAGTCCAAAAAGAAGATGTCTTAGATTGCAGTGCACTGGGCTGATGTTATTGCACTACAAAAAAAATCTCTGTTTTGGCGGCAATGGTGGCAGGAGCAGTGGGGCTCTGGAGCAGAACCACATCAATCATAAAACGTATCAAGTGGGGGGGCAGAAATAATGCAGTCTGGGTGGAATACTTGCTAGGTGTGACAGCATTAGTGGTAATACACTATATTCCTTCATGGGGTCAGCAACAGGATGAGAATTTGCACCTGGTGTTCCACCTGGGGACAAATGACTTGGCAGGGAACAGTCTGATGGAGGTGCAGGCAAGATTTAAGGCACTTGCTAGGTTTTGCTGCAGCCTGTGCTTTCAATCCATAGCCTTTTCGGAGGTGTTACCAGTACCATGAGCTAGCACCGAAAGGAAACTGAGGATCAAGGAGTTCAATGAATGGCTAAGGAAATGGTGTGGGCAGATGGGGTACGGGATAGTAGGGGACTGGGGGGCACATGGGAGGACGATAGTGTCTTCGCCCCACATAGACTACACCTAAACAGGGAAGGTGTAGCTGTACTGAAATGCAGATTGGGGAGTTCATAGAGAAAACATATAATTTAAGCTAAACAATGGGGGGGGGGTAGGATTAAAGCCACACCGGACATCAGAAGAAACAGGGGGCTTTAGACCCCCGGTAAGGGTGACATATCAGGTTCTGGCACACACATGGTGGGGACTTGGAGGGCTTTGGTAGCAAACACCAAGAGACTAGTAAACAAGATGGTAGACTTAGAAGCCATCCTACAGGAAGAGGGACTGGACGTAGTTGCAAGCACTGAGATATGGTGGACGGAATATCACACATGGGAGACAACTGTCCCTTGTTACAGACTGTTTAGAAAGGACAGGGGAGACAGGAAAGGGGGATAGCTGTATACATCAGGGACAATATCAGGGCTATGGAAGGGGAAAAGGGCGACTGAACTCCTGTGGGTCACGCTGAACAAAAGAACAGGGGAATTCCTAAGACTAGGGGTAGTATACAGGCCACCTACGAAAGGGGAAGAAGAGGACAGGCAAATGGCACAAGCAATCAAAAAGATGGCTCTCAAAGGAGAAACACTTCTGGTGGGAGACCTAAACCTTCCAGACATGGATTGGTCCATACCAGAGGCCACCTTGGCTAGAAGCAAGGGAGTTCTGGAGGTGCTGCAGGGCGTCTTCCTACAGCAATTGGTCAGGGATCCAATGAGGGGCAACAACCTGCTGGATGTGGTCTTAACAAATGGACAGAATGTGGAGGAGGTGGAGGTGGGAGAAGCGCTGGGCAACAGCAACCACAAGACAGTTAGGTTCAGGGTAGAAACAGGGAGGGAGGTAAACTGTACTACCACAACAGTTTTGGACTTCAAGAGCACGGACTTCCACAGGATGAGATGGCTAATTAGGGAAGAAATGATAGATATGGAGGAGATAAACGATGTGGAGGAACTATGGGGAATTATACGGGACTGGGTGCAGAAGGCCACATAAATGTGCATAAGGAGGGTAAGGAAGGAGGAGATCTCTTTGTTATACAAAAGAGGTGGCAAGGACAGTATGGGGCAGAAGAAGGGCTTTCAGGAAATATAAGAGAACACAGACTGAAGGGGACAGGGAGGCTTATAGGGAGAAGAGGATACTAGCAGGGAAGGAAATAAGGAGGGCAAAAGCAAATACTGAAGAAAAAAATAGCTAAGCAGGCCAAAAGGAGAGAAAAAACTTTTCTTAGATATGTGGGGGAGAGGAGGAAGGCTAAGAAGGACATTGCTAGGCTGTGGGTGAAGGGCGGAAAACCATTCGAAGAGAACTGTGAAAAAGCAGAACTAAATAAGTACTTTTGCACAGTATTTATGCAAGAGGGGGAGGGCAGCGGGCTTGAGCTTAGGGGGAGGGGGAGAGGGGACAAAGGGGTAGACCTGTGTCTGTTCAGTGTAGAGAGCTAAGGAGGAATTGGTCTGGTTGCGGGTGGATTAAGTCTTGGGGACAGATGGGCTTCACTCAAGGGTGATCAGGGAGCTGGGGGAGAGTTGGCAGCCCTGCTGGCGAGGCTGTTCTATCTGTCTATGGATTTGGGAAAGGTGCCAGAGCACTGGAAGAGGGCGAACATGGTGCTGCTGCATAAAGGAGATAGCAGGGAGAGGAAAGAAAACTACCACCCAGTCAGCCTCACCTCAGTAGTGGGGAAAGTTATGGAGGCACTCATTAAGGAGAGGGTAGTGGCCTACCTGGAGGTTAGTGGGTTACCAGATGATAGGCAGCATGGCTTCATGAAAGGGAAGTCATGCCAGACAAATCTAATTGAATTCTTCGACTGGGTAACGTGGGTAATCAACCGGGGGGGCAGTGGATGTGGCCTATTTGGATTTCAGCAAGGCCTTCAACACCATACCCCACAGAAGGCTAGTGAGCAAGCTGGATAGTGCAGGGGTAAGAGCTAAAATAACCAGGTGGGTAGAAAACTGGTTGGCAGAGAGAAGCCAGAGAGTTGTGGTTAACGGGGTGTACTCAGGGACAGGGAGGCTGATGAGCAGGGTACCCCAGTGGTCAGTTTTGGGGCCCCTCCTTTTCAACATCTATATTAGTGACATAGCAGAGGGACTGAGAGGATGGGTGAGCCTTTTTGCAGATGATACAAGCATCTGCAAAAGGGTGGACACAGCGGGGGGAGGATGGAAGACATGAGGCAAGATTTGAGGACCCTGGAAGAATAGGTCAAGACTTGTCAGCTAAAATTCAACATCAAAAAGTGTGCCATGATGCACCTGGGGCACAAGAACCCGAAAGCTGGATACACACTTTGGGGGGAGGCATCAAGGTCATGGAGCAGGACACGGATTTAGGGGTAATAGTATCTAGTAACCTCAAGGTGGGAAACCAATGCAGTAGGGCAGTGGGAAAAGCAAATGGGATGCTGGCAGGGGCATCACTAGCAGACGGAGGGAGGTTCTGATGCCCCTCTATGGTGCCATGGTGAGACCGCACCTGGAGTACGGAGTCCAGTTCTGGAGGCCACATCTACATAAAAGACATAGACAACATTGAGGGGTCCAGAGAAAAGTGACCAAAATGGTGCAGGGTATGCAAGGTAAACTGTACGAGCAGAGATGCAGAAAATTGGGGCTATACTCATTGGAAACTAGAAGGGAGAGAGGGGATATAACATAAACTTTCAAATATGTTAAGGGAATCAACAAGGTGAAGGCAGGGAGTCTACTTCAAAGGAAGGAGGGGGCGCGGTAACTAGGGGCATAATTTGAGACTGCAGGAAGGGAGATTCAGAGGCCATGTGAGAGAACAATTCTTCATGGAGAGGGTGGTGGAAGCATGGAACAAGCTCCTGGAGGATGTGGTGGTGGCCAAAACAGTGTCAGAGTTCAAGATTGCATGGGACCAACACAAGGGGCTGTGTGGAAGTGGAAAAGGGGCTACCAGAGGAGGGGGGGGAGAATAAAAGGGTGGAAAAAGGTAGACTAGATAGGCCTGAGGGTCCTTTTCTGCCATCAAAATTCTATGATTCTAAAAAGGGTCAGCTCACTGGTGTGTTCTGTACACACTCGAAACTACACAAAAAAACGCTGAATATGAGAAGTTTGCCTGCTCTCAATCTCCTCACTGGAGGATCAGACACAGATCCCGGGGCTCTAGGCCAGCAGGGAGCTAGAAAAGTTTATTTTATTTAGTTTTTGTTGACCGGGTAAGTGCACTAGACAAATTCTGCCTATTTTCAGGCACGACCTGGGGAAGGGGGGATACAGATGAATGTCAACTGACTTTGAACCAGATTAAGCTGTTGGTGGTATTTTTAGTGAATGGGGGGATATTTGACCATGGCACCGGGGAAATTCCCCTACTCTTTTTGAGAGGTGCCATGGGACCTTTAACATCCACCTAAACTACCACCAGAACAGGCAGATGGGAGCTCGGTTTAACGTCTCATCCGAAAGACAGCACCTCAGGAGGGCAGCACCCTCCTCATGCTGCACTACAGCATCAGTATTGGGATTCAACCCAAGTGCCTGGTGTAGGGAGGTGAGGTTGAGGAGGTGATGCTACAGTCTCTGGGCTGGGAAGGAAGCACCAGCTGCACAGCACTGCAGTCCTCTCTGAGAGGCTTAGGTGAGGTTCTGGAAATGGTGAACGTCACAGATTTACAGGCAGACTGTCCTGAACACTAAGCTTCATTATTTAGGGTATCCCACTATCTGTAACAATTTATGAATACAAAATATTTCAGGAAGTAGACAACTGCCCAGAGAGTCAAGGGAAACAAGACTGTGTTACGGATATTTTAAAATCCCACTGTCACTTTTAATCAGACCCCAAATCATCCCCTCAAATATGTGGCAATGTTTTTGTTTTGTTTTTATTTGAAAGATGGGCAAGGCACATAAATCTCTCTTATATCAAGAGAGGATAGGACTTTTGTGGTTAACAAACAGTCACAAAACAAATATGGCATTTAGTCCTGTTTTCTTTTCCTAAACAGAAAGATGGCAGAACAAACCATCCTAAGTGCTTTCTCCTATGTCTGCATGTTTCAAGAAAATCTGGTTGTAGCCGTTTCAACAGCCCACAGATTATGAGGCGAGTCTCAGCAGAGTGGTGAAAAGTTCTTTGGTGGGGAAAGCACAAAGGGGAATGGGAGCAAAATGACCATTCACGAAACTAATGATCCCTATGCTAGCCAAACAATTCACAGCTGGAGCAGCAGCAGGCATACCCTCCCTCACCATGATGCTGGCTGCACACCGACACTGCACACAGCAGAGGGTGTCAGTTGACTGGTTAGGTAAAGCATGCCCAAGAGCTTGAAGGTGCCCACATTTATGGCTGTCATGATATGAAAGTCTTCACAGAATGGTAACCGTAACAAAATTATTCAGGTTAGCGTATTATCACAATATTTATTCCATCCTATTTGAATTTATTTTAGAGGGACTGTCAGCAGCCTACACTTTTGAGGTTGTAGGGTGGTAGACTAAAAAATGGATTATTTCACAATTTATTACAATAAATTGTAAATTGTAAATAACAGTTATTGGGCTACAGTATCATCAGTGCCAATTATAGTGCAATTGTGGAACACGATTATCGTGACACCCCTATCCATATCGTCTCCTAATAATTTTTTAGGAACTCAAGTGGGAGAACATTTGAAAACCCTTGCATCACTCTATATTTTAAAAGTTTTTCTCTTTTAAAATATGTATACATCAACATATTCCAAAGGCATTATATTCTAGGTTCCTGTCCATTCCACCTACATGTAAATCTTTAATAAACAAACACCACTACCAGTACTCTTCCTGCAGCACTTAAGTTGACCCATCCTAGACATGCATGGAACCCTGTCACTTTGACCTCTCTTGCTCTGAAGCGGTTTCTCACTCACTGCACAAGGGAACCTGATGGGATTTGAATTTGAACAATTTGAACACTGTGAGATCACTGGTTCAACACTGTGACAGTTTTGCTTGTCAGGTACCTATTGACTATCATTTTTATCTCTATTGACTATCAGTTTAATCTCTATTAACTATCATTTTAATATCTATTGTCATTTTAATTGTGGGGGCAGGGGAATATGTGCTTAGTAAAAGACAAGCATTCAGCCAGTTAGTATGAGTCTCAGGAAAGATGCTTAGAGCAGAGAGATCTTTAAAAATTTGTAATTATTGGAAAGTCAAAAACCCAGGACCTAAGCTGAAACACACCATGCATTATCTACCATGGCTGGTCACCAAAGAGAGAGAGAGAGAGATAGAAAAGGAAGTCAACAACATATTAGTAAAGGCCATGATGCAGAAATTCACCTGCTGTTGTCATGGTCAAGGCATGGAGAACAGCGGCTGAAACAGAACAGACACTTTAGTGCAAAGAAAGCATGAACAGAGGGAGAAAAAAAGGAGAGCAAAACAAAAAAGAAGTAACACAGTCATATTTCCTGTTTCACTCAGTCTACTGTAACGGACTACAATTCATACAACAATCAGAGAAATGTATATGCTGTCAGCACCTGTTTAGCACTGGTACCAGTACCAGGAGGATGACATGCAGTTTGTGTATATTTTCCTGCCCTTGAAAGTGAGAGATGTCACCTGGTAGCAGACATCTGCCCTATACTTATGGATGCAATCATAGTCTACTTTCACTGATGTGACTCAAAAGGTAGCAGTCTCCCCTTTGGGCTGCAGAGTCTTGGGTTCAAGTTTCACACCAGGAATGTGGGTTCATGTCCGAAGCTGTTGCCATAGTGAAGTATGAGGGGAGTGTGCATTGCTGGAGAGGTAGTTCTTCAGATGTGATGTTACAATGTGGTCCCTTCAGCTCATCTCTGGCAGCCATTTTTGGTGGAAGATAAGTACCTCATGACACTCCTCATAAGGAATACGGTGGAACCTCTGTGTCATAGCAAACACTCCCTCTGTTTTGAGAAGTTGATTTGTCTATTTAAGGTCTACTGCACTAATCAGAAGAAAAAAAAACTCCCTGCAAAGGCTAACCTCCCAATTAGCTGCTATGCACCTTTAAAAAATGTTCATACCAAGTTCTTCTAGAGTGCAACATAATTCAGCGGTCACTCCAAGACTGAAAGCAGCTTGTGCATCTTCATCACCATCCCAGTACTGCATTGAGCTGGCTCCCTGTATGTGGATATGCACTTCCGATCACTTGCAGTGTCAGCAATGTATATATGCATAGACTAAATGGCGGAATCACTGTACAGCACTGAGCTGGCAGCCGTGAGGGTGAGCTGATTTTAATCATGGAGCGTTGAAATATGTTGTGCTACAGATGAATTTTGTATGGAACAAAATTGCTTTTCTCATCTGTGTATAGGAGTTGTCCTTTAAGTGTTTCTAGATGTTAAGCACTTAAGGAACACTGTTAACCTTTATGCATCATATTGTTTCGTGTTGAAAACCCACATGTTATGATTGTGTACCTTAATCTAAAATTCATCGACGTTGCTGGTTGTTTAATCTGCTTCATTTCTTTGTAGAACTGAAATGCATGGTAATGGTGCAATTATACCAAATCTTTGTTCATATCCTTGATCTACTCTTACTGCATAATTCCTGAACATTTTTTTTATACTTTTTATTTATATGTTTTATGACATTACAATGCAATGCATAGACAATCCTTGAATCATGCCATACTACATGTACAAACCTTATACAGTTGATATGCAGAGTAAAAGACATGACTACTGTTGGTACAAGATATGGGGGAGAAACAGATACTAAGATCTTAAACAGCATAATTAACACTCTGGCCAGTGCTGTCAATGCCCAAAATAGATTAATCAATAGTACTAACTTCCCCAGATTGCTAAACCGGCAATCATGCCTTTGTTTGAGTTACACTTTAATGAAACACAAGCTCTCCCTTTCAGTAAACTCCCCGTCATGCACCCCGAAGGATTCACAAATATGATTTGAAAGTCCAAAACCAGTCCAACTTGAGGATAGTTCAGGAAATTGCCCGTATTAAACAAAAGGGCTCTGGAAAAACTGACTTTCCAGGTCTAAGAAAGATGACCCCTGCTTTACTAAGCCAGGATCCCCAAAATTATAATACTTATAACAGGAATATATATACTGTTAAACTCCAAGTTCTAGCGACAATAAAAGTCTTCACAAAGCGAGCAAATGTCTAAGAGCAGCAGCCCTTATATAATTTTCAGTAAAATGGGATAGGGTAGAAGAAACTCACAGTCCCAGTTCAAGTGCCCTTGTCCTCTGAATCATTAGAGGAATCCCCATCTCTTGCAGCCCGTTCGGCATCCAACTTCTCCAGCAATTTTACTGACTCCTTGGAGTCGGTGTACACATACACTCACTGATCCACCACCACTTGTAGGCGGGCAGGCATGAGCATATTGGTGGGGATATCCAAGTCCCGCAATCTTCATTGGATCAGGTCGAAGCTCTTCCGCTTCATGAGGGCAGCATAGGAAAGATCTGGAAAGATCATCACTCTGGTGCCGTCCATCTCAATTCCTTTCTTTGTGCGAGCCGTGAGGAGTATTCTGTCCTGAATCACTAAAGAGGCAGCTTGCAGCATAACAGCCTGGTGCCTCCCATTTGGCCCATGGCTCTATGAAGATTAATTCGGTAGGCTCGAATAAGAGAATCCTTTAAATGCAGATCAAATGCCATCTCTAGCCAGGTTATAAGAAAAGCCAGGAGGTCATCCCCTTCTATCCCCTCCAAAAGGCCCAATATTTGTACATTTGCGGCCCTGGACTGGTTTTCTAGGTGCTCCAGGTGCAATTTCAGCAGCACCTGTTCCTTTACACATGTTGCCACCATAGCTTGGGCCCATTTGGAGGTTTTCTCAGCTGTCTGAGCTGTCTCAACCAAACCATCCATCTTCTGTTCCACTAGCAGAATCCTCTCATGATAAGAGTCCATTTTCTTCTAAAGCTGTTGTACCGTCTTTCTTGAATTTAAGACAGCTGTTTGCAAAAATTCCAGGGTGGCTGGCTGGGGAACATCTCCCTTCAGATCCTCTTGGTTCTGGCCTGCAGAGTGAGATGGCGCTTTAGACGACGTGTCACGCGGTGTGAAAAAAATGGCTTTCAGGTCATTATTTTTCTTCCCCATCTCTGATTGAAGTTAGCAATCAAATATAGGCATTTGCTTAAGTCCAAATCCGATGGAATAAGTTTGCAGAATATAGTTTTATGCAATTTTCAGGATGCTTTCTAGGGAGCTCACCAAAAGTGCGTCTACAGCGGCTGACAGCTAGCCACGCCCCAATTCCTGAACATTTAACCCCCCCCACACCAAACAGTGCAACCATTCATGATACTATAGTTTCCTGTTCTCCCACTGTATCGTAAGTGGCTAGATTGTGTTGGGGGTGTTCCCATGTCCAGGAAAGATGCACTTGGGAGTTGATCAAGGACTGTAAACAAACACGCTTTTGTGTGCTAACACCAGCATGGTAGGCAGTCTGTTTTTTTACTTTTAAAAATAAATAAAGAATCAGAATCAAACTACAAGCTACATCAAAAATCTTTATAGAATGTGACCAATCATAACTATATTTTGAGCCCTATGGGGGTTGACCGTGTCCCTTTAAAGGGGTATTAAACCTGTAACTTATTGTTTCATGAAGCAGGTGTATTTTAAATACTGGTTCCCAATCCGTTATTGTTCCATCTTTTCAGGCCTTTTAGTAAACACACTGGGGAATTTTTGATTTACACACTTGTGGTAAAGACCATTTTAGAAATGAAAATGATGTACTTCATGTAACTGTTGATCTTCCAGAATATTACTAAGACCCGTGGAAGCAAAGACTTCTGCAGGCTAGGGAACTGACAGTGCTGGCACCACCTACTAGGTAAACGTATTGATGTCATGCTCGTGGGTTGGCCAGTAACCGATGCCGGCCCCTACCTTCCTTAGTTCTGTTAGCCAAGAGAAAAAATTAGTGGGAGAGAAAAAAAAGGAGAAATGGACAACTATAGGCTCCTAGTCCAAAGGAATAGGAAAAGGATACAGGATATAAAATAATAAAAATAATAAAACCTGACTATTAACTCTAAGACAAAAGAATGGGCCTATGAGGCACAGGGGTAGAGGGTAGAAGAGCCACAACCTACATGCCACCTGGACAGGAAGGTGGAGAAGGGAAGCAGTGCTGGTATAGAGCTCTGGTTATTCTTGAAGAGTCCTGAAGGGATCTCCTAAAGGTTAAGAAGGCAGAAGTCAAAGGGAAGGCCTTGTACCTACGGCTACAAGGGCCAAAGTAAAATTCAAGTAGAAAAGAGAGTACAGCATGCTCAGAGCATACAGATATCCTTTTGCCATCCCAGGAGAGTGAGAAAGAGAAAAGGAATCAACACTGAAGTGTGGGACTGGATGTGGATCAAGAGGATGAGAGGGAACAAAAAAATGACCCCCTTGGCATTTTCCTCTCCAGGATGAAGGTGGGACTGCACCCTTACAGGAGGCTGTACTGCGGTTACCAGAGCTGGGAGAAGGGTTGAATAGGAAAAATAGCATTCCTGGGTATGAAATCCAAAAACTCCCAGAGGGAGGGGGAGGAACAAAGGGGGTTGAAAAATAGAGAGAACTAAAGAGTTTATATATATATATATATATATATATATATTAATTGCAAAAAACTTCGTTAATGCATCAGTTAGGGTTCTTACTAAAGCAACAAAAGCAGAGAAATATGGTGTTAGGGTTTCCAGCCCAACACCCTGCAGACACTGACAGGAGTGGGGGTGCCTTGGGGTCGTCGGCCCCAACGCCACCCCATAACACAAGTAAATAAGCTGAATAAGCTTGAAATGGGCACAGTAAGGAGAATGGGGTGAGCATTAGGCCGATGACCCCAAGGCACACCCCGACGCCTGTCAATCGTCTGGGTGTGGGTGGTGTAAAGCTAAAACCCATACACCATATTTCCTGCTTTTGTCGCTTAGTAAGAACCATAACTGATGCATTAGTAAAGTTTTGCAATGAATTTCCTTACTTTTTCAGATAGTATAATCATATCCTTATTTGTCTGTGGGAGCGCAGGGCCCTCTGGGCCCTGCGCTCCCATCCCTCCATAGATACGTATATGTGTGTAGCCGTGGAAGCACACTGCCCTCCGGGCCCTAGGATAACAGTGACCAAATTGTCAGCATAGCAATCTTATTACCCCACCTCATGTACCCCAGTATAGAACATTTTTAAATCCATGGCAAAACGTAATTCTGTGCAACTGCAACGCCATTCCACGCCACAGGTTCAAAAACACATTTTGAGCATAATCTTAAAAATCACAGCTGTTACATACATAAGGTTGAGAAATAAGAAGGCTATTTTGAAACTCTGGGGTAAGACTATTTAACATTTCTGAAGTTACAAGCGGCAGTAGTGAAACTGCAATGAATGGCCATAAGTTTGGCATTTTTTCATATTTTGACCCAAATTTTGAACATAGTTGTCTTATGACCCCACCTCATATGTGAAAATTTTCAAATACGTGTCAAAATGCCATTCTGCGCCACAGGTGCAAAAACACATTTCTGGCAGGATGTTAAAAATAACAAGTGTACTGTTCATGAGGTGGTGTGAAAAAATGGAGTAAAAATATAAAAAAATTACCAAAGTTATGCGCATGCGTAGAAACTGCTCATAACTCAGCCATTTTAGGATTTTTTTGCCAGATTTTCAACATGGCCTTTTGGGACCCTCCTCATGAAGACTGGCACTGTCATTTTGTTAATCGGTCCCAAAAGGTGATTTCGCACAGCACCCACGAAATCACCTTCTGGACCAGATTAACAAAATGACAGTGACAGTGTTCATGAGGTGGGGTCTCCAAAAGGTCATGCTGAAAATTTGGTCTAAAAATGACAAAGATATCAACATAAGTTGAAAACGCCATTGAAATACATTATACAGCACTTACCTTTATTCCTCAGTTCACGGTTCGGCTTTGAAGAGTGCCGACATGTCCCGGTCCATAGAAGATGACAGCCAATGACCTACAGTGGTAAATAAAGGGCAAGGGGTGTGTGTGGGATGATGAGTGCTCAGTGGGCGGGTCGAGATGGAGGAGATGATGAGGGACTGTTTTCTTTTTTTCAGGATTTAAAAAAAAATGACATCGGAGGACTGTTTTCTTTTTTACAGGTATAACTTACAAAATATTTCAGGACACTGGGGGTGGGCTCCCCAGTGTACCACACTGCTATGGGGAATAGGATACATCTGGGGACACTGGAAGTGGGTTCCCCAGTGTCCCACACTGGCGGGGGGCTTCTAGTGCCGACACAGGGATTGTGCACCCTACTGTCAGCAAAGGAATGCTATATCGCAGGACTGTTTACTTTGTTACAGGTTTTAATTAAATACATATTTGGGGACACTGGGAGTAGGCTCCCCAGTGTCCCACATAGGTGGGGGGATATATGTCTCTCGGGACACTGGGAGTGGGCTCCCCAGTGTCCCACACTTGGGAGATATATGTCTCTCAGGACACTGGGAGTGGGCTCCCCAGTATCCCACACTGGTGGGAAGGGAGGGGCTTCTACTGCCGACAGGGGGATTGGGCACCCTGCTGTCAGAAAATATATTTCATATTAGCATGCCTCGGCCCCCTTCCCCTTGGAGTTTGTAAAAGGGGCAAAGACTACTAGAATTAGGTAAACACCAATAGGTGTTTACCTAAATGGGGGCTGAAGAATCGGATTCTGTTAACAGTTTGGCCAAAAAATGGTCAGCATGTTTTGTTTTTTTAGGGCCGATGCTACTTTTTTTTGTAAAGTAGTGTTGCACATTGCGGCAATTTTCGTGATACAGTGCTGCAATTTGCAGCATTACCTCCATAGTTCTGCAAAATAGTGCCGCAATTTGTGATAGTTTCGCTAAAGTACTTTCACAAATTGCAGCACTACTGCCACAGTTTGCGGCAGTATAAATAGTCGATGAGAATAAACACATTTCTAAGCATTTTTATAAAAAAGTAAGCACAGAATCCGATTCCTCGGACCCCAATTAGGTAAACACAACTGTTGGTGTTTACCTAGAGGCAGTATTTTTCAAACTATTTAATTTTTTCCACCTGGCTAACTGAAAACAAGATGGCAGAAGCTCAACACTACATTCCTCATTAGCAAAAGCAACTACAGCTTTCGCAGCAGCAAAAAGTGCTTTCACATGGCACAACTAATTTTTCCCATAGGATATAATGGGACACTTCAAACTTTAATAACTTTTAAATGGATTCAGATTTTTTTTTCACAAAACCTTCAAAAGGCACATTTGTGACCCAGACCACATATACCCTAACAATATCACACCAAACCCCCCAAGCCATTTCGGAGAAACAGCATGCAAAAGGATTTGCACCTAAATGATAATTTTCACATTTTCTTGACACTCCACCTCTCCACAACCGCACATCCGACCTGAATGAAACTTGACACATCAAGAGAGCTATGGTACCTGACAGTGCATGCAAAATTTTGGGTGCATCAGTCATAGGGTTGCAAAGTTATTAAAGTGCACAATTTTTTTTTTTTTTTACCAATTATCTTATCAGATGAGACACACTAAGCTGAAAGCTTGTTTGCAGGTGCAACCTGGGAGCATGAGGAAGTTAAGTGACTTGCTCAGGGTCACACAGTATGCAAGTGGGGGCTGTGGGATTCAAACCCAGTCTCCAGATTTGCAGCTCAGAGCCTTAAACCACTGCGCCATACTGCCTCCAGTCCTAACTCTCACCCCATCCCATGTGTAAACAAGCTGAGGTGGTGCAGTGTAGGAGAATGGGGTGAGAGTTAGGACCAATGACCCCAATGCACACCCTGATGCCTGCTGGTGGGGGTAGGGTGGGGGTGGGGTGCAAGGGGTGGCAACCGTAGTGCCAAATATCCTCCCTTTTTTGCTGTAGAAGAACCCTAACTGATGCAGTAATGAAGTTTTTTGCATAGAATTTCCTTACTTTTTAAGAAAGAAAAGAAAAGTAGAATGTTGCACAAGTTGGTGGGAGCACAGGGCACCAACTTGTAAGTGTCAGGCCACATTACACACCCAATGACTAAAAAGTACATTCACAACAGCAAGGCCAGCCACCAAACAAATGTTAATCTAGTAGAATAGTAGAAAACGCTGCCCACAAAACTTAAACTGCGCCACACAATATGTCCATAAAAATATATTGTCCGACACGTAAACATCTCTATTAACATCTACAGGACATGCCGTCAACACCGTCCAAATTTCAAGTAAAAAGACCAAACTGTGTCCAAGATATGACATACCAAAATTTGAAATTTTCATTCGTCAGAGTGGCACAGTTCCGCACCTGTTGACATTTAACACACACAATGAATGAAAACTACATCCATGACACTAAGGTTAGGTATCCTATCACTTTCAAGCCACCACCACAAGCAAAACGCTGTCTGCAGAACATAAACTGCACCACGCCATATCTGAACCCAAGAAATATTTTCTGACACGGAAACACTGTAATTTTCATCCACAGGACAAGCCGTCAACACCCTCCAAATTTCAAGTGAAAAGACCAAACAGTGTCCGAGATATAGCATTTTAACATATGGGATTTCCATTCGTCAGACTGGCACAGTTCCACACCTGTTGACATTTAACACACACAACTGAAAACTACATCCATGACACTAAGGCTAGGTATCCTATCAATTTCAAGCCACCACCACAAGCAAAACACTGTCTGCAACACGTAGAGTGCATCACGCAATATCTCCGCAAAATAAATTTTATCCGACATGTAAACACCATAATTCACATCTACAGGACAGGACATGACATAAACACCCTCCAAATTTCAATTAAAAAGACCAAACCATTTCCGAGATATTCAATGTTAAAGATTGGTAAAATTTCCCTATCTATTCCATTATAAAAAATCTGGCCATCTTGTCCCTATCTCGCAATCAAAGATGGCGATCAAAGAATCTCACGATCAAAGAATTTGCAGGCTCGCGATCAAAGAATTTGCAGGCTCACGAACAAAGAATTAAAAATCTTATAAATCAAAAAATTGATGGAACTGCAGTATACCACCATCATGGTTTAACAGAACAAAGCCCCCTGAGTAAAACCCACCCTCATTTGACTTCCTAGGATACCCCTGGGCTGAGAAAATTGATTTTTAATTTGGGCCATCTCGTCCCTCTCTCGTGATGCACGATCGCGATCAAAGAATCTCACGATCAAAGAATTTGCAGGCTCGCGATCAAAGCATTAAAAATGGTGAAACGCAAATTTTTCACTGATTTGAACCAAACCAACGGCATGCCTCGATAGAACGGACCCTCCTGAGCAAAACCCACCCTCATTTGTGTCCCTAGCCCACGCCTGAGCCGACATATTAGTGTTTTTAGGTCACGATGCAAGATCGTGATCAAAGAATCTCACGATCAAAGAATTTGCAGGCTCGCGATCAAAGATCGTTAGCGAGCCACAAATTAAGATTTTAAAAGCTTATAACTCTATTTTTTGGCCAAATTGGATGAAACCAAATGCATGACTCGATAGATCAGAGCCCCTGGAGTAAAATCCATCGAAGTTTTACTTCAGAAGTGACCCCCGAGCCGAGATATTTGTGTTTTTCCAATCGGAAAATAAAAAACAAAATGGTGGACATCGCGATCAAAGAATTTAGAAAATCCTCGGGAACAAAGATTCTTGAACCACGAGGCTGCAAATTCTTTGACCGCTAGGCAGGACCAGATGGCCAAAACCCCCATTCTTTGATCGCAAGATATACACATAAATTTTCCAATTGACTTATAATGGGAATTTAAAAGTGCCATAACTTTTGAATGCCTTAATATTTTTTCACCAAACAAAAATCTGCATGTTCGGCCACCAAAGCTCTTTCAAACGAGCCATTCTGCAGAGTGGCACACCACACAACGGCCGTGCAGGACCACATTAAGAATGGCAAAAGGTGCCTCCAAAAATGGATAATTTTGCATTATTCAGCACTTTCGTATACGAAGACCGGTGCTCCAACAGAAATGCAATTTGGCAAATCAAGAGATCTAGTGCACCCCAATGGTTGTGCCAAATTTCAGGCAAATCCATTGAATGGGTCCAAAGTTATTAACATCCAAACTTTTGACTTTAGTATGTAACTGGTCATTAACCCTAATTATAGTGGCGCGACTGTCATATATATATATATATATATATATATATATATATATATACTATATATTTTTTTTCTGGGGGGAATAGATAGCCTAATGGCTGGTGTGCCCCCTCCTTAAAAAAAAGGCAGGAAAAAGGAAAGGTGAGGGAAGGGGAAAAAAACATTTCCCATAAGACAGCAGAGGTTTCCTGAAGGAAAAAGTTCTGAGGGAGTGGCAAAAGGATAAGTTATCTGAAAAACAAAAGAACACAGAGTGAGCTGCTCAGAGGCCCTGGCTCTTACCTGAGTCGGGGATGGTGGGCAGGTGTGTGAATGAATGGTGAAGGTATTCTGGAAGGTCAATAATTATGGTGAGTACATCATTTTCAAATCTTCCAAAAATCATTCTTCACCATTCATTCCCACTTATGGGTCAGAGTAACATGCTTTTCCCCAATAAGGGTGGAGTTGGCTCACCCTGAGGGAAATAGCTCTTCCCTTAGCCCACTATGGGGGATAACCATAAGAGGGCAGGGATGCCTTACAAGTCTGACGGGACCTGAGACTGGTCAAGGACAGGTGGAGGCACCCATGGCCTGGAAGCAGGAGGCACCCAACAACACACGACTGACCCTGCAGGAGAAGAAATGAGTCCATTGGAAGTGCAATTTGAGTACCCTATGCCAGGCCAGGGGTGCCAACTGTGAAAGCTGAAGCCATGCCAACTCCAAAATGCAGACTGCAATTCCCATCAGCCAGGAAGTTACCTCGCTGATGTCATAACACACTCTCACTTGGTGCCTCGCTGGCTCCAGGCCCTATTTGGAAAAGTATATGGCCTGCCTGGTTGTCTTGCAATCTGGCAAGGGTGGTAAGAGCTGACTAGCATTGCCCACAGGTGCTTGCCATAACCTGCCTGGTGTACCTGAAGTGCAGAGATGCACGTCACAGTGCATGCTGCTGCAAATACCCTTCTGCCCCAGACATCAAACTCTGTAGAGTTGGTGTTGGGGGGGCAGTCATACACTCGGCACCTAGGCCCAGAGGGGTCTGCAGTACCAAAATCTCAGAGGCTGGATGAGGCATGGACCCCTGGAGACCCCACAGGAGCACAATATCTAAAGTGGACATTCCTAGGGGCTGGAGAGGGGGCAAAGGGACAGAACCAGAGATTCTTGGATACCTCCAAAAAATGGCCTGGGCCACAGAGGAATGACAGTGGTGTCTCTGTTGTATTCCCCAAGGAATGACAGCACCAGAATAGCAGTACTGTGAACTATGAAATGTTGAATACTCGGCCCCTGCATCATCTCTGCAAGGAACTGCTGGTATCTACAGTACACAGCATCAGAGGAGATATGGATACAGGGATCCTCCTCCTTAGAGGAGGAAGTGGGAGAGGAGGAGCTGGATCAAGAAGCAGTGGTGCAGGGGTCTCAGGCCTGAAAATAGCCTGGTCAGCTCTAAGGTGGTATTGTTGGAGCACACCAGCCACTGTTCTGAACTGGTTCCGGGTCATGGGCCCAAGAGTGCTGAAAATACCTGGGAGAGGCGGAGGGGTGAGCAGAGAAGGAGGTTCATGAGAGTAGACCAGGTCCTCTGCCAGGGTTATTAGAATACTTTGGCCACAACCAGTGGGGCAGGCCTGGCAAACTCACCTGTCTGCCAGCAATCAACAGCTGTGGACTGGTCCAGATGGCGCCTTTGGACGGGAATCTCCCAGGTGGGAGAGTGGAGCCATATATGTCCTACCAGTTGGCCTCCATCCTCACCAATGACAGGGCTAGCCAGTTCCATAAAGAAATTGGGTCCCAAACCAGTACTGGAGCCCCTGCTAGAGCTTCCACCAGCCCCAAGAAAGGGGTGAGTCACAGGTCCAGAACCCAACCTCTTCTCCTCACTAGATCAAGCCTTGCCCCCTCCTCCCGGCAAAGCCCAGACTGTAGGCCAAGGGCCCTGGGAGAGTGTGTTTCAAAGTCAGCACTGTGAATGGTGCTGGTCTCCTTCCCAGCACTGCAGACAGCACCACGGCCAGGGCTGACACTGGGAACGGCACTAGGACTCAAAACCACACTGAAAACCATACCAGAAGGGCCTCTGGCACTGCTCCTAGCACCAACAATATAGACAACCCCTGAGGGGGCTCCCTGCATGGAGATGGGTAATCCAACTGCTTAGGAGAAGAAATTATCACAACCTCAAGGGCAAGTGAAGTACCAGCTCCGGAGCCCTTCCCTCCTCCAGTACTGCAAATGGTGCAGTAGGGAGGCCTGGTCTTGCAGTCAGCATTGACTTACTCACTGGTATTGGCCTTAGTACCAGGAGCCGAGGCAGTGCTGGGCCACAACACCGAGGTACCCACTGGTCAGTGTAGACCCAGCAGATAGTTTCAGCCTTACCACTGGGGGTGTGTGCTGCCCCGAAAGCCAATGGACCGGTAGGGGTACTCGGCCAGCCCCCCCCCTCTGGAGGAGACTGACTGTTCACCAGACCCCTCCACCAGGCTCTCTGATGTCTTGGCAGGGTGAGCACATGAATAGTCTTGGTCTTTTTCAGTATGTATAGTACTGGAAAGGGGCCCAGGTGAAGCATCAAGGGACCTTACATTGACGTCCCTGATGCAATGCATGCCTCTGAAGATTGGGGTGAATGACCCCACTTCAGAGTGCAGGGTCTGATGGTGCAGTAATCCACTGAGAAGCAGGCATTGAACTTATCTATGTCATGGTCAGCGCCAAGACAGGTCGAACAGCTGTCATGCCAGTCCTGAATGGTGATATGGCTCCCACAGGAGCACCAACGCATGTGGAGCCACAATGATGCTTCTTTTTAAGGGCGACCTTCTTGTCCTTACACTCCTCAGGACCGGACATGGCATTGCAGACCCCCCAAAAAGGGCAGAACAAGAGTCTGGCACCATACTAAATGATAAAATAACAAAAACAGCACTGAGAGGGCTAGTGTTGAGGGATATGGCATTGAACTGATGGTGGTGAACTGAGGAAAGTACTGTGATGCACTTGGGACAGACGAAGCTCCTATGGTGTGCACTCGACAGTGGGAAAAACAGAACTGAGGAAGGTGGGGGCCAGTGTCTACATGACCAACCGAGGAGTGCAACGTCACTACCTATGCGACATGGGCGGTGCTGGCACCAACATCGGCTCCCTAGGCTACAAAAGTCTTTGTTCCCACAGGGTCCTAGTGCCTCCAGGTCTAGACCCATAAGTGGGAATGAGTGGTGAAGTCTGATTCTTGGAAGAGCTGTATGATGTAGTTTAGTGTCCTTTTCAACCTCAGAATTCCATAGAACACAGATGCATTATGCTAACAATCAAAGAGCACAGCAAGGACATAAACTACATCACACATGGTCCTTACCACCAGTGTGTAAATCAGAAAGGCCCACTAAGAAGGAAAGTTGCAACAATAACAGAATGAAAACTAGGATTTGAAAATAAGCTTCTGTAGAAAACACAAACTTACCTGTTTAATGTAGTTCTTCAATAAAGAGACACCATTGTCCCCTTCTCCATCATCACAAAGAACACTTACTCACTGTACCAGTAGATCCTTGAAAGCATCTCCTCCATTGGTCCACACCTCAGAGAAACATAGATGACAGCTGAAGGCCATAAGATAGGACCCAGTGCCCTACTCTCATCACTTCCCTGCAGAGGGGATAAGAGGGCGTGCCCCCTTGCTTCTTTATGAGGTGCATGATAATGACATTGTCTATCCAAATCAGCAAGAGACTAGGGCTGAAATGCTCTTAAAAAGCCTGGAGACCAAACAGACCATCCCTCATCTACAATACTGACACAGAGATCGGACTACAGATCGTTCCAGGACACTTGGGTTTCATAGGATTTGAAAGAGGCACCTCAGCCAGATCCCAAGGCGTCCATTATGAGGATCTGTATGGGAATCGAGAAAAGGAATGGAATGCCCTGTGACAGATTCCGGTGGTCCATCCACAATACTACAGCATGGGGGAGAGGGGACATGACAAGGACCATTAGTTTCAACTCATTCGTTAGCTGATCCCATTGTATTTAAGATTCTGATGTGGTATGCACACATGAAGTCCATCTTCTTCCAAGTTGTGTACTGGGTGTGCTTTGAAACAACTGAGAAGCTGCGTGGGATATATTATATTGGACTAGGTATCTGTAACTAATCTCTCTCTTGCTTACATCTGAGAGAAGTTTTCCTCACTTTTACAGTGGTATTGCTTTGTGTTTAATTATTTTAATTTTTAATTCAGGAAGGGGGTTTTCAAAACTGCTTATCTTGTCAGCATCTTCAGAAGGGCTGAAATAACTGCATATTTGATTTGCCTTTGTGGCTAACTGGACTGATTACTAGAATTCTGTGACAATCTGCATCAATATATTTTGCAACATTTGGTGGGGTTGTGTGATTTAAAATAGCAAAGGCTGCAGTTTGTAATTGAATGCCAGACATTGCCTGTGGTGGGGGAAATTGTCTTCACAAGTCAGAGGTCTGCATCATAGCCAATTGTCTAGCTTGACTATTTCAGCATTGTTCAATTACTATAAACTACTGGTGTGATCCTGTTTGAGACAGAAGTCCATCTTCTTCCAAGTTGTGTACTGGGTGTGCTTTGAAACAACTGAGAAGCTGCGTGGGATATATTATATTGGACTAGGTATCTGTAACTAATCTCTCTCTCTTACTTACATCTGAGAGAAGTTTTCCTCACTTTTACAGTGGTATTGCTTTGTGTTTAATTATTTTAATTTTTAATTCAGGAAGGGGGTTTTCAAAACTGCTTATCTTGTCAGCATCTTCAGAAGGGCTGAAATAACTGCATATTTGATTTGCCTTTGTGGCTAACAAACCACCAGGCTGTTTTGAGGCTGGAGAGGTTTACCTGTGTCTGACTTGGATGTCTGGATTTTTCTCTGTTTGATTAGCAGGGTACTTTCTCTGTCAAATTGTTGTGTAGGGTATCTTGCTGACAGGAAGGCACTCATCGCAGCGGTGGGTGAGAGATTTTAGCTGATTGTTTTGTGAGGGCACAGTTTAGGCCCAACCCTTCCCACCCTCACCCCACCCACCCCTGGAAATAGTTCCTTTATACCTGAGGTTCTGACATCATTTCAAGAGTGCAAGGTGCATATCACTGTCATATCCTCTCTAGCACAATGCACTGACAATATAAGCATACACATTGTATAATATATATATTTCTATATAACCAATCACACACGCGCGCGTGCGTGCACACACACAAAAAGTAAATAAACGTGGGGAGTAGTGCAATGTAATGGCTGTGGGGCAGCAGTCTTCTGGGAGTCTTTCTGGAGGCTGAGATGCTGCCCTATTTGCATACAACTATCTGCCCTGAGGGAGGAAGTTGCTCGTCTTCAGGCCGCACTGGACAGTAGTAAGGAAACCTTCCCCCAGGCCACACTGGACAGTAGGAAGGGAACCTCCCCCATCCAGGGAGCACTAGCACCACCACCACTACCTCAGAGGTTGCGAAGAAAGCACAGCAGTTGCACCACAGTGGGCTCAGGGAGGGTGAGGATGGTGGAACAGAGGCACACCCAGTCAATTGTTCCACTCCACAATCCATACACCATTCTGGGGGAGCATAGCTCCCCTATGGATGCACCCGCAGAGAAGACTGATGACAACTGTCACAAGGGAGGCCCACAGGAAGGAGGCAGAGGACACCAAAGGGAAAGGAAGCAGCCCTGGTGGGGGACTCAATTATTAGGGTATAGAACTGGGGAGCTGGGAAAACTGAAGTAAGGTGCTTGCCTGGTGCCATGGCTTGAGGGACAGGAAGTGCATCCTCAGGATCACAAGAACAGCTGCAAGGGAGTCTGAGCTGGACGTATTGTCCACCTAGGGACAAATGACTTGGCTCATCATGAGATTAGAGCAGTGCAGGAGGACATTGCAGAGTTGGGAGGGGCCTAAGACAAGTAGCACACACAGTATCCTTCTCAGAGGTGCTGCCTGTCAAAGGCATGGGGAGGCGAGGGTAATTAGCACCATGCAGTTTAATGAATGGTTGAAAAAATGGTGTGGAGCACAGGGGTTTGGCTTCATTGGGGACTGGGGTTCCACCTGGAGGGACACCAGCCTATACTGGCAGGATGGTCTGCATCTGTCCAGGAAGGGAACAAATCTTCTGAGCAATCAGTTTAAATGCTTCATTGGCAAGCTTTTAAACTAGTCAAAGGGGGAGGCACTGACAAACAGCAGGAAAATCCCAGCCTCTCCCTTCAAAACAGGGTACTAAATGAGAAAAAGACCGAGGTAGAATGGTCAGTGGGGGATGCTGCAACAGAAGGTAAAGCCATCAAAAAATGGAGAGCAATGAGTACCAATGCCCGTAGTCTGGGTAACAAGCTTCCTGAATTAGTGGCCTTGATGGAGGAGGAGCATCTGATATCGTGGCAGTCACAGAAACATGGTACGCACAAAACCATGACTGGGACGTAAACATACCATTTATACACTATCTACAGGAGGGACAGGGAGGGTAAAAGAGGAGGAGGAGTAGCTCTTACATAAGGGAAGGAATAAAAGCAACAGAACAAAAGGGTAAACAGGGAGGAGAAGAAGCACTGTGGGTAAATTTGGAGACCGCAATGGCACCACAATCCGCATAGGGTTAGATACAGACCTCTCTCAGGGGAGGAAATGGACAAGGAAATGATAGAAAGTATACTTAGAATGGCAGAAAAGGAGATATTGCTGATGGGTGATCTGAATATGCCAGACGTTAACTGGAGTGCAGTTGCAGCTGCCACTCAAGAGTGGAGTTATTCTAGATGCCCCATAGGAGCATGCCTAGACAACTAATACTGAGCCCACTGAGAGGGAGCAATATTAGACTTGATTCTCTCAATAGAGATAGAGAGAGGATCACAGATGTAGAAGTGGGTAACAATCTGGGAACCAGCGACCATCGAACAGTATGGTTCACAATAAACACAGCAAGAGCTGCCATACACAAAGACAAAAGTACTGGACTTTAGGAGGGCTGACTTTGCCAAATGGGTGAGTGCCTAAGGAATGCATTAGCAAATGGGCAGGAAGGAGGTGAAGAACAATGGGGAATAAATAAAACTGCCATCACAGAGGTAACGAGCCTTGTGTGAAGCAAATAAACAAAACAAACGATGTAAGAAACCACTATGGTTCTCAAAGGAAGTGGCAGTGAAGGTTCAAGAGAAAAGAAAGCATCAGGAAGTACAAGGAATCGAGAAGGAGCAGGACAGAGAACTGTATCAGTTAAAGCAAAAGGAGGCTGGGAAGGCAGTCAGAACAGCAAAGGCCCAAACCGAGGAAAAGATAGCCAACTCGGTTAAGAAGGGATAAAACCTTTATAGGTACATCAGGGAGCCGAGGAAGACCAAGGAGGGGATAGTGAGGCTTAATAAAGGGAGGAGGGTGGGCAGAGGGAGACTGTGAAAAGGCAGAGATACTAAACAAATATTTTTGCTCAGTATTTACAAAGGAAGAGGGGGAGGTACGTAAAACAAACAGTAGAAACACTCTGGATACAGAAGTTGATACCAGCCCATTTACAGAAGAAAGGGTTCTGAAAGAACTCTTAAAACTGAAGGTGGACAAGGGTAGAACTAGTGACACCACTTACTACCCTTTTTAACAAATCATGGGAGGATGGGGTGGTACCCGAGGACTGGAGGAGGGCAGATGTGATTCCCCTTCACAAAAGTGGGAGCAAGGCAGAAGCAGGAAACTACAGACCTGTTAGTTTAACCTCAGTGATAAGGAAAATGATGGAATCACTTCTGAAGGAAAGAACTGTCGAGTATCTAGAGGCCAGAGGGCACAGGACCCAAGGCAGCATGGATTCTACAGCGGAAGGTCATGCCAGACGAATCTGATAGATTTCTTTGACTGGGTGACCAAAGCAGTAGATCAGGAGGGGCTGTGGACATGGCCTCACCTAGACTTTAGCAAGGCATTTGACACAGTCCCACACAAAAGATTAATATACAAGTTAGCCAGCCTGGAGTGGGTCCCAAGATGACAGCCTGGGAAAGAATTGGCTGGAGAATAGGACACAGAGAGTAATAGTAAATGAAGTCCACTCAGAAGAAAGGAGGGTTACTAGTGGGGCATCCGAGGTCTAGTATTAGGATAGTCCCTTCAATGTCTTTATGTTTACATTGCAGAAGGACTGAAGGAAAAGTATGTCTCTTTGCAGATGACACAAAGATCTGCAACAGAGTTGATGCACAGGTGGGGTGGAAAGGATGAGAAGGGACTTGGCAAGGTTAGAGGAATGGTCAAATGTATGGCAGCTTAGATTCAATGCTAAGAAGTGCAGGTAATGCACCTGGGAATCAAAACCCAGGGAAGAGTACACAGCGGGGGTGAGATACTAACAACAACAAAATGGAAAGGGACCTGGGGTAGTCATATCAGATGACCCAAAGGTGGGCAAGCAATGTGAGAGGGCAGCAAGGAGGGTTGGGGGATACTGGGATGCATAGGAGAGGCATCACCAGTAGAAAACAGGAATTATCCTCTGTGCAGACAGCTCGTGAGACCCCTGCCTGGAGTACTGTGTGCAGTTCTGGAGACCCAACTCCGCAAAGACATAGACAGGATGGAAGCTGTCCAGAGGAGGGCATCTAAAATGGTGCAGGGTCTGCACCAGAAGACATATGAAGAGAGACGAAAGGAGCTTAATATGTATAGCCTCGAGGAAAGGAGGAGAGGGGGACATGATAGAAACGTTAAAGTACCTCAAGGAATCAATAAAGTCCAAGAGGGTAGCATCTTTCAAAAAAAAAGTGTGCAAGAACAAGAGGCACAATTTGAAGATGGGGGTGGCTCAGAGGTAATTTAAGAAGTATTTTTTCACAGAGAGGGTTGTGGATGCATGGAACGGCCTTCTGGAGGAGGTTGTGGAGTCAAAATCAGTGGTGGAATTCAAGCATGCATGGGACAGTCATAAGGCAATTCTAGGGGTTGGGGGTAGGAAGAAGTAGGCTGCTGGTTAACTAGGATCTGCAGCTTATCCAGTAGGTAGGGAAATGGGCAGACTGGGTGGGCCAAGTGGTCCTTATCTGCCATCAAATTCTATGTTTCTATGTTTCTATGAAGTTGGGAAAAAGGAACCATAATGATGGCCACAACAAGCAACAGATGTAATATCCTCTGAGCTGACACAAAATGGCATCTGCGTATCATCAGGGCTTGGGCAACAAGGGCCTCCACCCTGTCTGCATGCAGGAAGGCACTGCCCACTCCCGTGCCTAGCACTGCTCCAATATACTACAGGCACTGACAAGGAATGAGTACGGATTTCAATACATTCACCGTGACACTCAGTTCCTCAAACAATTGTCTCATTCTGGACAATGTTTACAGAATATTTTCCCTGGACAAGGCCTTCAGGAGCCAATCATACAGATTTAGGAAGACATAAAGCCTTTCCCTCCGGAGGGCTGCTGCCACAACCACAAAGCATTTTGTAAATATTGGTGGAGTCGAGATTATGCCAGAAGGCAAGAGTCAGAACTAATAATGGCTACCCTCAAGCATGAAGCAGAGTTACTGCCTGTGGCATCTGCAAATCTTGATATGACAGTATGATTCCTTCATGTCCATGGCACAGAGCCTATCCCCCTTTTGCAGCAAGGAGATGAGAGCCTGAAGAGACATCATTCAAAACTGTGTATTCGGTGAACAGGTTTAGGTCTCTCAGGTCCAGTACAGCAGGCAGATCTCCTGCGGATTTGGGAACCAGGAAGTATCTGGAATAAAACTATTGGCTTCTTTCTTGGGGGAACAGGTTCGGTAGCCCACTTTTGTACAAGCAACTGAACATCCATTAGCAGAAGGGGCAACTGGTTTGGAAGATAATGACAAAGAAGCGGAGGATGTACTGGGGGAGTAGACAGATATTTCAGATCATGTCCCTATTGCACTGTTTCTTGGACCCACACGTTGTGACCTCCCTCCACTTTTGAAGATGACGGAGATCCTTCCCCCACCAGCACCTCCGTAGGCAGCTGTGGAGGGGGAAGAGGTGTGGTGTCAGAAGGTACCGGGGGGCAGCAGGGGTACCCTCCTGACCAAGAGTTTTAGGTGTCCTTGCATGGGCACCAAGGGGATGGGACCTCCACCACTGGCACAGGGCTGCTAACAGGAGGCACAGAAACCACAGGCAGCAGGCTTACAAAACAAGCTCCCTACCATGCCCCCTGGTGTGCTGAGGGATCAGAGGCATGAGTGACTGTAAAGTCATCTTGGAGGTTTGAAGCTCACGTATAACATTTTCACCAGCATTCCCAACTAACCCACAGCCTCTAAAAGGGTCATTCAGCACAGCTTGTTGTACATCAGTGACAAACCCAGCAACACAAAGCCAGGAATATCTCAGTATGCATATGCCAGAGTCAACAGCCCTGGCAGAAGCATCATCTACAGAGTGTATTAGGCTTTCAGGCTTGGGAAGCAGAAAAGACAGGGAGGGAAAAGGGAGGAGGGGTAGCTCTTTATATCAGGTAGGGTATAAAAGCAACTGAGGTACAGGGATTGTGTGGGGGGCTTTGTGGGTCACCCTAGAGACAGGCAATAGTACCACTATTCGCACGGGCATGATCTACAGACCTCCAACACAAGGGGAAGAGCGGGACATGGTTCTAGTGGAAGCCATCCATAAGATGGCAAATAAAGGGGTAGTGCAGCTGGTCGGTGACTCCAGTCTGCCAGATGTTGACTGGAGCATCCCAGCCATAGCCTCAGCCAGGAGTAGGGACATACTGGACTCCCTGCAAGGGGAATGCCTCGGGCAGCTAGTGCTAGGGCCCACCTGGGAGAGTGCAATTTTGGACCTGGTACTCACCAACAAAGACAGAATTGCAGATGTCATGGTGGGTGGACACCTGGGGTCCAGTGATTATCACATTATGTGGTTCAATATGAATACAGGGGCAGAGTTAAGCCACACAAAAGCGAGGGTCCTGGACCTCAAGAGGGCAGACTTTGCAAAGCTGGGGTATGTCTCAGGAAAGCCCTAGCAGGGAGGGAGGACCGGGGGGGAGTTGAGGAACAGTGGGCCCATCAATAAAGAGCCACAGTGAAGGCAACAAACCTTTACGTTAGGCAAATAAACAAAAGCAAGAGAAAAGGAAAACCACTATGGTTGTCAAATGAAGTGGGCAGGAAGATAAGACTGAAAAAGTTGGCTTTCAGGAAAAGTACAAGGAAACACAGAAGGAGGAAGACAGGATAGCATATCTGAATAAGCAGAGGGAGGCTGGGAAGGCAGTCAGGAGCGCAAAAACGCAAACAGAGGTAAAAATAGCCCAGGCAGTAAAGAAAGCGGACAAGACTTTTTATAGGTACATTAGTGAAAGGAGAAAGATAAAGGGGTGGGATTATAAGGCTTAAGACGGAAGATGAGGAGTGTGCAGAAGGGGACTTGGAAAAGCAACAGTCCTGAACAAATATTTTTGTTCAGTATTCACAGAAGAGGGGAAGGTGAGGGACCACAACTAAGTGACAGGACCAATAAGGGGAGGGAGATGGACACCAGTCCATTTACAGAGGAGAGAGTTCTAAAGGAACTCGCAAAATTGAACATGGGCAAGGCAATGGGACCTGATGGGACACATCCTAGACTATTAAAGGAGCTTAGGGAGGTGCTGGCTGCACCACTGGAAGCCAACCATGTTCAATGAATTGCTGGAAACAGGAGTGGTTCCAGAGGATGGGAGAAGAGCAGATACAGTCCCTCTGCACAAAAGTGGGAGCAAGGAGGAGGCTGGAAACTACAGACTGGTCAGCCTGACCTAGGTGGTGGGGAAAACAATGGAGTCACTGCTAAAAGAAAGGATTGTGGAACATCTTGAATCCAATGGAGCACAGGCTCTGAGGCAGCAGGGATCCACAGCGGGAAGATAATGTCAAACAAATCTGGTCGATTTCTTTGACTGGGTGACCAGGGAAGTGGATCAGAGAGAACGGTGAATGTGGCCTACCTGGATTTCAGCAAGGCCTTTGACACTGTTCCATATAAGAGGCCATAAACAAGCTAGGCAGCCTGGGAATGGGTCACAAGGTGGTAAACTAGGTTATAAATTGGTTGAGGGATAGAACACAGAGGGTGGCGGTAAATGGAGCTTAATCTGAGAAAACGAGGGTGACCAGCAGGGTGCCAAAGGGATCAGTTCTAGGGTCAATCCTACTGAATGTTTTCACAAGTGACATTGCTGAGGGGCTGAGAGGAAAGGTATGTCTCTTTGCAGATGACACTAAGATCTGCAACAGGGTAGATACTCTGGGAGGGGTAGAAAAAATGAGGAGGGACCTAGGTAAACTAGAGGAATGGTCAAGAGTGTGGCAGCTAAGATTCAATGCAAAGAAGTGCAAAATCATGCAGTTGAGGCACAGGAAACCAGGGGAGGCTTACATGATTGGGGAGATACTGCTAGCCACCAAACAAGAATGGAATCTGGGGGGTAATCATATCAGATGACCTAAAGGTGGTAAAATAGTGTGTCAAGGCTGTGGGGAGAGTCAGAGGGGTACTGGGGTGCATAGGGAGAGGTATCACCAGCAGAAAAAAGGGGGTGGTGATGCCTCTATACAAATCATTAGAGAGACCTCACCTGGAGTACTGTGTCCAGTTCTGGAGGCCGCATCTCTGTAAGGACACAGACGGGGTAGAGGCAGTTCAGAGAAGGGCAACAAAAATGGTGCAGGGGCTGCATCAAAAGTCATATGAGGAGAGACTGGAGGACCTCAATATGCACAGTATACCCTGGAGGAGAGGAGAAGAGAGAGGAAGGGATATAATAGAGACCTTCAACTATCTCAAGGGCATAAATAAAGTACATTAGGGTAGTGTCTTTCAGAAAAAGAGATGCTCTAGAACAAGGGGTCATGACATGAGTCTGGAAGGGGTAGACTATGGGGTAGCATGAGGACGTATTTCTTCACAGAAAGGGTGGTGGATGCAAGGAACAGCCTCCTAGCAGAGAAGATGGGTGCAAATTTAGTAAGGGAAATCAAAAATGCATGGGATAGGAAAAGGGGAACTCTAGCAATAGGAAAGAGAACGAAGCCGAAGATCAAGTAGGGTCTGTGGTTTTTGCAGGTAGAGAAACTGCGAAGACTGGGTGGGCCTAGTGGTCCTTATCTGCTGTCAGTTTCTATGTTTCTGTGTAACAAATACCTCCTAGTATCAACAGCAGCTGAAACAACTTTAAGCAAGTCAGCTTTGGCAGGACTATTAGGTAGAGCCTGAATAGTAGACATAGCAGATTTCCACAGGCTATTTTGATATTTAATCATATAGGCCTGGTAGTTAGCAATCCTAAGGCCTAATGATGCAGAGGAAAACGTCTTTTGTCTGTATCATATAGTTTCCTGGATTCTTTATCAAGAGGCAGAGTGCTCATGTGTCATGGGGCACTAGATGCATCAGGAGCAGCCATGATAACCACAGACTCTGTTTTAGGCTGGGAAGTACAGTAAGGCTTAGGAAACAGAGTAGGGTGCCACTTATCACCCTTTCAGGGCACTGCAGGCAAGGTATTTGGCCTATGCCAAGCAGCAAAATATAGAATCCTGTAAAGCCAGATATACAGTACAGTAGGAATTACAATGAAGGGAACAGCAGGATCCTCCACAAACTCCAGCAAATTTCTCTTAATGGAGTACTCCTCCTCAGCTTCCAATCCCATTGCATCCTGAATCTGTCTGAACAAAATCTGAGAAGGGGCATCCTCAGGAGGAAACCTGGTGGTACACACAACACAGTCCTCACTGCATGAGGCGTGGGTAGAATTGGAAGGTAAACCCCCCTCATAGGGATCAAGTTCCCTTTTTTCAGCCTCCAGATCCTCCTCCATATTAAGGAGATCAGGTTTATACTTACTCCTCCTCATATGGAATGATGATGGCAGTAAAAGTTGGAGCCGCTGACAGAGGTGGTGGCAGTGACAGAGGAATAACAAGAGTGCTTTTGGATCCCACTGATAGTGCTGGTACCAAGACAGCTGCTACTGTCAGCAGGAGCGACAGTAACAGTCAGTGAAACCTGACTACCTGGAGTTGAAGGCACTCAGTAAAGAGCCTGGGACTACCCACTTTCAAATGGTAGAACCCAACAATGCAGGCTGCATACTGTTCATAGTAGGTATGGTAGCACCAGAGTCATACCCCGAACTTGGTGTCTCATTGACAGTTGGGGGGGTGATGCTGTTATTACGCCATAGGGAATGACAAGGACTTACCCTCCTTCAGTGGAGACCTCAACCTCACTAGCCAAGCATGAGTCTTGTCTTTATGCTTATGATGATGGCTAGAAGAGGAGGACTTCAATGAGTTTCCTTGACAACCGCGTCAGTGACAGTGTTGCTGAATGCCAGGGGGGATTATCCTTCCCAGAGGTGGTTGCATGAGAGGAAGAAGCTGGCTTACAGTACACAGCCTTGGCAGCAACTTCCATGGCCTTAATGGCAATCAAGCTTTCTAGGGCCTTTTTTCAGTGTCTCCTTGTGGCCTGGTTAAATCCTTGACAGATCTTGCAAGCCCTAACACTGTGGGACAGGTCCAAACAGCAAACAAAAGCAGTGTGACCCTCATCCCTGTAGATGCTGCAACCGCAGGTGCAAAACCTAAATAAAGATACTTTCTACAGTAGCATAAAAGGACAATGTCAACAAGTAAAATAAAGTTTAGAAAATAATAAAGCTGAAGAAAACGACAACACTTTCTCTGCAGGTCTGACAAGTGGTCGAAGTTTCCAAGTGATTCTAACGCCGACAGCTTAGGTGTGGCTAATGGAAGAGATTTCCTCAATGAAGATCAGGATTTACATTGTTTATGTTTTGTTTTATAATGACTGACCTTCTGTAGACTTTGCTGATGTACTGTAAGAGGTTGTTCTGTGTTTGCTTTCCCTGGTTTTATTTCTGTTTGTGCTCCTCACACTCCAACCTGCACACTTCTGCTGGCCTCCTCAGGTCCACCATCCATCTTCTCACCGACTTGACCTTGTCTCTGTTCCCCATGATTTACTACCCATGATGGGGCCATTAGAGTTCCTCAAGCATCTTCAGAGATTGAATCCAGTGGAAGGGTTGCTATGATCGATGGTGTGGGGCCTTCGGGAGGCCAGCATCATCCTGCATCAGTGAGGGGTTCTTTGCCAGTGTTCTAGCTTCCCTCTCCCCAGGACATTGACAGTGAGGGTATGCACACACACGTATGTAAGTGTGCTAATGTATGGCACAAGCAGATGTCCCTCCTCTTAAGCCATCTGAAGCCAAGCTGTGCTCAATGCTCACATAGGGCATCTGTCACCCTCCCTTCCTCCCTGGAGGGGAGCATCCACTGGGCCAGCCCTCGATTGCCCAGGCTCGTTCTTGAACCCAGATCGCCGTCATCTCAAATGGCACTGACTTGCTTCCTTTTTCTTAGTAAAAGTGAAAAACCTTTTATCCTTGCCCTCCATATTGGTGTTACCACATAAAACCGTTGGAAAGACAGACAGACAGACAGATAAGATGGACAGACAGAGAGATAGACGGATAGACAGATAAGATAGACAGAGACAGAAAGACAGACAGGTAATTATTTAAAATGTCTTTCCTTAGCTGAAGGTGCTGTACAATCCAACCTACTTAAAATACAATAAATACTAACAAAACCATAACAAATGTTTAAAATAATACAGAAGGGGAAATGGCATTCCATATTCACAGCACAGATTTCAGCCTGGGAAAGTCTGTCTAAAGAGTCAGGTTTTTAGGTTCTCATAAAACAGGCTTCAGAACCAACATGAGACTACTGTAGATGCTCTCAAGGCAAAGTAAGGTATGGCCTTTTTATTTGCATAGCACCTTTTCAAGGAAGCTTAAGACATTTTCCAATACAAACACTAAAAATAATAAACACATGAGTAGGAGCAAATAAATACTGTACCATTACAGAAAGTACAGTTACGTGGTCAACCCGATGGCGCTGGATGCCTTACCTCGCGCTATGCTGGTGACCCGAGTTTGGGAACGACCTCAGGTCGTCAGGGTGCCAGCACGGGGGGGTGGAGGGAGGAGTGGGATTGAGCAAGCAGGTGGGATGCTCTCCTCACCCGGGGTGGTAGGGGCGGGTTGTTGTCCCTCTCATAGTTCTGCCCCCACTGGGTGGAGGTCCAGTGGGGTAGTGTAGGCAAGGAGGGGCAGACGGGGCTCAGCTGGCTTCTGGTGTGCGTGCGTGCCTCCATACACATGTATGGCCATGTGCCAGGGGCCTCAGGCGGAGACAAGAGGGAGAAAACCCTACCGAAAAACACACTATAAAAATATATATAAAAAAAGAAGAAAGTACAGTTATATAAGAACTTACCACAACAGTAGATCTTCAAGAGGATCTCTTGCAGCAGGCCATCACTAGTAGGACTCAGCCATCAGGCGCTAGGACCACACGGAAACTTTTCTAGCTAGTTGTATACCAAAGGGGGCCACCCACCTCTGACATCAGAATCTGCCGTCATCCTATCCTATATAAGGTGGGCAGCCCCAAGCCCTCCTCAGTTCTCCCATTGGAGACCAGAAGCAGGATCCCGGAAAAGGGAGAACCAAGGAGAACACCAAGGTAACCCTAAAGTAAAGGAAAAGAAGAAGGCATGCCCTGATGGAAGGGGAGCGAAACACAGAGAAAGGGGAAAGTAGGGAGGGAAAATCAAGGCCTGCTACAAGAGATCCTCTCGAAGATCTACTGTTACGGTAAGTTCTTATGTAACTGTATTATCTTACTTTGAGGGTACTCTTTTTTTGGTCCAGACCCCCGATCCTCCAGTCAGAGGTCAGCCCAGTGCCCCACCTGACGCCCCTCCCCGTGCCCAGGCTTACCTCCCCCCGGGTGGGACTCCCCCCTAATGGTCACTACTGGCAAGCCCCACAGGGCTTACTCCCCCAGTGGACAATGGTGGCAGTGGGGATGGCAGCGGAGCCAAGCATCATGCCCAGGGGCCCACTTTTATGTGCATGCTGTAGCCCAAGGGGTGGGGACATGCAATGACGACCAGAATCCACCCCCCCAAGTACTGTCGCTGGCCGTGGCAATACTATCGGCCTCTGCTGGGGTCCAGGAGGTGGAAGACACTCTTTCCCCATCCCCTCAGAGAAGGAGAGCAGTCCCAGGATGCTCGATCCTTCTCCGCCAGTCAGGCCCTCCGATTCCTGGGTCCGTTCACGAACCGAGGTCATCGGCGTCGCAAGTGGAAATCTGACCACTGCACCTGTGGGCCAGCTTCAAGGGTACTCTTGCAGCAGGCAATCACTGGTAGGACTTAGTCCCAAGCAGTTCTCATAGCAGAGGCAGCCAGGACGGGTGGTTGGCAGGGAATTCAACAACCTATGAGAGAAGGCCTGAAAAACCAATCAGGCAAAATCGGCACATCTCCTAGAGGTGATGCCCAGACAGTAGTGCTTGGTAAAGGTGTGGACGGTACTCTAGGTGGCTGCAGCACAAATGTCAGCAGCAGACACGTTGTGAAAGCAAGCTAATGAGATAGCCATGCCCCTTGTGGAATGGCCCTTAACAGCCCCAGGAAGTTCCTTACCATACTTCTGGTAACAGTAAATGATACAATTTGCCAGCCACTTAGACAAACGCTGTTTAGAAACTGGGAAGCCCTCTCTCTCCTCGGGGCAAACAAAACAAACAACTGACTGGACTTATGAGAGTCCGTGTGTATAGTATCTCAGAATTCTATGTACATCCAAGGTATGGAGCAGTGCCTCCTCTTGATTAGAATGCACCAGGAAATAAACAAGTAGGCGGATGAACTGATTTAAAGTAAACTCTGACACCACCTTAGGAAGAAACTTAGGACTGCTACGCAAAGACACCCTGTCTTTGTGGAAAACTAAATAAGGATCCTTACACATGAAGGCATGAAGCTCTGAAATCCTTCGAGCAGAAGTAATGGCAACCAAAAACTACACTTTCCATGACAGAAAGCATAGCCTGCAAGATGCGGCCAGTTCAAAAGGACGCAACATAAGCTTTTTCAACACAAAATGAAGGCCCCAAAGTGGGACAGGATCCTGAATTGGGGGTTTTAAATGCATAATTCCCTGCAGAAAAATGCAAGACACATCAAGCTAAGCCACTACATGCCCATCCACAGGTATGTGGCATGCAGAGGTGGCAGAAAGATGTAGCTTAATAAAAGAGTATCTTATACCCAAGTCTGAGAGAGAGAGAGAGACAGGAGATACTCCAGGACTTGATCCACCGGGAAGGTGAAGGGATCCAACTGGTACAAAGCAGCCCATAAAGCAAAGCGCTTTTATTTCATGAATTAGGTGGCCTGGGTGGAGGGCTTCCTGGCTGCCACCAACACACTGGCCACCCTGGGGGAAACCCCATATCTGGTTATGGCTATGTCTTCAGGAGGCATGCATGAAAATGAAGTGACTCGAGGTCCAGATGGACCAGGGTGCCCTGGTCCTGGGACAGCAAGCCGGTGCACAGGGGCAGGGCGAGCGGAGGTTCTACCACCAATTGCTGCAGCAGGGGAAACTAAATCTGGTGAGACCAGAAGGGGGAGATGAGAATCATCATTGCCCCTCCATCTGGAGTTTGATTAGAACCCATCGCAGGAGCAGGAAGGGAGGGAGGAGGAAGGCATACAGAAACCTCCCGGTCCAGGAGAGTGACAATGCGTCTCACCAGAAAACTCCAGGCCCGGGATCTAGCAAGCAGAAATGTGGCAGTTTTGCATTGCATGGTGATGCAAAAAGGTTCAACTCGGGCCGACCCCATCTGTCCAAAAAGTCTTCTGCCACTGAGGTCAGAAGTTTCCACTCATGAGCCCTGGACCATGAGCAGCTTAAAGTGTCCGCCACAATGTTTTGGATGCTGGCAACATGGATGGCCAAGAGTTGTAGGCCCTGCTCAATGGCCCAATACCAGACCCCCATTGCTTCCCTGCACAGAGGGTAGGAATGAGTTCCCCCTGCTTGTTTATATAATAAACAGTACACATACTAAGAGCAGACCCGTGGAGAGTTGAGTCAGGAAAGCCAGAAGGGCATACATGACCACCCACATCTCCAGAATATTGATGTGGAGATCCTGCTCGAACTCGGACCAAGTCCTCTGGGTCTGGTGAGACCCCGTGTGGACACCCCAAGCAAGGCTCAAAGTGTTGGTCATGAGAATATGCTGAGGGGAAGGGGAGGTAAAGGCCACTCCTGAAACAGATTGCCGTGCTCCAGCCACCACAGAAGTACCTTCTTGACAGAGCCCGCCATCAGCACTGGCTGATCCAGAGAGACTACATGCTGGTCCCATTGTACTCATAGGGTCCACTGAGGCATCCCCATATATAGACTGGCTAGGGAAGCCATTGCAATGGCTGCTGCTCTAAACCCCAGAAGCCTGAGGTATTCCCTTGCTTGAACATGTGGTTGTGGAGCAGGAGGCAGGCCTGAGTCATGAGTTGCTCTGCCCTGTCCTGAGTCAAAAAGGCCTTGCCCTGAGCCATGTCCAGGACAGCCCCTATGTAAAGGAGGCACTGGCAGCGGGTAAGGAAGGACTTGGCAGGCTGATAGTAATGCTAAGGGACTGGAACAGGCTGCAAGTACCTTTCAGAGTCTGCAAGAGATGGTTCCTAGACAAGGCTGTCAAAACCCAGTCATTCAAGTAGGGAAGCATGTAAAAACCCTGCCTCCTCAAGGCTGCTGCCACTACTGCCAGGCACTTCATAAACACCCTGGGGGCCAACGAAAGGCCAAAGGGCAGGGTCCACAACTGGCAGTGCTCCCCCATGAAGTGGAAACAGAGGAAATACCTTTGGGCCGGAAAAACTTTGATGTGCAGACAAGCATCCTGCATATTCAAAGAACATAGCAGTCCCCTTGGTGGAGCATAGGCAGTAAGCCCTGTAGAGTGACCATCCTGAAATGTTTGTACTGTATGTACAAGTTGAGACTGCTCAGGTCCAGGATGGGGTGAAGGTCCCCCATTACTTGGGAACAGGATGAAATGGCAGTAGTACCCCTGACCTTGTTGGAAGGGAGGCACATGCTCTATGGCCTGCTTTTGCAGTAGGGCTTGAATTTCTGCCCTTATGAGAAGAATGTGGCTTGGTGGATATGTGGATGCCCTTGGTGGATTTGTGGGAGCCACTCCAGGAACTCTAGCGTGTGCCCATGCTCTATGAGCTGAAGCACCCAGTTCTCTGTCGTGATGGCCTTCCACTGGTCTAGATGGAGGGAGACGGGATCTCCTACTGCCACCTCCTGAAACCCTGCTGGAGGGGGAAGCAAGGAATCAGGAGGTGAAGGCAGCCCCTGACTGGCCTGCGGAGGCACTTCTGGCTGCCTGGGGAGGGGCAGGGGAGGGCACAGGCAGGGCAGTACCTTGTTTGCGCTTGCCCAGGGCTTTGGGAGGTTGCTCTGGGCTGCCTCTTAGAAGAGTGACAAAAATGGGCCCTGTGACCCGCCTTCAGCTGGGTGTGGTACATCAAGTGGACTGACTTCAATGCCCGTCCTGAGTTTTGGAGCTCGAAGATAATGTCATGGACGTCGCCTCCGAACAGTTTAGACCCACGAAAGGGGGCATCCAGAATACTGGACTGAACATCGGGGCGGGGGTGAAGCCTGAGACCCTAAGCCAGGTGTGGCATCGCAGAGTCGATGCCTGCTGCCGCTGCTCAGCCAGAGCATCCACTGCATGTGACGCTGCCCGGAGGACATGGGTACCAAGTCAGACCTAGTCTTCAGGGCCTGCAAAGTCTGCTGTTTGGAAGGGTCATCAGGCATAGCCACTACCACCCCCCTAGCCTGGTCCCATGACAAATTCTGGTACTGTACCATGTGAGGCAGGTAGTTAAGAGCCCTGATGGCAAGGGTGGCTGAGGCAAAGGTATGCTTGCCCACCTGGTCCAGCTGCCTCGATTCCCTGTCTGGAGGGAGGGAGGGCACTGAGGTGCTTCAGATGCTTGGTGCTGTCATGTGCTGCACTGATGACCACCAAGTCGGCCTTCAGATGCTTCCCAAAAAAGGACTTACCAGCTGGAAGGTGGTATAGTCTATGTGCCTTTTTGGGTGCGGCAGGGATTGTGTGAGGGTGAAGCCATGTGGCTCTGGTAACATCATCGTATGACTCCACCATCAGGGGGCCCACCAGAGGGGAAGCATCATGCTGGCGGAGATATATGGCCAGGTGACAATGCTCTGGGTCCTGCTCCTTGGTCTCCCACCCCATCATAGTCTGGATATGGTGCATTATATCCATGAAGTTGGGGTCATCTGGTGGAGACTTGGGAACATTAGTGGGCTCACCCTTGTCTCCTGAAGAGATCCCTTCTAGTTAGGAGGACTCATAACTGGCTTTGTCATCCAAGGCAGAGTCCTGCACCCCACTATCACCTGGGGGAGGATCAGCCAGGCGAATAGGGTTACCAGTATCCGAGTGTGCAGGAGGAGCGCTAGGTGGTGGACAAGTCAGGGCCAGAGAAGCTGTGCCCTTTGGAGGTCCCTGTAGGTGGGATAGCTGAGGCAGGCCTGGCTGAGGGGCCTGCAACTGCTTAAATGTACAAAGCACCGATATCAGGCCGTGGTAATCCACGGGTGCTGGAGCCAGATCCCCAGGCGCAGGGTAGCTATATGGCGGCAGTGGTCTGACCGGCGCCAGATATGTGTGGGCAGGCACCAGTCCCATGGGAGCTGGATGTGGGTAGGCAGGCACTGAACCCACAGGTGTCAGCGGTGGGTACCCAGGCTGTGGTCCATCAGGCATGGGTAGAGGTGCAGGTATTGGTCCTGTAGGCTGCGGTAGAGGGAGGCTGGGTGTAGAACGTCCAGGTGTAAGCAGAGGCAGAGTGGACGAAGGCCCTGCCAACAGCAGGGTAGGATCAGGGCTGGACCCATGGGTTTTGGGAGTATAGGGAGCAGCTCAGCAGGTGTCAGCCTGGGGGATGTCAGGACAGAATGCACTGGTGTCTGGTGAGAAGAGACTGGCGCTGGAGAAGAGGATGCTATTGGTGATGGCTGGGGGGAACTGAGCTCATAGAAACACCAGTACCCAGTGATGCCTGCCCCTGTGACCGAGGGGTAGGCCTGACAGAGATCCCGGAGATCAAGACCAGGGTCGGGGGGCAGGTGATGGGGCAGCAGGGCAAGGACTGGTGCCAGCAGCACCCGTGCTGAGTGGAAGAGCTCCAGTCAAGCCTCCTGCTGAAGAGCCTGACAAAAACAAGGGCTGGAAAAGCAGGGGCTGTGGGGCAGGGACTAACATACCCTGCCCTGAAGAGCCACCACTGGTCACAGAGATTCGAGCAGTTGGTGGGGCCACCAGCAACCCTGAGGGAGAAAGGGCGTGCTGGGCCCCAGTGGTCAACTCCCAGAGGGAGGAAGACCCCAAAGCGGTCGATGAAGGAACCTTATGTGGCGACTGTGAGTGGGAGGAAGACCGGGGACAGTCCAAGTCTTTGTCCCAGTGCTGGTGCTTCCCTGAAGATTTGTCCTTCAACTTGGAAGAAGAGTCCAATGACTGGGCCTGAGAAGCGGTGGAGCTCCAGGCCTGCAGCTCCCATGCCATCTGGGTGACCTTCTGCTTGAGGATGTAACTCTTGAGGTCCTATGGCATCGTCTTCTGGTGGCCAGATTAAACTTCTGGCAGGCCTCGCAGGCATGCACATCATAGCTGGGGCCAAGACAGAAGAGGCAAGCAGAATGGCCATCCTTATCCGGGATCTGTTTGCCACAGGCACACTTAGTGGAGTGTTTGGATGTTAAAGAAGGCTGAGAAGACATAAAAGAAAGCGTACACCAAAACAATTTGATGTTTACTCGGTGTAAATAAAATAAGAAAGTGCGGTGAAAACGTGGGAAAACTGGCGATCAACTGTAGCTGCAGCAGAGTCCGTGGTCCGACATGCACTGGTTGATGGCGGTAAAGAACTGGGGAGGGCTTGGGGTCACCCGCCTTACATAGGATAGGCTGACATCAGAGGCAGGTGGCCACCTCTGGTATACTGCTAGCTAGAAAGGTTTCCGTGTGGTCCTAGGGCCTGATGGCTGAGTCCTACCGGTGATGGCCTGCTACAAGAGATACCCTTGACATAAGAGCAACAATCGCAAAATAGTAGCACAATCAAATTCTCAAACTCTCTGCATAGCCTAATTAGAAAAGGTGGCATTCCAGATCCCTTTTATATACCTCCACTATGGAAGACTCCCACAGGTGCACTGGAAGAAAACTGCAAACTAACAGAGTAGCTACTGTAAAGGTCCAGTCCCCCAATGGCTTCTTTTATTTATTGGTATATCCCCTTCCCCCATATACTGGCCAGGCTCCCATCAGGTCTGACCTTTTCAGTCTCGTTACCGAGCTCCGAATGGACTCACTTTCCAACCTGATTCTACCCTACAGAATCCCCCTGTGGTAGTTGCAGCATAATGGCTGCAGAGTGGATCCTCACTTGAGGGAAGGGACACATCCCCAGTGCAGGGCCTGTGAAAGGTCTGACCTTCATACTGCTGCTAGTCGGTAATTACCTAGTTTTCTTCCCTGTCGGATGCTGATGCTGGTGTGTGCAAGCTCAGATGCACACTGTGCATGCAGAGTGCATCAACTGTCGGCACTCCCATTCCTTGTCGTTCCATATGCACAGCCACCTGCAGTCACGAAGGTAGAAGAAATTCACTGGAGCCAACAATCCCCCCTACCAGGAGGAGAAGAGGGTCCTCTAGGATGCTCAGTCCTCCTTCCACTAGTCTGCCCCCAGTGAATCAGGCTTGCTTCCAAACCCAGATCTCTGGCATCACAAGCATTAGCACTACCGCTGTGCCAGTGGGCTGGCTTGTCCCATAAGTGCTTCAAGCAGGACCGGGGACCACCAGTGAACCTGCTTGAGTGGAGTGGAGAAGATGGTCAGGCATGGAAAAGGTCAGGTGATCCTTCAGGTAGCAGGGACCGAAACCATGTAGGGATTTATAAATCCATAAACTAGTCCTTGAGGTTCCACGGGATTGGAAGGTGGCAGACACTGTACTACTTCATAAAGTGGGGGAAAACGAGAAACCAGGGAACTGCAGGTGTGTCAGCCTAACCTCTGTACAGTAGAAGGGAAGCTGATGGAGTCACTGATCAAAAAGGACCTCATAGACTATCTGGACAGCATCAGGCTCCTGGATAGTAAACAGTATGGTTTCATGGCAGGAATATCTTGTCAGACTAATCTTATAGTTCTCTTTGACTTGGTGATGCAGGAATTAGACAGGGCCATGCTGTGGATCTGCTCTTCTTTGACTTTAGCAAGGCTTTTGACTCAGTACCTCACAAATGATTGCTCAAGAAAATGGAAGACCTGGGTGCAGCTAAACCCATAGTGAACTTGGTGGGTAACTGGTTAGAGGGGAGGCAGCAGAAGGTGCTGGTCAATGGGGAGGAGAGGGAGGTTATGAGTGGGATTCCACAGGGATCGGTCCTGGGTCCAGTCCTGCTCAACATGTTCATTAGTGACACTGGAGAAGGAATCCAGGGCAGGTTGTGTGTCTCTTCACAGATGACACAAAACTATGAGGGAGGGTGGACAGTGACGTGGGAATAAGGGAAATGCAGAGAGACCTACAAAAGCTAGAGGGGTGGTTAAAGGTCAGGCAGTTAAAATTCAGTTCTAGAAAGTGCAAGGTAATGCACCTAGGGAAAAAGAACCCCAAAAGACAGTACTGGATGGAAGGAGAAAGATTTAGCACTACAGCTGAGGAACAGGATCTGGGAGTTATCATTAGCAACTCACTTAAGCAATCTAGTCAGTGCAACAAGGCCTATAGCAAGGCTACCATGATGATGGGATGTATCGGGAGTAGTACTGACAGTAGAAGAAAAGAACTAATACTCCCCCCTCTACAAATCCCTGATGAGACCTCACCTGGAGTACTGCACCCAGTTCTGGAGTTCTCACATCAGGAAGGATAAGGATAGGCTGGAGCCAGTGCAGCGCAGAGTAACAAAAATGATTCAGGGCCAGCAGGGCAGATCCTATGAGGAGCACTTCAAGGCACTAAAGTACTCACTGGAGATCAGAAGGGAGAGGGGAGATATGATAGAGACCTTCAAGTTCCTTAAAGGAATTTACAAAGTGAACTGCAGGGAACTATTTAGCTGGAATACCAATTTGCAGTCATGTGGACACGAATGGAAATTAACAGGAGGTAGGTTCAGGAGAGATGCGAGTGTAAGCCCCCCACAATGGGCTTACCTGCAGAGGGGCCAGGGAAGAAGAGCGCAATTGGAGAGAAGGGAACAAAGGAGAGAGGACTGAGAGGAGGGGAGCCGAGAGGTGGGAGAAAAAGACAAATGAACTGGGACCAAGAGAAAAGACAGCTACAAAGGCTGCCTGCTGGGATGTAGGCTGTCTGGCTATCCCTCCCCCTCCAAGAAGCAAGAGAGGAGGAAGGCTGCCTGCTGGGTTGTAGGCTCTCTGGCTACCCCTCCAGGAAGCAAGAGAGGAGGAAGGCTGAGCTGCTGCAGGGAAGGAGAGCAGGAGGTTTGCCTGAGGGGACTGGGGCTGACTGATTGGACTGGAAAGGACAGTTAAAGTAAGCCTCGGGCTTTGAGGACTGCTCCAAGCAGGGGCCCTTGAATTTCAGCCAAGGGAGAGCCCTGGAAGCTGGGTGGCCACTAGTCAAGGTCTGGCTGAGGGGAAGCTGATCTGCCCTGTGTCTTCAGTGTGAATCCGCTGATGCAGTAGAGACCAGAGAGACAGAAGGATGAACAGGCCTGCCTGGTGAATACTGTATACAAAGGCCCTCGGGCAAAGCTGGAAAGGCCAGGCAGGTGAAGAACAGTGCCTCCTCCACTCTCCGTGAATATACTTGAATCAGGGAGACCATCACCCTCCTGGGGAAGCTGTGAGTACCACGAGCTGCAGCTCTGGGGATTCTTTGTTTGCATCAGCTAGGAGGGTTGGGGAAGAGCCCCACCCCAATGACAGACTGATTTTCTTTGAACCTGTGTTGCTCTGCAAGGGGCCCCAATGAGAGACTGCAGGCCTGCAATTGTGAACAGTGAGGTACCCACCATCTGGGATTGTTCTGGGTGCACCCAGAGGAGGAGGGAGAGCTCATACTGAGCTGTGTGCCTGATTTTATGGAGGCTCGAGGGAGTAGCCCTCACCTCCTCTGTCTTAGATCATTTTAAATAAAGAGGGATTACTGTTTGCCATCTTAAATAACAGTTTGTGCTTTGTTATCATTATTGCGGGGTGGGAGTGTTGATCTAACTGTGCCACAGGGGTCAGTCACTAAGGGGATATATCATTGTTCCTGGGGGGTGGTAACCTGTCCTGCCCACAGGAGGCCGTATCATTGCCCCATGTGGAGGCACCAAGTCACCATTGGCGATCTGGCCAGGACTCAGGCCCAGCCCCCTTAGGGAAGTATGTTGAGGACCCTGAGGGCTCTGGGGCAGCCCGGGTGAGTGAGACAAGAGGGGCTGTTACATGAGGAAGTACTACTTTACGGAAAGGGTGATGGAACCTTGGAATAGTCTGTCAGCTGAAGTGGTGGGTGTGAAAACAGTCAGGGGATTCAAGCAGGGCTGGGACATAATGAGGGGAATAGTGGTTACCGGGGGTGACCGGACCAAGGAGGAGATTAGAGAGAGGACGGGGGAGGGTTAGTACCCTGGAAGAACAGTACTGTAAATTCCAAGGATTATAGGAAAACATGGGCAAACTGGATGGAATACTGGTCCTTTTCTGTCATCATTGTCTTTGTTTCTATGTGCAAAGGAACAGTAAATAGCGGTGCACACAATTTGAACTGCTGTGCAAAACATATTACAGTGTCATAGCAAACAAAAAGCACCCCAACCCCCCGTGCCTCAAAGTCCTCTGCTCCTTTGTCAGGGAGGTGAGGTGCTATCGGTTTCAGGTGATGCATGAATCCCCCAGCTACCCCTATGTAAATGGCATTGCAAAAGTCCAGTCTGGACATCATGAGGGCATGTACAGAAGTCACCAGGTCCCCTTATGCAAGAAATAGTTTGAACTAGGCAGTGTTCCATAGATGGAGAAAGCCACTGTGAACTGCCACTGATACCCAATGTTCCAGCCTCATCTTACTATCCGCAGCGATTCCAAGATTCTTTTCCCTATCTACAGCTCTGAGCTGGATCCATTAAAAATGGACAGGTGCAAATCACACTCATTATTACTAACCATCACGAACCAAGCTCAATCAGCAATAACTCCATCTTACCCTGACTGAAGTTGCTGGTGTCCATCTCGTCCTTTATCTCTGCCAGGCATTGCTCTGACACAGTCAACGCATCCCCCTTGTGAGGTGTAAATAACAGGCATAGTTGGGTGTCATCTGCATAGCTGTGAAACTCCAAACCATACTGTCTAATGACCTCCTCTTATGGCAACATCTATATGAGTCTGCGACAATATGGCAGACAAAATTGAGCTTTGAGACACCCCACAGCTGAGTACATCCAACCATGATGAGAAACCTCCCATCAAAACCTGCTGTATCCTACCCAAAAGAAAGGACTCAAAACACTGCAAAACTGTTCCAGCGAGTTCTCCATAGTGCCTCAGAGTATCCTTCAAGACCCCTTGGTCCACAGTACTACATGTCTACAAAGAGATGAACGGAGAATCAGCATAGAGTGCTCCCCCAACCTCTCATCAAGAAGGTGACATTAAACACTTTAACAGGGGCAGTCTGTATGCTGAGACAAGGCCTAAACCTCAACAGGAATAGTTCACAAATATTTCTCCAGCTGAGCCTCAAGCTGCACCATCATAACCTTCTCTAGAACCTTCCCCAAAAGGGGTGGTTTGATACAGGCCTGTAATTGTGAAGGTCTCAGCGGATCTCCTCGCACTGCATCCTTGCTTAATACAGTACTGGGAACACCCACACATATTCTAGCTACTCCCAATGCAGGGGGAGGACACTACTGCATCAAGAGTGGCGGGGCTCTTTCAGGGCATTCCTATAGTTCAGGAAGAATAAAGTAACATGAGATCAAGTAAACAAAACATGTTTTGATAGGATCACATAAATAGCAAGTTCTTCACTTTTGCCAAGAGAAAGGAATCAGAAGAATAACAATGAGCTGCACAAGCAAACTCTACAGAAGGTGGGCAATCATAAAAAAATAAAAAAATAAAATGCAAACCAACTGAGGCCTTGAGTTTGACAGTGTCCATTCAGTGGCCATTGTGTTTGTCTGCATATAGTGATGACCAAACTGTTTGAAACTGTGCACTTACTGTTCATTATCTGCTGTGTCACATATCTTGTTGTGTTTGTTGCTACCCGCTATTGTAACTCTCTCAGGTCGTGCCTGAAAATAGGCATTTTTTGTCTAGTGCACTTACCCAATAAACAAAGGCTAAATAAACAAACAAATAGCTACAGCAGTACATTTATTTCTAGTGAGCTTTGAGTGTGAATAAAGGCATTATACTGTATGAACCCAAGACTCTACTAATTCTGAAACAGCAGTAAAACTGTTCTGTTTTAGTGACTTACACTTTCATGAGAGAAATGACCATAATCCAATATGAAACCTTTCAACACATGGTGGGGCCACTGTGAAAAGACCTAGAATAAGAGGCATGCTTTTCATTCATACAGTACATAGCGTCGAAAGAAAGGTGTTTTAGGACTGGTGTGTGCGGGGCATGAAAAAAATGAATTCACCCATCCTTACAGCAGCAGTGCTTTCTTACAGGAAAATAAGCAGCCTGGGAAAACTCGTACACCCCAGATATGAGAAGGCAGAATTGTATGATGTTTAAGACTAGTAACAGCAGAGAGCACTCTAACCTTCCAGCTCCCTCTAGTTGAATGGCTAGAGTTGATAGCTTTGGGGCACAGGCTCCCAGGTTTGATTCCTGGCAACATGCTGGAGAAGCATCTGACAAAGGAGATGAGACAGACATGCCAGAGGCTGTGTGAGACACACACCAGAGGCCATGGGACAGAGACTGTGTAACAGACATGCCAGAGGCTGTGAGACACACACCAGAGGCTGTGTGAGACACACACCAGAGGCTGTGTCAGACACACACCAGAGGCTGTGTGACAGACATGACAGAAGCTGTGTGACAGATACGCTAGAGGCTGCGTCAGACACACACCAGAGGCTGTGTGACAGACATGACAGAGTCTGTGTGAGACACACACCAGAGGCTGTGACAGACACGACAGAGGCAGTGACAGACACAACAGAGGCTGTGTGACTGACACATGTGACAAGACAGAGACTGTGTGACAGACATGTGTGACAGATACGGCTGAGGCTGTGTGACAGACATGACAGAGGCTGTGACAGACATGACACAGGTTGTGTGACAGACACAACAGGGGCTGTGTGACAGACAATGGTGGCTGTGTGATTCAGCAGTTCATGAACAGAACTATGAATCGAGGAGTCCCAGCTTCATAGCCCCAGCGTTGCCATAGGCTTACTGGGTCACCCTGGGTAAAGCACTTGACCTCCCTGTGTGTCAGTTCTGCCAGCAGTAAAACTGGTTAAAATCAGGACCCCACTGTAAATGAGGTGTTTCATCTCAGCTGGGTTGTCCTGTGTAACTAAATGAAAACAAATCTTTTGCCCAACTGTTGTGTAATCTGAAGATTTTCCTAAAGCTATTACATTTTTTGAGTTTAGCAATATGAGGTGTGTACTCGTAATGCAGGCCTTGGAAAAACTGAGGATTTTATGTAACCCTGACTACAATACTCAGATGGAACTGATTACTTGCAGATGTAATAATGCTGAGCCTTCAGTACAATTCAGCTGTAGCTTCAATTCTCAGTAGGGTCCTAATTCATTAATGCCAACATATGACAGCATTCTAATTGGAAACGAAAATGCTTGGAAGAAAACTTTCCTTTGTTTGCTTTCTTGGTTTTGGTTTCCAGGAGGCCCATTAAGGTTGTGGAATGGGGCCCTATTCCCAGATGGCAAAACTCTTTACCAGTCAGATACAGTACGACTAGCACCACAGAATGGCAGCCTAGTTCAGCGGGAGCAGCTGGCAGCACTGGGGCCATGCAAATTACTGTAGCAGTGAACTCAGTGGCGGCTAAAGTTAATATATGTTACTATCATGGGATTAAAAAACAACCTTCCAAGAAGTACAGCAGGCTGTTCCTGTATACTACTGTGCATTTCTGCAGTATTATCTATGTTCTTTACTCTAAGCTAAAGTAAAAAAAATCTGAAAAGGATTATCTATATTTTTTTTTATTCTATGACTAGACTTAAAACCCATGATGGGTTACTTGTTGTATATCCTCTAATATACGGGGCTGTGACTGTTATAGCTAGACAGAGCACCACACTCTGCTGAAATGGATAGCGAAGTGGTGGTGAGTTTACCACTGCCATTCTGCCACATAATGGCAAATTAAAAAAAAACACTATATTTGGGATGATTTTGATCGGTTTATGGCCATTTGCAAAACTGTTAATATGCAAATGGCTGTCCATGAGGGTCAATGGTTGAAGTAAATAAAAAGGTCTACCAGGTGAGAGCCCCCCCAAAGTCTTTCAAAAACTATCAGTTCTGGCACAGACTTTACCTGCGCCAAAATTTTTCAACCATTCCACTCTGAACCAGAATCAACTCTTTCAATGTCCAGTCCATAGTTTCCATTGCAGACGAAAGGGAGGGATGTGAGATCAGGGAAGGCAGTGGAGTTGACTGGTCACAGCACTGCACTAGGTAACTGGAGGTCACAGATTAGAATCCCAGCACAGTCCCTAGCTCACTGTGTGACCCTGAGCAAATCAGTTCGCCTCCCTGTGCTTCAGCCCACCTACTTTTGTACAATCAGGTTGAAGCAGGACCCCAATGAGAATGAGACACTATATCTCAGCTGGGCTACCCCGGGTAAATGAATTGTAATATACAGTATCTAGAATTCCACGATGTGCCACCAGCCAAAATAACACTGTTTAATCACAGAAATGAGGTTACACTGGTGTAAGTATAAATAAATGTATGAAGGTGGGTCAAAATGTTCATGCCATTACCAGCACAGAATCAATTACTAATGGCCTGGGCAGAAGTCTTACTTTTGTTTTTTTTCAGAACCATCTAGTATTTTGTCAATGCCCTTTTTTCAAATGTGTGACAGTACCTGTGAGCCCTTTAGAGTCAATATGGCGGTGAGTTCACTGGCGAATGACTGAATCAAAGGTGCTTCTGCTGCCATGGATTTCCTATATAGTAAGGGTCCCATTCTCAGTGACTACCGGGGTGATTCAAATGGGTGGATGGAGACTGCACCACTGTGCTATCACCTGACAGCACTGTGTATGAAATATGGGATATATCGTTGGGGGGAGGAGTCCCCCCCCCCCCAGTGACAGAGGCACAATACAAATGGGAACTCCAGCTGTTGGGTGATGTGAATGGGGATTACACATGTTAACATTCTAGTCATCGCCTGCGACCAGGTCACAGAATGGCACTGCCCTAGGCCCATGCTGAAATGCCTGGTCACTGCGTGTAGAAAACAGATGCCCCACCTAGGCATGTCCCTCCTCCATTACCAGTCCATGCTATTTGGATCCTTATGGTCAAATAGTCCCCCCATGTGGCACAGTGGCCAGTTATCCTGGTGGTCCAGTGGACCCCTTTCCTGCTTCCACAGCTATCATGGTCCCTAGTGGTCTAATGGAACCCTCCCTTCCAAGTACCAGCATGCTGCAGTACCTGGTGTTCTACTATCCCCCCCCACACACACACATACACACACTTGTTGAAACTGGGCATACTGCTGCACCCCTTCCCCTTTCACTTCCTGTTTTTAACAGACAGTAGCCTGAGAGAGGGCACAAGGTTACAGCTGCGGCCAGGCTTGCAAAAGGAAGTGCTTTTACACACAGAAAGTCCTTGCCACTTTTTTCCTACTGGTCACAGAGATGTTTGTAGCTGTTCAGGAAGTGGTTGCAACCCTGACTGAGTATACGTGATGGGGTTGCAATGTAAGTGGTGGAACTAAATGGTCACAGGGACCACTTCGGTCCACCTACTGCAACTACGAATGGGGCCACAGATGTTTCAAAGCTGGAAACAGTAGGTGGCCACAGGTGTGTTCCATCTCATCTCAGTGACAGCGTGGTTATCCACCGGGATATATTCTAGGCACCTTACAAATACTGGACTAGTGAGTGGCAGCACAAGACCCAAAGGAATCAAAACATCATTCATGAACATCCCTCGTGCCTTTATTCTTTGTGCATGTAAATAGACTTCATTTCACACACACACACACACACACCTGGCTGCCTGTTTCTGCTGTGACAGGTGACCTTTTTCCTTTAAAGGAAAATAAGTTTTCCACAGTGATGCTTACTTTAACTAAGGAAAAGCAAATGTGTGAACAAGTGACACCAGGGAACACAGTCATAAACAACAATTCTGTTTGAATGGTTGGTCTTACAAAATAAAAAGAGTAATGTTTAGTAAGCAAAACCAGCAGTGACATGCACAGGCCAGTTAGAACGCCTCTGAACTGGCGATGCTCAGATTTAGTTTGTTGGAAGTGACCACTGGCAACTCCCAGTCCCCGAACACCTCAGGCAGACACACACATGCAGGTTTGAGACTTTGCATGCATGGTACATGTGCAGTGCATTTAGGGCCCATGCAGTCTGGAGCAGGACTTTGGGTTGTCTGGATCCACACACACTGAATCCAAAGATCCCAACCTCTGAGCCCAAACTCTGAACTAAGGGCCTGCTGCACTCCCAACACGTGAATTCTTTGACTCATTCTTATATCTTAAGTTGAGAGTCAAACAGTTACTCAGCTATTCTTAAGAGTCTGTAATTGGTTAACTTTCAACTTTTCTTTCTCAAGACATTTCTAGCATACTGCATTTTTACTTTTAAAGCTGCCACGTGGTATACAGGGCAGATACGATGGACCCTATGTCCCTTCCATTATTGCAATAGTACATTACTATCTTAAAAGCAGCTGTTTGGAACTGAATGCTACTCATTTTCACAGGCAACTGACTAAGGCCAGAGTAGACAAAACCCTGCAGTGCAGTGTGCCAGTGTTTCACATTACCTACCCAGAGTGTATGGGACTGGAAGAAAGAGCCACATTGTCGTTCTCCATGCCCCAGCTCAGGCGGTATGAGTCCTTTTCTGTTTCCCTAGCCAGAGCCGACACCTGCAAATAGAAAGGAGCACTTGTTTAAAGGAATTTGTTTTTTGTGTTTGTTTTTTAAAGCAGAGTTAATTTAGCAGTTCGGAACTGAAACACAAGCCCTTGCTCAAAGCAGGGACAGCTAGCTTCAAATCCTAATAAAAACAGAGTCAACGGTGATATAAAAACAAAAGATTTTTTAATGACACGTGCAAAGATCCCTTTTGCAGCCTAAGTGTAAAAAACAGATAAAACATATTTAAATGTAAAAAAAAAGAAAACTTGGCAAAATTGCCGTAAGAAAAAAAACAAAACATGGTAATGATTATCTAACCCTGGCACTGCTGGCTTTCACATATTTTCAGGTAACAAAACCCAGTAGCATACTGGGCAATAAGTCTTCGTCCTTTATACCACATACAACTGCTATCTAGAAATCAAGTTCCATTACCCACATATCAGTCTGTATTTTTTCTTTCAGAGTCGGTTTGCTTCCATATGCTTTCTTTGCAGAAACTGCAGCCTCAACTCAAGGAACACTGCTCTGCTACACATGAACACTTACCAAAGCAGATGCAGAAGTACTTTTTTTAACAGCTTGACTAAGAGAGGCCCACTGCTGCTGTAACAAGGAAAAGTTTCTGCTAGCTTCCCAAGTACGAGATGAGAGCATACCTTTTGGCTGGTGGCAATGATGACGTCCTCGTTCATGGCGCTGTCCCTCAGGTAGGAGCCATAGCTGGGTGTGTGGGACCTGTCTGAACTGAAGGATCGCAGGCTGGTGGGTTGGTAGGTTGTCATGGAAAAGTTGTGAAGATGAGATGACAGGATGGGCAGGAGAATGAAAACAGCGAGCCATTAACATATTATGCAACTTCCAGGGGGACTATAAAATAACCGTGGGAAACAAGTAGAGCTCGTCCCCGCACTTCTGTGCTGCATGACCCAACTGCACACCGAAATCTGTGTTAAAGCCTTTGTACAAAACTATGTTATCCATGCAGCCAGACTACACACCTAGGAATCGGACACGGGGAGGACATTTTAATCTGCCATATCTCAGCTGTACTTATTTTCAGTTCATCAGCTCTAGCTGTAAGGTGAGCCTGCAACAGGCTAAAGAGTTTGGTTACTGCACACCTGAGCCTTGGATACTATATTGATTCATCTGACAGTATGTAGCCTAGCCAGATGGCTCTGGAGAGAGCAAGCATTTTTTAACACAGTGCTGTAGAAGACTTCGCAGCAATGATGCCGAAAGAAAGCACGGTGTCCACTAGGAGCTACATGAATATTCCTCTGCTGTAACGCATGAATCACTGGGTTTTCCTACAACCCCTGGAAGGTACACTGAGGTGCACAGCGGCTAACCACATGCTTCCTGCAGGAGTACTACAGAGTTACTAATGTACAATGTCTGCAGTGTCTAAGAAAGCCAGTGAAAAGGGATGGCAACTTGAGGGTGTGCCTGCTGCTGTACCCATGGGGAGTAGCGAGGAAAGTTGGTCACTATGGCAACATAACTATAAGGCAAGGCTGAAGCATTTGCTAGCCCCGTCTCACTTTGAGCTCTAATTTTGATGTGATATCTGGAGAGACAACCTTTCGAGGGGAAGATATGTCAAGCAAGAACAAAATCACTGCTGCAGGAATCCCTCAAAAGTAGGGTTTGCCAGCTTCAGTCTGCTTTAATTTAATTTTCTCAAATTATTCATTTCTAATCGTTCTCCTTCTGGTGCACTATCAGTTTTTTTACACTTTGTACATTTCGTGAGTTTTAATAAGACACAGTTATACAAAAGGCTAAGCAAATGCCAGCTTTTTTATAAACTTTTTTTAAAAGGTAATAAAAACAGTAAACAGGAAATAAAAAAAAATGAAAAATGGTGGTAAACTCCATGCTGTAGCTGATGTTTTCCTGCATCTAAGCTGTTTCCCCTGATACATGTCTGTAGCCGAGTGCCTTGTTTTAACTATTTTTTTCCTTTTCAATGTGCTTTTTATTATTGCCTTGTTTTGTCGGGACTTCCCAGTTTTTCTAGACTGAATCTGTGCTTGACACCTCCCCTCTCCCCCCATCTTTTTTAAAAGAAATTTATTCAGCTATTAACTAAGGACTTGGGTGTTCCAAAAGTGAAGCGGACCACACACAAAAATGGCTTGTTTACTGTGAAGCATTGTGGGAACACAGATGATAGCATCTTTTGGTGGCATCTTTTGCTCTTGTCCTTGCATTCTGTTTAAGAAAGGGAAGGCAGTGTGGTTTAGTGGTTAGAGCACTAAAGTGTTAAATGGGGAGGGGAGATGGGTTCAAATTCAGCTATAGCCAGAGTTTCATTTTGTGACCTTGTGCAAGTAGTCACTTGACCTCCACTGAACTTCACCTGACAAAGGCAAGAGATACGCTGATTCATAGGGGTGCTTTGTCATCCATGGCTCTTTGTACTGGTAATCTTACTTTAAATTATTATACCTTTCATATGCTCTCTCTACTACAACTATATGCTCAACTACAGAGTGCTAGTTTCTTTCTCCGTGCTCCTGTCACAAATTTTGGGAACAGAGTATCAGTACAGGTGGATTGCACAGGTTCTCGCGGTCTGCTGTCGCTTAGCCTAGGGATACCCAGCACCACTCCTTACTGGGGACGTCGAGCCCATGAGAACTGGAGGAGACCTGAGATCTTCCTCCAAATTCCTGCACTTTGACCCCCGGATATCCAGTACCATGGGTCAGAAAGCTTTCTCAGTGTCTGCCCTCAAGTTATGAAATGGTCCTGCCTGTGAACTGACTCATGCCACTAGCCTTCTGACTTTCAAAAATGGAATTACCTGACATCATGGTCTGTGTACTGCTGTTTCCCAATGTAAGTTTATAAAGCACTGCTAAGCAAGTTGCCCCCATATATCACTTCTATTCTACACTGCTCCCATAGCTCCTATGCGCTAAGGAAATGTCCATACATCTCTCTGGAGGTACACAAATTTCACACTCATTTTGGTAAGTCAGTCATGAACTACGTTCTCCCAACGACCTGGAATAAACTCCAATCTACGCTAAAATTACAAACTTTGATCCCCATGAGTGTGTTCAAATCGATCATTGATAAAATGGATCCCGACACCTGCCAGTGTTACTAAACCCCTCTCCTTATTCCTAATACTAGCCTCCTTATCCCCTTATTTTTACCTTCTTTGCATCCGACAGGCTATGGGTATAAAATAAAAAATGGCACTATACACTTTTCCAAGTACGCACGTTTGTATGTTCCGGCCCTGTCCGACATTGTCCTGCTGTTGTTAAACTCGCTGTTTTTTGTCAAAATACCTACTGTAATTGTGCTGTGTACTCTAACCTTGTAACCTATAACATTTTGTACTGTAACTGTTATGCCGTGGTCATGTAAAAGGGACCGCCTTGCAAATGAGCTTGCTCAATAGTTGTTAGCCCTTCAAATAAACTGAACTGAACTGAACAGTTACTTGGACTGGGACTTCTCATCACTGGGCCCTCCATTGACTCCCACATGTACTGCATCCTACAGCATAATTCTTGATTATTTATGGATTCCTGTATATAATACATGCAGCATATGCCTTTATGTAGGTTAATGCTTCTTATGTGTAGTCTTTGCCCATGCTTAAAACTTGTGATCTTGCATTGTGCACATTCTGAACTGAATCTGTACACACCACTGTTTGTAGCTATTGTAACCTGCTATAATTCAGGTCTGTACGTAGTCTGTAACAATACCCTGTGTTCCGTCTCAGGTCAGGCCTGAAAATGGGCTAACTCTTTGCCCAATGGACCTACCCCATTACCAAATGAAGAAATAAAAATATAATAAACAGCCTGAGTAAATAAATTGTACAATAAATAAAAAGCCACATGTACTTCATTTTAAAATCACTCTGGAACAGCGTCCACCTGAACTGCTGAACTTAAATTATACACACACACACTCACTCACACATGCACACACACACAGTTAAATATTCTACTTCAAAGAATAATTATTTCTGGGTACTAAAAAAAGGTACAGGGAAAGTACCATAAATGTTGGCCTTTAGATGGGTTTCCTATTGGAATAGTAATCCATTCTTACTGTAGATTAAAAGCTACCAGACAAAACAAACACCATTCAGAACAAGCATTTGTCAATGCCGAATGTTGCTTGCTTGTATGTGCTGTTTAGGTATTTGGAAGTGATAGTTCCATGCCTTCCTCCCAAGACATGCACTGTGTCTTTCCGTTCAGTATTCACAGAAGAGTGGAAGGGGCAAAGGCCACAGCAGTACAGCAGTTGCCAAGGGGGTGAAGAGGTGGACAATAGTCCATTCAAAGGCAAAAGAGTCCTGCAGGAGCTCACTAAATTGAAGGTGGACAAAGCGATGGAACCAGATGGCATACACCCAAGGATATTAAGAGAACTGTGAAGGGAGATAGCAGTACCTCACATGAGTGAATTAGAGGAGGGCACATGTGGTCCCTCTACACAAGTCCGGCAGCAGAGAGGAGGCGGGGAACAATAGGCCATTCAGCCTCACCTGAGTAGTGGGGAAGATCATGGAGACATTGCTTAAAGAAAGGATAGTGGGGCATCTAGAAGCCATCAGAGCCCAGGACCATAAACAACATGGATTCACAGTGGGGACATCATGTCAGGTAAATCTGGTTGATTTCTTTGACTGGGTGACAAAGGAAGTGAATCAGGGTGGGGCAGTGGACGCTTACCTAGATTTCAGAAAAGCCTTTGGCACCATCCCACATAGGAGGCTGATAAACTAGCTGGATAGGCTGGGCATGGGGGAAAGGGTGGTAAACTGGGTTAGAATCTGGCTAACAGACAGGAGGCAAAGAGTGGTGGTAAATGGGGTGCAGTCTAGGGAGAGGGGGTGACCAGTGGGGTGCTGCAGGGATCGGTCCTGGGGCCAGTCCTGTTCAATGTCTTCATTAGTAACATTGCAGAACGGCTGAAAGGAATTTTTTTCACCAAATTTTCAACATAGCCATTTTAAGACCTCTGCTCATGAACAGTGTCACTGTGATTTTCTTAATGTGTCCCATACATTGAGTTCGCACACTGACTACGCCATTGTGTGCTACATGCATGGAAACACATTTTGGGTGAGATGTGAGCAATGACAGCTGTGCTGCTCATAAGGAGGTGTGGTAAAATGGCAATGTTGAAAATCTGGAGTGAACATATTGAAAATTCACGAACTTACGAGTGCGTGTAGGAACAGCGCAATGCATGTTGTAAACAGTTATTTTTGGGATTTTTCATTAAATTTTCAACATAGGGTTTTTAGCTCTACCTCATGAACTGTGACACTGTCATTTTGCAATTGGTCCTGAAAGGTGGTTCCGCGCAGTGACCGCAAAATCACCTTTGGGGCTGATTAACGCCATGACAGTGACAGACTCATGAGTGGGTCCTAAAATCTACATGTTGAAAATCTGGTGAAAAAATTCCCCAAAATGCCTGAGACATGCAGTAAAGTTGAAAAAAAACTATTTATTCCATTATACAGCTTACCAGCATTTCCTCAGTTCGTGGTCGGCATTGAAGAGTGCAGATGTGTTCCCAGTCCACCGAAGATCATTGCGCCAGACTCTGGAGGCAAGTATGGGGTGAGGTGGGGGTGTGGGGAGGTAGATGCACAGAGGGTGTGTGGGTGGGGGAGTGGGGTCAGGACAGTCTGCGAGGGAAGTTTTTTTCCCTTTAGGTGTTTTTTTTTTTTACTTGGGCGACGCTGGACTTGTGCCACGCTGGGGTCGGTCTCAGCGTGGCAGCTGGAAGGCTATTTGGGGTGGGCAGTGGAGTCAACAGGGATTGGGCACCCTGTCGGCCATAGGACCTGTTGCCATGCTGGGTGGGCTCCAAGCGTGGCACCCCATACTCTCGTGAGGAAAAGTAGAGCTGACAGGGTGGGCACCCCGTCAGCCATACAGACTGCTGCCATGCTGGGGTGGGCTCCCAACGTGGCACCTGGAACTCTGTCGGGGAGCGAGCACAGCCGATGGGGATTGGCACCCCATCGGCTTACAGACTGCTGCCATGTTGGGGTGCCCCAGCATGTCACCTGGAACTCGTTGGGGGAGCGTAGTACAGCTAATGGGGATTGGGCACCCCATCGCTATACAGTGTGTGTGTAGGGGGAAGTATGAGCACGCAGTATGCGTGCATGCATGTGTGTGGGGGGCACACATGAGCACGCGATCTTATCGCTGCTCACTGAAGCATAGCTCTCCCTTTCAAATGTACAGCCACTGCATTTTCAACTGCTGTCATAGACAGCTGTAGCATTGATTGGAGAACTGTGGCTATGCCTGCAAACACACTGACTGAATTGGAAGAGGGCTGCCACACCTCCGAAAACTCGGATGATGGCACTATGTTTCTTGCACATGCGTGCTAGCCACATAAAAAGGAAAGGCATGTGAAATGTCCTGTTTGCAGTTTCTGACCTACTTGCCATACCAACATCTAAGGGAATGGTTGTGAAAACTCAAGCCCATACTTACTAGAGTGACCACTGGCACTCTGGGTACACACAGTACATACAGCAAGGCCCAAAGAAGGATGCCATCTGACTGGATGTGAATCCTTTCCATGGGTGGGTGGGCCTGACTGCGGCATTTAAAATCACTCTAATGCTAAGATGTTTTTTATGTTGCTTGCACGCATGTGCAAGAAACATAGTGCCATCATCCGAGTTTTCGGAGGTGTGGCAGCCCGTCCTCCAATTCAGTCAGTGAGTTTGCAGGCGCAGCCGCAGTTCTCCAATGACTGCTGCAGCTGTCTATGACAGCAAGAAAAACCTGATGACGCGCTGGTTGAAAGGAGAGCTCTGCAGTGAGCAGCTCTCCCTCCACCGCAGGCAAGCCGCATGGGCGTGCTGATCCCACCCCCCATGCACACACTGGAGGCCGACGGGGTGCCAATCCCCTGGCTTCACGACTGCATGCCCCCAAAATCCTTCCAGGTGCCATGCTGGGAGCCCACCCCAGCGTGGCAAATCCTCATAGCAGCCGACGGGGTGCCCAATCCCCTGTCAGCTCCAGCCCCCAAACAGCCTTTCCTGCCACACTGGGAGCCCACCCCAGCGTGGCAAACGTCCCGCCGCCTGAATTAAAAACCTGGCAACGAAGAAAACGCTCCTCGCCATCTCTCTGCTCCCCCCAAAACCTGCACCCATCCACTGCGCACCCTGCCTCCCCACACCCCCCCTCGCCCCACACTTACCTCTGGAGCTCGACGCAATGATCAACTGTGGACCGGGAACACGTCTACACTCTTCAAAGCCGACCGCGAACTGAGGAAATGCCGGTAAGCTGTATAATGGAATAAATAGGGTTTTTTCAATTTTGTTGCATATCACAGGCATTTTGGGGAATTTTGGGCCCAAATTTTCAACATGGGGTTTTTGGGACCCCTCCTCATGAATTCTTGCACTGTCATGGCGTTAATTGGACCCGAAGGGTGATTTCACAGTCACTGTGTGAAATCAACTTTCAGGTCCGATTAACGAAACAACAGTGCCAGTGTTCATAAGGTGGGCTCTCAAAAAGCCTATGTTGAAAATTTGGTGAAAAAAGTTCCTAAAAATGACTGTATTACGAGTGTGCATTGCGCAGTTCCTATGCATGCTCGTAAGTTTGCGAGTTTTCAATATTTTCACTCCAGATTTTCAACATTGCCATTTTACCACACCTCCTTATGAGCAGTACAGCTGTCATTTTTCACATCTTGCCCAAAATGTGTTTCCGCCCATGTTGCGCACAATGGCGCAGTCAGTGTGTGAAATCAATGTATGCGACACATTAAGAAAATCACAGTGACACTGTTCATGAGCAGAGGTCTTAAAATGGCTATGTTGAAAATTTGGTGAAAAAATTCCTAAAAATGACTGTTTTACGAGCGTGCGATGTGCAGTTCCTACTCACGCCCATAAGTTCATGAATTTTCAATATTTGCACTCCAATGACTTCCAAATACCTAAACAGCACATACAAGCAAGCAACATTCGGCATTGACAAATGCTTGTTTGAATTGCAACAGCAGTACCACACTGTAAACAAAATCCAGACATGACCTCATACTTGGGTGAGTGCTAAACTGGGACCTGAATGAGAGTCTGCCAAGCTTGGGGCTGTGGGCTTCACCCAATTGGCAACTGGGATTTATTTCTTCTGTCAAGGCATTCAGGCAGTAACTTTGGACAAGCCTCGCTAACCAGGAGTACCTAAACCAAATTAATAGTGTGGCTGCTACAACATCTGATAAATAGAATATCTTTACGCATTTAACACTACAGAATCCGCCTGTGGGGGATAACAAAGCCACTTGGGGACACTAGCAGTTTCATTCTGCTCAGCTGTGGAATGGTTACATAAAAAAGACCCTTTCAGGAAGAATCCCCCCCCCAACAATGATATAAACCACAGTGCTATGGTACCAACCGCTATGCAAACAAACATAATCCCCTGCAGCAGAATTCTGTGGGATCTAATTATTCATAGGTTTGGAAGGTTAGAAGTATACATGTTAAAAAAATATCCCCTTAAAGCAATTGTTTAAAGTTTACAGTCTACAGTGTGATTGAACACTGGTAAATAAAAACATAACTCAAACCTTGATTGTACAGGAGAACAGATGCGCACCCAGTGCAGTGGTGCCACACACCAAAAATGAATTTAATTACTGGTAAGAAGGCAGAAAACATACAGTATAACATCATTTCTAGTACATTCATGGTGGTGTTGGAATGGTGGCTAAAAGCCGACACTCTGATGAAGCTCCGGGAAGAGTGAAACGTTGGGTTAGTGCTGGCTTTTAGCTGCCATTCCAGCACCACCTTGAATGTACCAGAAGTAGTGATGTACTGCACGTTTGTGAATTTGCACAAGAAAATAAAGACAAAAGGCGTAAGTTGATGGAATCGTGCACTTTATTCTTACAGTTCCACAGAGCAGCATTTGAGTGCTGCCTTCTTTCCAGTAAATGACTCTAACCTTATTTATAAGCCTCTCTGCAACACGGTAAACATAGGTTACTCACCTGTAACAGTAGTTCTAGGAGTGGTGGATGTTGTTCATCCACACTTCTTGGCATGTCTCTTTCCCCTTTAATTCTTGCCGGAAGGTCTTCAAGCTGACTCCTCCCACCCACCCGGGTGGTATAACCCTCGGCTCTGCCCCATGATGCCAGATCTTAGCCCACTGGAAACCAGGTTTTGCATCACTGCCGGGAGGGTGGGTCAGTGTGGATGAACAACATATACCACTCCTAGAACTACTGTTACAGGTGAGTAACCTGTTTTTCTAGGGACATGGATATGTTGTTCATCCACACTTCTTGGCAGACTCCTAGCAGTTCTCCGGGAGGAGGGAGGCAAGGTGCACACCCCCTACTTAGGGAACAGAGACTGGAGAACTGAGGCCCCAAAACCAACCATCCCGGCATGACTCAAGGTCGATGTGGTAGTGGGTGATGAAGGTGTTCGCTGTCTTCCAAGTAGCAGCCCGGCAGATTTCCTGGGTAGGGATGTCCCTGGAAGCAGCCACCGATGCAGTGGTATGGCAGGTGGGATAAGCCTTTAGCCCTACGGGAGGCTCCGTACCCGCCAACCTATAGCAGAGATCAATGCAAGATGTAATCCATCTGACAATTGTCCACTTTGCTGCAGGTCTGCCAGAAGCGGCTTCAGCGTAGGTGACAAACTGCTGGCGAACCTCTCCCTGAATTTCCGCCATTCTCTCCTTGTAATAGGAGAGAGCTCATCTCAGGTCCAAAGTATAGAGCCTGTACTCAGCATCTGAGGTGTAGTTCGGGTAGAACACAGGCAGAGCCAATACCTGATTAAGGTGAAACTCTGACACCACCTTCGGGAGGAATTTTGGGTGGGGGCGCAGGACGTTGTCCCTGTGTAAGACCAGGTAAGAAGATTCCACCGAAAGCACCTGGAGCTCCCAAGCCCTTCTTGCGGATGTCATAGCTACCTGGAAGGTGGTCTTCCACAAGTGTGACAGCTCACACTTCTGCATCGGTTCTAATGGCTTACCCATGAGTTTTGCCACGACCAGCAGTAAATCCCACAGAAGTGGAGGTTCACGCAGCGGAGGGAATATGTGATCTAGGCCCTTGAGAAAGTGCCAGACCACCTTCTCCTGTGCCGTTGTCTGCTGACTGGCCCACGCCCGGTAAGCAGAGATGGCTGCCAGGTGCACCTTAAGGGTCGAAGACCGAAGACCCTCTTTGACGAAGACCAAAGGTAATCTAAAATGCTAGCCACAGGACAGGACAGAGGGTCCAAGCCCTTGCCCTGACACCAAATGGAAAATCTTTTCCATTTCAAGGCATAGCACTTTCTGGTTGACTCCTTCCTGGATGCTTCCACTACTGTGAGTACATCCGCAGAGAGACCCAAAGCCTGGAACTCTAGCCGCTCAGGTACCAGGCTGTCAGGTGCAGGAACTGAAGGTCCGGATGGAATACCTTCCCCTGATTGACTGAGATCAGGTCCAGGCATGCAGTAAGACACCTCGGGAGCCTGTTGCTGAGTCTGAGAAGATCTGGATACCAGAACTAGCGGGGCCAGTCTGGGGCTACCAGGATCACCTATGCCCTGTCCCTCCTCACCTTGAGAAGCACCTTGTGGATCAAGGAAAATGGAGGGAAGGCGTAGAAGATGCCTGGGATCCACGGCCTCCAAAAAGCATCCCCCTGCAGTGAGCCCCACTGAGGGAGGCAGGCATGAAACAGCCTCAGCTTGGTGTTTTCCCTGGAGGCAAACAGGTCCACCATCGGTTTGCCCCAGTGGGAGAACAGGCTGTGAGCTACCTCTGGATGGAGAGACTACTCGTGGGATGTCTTGCATATGTGGCTGACAGCATCCGCTAGTTGGTTTGAGGCTCCTGCTACATGGATGGCTAGGAGATCTGCCTCCCTTCGGCTCACGAGTTTCCAGATGTGGAGCACTTCCCTGCACAGCAGCTGGGAGTGCATGCCGCCCTGTTTGTTGAGGTAGTACATGGTCATGGTATTGTCGGTCTGGACTGTGATCCCGAAGCTCCTCAGCGAATGCTGACAAGGCCAGTATGACTGCTGTGAGTTCCAACAGGTTGATATAATAACGGGATTCCTCTGGGGTTCAGAACCCATGGGCCCTGTTGTTCTCCATGTGGGCTCCTCAGCCCATGACAGAGGCATCGGTCCTGAGGATGACTGTCGGCTCAGGGTGGACAAATGGGATCCCTTTCTGCAGATGGTCTAGGACGGTCCACCACTGGAGAGCATCCCACATCCTCTGGGTCACAGTGATCAGCTGGTCAAAGTGACCATGGTGCTGAGTCCACTGGGCAGCCAGCTTCCATCGGGCCCATCGGACCACAGTGGTGCAGGCCACCATGTACCCCAGAAGACACAGAAAGTCCTGGGCAGGGCACAAGTGCCCAACCAGAAATGATTCAGCAAAGGAGGAGAGAACCTCCACCCTGTCTGCCAGGAGCCGCCGTGCTCTGGCTCGGCAAGACTCGAGCCCTGCCCTGAAGAAGCATATCACCTGTGATGGCATGAGCTCCAACTTGGCCTCGTTGATCAGGAGGCCAAGTTGAGAGCACGTCTGGAGGGCCAGGTCCCTGGACCTCTCCACCTCTTGGGAGGAACATGCTAAGAGCCAATTGTCGAGGTAAGGGTATGCTCTGACCCCTCGACACCTGAGATGGGCTGCCACCACTGCAATGCATTTGGTGTACACCTGTGGAGCCAATGACAGGTTGAATGGCATGGCTCGGAACTCGTATAGGGTTCCCTCTGCTCTGAAGCGAAGGAATCGCTGGTGAGACAGATGGATTGGGATGTGAAAAAAAAATGCATCCTGGAGATCCAGTGAGTAGAACCACATGTTTTGCTCCAGGGATGTTATGATCTGGGACAGAGTTACCATTCTGAAGGTGCGTGGCCTGAGAAACTGATTCAGGTCATGCAGATCTAGAATGGGGTGCCAGCCCCCCATCTACTTCAGGACCAGGAAGTACCTGGAAATGAACCCTGGGTTGACTGGAGGATCTGCCACTCAAACCACTGCCTCCTTGAGGTGGAGTTGAGCTATGTCGTCTCTCAGAGCTGACCAAGTGAGGGCTGATACTCTCTCCTCCCATGGGGCATTGGCTCGAAAGGGAGGGTACTGCTCGAACTCTAGAGGCAGACCCTGGCTGACCACTGCTAAGACCCACCTGTCCATGGTAACAGTGGACCAGGTGGAAAGAAAGTGGCGGAGCCGGCCCCTCATGGGAGAACCCAGAGCTGGCATGACAGGAATAAGGGTGGCAGCCCCTATCCCATCACTGGGCAGACTTGGAGAAAGAGGGTCCAGATTGGAACCCACCTGAACCATGACCTCCCCATCTGTGGGCTGCTGGAGGCACGGACTTGGGCTGAGGTCACCAAGCTTGTGCCTGCTGTTGCTGCCCACCCTGGAAGGAGGGCTGCTTGGCCGCAGGAGCAGGGTGCCGAAAATACTTCTTCTTCTGCTGTTTCTTGGAGCCAAGGGCATCCTTTTGAGCAGAAGTAGCAGAGTCTAAGGTGGCATTGGACTGCTCGATTCACTGAAGGTGACCATCCACACCTGGGCCGAAGAGATCAGTACCCAGGAAAGGAACATCAGTGAGTTTGTGCTGGGTATCCACCGTAAAGGTGGAAAGCCTCAGTCAAGCCCTGTGGTGCATGGCAACTGCGGTTGCCACCGAACAGGCACAAGAGTCCCCGAGGTCCAAGGCCATCTGAAGTTGCTGCTAGGCAACTGCTCAGCCCTGGCCCCAGACCTGCTTGACCATAGTCTGTAGGTCCACGTAGATGTGCAGGAGAACTTTGTCCAAGGAGCCCAGGAGGGCATGGGAGAAGTGCGCCATGATGATGGCTGAGATTGCCTGATGGAGGCCTAGACAGGAAGCTGCATAGACCTTCCTGGAAGAGTAGTCCAGTTTTTTGGACTCCTTTTGTGGAGGTCTATCAGTGTCAGCAGAGCTGCCTGTGCGTCTGAACACAGAAGCGGTCACTAACCCCTCCACCGAGGGATGTTCCATGAACCCTGAGAGGGTGGGCACCACATACTTGCGGGCCATCCAGGCAGACAGCACTGAGCAGGAGGCAGGATGCTGCCAAAGCTCCAAAGCCGGGCATATAATGGCCTCGGCCACTGGGAAGGCTTCTGAAGGGGTATCCCCTCTTTTAAGAGGGTACTCCACCCATTTCTGGACAGGTTCCAGGAGCATCCCCGTGGATTCGGAGATAAGGCGGAGAATTCCCTATAATGGCAAAGGGCCCTCCTCCGTCGATAGACTACCCACCAACTCATCATCCAGCAGATGAGAGTGGAGATCGGTGTTGTCAGAATCTGAGGTATCTGGATAAATCAGTTGGCTACCAAGGTCCCCTTTGACACGCCTGGGATGGTCAGGTGTGAGGGTGACCGATAATCTTCGAGGAAGACTTGGAACCGTCCGAGATTCCTTCTTAGGAGCCCCTCCTGAAGGCTGTTTAGGTGGTGGCTCCACCACTATTGGTGGAGCGATCTATTTCAGCCAAAGCAGGGCAGGTTTTACTGGTTCCTCGGGTGGAGGAACCGATTTTACTGGTTCCAATGGAGTCAGCTTCAGCCTGGGAGGCAAAAGCCAAGTAATGGCCAGGGTGGAAACCATAGAAGGCTTCTGCCCAGATAGAATGAGCTGTTGCCACATTAGATCTTCATAGCATCGATGGAGTTTCCGCTGAAGTCTCTCCTCATCCGAGGAAGATGAAGATGAACGGTGGCATCGCCTCTTTTTAGAGCGCTTATGCGCCTTTCTCGGCTCTCGGTCGAGGGGGTCCGAGATCTCGACCTCGATCGGACTAGCCGAGCAGGTCATTCAGGGGATACTGGGGGAACCAGTGATTTTTCCTGATCAGGGACCAGTTCCTCGATGGGATTGCCAGCAGGCTATATTTCCTCATCAGAAAAAGGCAGGACCAGGCTCCTGGTAAGTGAGTTGTTGGTCTTTTCGGGTGACAACAGATTGACAGGGTTGAGAGTGATCTTCACTGCATCATCGAGCAAGACCTCGGCCGGCTGACCAGTCAGCAAAGCCGAGAAGCCGGTGGCCAAAGAAGCAGTCTCGACCAAAGTCAAGACTGGAGATCGCTTTCGATCCCAAGAACATCTTCGCCGAGATGAATAAACTCTCGGTTCCTTGTCCTTTTTACGGGACCGGGAGGTATGTGAGCCCAAAGGTCCCTCGTCCTTGGTGGAGAGAGATAGACATATCTCCCAAAAGGAGCCCGAGAACGTGGAGCCCAGGTTGAGTGGAATGAAAACTGGCCGAGAAGAGGGCTCCACAGCCCGTGCCACCTCTTCCTCAAAGGCCTGCATCTGTTGTAACTGCTCGGGGCACCCCACAGCCATGGAAACTACCCACTGGGCCTTCCTGGATTTCACCGGTGGATTCCGTTTCTCAGGCCAGCCCAACTTGAGCCATGCGAGACAATCGTCAAGGACGTTCGGGTGAAAAGCGAGACGGAGCTCACATGCCTGAGTGTCATGGCCAACACCCAAGCAGTAGACGCATGCAGTATGTGGGTCTGTGCGTGACATTTTCTGGCCGCACGGGCACCATCGAAAACTGGGGGAAGATTTATCTTCCATGATCGAATAGCAAAAGTTGCAATTGCTAGCTTGAACGAGCTTAATCTTCAGAGGATCCGAAGAAATCGAAGCCAGGGCCTACAATACGTGGTAGCAGAGAGGAGGCAACCTGAATCTTCCAGCGGAAAGGAAGATCTGGCAACATGGGGTGGAGCCAAGGGTTATACCACCCAGGTGGATGGGAGGAGCCAGCCTGAAGACCTTCCAGCAGAAATTAAAGGAGAAAGGAACATGCCAAGAAGTGTGGATGAACAATATACCCATGTCCCTAGAAAGATGAATTATCATCAGCTCATTTACTGCCATTTCCAAAGAACAGAAGTACTGTGGGGTTGGGGGTGGGGTGTTGTCATTAGGTAAGAAAAGGCTCTCCAGATATCACATACAAATTTCATTCTAACCTATAGTATTAAATATTATTCAAATCTATTAAATATTCTTCTTTAACATTACAAATATTTGTCTTATACGCTAATCTTTTTTTTCAGATTTTTTTTTTAATATAAAGCATGTTCTCAATTCATCTTAGCTAACCAATAAAATAAAGTCTGTTCTTTCCTCATAGGTTTATTTATTTACTCTCTGTTTCTGTCTCTGTACTTCCCATGGAGGCAGAGTAGGTGAGAAGGTCAGAGCTGATGTATCTTGTTCCATGCAACACACATCAAACAGCTCCAGTGCAAAGGCTACCTGATGCAATGATGGGGGACTCTAGGAGGTGGCTGCAGCATATGTGTATGGGAAGATGATGGCTTGATGCTACAGAATACCTACCTGGGCATGGTGCTGTGGAAGCGTATGAGAAAAGGAGGGGGAGAAATAACACAATGAAAGGAATTAGGCAGAAATAAATAAACAATGGCACTCAGTCGCATTCATTTCTCAAACAGAATAAAAAGCACCACAAACAAAAGAGTTTAACTATTGCGTGGTAAAAAAATCCTGGTTTTCAAACTTCTGATTCACTGGACGGTGTGATACTTTTTATCAGACTAATAATGTTCATCTAGTACATGATGTGGTGTGATGCAGCATCCATACACAGCATGAAGAGTGGTCCAAGCAAAAGTATCCCATTATCCAACAACACTAAGTGTAATGTTCCTAGCACCACTGTGGCTACATTCATTCTGTCTTACAAGATTTTCCTTTTCAGATTTGAATATTTAACAGTTACAGCATGGTTCACACCTCCTGTTCTTGCATCACCCAGATATCAGGCATTTACCTCAAATGACAAAAAATGAATCGTAGCACAGCTCATTAAATCAATGAAACAAACTCAAGACCAGAAAAGTACAGTTACGTAAGAACTTACCGTAACAGTAGATCTTCGAGAGAAGCTCTTGCAGCAGGTAAAACAAGTAGGACTGACACCACCTAGTGGTGGTTCTTGGCATTTTTTCTTCCAACAGTACTGACGTGGGAACGCCCCCCCCACTGACGTCAGCTCCACCCCCGACATCACCCTATATAAGGTAGGAGTTCCCCATGTGCTTCAGTTCTTGCATGCCCCCCTACAGGCAAAGAAATCGCAACAGGTGATAATCAGAAATCATGACCCAAACTTTTCCTCATAATGGAGGAATAGCCAGCCTGGAAAAGGCCTGATCCCTGGGGGAAGGAGGGTGGGAAAATACAACTGCTGCAAGAGCGTCTCTCGAAGATCTACTGTTGTTAGTTCTCACGTAACTGTGCTATCTTTCTTCGAGAGGAGGCTCTTTGCAGCAGATAACACAAGTAGGACTGATATCCAAACAGTATAAACTTATAACAACCCCTGGGAGGGGGAACAATATGAGAAAAAACAGAAGGAACAGGTTACAGAGAGGGTCCCTCAGCAAACCAGGCCCTGCAAGACTGCGAGGCCAAAATCTGTCTTGCATCTGGAAATGATGTCTAGGCTATAATGCTCGACAAAGGTATGAACAGAACTCCAGGTAGCAGCAGCGCAAATGTCGGCTGCAGATACCAGCCTCAGCGTTGCAAAGAAAGTGACAACTGCTCTAGTAGAATGAGCACTAACCGGCCCTGGAGTAGACCTGTTGTGCTTCTGACAACAAAAGGTAATGCAATGAACTAACCAGCGCGACAGCATCTGCTTTGTGACTGGGCACCCTAAGGACATTTAAGCAAACGATACAAACAGCTGATCAGATTTCCTATCCTCCTTGGTCCTAGCCAGGTAACATCGAAGAGCCCTGTGGACGTCCAAAGAATGAAGCAGGGCCTCCCCCCTATTCGAATGCTCCGTGTAGTTCACTGGAAGTTGAACGGATTGGTTAAGGGTGAGCTCTGAAACCACCTTCGGTAGAAACTTCGGGTCGGTGCAAAGATCAACCCTATCCTTATGGAAAATAAGCTAGGGTTCTTTACACACGAGAGCTTGAAGCTCTGAAATGCGCCTCGCTGAAGTAATGGCTACCAAAAGCAAAGTTTTCCAGGGCAGGAAAATGGAAATTATGTATCTACCGTAATTCTTGATCTTCTTGGACAAAGTCTCCAAATCACTCATTCACACCAATGGGGAGTACACCAGATTCACTAGGACCCAGTGGGAGCAAACTTTTTTAGGAGGGCCAGCACCAAGATGGAGCCACGAGGAAGCAGCACCGTGAGCCAGGCACGTGCGGTATAGACTATCTCGGCGTCAAACCTCCAACTGCCTCAGTATCTTTTATTCCAAGGAGGTGCAGCGTAACTAACCTAGAGAGGACTAACCTAAAAACCAGACATAAGATAGTCCAAATAACCCATGTAAGAAGGGTCAACAGCAATGTCTTCACAGGCCAGCCATTGAGGGAGTGAAGACCAGAAACAGAGAAGTGAGCTTGGGGGATGGTGGGTGGCCGTGTGAATGAGTGGTGGAGATTTCATCAAAGAAGATCAAGAATTATGGTAGGTACGTAATTTCCATATCTTCCTGGACATAAAGTCTCCACCACTCATTCACACTGATGGGAGAGTACCAAGCTAAATAACTCCCCGAGATGGACAGCAGGAGAGAAAGGAGCTCACTTTCTTAGGACAGAAGTCCATTAAGGATTGTCTTGCCAAATGACTGATGGCGTCTGGCATGGACGTCCAAGGCACAGTGCTTAACAAACGTATGCATGGAGCTCCAGGTAGCTGCATTGCAAATATCTGCAATGTGGACATTACGAATTTCCACCAGAGGTACCGCGACTGCTCTGGTAGAGTAAGCACACACTCTGCCTTCCAGCTTGACCTGTGCCATAGAATAGCAGTGGCGAAGACATGCCACCAGCCACGCTGAAATGTACCTGATAGCAACAGCTTGACCCAGCCGGGTCACGCTGAAGGAAACAAACAGCTGCTGAGCCTTGCGAATTTCCTTTGTTCTATCGAGATAGAACCGCAATGCTCTTTTTTCGTCTAGGGAATGAAGGATACGTTCCCCTTCATTCTGGAAGTTTGCAAAGTAGGTAGGAAGGACTAAAGGTTGATTCAGATGGAACTCTGAGACCACCTTATGCAGGAACTTAGGATGAGTCCTAAGAACTACTTTATCCTTGTGAAATACAGTATATGGGGGGTCTGTGACCAAGGCGTGCATTTCAGAAACCCTACGAGCAGAAGTAATGGCCACCAGGAAGTCTGTCTTCCAAGTGAGGAATTTCAACTCGCAAGTAGCTAAAGGCTCGAAAGGTTTACGAGTGAGCATGTTTAACACAAGGTTAATGTCCCAGGCTGCAACTGGATGTCTAATAGGCGGTCTAGTATGCAGAATCCCTTTAAGAAATCTCTTAACTACGGGCAACTGAGCCAACGACATGGAAAGTACCGGCTCATGATATGCCGATATGGCACAAAGATGAACTTTGACTGTGGATTATTGCAGACCTGTGTTTGAGATGTCTAAGAGATACTCCAGGACTTTATTTGGTGGGCAGGAAAAGGGATTCCAAGAGGATTTTGCACACCAGATAGAGAAACACTTCCATTTAGCAGTGTAGGTTTTTCTGGTGGCCGGCTTGCGCACGACCAAGAAAATATCTGAAACTCTACGAAAACATTAAACCTATTCACCTCTATCACCTCAGGAGCCAAGCGTAAAGGTGAAGTGACTTCAGATTGGAATGATCCACTGCACCCTGGGTCAGAAGGTTCGTCTGAAGGGGAAGCAGTTTAGGGGAGGTTTCCGATAGCCTGTTGAGTAGAGAGAACCAGATCTGACAAGGCCAGAATGGGGCAATGAGAATCATTCTGCCCCCGAGTCCCCAGTTTGAGCAGTACCCTCTGAATTAGAAGAAGAGGAGGAAATGCGTGTAGAAAGCGTTTTGTCCACCGCAGCCTAAATGCATCTTGATATAAACGCCAGGTACTGGATTTCTGCAGAAGAGAAGCAGTTTTGCGTTGAGTGGGGACACAAAATGTTCCAGGTCTGGAGTTCCCCACTCTTTGAAGAGTGACTGAATGACAGTGGAGTCGAGAGACCACTCGTGAGGATCTTCCTCTGTTCTGCTGGGACGGTCTGCCAGCTCGTTTTGTACTCCTGGTAGGTAAACCACCTGAATCAGAGCCTTGTGCTCCAGACACCATTCCCACACTCTCAATGCTTCCCTGCATAATGGGTAGGAGTGTGCACCACCCCATTTGTTGATGTGGTACATCACTGCTTTGTTGTCCATTTAAAGGAGAATGTTCTTGCGACAGAGCATGTCCTTCAAAGCTAGGACTGCATAAAGGAAGGCTCTCATTTCCAGGACATTTATGTGAAGTTGAGACTTGTCCTGAATCCATGTACCCTGGTTGTGGATATCCCGGCAGTGATCTCCCCAACCCATCAGGGATGCATCCATGGTAATGGAGATCTGATGATCCAGAGGAGCGAATGGATATCCTTCCAGAACGTTGTCCTCCTGAGACCGCCAGGTCAGCGACCTCTTCAGAGGTTCCGTCACCTTGATGAGAAAGGACTGAGGGTGAGTGGTTGGGGACCACTGAGTACTGAGCATCCACTGAGAGGTTCTCATAAGAAGACGAGCCAAGGGTACAGTGAACACCAAGGATGCCATGAGACCCAGCATCCGTTGCATTGAGAGAGCTCAAACTGAGCTGTGTTCTCTGATGAATCGGGCCATCTGTAAGATATCACTCCTTCTGTCCTCTGGAAGAAAAGCTTTCACACAGGAAGTGTCCAGAAAAGCTCCTATGAAGAGGAGCTTCTGGGAGAGCTGCAGCTGTGACTTCTTGAGGTTCAGCAGGACTCCCTTGGACGCGAAGAAGTCTGAGGCTGTGGTCACAGCCTCCAGAGTCTCTTGCCTGAAGGGACTTGCTGGAAGCCAGTTGTCCAGGTATGGAAATACTTGGATTCTGATTTTTCTTAGATGCACCACGAGAACTGCATAACACTTTGTAAAAACTCGAGGCGCCAAGGACAGCCCAAAGGGCAGGACTCTGAATTGACAGTGTTGACCAAACGCCACGAACCCTAGGTATTTGTGGTGATTTGGGTGTATGAGAATGTGCTGGTAGGCATCCTGCATGTCCAGGGAGGCTAGCCAATCATATTGATGAATCAATGGCAGCAGGGCACCGAGTGATATCATCTTGAACTTTTCCTTGTGCAGGAATTTGTTTATTTTTCTGAGATCCAGAATGGGGCGCATGACACAGGTTTTCTTTGGGACCAGAAAGTAATGGGAGTAGAAACCTGTGTTTTGTTGATCCAGCGGAACTACTTCTACTGCCCTGTTGTTCAGAAGGCCTTGTACCTCGGAAGCAAGGTCTGACTGAGCCTCAGACAGCCTGGGCTGTTGTTTCGAAGGATGATCCGGAGGGGTTTCCAACAGACAGAGAGTACCCCTCATGGATTATCCTGAGGACCCATTTGTCTGATGTTATAAATTTCCACTGGTTGTAGAATTGAGTCAGATGTCCTCCCACTGTCGAGGAAGGGTTCCCCTCGGGCAGCTAAGGTGGGACCTGGGCCGGAAACTCAGAAGGTGGCAGTGGGCGCTTTTGGGCCTTGTGCCTTTTGCTGCATCTTCTTTTGCGGCTGAGGGTTCTGGTTTCTGTTAAAACCTCCTCTGCCTTTGCCCCGAAAGGACTGACGGTTGTGAAACTGACACTTGTTCCCACCCCCTCGAGAGGGAGCAGGCAGAGGTCTGGCTGTCTTAATGGCAGACCTAGTCTTCTGTGAGGTCTCTAGTGCTTGCTCCACCTGAGGTCCAAACAGATACATGCTGTCGAAAGGTAAGGCCATGACTCGCTGTTGGGCACCATTTGTGAAGCCCGAAGTACGCATCCAAGAGTGGCGATGGCTGCAAATACCAGCAGCCACTGTCCAGGAAGCAGTATCAAAAGCGTCAACTGCAGCTTTAACTTGTTGGTTATTGGACTCGATACCCCTAGTTATGGTTTGAAGTAGCTCTGAGTTGGCCTCCGATTCGGGCAGAGCTTCTACCATTGCTTTGAGTGAATGCCAAAGAACATACTCATATTGAGAAAAATAGCCCTGGTAGCTGGCAATACGCAAGCCCAGGGTTGAGGCAGCAAAGACTCTCTTATCCAAGGTGTCTATCTTGTGAGATTCTTTGTTTATAGGACAGGCTGTAGATTTTTGAGGGGGGCAGCCTTATCATTGTCTGCCAGGACCACAATGGCATCAGCAAAGGCTTGAGAGGCCAAAATGGGGCAATCCTTAGAAGGGGCATATTTTCTGTCTATGGACTTGGCCACAGAAGGAATAAGTGCCGGACTCTTCCACACCATCTGTGAAACAGTTTCAAAACAGGGCTGTACCGGAGGGGTTAAATCCATAGGGATTTCTGGAACATTTAGATATTGTAGGCGCAGAAGCTTCCCAGGGTCTATTTCTGCGGACTGGAGAGAAAGAGTAGAATTTAAATTCTTGACCAGAGACTTAAAGGAAAGGTCCTCAACAACAGGCTCTGCAGGAGGATTGATCCCTGCCCCCAGGGCAGAATCAGCATCAACATCATCACCCAGCTGAAGATCTGGATCGGGCTCAAAATCATCTCCCAAAAGTCTGGGGGGACCGCATAGACAGGATCGGGATGAAAACCAAGAGGAAGAAGAGAAGGAGAAAGAATCGGAGTCGAAAACCTCTGGAAACTAGACGGCGCCGCACACATCCCTGGCGCTATCGAAGAGAACGGTGCCGAGAACAGAGAGGGTGCCGACATAGAAAATGGCATCGCGCCCGGTGCCGACAGGGAGCACGACACCGCACATGGCACCGACGCCACCCCCCGGTGCCAACAGATAGTGCAGCACTGCACGTGGCACCAATGCCAGCCTCAGCACTGAGAACGGTGCCGACAGAGCATGCGGCACCGCAGATGGTGCCGACACCACTCACAGCTCCGCAAAGGACCTCGGCACTGGAGAAGCCAGCACCGCAGTCGACGGCACCATCACAGAAGTCTGAAAACTGCAATTAGAAGTTAAAGGATGAAAAATGGCAGGAGATAAGAGCATTGGTGTGGACCCCTGCACCGCAGCCAAGTGAGGGGGATAGACATCGGAGTGCAGAGTCGAAGGCACCAAAGAAGGTGCCGCGCGACTAGGAAGTCCTAACCGCCCTGCCTGCCGCTCTGAAACTGATAGGCCCGAAGACCCTGGTGACAGACTGTACAGTTTGGGCAGTCGGGACAAGCTTCGAGCCCACTGCTCCATAAGAACATCCCAATGGTGAAACTGCTCATCGGAAGCCCCTCCAATAGGCAGAGAGGAGCTCCGGTGCCGAAGAGGCCGGCCACCAGAGACAGAAACCGGTGACTCGGAAAGAGGCAGAGACTGGCTCCTGACCCTAATAATAGACCGTCTATGTGCAGACGTACTAGAGGGTGACCTCGAGTGATGCAGTTTCTTCTTCGACCTGTGTGCCGAAGAAGAACTCGAGGACAAACAGTGCCGGGAATGGGACCGTTTCTTCTTATGCTTTCGGGGATACCGCCCATCTCCATGAGCATTAGACAGTCCATTGTCAGACCCCCCCCAGGGAGGGTGGCGGACCAGACCTGGCCCGGCTGACTGAACAGCTTTCACACAAAGTCTCCCTACCGTCACTTGCCCCACTCATGGTTGACTCGGTCAATGGAGGGCTGAAGACTTCTCTCTTGTACAGGTAAGAATTTATAAAAATATAATCGGTACTTATCATTGATAAAATACAAAATAATAAACTGAAAACTGAAAACTGCTAGTTTGAAGTTTGACTCCCGGTGGGCAAGTGACACCACCACTGAAGTGCACTTGATGGCGGAAAAAAAGTAACTGAGGCGGTTGGAGAGCTAACACCGAGATAGTCTATACCGCACATGCCTGGCTCATGGTGCTGCTTCCTCGCGGCTCCATCTTGGTGCCAGCCCTCCTGAAAAGGTATGCTCCCGCTGGATCCTAGCGCCTCCGACATACTCCTCATCAGTGTGAATGCGTGGTGGAGACTTTATGTCCAGGAAGATCAAAGCTCAACCTCCATTGCCGGTACAAAGGGGGGGAGCGTAAACTTCTCCAGGACAAAGAGGAGATCCCAAGGAGGGACAGGATCCCGGATGGGAGGTCTGATATGAAGAATACGATGCAGAAAAGCCTTAGAGACCTCCATCTGAGCCACTATCTTTTCCTGTACTGGAAAGTGATAAGCGGAGATGGTGGCCAGGTGTACCTTGATGGAGGAGTAACTGAGACCTGATTCTGAAAGGGAAAGCAGGTATTTTAAAATGGAATTAACCAAACAGACCAGGAATCCACCCTCTGGGCTGTGGCCCAGATACAGAAACATTTCCACTTCATAGCGTAAGTGACCCTGGTGGCAGATTTACACGCCTCAACCAAAACTTGTGCTACCTGATTGGACACTCCACACCTGGCTTTAGCTAAGTGTTGAGGAACCAGGCATGCAGGTGAAGGGAGCGCAGATTCGCATGGATCAGTGACCCATTGTCCTAAGACAGAAGATGAGAGGAAAAGAGGCACTGCTGCTAGACACTGAAGCAAAGGAAACCAAATCTGACGAGGCCACAGCGGAGCTATCAGAATGAGGGTGGATGGTTCTGACTGTGCCTTGAGGAGAACCTTCTGCAAGAGCGGAAAGGGAGGGAATGCATAGAGAAACCTTCCCTTCCAGGAGACGGACAATGCGTCTTGCCAAAAAGCTCCAGGCTTTGGATCTAGCGAGCAGAAACTGGGCAGTTTTACTTTGAATTGTAACGGGAAGAGATCCAACTCTGGCATCCCCCACCAGCAGAAGATTTGATCAGCGACTTCTTGAAGCAGCTCCCATTTGTGAGCCTGTGACCTGGTTCTGCTGAGCGCATCAGCCAATATGTTCTGTTCTCCTGGAATGTGTACTGCCGTCAGTTAGAGCTGATGCTCCAGAGCCCAATCCCACACCCGCATGGCTTCCTGACAGAGGGGATACAAGTGTGTGCCACCTTGTTTGTTGATGTAGAGCATCACTGAAGTGTTGTTCGTCTGGACCAACAGGTAGCCCAGCACTAGGACTGAGACCAGGGTATGAAGGGCATACAGGACTGCTCTTAGATCCAGAATGTTGCTATGCAGATCTTCCTCTACTGGAGACCAAGATCCCTGAGTGCAACGTGTCCCTAAGTGGGAACACCTTCCCGAGGACGAAGCGTCCATGGTTAGAATCTGGGTCGGGGCCCCTACATGGAAGGGGATACCCACCAGTAAGTTTTGTGATGACATCCACCAGTGCAGTTCTCAGTGGATCAGCTCCAAGATCCGGATCAAGGCATCCAAACTGTCCTGTGTTTGATCCTACTGGACCCTTAACAACCACTGAATGGATCTCATGCGCAGTCGCACCAGAGGGACTGAGACTATGGCAGCTGCCATGTGCCCTAGCAGCCTGAGGAGGAGTCTTGCAGAGACCCTTGAGGCTGTAGAGACTTGGTACGCCAGGACCTGAATCCGACCTGCTCTATCGAAGGGAAGAAACACTTTCCTGAGGGTGGTATCCAGAAAAGCTCTGATAAACTGGAGGTTCTGGGATGGGAGAAGTTGAGACTTGTCCCTGTTGATCATGATCCCCAGGCACTGGAACAGTGAGAGGAAGTCCCTGATGGTTTCCAACACGCGGGACCTGGAGGGAGCCAGGAGGAGCCAGTCATCCAGATAAGGAAGTACAAACTGGCCCCGTCTCCACAGTGCCATGGCTACCACTGCCAGGCACTTGGTGAAGACCCTGGGGGCTGAAGAGAGACCAAAGGGGAGGACTCTGAACTAATAGTCCTTGTCTTTGAATCTGAACCTCAGAAATCTTCAATGACCCCTGGAAATAGGGATATGCAAGTAGGTGTCCTGCATGTCCAGGAACGCCAGCCAGTCTCCCGCTGAAATGAGGAACAGGAGAGTGGGGATGGAGACCATATGGAATCTCTGATAGAAGACCCATTGGCTGAGATCACTGAGGTCCAGAATAGGTCTGAGGTCTCCCAACTTCTTCAGGACCAGGAAGAAGTGGGAGAAGAACCCTGTCTCTCGCTCAGCCAGGGGTACCATCTCGATGGCATTCTTGTCCAAAAGGGATAAGATTTATTTTCTGATCAGTGCCCGGTATTCCCTGGGACAATGGGATGGGGGTGGTGGTCTGTCCGGTGGAATGGCATTGAACTCTATGGAGTGCCCGACCCCACGAGCTCGAGGAACCACTGGTCGGAGGTCACTTGACTCCAGGCATCTGTGTAGAGGGAAAAGCGACCTCTGAACGGCTCCCCTAATGAGGTGTCCAGGGAGGAGGGTGGCCTGGATAGTCAGGCAGTGGGAAGGGGGAGTGAAGGTGGCAGTAGCTTCTTTGGCCTGTCTAGAGGAGGAAGCTGAGGAGCCCCTGGCTCGGCCCCTACAACTAAAGCCACCTTGCTGCGAGTGGAATTGGAAGCAAGGTTGCTGAGGCTGATGTCCCCCATGGCCAGGAAAACAGGGCTTCCGAGGTCTACCCTGCTTCAGGCAGTTCATGGACTGCACAGTTTGGATGGCCTTACTGGAGTCCTGCAGCCTTGTGATGATCATCTCTGTGTCCTTGCCAAGGAGCACAGATCCCTTGAAGGGAGCATCCAGAATGTTCATCTGCACATCTGGATCAAACCCAGAAACCCGAAGCCAGGCATGGTGTCGGAGGCAAATGCAAGTGGCGGCCACCCTTGATGAAGTGCCTGTAGAGTCATAGGCCAACCTCAGAACACGGGTACCCATGTCTGAGCCGGTCTGAAGCAGTTTGGTAAGCTCTGCCCGCTGAGGGCACACCCATGGAATCCAGCTGCTTTGACTCCCTGTCAGGCGGCTGGTGCTCAGGTGTTTGGGCCTCTGCAAATAGTCGTGAGCTGCCAAAATCACCACTGAGTCCGCTGCGGGTAGTTCGGCCAAGAAGGGGTAATCCTTAGGAGCCCGGTAGAGCCGATGAGCCTTCTTGCGCATGGCAGAAGAAGAGCGAGGGCACTTCCAGGTAGTGAACGTGATGTTCTCAAATGTGTCTACCATGGAAGGGATGACCACTGGCTTAGGGTCTTTTTGTCGGAGGTATTTAGCCAACCGCAGTCGCTCGGGATGCAGGGCCTCAGTGTCCCAACCCATGTTGGCCTGGATGTGCCTCATCACCTCCATGAAGCTGGGATCATCCAGAGGAGATTTTGGGTCTTCCTCCATGTCTCCTAAATCTGGTTTGACATCCAAATCCACACGAGAGGAGTTGGAGTCTACAGAAGAGTCAAAGGCCGAAGAGGAAGGGGACCTGTGTTGTCTCCTCTTGCACCTCTTGTCCAGAGAGGGACATCGGGAGGAAGTGCCAGACCTAGTCCTCCTACGCCTCTTATTGGTATGTTTTTTGGGTGGTGCTGGCTCCTTCCCTGACTCTTGATCAGACGGCTCCAAAGCGTCAGGCACTGGAACCGAAGTGGGTGTGGGAGGCAGCACACCCACTGAAAGATCACGTTTAACCATGTCCCACCAGTGGAAGAAGAGCTCCTTAACCTGTGAAAGGTTCAATTTTGGGTAACCAGGCACTGCAGGAGGAGGTGCACCAGAGCCGGTACCATCGCCGGCCCCACTGTCGGGGGGGGGTGCCAGCGTTGGGTCCGAACCCTTGTCGCCGATGTCGGTAGGCACCGGCATCGGTCTACAGGGCAGCATCGGAGGGGAATCAGTTCCCCTGCTGTCGGCCTCCAACGTGAGGTGGACCAGCATCTGTTGTGGAGAGGGGGTCTCAGAGCTGATGTTGGGAGGTGCCGGGGTGACCAGCATCGGAAGAACACTGACTGGCGGCAGGACAGCCTTCGCCAGAGCGGGGGCCAAAGGAGCCGTGGGTGGGTATCAGTCTGGCATCTGCTTGTCTCTGAAGTCAGACGGGCGTCCCTCAGTGGCGTGAGCCTTGGGATGGTCAGACCTGTGAGATTTTGAAGACTTCTCGACCGAACATCAGTCAGCCGCCGGAGGCGGACGCCGGTAAGAGTCTTTAGATTTTGTTGGCAAGGGTGAGACCCTGCTGCTAGAAGACCCAGAGGCCTTGCTCGACTCCTGGCGGTCGGCCTTGGAAAAGGAGGCCGAGTGGGAGGAGGACTTACCTGCGTCCAGTGAGAAAGCCTTCTTGGCGGGCAGACGCACCTTCAGCAGCTGGAGGGATGTCCCTCAGAGCTTGGCCGTGGCAGACCCAGTGGATGGTTTAAGGACCATGAGGCAGGAATCGTGCCCCAACGACCCTGACTTCGAGCCCAAAGACCTGGGCCTAGAATGGGACCTCTCTCTCTCTCTCTCTCCCTCTCCTAATGCTCTCGATGTTTGTGGTACTTATGGGCAGGAGGGTGGTCAGATTCCCCTGAGGATGAAGCGTGTTCCATCGTGGCCAGTTTGGACTCCGCTAAAAAGGCAGAGAGAGATTTCTGATGCATGATGCACATTCAGGAGTTAAAGGCCTGGCAAAGAGAACAGGCGCCGGTGTCGTGGTTAGGCCCCAAGCAGAAAAGGCACGCAGAATGGCCATCCATATGGGGTATCTGCCGCCCGCAGGAGCACTCGTTGATGTGCCCCTTGGAGGAAGAGGACATAGATGCGAAAAACAACTCTTGAAAAGTGATCAGCACTACAAGCAGTAAACCAAAAGCGAACTAACCCTGACTGTGCAGCGGGAAAGAACTGGAGCACGTGGGGAACTCCTCCCTTTTATAGGGTGACATCAAGGGTGAAGTCGGTACCGCTGGAAGAAAAAACTGCCGAGAACCGCTGCCAGGTGGCATCAGTCCTACTTGTGTTATCTGCTGCAGGAGCTTCCTCTCAAACTAAGGTTCAGTGTTTCAGTTCCCCAGAAAGTCTGCGGCTAACGAAGCTTCCTTGATTGATATTTTCCTGTTTTACAATTTCAGGGGCCTATGCACGAATGCCTACGTGCCATATAAGGGCAGTGCACAGGCATTACTATGTCCGAATGCCAAGCAGAGGTGATAAGTGCACTCCCAGCAGCATTCACCACCAGTGTGCTATTGCCTTATGTGCTACATCACCCAGCCGGTGGTGTGGTGCCATGCCAGGGGTGGGCCAGGAGCATGCTGGGGTGCCCGGCGTTTGCGGTATACTGCGGCACTCGTGCCTGGACAGAGACATGAAACTGTATGCAAGGGGGACCCTGGCATAAGTGGGTATGCGCTCCACCTTGCACATTACCAGCAGGGTTTAGCAGCAATGGGATCCCCCTGCACACACCTGCCCTGGCCCACTGGGCCACTTTGAAGGGCTGGGAGTGGTCGTTCAGGCAAATGCCCATTGTTTATTTCTGCTAGGGTATGTACCATCCCAGGATCTCCTGCTCATGCATGGAGAGGATCCACTAAGGGACCTGGGATGGGCTTCCCACTGGATGCCCACCAGCATCCCGCGCTCTGCCCCCCGCACTGCAATGTTCATATACCACACAGCTGTGCACTGGGGTGGACAGGGACACGGTCTGGCAGCCAGCATGCGCACACCTGTGCACAGGTGTGGAGTGGCGCAGCATGCTGCACACGTTTGGCGCATACCTCCAACTCATTAGTGCATAGGGCCCACTGTGCTGTGTGTGGTGTTGAACCCTCTCTGTACTGAACAGAAGGGGCTCCGTTGTGACAGAAACAGAAACATACTATAAGATGGCTGAGAAGCACATCATGCCTCTTAGTCAAAATATTTTCCTGATATACTGTTCCACCTTTTAGCCAGCTTCTGCATGAAAGCAAAAAGAAAGTATCAAGGAGAAATCTGACAAGTATTGCGGCACTAAACCCTTGAGATAAAATGCCTGCGTCTATAGTCTCACATGGAAGGGCCTATTCATACTTGGTGTGTTCCCACTATTTCAAGTCAAGCTGCCAGACTGGAAAGGGAAACATAACACTGTAAACCACTGTATGCAATGCCAAAAGCAAGGGTTAACGAACTATGGCACTGGCTTATTCTGCCCTTTGGAGAGCGAAGAAAATCTTCCATACTGCATACTGTCATAAGTCCAATTAATGATTCATGCGTGGATGCAGTTTCTGAATGGCTGCTGTACTGCAGTTCTCCTAGGAATGGCTGGTACAGCTCACAGGACCACAGCACACATTTGAAATTAGACTTGTGATACCAATAACACCCTCACAACTGGGCATTTCCCATAAAGTAAAGCCAGGTTGGGTTAATGGCCCTCAGTTTTGCTTCATGCTATCAACACATCCCAGCAAGGTGTCACTGCCCTAGAAAGGACTGGCTGTTCAGGTGTTAATTATTAGATGTGTGTTTCTGGGACCTTCTGATCAAAATAAGAGTGGTTTCCTGCACGTGCTTTGGATGTGAGAAGTGAAAAGATGAATAGCTCTGACATGCAAAGATCACACATAGAAAAACCCTTATTTTGATAAGAGCACCCCAGCTGCACATAATATACTGTAAATCCATCAACTGTTGATATTTATTTTAAAACTAAAAACTTACATATTGTAATTTTAACAAATGGCATTTGCCTCGCCAGTGCTCTGCTGGCTATGTTAGCCAAACAAAATTAGAGACACTCTCCATAAAATAAGAGGGTCTCTCACTCTAACAAAAGGGCACTTCAGCCTGGCTAAAACAAATGAAGGATTTATAATACTGAAATTGAAGCGCTCCTCTTGAGATTAATATAATCGTTCGCCCTGTGCGATCTGTCCCCTTGTTGTGTTAGTTGGCCACACTGTGTCTCTGTAACTGTAATGGGCTGCCAGGCTTGCCTGCGGGGTGCTGTAAATGGGATAACAAAGCCGTGCTTACACTAGCTAATTCCTTCCTTGTCCCAGTGTGCATTTTTTGGATCAGATGCAGGCACCCTGCTGAGCGGATAGCAGAGCCAGGACATCCGTAAAGTTTTAACTTGTAGATAAGCTTGGCCCTTAGCCGAAGCCAAAGTATTCAGAAAAAATGTTGGCATATTTTGCCTGTGCTCTCCTTACTATGGGCTCCACCTATTTGGCTTGAATTAAGCTTTTTAAATTACTGGCAGTATAATCTTCTCTAACCTTCACCATGAGATCGAAGGGACTCCATGGTATTATCTAACACTTTGGACTCAGAAATTGTCACCTGTCATATGGGGGGCAGGTATTATATACTACTTTAAGATACAGTGCATGCTGTACAGATTTACTGCAGTCTAACCACCAATTCAGGGTCTGAAATTAAACTCCATAAATAATTAGTTCTCTTTCTTACACTACTGCCATGATTTTGGAGCCATAAAAGACGACAATCTGTGTTGCACCACAGCATAAACATTATGAGACATGATGTGTCCCCAAGAACAGAGAACAAGGGTGGGAACAGCATCCTTGAGCTGTTTATTTAAACACAACACAAAGCTCCAGTTAGCTTCAGCTCAACATGCATAACTCAAAAGTCAGGTGATTTACCAGACTGCTTAAACTGCGTCTAGCTTTTAAAAAGCCCGACACCACTGGCAGAACTTTGAACTATGTAAGATTAAGACAGTACAGTTTATATTTCATATATTTTCTGTAATTCTTTCCCACTTTTTCTTTGTTACTGAGGACAGCTGCATGAACACAAGGCAACAGTCCTGTAGACGTTATCTGCTTTGGCTGCCTGCCTACACCTGCCATCATAATCCACTGTTTATGACATCATAATTATCCCCACAGCAACAGACTGTGATGTCAGCTGTAGTCAAGCAGCCACAGCAGACAGGCCTGAGATCATGTTCTCATGCAAACATTCTTAGTAATAAAGCTATAAAGGGAGACAACTACAGAAAAAAAAATGAAATATAAACTGAATTGTATCTGAATATTACGTTTTTTCAAAGTCGGCCGTACTGCGTCACGTGCTCTTTAAGCACAGTGTGAACAGCTGAGATGTTTTTGAACAAGATGAAACAACCAGAAAACTATGTTAGGAACTTTTATTAACTGCCTTAAACCATTAAATATTTCTACAGTATAGCTTTTTTTTTAAGCTTATACATCCCAAGAAGTCTATGTATAGGTAAAATATAATTGAAATTTTGCTGTCTTCTATTAAGATGGGTATTCTGTGTTCCCCTTAACTACCCACCTCCAGCCAGTTCATCTGCTGTACTAAAAGCTCCAATAGCTTTGACCCCTCTCGCTACCACACCCACCAACAAAGTATTGAAAGAATTAACAAAACATATTAACGGTCTCTTAAATTTCAACATACAGAAAGCATTACAGCTTTTATTAAATCAACTGCCTGCTGTAATTTCCAGCAAGTACCTGTCCGAGGGTCCTCCCTCCAAGCTGTATCTTAGGTAGTTCATGCTGCTGTCTAGGAACTGGCTGCTGGGCAGGGAATCATCACCCAGTTCCTTCAGATCCTCTGGCCGGAGATATTCTCCTCCGTCTCCTGTCATTGTATCTTCACCTGGGGTGGGGGGAGAGACATGGACCTGGTCAGTGAAAAGTGTCACACTCCAGCAGTAACCAAGTACTGCCCAAATTCACAGTTGCAACATTTTGTAAACCTCACAACTCATGACAAAATTCAATGTCTTATTCTTGGTCACACATAACAAGATTAAACGAGGACTGCACTGAAATTAAAAGAACTTTTTCCCAGTAAAAGTAAATTTTTAAATACTGGTTGCAGTTCTGTTATTGTTGCCTATTAGTATCCTCTGTGCTTTATTCTGATTTACACTCTGGTGTTAAGTGACATTTCAGAACTGTGCAGTGTCATTTATGTCCCTCTCAGCCACAGAGTTCTGCAGTAGAACATGGATATGTTGTGCCAACAACAGAAGAGCTGAGCAAGGGGCATACTCTAAACTACATCATACAGTTCTAAAATGATACTTATTACCTGTCTGTATATCAGAAACACCCACTAGGATAACAAGAGCTGTAGAGGTGGATAAGTAGCAGAATCTGAACCAGTATCTAAAACCCTGCTTCTACAGGGAAAATGACAAGCGGGTTCAGTGCAGTTCCTTAAGCCAGAACATCTCAGGTAAGGTATCGGAAGTGTTTGCACAGTGGCGCTCTGTGTACTAAACAAGCATTTGTCAATGCCAAATGTTTGCTTGCTGGTATTGGCATTGGTAGTGCAGGAGTTAGAGAGATGCATAATAGGAATGGCAGTGAAGTATTGAAGTAATGCCAACTCCCACCCCACCCTGCAGAGACTGACAGGCATTGGGGGTGTGCCTTTGGGTCATCGACCATAACACTCACACCATTCCACATCACCCCACCCTGCAGACACCGACAGGTGTTGCAGTGTGCCTTGAGGTCTTACGTTCACCCCATTCCATAAGGAAATAAGCTGAGATGGGTGCAGCATAGGAGAATGGGGTGAACGTTAGGGCCGAAGACCCCAAGACTCACTTCAATGCCTGTGAGTGGCTGCGAGGTAGGGGTGGGAGTGGAATGGTGTGAGCATTACGGCCAATGATCCCAAGTCATACCCCCGACGCCTGTCAGTCTGTACAGAGTGGGCGCTACGGTTGGAAACTCTAATGCCCTGGGTATTTGTTAGTATTTTTGCTCCAAATTTTCAACATGGGATTTTTGGCACCCCGCCTCATGAACAGTAGCTGTATCATTTTGTTACTCAATCCCAAAAGTGATTTTGTGCAGCAAGTGTGCCATTCAGCACCACAGATGCAAAAACACATTTCAGGCAGGATGTTAAAAATTACAACTATACTGTTTCTGAGGAGGTGTAAAGAAATGGCAATGTTGAAAATCTGGAGTGAAAATATGAAAATGTGGCGAAGTTACGAGTGTGCATAGAAACTGTGCAATGCATGCTCATAATGCAGTAGTTTTTTGGAATGTTTTCACCAAATTTTCAACATGGCCTTTTTGGGACCTCTCGTCATGAGCAGTTGCACTGGGATTTTGTTAATCTGTCCCAAAAGTTGATTTTACATAGCGACCGCACCATTCTGCGCCACAGGTGCAAAAATACATTTCAGGAAGGATGCAAAAAAATGACAGTTGTACTGTTCATAACAGTGTGTGAAAAAAATGGCAATGTTAGGAATTTGGAGTGAAAATATTACAAATTGATGAAGTTACAGGCGTGCGTAGAAACTGTGCAACGGATGCTTGTAATGCAATAATTTTTTGGAGTTTTTCACCAAATTTGCAACAAGGGCCTTTTGGGACCCCACCTCATGAACAGAGGCATTGTCATTTCGTTAATTAATCGTTAATTAATCTCGAAAGGTGATTCCATGCAGTGACCGCAAAATCACCTTTCAGGACCGAGAAATGAAAAGACAGTGCCAGTGTTCATGAGGTGGGGTCCCAAGAACCCCATGTTGAAAATTTGGGACCAAAACTCCATTAACTGGATGAGGTATCAACCTAAGTTGAAACCCCCCAGCGACTGCCATTATAGGGCTTACCAGTTCCCGGTTGGTCTTTGAAGAGTGCACATGTGTTCCTGATCCACAGAAGATTGCTGGCCCTGACCTCCAGGGTGAGAGGGGTGGGGAGGTAGGTGCAGAGGAGCATGCGGTGGGGAGGAGGCCATGCGCGATAACGAGGACCGCTTTCTTTTTTCAGGGTTAAAAAAAAAAAGATGTCGTGGACCATTTTCTTTTACAGGTGAAATATTATCAAAATGGATTTCGGCACACTGGGTGGACTCCCAGTGTGTCAGTGTACTGAGGTCAATGCCGACCCAGGATTGGGCACCCCAAGGTCGGCTGAGAACATAGGGGCAAGGGGTGGCGATCAACACCGGAGTGGGCATCCCAGTGTCAGAAACATCAAAGAAGTATTTTTACACACTGGGTGGGCCCCAGTGTGCCACATTAATGGGGGAGGGGATATGATGACATGGGGATTGAGCACCTGATGTCGGCAGAGGACGGAGAACGAGGGTGCAGGGCAGCAGCAGGGAGGAAGTGAGGAAGCTAACATTTAAATTTGTTGTCCTGCTGTGTGCCTGGTTGGGAGGGAGGGGGGACTGCTGCTGCAATGATGAAACTGCCCCTGACTGCAGTGGCAGATTTCTTTCAAGAGTGGCGCTCGCTCTGAAACTGCCATCATCAGCAGCTTCAGCACTAATTGGCGGCCGAGGGACATGCCCATTAAAGCATCTGCTGCACTGGCCACAACACTGCCACACCTCTGCAATGCTCTACTATCTCAATATGTTTCTTGTGTGCTGCGCGCGCTAGTAAACATAAAAAGGTGCTGACTTTGACTACTATGACTCACAAAGCAATACCTCCTGAAACTCATTCAGTGCTATCTTACACTGAGCCTTACTTTACACATTGTTCATTCAGAAGATGTGAGTGGCATTGCCTAGCTACTGTAAGTGACAACTGTTTGGGCTGTCAAAATACCACTTTCTTTATGACAGTGTTATAGATGGCTACAATGTGGGAAAGATGGCTCAAAACGAAGAACTGATCATTTCTTTTGAGGGGATAGAAGCATATCAGTGTGCATGCCATGTGGGAAAGGGGACCTCTGATCAGATACGTCAGGTTGGAGGTTGGTACAACCACCACACACCATACCAACAGCTGGGTGTATACATTCTAAGAAACTAGTCATCAACTACCCCACAGAATCCATAGTACAGTGAGATGATAACGCAGTAAGGAAATTCCAAAGAAAAATACACAGAAACAGTTAATGTTTCTGCTGTTTAACCAGTTTAATGAGTTCACCTAACCCCACCCCCGCACAGCATATCCAAATCATTTCTGGTTTTTATTAAGAAACATGTTGCCTTTTCCCAGTTGCCAATATCAGAAGATAAATACACTGCACAGAAAAATTAAGCATATGTTGAGTGGGAGGCTACCATGCTTCCAAATTCTTCCCGGAGAGGAACATTTAGAGAGCAGCAGCAATACGTACGTGGCTTTTTGAACACCCCCATGGGTGGGTGTGCCAGTGTTTGGGAGACTACAATCTGTATGGATATAATCCTGGCTGAATGCACAGTGTTTGTGTGAGTGCGGGGTGGGGGGCAAATGGTCAGGTGCCCTATCATCAAGAAAGGGCATTGCTTGAAGGTCCACTAGAATGTCAAAACTCAATGGTTTGGGTTAGTAAAAGGTATGTTCACAGCTTTTTAAGGAGTCACTGGATAGTTTGCTACCTGTTACTGGACCAACATGTGTCTTGCACAAAAAAGTATGTACTGCACAAGCTTTCGAGGCCCCACAGGCCCCTGCTTCAGGTGACTAGCAAACTAAGCAAAATAAGCCACATTTAAATACACTGTGATGCATTGTTTAAAAATAATTTATGATAAGACAGTGACAAGGCTGTCAAGGAAAGGCGAGAAGAACTTATTAGGAAGGGTGGGAAGGTAATGAAAAGGAACAGGTCTACAGCTGTGAGGGTATGATTAGCAGGAAGTGCTAAGATATTTTTAAGGGAGGCTGAATGGATGCCTTGAAGTGTTAATTTGAAAGGTATCCTGACAGGAATACAAAATAATAAAGACCTGAAATACATAGAGTGTGGGTAGGGGGGGGGTATATTTAGTGCCCATGTCCCTCTCTCCTGGGTGTTTTAAAGTTGCCTTTTACTATTAGGACAGACAGGTCTGAGAAGGGAATGGTCTGTGTGGGAGGGTGGGTAGGAGTGAAGACACGGAAGGCAAGAAAAGTTATTTTAAAATGTCCCATAGGGTAGTGCACTTTATTACATAAGGACTTCAACATACTGGACAATGAATTAAACAGTTCAGACAGTGCATATCTGGAACTTCGGAACTGCTTGCACCAGTTGGCTAGTGAAAATTATCTTGGGCTACAATTAAAACTTGGCTTAAGGGCTGGCGGTTCCCACTCAGCCAGTAGGCTCACAGGGGCAAGACCAGTACCTGAGGGTGGTCCCACCTGCACCTCTGCAGTCCACACTTCAGGCAGACCAATCACCCCTCCAGCTTCTTTACTTGGTTCCGGTCCAAAACCTCCCAACCTTGGCTAGCACCTCCATTGGTCAGTCTTCCTCAGACCACCTCAGCACTGACTACTCTCCTCTTGTATCGGCCAGTTTTCACTCTTGTAGACTCTCTCTCTCTCTTGTAGAAGACTGCTCCCTCTACAGTCCAGATCTTATCTCATCCACCAGACTGTGCTCATCCTGCACCTTTTATACGGCTGGATATCGAACATGTGACCTTTCAATCATACCTTAACTTTTAATTAAATATTTACAACAATTTTATATATGGTTGTTTCATACAGAAAAGTAAACAAGACATGAAAAACATTTTAACAGAGACCTGCTTTTATACAATCATTTTAACACAGACCTGCTTTTATACAGTCACAAAATATGGTCAAAAGAAGGGAAGCCCCAGGCAGGAAGTTCCACCTTTCTTGTTCACAGACTCCCTCATGCCAGGGTTTTATGAAACCCACTGATGCCAGCCGGCCTGAGCCCACAGTACTCCACAAAATGGAGACCAGAAAACCAAAAGCACATGCAGCCAGGCATTTCATAAACAAGCAATTTTTCAACATAATACGTTTCCTAAACATAGCAAATGTGTGCAGTTTGTGCTCAAAGAATCCATTCATGTAACAGCAAAAATACATCAGAGACCAGAAATGTGAAACATGAGGCATTACCAATGGATTGTTTGTAGCAGTTTATAAAACATTTGTTATACAAACTCCTTGAAAATTACTGGCCAACTGCCATTCTATCGGCTGTCAGTAAGTTATTAGAAAAGGTGGTTGCGTCCCAACTCTCTGACTATATTCAGAATCATGACCTTTTATCCAAGGCACAGCATGGCTTTTGGAAGGGTCATAGTACCTCCTCTGCCCTTGCCAAAGTCATATCAAATATAACAGAAGCTGCAGATCAAGGTAAACTGACGGGAGCCATTTTCATTGACCTCTCAAAAGCCTTGGATATGGTTGACTATACTCTCCTGTGCTCCAAACTTCTTACTCTTGGCTTGTCTGCCCCTGCCCTAGCTTGGTATTCAAACTACCTCAGGGGAAGGCAGCAACTTGTCAGGTTTAACAAGGTCTTCTCCGAGCCCACTGTTGTCAAAACTGGGGTCCCCAAGGGGTCTGTCCTGGGACCTATCCTTTTCTCCCTATTTATCAATGATTTACCCTTGGTTCCAGCTCTTGGCAAAGCAACCCTATATGCAGACGACCTAGTGCTCTTAACAAATTCACAGGACAGTAGTGTCATAAACTCTCGCCTTCAGACAGACTTTGTAAAAATTCAAAACTGGCTCTTGGCCAAAGAGTTAGCTCTAAACCTCAAGAAAACTCAGGCCACGCTATTAGCATGCTCTGGGCCACTGAAAGCTAGCAGTGAGAACGGGTCCCTTGTGAGGGTTGTTGACTCCTTAAAATACCTCACAGTCACCCTTGATCCTCAACCTGACTTTTCCCTGCACATTAGAAATGTGTGTAAGGCATCCAACAGTAGACTGGGCCTGGCTTATAGAGCTAAGAGCTGTCTCACATTCACAGCACATCATGCCCTGGCTAAAGGGATTCTTCTCCCTGCGCTTTGTTATGGATTATAATCATTACTCATGCCCCAAAAACAGTCTAAATGGGACGCTGCTTATAATAACATTTGTCATTTCACTCTCTCTGCTCCCCAACGTACTCATCATTGTGAGGTGCATGTCGAAGTGAAGTGGTTCTCCCCGGTGAACCATCAAATGTTCATGCTAAGCTGCTTCACCAACAAAATTGTCAGAACTGGAAACTCCAGTCCTAGCAGAGATACTTAAGCCTGCTAACTCAGCGTATCATCTCGGGTCGAATGACTCATTTCTGTTCCTTGTCCAAAAATCAGAACACTCATGAGTGACTGGACCTTTGCTGCGTGTGCCTCTCAGATCCGGAATTCCCTTCCTGCACATGTTTGCAATGCCACCTCTCACAATAGCTTTAAAACCACCCTGCAGAATCACCCAAGGCCCACCTCAGCCTGTAACTGCACCTAAGCAATGTGTCCCTCTTTTCTGTATCCATGATAGCACTTACTGCTCCTGTACGGTTGCTGGTTGTGGCTGGCTCGAGTTTAAGCTTGTGTATATACTCTGAGTTTGACTGCTACGTTATTAAGTTGAGACAATCTATAATACTGTTGTACTGTATACTGTCGATGCTTGCTCTACTGTTTTACCCTGCATTGTCTATCTCTTGAAATCTTGCTTGATCCTGTGTAAACTTTGTCTTTTGTCTGCATGTTCTATGTAATCTCCCAGGTCAAACCTGAACATAGGCATATGTTTGTCTAGTGTGCTTACCTGGTCAACAAAAGCTAAATAAATAAAAACATACATTTTATCCAACAAGTTCAAGCTTTCTGATACCTTAATTACCCTCCATATACAATTAAAGGTTGTTTATAGTAGTTCACGTTTCATTTTTTTTATTATATTTTACACAGATTCATAGCAATTGTTGTGTACCACAGGTACAGTATTTTACAAATGGTAGTGCTAACAGAAGAAACGGCACCAAAGCCCAGAAGCTTTTCTTTCACTCTAACTGTTCTACCGCAGCCCATGTAACTTAATGCTTAGCTGTGTGGGGGGTGGGGGAGTAGAAGGAGGAGAATCAGAGCACTAAAACATCTCTACCCTTGGGGATCAGGCCAGGAAAGAAAACTATAGAATATTAGAAAGGTTTGCATAGAAGAAAGGCTGCAGCCAGAAGGATAAGAAAGAAACATTACAGGTTATCTGGCATGTTCCAAGCCCATTTCTGCACGGAAGGTCTCTGGTCTCAGCACGCTCTCATTTCAACTGGTACCTTAGGGCAGCTTTGTTGTGGTGGCTGTATGACGTTTAGTTTCTAGCCCCTTTAGGGCCTCATTCTCTATTTTTATTAAACAAAACAAAAACAACACAGTGGGAGATTTTCACCCTACCACAGTCTGGTTGGTAAAAATGCTGTACTACTGGTGTGCTGGTAATCTGGTTTACTATTATGTGTTGGTGGTGGTTTATCCTGGTTTGCAGCGGTTGTCTTGTTACCCCTATATAGCATCCATTTGTGCACTTTCTGTGCTAAATTTGGTTAATCACATTGCTTGATTGACATGTGTAGGATCCATTTATTTATATTGTGCTGTTCCGGCCTGCTTCCATGGTGGTTATGAGTGCATATGTGGGTGCAGGTCTTACACCTTGCATTGTTGCAAGGAGTTGTTCCTCTCATTCCATGGTTATTTTGATCTGCTGAGAGTTTGCTATGAATTCATGTTAAAAAGGTTAGGAGGGCTGCTTATAGGCAGTGACAGGTGGTTGTAGGAAAATGTCCCTAAGTCTTTTATCTTCACCCAGTATTGGTTGTAGTTCTTTAATCATTTGCTGAAGGGCTGTTAGCATAAGGCTGTACGTTACAACTAGGGGTGTTCGATCAGTTTGTTTTTTTGGTATGTATTCCAGTACATTTTCTTGTGGTATTTGTATAGCATGTTCCATTGATCCGACAACTTGTCTTGGACAGCTGCCCTGCTAGGTGAAGGAATTACAAAGTGAGGCGGGTTGTCTGTTTCTTCTTATCTCATCTAAGCAGATCTGATGGTTTATAATTGCCTGACTGTGGGTCACATATTTTTATGTGCTTTGAGTGCAAGCTGGAATTAGGCAGGTATTAGTGTCTGTCAGTGGGCTTTCTGTAAACAGCAGTTTGTATATGTCCATCATTAGCAATTCTGACTGTGGTATCCAGAAAATTTATGTTGGTGGTGGAGTATTCAATGGTGAGTTTTATATAGTGGTGAACATTGTTGAAATCCTGGTGGAACTATTTAAAGGAGTGTTCACCTTCTGTATAAATGAGGAATACCATATATCTTCAATTAAAAGCAACAGCTTATATTTCATTGTTCAATCTGCAGCTGTGGTTAATAATCGAGGGCGGCTTTAATTAGATGAGCAAGAGCTCACCAAAGATGATAATCCACAACTTCCAAGAAAGGACAAAATACTAGAGTAGATTAAGACAGCCAGGCAAGTTCTTACTATAGAAATAACAGTGAAGTCCTTTGAGGTACTGTATGTTAATCTGTGCCTATGACCCGTAACCCATTTAAACTGAATGCTTATGATTTTCTTTTCCACAGGTCTGTGCTATAATCAGCTGTGACCCAGATGTTATTACCTGCATGAAGGAGGGAAGAACTGCAGAACAGGAAAGAGATCAGCTGCTTTATAAACTAGCAGCCGATAGTGAAGATGTTCAGCAAGATCCCTACATAAAAAGACAGGAACCTGACAGCTGCTCAGACAAGGAATTCAATTTAGACGACGAAACTGAACGAGAACAAACTACCATGTAGCATGCAGCTGAAGAGCTGTGAAATCTGTTTGTATTCCTTTAGCTTTTGTTGTACAGTGTAAATAAAGTGCTAGTAAAGTAATTTTTTGAACCCAATGGTATGTCTGGAAATGATGGTAATATATGTACACGCGGGCAACATGCAAACACTTTCAGACGCATGCTCACAAACACACTATCAACGAGGAGCAACGGGGAACTAAAATAAACTACACAAACTCAGAAAGAAATGCAAAATGAATCCTATCCAGGTACCCAAAATATCTTGCAACTGCCATTTTATGTACTGTAGTTATTAGTTACCATAATCGACTGAAGCCACACCATGTCACACCAATGGCAAACAACAAAGTGTTATACTGTATATCATTGTTATAAAAACTAGTACTACCAGCACATTCATTCAGATTTTTATCAGCACTGATAGCAAATGTAAATGGTTAATGTAATGCACTAGTAATGTGAAGGATTAACAGTCACCATAAAAGTAGCCGCCCTTCATTACAGCTCATCACTAATAGCTGCAGCCAATATTTAACGGCAGCTTATATTTGAGGGTTTGTTTTGTGCTGTGGCTTGTAATACAGGGCAGCTAATATTCGAGAGTGACTATTAATCAAAGACATGTGGAATGTCATCTATATATCGGAGGTAGACTAATGATTTATAGGGGTAGTGTTTAGAAGAAAATCTTCTAGACAGACCATAAAAAGACTGGCATATTTTGGTGCCATGTATGTGCCTACTGTTGTCTCCATAAGCAGTAAAAAGTGCCTGCAGTTAAATGTGAAGTTGTGTGTCGGAATGAATTTTATTAGGGCACTGATGGTGTTTTTTGCAATGTCTCTTGTGGATGTGTTGTCCTGTAAGACTCTCTGACATGCTGATATGGCATCTTTATGTGGGATATTAGTTTAGAGTGCACTGACATCCGTTGTGGCAAGGATAATGCTGGGTGGTAGTAATCTGCATCAGTTTCCTGAGAAAATCTGTGGTATCGTAAATGAAACTCCTGATAGCAGTCACCAGTAGTTTTAAAATGAATTCTATGAGTCCCGCAATGTTCTCAGTGAGTACGCCAATTCCAGAGACAATAGGCCGACCTGGATTTCTAGGTTTGAGTATCTTAGGTAGTATTTATAATGTTCCTAGAGTTGATTTATTCGGAATTAATTTAATCCACTGTGCTTGGATGTTGTTCAGTCGAGATTTAACAATTTGTGTAAGTTCTTCTGTACATTGTACAGTGGGTTCCTCTATGAATTCTCAGTAATAAGTTGTATCTGACAGCTGTCTCTATGCCTCTTTGAGTAATCCTTTGTGTTCATCACAACTACAGCTCCACCTTTGTCAGCTTGTTTTATTGTGATGTTTTAGTTGTTTTTTTCTTTTTTGTTAATATAGTTTTTATTGACAGCTTTTTTCACAGGTTATAAGGTGTCGGCAGTCACAAGTTCACCTTAATACACATAATTAGACATGCATAGAGCAGGAGATCAGAAAGTTAGAGCCATACAGAGTTCAACAGAGTCAGTTTCTCATTAGCTTAGGCCTGAGGTAAATACAAATGTAAGATAGCAAATTTATTCTTATTTTCAAAATACCTTTCCTTCCCCCTGGCCCATCCCAACCAATTGACTCTCCTCCCAGCTCCCCCACCCTAGCGAAAGAGCCCTCAAAAGCGTATTTGATTCTTTAAGTTAGGGCACGAAGCTGGGGTCCTTTGCCATAATGTAAATGATCCATTTCGTCCACTTCAGAGTACACAGTTCAGAGCAATCAATTGATAAGAAATTATCTCCGCCCTGTAGATATGAGTCACTATTTCTCTCCATTCAGGAATTGTAGGGGCCTGGGGTGAGAGCCGATGTCTAGTCAGGGCTTTCTTCACCACCATGAGGGCTATCACCAGAGGACAGCTTATATGGGAGTCTCTAAACTCTTGGGGGATGACTTGCAGTAAGAAAAGTTCTGCAGACAGGGTGATTGGGGTTCCTAGCATGACAGTTAGCTCCAGCTGCAGGGAGGACAAAAAGAGCTGTAGGATGGGGCAGGCCCAAAACACATGGGTATGATGTGCTGGTGTATCCCACATTGGTGCCAGCATGCCGCTGATTTTGTAGTTGAGTAGTGGGTTGTTATTGCTGGGGTTCAGAAATATCTGATCATTAGTTGCCAGGAAAAAAGTCTCCAGGCATGGGAGTATGTGAGTTTAGATGACAGGAGACAACCCTTGTCCCACTGCTGTGCAGAGATATCGAGGCCTAGTTCCATGTTTCATTTCTCAAGCACCCCCATCGTGTTTGCTCCAATGGTGTCATTAAGGGCCTTGTAAAGGGTAGAAATAATGTGGGGAATCTCAGTGGCAGTGATGGTAGCCTGGAATAAGGTGATTAGCAGGGGAGTGTCTCCAAGCTTTCGTAGCTCGGGTGGGAGAGAATAGAAAAAATGTCTCAGTTGTAGGAAACTATAAAAATCCACCTGCCTCAGGCCATGGGACTGTCTCAGCTCTTGGAAGAATTTGAACTCATTCCCATTTAATAATTGCAGAAGGGAGGAGAGATGGAGTCAGTCTCAGTGTCCAAATGTATGGTCTAACTGAGCTGATAGAAAATTCTCCAATGAGGCAAGCGGGCATAGGTAGACTAGGTAAGGGGATAAAGCCAACTGTCTGTGGATCTCACTCCAGGTTTTGAGTTGATGTGTGATCCATGGACCCAGGTTCAGCTGGGAGAGAGCAGGCGGAGTCTGGTATAAGGTTGCTCGTACCAGGTCCTTAAATGGGAGTAAGCCTTCCTCAATCTCCCTCCATATAGCAGGGCTACATCACATAAAGCGGATAGCAATAAAGGAGAGATGAGAAGCCCAATTGTATACTTTTAAGTTTGGTAAGGCCAGCCCCCCTGCCCGTCTTGGGAGAGAGAGGACCGTGAGTCATATTCTCGGACACCTGTCAGCCCATATAAACTTCAGCATTGCTCTATTCCAAGCTTGGAATGTTTTAGCTGAGATGTGTATTGGTACATTTTGAAAGAGGTATAGGGCCTGGGGAAGGGTCAACATCTGGACAACCTCCACTCTTTGGAGTAGGTTAAGCAGACGGATGCCCCACCTAGCCAGATCTGCTTGACGCTGGGTGTAAACAGGGTCATAGTTGTTTCGCAATGCCCGCGCAGTGCTGCGGGAGAGGTATATGCCCAGATATTTCAATTTGTCAAGATCCCAGTGGAATGGATGGGACCGCCTAAATGTTAGTGGTGGGTCAAAATGGAATGTTGATGTGTCTGTTTTAGAGGTATTGAATTTATACCCCAAGCTCGGCACAAACTCCTCCAAGATTTTGCAAACAGTTGGGACGCACTGTGTGGGGTTGGCAAGGAACAGCAACACATCATCTGCATATGAAGCAATGCTGTCTTCCCCCCCATCTGGATTCCAGTTATTTGAGTGGAAAAACTGATAACTTGGGCCAGAGGCTCAATAAAGATGGCAAAGAGTCCTGGGGACAAAGGGCAGCCCTGGCGGGTACCCCAGTGCAGGGGAAAATAGAATGGTGACCAGAGACCTTTACACAGGCCTTGGGGAGGAGAATAGGGCCTTGATCATAGAAACAAAGTGGGCGGGGATTCCCATCTTGGTCACAGTGGCGAACAGAAAGGGCCAGGAGACCCAATCGAATGCCTTCTCAGCATCTAGGCTGAGAAGAACTGAGGGGGTTCTATGGGATTGCATCTCTTGTACCAGGTGTAGGGCCCTTCTGGTGTTGTCTGTAGTGGATCTAGAGCTCACGAAGCCTGTTTGATCCAGTCTAATCAGGTGGGGGAGGGCTGTATCTAGGCGCTTAGCAATAATGGAAATAAGGATTTTATAGTCTATGTTTAGCACTGAGATGGGGCGGTAGGAAGTGCATAGTTGGGGATCTTTATCAGGCTTAGGGATGTCAGAGACTGTGGCATACAACCAGCTTGCGGGTGGGTCACCTAGTCTCTGCAGCACTTCATTATAGACCTGTATTATGAGTGGGCCAAACAGGGACTCTACACCCTTACAAAACTCTGTCCCGCAGCCCTCTGGACTGGGGCCTTCATAGTATTTAGATAGGAAATGACTGCTCAAAGTTCCATCTGGGTTATGGGGGTGGTGAAACCCCTCTGTTGGTCACTGTTAAGTTTGGAGAGGTCTTGGGAGGTGAGGAAGGAATCAGTTGTGCCATGGTCTGATGGATGATCCGGGGTGTACAGTTTCTTGTAGTAGTCTCAAAATGACAGTGATATATTTCCCAACCACATGTGTAATGCACCTGTCTCCGGATCCCTGATGGTGGCTATGGTAGAGAGATGTCTTTGTTTACAGAGTTGAAAGGCTAATAGGCGAGAGTCTCTGGTTCCTATTTCCCCATACCTCTGCCTAAGGAATGCTGGTGCTATTTCAGTGCACTGCATACACAGCTTATCCAGTTCCTGTTTGTTCTGTTTAAGCTGGGCCGTGACTGATAGGTCCCCTTGTTGGTGGGCCTCTTGGAGGAAATTAAGAGTCTGTTCCACATGTAACTGTCTTTCCCGATGCGGTTTATCTAAGGTAGAAGTGTGTTGTATCAAATTACACCGGAAGACCACCTTCAGCGTGTCCCACCGGATTGCTGGGGTGGTCTCCTAGTCAGTGTTGTCCTCCAGGATTTCCTGTATCTTATCCCCTAGGAATTCCAGGAAAAGCTCACTCTTGAGGTGAATCGGGTTGAGTCTCCACATGGTTTTACGCCTTTCAAGGCCCAATTCCCAGTGCGTTATCACTGGGGCATGGTCAGAGTGGGCGATATCCCCCATGGCGGTTTCCCTAAGGACCCCCAGGCTCTCCTTTTGTGTATAACAGTGGTCAGTCCTGTTATAAGTACCATGGACTGCTGAGTAAAATGAATATCATCTATCTCTAGGGTGGAGGGTGTGCCAAACGTCTAGCCAGCCCACCTCCTGGATAAATCATTTAAAAAACTTGCTGGGGCAGGTAGTCGGTTCCTGGCAGTGCCAGTGGAATCCAAGGATGGGCTTGGGGCAATATTAAAGTCTCCTGCTGAAAACATGGTACCCCTAGACATTTCTAGCACCTTTCTTAACAGATAGCGAATTGTCTTTGTAGACGAGCCCGGGGGGAATAGGCATTCGCCAGGGTAACCTCATTGTCCTGTAACAACCCTTGGACAATCACCAGGCAGCCTCCTGCATCTGCCCACTCCTGGGCTGCCCGAAAGGGCACCTGGCCTGATACCAGTATGGCGACCCCTTTCTTCCTACCCTTAGCAAATGAGGATGAGAAAACCTGGGAGAATCCCCTAGCGGTCAACTTTTTGTGTTCATTAACAGTCATATGCGTTTCCTGTATGTAAACAATCCCCGCCTGACTTTTCTTAAGCACAGTGATCATTCTTGAGCGTTTGATAGGATTACCCAGCCCATTCACATTTCAACAGAAAATCTGTAGCGGTTGGTTTGCCCTTTATTTTGCCGGTTCTATGTGATAACGGCGACTGCCCAAAGGCGAGCCACGTTATTGCGATGTCAGAGCAGCGAAAAAATTTTCGCCGCTCTGACATCCCTGGCGCATGGAACAACAGCACCAGGGACATACACTAAATGCTTTCTGTGGGGGCTATGCTACCCCCCGCTTAAAGGATTCTCAACTCCATGGGGGTGCATGTCGGGGGTGAAAGCTGTAAAATAAAGTTTCAGGCCAGATGCAATAAAATCACACCAGCGCCCAGACCCAAACCCAAACCCAAACCTAGTACCTCACCCACCCCACCTGCAGGCCAACCCTGACGCCACGGCACAGCTCGGAAACCCACCGCAGCACCACCCCTACATCCCTCTGCCCCTCCCAGCCCACGCCGCCGTGCTCACGCCTCCACATGTACACAGAGCATCCTGTCGCTGCATCTCCCACCCTCACATCCAGTCCCCCTACCCTCCCGATCACCAATCAGGTTTTCGCCCATATACGTCACGCACATCACAGGCTACTGATTTTGCCAGGCCCCATAACTGAGCCTGATCCTGTAACTCTGCTAGTGCTGAAGCCTACTACATGAAAAGCGACTGCCTGTGGGGGTGAAGGGAAAGCCACCCTTTCACTTCAAACTTTCCAGATTTAACAAACAGTAAAGACTAGGAACTACGGGGGAACTGGGGCACGAACTAGTGCAGCCACGTGCCAACTGGGCATGGGCTGCTAAACTACAAGTGGCTTCCATGAGTCTGGAGGCTAAAAAGCACCTAGACCCCAGTGTGCCAAATTTGGCTTAGTCCAAATCAACGGGAGGACCCGACGTAGTAAGTCTCTTCTTGGGGGGATAGTCATGCCTGATCCTCTCCAAGGCTTTACAACAGTGCAGTTTAATCGTAGGATAAATTCTACTGTTAGTTTTGTTGAAAATGAATTTACTAGGCCATTCAAAGTAAAATGTTGGGCTACGGTGTAGCTAGAAAGTAGCCCCTCTTTAGCCATGGGCAAAAGCAGGATGTATGAACAATTGGGATCAGCCAGTCCCCGACCCTCTCGGGGAAGCACGGGGGGGGGGCAAGAGGGGCATGCCAGGTCCCATCTCTGGAATGAGCTCATACATGGGGCTTAGTACCCTTCCCCCAAACCTCCGCCCATCCCTGCAAGTCTGAGTGGCTGGGGAGGAGGGGGGAAAACAGTCCCCCACGCTCTGTCCAGCCCAGCAAACCAGTCTGCCCCCCAGTGAACTGCAGGTAAGCAAAATGAGACCCAGACTATGTCTAAAAGTAAATTACACTAGAGGGGTGGTCAAGGGCACCCACTGTGTGGGTACCATGTGCCTAGGGTGCCACTGATCCGGTTCCATGCCTCATTGTTTCACGGCCACGAGGAGGTCGTAGGCCAGTCCTGCCCTCCCCTGCAAGCCACCAGACCTCTGCTCCTCTACCCTTTCATCCCCCATCTTTGATCCAATTTCCCCTCCCCAGCAAAGACGTACACACAATTCATAGCTTATCTAAGGCCTGCTGGTAGGGCATGCCACCTATGCGGCGTTATGCCCATCCAGACTGGCCCGCTTGAGAGTGACAGAGGGTCCCCAAGCCCCCACCATATGGCAGGAGGAGGGGTTCACTGCAGTTAACTCTGGCAATGATCTCGGCTTTGCGGGGGGGGGGGAGGACCTCCAGGGAAAGAGCAGAAGGCCCGTAAGTCACAGGGGAGACCAAACTTTAAGGGGGAAAGCTTAGCCAGCCTACCTGTCTGAATGCAACAGGAAAGTGGAGATCAATTAGTCCTCAGGTCCCTTCAATTCACTGCCTGTGGTGATGATTCCGTTTCAGTCTTGGCCAAGGATTGTTTTCAGAGTCCAGCCTCTATCTGTTGAATAGCTGAGGCGCCTTCCCTTCGGTACTGTTCCTTCTGCAGCATGCAGTTCCAGGCCTTCTGTGCAAGTTTAGCCACCAGTGACTTGTTAGGAAGTCTCTGATCCAGTGCTATTGTGATACCATTCTTTGAAAGTCCCTGGGCAGCCTCCTCCGCACTGTCATAAGTTTTTGGGATGTCGGCGAGCTGCACTATGAGTGTCGCCGGATAGGGGGTCCTGAACTTAATCTTCACCTCCTTTAGTTTCTTGAGGATGGGGACATAAGCATGGTGTCTCACAGCGACAGCAGTCAGATAATTGTTATCCACATAGATGCGGTGATCCTGGTACATTAGCTCTCCCTGTTGCCAAGATTTATGGAGAACCATCTCTTTCTCCTTGTACTGCAGGAACCGGATTAAGAGTGCTCTTGGGCAGTTAGCTATCTGGGGGCTCAGCGTGCGATGGACACGGTCCATTTCGAGTAGCCAGCTCTCCGGTAGGTTTAATGTTGATTCGAAAAATGTCTGCATAAATTGTATGGGATTGCTGCCCTCATATCCCTCAGGGAAGCCTGACACATATAGATTGTTCCTTCAGCTGCGGGCTTCTGCGTCATCCGCTCTCTCTCTTGTAGGCCCTGCACTTCCCAGTGGAGCTGGAGGATGGCACGTTCAGTACAGTCTACGTAGGAGTCTGTAGTTGTGGCCTGCTCCTCGAGGTCATCTAGCTGTTTCTCAATTTTGCCCACATCAGTGCAAAGGGCAGCAAATGTGGAACGGGTCTCCCTCCTGAAATCTCTTAGCTCCTGCAGTACCATACCCATCTGCCTTGTGATATTCGGGGACCTGACTGCGTCGGCTTTTGTTGGTGCCGAGATCTGTGAGCAGTCGCTGTCTGTGCAGAATCCATCGGGATCGGCTAGATCTGGAGGCGATTTTGTGGTGTCTGGTTTGCTCTGAGGCATCTTCCCTTCCTCCAATGCAAGAATAGTCCGAAAGTAAGTTTTTCAAGTTGAATTTGGTGTGTTTTTAGCCTTGATGGGAACGGAGCTGACAGTTCAAGTGGCTTCCAGGGGCATGACATCACCGGAAGTCTTAGTTATTTTTTCAATGTTTGTATTGCCCTGTTTTCCAGTGGTGTAATATTATACAAGAGTTTCTGCTGTTTCTAGGATCTGGGAATTTATTCTTTTACAGAAGCAATCAATGCAGGCATCTACAGTAATTTGGGGTTGCATCCACTCTGAGGGGTCCATTCTTATGATTCCTTTGTGCTGTCATACAACATTGTTTGTGTTGATGTTATCAAGAAAGTATTCCTTTAGGCGAAGTTGTCTAAAGTATTTCTCCATCTCACCATAGAATTAATGAATTAATCAAAATTATTTTGAAACAATGCATCACAGTTTACTTAGTTTGCTAGTCGTCTCTGAGGCTGGGAGATCAGAGGGCTGTGGGTTCAGTTCCCACATCTGGCACTTGGGTTAATATCCCAGTACTGACACTGTAGTGCAGCATGAGAGGGGTGCTGCACTTCTGAGGTGCCATCTTTCGGATGAGACATTAAACTGAGGTCCCATCTGCCTGGATTGGTGGTAGTTCAGGTGGATGTTAAAGATCCCATGGCACTTATCGAAAAGAGTAGGGGTATGTTTATTAAAATCATAATATATACAACAAAGTAATATACAGAAAAAAGAAAAAAATAAATCAGGAAAGTTCATACAAAAATCTTCAAATAAGAGAAACTCAAAAATTCCACATTGTATCCTTAAACAAAGAAACAGAATTAAATTGGTAGTAACAAAAACATATACAATGGAGAGAGAAATGGTTCAATAGAAATCCCAATATCGTTCCCAAATATTCTGTTTGAAAAGCTTCCTTTCTCTTTCCTTAATATGATCAATATGGGCTACCACTTTCGTAAATAATTCCTCAGGAGTAAGATAACGTTATTGAAATAAAAACCAACACCTAACCTGCCATACCCAATACAGTATCACAATCGCTATGATATTTAAAGTACTAGAATTACACCCAGCCCAGGAAGCCGGAAATAAACCAAAAAATAAAGCTGTCTGATCCCACTTGCGCCAAACTTTATTCCAAAACTGGTGACGCCACAAAAACCAAAACTGCAAAATAAAAGGACAAGAAAAATATAAATGAAGCATAGACTCTGTAAGGGCCATACAAGAAGCCCGAAAGCAATAACGATCCATCACTTGTTTATGTTTGTGGTTACCACGTACGTTAATTTTACCATGCACCCCTAACCAAGCAATATCCCACATTGCCACAGGAATACGTGTATCAACAAGGCGATTTCCAATCTGTTCCTTTTCTGTCAGTATAAACTCTGGAAAAACTTTTTCCACAAAATGTGACTCTACTATCACTGTATACAATTTTTCCCGAGAAAACACCTTAATCGTAGGTACCGTAATATGCCATGTCTTAAGCATGTCAAACACCGTGACCCAATCTGGAGATAAAACATATTTTCCTCTTATTTTTGTGGATGAAATTCCTTAAAAAACATTTCTGTAAAATCTCTGAAAGTGAAATTCGTACGAAAGGAACCCAAAGCTGAGGTGAATTGACAACTAAAAGCTTTAGATTGGTAGAAAAAAAAAAAGAGAGTAAAAAAACACTATCGGGTGTATCATAGTAACCCCTCCCCGCCAATAATCATTCAACAAAATGTTACGTTTAACCGGGTTGAGGCGACTACTCCAAAAACAAGAGAAAAAAAGACTCAAAAGGGGCACAAAAAAACTTCTGGGCAAAGGAAAAATATGTGCTACATGTAAAAATAAAGGCAACAAGCAGGTTTTAATCAAAAAAATCCGTTTCTTCTTGCCCAGAAACCATTTATTCCACTTACACACCTTTTCCCTACCTTTATTCAGACATATTTCCCAGTTATACATAGCCACATCTGGAACACCAAAATAAATACCCAATAACTTATGCGGAGAGTCCACTAAACGAATACCCCCAATAGAGGAAGTACCCTCCGAGATGTAACTAAGTTAAAACACACGCTTTTCCGTAAATTTAAACTGGAACCAATAACCGATAAAAAAACTGGAAGAACCTTACATAATAAACAACCCACCAGTGCAGTAGGCACTAAAACACATAAATCATCGGCGTAACAGATTACTTTCTGAGTACTGTAATCTGAACCTGAAAGACCCAAAAGTCTGGTGGATGTATAAAGTAGTTTAATAATGGGGTCCAAAGCTATTATAAACAATAGTGGGCTCAAGGGACAACCCTGGCGGACTCCCCGACGAATGTAACAGGGTGACCCAATCCACCCATTTACATATGGTCTAACACAAGCTAAAGAATAACATAAAGTAAGCCAATTAATAAAAATCTGAGGAAACCCATAAGCTCGGAGGGTCAACCATATAAATTCTTGAGATACCCCATCAAAAGCTTTGGAGAGATCAAAATTAAATAAAAAGCCGTGAAGAACTCCCTTTTGTCCCTGAGAAAATAATTCTCTTATTAAAAGTAAAACATCTCGGATGGACCTACCTGAAACTGAGCAATACTGAAATGGCGAAAGTAAAGAAGACAAAAATATTGAAATCCTGTTCCCCAGTAATTTGGAAAAAATTTTATAATCAGTATTTAGTAGGGTGATTGGCCTCCAATTCCCTAAATCAGATTTGTCACCCTTTTTATAAAGAAACAACATCAAACCCTCGTACATCTGATCCGATAAATGATCCTCATGTAAAAAGGCATTGAATACAGCTAATAACTGAGTCGGCATAAATTTCCATAAAGATTTATAAATTTCAGCAGACAACCCATCAGAGCCTGGAGCCACCTTATCTCTAAGACCACAAATAACTCCTTTCACTTCCTCTAATGTAAAAGATGCTACAAGCTCTTGCTGCTGAATTGCCGTCAGGGTAGGTACATCCGATGCTTGTAATAAAAGTGACATGTCAGGAGATTCAGAGACTGGATATTCAAAAGTGTGCTTCACAAATTTAGTGACACATTCCATGATGTTCAGCTGCCCTTTAACCATATGCCCTTGATCATCAAGAAGTTGAACCATCTGTTTACCACAAAATTTCTCCCTAGTAATGTCAAAAGGGTTAAATTGACACTGCTTCCCAGAAGTCCGAAATTTCTGTTCAAAAACAATAGATTTTTGTCTATCATACTGAACTTTAGTTAAGGCTGCTTTAACCTCTTTTATACGGGCAGAACAGTCAGAATGAGATAAATGGGATTCAGTAAATAATGCCAACAATTCGGCTCGTAAGAGCCTAGAGGTATGATGTTTAGTATCAGCCAACAATCTGGAATAGTGTTTAAAATAGGCCACCAAATATAATTTAGCATCAATCCACCAATCAATCATGGAATCATAAAGAACAACCACAAAAATGCGATCCGAAATCAAGTCCAAAAAACCTTGATGAAACTCTGGAACCAATAATAAGGACATTAACCCTCCAAACTCAGGCCCCTGTGATAAAACTTCCCCAAATGAATCTGTATCCCTAATAAATGATGATCTGAAGTAGCCATAGGCACTATTACACCAGCCACTTCCCAATAGTACGTGAACAGAACCAAAAATCTATCCTAGAGGTTAATTTACCTTTCGAAAAAGTAGGTAACAAGGACTGGGCAAATACATCAGCCAAATTCATCTCTTTAATAATGGTACGCAAAGCTTGTGTATCACAGTAAACCTTTTTAGTGGGATGCACATCTAGACTAGAGTTAAAGTCTCCACCCCATAAAATGATCCGGTTAGTAAACAAATAAGGCTTAATTAAACGAAAAAGCTGAACCCTAGCAGCTTTCTGTTGTGGAGCGTAAATATATATAAGCCAGTAAGGCAAATCATACCATAAAAGATCTAACAATAACACTCTTCCTGGAACTAAATCCACCAAATTCTGCAAAATAAAGTTAGATGAGGTAAAACAATATCCAATGCCGGAACAGAGGTCCTGTCCCACGGACCAATATGAGGGCCCCAACCCCCAATCTCTCGAGGCTGTAGCAGCTTCCCCAGTAGTGTAAAGCCTAACATCTTGTAAAAAATAAACCTCATAAGCCAAACTATGTAAAGCTGAAAAAGTAGCTGTACGTTTATACGTGAACGAAAGCTATTAACATTGAGACTAGCTAAACATACAGAAGACATGAAAAAGTGAAAAAGGAAAAACCTTATCAAAAAGAACCAGATCATTTCTTTCTCCTAGTTCTAGCAGTTTTCTTTTTCAGGGTAATCCCAGAGTTATCAATCGGGGGTATTGGTGCAGAGGAAGTCTTAGGAATAGGAGAAGAAAAAGAGTCCCCCAACTCTTCCTCATCCATAGCATCACCCCAACTCTGCAAAGATTCATATGGATTAGATACTGGGACAGAAAGTGTAGAGACTTCCTCCACTTGTTTGGTGGAACGAAGTCGTCTAGCAACTGGCGGTGAGATCTCCAAAGCTTCCCGTCTCCAAATCTTCACTTGCCTGGAGAGGAGGAGACCGTACAGGAGTAGGAGCTGAAACAATAGGAGAGGGAGATAACTCATTTGGTGGCGGAGCTTCTGAGGGATCCGGATGGTTTGGGATAGCCGGGACATCAAGGGAGGCCGAAAAAGAAGGAGTCTTTGACTTAGTATTGGGAATAGGGCCTGATCCGGGGTCGAGAAGAAGCGAAAGACTTAGCTATATAAGAATCATGTTCTGCATAATCAGAGGTATTATGGGCTGCCCAAGGACAAGCCACAAAAACATGAGTAGCTTTACCACATAGGTTACAAGTGGGAGGGACAGTGCAAGATAAAACCGAATGTCCCAACATTCCACAAGATGCACATTTTAGTTGGTCACAATCAGAGCTCAAATGAGACAGCGAACCACATCTATAACAAGAACATGGCTGTCCTGGATAAAACAGGATACCACGGTCCCTCCCCAAATAGAAACAATTAGGGAGATGGTGAATCCCAGCCTCAGTCATTTTAAGTTGTACATTGAATTTCCACCCTCCTGTCCAAAATCCATTATCATCAATCAATGCATGAGGTGCTCCATTGACTGTACAACGTTGTTCCAACCAATATAAAATATCCAGTACATTTACTCTTTCATTCCGAAAAAGAACGGTAATGACTTTAGCAGTTAGTCTGGTAATAGGTATTACCACAAAATGTTTCCAAATAGGGTCTATACGAGCAGCATAATATGCAGACCAAAATTTATCTAATAAAGCTGCAGAACGAAAGGAGACATCAAAGTTATGATCCACAGAAGAGTGAATGAATGCATACACCTCAGAGGGTGAATCCCCAAAGAGGTCAATAATTAGGATTTACCCACAAAATTACGATCTGGGGGAAGGTCCATACCCCCTTTATAATAAATACGTGCAACAAAACGTTTCCTAACAGGGACATCTGTAGATTTAAAGAGGGAGGCATAGCTGGCTGGTTTTACAGCATGTGCCTGAGGAGGTCTGTGAACTGTATTGCCCAGAGAACCAACCAGCATATCGGCCCCTATAGTCTGAAGACACTGACCTGGCAGAGGAGTCACAGTCATAGGTTCCAAAACAGTAGCAGCAGGCGTCGCAGGAGTCAAAGAAGCTGGAGAAACCTGTCTCGATAAGGGAGACCGTAAATCAGACACAGGAACAGCCGAAACAGGGCTCCTGGCCTCGGTACTTGCAGGCGGAAATGACACAATGGTCTGGTCCGATTCCGAAACCAGCACTCCCTCCAGAGCCTGTGAACTCAAAGGTTCCCCCAGTCGATTCAGTCCTTACCCCGGTAAAGGAACATGGGGGTCAGGAATCCAGGCATTCGGGGTCTTCACCCAACCCGCACTCGCTAACGCCACCTCTGGAGACCAAGTGGCAAGCTGGGCCGAAAACAGAAACGAATCATCATCCAGGGCAGTAGCCGACACACCCGCCTCGTCAGCCGGCGGGTTGTCTAGAACCTGCACATTGCATTTCTTCATTACACCAAAAGGAGCTACCTGGCAACCTTCCGGGCGTTTCCTTTTTTTATCATCCTCCGTGGACAAAAGCACAACTTGATCAGAAACCATTGTACCCTCTACAGCAGCGAGCTGAGCCGAATCCACCTCAGGTAAGAAACTACTTGGAACCTTCATGTCATCAAGTCAAATCGAAGCCTCCTCGAGAACAGCAACCAAATCCATAGAGCAGTCCTCCAACACCTCCACACTCTCCACTGACTGAGACATACTGAGCGCAGTCCAGTCGTCTCAGGGAAGGGGCCCCCTACCACCAGAGTAGGGGAATTTCCCCGGTGTCCTGGCTAAATTTCCCTCATTCAGTAAAAATACCACCAACAGCTTAATCTGGTTCAAGGTCAGTTGGCATTCATCTGTATCCCCCCCCCCCCGGGTCATGCCTGAAAATAGGCAGGATTTGTCTAGTGCACTTACCCGGTCAACAAAAGCTAAATAAATAAATAAAGAAGGGATTTGGTTCAATAAAAGTCCATCAAACTATCCTGTGACTACTGTTTTCTAAGGGCCAATACGGCTAACATCTCTTTTTACTAATTAATGGCTTTCTCAAAGACAACAGTAACTGCATTTTGTGTGCAAATTTAGGTGCTTTGATGCACCCTCCCATTAAGCATTCTCACCTCAGAGTCATAGATATTTCTAGATGTGCAATGCATAACAATTCAGCAGTGGAGGGAAGGGGGGATGGAAGGAGGATGATAAGCAGGCTTACCCTTTCTGAAACACTACCATCTTAGATCCATGTACATCTAGATTTATCTCAACGTTTATCAGGAAAAAAAATCAAGTTATTTATGCTCCTCCTTTGCCCCCCCCCGACATTCCTCCAGTGACCTCCCAGCCCCAAATTAGATGAAAGTGACAGCAATGTGACTAGGGACTCAGGCCAGACAATGGCAGTGCCCATCATCCTACGACTGGTATTTTTCTACTGTCCACGAGATGTTCCACTAGCTTTGTGCTGGCTTATATAATTGGGGAGCCCATGATGTCAGCGCACTCCCAGGAGGCATTCTTCTGGCAGGGTGGGCAAGACCACCCCCAACCCCCCAATAGTCTGAGAATGTTACTTCTTCAGCACTCCCAAGACTCCTCCAATCAAGTTTGGGAGTGGGATCTGTGCCATGAACCCATGTCTCCCACATGGTAACAAAACATGCTACCCCCATTACCACCAGGCCAGCATAATTAGTAATGATACCTCTTCATTAGTTCTAAAGTCACAGTGCTGCAAAACCTCCCACATCAAAATTACAACCAAAAAGTAAACAAAGGGGCACTTACCCCAGTTAACAGGCGCCTGCAGAGAGAGCAAATACACACTAGGAGGAAGAAGTAAGGTGCACCAGTCTCTACTGGGTAGTACTTTAAGTTTCCTTAACTATACTGTAGTTACAGTTTAACTGCCCTGTAACTACACTGCAATGTAGTTACATGCAACAAACATGTAACTACAGTGTAATTACACCTGTTGCATGTAATAAGTGATTACTTATCCTGCAGTTACAGTGAAACTGACACTTAAAATAAAGCTTGACCCCATACCGTATGTTGGACAAATCCAGCAGTGCACATACAATGAGTGATCCCAGAGGCTACAGTGGAGTCACTTACCAATGTTTCACACCATCCCAGAGGCTACAGTGGCATCACTTACCAATGTTTCACACCATCCCAGAGGCTACAGTGGAGTGACTTACCAATGTTTCACACCAAAATCCCAACCCTTTCACAGAGCTCTGGATCTGTGCCCAATAAAGGACATTAAGTAGTGATACATCTTTGTTCTACTTATTAGTACATATCTTCTCACTGCAGGTTCCTCTGGACTATGGTAAGCAAGTGCCCTCCTTTTTTCCTTTTAGGATCCCTTTTCATGTACTGCGTTTTTCCCCATAGCTCTTTCATCTCCACTTAGGAGTCTCTACATGCCATGAGAACTATCACTACTGTCAGTAGGTAGCATCTATCACTGGCACTGGCCACATCATGACCAAGTTATGTAGAGCTGGTCTTGAATTTACTGCAACCGTAACAGAGAATGCAATTCCAGTAATGGGGTACTACAGGCCCAAGGAGTGTTAAAGTGATCATCTAGGGAAACTGTGTTGTCAGTATGTTTAAGTGGAGCATATTTCAGAATTCCACCTGTAAAATGCCCCTCTGGAGCTTAATAACTGTAATATCATAGAATCACACACATCAAATTGAAAACCAACAGACAAGCAGAAGGCGTACTGGTAATGGAATTCTAAATCACAGCATCATTCTTGGCTAATCAGGATTATAATATACCAAGTATTCTTTTTTCTTTCAAACAAGAGGTTGTCTCATGCAAGCATTTATAACATTCTACAGTTCCAAGAACAGTTAGCATAGTCCATTTCATTACACAGGGTTTCTCTACATTTCTAGAAGTCAAATAGTTTTATTTTAAATTCAAGTTGCATTTTTTTAAACCCATTTTGTCTGGCTAAGTAATTTGGGAATTTTATACCTGACAGTTCTACAGTAAGTGTGATGCGTGGAGCAGTTGGTTACCTGGAGCCTGACATTTCTAAATCCATTCCACTTCATACCTCATTATGCACTTTGCGGCCTACACACTACTGTGCAGCCGCTGATGCACGGTGCACAAAGGGCACACATATGTACATATGTCGCAGACACATGCATGGCATATCCACATGGCATGCATGTAAGGAGCTTAGAGGTGTGCAAATGCAGGCCGTGTGTAGCTGCATGGTGGCAGCACTACATGTGGGCCAGGAGCACAGCCACATAACAGCATGTGCATACTACATGCACGAAGCTACCTATATTGCTCAGGCATGTGGGACTGAGGGTGCAGCACCATACCAAGTGGAGGGCTGCCATAAACTGCTTGCATGCAGGTCTGACTTGCGGGGCACAATAGTGTGCCAGACATACAACAGGGAATATAGTAGGCATGGACAAGTTTATAATGGACCTCCGCAACCGAAGACCTGCAGTGCCATGGAAGACCACAAACGGTACTGCACAGTCAGACCAGACTGTGCAGGACAGCCATGAAAACAGCACCCATACATATACACCACTGACCTGCATGGGACATGGGAACGCCCCCCCCCCCCCAGACATAGGTGCACATGCTTCTACAGGCATATTGTGCACATGACAGGCCTCACATCCCAACACTTGCCCCCACCCCATAACAGTACCTGTCCCACTGTCACCCAGAATTATGGCCATTGTGGTCGTTGACAGCGGCATGCACCCACTGACCACAGTAACGATACAGACACCAGACACATGTCATAAATAAATGTTTAATACCATCATAGCAAAGTATGACAAGACACTAATTTTATCACCTGACAGGACACACCTACACACAATACATATATAAACATTAGTTGCCAAACTGGGAAAACTGGTGGCCACATGGGTGGTCATGGGGCACAGAAGGCCAGTCAATCACTGTCCTCCTCCTCCTAGGTGTCCTCATTCGACCCTATGGGCGTTGTCACTGTGTAGCCTCAGTCCACCCTCATCAGGTGGCGCAGTGGACCACAACAACCCTGGAATGAGAGAAACACAGGGGACAGTCATGTCCCGGATGTACATGCATCGTGGCCGCTACACTCAGTAGGCACACAGGCCTCTACCATCCAATAGGTGCAGAGGTCAAGGCCATGTCCATGTGAATTTTGTCCATGGTTGGATGTCAGCACCCTACAAGACACATACCATGTTGAGCGCTTTCATCTGGACCATGCCACAATCGCAGGGCTGTGTAACGTGGTCTCACCCCATGTGGCCCTAATAATACAACCACCACGGGTGATGTCCGTGGAGATAAAGGTGGTAAGCACTCTGGTGTACTATGCCACCAGGTCATTTCAAAGGGTGGCAGGGGATGTCACAAGTGTCAGCCAGTCTACTATGGGCAGGGCACTGCACCAGGTCACCAACACTCTGGTCCTGCATGTGCAGGACCAAATATCATTCTGCACAGTGGAGGCAGACATACAGGCCACCAAGGGAGCATTGTATGCCTTGCATGGCATTCCTAATGTACTGGTGGCCACAGATTGCACATATGTAGTAATACTGACCCCAGCTACAGATGAGGAGGACTACCAGAACTACAAGGGATACTACAGTATAAACTGACAAATTGTTTCTGAGGCCTCAGGTATCATCACTAATGTGAGTGCCAGATATTCAAGATCTAGTCATGATGCCTACCATCTTTGAGCACTCAAGGTGTGTTGCCCTATTTGGTGCATGCAGTGCCAGGGATGGATGGCGGTTAGGTGGATACAGGTACTTCACACAGGTGTCCTGATGAGTATGCAGAGATATTGTGATGAACTACTGTTGCTCTTCCATTGCATAGGTGAAAGCGGATATCCACTATGGCCATACCTAATAACACCTGTCTTAGAGGCACAGGGTACAGAGGAGGAGGAGGAGGAGGTGTACAACAAGGCCCAGAAGAAGACACAGTTGGTGGTAAAGTGGACAACAGGACAGCTGAATATGAGATTCTGGGGCCTGGATCTGACTGGTAGCACAATGATGCTTGCCCCTGGGAAGGCATGCAGAGTGTTCTCCGCATGTACCATGCTGCACAACATGGCTGTGTAGCATAGGCTACATATGCCACAGGTCATACAGGGGTGTGTCACGCCAGGTAAGAGGAGAGGGAGCACACCAGTGGAGGGGTGCAGAGTTCCTGTCTGGCTGGGCAGCTCACCACAGACTCATGCAAGGGTCACTCAGCCATTAGAGGGTTAGCATGACAATGCAGTATGGTGATGATGATGCACCCAGAGTACCATTCTGTTTGACAGGCGTGAGGGTGGGCCATTAGGTACATGCCTGGTACATCTAGACATGGTTTATGTGCTGTGGTGGTAGTGGGGGGGGGTTTAGTGTTGGTGGTACATGTGATGAGGAAGTTATCTGTGGTCACTATTACTGTAGGTGCTTGTGTTCCACTGTGGTTCAGCTGCTGTGTGATGAGTGCATCATTGTCTCCTTGCCTGCTGCTGTCCAAACCATGTCGAGGAACATGTGCCTAGGTGATGTGTCTTATCTGTCACTATGCCAGCTCCACTGGGCTGCCTCTCAGGCTGTGTATTGGCCTCCAATTGTGGTTGATTTTTCTCCATATCCTCAGAGGCACAGGGTGTGCCAGGTATGTGGCGCATCAGGGATACTTAGGTGGCCTCGGTGACTGACTATTGTGATGGTCATGCCTGTACCTGCCACTATGTGCTCTGTAAGCCTCTCTCCAGCAGGACCTCTATCCTGTCTATCCCCCCGCACAGCCACCTCATCTCTGTTGTCAGCTCCTTTAACGCCTCCATGTTATCCTGCCCTACCTGGGGATGATCACGCTCCAGCTGCTGTACCTCGGGGTAGCATGACTGCAGTATACCCTGGGAGGCCAAACTCCCCAGCTTGTGTCATCTGCAGCCTGATGGGCCCTCATCCCCACTGTCTGGGTGTGTTGTATTTTCCCACCTCATATCCTCGTGTGGGTGTCAGCAGTGCCCAGTTGGTAGCACATCCGCCTCTAGACCAGAAGGTTGTGGGTTCTCATTCCACACCGGGACTGGACTCATACTTAAATGCTGGCATCCAAGTGCAGTATTAGGGGGCTGCTGTACTGTTAGGGTGTGCTATCCTTTGGATGAGATGTTAAACGGAGGTCCCTTCTACCCATCCTGGTGCTGTCCTGGTAGGTGTCCAGGTGGAAGTAAAAGAACTCAAGGTACTCTTCGCAAAAGAGTAGGGGACTTTCCCCAGTGTCCTGGCCAATATTCCCCTTCCTATAAAACCAGTTCATGCAATTGTCCAGGCTGTGTGTGGGTGTTGATGTGCAATATGGCTGCCACTACACATTCAGTCACTTCACTAACAGTCTAGCATTGCTTGTAAAGCACTTTGGGATACATTGCATATCAAAAGTGCTATATAAATTCTGATTCTTCTTCTCCCCCCCCACTCTCCATTGATCACTGATGGTGAGCAGGCCAACCTGTGTCCTGTGTGAGGCTGGCAGTGCTGAGAGGTCATTCAGTGTCCCCTACAGCATGTGGCTGGTTGACTGTGACATCTGTGTCATATGGGACATCCCTGGCCGGTTTCCTGGGGTAGGACTGCATCTGGGCATCCACAAGGCAGGTGGTTGGGTGTTTCTCTACTGTGTCCAGGTGGGGTGTGGCCTCCAACAAATGCCCCTCCTCTGGTGTGCACACAGACACCTGCACTGTATCTGGGGGAGAGAGGAAAGAAGGTTGTTTCATGCCATGCCACTGCGGTATATGTCTAGGGGTATACAGTGGGACACCTAGCATGACACATAACTGTGACATCCTCCTGCTGCAGCCTGTCTGTTCATCTCTCCTACCACATGGCATCCTAAGCAGGGGTTGCATCTTCCTCATGGGGGTGTGTGCCCAGTCTCTGGGTCTGCAGAGTGGGTAGCATGTTGGTGGTGTCTACCGCCCCCCGTATTGCTGTGCGTACCTGGCAGTGTGTCCATGCCCTCCTCCTTCCTGTGTAGGGACACATTGGCAAGAGTGTCCATCACCATCCTCTCTGTGGGTGTCAAGATGTACCACTGCATGGGCGGCCCCTCCACCCATGCTGGTTTGTTGACATTTGACAGATGCCAGCTCCCACTGGAAAGCAAATCACATGTCACATCACTTATGTTTTATGGTAGCTAATGTGTGTGCCTCTAGCCCAGCTGTGAAGACAGCTGCTTGTATGTTCAAGCACAACTTCGCCTTGGTCTCAGCCAGTGCCTTTAGTGACTCTGTCCCATACAGGATGGAATGTCGTGGACCACGGCAGCCACCTGTGCACCAGTGAAAGTTGTGGACCAAGAACAGCCTCAGTGCATGTCCAGCCTGGCCCACATGTCACAGGGATGACCACAATGGGTCCTATCAGGCACCTGTTCCCCCCTCCATTGGAGCATTTTCCATGTCCTCCATAGTGCTATTCACTTCTGCATTTATGCACAGGGCATGGACCAGTAACAGCCTCAGCGCATGTCCAGCCTGGCCACGCGTCATGGGGGTGACCACACTCGGTCCCATCAGGCACTGGTAGTGGCCTGGGTGCCATGGGCACATCCATTACCCCCTCCATTGCAGCATTTTCCTTGTCCTCCATAGTACTGTTCACTTCTACATTTACACACATGGTGGGGAGGATGCCCATATATGGGGGGGTCAAGGGTCATGGCCGGGTTCTGTATGCCAACCTGCTGCCTGCTCCATGTGACCTTGTATGCCTGAGTTTACCACGCACCTGCATCCATGTGCCCTGCATGTGTGTTCATGAACTGTGTGTAACTCTCAATGCCTGTGCGGTGTGCAGCTGTGCACTGCCAATACGGTGCTTCTGTACGCTGTTTACGTGCATTAGTGCATATGCCCCAATGAACTTACTTACTGTAACATCTCAACCAACCATAAAGAGCCACTCATCTTCAACCAGATTGGTCATTGATGATGTCACAATCAGTGCAATCACAATGCAGATGAGGTATGAAGAGGAATAGTGCTATACATGTAAGCTTCTAGACTGAGAAAGGTTCCACACATCACACGTACTATGTGGTAGAAAATGTTCTTATTAGTAAAAACAAAATGAACAATGGTTCACAAATAAAAAGTATTAACTGCTTAAAAAAACTACAGCATTTTCTGTTTGCTTTTTATGGCAGCTGTAGCTTTTTAGATCCTCTGATGCCGAGCTCAGTCATCAGAGCTCTGCTACTCAATGGGCAACATGTCAATGCATATAAACTGCCAGATATACTGGATAGGCGAAGGGGGACCTGAAGGTTTGTAGAACGATGCAGCATTCCTGAAGTTAGAGCTCCACCTTTGATTTAAAGGAAGTGGGTAAGTCCAAGTCATGCAGTTTTTCAAATACTATTAGCTCCATGCTACATAAATTGTTATCGCAGTATTATGGAAAATCAAAATCCCATCTTTGGATGGTATTGGCACAGGAATAAAGGAGTTAGCGAGAAGTGACATCCCAGTTCATGTATCAGAGTGTTTCCAACCCCTACATATGATTTAAAAATACCCTGTCCTAACAGCAAGGGCCTTTTAATGGTACGCAGAGTTTAGGCACATTGGTCAGAGTAGAATAAAGAATGACAAGCTTGAAAGCTACTGTATTAGTTATTCTGCATTATCACTGAAGAATACTGCACTGCCAAACATCAGAAACAAAGCCAAGGTTAAATAAAGCTGCATACACGGACATGAAACGGGTAAAGATAACAGCATGGGTGTTTCACTGCCTCCCTGTAGGTTAGGCACAAAAAAGCAGGGTACGTGACAACCTTTTTACTCAAACAATTTCACGCTTCATGCACCTCACTAGTCTGGAAACAGAATAAATACCTTCTGTGTCAATGGACTGCTCATCGGTGAAATGCTCATCATAGTGTTTATGGACTGTATGATGCACAACGTACATTCAGCAAGAGGATGAGACAAAATATGACTCAGCAAAATATTGTAATGCAAAGATCAATACCTCAGTCTTAATGGGAAAATCAGTGATACACAGTGTGTAGTCAAGCAGTGAGTTCTGCCAGAGTGAGGGTTACCACATGGAAGTGAGTCACTGCAACCAGTCTCAGCCAATCAGAGCACAGAATGCAACGCTACCCATTTAATAATGCAAGGTTATTCAATGTTTTCATTGCTGAACAGTCTCCCAGAAAAAACTAAAGCCACATTAATTTAAGCACACCAGCTGCTTTATAGCAGAACATGATTTTATAATTTATGAAAGCTGTTGATGCATATTTTATTAACTTAGTACATGTTTGCCTTGTGCACTGCTCCATCTACGCATCCATGCACAAAATATCACCAGTGGCTGAAAACAACTGCCGAGTTTCAAAGTCCAACACACAAATGACAAGACCGCAGTGCGTCAATGCATGCTTCACTCTGACTAAAACATTAGGCTTCTAACAGGACACAAACTGGCAAATATTACACGTACGCACTCCCATGAATGGTTACTAGTAAGGGTAGCTTGAAGTAGTAAAGTCTCATGACAGTTAATAACCCAGTGGAGCAGCAGGTGAGCCTCACTGGGTACCATGTAGGAGGGAATTCACAGGTTTGGAAATGGACTTAGTTCTATTAATTCCTGGACGGTTAGAGGCTGTTTATTATCCGTCTGTTTGAACTTCCACCTCCAGTTTCTCGGTTTCATTTACCCCATTGACTAAAATGAGCCTAACTCTGGCAGCATCACAGAAATGGTCTGCTCAATCCTTCAGAGGGAAGCAACAGGTAACATTTTTAAAGCCTGCTCGCTGCTAGGTTGGTGACCGTAGTATCAGCTACATTTTTTCCTGCAGAGGAATAAAATCAAAAGACACACCTTCCAGGACAGGAGGAGCGTGGACTTGATAGGAATTGGTCTCACTCCAGCCCATAACATGCCTACTGTATGTACCATGCTCCTACATGACTTATAAGTCAAACTGTGATGTGGTGGCCTGGAAAAGAACAGGTCAGAAGCAGGCTGCACTGGAGTAATGTGATTTTGGACCATGTTGCAAACTACTCATAAAATTTGACATCATTCAAGACTTCAAGCAAAGTGATATCTGCACTTACTGGTGGTGGTGAGGGAGGATAACCCAGTTCTGTTTGGTTCAACCCATCACATCTAACTGTTCAACTTTTTGAGAAAACAAAATGGCAGTGACCAACAATACAAACCAAAATACCATGTTGGTGACATATCCAGCCTCCAGAGGTTCAGGGCCCGAGGCGACGATGACACTGGCACATGGAGAACTTCTTTTTTTTTTTTTTTATGTAGTTTTGTGGTATTTTCAGTTTTCTCCACGTAACACCATCCCCTACCTCAGACACGCACGTGAATGTGGAGGTATGTGCACGCCATGCCTCGAGGTACCCACCCACTGCATGTTGCCCTCACCGCCTACGCTGACCACTGGGTCTTCAACCAGTGGAAGCTGAACTATGGGGGGTGGGTGACAACCACCCTACGGAGAGGACAGCTACCTTCCAGCTGCTCAATCCTGCTCTGACCTCCCCCCCCTCATGCTGGCTCCCCGACGACCCGATTCCGTTCCTGAACCTGGGTTGCCAGCGTGGCACGAGGTAAGCTGTCCAGTGCCTCAGCCCTCAGCACCAGTGGGACAGCAGTACATGGAGAACTTCTTAAAGTAGAAGGTCAAGTTAAAAGATGTTTTTTTCATGTAATAATGCACTTCTTTTTCAAGCCCCATGTTGATCCCTGCTTTTCAGGTTCATTCCCCAGTACATTTAAGTGGTTCCACTTTGCCTTTTACACTCCCCACACAGAGTTAGTTTTGAGTCCTGGGGTTGGCCCTGATGTCCTCAGTGTCTCATAAGGTCAGGGAGCAATTTCTGTCACATGTTAGTTCCAGTTAGTCACAAAACAAGAGGGGCCCAATTCTCAGTTGCAAGGGACTGTTGCAAAATCAGTGTGTACCAATTTAGTGCTGGTTCATTGCTCATGACCCTTTCAAACTAGGCTTAGTGGGTGTCAGAGGGCCCTTCCACATCAAGGAGTGCTGCTGCGCAGAATGGTACGGATATTGCATGTAAATGGCATGTGATGCTAGTCACAGTGCAAAGTACAATCAATGCAGCATATAACCAATGGCCCCTAAACACCACATGGGCTGTTGGAGTGCTGTGCCGGGCGCACTTACCAAGGAGGACAAATACCGGCATGGGACTGGATCATCAGTGGATGTTTTTGGGCAGTTGGGGCTAAGGAGGAGGGAACCACAGGATTACTAGCAAAGGGAAGTGTTTGTCAATGGTTTGAGGGGACAAAGGACTATCAAAAAGACTATGGGCAGGATTCACTAACATAGGGGAAGGTCCCACAGGTGCGGGAAAACCTTGGGGCTAGTGGGTTGCCACTTGCGAATCCGCAGGTCGCCCACAGCTGCAGGTTTTCACTAAGGTGGAGCCGGAGTATGACCGGCTCCATGGATTATGGCAGCTTGCGGGTGCTGTTGCCAGGGACAGCACCACAGCTGCGGGAGGCTGCTACAGCCAGTGGGACCCGCCATAACACCCTCTGCAACCGCTGCGGCTGTGAATCGGCTGCTCCGCAACTGTGGCAATTTCAAAGCGCAACTGGGGTTGCAGAGTGGGACTTAGTCTCAAAATGCTTTGTGAATCCTGCCCTATGTATCCACATTAGATTTTGTAAGTTGTTTCTTCTGTACTCCCCACCCCCGGGTCGCACCTCGAGCCTCAGCTCAGTGTGCCTTTTCCAGTTACCAACTTAATAAGTAAATAAAAATCAAAAAAGATTATTTGGGGACATATAAAGCACACTCGGGTGTCAGGCCAGAAGTAGCCTTTAGGTATGGGTAAAAAGCTCTGTCAATACTCCCACATGTACATATTTATATAAGTGCGTGGTACCATACCCCACATGTGTGCATGCATGTGTGTGTGTGTGTGTGTGTGTGTGTGTGTGGTACCAAACCCCACATGTATATATGTATGTGCATGGTACTGTGCATGTGCATAGAAACGTGGCAGTATCTAGTATCATTACTGTGTGCAACCAGTGCTCGTGCACAGTTACAGTACATTTAGGTGCCTTCATTTCAATATTAGGGTCTGCATGAGGGGGGAGTTATTACCCCAGTGCAGATCCTCTCTGCTCAGAATAGCAACTGTATGTGGAGGCCAGCATTCAGGTACAAGACATAGAGGGATCAGGTACTCCATGAGAGTTCCTGAGGGAAAGACTGGAGCTAGAGATGAAAAAGGGCATAAACAAAATAGTTAAAAAAAAGAATAGCAACTGTATGTGTTCGAGAAACGGGGCACCCTTTTTTGCCCCATTTACCAGTGCATACAACTATACCTAAGAATTGGGTCCATGACGTTTAACTATGGTGTTCAAACACAACTGAGAATATTTCTAAAAAACTGAGCATAACCTGTTTAATGGAGCCCCCTTTTTATTATCTCAGATCTAAAAATAATGCCAAAGTAGACGCAAAATGTCATGTTACAAGACTGGAAAAAAGGGGGCAATCTACCACGGAATAAAAAGTTATGCAGGAAGTACACAGCATTCACTGTAATGTAAGCTGCTGCCGTCATACACCTTAGAATCTCACTGTACCATAAAGGGATGAAGGACAAAGCCAAACTCTGAGATTACACAGACCCAATGCCAGGGAAGACAGTAAAGATGGGGGCATCCAGTGCAACAAACACAGCAAGAGCTGTTCAACTCATTTCACAACAGAATGCCCATTGAAAGCCTGGCAGTTGTCACAGCACTCAGAAGAGGAGATGGAAACAATGACATTTAAAGATGTAGCAATTATGCTGTGCCTCCAGAAAGTGGAGTGCTGTAAATTACATCCCCCTCCCGGGGCAAAACTGCCTCCTTGCATCACAGAAAGAAAAAAAGCCACAAATTCTTGATAGGAGTGCTGGCCTTACCTAGCATTTCCCAATTCAATACCACATATTTTCATCCCTGAGAAAGACTTCACAAATAACGTGAACGAGCTTGCTAGCATGCCCTAAAGCAGGGGTCTTGCACTGTATTTATGATATACTGTATAGCAATTTATATTCGTGCTGGCTTTATTTAGCACTTAACAGGACACAGCACTAATTTGCACCAGGCAGAATTCGCACGTCAGCAGTCTGTAGAGTTACAGTATTGCCGGTAGCGCTGCCACTGTCTGTAATCAGGCTCAAATCACTGTAATTACTTACCGGCATTTAGTCAGTCATCTGTGACCTTTACCTCACACTTAGACCTGTGTTAAGCTTTTAGTTATTAACACATTTAAAAGTCACTGATTAGTTTCTAGCACAGTCTGTCAGTTTACCATCTTCACAGTACTTCAGACTACAGTGCCATGTTGCTTCTCTGATGGATACACAGCAAGCCCCAGGAAAGAAAGTATCCCTTTGAGAACAAAGCAATAGAACCCAAAGCACTGGCTGAGCAGTCAGGGATCGAGCCATCCACTGCAAAAGCTGTGTGCCGGGAGCTTGCTGCCACATCTTCTCCATCTCCCCCATTTCCAAGGAAAAAGACCATCCACCTACACCTGCTACACCCCTAAGAGGGGCTTTGAGGTGGGGAAGTATGCAACAGAATATGGGGTTATGGCAGCAGTTAGGTTTTACACTGCAAAGTATGGCAACCCCATTAATGAGAGCATGGTTCAGAGGTTAAATTTGACTTTCTGTCACAGCTTCGCATGACACCTGATCCGACCAAGCTTTCCCCCAACTTGTCCAGAAAACAGCATGGGCGACCAGCTCTGTTGATGAAAGATTTGGAGAAGCAGCTCCGCAAAGTGCTGGGGTGCTTGCTTGAACAAGGGACCGTTGCCAATGCCCGTGTGGTTCACCCTGTGGCACTGGGAATCCTGCAAGCTGAATCACCACATCTTTTAGCAGAAAATGGTGAGCATGTAAATCTCACCACAAAATGGTCTTGGGCGTTCCTCCATAGAATGGGGTACAGCACATGCAAAGGTACTAAGGCTGCACAATAAACACCAAATGATTTTCCACAACTAAAATCTGTATTTCTAAGTTGTATTAGTACAGCAAGTGCACAAGAACTGATACCCCCAGAACTCATCATGAATTTAGATGAAATTGGCATCGATATGGCGCCTGTGTCTGAATGGACAATGCTGCTTCAGGCTCCAAGCAGGTGGTGGTGCCGGGGCTTGGGGACAAGCAGCAGATTTCACTTGTTCTAACATGTACACTGTTGGGGGGGGCAGCAAGACGGCCCATTGCTGCTGTGCTCCCCAGCACGCAGCATTCATTTGGGCATCTCTTTGGTTTAATACCAAGATAACTTTTTTACTACTGAAACGTTAAGAGTGCCATTTTGTTGTTCAGCCCCGAAATTCTGCTTACCTGTGAAAAGACTATGGTCGGCCCAGCAGAGTAAGTTTGGAGGTGCCGTGTGTTGGATTTCATTTTGAAGCCCAAATGTGTTGGCTAATTAATTCGCAGTGATCGTGCAAAAGCTCTGCTTTATAGTTAAAGTCGCTGTAATTTCTTGTGCCTGAAAATACTTTAAGGATCTAAAAGTGGCCGTGTTTCTTTGGAACACAGTACAGGATATTATGGATTAGATCAAAAGAAATCATGAGAACCCAGCAAGAGGAGAATCCTAGGAGGTGTGCCTGCAGTGCTAAAACCTCTAATTCTTCTATATCAAAGGTGCCAGGAACAAGGGAAAATTCCTGTAAGGATGATACAAGCCCTTAATGGGTGCACTATAAGTGCCAAAATGCTTACATTATATTTAAAAAGGTATGTCATCTCTGCCTAGGGCTGTGGAGGTTTACTAACTATCAGTTAAACCAAGTTCACTGCTCTGAGATAGCAATTTTCTTGTTTGTACTCCCCAGATTTCTTCAATTCACACACTATTGAAGGTTAGAAAATTGGTGAAACTGACTATAATGAGTACCATGACGGACCACCAGGAGAGACCCTTTTGGGAAGGAGATAGGACTCCAGGACTCCCATTTGCCTGGTTAAAGAGGAAGAGATAAATTACTCCTGTACAAGTTTTGGGTACACTGAGGTCCTTTTGTATGCCCACATGAGATGCTGTTCCATCAATACTGTAGATGGCGCAGGAATAGGAGGCATTTTTCCCCAAGAGGTATTGTTTCTATCTCTTTCTTCGCTGAAGTTAAATTGCCCAGCCTACTTGCCTAGCCTACTAAGTGAACTAAGAGACTGGGGTTTTGAATACCCCCACTATTACTACTAAGACATACTTCTGGACCCAGGACTTTTTCATACAATTGATATTCTTAAACGGATAGCAGGCCTCATTTTACATTGCCTTTCCCTGTTTCTTCTAATAAGAGATGCTATATTAGTGACCTAGGGAGACAGAACATGGGGTACTTCTCCCCAACCCCCAGAAAAGTGTGGGGCTTCGATTTGGAATCTGAGTTCCCTTTTACACACTTTATTATACTGTAATTTGATAAAATTCATTCTATTTTATAAGTCCTAAGGAGTGTTTGTCAAATCAGAAGCTGACATATGGAGCTGAGTCGCTGAACAGCTGATAATCTTTTATTTCAGTATCACCTGTGATCTTATGGCCGTGATTTTGACATTCTTTTACATAAGGATGCCAAATGGTGCAGTGCTGATGGTGAACCCTTCTGTTTTCTTACTTAGGAGTACTACAGACGCCCACTGTTTAATAATGTTCCTGATTCTGTTTAACATACTCAAACTAATGTTGGCTGGGTTTGACTCATTTGCAATCGTTTTTCTAACGGCCTTAAATACTTTTTTCCCCAGTGACGTTTATTAGCTGTTGAAGGATTAAATAAGTATTAGTCTTTTTGAATGCATATGAACATCGTGTTTATGATGGAAGGGGACAAAAGTCGATACAGGATATAACTGATTTTTTTTTTACTTTTTATTCATGTTGTGTTTCTCTAATGGTGTATTTTAGTGACAAGTCATCTTAATTACTTAAACTGCCATTGCTTGCAGGTGAGATCTCACCAGGTAAGAATTAAGCAATTTATCCCTCCAGGGTGTGGGTACACTGGAGGATTTACCACAGCTGGTGTGATTCGGTCATGAGGTGCAGCCGAGTGACCGAGTCACACCTGTCATGTTAAGTCCTCCAGTGTACCCACACCCTGGAGGGATAAATTTATATTATACAATGGCGAATGTTTTTTTCTTTAATGTTTTTTAACTATTTCCTAACACACTAAGGTCCCTACACTTCGAAAGAGGATGTCATTTTATAAACAATTTAGCGCAGTGCTTTAGCGAAGCGGCGACGGGACAAATTGCGGCAGTTTCGTTTGAAGTGAAAGCAACCGGATTAGCAGGCTATAAGGTTGGCTGGCACCTCTTCCAGTGGGTACACTGGAGGATTTATCACGGTGGTAATTGTGCCAGCCAACCAATCAGGATGCAGGATTTGGGACATTGGCTTTACCAAATTGTATAATGTTCAATTAAGCACTTTCAGCAGGTGCTAACTGCTATTCTATTTGTAAATAAAACTGTTATAAGTTTAGTTACATATGATATTCGGTACTAACAGGGGATCTCAAACTACTGTATTTAGGACATATTTTATCACAGCGCAGGAGTATTCAGTCATTTGTGGAATTCCCTAAAACCTTTTTTACATTTAGGCCAGAACAATCAATGTGCCTCAGTTTTATTCGGATCACTGAGCAATTCACTTCTGATGTAATTTATCAGTGAGGTTTCCCTTCCTGCCCAGGTATAGTTTGTCTGCCTCGTTGTGGCTCAATAATTTTGCCTGGAAAAGGGAGGTGGTATTCTGTAAGTTCTACTGCTAGCTTCAATTTACAGTTACCAAGTATGGGATATTAGGAGCATGATGACCAGTGGGCCAAAAGTCAAGTACTGTGACAGGACCTGTTCTTATCCTGTTTTTAGTTGCCATTATAGCTTCTCAGAATCTCAGTTCCCAAATTTGGTAAAAGTGACATCCAATGGAAAAAAAGGAAATCCATAGGGATATTGCTCATGCCGACATACGCCAGGATCTGTATGGGTAGAGTCCCAGTGAATACATATAAGGAGCATGGGACAGAATAGTTCCCAGATAGTATTTGAAAAGTTTAAGTGTATTTGTTAACTAGCAGTGGTTCTGCTGGAGTGCCTTGTACTTCTAAAATAGGCATTTTATTGTACTACCCTCTAGGTCCTGGTAGACCGCCCCACCTGGAAAGGGTAGAAAACCTTCATAGATTTATTTACTTAAATTATTTATATTACTGAAGGTGGTTCCAGCAGGAACACATTGCACAGATTATAGAAAGCTCAGATCACGTAGTGTAAAATCTAAATTAAAAAACTTACAAAGGGAAACTAACTAGAATTAAATCTGTGTAATATTGGATGGATTTTGTTTGATTTTATAAAACGTTACTGGTCTAACTATTCAGCTGCTGGTGGATACTCATTACAATGCTTGATGTCATGCACCATTTTCCTTATTGTTTTTATTTCTCCTGTGGATTTTACTGTGCATCTTATGTATTTGAGTACTGTATCGTGTGTGGGCCTTTGCATCCATACGTAATCCACTCTTTTAATTTATTTTATGTTGTAATGGTTTGTAGCTGATCAATAATAAAACTAACTTGAACATGTACACTATCGAGCAATTTCTTCCCCTGCCAGCTCATATGCAAGGGGAAAACCACAGCTTGTCACCCCCAGCACACCTTTCCACCTCAGTGGGATGTTACACATTCCGACAACCACTGGGCAAATGAAAACTCAATGCTTCAGTACACTGAAAATGTGATTGTTCCCTATTGTGCCAGCACCAGTCACGTTCTCAGTCTACCATCTGAACAAAAATCGATTCTTATAATGGACCTGATTCATGGAAACACAACATCACCTGTCCTAGAGAAACTCGAAAGTGTTGGTATAATACCCATATTTGTTCCTGCCTCTTGCATAAATGCTTTACAGCCTCTGGACATTTCAGTTAATAAAATCTTGAAGGATCTGCTAAAAAAACAAATTCACTGTGTGGTATGCTGACATTGTGTCTCAACAGCTTGAAAAGGGTAGAGAGATGAAGAATAATTTGTCTATGCAAACACTAAAAGAATGGCATACCCAACGGTTGCACGTCAGCTTTTTAGAATTGTGTGAGAGAAAGGAGGATGTGATTAGAGGTTTCAGTGAAGCTGGCATATCTGAGGCGCACAGAAAGAGCCTGAATCAAACTCCCGTAAGTGTGTGTGCGTGTGTATTTGTGTGAGTGTAACGTCTGCCGCCAGTAGCCACTGGTTGCTTCAGTGTAAAAACAATACCCACACTGATTCCTTTTCTCCGCTTTTCCTCTTTATCCAGCTTCCCCTATTATCGTTGTAGTAGTGGTTTTTATTTTCAGAGGATGCCACAGAAAAGTGTCCTGTTTCCCACAAATTTCTGCTTAAAATGTGCCGGTACTTTTGGATTTTAATGCCAAAGTGTTGGTTGTGTGTGTGCTACGATTAGTATATCAGTTAGTCATGGGCTCAGATAATTGTACCACTCTTTTTTTTAGGTTGGCTCATGATAACTAGGATGTACTTACAACCACCATCAAGCTGAGATCTCACGTTGTCCAGTTTTCAGACTAGTGTGGAGATGGGGGGAGGGGTTTGCTTCTTGATTTCAGGACATGAACATTATCATTTGCTTAACAAGAAGAAACATTAAGTCTTCTTTTAACTAAGCAGAATTACTTTTGGGTTACAATTTTGTTTTGTGCTTACAGGTTTTATAACTGTTTTGTGCTTACAGGTTTTACAGTTTATTGCTTTATTTTTCTCTGATTGAAATTGTTTTTGCAGGGTATTTTTTTCTGTTCAATTGTTACAGGTTGTGCTTACAGGTTTTGTTACTGTTTTGTGCTTACAGGTTTTACAGTTTATTGCTTTATGTTTCTCTGATTGAAATTGTTTTTGCAGGGTATATTTTCTGTTCAATTGTTACAGAGTGTGCTTATTGGTTTGTTACTGTTTTGTGCTTACAGGTTATTGCTTTACCTTTCTCTGATTCATATGTTTTTGCAAGGTATATTTTCTGTTAAATTGTTACAGGTTGTGCTTACAGGTTTTGTTACTGTTTCGTGCTTACAGGTTTTACATATTGATCTATCTTTAGGCCAAGCAATGTTACTGTTTTGTTGCTATTTTGTTGTGTGCTTACAGGTTTTTGTTTGGGCTTAAATGTATTGCTGTCTCTTACTCACACTGAAGGAGCTAATTGCTTTTCTTCCACAGCTCTTCCAGGGAATTAGTAGTGTAAACTGGGGGAGGCGGCTAACAAAGGCTTAGAACCTTCCAACAGAAGGAAGATTTAAAAGGTCAGGTTAGTTGGTGTGTTGTGGTAAAGATCAGATTTGCTGGCATAAAGCACCTAGCTTCACCTGAGCTCTTTTCTTCTAGGGTTTGCTTGAAAGGACAGAGCAAGGAGCAGCATTAACAGAGCAAGGAGAAACATTAAGGCTTCTTTAGGCTAAGCAGAGTTACTGTTGTGTTACTATTTTGCTTTGTGCTTACAAGTTTTATTAATGTGCCGTGCTACAGGTTGTACAGTTTACTGCTTTATTTTTCTCTGATTGAAATTGTTTTTTGCAGGTTATATTACATTTTAAATTGTTGTGCAGATTGTCTTGCTGAAAGGAAGGAAAACACTCACCAGGGTGGTGGGTCAGAGCTGTAGTTAATTGTTTCTGGAGGGCAAAGGCTTGGCACCGTCCACCCTGCCCCTCACCACACCCACCCCAAGGGCATCATTTCCTTTATACCAGAGATTCTGACATCACTTTCCCAAAAGGGCAAAGGACAGACACCTGTCATGACCTTAAAAGCCCAGCATGTTGCATAGGGGTAGACGCATACACACACTCACACACTATCAACAAAAAAAAAAACTAAACAGGAAGGGAAAGAGATATATGGGGAGTGGTGCAATGCACTGGCTGTGGGGCTGCAGTCTTTCGGGAGATGTTCTGAAGGCTGCGATGCTGCCCTATTTGCAAGCACCTCTCTGGTCTGAGGGAGGAGGTTCCCCATCTCAAGGCCGACCAGGCGAGGATTTGGGAAACCTCCTCCCCCACCCAGGGACCACCAGGGCCACTGCCGCTGCCTCAGAGGTTGCCAAGAAAGAGCAGCGGTTGGACCACAGTGGGATCAGGGAGGGCGAGGGTGGTAGATCAGTGGTGCATCCCTCCACTTGTACCTATCTACAATTCATACGCCGTTCCTCTATGGAGGCACCCAAAGTGGAGACCAAGGAGGATGCTGGGAACCTCCACAAAGGAGATCCAAAGAAGGGTGGCTGAGACCCAACAGGGGAAGGAATCAACTCCTAGTGGGGGATTCAATCATTAGGAGGGCAGAACTTGGGGAGAAAGGGGAGAGGGAGGTAAGGTACCTGCCCCGCGCCATGGCTGGGAGGGACAGGATGCAAATCCTCAGGATCACAGGAGCAGCAGCATGGGAGAGGGAGCTGGATGTCACTGTCCACCTAAGGACAAATAAACTGGCTGGGAATGAGATCAGAGCAGTGCAGGAGAAGTTTGTAGAGTTGGGGAGGGGCCTTAGACAAGTAGCATGCACGGTAACCTTCCGGAGGGTGCTGCCCGTCTATGGCATGGGTGAGGCTAGGGTACTCCTCACCATTGGATTCAATGAATATTTGAAAAACTGGTGTGGAGCTCAGGGTTTTGGCTTCATTGGGGACTGGGGGTCCACCTGGAGGGATGCAGGCCTATACTGGCATGATGGTCTGCATCTGTCCAGGAGGGAAACCAGGATCATACGTGATAGGTTTAAATGCTTCATTGGCAAGCATTTAAACTAGCCAAGGAGGATGGCACTGAAAGGAAGCCTGGAAATCCCAGCCCCCCCCCCACACACACAAAGCAGGGTAGTTAGTGAGGTAAACACCAAGATAGAGAAGTCATTAGGAAGCAGGACAGGGGTCAATGGAGAAAAAGGCAAAGACAGTAAGGACAGGGATGGGGCTAAAAGGGGTAAAGCTATCAAAAAATGGAGAGCGATGAGTACCAATGCACGTAGTCTAGGTAACAAGCTCCCTGAACTAGTGGCTTTGATGGAAGAAGAAGAAGCTGGATATCATGGCAGTCACAGAAACATAGTACACAGAGAACCATGACTGGGATGTCAACATACCAGGGTACACAATCTACAGGAGGGACTGGGAGGGTAAAAGAGGAGGAAGAGTAGCTCTCTAAGTAAGGGAAGGGATCAAAGCAACGGAACTAAAGGATACACAGAGAGGAGAGGAGGCACTGTGGGCCACCCTGGAGACAAGAAATGGCACCACAATCTGTAAGGGGGTTGTATACAGACCCCCATCTCAGGGGGAGGAAATGGACAAGGAAATGATAGAAGGCATCTTTAGAATGGCAGAAAATTGGGAGAGATTGTTGATGGGGGACCTGAATATGTCAGATGTTAACTGGAGCACCTTTGCTGCAGCCACATCCAAGAGCAGGGTAATTCTCGATGCCCTACAGAGGGCATGACTTAGACAGCTAGTATTGGAAACCACTCAGGAGGGAGCAATCTTAGACCTGGTACTCTCAAACGGGGACTGAGACAGGATCTCAGATTTAGAAGTGGGTAGCCATCTGGGAACAAGCGACCACCAAACAGTGTGGTTCATGATAAACAGAGCCGTAGAGTCAAGTCACACGAAGGTGAGGGTACTGGACTTTAGGAGGGCTGACTTTGGCAAAATGGGGGAGTGCCTCAGAAAAGCACTAGCAAATGGGCAAGAAGGTGGGAAAAATCAAAGCTGCCATCACAGAGGCAGCAAGCCTTTGTGTGAAGCAAATGAACGAAACAAAATGAAGGAAAAAACACTATGGCTCTCAAAAGAGATGGTGGGGAAGGTTAGGGAGAAAAAGATAGCATTCAGGAAGTATAAGGAAATACAGAAGGAGCTCGACAGAAAACTGTACCAGTTAAAGCAGAAGGAAGCAGGGAAAGCACTCAGAATAGCAAAGGCCCAAACCGAGGAAAAGATAGCCAACTCACTTTAGAAGGGGATAAAACCTTTCATAAGTTACATTAGGGAGAGAAGTAAGACCAGGGATGGGATAGTGAGGCTTAATAAAGGGAAGGGGAGTGGGCATAGGGTAACAGTGACAAAGCAGAGATATTGAATGAATACTTCTGCTCAGTATTCACAAAAGAAAAGGAGGGAGTGGTACCTAAACCAAATAATAGAAGCACACTGGATAGGGATGTTGATACCAGTCCATTCACAGAAGAAAGGGTCCTGAAAGAACTCCTAAAACTGAACATGGACAAAGCAATGGGGCCTGGCAGGATTCACGCTAGAATTCTAAAAGAACTAAGGGTAGAACTAGTGGCACCACTGACTACCCTTTTTAATAAATCATGGGAGGAGGGTGTGGCACCTGAGGACTGGAGGAGGGCGGATATGATTCCCCTTCACAAAAGTGGGGGCAAGGAAGAGGCAGAAAACTACAGACCTGTCAGTTTGACCTCAGTGGTAGGGAAAATGATGGAATCACTTCTGAAGGAAAGAATAGTTGAGTACCTAGAGGCCAGCAGGCACAGGACCCAAGGCAGCATGGATTTACAGCAGGAAGATCATGTCAGACGAATCTAAGAGATTTCTTTGACTGGGTGACCAAAGTAGTAGACCACGGAGGACCTGTGGATGTGGCCTACCTAGACTTTAGCAAGGTATTTGACACAGTCCCACAGAAACAATAAACAAACAAGTTAGCTGGCCTGGGAGTGAGTCCCAGGGTGGTAATCTGAGTAAAAATCATCTGGACAATGGAACGTAGAGGGTAATAGTAAACGGAGTCCACTCCAAAGAAAGGGAGGTTACTAGTGGAGTACTGCCGGGTTCAGTACTGGGACTGGTCCTCTTTAATGTCTTAATAGGTGACATTGTGGAGGTACTGGAAAGAAAAGTATGCATCTATGTAGACTACACAAAGATCTGCAACAGGGTTGATACATGGGGGGGAGGATGAGAATGGACTTGGCAAGGTTGGAGGACTGGTCAAAAGTATGGCAACGTAGATTCAATGCAAAGAAGTGCAAAGTAATGCACCTGGGAAACAAAAACCAAGTGGAAGAGTATACAATGGGGGGGGGGTATTAACAACAATACAAATGGAAAGGGACCTGGGGATAGTCATATCACACAACCTAAAGGTAGGCAAGCAATGTGAAAAGGCAGTAAGGAAGGCTAGGGGATACTGGGATGCACAGGTAGAGGCATGACCAGTGCAAAACCGGAAGTTGTTATGCCTCTGTACAGACAGTTGGTGAGACCCCATCTGGAGTACTGCATGCAGTTCTGGAGATCCCATCTCCACAAGGATATAGACAGGATGGAGGCAATCCAGAGGAGGGCAACTAAAATGGTGCAGTGTCTGCACCACAAGACATATGAAGAGGGACTAAAAGAGCTTAATATGTATATCCTCAAGGAGAGGAGAGAGAGGGGATACGATAGAAACTTTCAAGTACCTCAAGGGAAACAACAAAGTACAAGAGGGAAGCATCTTTCAGAAAAAGAGATGTGCAAGAAAAAGGATGCACAATTTGAAGATAGAGAGGGGGACAACTCAGGGGCAACATGAGGAAGTATTTTTTCACAGAGAGGGTGGTGGACGCGTGGAACGGCCTTCCTGAGGAGCTCATAGAGTCAAAAACAGTGGGGGAATTTAAGAATGCATGGGACAGACATAAGGCAATTCTGGTGGGTGTTAGGAAGAAGTAGGCTGTTGATTAACTAGGATCTGCAGCTTATCCAATAGGTAGGGAAATGGGCAGATTGGGTGAGCCAAGTGATCCTTATCTGCTGTCAAAGTCTATGTTTAGCAGATTATTTCTTTCAGTGAATATAGCAAAAATAAAATGATTGCTAATATTTCCTGTTGTACAGTAGTTTCTCTTTTAGTACATATCTTGCATAACAGGGCAAGGCAAAATGCATAGAGTGCCACCTTACCTGAGGGCTGACATACTGTATCTAGTGTGAATCCACCCATTACCTAATCAGTACTGTGATCTAACTGTAACATCACACAACCAATAAAGAGGGTACACTCATCTTTCTCTGGAGGAAGTGTGGCTTAACAGTTACCTTGCAGCACGGTTAAACTGGAGACGGGTTTAAATCCCAACACCACCATATGATCAATGTGTTACCAAGAGGATGTCATGTAATCTCCCTGTCCTCAACCAACCAACCAGCCTGCCTGCCTGCCTTCCTTCCTTCCTTCCTTCTTCATTTCTTTCTTTCTTGCTTTCTTTCATTGTTTCTTTGTGTTCTTTCCTTTCGCTTCCTTAATCTCCTTCAATCTCATTTAACCTCCCTGTACGTAACCTCCTTCAATCTCATTTAACCTCCCTGTACTTAACCTCCTATCTCTTTCTTTGTGTTTCCTCTCATTCAGTGTTACTTAACCTCCTTCTAGCTCACACTTCTCCCCATGGCCACCTATTGGCTGCTGATAACTGCTCATTAATTTTAAAGTAGTTTAGGATAAAGTATGAATGAAAGGCATTATATAAATCCAGATTCCTTTCTCTCTCTCTCTCTCTCTCTGACTGGTCATGTGATGTAATAGAATGTGGAACCCCAGACCAGGGGATCTCCTGCTATGCACAGGGGTGATGGTGAAGTTCACAACAAGTTCCCCTCTGGCTGGTTCCATTCTCTCTCTCCTTCCTCAGTATTTCCAGGCTCTAGTGTCATCTGGCAGATGACTGTTGCCTCCTGACCCAATCAGGCCTGTCTTGATCTCTGCATTAAGCAAACGATCTTCCTCCTTTTTACATAAGAGCTGTGCCAGTAAAACTTGGTCCTAAACCACCCCACTCCATAGCATGTCCTGGCATCCAGTCCTGAGGGGTGGCAATTTTATTTATTTTATTTTTATTTATTTCAATTCTAGGATTACAATCACCTTTGAGCCCAGGGCTCTTTTACAAAGGTTCCATGTCAAGACATAGGTATCACATGACAATAGACACAACTGTTACACAAATAAGGGTAAAGGATATCAAATTAATTTCAAACAAACAGGGAGAGGGTAAAGTGGAAAGGAAGAGGACAATGGGGGAGGAGGGGTGGTAGAAAGAAATGGGAAGGGCAAAGCTGGAGGTAAGAAAATGAGAAGAGAGGAGAGGTGGGGGGTAGGTAAGGATATGGAGTGGGGGGGGGGGTGAAGCAGCCAGGAAGGTGGCATTGTCAGGTGCTGTGGAGCGTATGGGGAAGAGGCCAAACTAGGGCAAGTGCATTATGTAAGGAGCTAGATATAGGAAGAGCGGTAGCGGAGCAGAGTTGCATAGACATTATCCATGACAGTCGCAGATGCTGTAAACAACCAGGGTGTTTCGGAGCCTGGATTTGAAGGCCCCTAGCCCGGTGGTATTGATAGTATCATTGGCAAGACCGTTAAACCAAGTGGGTGCCCTGTAGGCGAATGAACGCTGGCCAATTGCTGTGCAGCAGCGAGGGATACGGAAAAGTTGTGACTTTGATCCCCTGGTAATTCTGGAGCTGGTTTTTGTTTGAAGGAGTGAACAGACCCCGGGAGGGGCAGTTCCCAACTGTATTTTCTTAGCAACCATGCAGGTTTGGTACTGAATTCTATTATCAAGTTGAAGCCAGTTAGCTTGTGAGTAGAGGTCACAGGTGTGTGTGAGCCGCTCGGCCCCAGTGATGAGTCAACAGGCCTTGTTTAGGATGGTAGTAATCCTTCTGAGTGCAGTGGTAGTGGCAGTGCCATAGATGCCAAGACCATAGTCAATCTGGGAGATGATGGAGCTTTGAACTGCGGCAAAGAGGGCCTCTTTAGTCAGGTGCCGACGAAGCCGGTGGGAAGTAAGCCAACCTAGTATTCACAGTTTTAGCGACATTGGTTATATGGGTTCCAAAGGACAGGTGTGGGTCTAAGGTGATTCCTAGGTATCTGAAGGAGTCCACCTGCTCCAGGGAGTCCCCGAGGCAGGTGTTTAAGGAGAGTTGGTGGTGTTTGTGCTTGTTTTGGTGGCTGGTGAAAATCATGGTCTTCATTTTTTTCTGGTTAAGGATTAACTTATGTTCTTTGAACCAGCTTTCAACAGAGGTGAAGCCGTGTTGAAGGGTTTGTTGCAGGTGGCTTGGGTCATGATGAGAATCAAGAATTACCGCGTCATCTGCATAGAGTATGACTTGCTGAGAGGTGGAGTCGGGGAGGGAGTTGAGGAATAGGCTGAACAGCAATGGGCCCAGGATGGAGCCTTGGGGGACACCGGAGCGAACCTGTTTAGTGTCAGAGACCACGCCTGATATTTTTACACATTGGGACCTGTTGTCAAGATAGCTATTGAACCATTTCACTGATTCCGTGGAGAGGCCAATGTTCAGTAGCTGATGAAGCAGGAGGCGGTGGTGGACAGTGTCAAAAGCCTTTGACAGGTCGATGAATGTAGCTCCGGTTAGGTGACCCTGATCAAGGGAGTTGTGTATGGCTCCCGTAAACTCAAGAAGTGCTATGGCAGTGCTGTGTCCTTTTCTAAACCCGTGTTGCTGCCGGCAAAGGATGTTGTACTTGTCCGGAGGATCAGTGAGCTGGACTGCTACTATCTGTTCCAGGGCCTTAGAGAGGGGTGGCAGGATAGAGATAGGTCGGTAGTTCACATGGGAGGTCCGGTCACCACCTTTGTGGGTAGGTGTGACAGTCGCTGCCTTCCATTTGTTAGGGAATTGGCTGAGAGAGGGAGAGATTAAAGATCCTGGTGAGAGGGCCCAGAACCTCGTCTAGAGTGAGGGACAGAAGTTTGAGGTCCAGTGTGTCAGCACTTGCTCTAGTGTTTTTGATGGCTTTGGAAATGTATTTCCTGACAGTATTTTTGCTTATTGCTCTGAAGTAGAAAGGGGACAATTTTTGGTGATGACTGATGGTGGGAAGAGGGTGAGCTATGGTTAGAAAAGTCAGGAGGAGGATGCTGCTGAGGTTGGTGAAGGCATCATTAAAGGTGTTGGCTATGACTTTTAGGTCCAGGATAGTATTCCCGTTTATTGTGATTGCTGTAGGGGGTGATCTGGACTCCTTCCCGGTAATATCTTTAATGTTATTCCAGAATGCTCTTGCATTTCCCCAGGTGTCAGCGAGTGCAGTCTTGTAGTATTCAGATTTCTGTTGACGTATGGATTTGGTGCAATCATTTCTAGCTCTTTTGAAATTTTGGATTTGTCCGCCTGTTTTCCTGTTTCTCTGGCTAGTTCCCAGAGGTGGTCCCTGTGTTTCAGCTTCTTTAAGAGGGAACCCGTGAGCCAAGGATTGCAGAGGGGTTTAATTTTTCACTTTTTTGGCAGGGCAAAGATGTTACAAGCTTCATTGAAAATGCGTATGAATTGATCAAGGGATGTATCGCATCGGGGGCCAGGTTGATGGGGGACCAGTCTTGATTTAGTAGGTGTGATTTTAGGTGGGTTAACTTCCCAACGGGTAAGACTCTGCTCAGGATGACCTTTGGTGGAGATTTGCAGAATTTGTTTGACCAGGTGCAGCTGACGGGGGAATGGTCGTTGAGAGAGTCAGGCAGTATGGTAAAGCTAGTGATCCGGGAGGGGTGAGTTGTCAGGATCCAGTCCAGTAAAGTGCTGGTGCCAGTTTTGTAGTTCATTCTAGTTGTGGAGTCCAATATCTGTGTGAGGTTTGCTGATGTGACCATGTCCCTGGTGTTGCCAGCATCAGGTCCCAACCAGTTTGTGTTGAAATCACCCAATGTGATGACTTCGGATTCGGGTGAGAGTGATTTGATGTACTCCAGTACTGAATGGAGGCCTGGTCCTTGTTCTTTTGTGGGGATATAAACGACGAAGACTGAGAGGGCTTTGTGCTGAGCTCCAAGCAGGATTTTGATATGCAATAGCTGGGCATTTGGTGTTGGTAGGTCAGTGTGGGCAGTGTGCCCCATCAGGTTGTCTTTTAGGCAAAGGGCGCGGCCCCCTCCTCGTTTTGATTTTCGGTCAAGCCTAAAGATAGTGTAGCCAGGGATGGAGATTGTATGATCAGGAACCAAGGGGGTGAGCCAGGTTTCTACTACCGCCAGGATATTGGGCTGGTGGGCATTTCCGAAGGCTTGTAGTTGATCAAATTTAGATAATAAGCTGCAGATGTTCAGGCAGATAATGGAGAGAGTGCCAAGGTGCTTGGTTTGGGTGGAGTTCATGGCAGCCCGAGGGCCAGGGTTGGGGTGAATGTTTTCAGATAATAGAAGGAGTAGGAGAAGGAGTTTTAGGGTGGCCAGGCGCAGTTCCCTGTGGGAGAACTTGTGGTACTTGATTGAGGAGGGTTTGTTTGCAGAAGTTTTGTGCGTGCAAAACAGGAGCGTAGTGAGCTGTGGTGATAGTGGGGCACACTGCACCCTGGTATGAAGGTGTGGGCACAGTGTGGTGAGGTAAGCCCTAGGGGTGAGGAACTTGTCAGGTAGCGTGGTGCAAGTGTGGCTATAGCAGAGATTATGCTTATAGCTATGCAGGGGGATGGAAAGCAGGATGGAGGGAGCTGGAGCAATGGGGTGAGGGCAAAAAGGAGGAGAGGGAGGCAGGGGATAGTAGGGAAGGAAGGCATAGTTTGTGGAGGGGGAAGAGAGAAAGGAGCTGCGAGGAAGGCTGAGGTGGATGCACTACAATGTGAGGGCAGAGGAAGCAAGAGAAAAAAAGGAGATTTAGGCAGGTAGGCGAGCGAGTGGTGGTGGTGGTGGGGGGCGGGCAGTTCAGGCCCCGTGAGCAGGGGACAGAGAGAGTTACAGGACGGCAGTAGAATTTGGCAGGAAATATAACTCAGCAAAAATACAGTCCTCGGATTCGGCAGTGCACAGCAGAAGTAAAATACAGATAGAACAGTAGTTGGATTCGGCAGTAAACAGTGTACACTATCAGCAGATACACAAATAGTTTTTTAGCAACCACCGGGCAAACCATACCTGGCTGTGTTACCAATCAGGAGGTGTCAGTCACAATCTCTGGCTGCTTAACAGTAAAAGTCTTTCTTTACTGCTGCAGCTATAAGCTTTGCTTTCATGCAGTGCTAAACATGCAGTTACCTCCTTTTACAAGCAGGAGCTCTACTTCTCAAGTCCCACTCCATCTCTTCAGGCAGAAATGCAGTCTGTCTCTGCAGCACACACGCACCGGTCTGCTTCTCCCTGCAGTCCCACACACATTGACTAGGCTTGAGGACACTCCTCCCATTCACTGGGGAATGTTGGCTCACCATTGGTCCACTCAGCTGCCAATTACTCTGGGGTCAGGCTGGTGGTCCATCACACAACATGTGACTGTCTATAAATTTGTGCCAGTAATCCTGCAGTCCCCAGTGTCCCAAGGTCCCAAGAGGTCCTTGTGGCTCCCCTTCCAGGTTCTGCAGCTTTACTGGCTGACGACGCAACACATGACCACTGTTGCCATAGTGATGGGCTCAGATGCACAAAAATGGCAGCGGCCTATGTGGCTGTGGGGCACTGGCCCCAAATGTTAATTTCCTGAAGGGCTCCTGCCCTTAATATTTTGGCGCCCTCTGTGTGTCACGCGTTGTCATTCTTGGTGTCTGGATAGGTTAGGGCTTTTGGAAGGGAAATCCCCACATCATCATGTGCATAAGCTATGCTTGTAGGTCAGTGGCAGGCAGCCACCTTTGATTTGTGGTGGGAAATGCAGCTTTGTGGCGCAGGAGGTGCTGAAGATTTTCTGACTGACTCTCTCTCCTTTCAGTCCAGTCCCCACAACACCAATAGTCCAAAGCAGGGGACTGGCGGAAGCAATAGTGGTGGCAGCAAAGGCTTGGGGGGGGGAGCTTTCTGTAGTTTTAAGGTAAGCTCCACATTTGGGGGGGTTACATGTGGACGTGGGATAGCCTGAGGGAGACTGAAGTGGAAGACCTGGACCCCAGTGTTCTAAACAAAGCTTCAGCAGCTCATAGTAACACTGCCATTTACTTATAATAGAAATGGGGGGGTGCAGCTCAATTTAAAGACAGGGCACCCATAGCTCTAATTTAAGCAAAGCAACTCTGGTTACACTATCCATCTACTGTGGGGCAGGGATGGGATGGCTCAGTTTAAAGTCAAGGCCCTCTAGCTCCCAAAGTACATCAGTGGTAACTCCAACACTGATTACAATGCCTGGCCTAGCAGTCTGTTAGTTACTTACAGTTAATGATTGGCAAGAAGAGGTTACCTTATGCCCTTAGCCCAGCCAGTCATTAACTAGCCAGTAAAATAATGGAACAAAGGTCTTTCCAGCTCTTAACCTCCATGAAGTTTTGCTTTCAATGCTTTTGAAATAAGAGAGAAAGACAGCAGAAGTACACATGCATTTGTTTTGTGATTCCATACCAGTAGGATAAAAACCACTAATGCAGACAAAAAGACTGCAGCATTTGTGATCTGGAATTCTGCCGAGTTTAAACTATGCCTCTGATGGGCGTCACACTACAACCGCTATTTTGGGGGTGGAGCTGCCCATATCTTTGTAACCCAGTGCCATGAGGAGATCATCAGCTACTATTGTTTATGACTCTTGAATTACAAACTGTGCACCCCTGCTGCCACACTGCAGAACTGTCTCCCTACCACAGTCCAAAATGGCACATCCCTGCCTGCCTCATTCTGAAACTGCACATGCCTGCCACATTCCAGAATTACATGTTCCCATATTCAGAAACATTTATTTTATTTATTTATTTATAGTGTACGGTAGAACGTTGTTCTATGCCGAAAACAATGGGAAGCAAAATGTTGTTTTGCTGCAGTAGTGACGTGAGTAGTGCAGCAGAATGACTTTTCATTCTGCTGCAGTACAGATGGCACACTGACCTGTTCTTGAGCTGCACATTAACAAAAGTAACCAATCGCAACCACGTTCATTCTGTTTCCCCACAATTAGAAAAACGAAAGTGAGGGAGAGGGTGTGTGGTGTTTCGCAAAAAAGATTAATGGCATGCCCACCATGCACAGAATTAGTTCTGTTACTGTTGCTTATGTGGTGGGGGGAGGGGTCAGTCCGTTGCTGAGTCAGTTAATGCTTGTAGTCAGACGTCTTACATACAGCTCATCTAATGAATCTGCAAACAATGTGTACTAAAAATACTTTTTCCCTTTTCTGTCCTTTTTTTGTCTTCACAGAGAGCAAATGCCAGCTGTCACTGTGGAGCATACCTGCACAAGTTACTAAAACTCCTAGTGTTTGTTTTCCATTATTTGACATCCATTTACAAATCAGCCTGTATACCCCTGAATTGATTTCACACAGTAAAGTCTTACACTGAGTTTAAGAACTCTTCCCGAGTCTGTGGTGTGCTTTTATTTTTTCCAGCTGGGATTGTCCATACACTATTTAGAACAGTGTATGGCTTCCCATTCACAACAAGGCAACTCTTGACCCTCGTGGTTACTATGATGACTGAACGACCTCTCAAGCTTCACTCTCAAGGTCGACAGTCATCATAGTAACCACCTGAGTAAAGTATAGCCTTGTTGTGAATGGGAAGCCATACACTACCCTATATATTATTTATTTTAAATTTAGTAACCAGGAAGGGCACACTGAGCCAAGGCTCATTTCCAGGTGCAACCTGCCGGGGGGGTGGAGGGAGCAATCAGCACACAATAGCAAAGCTGCAAACCTCTGAACAGAAAAATGAACAACGTGATACAGTAACAGAACAAATAATGAACAGTTTGATGTATAGGTAAAAAAAGTGCAGGGAACCTTAGCTGTGCATAGAATCACTGATGGATTAAGATTCAGCCTTCAAGGGTAACAGCAGCAAGTGAGGGGCTTGAAGTTTTAGCTGGTGTTTGAAGAAGCCAGTGGATGGGGAGTAATGGGGAAGGGGGTTGTTCCAGAGTGAGGGGAACATTTAGGAGAAGGCAGATTGCCCAGCAGAGAAACAGGGGTTAGGAGTGGCACAAGTGCGATGGTCCCTAGATTGGAGGGTGCAGAAGGTGGGGGGAGGTGGGATAGGAGCGAGAAGAGGTAGGAGGGAAGCAAAGTAAAGCAAAGCAAACTTTACAAACAAGGGTGTTGAACCAATGTTTGGAGAAGAAGGAAGCGCAGTGGGCCTGGCAGCGAGAGGGCAGTGGAGGATGGATAAAGAGAAATATAGCAAGCAATGGTGCATGTGTGGTGCAGACTTAGATGCAAAAATGGCACAAGGAGTTGAGGAGGATAACCAGTCTGGCAAGGAACAAGGAAGGGGCAGAACCATAGACTACATCCACACAGTGGAAGAGGGGGAGCACTGTTTTGGTAACCAGCTCCCTCTGGACATGCAGAGATAGGCAATCTTTGTAGTGACAGACGGCACCAAGCTTGGGATGGAGCCTGGCATGGATGGCACTGATGTGGGCTGACAAGTCAAGCTTACTGTCTAGCCACACCCCCAGGTACTTAAAGGACTGAACCACTTTAAGTGGGGTGCCATCCAGGGTGGTGAAAACAGGGGGGCGCAAGTGAGTCTGGCTAGTTTCTGACTGGTAGTAAAGGTCACGGAGATTGTCTTATTAACTAAGCTGGTTAGATTGGAACCAGTGTAGGACATTGCTGAGATCCTGCTGGAGCAGGCCTTTCACAGCTGCAGTGGAAGGATGAGAGGGATATGCAAGTTGACACAGGTGGTGGGGGAGGTCATTGAGGAAGATGCAGAAAAGGTTTGGGCCAAGGATGGAGCCCTGTGGAACCTCAGACTGGATAACAGGGAATTGTCGACTGTTGTCAGCCGGTTATGTAAGAATGGAACCAATCAATGGCAGGGGCAGAGAGACTAGCAGATCTCAGCTTGTCCAGGAGCCGTGAGTGTGACATGATGTTGAAGGCTTTGGCCAGATTGATGAAAACTGCTGCAATAATGAGTCCCTGATCCATCCCAGAGAAGACAGCATCAATGATATGTAGCAGGGATTAGAAGGTGGAGTGGTGCTTCCGGAAAGCAGACTAGAAAGGTGACAGGAAGTTAGTGGATGACAGGAAATCAAGGAGTCTTAAATAGACCAGTTTCTCATGCATGTCCCCACCTCATTCCAAAATTGTACTGTTTTCCCGAAATTCAAAAATTGAACAGCCCCTCAGAATTCTAAAACTTCATGTACTGCCACATTCTGAAAACTATGCTTCCCACGCGCATACTGAAATAGTTCATCTTCAGCATATTTTGAAACTTTGTCCACACTTCACTATAAAACTGGATATCAGCATAGGTCTTCCAGCTGAATTCTGTAATTATATGTCCCCGACATATTCTAAAATATTGCACCTCACCACCACCACATTCTGAGTGCCAGCCTCTTGGCCACATTCCAAAGCTGTGGGTCCCCACTGCTATTTAAAATGATGCCTCCTCCATTCTGAAATTGTGATCCTGCCACATTCTGAAATCTCACTCCAGCAGTATTCCAAACCTTGGCATTTCAAAGCCATGTCTCCCCGTTGTATTCAAAAATCTCCTCCCCCACTACATTCTGAAGTACCATGCATCTGCACATATGGAAATCCATACATTGTACACAATCCAGTGCCAGCCTCTCTTTTCCAAATGTTTCCTGCAATCACAATTCTATTAAACTTGGGAGATTTAAGTCATATAGTGTTGATGGCAGAGAGGAGACTACAGTGGGCTGTGAGTTCTGGAGCTGACATTATCAGGAGCTCTTCACTGAAACCAATGTTTTTGATTTGGCAGTGAAGAAAAAAATGCTTACCTTTGTAATGTTTCTTCTAGAAGGTGTACTTGTGAGTCATGCAAATTGCTGCATCTCAGCCCTGAGGGGGCTGCCCAGAAACAGAACTTTACAATGTTAAAACTGAAACTCTGCAGTATGATTATGGTCCCCTTGACAGTCCAAAGACAGATCTGTAGCTGAAGAGCAGGACAGAGCAGAGACCCCACAACTACCCTATGCTATTTGTTAAGAACTGTAAAAGCAATATGAAATGACAGAGCACAATATGAAAAAGTGAACAAATTGCAAAGTTTGACACTGTAAAATGCAGAAGCAAGAAAACTCTAAAAACCTTTTGATCTGACTTGACCTGAAAACCCCCTTGTATGCAGGTTCAAGAAGAGACGGTAGACAGGGCTTATATGACTGACATATAAACCCTTTAGAAGAAACATCATTACTAAAGTAAGTACTTTTCTTCCTTCTAGCAATGAGAATGTATTTGTGATGTCATACAAACTGCAGACTTCAAGTAGTATGTAGGAGGCAGGGTCTAGAACCTATTTAGAAAAAAGGTTCTGAAGCACAGAAGCACCAAAGCTGGTATCCCTTCTAGCTGGGGTATCCAGACAGTAGTGAAACTGGTGTGTGCTGTAGACCATGGTGCTACCTTGCACACCTCAGCAAGGGTATGCCCCTTAATGCTGCTGCCACTGTGGCAGATGTAGCTCTGATGGAATGTACCCTCAAACCTTGTATGTAAGGAACAATCCCACAAGAGACAGTCTTTACTGTAGCAGGCTTGCCTTCTACCTTATTAGTGACAGCTGCCTATGTTCAGATCTGGACTGTTAAATCCTTTACATGTAGAAACCTAAAGTCCTCTTGATATCTAGGCTCTGAAGTTTCTCCTTTCCTATACTGGAGTGAGGATTTGAAAGAAAAAATACACAGGCAGTGTTACGAACTGATTCATGTGAAATGAGGAAACACTTCAGGCAAACATTTTTACATTTGTGCCTGGGACAGAGTCACCAACCGAAGCAGTATAGTGCAGTGAGTTAAGGCTCTGAGCTGCAGATCTGTAGACGTGGGTTTGAATCCCACAGTGGCCTAGTCACTTAACTTTCTTGTGCTCCCAGGTCGCATCTGGAAACAAGCTTCGGCTTAGTGTGCTACTCCTGGTCAAACAATGTTCCCTTTCCAAGCACCATCTTACCCTATGAAACACAATGAAATTAGGGTTTGTAGAATGTGCTTGCAACTCACTGACACTTCTTGCAGAAGTAATGGCTACTAGAAACACTGTTTTTCATTTTAAATATTTTGAGCTCTGATGAAAAAAATATAGTAGAAAGGGAAGATTCAAGTTTAAATCTAATCTTTCCATTTTTAAGCATACATTTTCCTAGTTGCTGGCTTTATAGCAATGTTTGAAACTTCCAAAGTCTAGCTTGAGAGGTTCAATTTAGAATAGTCTAACTCCTCAAGAACCATGTTATTAAATGAAGGGATTTGAGGGCTGGGTAAGATACCCTGCCCGGAGACAGAGTCACCAACTCTTGAGTTTGTGGCAGCTCTACTGGTATTCTCTGCAATGCTGCCAGCAACAGTGAGTACCAGGACTGCCTGGACTAGTCTGGTACTATCAGAATCCCTGTAGCAGTCCCCATTCTCAGTTTCAGCAACAGTTTTGGGAATTAGTGAAAATGGGGGGAATGCGTGCAGGAATCTATTTTCCAGGGAAGACCTAGTGCATCACTTAGCACTGTCTCCACTGAGGGAGGTCTGCAGCAGAACTGGGGTAGCTTTCTGTTTTACCATGAGACAAACCGATCTAGTTCTGGCACTCCCCACTGTGGAACCCCTTTGTTCAGAGACCACTCATAAGTGTGCCTGCCTCACTGTGCTGAATGAATCAGTCAGTACAGTATATTCTCCTTTCCTGCAAGCTGTACCACAGAGAAGTTTGCATTTAAACTGTAAGCCAGGTTCCAGATCTTCATTGACTCTGTAGAGAGTTTTGATGATCTGGTGCCTTACTGCTTCTTTATGTAACACATACAGTAGTTGTTGTACTGACTGTCTTTATCAGAACTGTTTGGTCCTGTAACAGGAAGGAGAAGGACTTAACAAAAAGAAGTACTGCTATATGAACATACGATACTGGCAGCAGATACAGGCCATATGGTCTATCAAGTCCGCTCAAGTGTACAGCTATCAGTCCATTACACTGCAGCTGCCCCTCCCTCCCCTCCCCTCACGGTGACCCTCCCCTCGCTTTGTCCCATCCCCTTTTAAAACTACCCACTGACTTACAGGACACCACCTCTTCGGGCAGCGCATTCCACACAGACACCACCCTTTCTGTGAAAAAGTGCCTCCTCATCTCTCTCTTGAATCATTCACCCTCTAATATCAGACCATGCCCCTTCAAGTCCATCCCTTCCCTCAACTTAAAAATACCCTCTGTATCAGTCCTGTTTATACCCTTCATGTAATTAAAGGTCTCAATCATATCTCCCCTATCACTCCTCTCCTCCAGGGAGTACATGTTAAGCTCCCTTAGTCTCTACTCGTAGGGCTTGTCTTCCAAACCCCAGATCATTCTTGTTGCTCTGCGCTGGACCCCCTACAGTAATCTAACATCTTTCTTTAAGTATGGGTGCCAGTACTGCATGCAGTACTCCAGCTGCGGCCTCACCAATGACCTGTACAGAGGCAGGATCACCTTCCCCCTCCTGGAGGTGATTCCTCTATCAATACACCCCAGCATCTTATTGGCTTTAGCTGCTGGTTTCCTGCACTGTGTTGAGTGGTTCACTTGCCCTGTTATAACCACCCCAAGATCCTTCTCCTCCTCCTCTGTAGTGGCTATCTGTACCCCTCCTAACTGATAACACCTCCCTGAGTTCCTTGCTCCCAAGTACATGACTTTGCACTTCTTAGCATTGAACCCCAGCTGCAATGTGTCTGACCAGTACTCAAGTTTAGCCAGGTTATCCTGCAGCCCCTGCCATCCTACTGTGTCATTCACCACTGCATGGATCTTGGTGTCATCCGCAAAGAGACATATCTTGTTCTTAATGCCATGCGAGATGTCGGCAATGAAAATGCCAAACAGCACCGAGTCCAGTATCGATCCCCGTGGTGCCTTGCTTGTTACAGCCCTTGGAGATGAGAGTTCCCCTCCCACCACTACCCTCTGGTGTCTCCCTTGCAACCAGTTCTTGATCCAGTTCACTATCTTTGTCTCTGCTCCCTGGTATCCCAACTTGCTAATCAGTCTCCCATGTGGCACCGAATCGAATGCCTTGCTGAAGTCCAGATACAGGACATCCACTGCATGGCCCTTATCAAGTTCCCTAGTCACCCAGTCATAACAGTCAACTAGGTTCGTCTGGCAGAATCTGCCAGAGACAAACTCATGTTGCTTTCCGTCCTGGAGACCATTATCTTCCAGAAAGGTTACTAACCTCTCTTTAAGGATCATCTCCATTAACTTTCCCACAATAGATGTAAGGCTTACTGGTCTATAGTTGCTCGGTTCATCCTTGGTCCACTTTTGTGAAGGGATACCACGTGAGCCATTCTCCAGTCCTGGGGTATGCACCTTGTTTCCAGAGAGGTACTAAACAAGTCTGCCAATGGCTCTGCCAGGACCTCCGCCAACTCCTTCAGTACCTGCGGGTGTACTCCATCTGGTCCTGGTGCCTCATCCACCCTCAGTGCCCTTAAACCTTCTAGTCCCCCACCTGCTGTGATTTCCCCATCTGTCACCCCCTCCGTGCCTACCCTCCCTACCCTCTGAGGCAGTGACCCAACCTTCTCCTTAGTAAATACAGAACAGAAGTATTCATTTAGTGCTTCCGCCTGCTCAGCCCCTTTCTCTACCCACCCCCCAACCTTCCTGATCCTTACTACTTGATCCTTGCAGAGCCTCCTCTCCCTTATGTACCTGAAGAAGTCCTTCTCTTCATCCTGGATGCCCTGTTGCTATGATGCTTGATGTTATGTGCTCCAGTAAGTTTATGTGCTCCTTTCTTTCATGGGGGGGAGGGGGCAATTCTATTTCCTTTCCTCTCTTACAGATGTCCTCCCAAACCAATTAGGGATGCATCTCTGATCAGAACCCTTGTAGCCAGAGACTGAAGGAAGGGAATATCCTTTCTGAGGTTGCCTGTTTCTTTCCATCACTGCAGTTCTTGTACTAGCTTGCTTGATACTGGCACACACTGCTGCAGTGGTGCACTGCTTTGGTGCCCTCTGAAATGAGACTGTACATTCCTCATTTGCAGACTAGCCCATGACACCACTACTGTTGCGAAAGTCATGTGATCCAGAAGTTTCATGAATTCAATCATGTGCAGTCCTTGTTTGGCCTGCCTGGAGTCTATCTGCATACTGAATAAGAGCTTTTGCCCTTTGCAAAGGAAGGAAAGCTTTGCCCAGTTCTTTGTTCAGCTCTACATCTCTGAACTCCAGAATCTGTCTGGGTTCCAAGTGCAACTTTTGTAAGTCTAGAAGAAAACCTAACATCTGCAGGGTATGCTTCGTTGTTTGAATTGAGCACACAGATTCCCCTTATAGACCCTTTTATGCGGAGTCTGCCTTGTAGCATTGCCGTTCAAATTGGTTTGCTCTGCTCCATTTGCACCGATTATCTTTCTGTTTACATTCAGCAGCCCTTCATTGCTCCAATGGCTCTTCCAGCATTTTGATAATCCTTCTGACCGGCCGAGAGCATAAGAGTTGCTTGTGGAGTTGTGTGTGTGTGTGTGTGTGTGTGTGACACATGCAGTTTACCACTGCAACAGTCTAATGCATTCTGAAATATTTAGATCAAATAACAGTACAAAATCAAGAAACATTAAACCTTAACATAACTGTTATATCAATTTAGAGCCTTATGTTATAGTAGCAACCTGCTTGCTCTTTAAGCAGTACTATACTGTGTGAAGCACACATTAAGCATGGGGCTTAATGTTAAGCTGCCGCCCCTTTAAGAGCACTTAGAACCTGCATGTATCTAATTGTTGCACCACCTGGCAGTGCCATGTTGGCCTGTCAGTCAGAGATTGTCAGTCTGGGGCTAGACCTCACGAAGAGAACAACTGCAGTACTGCAAATAAACCTGCTTTATTCTTTATTTTATGCGTCCATCCAGTCATTCACACGGTCCAGATGGGGTCCTCACCAGCAGCTCCTGCAGCAACCGAAGAGTCTGGCAGATGACAGAGAAGGTAAGGGGTCTTTTAGTGGTGGACCAAATAACCAAAAAAATGCCACACATGGTAAAGAATGCGGCCCTTCTTCTGTCCAGACCCCCATCTCACTTGCCTGCGTCGCTGGTTACCCCAAGTCATCACCCCAGTATGTCTGACCTGTGTGAATATTTTACAAACAGCTGCATAGAGAAACAAAAAATGAACTGTCTCCTGTATTATGCAGCAGCCTGCAGCCTCCCCTAACATCGTGACTGTGAGGAGAAAAAAAAAAAATTTGTTTAACATTGCTAGCTAGCTAAACAAATGGAATTTCAGCAAGTTATTTTTTCCAAGCCTGTGCACCAAGGAGCTGCAAACTGTAACCCCCCTCTGGCAGGGCTCATTTTAAACTACTCTGCTTGTCATGCAGTCTCCTTTCTAGACCTGAAAAGACCTCCCAAATGCAGTCAGCAAACATAGTGCCTCTCAAACGAAAGACTGCAGCTACCAAGCCATTATTAATCAATCTCTATGCTGTACAAATGCACTCAGTTTCATTCACTCCTGATTGCCTCGCGGGACCATTTAGCTGGCGCCGCTACTTGCCTACCACCACCGTGGCTCAGCCCGCTCTGCAAACTGCAGCTCCCAACCCAAAAGTGGCCTAGTTACCTGAGGGCCTACCTCTACAGCTCTGCATGCTGCTCAGCCCTCACGAACTGCCACTGCTCTCCTTTGCTCCAGCAGCCTACGGGACTTTCCTCCAGCAAGCCGCTTGGTCCTCTACCCTCCTCACAAGTGGGGATCCGCTCTGCCCATCCCTGCAGCCATACGGAGCACTTCCCTACAGGGTCTAAAGAAAAATAGCTCAAGCCTGCGACTGCGCTCACTCCCCGACTCACCAGCCTACAAACATACAGCACGTAGCCTCCGCTCCTCCTGAACAACCAGTCCTACAAACCAGAGCCTCTGCTCAGTGCTCTCCAGCTCTGCTCCTGCAGCACAACCACAGCAACAAGCCTCCTTGTCTACCCTCACAACAGCAGCGCCATTCCCCACAAACATCGCGGCTCAGGGCCACCTGGCAATCTGCCATGCTTCATAGGGCCCTCACAAAATAAAATACATACACATGGGCGGCTCCATAAAAAGGACCAAACAAGCAACGAGAGCTGGACAAGCAGGGAGCCTCAGGCTGCAGCTCTACGTAAGCCTACCACCCGCTCTGCAGCACCTCACAAACCGCAGCTTCCCTTTCGTTCCTGGAGTCTTGGGCTTACTCAGCCACCTACACAAACAGATGGTAATGGCAGGAGGCCAGTGAAACGAACACAAAAAAAAAAAGTAAAGTAAATGCTGCAGAGCCACAGTAATCGATAAATAAATACATGAAAAAAAAGGGGGGGCATTCAACAGACAGTTCTGGGGGCACACAGCACAAACCTGGGGGCAGAAAATGAAGAATAATTATATACAGGATAGCTCTTAGTGGCAAACAGAGAAAAAAAAATGGGGCACAGCAATAAACAAAACATTGGACAAAGAAATAAATAATTACAGTACAAATCCTGGGAGACAACAGAAAACTAAAGCACTAGCTCATTTTAAACAAAATGGAGAGCAGTCTCATAAATATAAAATTCCCCCAGCAAGTTGCCACTCACCAAAAACACGAAAAGACCACCATTCTTCTGTGCCAGAGTTGGGGAAGAAGCTAAGCAGCACGGCAATCGCCATTTTGGACACTGCAGAGCAGCAAGGCATCCTCGTGGAAGAAATCCTCTATCTTGTCCAGAGTAAAACAACAAGAAAGGAAATTAACCTTGACCTCCCTTGCTGGCGGCCATCTTGCTACTGTCAGGCCAGTCAAATCCCACAGGAACTGCAAGTCACAGTTCGGTGGCCATCTTGTGAAGGGCACAAATTGACCTCACTCCATTGACGTCAATGGGATTCCTATTGAAATGAATGAACACTGCAATAAAAAGCTGAATTTTGCAACAAAACCTTTATTTAAATAACAAGCACAAAACTGAGTGGGAATTCTTTATTAAAACGTCACTGATGAACTTTGCTACAAAAATTTGTAATTTTGTCTACAAAAGTAATTTTTGCTCGGCGCTTCATCTACGACACGACGTCCTGTCTCCTGCATAATGGCAATTCCTTCTCACCTATACGACCTTCGCTCAGTGAAACAAAAGCTCATCTCCAACCACAATGTCGGATCTATCTAATAATAGACTACCGCAGGCCCAGGAGTCCTGCCTCACCCACCTCAAGGGCATGGGGCTACAAAATTGAAACAATCCTCCATGACATCCAGTCTTCTATTTCCGCTCAAGGAGCACCAGCTATGCAAGCTATTCAAGATGACCTGGCCTACATTAAAGCCACTGCACCACAGCCCACGGTCCATACCAGCCTATAACCAGTACCCTTCTCAGCCTTGCCTCACGAAGATGCTGTCGACTGGCTGGAACAATTCCAAGCTTGGATTTCCTTACATGGTTGGGCTGATCCTCTGCGTATTTCCAATGCCTTGTGCTTGCTTCTGAGAGGGACTGCCATTTCCTGGTTCAACACACTTCCTGACCAAGTCACAGGAGATACTGCCACACTGTACATCACCTTCAAAGCCCATTTCCTCCAAGCACATCCACCCTGGTTATTGAAGCAACAGCTGTGGGAACGTATAATGCAACCCACCACATCTCTTGAAGCCGTCATAGTAGACATTGAGTCTCGATGCAAACACTTACAGAAACCTGAGAAAGAACAAATCTCCATCTTTGTCCAGGGACTGCTTCCTCAACTCCGTCTTTATGTAATCCAACAGAAACCAGCAACCTGGATGGACACAATCCAAGTGGCACGACTTGCACAACAATCCATAGCAATGTCCCAGGCTACCAGTGTACAAGCACCTCAGTTGTCGCAGTTAGCTACATTCGCAACATGTGTCCAGCAGCAGCAATCAGTGATAGAGACGCTCACTAAAAGTATCAACACTCTGCACCGCAGCTCAACTGCTTCTTCTACTACCTCTGTCAATGTCCTTCGCCCAATTCGACAGTAACCTCATCCACTTCCGCCTTCACGAGAACCAGTGACCTGCCAGTGGTGTAGATTCAGGGGGCATACTGCCACTGTCTACCGAAAGCTAAAGTACTACAGAAATCAAGAGAACCACAGGCGCCCACCACTGCACAATCAGTAAGATAACCACAACTACTCCCAGGACCAGGGGAACACAGCAACTGACCGCTCCTCTGACTCTCGCAATTCAGCCAAAACACTTCCTCCAACTGCGAACTCTGGCACACACACACCACCTCTCCTAGCAAATCATGTACCTGAAGCCATCGGAGATTGGTCTACTCATGTCTTGGTTGACACTGGAGCAGAAATATCAGTTATTAACAGCAGTATTTTAAAACATCAAGCTATTCATCACATACCTAATGTCTCTCCAGCCGACATAAAGTACATTATCACAGCAAGTACAGATACAGTACCTATCACAGGCGTGGTCCATCTCAAGCTCCACTTTGGCTCACAGTGTCACTGTCAAGTTTTACAGTGCCTGGATTCAACCTGCAACAATTTAGGGCTTGACTTTCAAAGCTCACAAAGTTATCCTAGACATTGTCTCAAGCAAACTGTCGCTGGATCTCGAGGCAACTACGCAGCTATAGACTCAGTCACTGAGCCTCCTCAGTCAGAAATGGTTTTGATTGCCAAGATTTGAGGCGAACCACTTCCAAAAGGTGTTGTTGGCATCATCACAGGTTCCCCCACGCTGCATTCGTCAGGTCTCCTTCCGGGAAATACTTTATCGGCGGTGCATGATGATGCAGTCTTCCAAGAGTGCTGCAACTTCACAGATGAGTCAGTGGTCATTTCAAAGGGTGCCAACATCAGAAAGTTTGTCTGCTTGTCTTCAGGGGACCAGCTCCATCTCATGCAAGAACCTCAGCCTGGTTCCACCAACTCTACTCCTGTCAATACTATCACAACCACTCCAACTTCAACAGAGTTACCTCTCAGTCAGCGACTATCCTCTTCCAAACTTCCAGCATCTCCAACAGAAGAGCAACAACTTTTGAAATTCCTGGAAAATTACCCAGATGTCTTTGTTGGTTCAGATAACAAGCTCGGATGCTGTGATATCCTGCAACACAACATCGAAGTACAGCCCAACCAGAAACCAACCCGTCAACAAGCCTACAAAGTGAGACATAAACAGAAACAAGTCCTCGAGGACATAATCAAAGACATGCTTGACCAAGACATAGTTGAAGAATCTACAAGCCCCTGGGGTGCACCTTGCTTGCTGGTGGTAAAAAAGGACAAAGGGTATTGTTTTGTGGTAGACTACAGAAAACTCAATGCCTACACGGTGCAGGATGCTCATCCCTTGCCTACAACCGAAGATGCATTAGAGAGTCTTGGTGCAGCCAGTCCTGATTACTTCACCACTCTAGACCTTCAGAGTGGGTTCTACCAAGTTTCAATTGATCCAGCATCTCGTCCATATACAGCATGGCACTGCCACTTGGGACTTTTCCAGTTCAAACATCTGCCTATGGGTCTTCGGAACACTCCAGCCACATTTCAATGTGTTATCGAAGCCATATTACGTGAGTTGTCTTGGAAATCTTGCCTAGTCTACCTGGATGATGTGATAGTCTTCAGCAGAACTTTGCCAGAGCACCTCCAACACCTTCAAGAAGTGTTTGAGCGTCTCAGACAAGCCAATCTCAAGCTTCACCAGAAAAGTGTTGGTTTTGCGCAACATCAAATTCATTACCTGGGACATGTGGTTGGTTCTCGAGCATCTCCAGATCCAGACAAGCTCTCAGCAGTCAAAGACTATCCAGAGCCTAACAATCTCAAAGACCTTCGAGCTTTCTTGGGCTTGTCTGGCTACTACCGAAAGTTCATTTGCAACTACGCCAAGATTGCAGCTTCACTGTACGCCCTCACCAAAAAGGGATGTGACTATAATTGGACTTCAGAATGTAAAAAGGCCTTTGACACCTTAAAACAAAACCTAATCTCTTCTCCAGTATTGGCCTACTCCAGTATTGGCCTACCCAAGGTTTGACCAACCATTCAAGCTCTACAGAAGTTGATACCAGCCCATTTACAGAAGAAAGGGTTCTGAAAGAACTCTTAAAACTGAAGGTGGACAAAGCAATGGGGCCTGATGGGATTCATCCCAGGATTCTAAAAGAACTAAGGGTAAAACTAGTGACACCACTGACTACCCTCTTTAACAAATCATGGGAGGATGCGGTGGTACCTGAGGACTGGAGGAGGGCAGATGTGATTCCCTTCACAAAAGTGGGAGCAGGGCAGAAGCAGGAAACTATAGACCTATTAGTTGAACCTCAGTGATAGGAAAATGATGGAATCACTTCTGAAGGAAAAGAATTGTCGAGTACCTAGAGGCCAGAGGGGCACAGGACCCAAGGCAGCATGGATTCACAGTGGGAAAGTCATGCCAGATGAATCTAACAGATTTCTTTGACTGGGTGACCAAAGTAGTAGATCAGGAAGGGGCTGTGGACATGGCCTACCTAGACTTTAGCAAGGCATTTGACTCAGACCCACGCAAAAGATTAATATACAAGTTAGCCAGTCTGGGAATGGGTCCCAAGATGATCGCCTGGGTAAAGAATTGGCTGGAGAATAGGACACGGAGGGTAATAGTAAATGGAGTCCACTCTGAAGAAAGGGGGGTTACTAGTGGGGTGCCGCAGGGTTCAGTATTAGGACCGGTCCTCCTCAATGTCTTTGTAAGCGACATTTTAGAGGGACTGGAAGGAAAAGTATGTTTCTTTGCAGATGACACAAAGATCTGCAACAGAGTTGATGCCAAGGTGGGGTAGAAAGGATGAGAAGGGACTTGGTATAGAGGAATGGTCAAATGTATGGCAGCTTAGATTTAATGCTAAGAAGTGCAAGGTAATGCACCTGGGAAACAAAAACCCAGGGGAAGAGTACACAATAGGGGGTGAGATACTAACAACAACAAAAATGGAAAGGGACCTGGGGGTGGTCATATCAGATGACTTAAAGGTGGGTAAGCAATGTGAGAGGGCAGTAAGGAGGGCTGGGGGATACTGGGATGCATAGGGAGAGGCATCACCAGTAGAAAACAGGAAGTTGTTATCCCTCTGTACAGACAGCTGGCGAGACCCCATTTGGAGTACTGTGTGCAGTTCTGGAGACCCAATCTCCGCAAGGACATAGACAAGATGGAAGCTGTCCAGAGGAGGGCAACTAAAATGGTGCAGGGTTTGCAACCGGAAGACATATGAAGAAAGACTAAAGGAGCTTAATGTATATCCTCAAGGAAAGGAGGGAGAGGGGGACATGATAGAAACTTTCAAGTACCTCAAGGGAATCAACAAAGTCCAAGAGGTAGCATCTTTCAAAAAAGTGTGCAAGAACAAGGGGTACAATTTGAAGATAGAGGGGAGCTCAGGAGGTAATGCAAGGAGTATTTTTCACAGGAGGTTGTGGATGCATGGAACGGCCTTCCAGAGGAGGTTGTGGAGTCAAAAACAGTGGTTGAATTCAAGCATGCATGGGACAGCCATAAGGCAATTCTAGGGGGGCTCTGCAGCTTATCCATTAGGTAGGGAAATGGGCAGACTGGGTGGGCCAAGTGGTCCTTATCTGCCATCAAATTCCATATTTCTATGTTACTCAGATGCTAGTTCCTTTGCAGTGGGCACTGTGCTCTGTCAAATTCAAGATGGAACTGAATGAGTTGTCTCCTATGCTGTGCGCTCTCTTTCCTCAGCTGAGCAGAACTATGGCATCACAAAGAAAGAATGTCTAGCCATGGTATTTGCCGTGAAGAAATTTGACTGCTACCTTCACTACTCCTCCTTTACAGCTACTGTTGATCACTCTGCCCTCAGATGGTTGTTTGAAATGAAGGAGCCAGTAGGCAAATTCACCCGATGGATCACCATGCTGCAATCCTACAACTTTGAAATTCAATACAGACCAGGTTGAGTTCACTCAAATGCTTATGGTGTAAGCTGGAGACGGTATCCCTCTGCATCCTCCTCAACAGATGAAGAATCCTGCTTACAAGCTCTTCCCTTCCATGCCACAGATGTGCTTCCTGTGGACACTCCTACAGCACCTCAGGTTGCTTTGCTGCTACCAACTGCTTCTACAGAGAGACACACAAATACTCAGTTACTGCAAGCAGCTGAAGAGCTTCTCATCTCCTCTACATCTGATTTATCCCTGGCAACTGTTAAAACTCAGCAAAGAACTGACACTCAATTTACAGACATACTCTCCTACTTAGAGTCTGGAACCTTACCTCAACAAAAGAAACATCGCCAAGATGTACTTTTCTTTGCTTCGCAGTACTTCCTCAATGATGGTGTGCTCTTTCACATTTGGACCAAGGAAGGCAAGGGTCATCGCATGGACAGAACTCATGTACTGCTAGTTGTGCCAGCCTTTCTCATCCCTCAAGTTCTTCTCTCCACTCGTGCCTCTCCACTTTTGGTAGGTCAAATGGGAATACACAAGAACTCTGGAAAAGACAAGGCTTCACTCTTCTACACACATGAACAGGGACATTGTCCACTTCGTAAAATCCTGCCAGCCCTGCTCCCAGAGAAAGCCTCCTGACAAACCGACAAAGGCGCACATCATCCCAATGCCTGTAGCCACTGAACCCTTCCAAAGAGTCAGCACTGACATTCTTGGGCCCTTACCAACATGCTGTGACTCTGGTAACAAATACATCCTTGTCTTTGTGGACTACCTGACAAAGTATTTGGAACTCATCCTTCTAAGAGACATTAAAACTTCCACAGTGGCAAGTGCCTTTCTCACTACAGTCATTTGTCGTCACGGTACCCCATTGTACCTACATTCAGATAGAGGCACTAACTACCTGTCCACCATTGTCCGAGAAACTTGCAAACTTCTCGACATAAAAAAAAAACACACCACAAGTTACCATCCACAATGCAACAGACAGAGTGAAAGAATGATGTCCACCATTCTCGGCACACTTTCCAAGTATCTGGATGAGACTCATGACACCTGGGACCGGTTTGTTCCCTTTGTGCAGTTTGCATACAATACCAGCCCTTGTGTCGACAGCACAGAATACACCCCCTTCTTCTTAGTCCATGGACGTCATCCAAGAACTCCACTGGACAGGGATCTCTCACTGCTAGAGGTGCCCAAGTCAGCTTCTTCTTTCATTATCCCTCTTCTGGAACAGCTGGAACTTGCCCAACGAGTGCAATCACCACGCTGGGCCAGAGAAAATCGGCAATGAAAAAAATGTCTGCAGCCAAGGCGCATGAGCCTTCATTTTCTGTTGGGGACATTGTTTATTTGTACCGACCTGTTCTTGTCCCGGGCGCTACCAAGAAACTACTTCACCCCTGGACTGGTCCCTTCTACACTGTAGAAAAGCTTCCTCTGGTCCATGTTCATCTGTGACGCAAGTCAGATGGCAAGCTGGTACACAACACAGTCCATATAAACCGACTAAAGCATGGGTACCTGAATAACAACCTTCCAGATGACCCCAGTCCTCCCAGAAAAGAAGCTGCCCTTGAGCCTGCCATCCTCTCTGAAGCTGAGATCCCTCCAGACAACCTGCATCTAGTTCCTACAGCTCCTCCCACTCCTGACACTCTCCAGCCGGATTCCGTTTTACCAGATCATTTTCCTGGGACTTCTTCTTCTTCTCAACCTTCTTCTTCTCAGGACTCTCTTCTACACACCACAGTGTACCAGATCGAGAAGATCTTAAGAAAGAAGTTTGTCAATGGATCCTGGACTTAACAAAGTAAAGTGGTGTGGATTCAATAGTGGGCAGAACTCCTGCGTCGCTTTTAATGACCTGACCCCCTCCTGTCAGGAACTAGTGCAATCCATGCATGCCTCCATTCCCACTGACCAGAAAAGTTTATGGCGGTCTTGAACTTTTGTTACCAGACTCAGTGAAATGTGTCAGGACTAATTCATTTTCTGATTTTCATTGTTGCAGTAAATATCTCGTTGTACCTGTCTCTTATGCACCTGTTGCCATGGTACTATTTACCTGCACTAACGCTTTTTCCTCTTAGGAATGTTTTACCTGCACTAACATTTTTTTCCCTCTAGGAATGTCTCTTTCAATGGACATTCCACCTGTTTATGCAACTGTTATTAAAATGTGAGCCCGCATTCTGGGTATCCTCCTGCTGCTACCCTTTCCTCTCTCCCCTTTTCCTTCCCCCACACTTTAGTGCTTGTGGCATGACCAAGTCTCAAGTACTATTGTGTTTCCCTCCTCTCTGGTGCTACTCTGACTGGTCCCCAGGGTAGTCCAGGTCCCCCCCTCCGCAGCGGAGTAATGTTCTGTTTTGTGAAATCTAATGCCTTGTAATGCATGAAAATGTTTTTTTTTTGCCTTAAAACCTTTACTTAAAATATTTCTTAGGAACTGTTTATAGATTTATTGCTTGTTCAAGTGGTGCTTACATTCACTGTTCCGGCGGTGATGTGAAGCACACATTAAGCATGGGGCTTATTGTTAAGCTGCCGCCCCTTTAAGAGCACTTAGAACCTGCATGTATCTAATTGTTGCACTGCCTGGCAGTGCCATGTTGGCCCGTCAGTCACAGATTGTCAGTCTGGGGTCGACCTCACGAAGAGAACAACTGTAGTACTGCAAATAAACCTGCTTTATTCTTTATTTTATGCGTCCAACTAGTTATTCGCACGGTCCAGGTGGGGTCCTCACCAGCAGCACCTGCAGCAACCGAAGGGTCTGGCAGACAACAGAGAAGGTAAGGGGTCTTTTAGTGGTGGACCAATTAACCAAAAAAACGCCACAACTGCAAAACTGAAAGGCATTTACTTTGACCACATGGATTAATCCAAGGTTGTAACTGTAATGAAGAACGCTTCCATTCTAGGAAACTGCTCTGAAAACTGCAATTTTAATTTGTTAGCATGTCACATTTAAGGGCAAATTAGCATGCTGTGTAAATTTTGTTCCATTGTTTTAAGGAAAGCAGACTTGTTCTCCGGGAACTTACGGCTCAAAAACAACAAACAAACAAAAAAGCAAGATGCTGGTCTGGACTGATGTGGCCGCTGCCGTATGTTTACATTGCAGAAGGATTACGGCTCAAAATGGCCACAACACACTGCATATCCAGAAAAGCTTGGAACACTAGGCGATGCAATGATGAGGTCCCCGCCGGTGTGGATCACTTTTACATTTTAAAAAAAGAAACATTATAACTGCTCTGCACCTCTCACAATGATGCAGAAATGGTTGTGTAAAAGGCCCTTTTATTTTTCACAACCTCACCAATTATTCTGGTAAGGAAATATCACTGCATCCAGCCTACAAAGACAGGCTGCCACTACTGACAAGCAATTTGTAAACACTCTGGGAGTTATGATCAGACCAAAAAGCTACTTTCTGTTGCAGGGTCTTATTAGGATGTGGAAATGTGTACCCCTTAAGTCTAGTGACCCCAACCAATCCACTTGTTGTAAGGAGGAAATCACTGTATGCAGCGTTACTATTCTGAACTCCTTTTCCAGATGCCCTTTTAATAGCTTCAAGTCCAGAATGGGTTGCCATTCTCTATTTTTATTAAGTGCGAGAAAGCACCCTGAGAATTTGCCAACTGGGAAAAATCCTCTCCACAGCATTTAACTCCAACAACTATCTCATCTCCACTTCAGCTGGAGTTTATGCTCTGGTAATTGAGCTGAAAACACTTTGTTTAACTTTGGAAAGTCTACAAACTGACATTTTAAACCCTCTTACTACATCCAAAACCCACTTGTCTGTGGTAATCCTTTTCCGCGATTCAAGGTGCTGTAATAAGAGAGGCACTGAATCACTCACAATGGGTTTATGGCAACATGGACACATTTTTCAGGGCTAGGCTTTACCTGAGTTGGGTTAGCAGCTGCAGTTTTCTGTTTTGCTCCCCTTCTGCCTCTGCCTCTGCCTTTCTCTGTGCCCCTCTGAACTGTGTATTCGTGGTGTACATAGGGTTCGCTGTAATAAGCCCCTCTCATACCGACAGTACCGCCTCTTCTATAGGGTCTGCAAGTTAATGTGAACCTGTCTTTTTCAGTCAAATTAATTAAAACTGATTTTTGCTTATCAACCTTTTTCATGTATACTGTAGGTTTTGTCATAAAATAGAGAGGTACATTCAAAGGTGAAATCAGTTGCTTTATTTTGCATCTCCTGCAACAAACCAGTTGTTGTAAGCCGCGCACATCTCCCGTCAGACACTGAATTTGCTAGGGCCATAGACACAATGTCATTTACATTAACAGCCATTTGAAATTGGTATTTAGCAGCTTCCAAACAGCCTTCACAGTATGCGCTTGGTGACACTTCTCTTTGGAAGGTAAGCTCTCACGTAGTCGCAGAGTGGTATTCCACAGGGCCTGGGGGTAATGTGCAAAATACCTCCAGTTGGCAGCATTCCTCAACAACAGGATGAAGGTTGTGTTTACCTTTTTAGCCATGAAGTCATTTTTCTCTGGAATCTTTATCAGGAGACACAGATCAGAAATTAACCTTTGCTTTTTCTAATGCAGCTTCCTCAATAACCTCTTCAGGGTCAGGGTGAGTATAAATGAACTCAGAGCCTTCCCTGGTACTGCATATAATTTCTCAGTCTTCTTGTCTATACCCATAGAGGTTTAAGGCAAAACAAATAATATTTTAGTGACATTCTTAAAAGCCTAATAGATGGGTATGGACACTCTTTTAGTCAAGGTCAGATTCAGCATTTCCATTAATTCGGCCCCATCTGTGTCCACTTGTGATGCAGTAGTGAGAGTAACTTTAGCATATCAGTCTTTTGTCTCAAAAATGCAATATAAGATGATTAGTTCTCATTCCCTTGGGTACAGAACCACAGTCATCCTCAGCAGTATTCTCTGTGGAAATAATTTTTTACTCCTCTTCCTCCTCCAGTACCTTCCCTGGAGGGAGACCAGGAGGGACATTTGAAGCAGGTTTTTCAAAACGCTGTGCTGTTTAAAATAATTGCCACATTAATGTGCCCTGTGTACGAATAATCTTACCTCCTGGTGGGTAATGTGTCTGCCTTATGTCCCTTAAGGTGATGCTGCGGTTGTTTTGATGTGAGTGGGTGTATAAAAGAACAAATGTCTGTATTCATCCTACCCTTCTTACTGCAGCCCACGTACTGATCGAATGTCTTCAGTGTGACATCTGACACAGGGTTATGTTGTGAAGCGATTCTTGTTTCTCGCCCACTCTGCCTGCACTGAGACTCATGTGCTGCATCAATAAGGAGAGTGGAGGGTACTGTGGTGGTCATCTGTGTTCCGGAGTGAGCTCGGGAAGCTGGCTGGGTGGCTTGAAGGGGGCAGCACTCCCAGCCTGCGAAGAGATGGGCATCATGCTCCGCCACTTGAGCGACACCGTGCAGTTGGGCTGAGGACACATCCCTCCACAGGGGATGCTGTGCACGTTGAGGCAGGAGTCAGGACTGCACATGATGCCTGGGCAGTGGGTGGGATGAAAACTAGGAGGAAAAACCTTACAGTAGCAGCATGACGCCTCGTTATCCTCGCAGGTCCCGCAGCACCAACCGGCTTCTGGTTGGCAATCTGGACGCATAACTGGTGGGGAGGATGGCCATCCTCTCCTGGCCCTGCCATAGAGGGGTAATCTGTGATAGATTTGAGGCAGTTCAGATAAATTCTGAAGATAATGAGTGTCGGGCCTGGGGGACATGTGAGTGCCAAAGGGGGCCTTGCAGTGAACAGGAGCACAAAAACCTCGATTAAGAAAACACAGGGAAAAAAAAAATATTAAAAACATATACTTTCAATAACTGGCATCAAAACAATGTCTTCCTCAAATGGGTAACATGATGTTACTGATGACATCTCTGTATTTCCTCCAGTTCGGCCCTATGCATTCAAGCATCCGGCCCCACGCCATGCTGCTGGTGCCCTAATGAATGATACTGAAGAAAACAACAACGACCTCGATGAAGGAGCAACTAGGCCTGCTGGAGAATGGTAATTGCAAATATTATGCATATTACCACTGTACTTGTGTCATCTGAGTAATTATTTGCAAATCCCGTAATGTATAATGATAGCTTGGTGTTGTAGCTGGTTGGTGGTGGGATTACAGAGAAGGCAGTTATGAGATAGGATTTTTGTTTACTTATAATGATTTGAATCTATGTTATATCCCATAATGACAGCATGGTGTTGTGCATACTTAGTTTGGCAGGTGGTGTGCGGGGCGGTGGTTTGATGTTTGACAGGGTAAAAACACGCTTTTTTTGTTCACATACATAGTAGCTTGTGGGCTGTGGGGGAGAAGGCAATGACAAGCAGGGCTTATTTTTTTACTTATAATGATTTAAATCTGTCATATTCTCTAATAAAAGCTTAGTGCTATGCACGTTTACTTTAGCATGTGATTGTTGTTGTGGGGAAGGTAGTGGGTTGGGTTTATGTTTGACACTGTTAAAACAAGGTTTGTGTTGTGCACAACAATTGTGGTTGGTTGAGCGGTGACAAAATAAAGTACAAGTCACTTAATCGGGATGCAGTTTATAAGGACATCCGCTTAATAGCGAGGTCTCATTGGGAACCAATTAAGCGGCAATGTACTTCTATGGAGGCAGCATCTGTTTAAATGGGACAGCGCCACCAGCTTACCGGGACAACTTGTCCCACTTTCCATCTCACATGCTCATCATCCTGTGGCTCCGCCTCACATACAGATAGTCAGTCCACTCAATCACTTAGCGATCAGTCACATCAGAGCATCTGTAAATTCTTAATATTAATAAAAGGCAAATAAAAGGCACATGTGTGGTTTTTTAAGTACTTTTACCTCACCGCTGCCTAAAGTCACTGTGCTGCCCTATCAATGTTTTTCTCAATCACCGCAGTGACTTTGTATTTCCTACTGACTTCCTGGTTCCTCAAGTCAGTGCCACTGATGAAGCAAGTGGAGTGAATGCAATTTGGGGAAACTGGTGGGCATAGTTTTAAATGTAACTTTTTTCCAGTGGATTTGAGATTATTTACATTTTTAATGAATTACCCTCTGCCTAAAACCCTGCATAAAACTGCTTCACTGCCTTATTGTAACCTATCAGTACCATACTCGATTGCTGCAGTGACTTGGTATTTTCTCTGTGTGGGAGAGACTGGGGAGATCTTACTGTAAATTACTGTTCAAATCAAGCAAATCTGCTCCAGAACTATGTTCTGAGACCACGGGATGGGTGTTCTGAGTCATCAGATTTCTTGGATGTGTACAGCAACTGGAAGTAGGTTAGACAATTAAAAAAACAAACTTCTGTTTATAGGGACAGACACTTAATCGGAATGAAAAGGCATCCACAGAGGTGTCCCGATGAAGCAGCTCCATCTGTATCCCAGAATAACAGCTTGGTGTTGTTCACATTTAGTTTACCAGGTGTCATGGGGGGTTTACTGGTGTTGACAGTGTAAAAATTAAGCATTTGTATTGGTTTCTCTCGACTGCAACTGTTTCAGCAATGCTACTGCAATGCACCACCAACTCATTTGTTTGTAATTTGTACAAGGGTGACTAGTGTGCATAGGTACTCCAAAGAGGGCATGTTTTTCACTAGCACTGGTTCTTCTATTTGCTTTTCAGGCACAGGACTTCAAAGTATTTTTCCTTTTGCCAGCTATAATATTAGGCTGGTGTTCAGAAAGCCTTTTGGGCTTTTTATGGCTACTATCAGAGTGTTCCCTGTTGGGAGCCCTGTGCTATTTACTGGAAGACGGCCTGGCAGTCTTTTCTATCTCCCTGGGTGCCAGAGACAACTGCTCTTTTACAGAGGAGTGCTTTGCAGCTTTTTCCTTCTCCTTTGGTGCCAGAGACAGCTGTGGAGAACAGCCAGTGAAGCATGCTTTATAACCTTCAGTGGAACTTTTCTCCATAATTTTATAGATAGGCTGTTTTACAGAAAAGCACTCTTGTGAAGCTGTTGTGGAAGTTGGTACAGAGAAAAAAACGACATTTACCCACCCTTTTTCTTTGTTTTAGGGCAGAACAACATTGCAGAGTTCACAGCTTTCAAAATCGTGATCTGGGACCGAGCAATCAAACCAAAGGTTGTGGATGTCTGTTTTTGCCAACCACTGCTTACAGGATACAGGATTACATGATATATACTGTTGACGTCCTGTTCTTTTTCAGCCTTCCTATCATGCCAATTTGCCAGGAAGTAAAAGAACATTTTCTTTAGGGGGTCGTATTTGAGAAAAATGTACAATTATTTTAAAAATGAAGTCCACTTTAAACAAAATATTTTTTTTTCCATTTGGATTTAGAAATGTGAACTGCGAACTAGTGAAAACTGTGGTTCTGTTGTTTCTGAGAATCATAGTGGAATTGGTATAAAAAAAAAAATAGAAAATGTAACCAAAACTAACTAACACGGAGTACTGCATAAACACAAAATCTTTACAACATAATAAAATGGTGGTTAAAAACTCATAACACTTAGCCACAGGGACTGGGACAGGGCTCCAGGGCGACTGATTTCTTCAGTGGAGAACAAAATCTGCCAATGGAATGTCGGGGGAGTGAACTCACACTGCGGGCTTTCATCGTTAACATTTAAAGTTCTGGCTCTGCGGCTAAATTTTAAGGCTGAGCTGCTGCAATTTGTAAGACATTGCAAATACACTCTTGTTGCTGGAAGTCAGTTACAAAAACACGTGCAAATTTTAAACAAAGTAACTTACAGATCTCATGTTTGGCACAATGCCTTTTTGGGGGTTTCTGTTGCTCCTAATTCTTAATGTAGGGCTTTTGTCCGGACATTGTCTTAAAGAATTAAAGAGCAGCTGATGCTTTTTTCTTACCTTGGAGTAGAGAAATCAAACTAAGCTGCCTGTCCCAGGGTCTAAACAAGCTATTGTAAAGACATATGTTCGCACTGTATTCAGAAGATTTCAAACTTCTGATGTCTCACGATCAAACTGTGGCTCCCCTCTAAAAAAAACCTATGTCAGAGTCATGTAGTCCCACTTCTGTTTCAAGCAAGCACTTCAGAACTTCCTAAGCAACTCTGATGTCTGCTCCTGTAACTGATTTCCAACTGTTTATCATTTTTGCACCACTGTCTTTTCTTCCTCACAAGTTTCAAGCTCCTTTGCGAACAGTGTACCCCTCAGAATTTCTGATTGTGTATTTGCATTCAGTTTTCTCCTGCACTGTAATTATCTAAACTCTTTTCTCTGACCACACTTAAAATTTCATGCTTTATACCTATTTCCTCCTGAAAATGTACGTATTGCTCAAAAGTAATGTTCGGTATACTGCATTGTTTACTACAGTCTGTTTGTTTTGTTGTTGTACCATTGTTCTGTAACCTCTAGGGCCGGGCCTTAAAATAAGCAGTGCCTTGTCTAGTGCACTCACCGGGTAAACAACAACTAAATAAACAAAATAAATAAATAAATACATTCTAATGTTGTTGAGGAATAGGTTTACATTGCTTTCAATGGAAAGTATAGCAGAATTTCCATGACTGTACAGTAATCTTGATAAACGTAGCATGCCACCTTTCATTTTTTTGAGGTAGTACATTAAACATGCTACTGCCCCAACAAAGAAAGCTGGTCTGCTAAGTTTAAGAAAGTTACTGTATACAGCACTGTTTCCCATTTCTGCTATACTGTGCTATCCACTGAACATGACACAGCTCCGTTCCTCACTGCACATCATCAGACTGCTGTCCTGGCATGAAGTGAAAGTACAGCATAAGCTTATAAAGCAGTGCAGGGTTGTGAAACATATAAATGCTGAAATCTTCTTAAATACTGCGGGAATTTTTTTTCAGATTGTTTATTTAGATCCTGGGGCAGGCAGCACCCTGGTGGGAACTGCCTGCCCTGATTGTGTCAGCAGCTCTTTAATCAATGAGCTCCATTGAATCTAACACTGTACAAGGCAACGTATTACAAGCCTTACAATTTCACACTAACAGCAAACTACAAATCTCATTTACCACTAAAATGCAGGCCTGCTATGAGCACAAAAGGACAGAAAGGGTAGTTAGGGTAATATCATCAAAAGACTTCCATTTTGGTTGAACTTTTATTCAAGAAACGGTATAAGAACTGACTCAACAACCGTATCCTCACTGCCGTAGAACTAGAGGGTGTTTATTTATTTATAGAAACATATAATCTGACGGCAGATAAGGACCATACGGCCCACCCAGTCTTCCAGATTTATGTATGTATGTACATATTTATTTATTCGGACGTTTACTATCACTGTTCTCACATGAAACAGCACACGATGGTTTAAAAAGAGTAGAATGTGCAAACGTGTCCCACTTGCATACTGTGTAACCCTGAGCAAGTCACTTAACTTCCCTGTGCTCACAGGTCATACCTGTAAACAAGCTTTCAGCTTAGTGTGTCTCTCCTGGTTAAACAATTGGAAAAAGAAATTGGAGTCCAAAACCCCTCACTTCACTAGATTAATAAACTACCCGCTACAGTTGTCTAGTTGCTAATCAGGGTAAAACACATCAACTGTTGTCATAACTTAGCAACAAACAAGCATGTTACTTGAAAACACACACAAGGAACAAGAAACACTGTTAACAAATATGGTTTACTACTGTATTTATAGCTGCAACCAAGAAATGTGGTAGTTGTGTTAGTTAAGTCGAAGATGCAGGAAATAAAAAACAACACATATGGATACCTTTTATTGGACTTAAAAACAAAAAGCAAACACAGTTTTGGAAAAAAATCTTCCCCAATCTTCCCCCAAAATGTTTTCACTAGTCCAATAAAAGGTATCACTCGCAGCGTATTTCCTTTTGATCCCTATGTATAATTCAATAAAGTTTTTCTGAAACACGAAGGGATTTAAGGAGATATTTTTGGTTGATGCCATGAGGACAGGGAACTGTGTGTGCAGTAGCTTTATTTTTCACACTTGATGAGAGGGATGCTACAAATTCTTCTGTCCCTCTCTATATGCTGTCTATTGCTCCCTCCATCTGAGTGGCTCTGCCTTTTGTCTTAACGAACAGGCAAGCGAGAATGGTTCCACAATGCCGGTTCGACAGAAAACCAGTCAACAGGCTTTACAGCAATGGCACAAATGTCAACTGTGTTCGTGGTCTGCACTGTGCCATTGGGAATATGAGTGTGTTTTCTGCAGGGGAGGTTTGCCCCCCCACACCTCCCAGATCTTACTATAATCACTTCCAGGGCAGAGGTGTTTCGGAGAGGGGGCGCAACACTCAGAGATGTTTTGCTGGGGGTCCTGCAACTGTAGCGTGACCATTACAGCGACCTGTTGTTTTGTCGCTGTAGTATTTTCGCTGTAGCAACAGTATACCAGCGAGAAGTGAATAGTTGTCTCTGCAGTCGATGGTAGTCCTGCTTTATGGCCAGCTGTAAGGGGCTTATGTGTCAAGCAGGCAAGTGTCTTCCTTTCAGAGTACCAGCAAGCACCTACTGTATGGGATATGTTCAGGGGGGAAGCCTGAGTTCACTCATAAAGCTGCACAGCTCAAGCATACCTAGTATCATCTCACAGTGAGGCTCCAACCACCTGAAACTTAACTTACAACTGACCATCTGCGGAACACAACTACATGATTTTGCAAAAACTTACACATTTCAATTCAATTCATTTCTCATTATTGATTTATTTATTTGAATTGTTCACCTGGAAGACACACTGACCAAGAACTACCCATTTTCAAGAGTGGCCCGGTATACTCAAATGCCTCACAACATGAGTGATTACTAAGGATATTGGGCCCTATTCATGAAAATGGGTGAGGGTACATGCGAATGGCACATATCCCCCTCGCGCAGCTCTGCACCTGCGGGAGAGCCGCACGGGGACCACATTCATGAACAGCGGTCCCTGCCCGGCTCCCTTACGTGGTCCTGCCCCCTTCCCAGTGCATAGGTTCGCAGAGGCAGTCTGCTGTAGGGCTGTGGACCCAGCCACACAGCCAATCGACTGCCCGGACCGGATTCTGGACTGGATCCCTTGCGCCCACAGGACACCATGTATGTCCTGGCACACGAACATATGAACATATGAAATTTGCCAGCAGATAAAGGCCTAGAGGTCTATCAAGTCTGCTCGAATGTGCAGCTAGCACCCCTTATTCTGCAGCTGCCCCTCCCTTCCACCCTTCCCCTTCATTAACCCTCCCCCTTGAACTGTCCCATCCTCGTTTGAAGCAGTCCACTGTTCTACTGCATACCACTTCAGCAGATAACGCATTCCACCCAGCCACCACCCTCTCTGTAAAAAAGTGTCTCCTCATCTCCCTCCTGAACCTTCCTCGCTCCAGTCTCATATCATGGCCCCTGGTGGCCCTCCCCCTCCCTTACTTTGAACAGCTCCTCTGTACCCGTCTTGTTTATTCCTTTCATGTATTTAAAGGTTTCAATCATGTCACCGCTGTCTCTCCTCTCCTCCAGTGAGTACATGTTCAACTCCTTCAACCTCCTCTCGTATGATAAGTCCCCCAGCCCCTTGATCATCTTTGTCGCTCTGCGCTGCACCCCCTCCAGTAACACAATGTCCCTCTTCAGATATGGACGCCAGTACTGCACGCAGTACTCCAGGTGTGGTCTAACTAATGACCTATACAGTGGCAGAATCACCTCCTCCCTCCTCGAGGATATACCCCTTGCAATACAACCCAGCATTTCGTTGGCCTTTGCAGCTGCCTTCCTACATTGTGCCGAGTTGTTCATTGACCCTGTAATGAGCACACCCAGATCCTTCTCCTCCTCTGTCTGGGCTAGCTGCACTCCCCTAGCTGGTAACTCCTCCTTGGGTTCTTCATCCCAAAATACAGCACCTTGCACTTTTTGGCATTAAAGCCCAGTTGCCAGGTGTCTGACCAGGTTTCAAGCTTTGGCAGATCATCCTGCAACCCCTGCCATCCCCCTAGGTCATCCACCACCATGCCTACCTTGGTATCATCAGCAAACAGACTGATCTTGCTCTTGATGTCCCATGATATGTCTGCAATGAATATACCAAACAACACTGGTCCCAACACTGAGCCCTGTGTGTAACCCCTAGATGGCGCTATCCCAGGGGCTACTACCCCTGCCTGATTTGCCACTAACAGGTTGAGGGGCCTGGATCCAATGGCGGGTGCCTCCACCCAGAGGTCAGGGTTTGCAATAGTTAAACTAACTTGGTCACAGCCCTCTGGGACACTGCAACCCCCCTTTCTTCCCACTAGTGGCCCACACAATACATCAGAATTACCTTCACAGTATACACTTACCCCAGGTCTGGTTCGGCACTGGGACCTCCTGTGAAATGAGATACAGTGCAACAATCACAGTACAGTACTTTAACATAGACAAATACCTCAGGCAGTATAACTTTGCTGAAACAAGCAGCTCTGATTTATTTAGGGGATATAACAAGGACAGGGGAAATCAGGTTAATTAGCTTATCACTCTAATAATCTACCTATGGCTCTGTGCACAGGCCTATCCCTATCAGTTACTGTCCCTGGGTACCCAAGCCCTAGTGGCTAGTCCAAACCGTGGCAGCTGGTAGGGCCCTTTCACACAGAGAAAGGGAGAATTAAACAGTCAGCAGTACAGTAATTCCATTTGGATTTAATGTGGCAATTCAACAGGAGCGACCCTGAATTAGTACTCACGACCTCCAAATAAGATAGGGTCCTTCAATGTCAGCAGGGCTCACTTGAGGTGCACAAACCTCTTTCACATCCATATAAAAGAAAGCACTATACCAGGCAGGCTGCATCTGTATCCCGATCGCAATTACTGCACAATACCGGGAGAACACACAGCAGATTCAGTTCCTGACAGACCGAGTGTAATTTTCAGCAATTCCTCCAGTCTTCTACAGGGTGAGCCTGGTTTCTACTCTTCAGAGATCCTTTGATTCTTTTCACAGGACGGATTCAGTCCCAACAAGCTGCAGACCGGAACTCTGGGCCTTACACACGTTTTTTGACTAAAACTGCACACTGAAAAAGCACAGGGCTCCTTCCTTCTTCACTGCCAAAGCTCAACTGAAACTCCAACCGACAAAAACCGGGCACTTCCTTTGAGTTCCTCCCAGTTCTTGACTGGATTGGCTGTCACTCACAATAGACTGCTGCTGTTGGTCCAAAAAGGCACTGAAGTCTAAACTACATCTCCCAGAGTCACTGCCCATACAATCCTCTTGTGGCTGGCTCAGATTATGAGTCCAAGTTCTGATTCGTCCAAGGCACCATTTTAGAGCTAGCTTACCCCACACTGATTGGTCCAGTTCAGCAGTTCAAAACTAGAATGGGGAACTAGCAGACACAGTTCTGACTGCAAAGAAAGCAGGTTAGACAAACTGTAATTTCATTATTACTCTAAATAATTTCTGGCAAACAGTTACATCTTTCAGATAGGTTCCCTTTGCACTCCTAGTGACTGCAAAAATGAAGTGAATTGGCAGCAGCTCGAGTGGTACTCAGAGAAGCACACAGTCCCTCCATACAAACTAATTATGTCTGCAAGCAGACAGCTCTTAAAGAGACAGTACCAGAGGCTCTAAAAACACTCACTGATAAATGGCTTAAATGCCAAACACCATTCAGGCTTGGAGCATTCAAGCAAGCTCCTGGAAGTCTTTTGGGAACCCCCATTTGCAGGGGGGTTACACCTTCCTGGCCTGGGAAAGCTTGACGTCCGCGTCAAGCAAGTACCCCCATAAGTTTTAACTGCAACCGTATACATTTGCATTAGGCTGCACATGTAATCATCAGTCAATATATCATTTTACCAAGAACACATTTCTGAAACATTGCAGTCGTCACTCTTTACACAGTATTACATACACATTGTACCATAACTCAAGTTATTACCTCTTGTACATGAAACCTGAAGAGAGGGGCCCTTCCCTATCAGTTACCTTGGGGCTGGACGGGCAAGGGCACCATACTTAGAGGGCAACACAAGTAACTTGGAGTTAGCACTGATGCTCAGTTTGGGCAATGAGCCTGGGACACATACACTCCTTTATGGACAACATTGAGAGGCAAGTCCACAGGCCTCCCAAGTGAATCATAACTGAGGTGCACCACAGGCTTTACAGCTCGACCAGTCTTTCTAGGGGGAACTGTTATAGTCTCTGCACTCTGAGCCTCATTTTCAGCATTGTCCTCACTTGTCAGAGTCTCCATGGGGTAGAGAGCTAGAACTTGGGGCACTTTCAGCTCCAGGAGTTACAGTTTCTGAGTCCACAACATTTGGCTCGCATGGAGAGCTTTCGGACACTGGCAGTGGACTGTCAGGGCACTCAAAATACTCTTCTTGTTCGGTGTATCACCAGTCTGCCCCAATCTATCATTTTCCTCCCTGAAAGCTCAAACAGTTCAACCATGCACAATGATTCCATTTCATCTGATCTGATGCTTTGCACTTCACTTTCTGGGAGCATTGGCTCCAGGGATGAAGCTGGGGGCTTAGACAGTCCAGAAGGCCCAGCTTCATCTCCAGTATTGACTAGGAATTGCCCAGAAACAATTGACTCAGTTCGTAAGAAGGATAGTATTCAAAGTCACTCTCACTTTCTTCCGATATGGACTGACAGTCATGCTCAACTGGGACTTGTGGAGGGAACACTTTAACTTTGCTTCTGTAGGTGCAGACTTTCTTGATCTTTTCTTAGCAGCAGCTCTAGTCACTGGTCCAGAGGGGGCATCTTCTAGGGGCTCAGACTCAATTAAGATTTGTCCAATGGGCAGTAAATGATTTCTATGCATTGTTTTTACATCTTTTGAATTATTCTCAGGCCTTACTTTGTACACTGGCAGATCATCTAGTTTGCCCACTACAATGTGAGGGAGATGGTGCCATCTGTCAGCAATCTTGTGCTTGCCATGCAGTCCCAGATTTCTTAGCAATACCCGATCTCCTCCTGGAGTTCCTGTGCTTTCACCTTTTTATCATACCTTTCTTTGTTGGCCAGATTTCTTTTGGCAGCCATGGTTTGAGCCAGTTGGTACGCATGAGTTAGCTGGGCCTTTAACTTTTGCACATACTGTAAATAGCTGTCAGCTTGAACCCCATCAGGAGAGACCCCAAAACACACATCTACTGGTAGTCGAGCTTCTCTTCCAAACATCAGGCGGTAGGGGGAGAATCCAGTGGCATCACTTTTGGTGCAGTTATAAGCATGTACCAGGGTGCTAATTTGTTGGCTCCATCTAGGCTTGTCCTTTGGGTGCAGGGTGCCTAGCATATCTAGCAAAGTGCGGTTGAAGCGTTCAGGCTGTGGGTCCCCTGGGGTGGTAAGAGTGGTTCTGGACTTTCGCACTCCCCACAGAGAAAGCATCTCTTTGATCAGACGACTCTCAAAGTCTCTCCCTTGATCAGAATGGATTCTTTGTGGAGCCCCATAGTGAACAAAAGTTTTCTACAAGTACTTTGGCCACAGTGGATGCTTTCTGGTCTTTGGTGGGAAAGCTTGGGCATATCTCGTGAAATGGTCAGTGACCACCAGCACATTACTGATATTTCTTTGATCTGACTCCAAACTCAGAAAATCAATACAGACCAGCTCCATGGGTGCACTGGTGGTGATGTTAACAAGGGGCAGCCCTCTGGGGCAAAGCTTTCCTCTGTAAGCAGCGACTACAAGTTCGAATATGTGTTGCTCCCATCAGCCCCCATCTTAGGCCAATAGAATCTGGATCTCACCAAGTCAAGTGTTCTGTCTATACCAAGGTGCCCCATGTGGTTGTGCAAGGACCTCAGTACTGAGTCTCGAAGGCAGTGGGCAGCACTAGTTGTTGTTTGTCTACTTGTCCCCCTCTGTCTACTGTTTCTCTGTATAACAGTTTATTGATCAGTTTCAACTTAGGACCTTCTTTGTATAACAGTGCAGTTCTCAAATCAGTGGAGCGTAATTTGGACACATCTTTTCCTGCATAGAGGCTTCTAAAGCTGCTTTGATCATGGGATCGTGAGGATTGAGCCGCCGAATACTGTCATTGTCCAGCTGAGGCAGTGCACCAATGTCTATGCAGAAAAGTGGCAATAAGCAGCAGGTATGCAATTCTCAGAGCTCCCAAGCAATCCACCATGCAGTCCACTGTGTCCGTGGACATTTGTTCCTCCCTGTCAAACTTCTGGCACAGTGCCTGAATGTCAGGTTCTGCCAATCGGACCCAATCATTCTGGGGAACAGGCCTCGGGAGAGAGCATCAGCATCTATGTGGTTCAGACCTGCTCGGTATTCGAGAGCATACTCATATGTAGATAATGCAAGCCACCTATGGCCAGTGGCATCCAACAGCTGAGGTCTGCACATAGGTCAAAGGATTATTGTCAGTTTTTACTAGTATTTTAGCCCCATACAAGTACTCATGGAATTGGTCAACAATAGCCCACTTCAAAGCTAGGAACTCTAACTTATGTACAGGATAGTTCTTTTCGGATGGGGTCAGGCTTCTACTGGCAAAGGCCACTGGTCTCAGGCCATTCTCGTGCTCTTGGAACAACACAGCCCCAACCCTTGCAAGCTAGCATCATTGTTGCAGGACGAAGGTTTTCTTGATTGGCATAGGCCAGCACTGGAGCATGGGTAAGTTGATATATGATCTCATGAAAGCAGTCTCACAATCAGGAGTCCAGCGGGCCAAATACTTACTCGGATGAAAATACACTCTTTCAGTCTTGAGGACGCTGACTTTTGGTATTTTTTGTGGGTTGGGGATACCCTTGAGTAAGGTTAAGTAAAGAGCGGATCACTCTTGAATAGTCCTTGATGGCGCCGATAATAACACAGAATCCCAGGAATCTTTGCAGTTCTTTTAGATTTTTGGGCTGCGGCCAGGTGGTCAAGGCCTCAACTTTACTTGGGTCGGTCTCAGTTCCCTCAGTGGATACTATGTGTCCCACATACTTTACTGATGTTTGAAAGAATTGACACTTATCAATGGACAGTTTAAGGCCAAAGTCCTCCAGTCGGTCCAATACCTTAAATAATCTGCTCTCATGTTCCTCCAGTGAGCTGCCAAACACAATAACATCATCTAGGTAACCAGGCACTCTAGTAAGTTCATGTCCCCCACTGCACGCTCCATAATCGTTGAAAAGTGGCTGGGGCACCTGAAATCCCTTGAGGGCATCCTCATGAATTCACTAAAAGCCAGCGGACAGATAAAGGCCGTCTTCTCACGGTCCTCTGGGGCCACCGGGATCTGGTAGTACCCATGCATGGAGATCCAGCACAGAGAACCACTTGCTCCGTTTAGGCAGTCCAAAGCATCCTGAATGCGGGCATTGTGTACTGATCAGGGATAGTCCGCCGTTTAAGGTGCGATAATCCACACCATCCTTACTGTTCCATTCTTTTTCCTCACTACCACAATGGGGGAAGCATAAGGGCTTCTAGATTCTTGTATTACACCAGCAGCTAACATCTCTTGCAGATGCCGTCTCACATCATCTATGTCAGCAGGTGCCAGGCGTCGAGACCTCTCACGAAATGGTCTTTCGTCATGCAGCCGGATATTGTGCTCAGCTCCTTGCACGCATCCTACATCCCATTCCTTTAAAGAAAACACCTGATCTCTCTGGGCAAGCTTCTCACTGATCCTCACTTTCCATTCAGCTGGCAGCGGGGAGTCGCCGAAATCAAACAAGTCAGGCGTTACTCTTTCATTCTTCCTTGAACTCTTGCTGCTGGGTAGCACTGCAGTGTCTGCACAATGCACATTAGCCAGGATGCAACCTCTGTTTACTCGAATGTCTCTTTCAGACACATTATGAACTTGGACCATTACCCTTCTGGCATAAGCATGGGCTCTAGCGGGCAAAATACTAGGCTTTGACCAGCAGTCCCTCTGGCAATTTTCCATCGCCTGGTGCATCCAACATTAATATTTTATTCTTAACATCCTTTCTGATACGGACCTCTCCCTGTAAGGTACACTGGGCATTTGGCGCCAGGATCAAGAGACTCAGGATCCTTCTTCCATACAATTCCGACCGGGTTCCTCTGGTTCTGTTTTTTTCAGCATCTCTCTGTGCCTCATAGGCCTTCTTAATAAAGCCGGAACTCTTAAAGCTCTACTAGTCTTTGACCCTGTTTTTCATAACACAACTGTGCCAGCCTTCCGAACATGTGAGCATTTGTTCCAATCAACAAAGGGACACCATCATACAGTCCAGTGGGGGACACACTAGGCTAGGGTCTCTACTTGTTCAGCCACTCCAGCCATGGAGGTGGGGAAAGACAGCCAAATTCGGATATACCGGAATAGGGTAGGCCTTCTCACTTAACCCCCATACATGCAGTCCTTCTAATGGTTGTAAGGGTACGTCTGACAAATGCTTCTGATACCAATCCTGGAACATAATTGTCACTTGGGAGCCACTGTCTAATACAGCTCTTGTAGACACTCCATTCACCTTTACAGTGGTCTCCATGGGAGGGACCCACTATTCTGGACCAGTCTGGAGAGGCGGTAGTGGGGGCCTGGGCAACTGACCTTGCCACAAAAGGACGTGAATTAGCATTTTTGGTGCCCTCACTGGGATCATGTCGTGCACCTCTTAACCACTGATTTCTTCTCCGAAGCTCTCCTTGTAGCTTATATGCAACTTTGTCAGTGTCTTTTGGGGACTGGCATTCCCTTTTCATGTGCCCATCTTTCCCACAATTATAGCAAAACATACTTTCTGGAGTTTGAGCTGGCCGAGGCGCCACACTGGGAGCCAGGGCGGGGTATTACTAACTGGAAACCTGGGTGCCATCTGTCTCGGCGTGATAAGCATTTGGAGACATCTCGTCAGTTTCTCCACTTCCATGGTCAAGGAATTGAGTTTGGAGCTGTTATCAGCAGGAGATACATGGGTAGGTACCCCACCCCCATAGCAGATGCAGTCGGATATAGGTCAGGGCCCGTACTTGCAGGCGTGGCCTTCATAAAGGGACTGTTTTGAATTCCGGATCTCTCTCAACAGTTCGCCCCATTGTGGCATATCTTTTCCTTGTCAGAGCACTCATTGACTGTCAACCTCTGCCCCTGAACTTCACTTGATGGGTCACCCTCAGTCACTCGAATTAGTAGCCACAGCTGTTGGTGCAGGTACCTCCCGAGGTCGCCTTTTCTCAACTCCTCAATTTCTCTCATTAACTCATCATAGGAGGTGGGGAGTTCAATCGATTTCCAGGCGTGAACTGAAGCAACAGCAGTTCTGAGAAGGGGCAGACTTAAGGATTCTGTCCAGTCTGGTTCGGTCCAGTTCAATCGCTGGCAAACTACCTTCTGGGCATTCTTGCAACAATTTTCCAGCCGAGAGACATACACAACAACTCCTTGGTACTGTTGTGCATTTCTTACTCTCCACCATAGGTCCTCATCAGAATCTGGGCTCCCATACACATTCTCCAAGGCCTCAAGATAGGCCTGTGCAGTCGCTTCAGGGTTACTGGCCCGTTTGCTTACGGATGGTAGCCAGGGCAGGACCTCGGAGGCTCTCACTAACCCTCTTTAGCTTTTGGCCTTCGAGCATTGCCATTCTAGCACTGGGGGCAACATAGTCTATCAGGTCTCCCAGTCATCCTCCCTTGGGGGTGGGAGGGTGCCAGAGAAGATCCTCAACCTTCGGTAAGAGTCGTGACTAATGGCAGGTGCAGAAATAGGAGTCTGCATTGGTTCAGCCACCATTACGGGCACTGGAGCAGGAGAGGGTGTTGGGGGAGGAACACCCCCAGATGGCAAGAATAGTTTCTTCAAGTCCTCCACAGTTTTCCCCTCTCCCAGCAACCATTCAGCAAATTTCTCCTCAAAAGTTTCAGATAGTGGTGGGGCTGATTCCCCCGGTCTTCTACTGTCCTAGTTATCACTCTCCAAGCAGTGAGGGCTCCCTCTGGGGTAATGGTCTGTGGCACTTTGGAGCTATCTATGGATCCTTAAACTCTACTAGGGCCAGGAAAGTGTGGGTGAGCAGATTAGCATGCCGACCCACCACCACAGGGTTTTGTAAACCTTCCACCTTGGAAAGTACTCCTGCACAGTGTCGTATTGATACCCAGGGGATGTCCAGGATAAGCATAGCATTTGGGGGTGATCTCCTCCCCAGTACACCACTCCACCAGCCGGTGCACAGCCACTTCTGTCGGGTACCCATTTTTTTCTTAACAGTGGTTCAGTAAATATGGCCACTAGAGGACACACAATCCCAGCGGTGAGCCTCCAAGATGTAACCCTAGATGGCGCTATCCCAGGGGCTACTACCCCGCCTGATTTGCCACTAACAGGTTGAGGGGCCTGGATCCAATGGCGGTGCCTCCACCCAGAGGTCAGGGTTTGCAATAGTTAAACTAACTGGTCACAGCCCTCTGGGACACTGCAACCCCTTTCTTCCCACTAGTGGCCCACACAATACATCAGAATTACCTTCACAGTATACACTTACCCCAGGTCTGGTTCCGGCACTGGGACCTCCTGTGAAATGAGATACAGTGCAACAATCACAGTACAGTACTTTAACATAGACAAATACCTCAGGCAGTATAACTTTGCTGAAACAAGCAGCTCTGATTTATTTAGGGGGATATAACAAGGACAGGAAATCAGGTTAATTAGCTTATCACTCTAATAATCTACCTATGGCTCTGTGCACAGGCCTATCCCTATCAGTTACTGTCCCTGGTACCCAAGCCCTAGTGGCTGGTCCAAACCGTGGCAGCTGGTAGGGGCCCTTTCACACAGAGAAAGGAGAATTAAACAGTCAGCAGTACAGTAATTCCATTTGGATTTAATGTGGCAATTCAACAGGAGGCGACCCTGAATTAGTACTCACGACCTCCAAATAAGATAGGGTCCTTCAATGTCAGCAGGGCTCACTTGAGGTGCACAAACCTCTTCACACATCCATATAAAAGCACTATACCAGGCAGGCTGCATCTGTATCCCGATCGCAATTACTGCACAATACCGGAGAACACACAGCAGATTCAGTTCCTGACAGACCGAGTGTAATTTTCAGCAATTCCTCCAGTCTTCTACAGGGTGAGCCTGGTTTCTACTCTTCAGAGATCCTTTGATTCTTTTCCAGGACGGATTCAGTCCCAACAAGCTGCAGACGGAACTCTGGGCCTTACACACGTTTTTGACTAAAACTGCACACTGAAAAAGCACAGGGCTCCTTCCTTCTTCACTGCCAAAGCTCAACTGAAGCTCCAACCGACAAAACCGGGCACTTCCTTTGAGTTCCTCCCAGTTCTTGACTGGATTGGCTGTCACTCACAATAGACTGCTGCTGTTGGTCCAAAAAGGCACTGAAGTCTAAACTACATCTCCCAGAGTCACTGCCCATACAATCCTCTTGTGGCTGGCTCAGATTATGAGTCCAAGTTCTGATTCGTCCAAGGCACCATTTAGAGCTAAGCTTACCCCACACTGATTGGTCCAGTTCAGCAGTTCAAAACTAGAATGGGAACTAGCAGACACAGTTCTGACTGCAAAGAAAGCAGGTTAGACAAACTGTAATTCATTATTACTCTAAATAATTTCTGGCAAACAGTTACATCTTTCAGATAGGTTCCCTTTGCACTCCTAGTGACTGCAAAATGAAGTGAATTGGCAGCAGCTCGAGTGGTACTCAGAGAAGCACACAGTCCCTCCATACAAACTAATTATGTCTGCAAGCAGACAGCTCTTAAAGAGACAGTACCAGAGGCTCTAAAAACACTCACTGATAAATGGCTTAAATGCCAAACACCATTCAGGCTTGGAGCATTCAAGCAAGCTCCTGGAAGTCTTTTGGGAACCCCCATTTGCAGGGGGGTTACATGTGGAACACCGCTCATCACTCATTATTTATTTAATATCTTGGATTAACATCTATGAGCAAGGGCTCTTTTACACAGGTTCCACAGGTTATCTCAGCCACTGCCCCCCCCACCCCATTTTGGTGATAGTGGAGAACATCGGACCACCATACGTATTTTGAGAATACGAATCCTGCAACATAGCTGCGTACCGTAGTAGTGTAAGCATATACTTAGAGCTAGTGTTATGCTACTCACTCAGAACCACACTTCGGTTATTTCTTTGTATTAGTTTGAGTTGGAGGGCATCGCCGCCCTTTCAAAAAAGAAAGGCTGTGTGTATGCATGCAGGGCACCAGGCATGATGTTGGGGCCGAAGACGTCAGCCGACCACCCCCAGCCCACCCAGTGTGCCCCGAAGGCAGAAGCTTCCCTATTGGGGATGCCATTGCCCTCCACTGTGGCCGGTGGCTCCATCGCTGGGGGGCATGTAACTTGCCACCCGGGCTTATGGCTGCCTTCCAAATGTGTAGCCACCAGCTGCCACACTCCGCGGTTTTGTGCATCGCACAGACTGCTGCCGCAGCCCCCGCCCCCCTATCCACCCTGGTGTGGAGCTGCACACGCGGCCGCGGATCAGGCATGTAGGCAGGGGCGGCCCTGTGTTGAGCATCTTGTGGATGAGGCGCAGTGTGCACAGCCAGGTGCAGGTGGGCTATGTGCCTGGGTTAGGTGGCACATATCCTATCCACACCCTTTGTGAATAGGGCCCATTGAGAGGGAAAACAGAAGCTTCTTCCTCATAGGAGCTTCTCTGTGCTGGATAATTATTCCCTGACTGAGGTCATAATCTCCTGCTTGTCGCAGCACAAGGTGTTGTGTATGCCTGGGACGTGGACTGCTGTCAGTAACAGGCCATGCTGAAGAGCCCAACAGCATACTCTCATTGCTTCCCTGCAAAGAGGGTATGATCGGGTACCTCCCTGTTTGTTGAAGTACCAGACAGTCGCCATGTTGTCTGTCTAGACCAAGAGTGTTCCCGGGAGTAGTAACAACTGGAAGACCTGAAGAGCACAGAGGACAGCTCTGGTCCCCAGGATGCTGATGTGAAGGCGCTGCTCCCGAGGAGACCACGAACATTGAGTTCTGTGGTCCCCCAGATGGGCTCCACAACCTATATCAGACATATCCAATGTGAGGGTCTGGAAGGAAGCCCAAGAGTGGAAGGGAGCTCCTTCCAACAAGTTGGTGAGGTCCTGCCACCAGAGGAGGTCTTTCTGAAGGCTGTTGGATACCATGACCAGTTGGTTCATGTCGTCCACTCATTGATCCCATTGGACCAGAAGAGATCACTGGGTAACCCTCATGTGCAGCCTGGCCAGGGGGATGGTAGGAATGACTGCTGCCATGAGACCCAAAAGACAGAGCACCGAGTCCGCTGGGGTCCTTTGAGCTTTGGCCACCAAAGTGGCCTGAGAAGCCAAGGTCTCGGCTCGATCCAGTGGTAAGAAGGCCTTGCTCTGGACTGTATCCAGTACTGCTCCAATGAATTGGAGGCGCTAAGAGGGTACTAGCTGGGACTTGGGGAGATTGACCAAGATGCCCAGCTGACCAAACAGATCCAGAGTGAAGGAGCGAGCCTCCTTCAGGATGGCCGGAGGTGGGGCTGAAAAGAGCCAGTCATCCAGGTATGGGAACACTTATATGCCCTCTGCGGTGAAGAAAAGCCACTACCACCGCGAGGCACTTAGTGAAAACCCAGGGTGCTGAGGACAGGTCAAAGGGAAGTGCCTTGAATTGAAAATGGTTCTCTCGGAAGGAGAATCGGAGGAAGCAGCTGTGTCACTAAGTTCTGCTGAGGCCAATGGTGAGCTCGATGCTGACGGAAGAAGCACCACTACATCAGAATTCTTAGCATGCTCAACATTTGAGCCCTAATTACTTCTTATCGGCACTGTGTTACAAAAATTAAATATGTCAGAAACTGACAATCTGATTAGATAATTGATGTTTGAAACATCTCAGAAGGAAAAGAAAAAAATCCCCAGTTTTTTAGGAGCAGCAGTGAGCAGAGTTACTTCAAGTGAAGCTCTGCATGGACCATGGGTAGCAGTGTTCGTTTAAAGTAATCAGTCTACAGATTACATATGTACTTAAGGGATGCCATGAATCGTAGGTGAATGGAAGCACAGCAAAACTGCATGCTGTTATGTCGGGGATTCATTCTCAGCAAACATATTTCAAAAACATTTTACAGTGGTGCTGAATGTAGCTCACTGGTGTGAACTTAGGTTTGAGAGAATCTCCTGGGGTTGGGCTTTGAATAACCCCATTACAAACCACAAGCCATAAGTGCCTGCAAATCATTGGAAGCGTGCTGCAAATTTAAACAAAATCTCTACACCCGTGGCAATGTAGGCAATGTTAATGTCCACTGGCAGGAACGTTTCTGTCAGGAGACCACAAATGCTTTTCCCCCTCCCCAAATTGCTATAATCTTGGAGGTTGTTATTTAAGTAAGTGGGTGCGAGGGACATTGTCCCCCACAGAAAGCATTTGTTGCGGTTTCAGCGATCACTCATGTGTACGGTTGCCATTTGTGTCCTCGCTCAAATGCAGGCGCTGTTCTTGGGATCGCTCTTATTGAATCACCCAAATTACATAGAACCCTACAGAGCTGCAACATTTGTTTTTATTTTGCCACAGTTTCACACTGCACCCAAGACATGTCACAGAGATCCCACTCCCCAGTATGACCGATTTTTGCACCCAGTTCGAACATTGCCATTTTTTACATTTACAAATGGTACTTCTAAAGCCGTGCCTTCAAGAGTCTTTGCCAAACAATATAAAGTGTGTATAATTTTTAAGCACTGGCAGTGAAAATGTTTCTGCTAGTTATACATTTCTACAACTGATTAAATCAGAAATATTTAGGTGGGGGAACTCTCACCTCTAGATTTGTAGGCTGGGGAACATCATTTATATAATTTCTATATCCTTTTTTTGATTGGGTTTTTTGGTACTTTTTTCTCCCCGATCCAAGGACCCTATCACATGTCGACGCATGTGTGTGGAGACACGCATGTGCCCCATGGCGCTGGAACTATCCCCTTCCACCCCAGCTGTGGTGATTTCTGGGGCTCCCATACGGCTTGACGCTATCACTCATCCTCCACTGGGAGGCAGCCAAGAGCCAGGGAACCCCACATCCCTACCCAGGGGAGGAGAGCTGCCTCGCTACGGCTCAGTCTAGCTCCTTGCCCTCCCCCACCCCTTGCCCCCTTCACACCCAGGCTCATTCCCGAACCCAAGTTACTGGCGTGGTATGAGGTGTGACATCCAGCGCCTCAACCCTCAGTGCCACCAGGCCAACATTTATATATTTCTACATGGAGAAACTGACATCTCCAAGTGATAGAATTCTTCTACATTATTCAATGGAGAATGATGGCAGAGGTGCAAGAGATCTCATATCCATTTTGTAAAAGTTGGGGGAGTTCCTGCAGGTTTTAGCCCCTGATTTCTACTCTTAAGTTACTTATATAAATATTTATTCTCTGTTCTTTTTTACCACAAACATGATTTACTACTGAATTCTCCTTTTTTGCATGTTAGCTAATCAGACTTCTCTCAGAATGTCTAAACAATAGCATTATCATAATATGAAAAAATAATACTTTTTTTAGTATAGTCACTTTTGCCATCCCATTGATCTTTCACTACAGGTTATTAGTACTGTGTGAAAAATGCATATTCTAGTAAAACATTACAGACACCATTCTTCACAAGGATAAACAAGAGCTACACGCAAACCACTATAAAACGTAAAAACAACCACACCAAACTCAAGCACAGGACAAAGGTACCACTACTGTTGATACTGTCACAAGAGTGGCAGTATCAAAATATCAAACATGTTTGCAGTATCTAGCAAACTTGTGCAGATAAGAACTGCAGGTACAGTAAGTGTTGCTAAGGGTCTCAGTTAAATTCATGTCTGTTAAGGTCATGCAGTTGCAAGGCTGAAACAAACTTTATATCAGGAATACCATCGAGGAGTACCTTCTGTATTAACAGATTCACCGTCGGTCAAGCGATCATCATCACAACGTATACGGGCTGTGTAACACATAAGTAATAGGAATCACAGGAAGAACCACTCAGTCAAACAAAATAATGTAGCTGCAGAAGAATGGGTAAAATCAGAAGTAAGGTCCACCAGCACTGGAACAAAGCACGTGGATTAGAAGGCACTATTCACAAATTATTTGTACTGAAAACACATCAGCAGTGGGATACTGTCAACTACTCTGAGAGGTAAGATATCTGGTAACTGGAACGAAGATTTCAGCAATCATTCCTTGAACTTTTAAGGAACTTTTGGTCTGTTCTGCTATAAAAAGGTGTGCTGAAGTGAGGATGTTCCTTTAGAAGACAGTACGCTCCATGTAAGAGAACCCTGCCATACCTAATGGAGTGAGTTGGAATTACTGTTCTGCCAGGACGGAGAGATGCAATGCAGAGCTGCCACTGCCCATAATAACATGATATGTTGCATGATGCATTGGGAGCAGGTGGCAGTGCCATCAGTATGCCCCTGGGTCCAGCGTAATGATGTCAGCAGCAGCTGCACCGAAGCTGGTGAGGCAGTGATGTAGCCCAAAGGGACCCAAGACATAAGTGGAATGAAGAGCAAGAGAAAATACAGCCACTGGGAGCTGCAAGTCCCTCCCCACACAGCCATCCTCATTTTGCTACCACTGTGTGGCCCCTGTGTTGCTCTGAGGCTGGAAAATTATACTATAACTAGCTACTGACCACTACCATGGTCTCAGAATGGTGGTATGGCCAGTCACGGACACCTCAGTTGCAGTCAGGATGGAAGGGGTTGTGGGGGGAGGACAGTGTATCAGTGGTATTCACACTTGGTCAATAAGTGCCTACCTCTAGGTTTGGTGTATAGAATCCTATGTGAGCAAGCATTATTTAGATCACAGTGCTTAAATGTCATTATGGGCAAATGAATGGTGGGCTTCTGTTCTCTTCTTTGTAAACTTTGCATAAAAATAAACTTTTTCAAAAACAACAAAGTGAAGCTACTGTATTCTAGGTCCTGTATTTTAAGACGTCTTCGTCCATCTGCACCAATTGCTAAAGCTGGTTCATTGCCTGCACTCTCCCCGTATCAGGAAGTGCATGCACAAGATCACATTATTTTACATGTGTTTACCCAGCATAGCCCAGCTGAGATGGAATATCCAGTTTTCAGTGGAGTCCTGATTTTACCAATTTTCACAGCTGAGTGGTCTCAAGCACTGAGATGTTAGCTGGTTGCTCAGCATCACACAGTACGAAGCTCTAGTGGGATTTGAACCTGAGTCTCCTGGTCCCCAAGCCTGTGCTCCAGCCATTAGACCTTGCCACTGCTACACTGTGAAAGCAGACTACCCCTAAATTGTGGAAAATATTCAAGAACATCATTAGCCTGTTGTAGCTGGTGACATTCAACAGCTACATGTGTTCACTTGGTGCCAGTGTGTGCATCTGTGAGTGCAATTGGTGGTGGTGGGGGTAACAGTCAGACTCTCCATTAACCTCTTTTCACAGTCACTAGACCACCAGGGGAGTCAGGTTTTTCAATATAGAAGATGACATCATGAGGAATTACAAACAAAAAATATTACAGCCTTCAAACACAGGAAACAACAAGGTACTCATGAAATCAGTCAGTTATACGAGAACAAAACACTGATGAGATTTGAGGAATTGTTTAGAAAATATGACCTTCCACTGCACATTTCTTTCATTTTCTCCAATTAAGAAACTACATTAAAAAAGCCAATGGATCCTTGACACCTCCGAGGAACTCCTCCATCATAGATGTATGTCTAAAACATGGGGCTCAATTTTCAGAGAGCTGGTAGACCAGCACATGTTGCGCCAATCCCTACTCCTGGCAAACTCTGGGTGCACCAGGGACCCTGTGCTGGATTTTAGTAGAATGGGGTCCCTGCAACAAAGTCCCCCTAGTTGCCACAGGCGAGGTTTTGCACCAAAGAGTTTGCGCATGGAGGGGTTTGATGGAGGGTCCTGTCAAGCCCCCCCCCCCCCAATGCAAGGCTGGTCCAGAACCACAATGTTGGGGGGGAGGAGTCTTTGAGGTCAGGGAACACTGAACACAGACCTGGGGGGGTGCCATAGTGGACGGCATGGACACATTGGGTGAGGCAGGTACACAGGTTTGCACCAGGCAAACGTGCTATGGGCAGTTGTACTGACCCACGGACATGATACTCCCTGGTATTCATGCATTGACCCTGTCCCAGACCCTCTGGTCCCACCATCCCTGGCATCATTCCTAGAGCTTGCATAGTCCCCGATATGTGGTGATAGTCCATGGCTGCAGGGTACTAGGTGCACTTGGTGGATGGGGACATATCCAGGGCAGTGCAACGTTCCCCTGCTGCACAGCTTGCTGAGTGGTGGCATACAGCAATTAGCAGTGCCAGTGTAAACACGGCAAAATGTGAGTGCATCCCAATAGGCAGGTTCCAGACAGGGGTGTGGCAGATGGCAGGTCAAAGGACCGGCACCACAAATACCAGAGTAAGGAAGATCCATTCTTGCAACCGTACCCTGCCTTGTTGGAACACTGATCATGACATGTCGGGTGGGGGTGGGACTGTACTGTATGTCACCGACGTATGTGCTGGAGACAGTCCCCAACAGTGTAGGCAGGCATCTGCATGGATCTGCCTGTAGTGTGCCAACAAGGCAGGGTACGGTGGAAGGGACAGAGCTTCCCCACTCCAGTATTTATGGTGCCAGTCCTTTGACCTGCCATCTGCCACACCCCTGTCTGGCACCTACCTATTAGGGTGCCCTCACACCGTGCCGTACCAACACCAGCACGTCTAGCTGCAGTATGCCACTACTCGGTGGGCTGTGCAGCATGGGAATGTCACGCTGTCCTGGGTATATCCCTGTCCACCAACTACACTGAGTACCCTGCAGCCATGGACTATCACCACATGTTGGGAATTGTGCCAGCTCCGGGAAAGCTGCCAGGGCTGGTGGCACAAGGGGGTCTGGGACAGGGTCTGTGCATGAATACCAGGGAGTACCATGTCCATGGGTCAGTACAACTGCCCAGGACACATCTGCCCAGTGCCACCTGTGTACCCTGCCTCCCCTGCTGTGTCCATGCTGCCCACTATGGCACCCCGCAGGTCCATGTTCGGTGTCCCCAACCTTGCAGGCTTCCACCCCCGCCCATGTAGCACACTCCCAACCTGTGGTGCAGGGCTGCTAGACCAGCTCATAGCTGGTCTAACCACAGCCCTGACTTGCAGTCACAGCGGGGCTTTCAAAATCCCAAATAAGGGGATACTGCAGCCCCACTGTCGCACAAGCTCCCTTCCACCTCAGTGTACCAACACTTTCAGTCCAAGGGTGGTGCAGGGCTCCTTTGGCACACGGCCTCTCATTTGTGATGCAGCCTGCGTTCAAAAATACAGAGTGCCACAACTTTTGACATAAGGTGCCACTTATGTCAATTCCCTTTGACGCAGGCACCTTACGTCAAAAGCAGGGCATTGAAAATCAAGCCCACGGTAACAAAAATAGCAGTTACGTAAGAACTTACCACAACAGTAGATCTTCGAGAGAGGTTCCTGCAGTAGGTCTTCACATATAGGACTGCACCCCCTGGTGTCAGGTTCCAACGGCAAACCTGTAGCTAGCAATCATCAGCAGGGACCACCCCCCCAGTGTCAGGTGACGTGATGGCAGAACGACCATAAAACGGGTGGTCCCGTGCCCTCCCTCCCGTTCTTTTCCACCAGAGACCTAGAGAGAGGATAGCAGAAAGAAAGGAGTAACCACTCCAGAGACCCTGTGCCCTGGTTAGACCCAAGGGCTAGGCATAATAAAAACGGAAGATTTCCAGGAGCTGGGGGAAGGTGGGTGGGAAACTAGACCCACTGCAGGAACTTCTCCTGAAGATCTACTGTTACGGTAAGTTCTTACATAACTGCTATATCTTACTTTGAGAGGGTTCCTGCAGTAGGTCTTCACATATAGGACTGAATTCCAAACAGTCTAAGAAAGGAGAAGGAGTCAGAAATGAGGTTCCAGGAGGAGGAAAAATGTCTGCCAACTAAGGGTCTGCCCTAAGACAGAAGACCTTGCAAGACTGCAAGGCCAAAACCAGCTCTACGCCTAGAGGCAATGTCCAGACTGTAACGCTTAGTGAAGGTGTGGATGGAAGACAAAGCGGCCACTGCGCAGATCTCCACAGTGGAAACATTCCTGAGAAAGTGGTACACGTGGCCATGCTTCTAGTGGAGTGGACTTTAACCACCCCCAGAAGGGTTTTCTCGTACTTCTGTAAGTGTAGTGAATACAGTTAGCCAGCCACCTAGAAACTGTCTGTTTAGAGATGGCCTTGCCCTGGCACTGGGAGGCAAAGGCCACAAAGAGTTGGTTTGACTTTCGAACCTCCTTACTGCAGGAGGTATAGTACCTCAAAATCTGATGCACATCCAAGGTGTGCAAAAAGATATTCCCTCCTGTTGGAATGCTGAGGATAACAGACTGGCAGTTCAACGCTCATGTTAAGAGTAGTCTCCAAAACCACTTTCAGAAGGAAGGATGGAGGACCACCTGGTCTTTATGGAAAATCAAATAAGGCTCTCTGCAAACAAAGACCTGAAGCTCTGAAACCCTTCGAGCTGAAGTAACTACAACCAAAAACAGAGTGTTCCATGACAGGAAGCGCATATCACAACTTGCTGCCGGTTCAAAAGGGGGCAAAGTAAGTTTCTCCGACATAAAATTAAGATCCCAGGGAGGACATGGGTTCCGGACTGGAGGTTTGATGTGAAGGATATCCTTCAAGAAAGTTCTAGAAACTTCTAGCTGTGCTATGGTTTTGCCCTCTACCCGGAAGGTGGTAGGCCGACACTGCAGAAAGATGGACATTAATGGAAGAATAACTAAGGCTCAACTCAGAAAGATGTATGAGGTACTCCAACACCTGGGTAGCGGAGCAAGAAAAAAGGTCCAAGCATTTGGCTGTGGCCCAAACAGAAAATCTCTTCCGCTTCATGGCATAGGTGGAGCTGGTGGAAGGTTTTCTGGCTTCCACCAGCACCTCAGCAACCTGACAGGAGACTCCATAGCAAGCCACCGCTATGTCCACAGGTGCCACGCATGAAGATGGAGAGACTGAAGGCTCAGATGTACCAGGGTGCCCTGCTCCTGAGACAGAAGGATCAGCGGTTCCAGCGTTAGTTGTTGTAACAGTGGGAACCAAATCTGCTGGGGCCATAGAGGGGCAATCAGAATCAAGTGGACCCTCCCTGCATGGAGTTTCAACAGAACCTCATATATGAGAGGAAAGGGAGGAAATGCATACAGAAACCTCCTCGTCCAAGAGAGAGACAGTGCATCTCGCCAAAAAGCACCATGCCCGGGAACAAGTGAGCAAAAGTTGGGTAGTTTTGCGTTACATGGGAAGGCGAACAGATCTAGATCTGGCCTACCCCATCGAAGAAACAGGTCTTCGACTACCTCCTTCTTTAGTTCCCACTCGTGAGCCCTGGCCACTGATTGGATGAGCCTGTCCGCCAGGGTGTTGTGTATGCCTGGGACGTGGACTGCTGTCAGTAACAGGCCATGCTGAAGAGCCCAATATCATACTCTCATTTTTTCCCTGCAAAGAGGGTATGATCAGGTACCCCCCTGTTTGTTGAGGTACCAGACAGTTGCCACGTTGTCTGTCTGGACCAAGAGTGTTCCTGGGAGTAGTAACAACTGGAAGGCCTGGAGAGCACAGAGGACAGCTCTGGTCTCCAGGATGTTGATGTGAAGGTGCTGCTCCTGAGGAGACCATGAACCTTGAGTTCTGTGCTCTCCCAGATGGGTTCCCCAACCCATATCAGAGGCATCCAATGTGAGGGTCTGGAAGGAAGCCCAAGAGTGGAAGGGAGCTCCCACCAACAAGTTGGTAAGGTCCTGCCACCAGAGGAAGTCTTTCTGAAGGCTGTTGGATATCATGACCAGTTGGTTCATGTCGTCTACTCGTTGATCCCATTGGACCCGAAGAGATCACTGGGTAACCCTCATGTGCAGCCTGGCCAGGGGGATGGTAGGAATGGCTGCTGCCATAAGACCCAAAAGACAGAGCACTGAGTGTGCTGGGGTCCTTTGAGCTTTGGCCACCAAAGTGGACTGAGAATCCAAGGTCTCGGCTTGATCCAGCAGCAAGAAGACCTTGCCCTGGACTGTATCCAGTACTGCTCCAATGAATTGGAGGCGCTAAGAAGGTACTAGCTGGGACTTGGGGAGATTGACTGAGATGCCCAGCTGGGCAAACAGATCCAGAATGAAGGAGAGTGCCTCCTTCAGGATGGCTGGAGATAGGGCTGAAAAGAGCCAGTGTTCCAGGTATGGGAACACATATATACCTCTGCGGCAAAGAAAAGCCGCTACCACCGCAAGGCACTTGGTGAAAACCCAGGGCACTAAGGACAGGCCAAAGGGAAGTGCCTTGAATTGAAAATGGTTCTCTCGGAAGGAGAATCGGAGGAAGTGGTGGTGGGCCGGAAGGATGGGGATATGAAGATAAGCATCTTGCATATCCAGGGAGCACAGCCGCGTGTTTGACTGGAGCAGGGGAAGGAGTCCCTGAAGAGTCAGCATGCGGAACTTCTTGTACTCCACATAGAGGTTGAGCGTGCTGAGATCCAGGATAGGTTGCAGATCCCCCGTCTTTTTTGGAACTAGGAAGAAATGGGAGTAAAATCCCCTTCCTAGTTGATTTTGAGGGATGGGTTCTATGGCTGCTTTTCGAAGCAGGGCCTGAATCTCCTGGTGGACGATGGGAATCTGATCCGACGGATCAGACCTTCCCGGAGGGTTTGGAGGTGGGATCTCCAGGAACTCGATGGAGTGACCTCTTTGTATGAGTTGAAGCACCTATACATCTGTTGTGACGGCATTCCACCCCTCCAGGTGGAGGCCAAACCTCCCTCCTACCAGTTCCTCTGAGGGAAGCAAAGGGAGTGGGAGGAGGGAGCGAAGTCAGGACACAGAGGGGAGCGGAGCATTAGGTCCTGAAGCTGCTTTGGCGAATTTAGCCTGAGGAACTTGGGCTCTAGAACTAGTGGCGTGTCTCTTACCTTGATGCTTGTTCTGGTTCTTGTTCCATCTTCTGTGGCAATGAAAGGGCTGTTTCTTTTGACCCATCTGGTACATAGAGCATATGTCTCTGAGGGATCGACCACTCTCCTGCAGCCCTGTAATGATGTCTTTGGCGTCACCACCAAAGAGGATGGAACCCCTGAAAGGTGCTTCCAAGAGGGATGATTGAACATCTTGTGCCAAGCCTGCAATGCGTAGCCATGCTAGGCGCCAAAGGCAGAATCCCGAGGCCACAACCTGGGCCACAGAGTCCACAGAATCATAAGTGGCCTGGAGGGCGTGATGGCAGGAAGGTTTGTTCATGCAAACCTTATCAAGCAGTTTCGCCCCGAGGTTCTCATCAGGGATGTCCTGAAGGTCCCTCTCCAGTTCCGAGAGAGAGGACGTCTGAAAAGCCACCATATGGGATACGTAATTCAATGACCAGATGGCACAAGAGGTGGACAAATAGATCTTCCTACTGAATTGGTCAAGCTGTCTTGAGTCCTTGTCTGGTGGGGAGGAACTCAGGTGCTTAGGCTGAGCCGAGCGGTCATGTGCGGCTGTGATGACCATAGAGTCGGCTTTAGGAAGGTTGGTGAGGTGAGAGATCCCTTCCGGGGGGGAAGTAGGTTCTGTAAGCCTTCCTGGAAACAGCCGGTATGGATGAGGGCTGATGCCAGATTGTCATGAGAAGATCCTTGTGTGGACCAATCCAAGGGGGGATGGGTAGAGGGTCTGTGGTGGACAAATACACATGCTCCTCCAGCCTTTTGCATTGAGGATCAATTTCCTTGGATGCCCAGCCCCCTGCTGTTTGAATGGTTCTTAATAGGTCCCCAAAAGAGGGATCCTCTGGTGGAGATTTTGGGGATTCATTAGGATGGATTTTGATCGGTGAAAGGGGTTCAAAGTGGTCGATATTAGAGTCCTCATCTGAACCGAGGGCTCCGAGCCACTGGAAATGGAAGGGTCCAACCTGTTGTTGCCCACTGGCAGAGAACCCGCAGCACCTTCCACAGGAACTGGAGGGGGACGTGGTGCTCTGAGTAGAGGAATTCCTCCGATTGGCTGGGACTGTTTGAGTTCGGTTAGGAGTTGAATCCTAGCATCCTGCCACCACACTGGGATAGCTTCACGATCGGGCTGTGGTGGTGGAGGAGGAGGAGGAGGAGGCTGGTACTCAGGATACCCGGTCAAAGGCTGGTAAGCAGGATGGTGCCAAAAAGGGTATTGGTATTCTGGTGAGCCCAAGGGATATCCAGGCGAAGGATATCCGGGTGTCGGGTATCCCAGTGCCGGGTATCCCAGCATCAGACAGCCCGGCGTCGGGTGTCCCGGAGTAGGAGGCACTCTGCCCGGCGTCAGATAAAAAGGGTCCATCGGAGGGCTGCCTGGTGGTGAAACATGGGGGTCAGGCCCTGGAAAGCCACCAGAGGGTCCCGCAGGGGGAGGTGCCGAAGGACCGCTGGGCAGCGGCAAGGGATCAGGTGTCATTCCCAAGGGTCCCGAGGGAGGGGGCTCCATGCCTAAAAGATCCCGGTCTGGCGACGGATCCCTGGGAGGGTGGGAATCCATAGGCAGAAAAGACCCAGGCGAAGGGGGGAGCTCTGGAAGAGACCCCAACGACAGGTCCGGTAATGATCCCGACGGAAGGGAAAGGTCGGGAATGGGTGGTAAATCCCTGGGGATAGATATCAGCAGGGATGAAGTGTCCTCCATGAGCACACTCGTCCTGGGTTAGGGGTCCTCAAGGGAGCCTGACGGTAGAGCAGATGCGTCTGTGTGGTCGACGGTGGATCCGTCGACTGGATTATGAGACGCGACAGGGCTGGCTGCAGAAGGATTGCAGTTAGGCTTATCGGTCTGGGCCGGGTGTCCGGTGGCAGGGCTGAAGGGTGACTTATCAGCGGTACTATGAGTGGGAGAACTGATAGAAACCTCGAGAGAGGCAAACCCCGTTTGCCCGCACACCTAGGCAGGAGGGGGAGAAGGCGTCCGGTTTTTGAAGTGGAAGGTCTCCCTTGCGGCGACAGGCTTCTCTCTTGGTGCTTCTCCTTGTCCTTCTTTTTCTTTAGTTTTTCTGGGGCCAGAGATGACAACTGCTCCCTAAGCTTCTGGAGCTCCTTTTCCATAGAAACTAGCCTTTGGGTGAGAAGGTGGGCCTCGAGGGTCCCCTTGCGTCGGGTCCAAGTGGCCTGGTTGACCCCCTGGAAAATGGCACACTCAGCTGAGATAAGCTTAGGCCCCAGGCAGAGGAGGCAGCAGGAGTGGTCGTCCCCGTGTGAGATTTGGGCTCTGCACTTAGTGCACTTCTCTTTGTGATAAGAAGACATACACTCAATAGAAAAATCACGAAAATTTAGAGGAATATGACGAAAAACGTTGAATACTAAGCAGGTGACTGATCGCTGTTCTACCATGTCTGTCGAACGAACTGAGCGACAGCGGGAAATAACTGCAGAGGGTGGGCACGGGACCACCCCTTTTATGGTGGGGCTGATGTCGCATCACCTGATGCCAGGGGCAGTCCCCGCTGATGATTGCTAGCAACAAGTTTGCCGTTGGAACCTGACGCCAGGAGGCACAGTCCTATACGTGAAGACCTACTGCAGGAACCCTCTGGAAGTAAGATCTAAGTTAATACTGGCTATATATAACAACCTGATAAACCGGCATACAACTGAACGTTTGAAACTAAGAAATGAAATGTGAAATGAAATAGTACAAGCACCATTGGGAAAAGTGAAAGCAGCAAAAGTGCAACAAATACACTGACACACTTCATACAGCTTATTATACACCAGCTTGACTACTCCATAAAATGAATAACTCCAGTTCCCAAGTGTGCCCCAGATGCTCACAAACTACAGGAGCTCTGGTTCACTTAAAGAACAACTGACACCTTCTTTGAGTTGCAGTGGGCAGCTCATGTCCAATAGCTGCCTGCCATAGGACCTAACTAGCTATATTCGGAATTTTTTTGTTCCAGGAATCAGAAGTTAAAAGACCTACAAACACTGCATTCTCATTTCCTGGTGAAGCCAAAGCCACCAAGTGCCTGCTGCAGCCCCCCGGAAAAATGCGTTGTGATGATACACAGTGGGTGAAGGACTTCATGGCTATAGATAGCACTATACTACTATCAGGGGCAGTGGTCGCATTCGAATACTACTGAAATTAATAAAAGCATTCGTATATTTTAAAGGGGTGTAGTATTACATGTGCTTCCCCCATAACATGTACAAGAGCCTTTTAGAAGTTTCAGTAGTAGTCAATGGCTGCAATGTAATGCTATCTATAACCCTGAAGTCCCTTCCCCACTTACGTGTCATCAAGACACTGTTTTCTGGGTGGGGGTTGCGGCAGGCACTCGGCAGCTTCAGCTTTACCAGATTGCGTTACTTGTAAGTCTTATAACTTCTTACTCTCCAAACCAAAAAATTCTGAATATAGCTTGTTTAGGTCCTGGGGCAGGCAGCTACTGGACATGAGCTGCGTACCCCTAAGGTGTCAGGCCAGCTGCTCTTTAATGATATTCTTGTCAGCATCTGACAATTTTTGATAAAAAAATAACTGCAACATTATTATTCATCCTACTAAGCACTCCAGATTCCCGTATTAAACCACCTCCTTGTAAACTACTCTTTTCTCACTTCCTGAACAGTCTCCCTAGCATCTGCCAACAGAAAATATTACTCTGTGCGGATGATGCAGTACTGTTTACTAGCAACCAAGACTCTAAACAACTTGAGAGTCAGTTGCAGTGTGATTTCAGGCATGTTGAAGAGTGGTTTAGCGCACATAAACTCATTCTGAACTACAGCAAAATTAAGGTCATGACATTCTGCAACGCACGGAGCAAGTACAGACCTCTGTCCCTCACCATCAAGAACCATGTGGGGACTTCACTTGAACATGTTCCTGAGTTTAAATATCTCAGCATCACCTCGGATGGTTCCCTTTCTTACATGCAGCACATTGGCAATGTAGCTAAGGCCACCAACATACGAATCGGCCTGCTCCACAAGCACAAACACTGCATGACCACTGGTGCCCTTAGACTGGCCATTTACAGCTCCGTCACCTCCATCACCGACTACGGTCTAGTCATCTATGGCTCTGCTTCTCCTACTGCCCTCCGGAGGATATCAGTGACACTCAACAAGGCCTGTAGGCTTCTAACGGGTGCCGCCCGCCTAACACACATCTGTGACCTGTATGCCCATGCTAGATGGCTACCACTCCTTAGTAGATTTCAACACCAGACCTGTTTGTTAACCAAAAAAGTTCTCCTCGGTCTTATGCCATCAGGAGTGGCAAGGCTCCTTACTGCCAACAGCAGTACCCACCTTACACACAGTGCTCTATATCAAACCTTCCAGGTCCCCAGATGCTGGACCACAATGGGTCAGAGGTCATTCACGCACAGGACTCCTCAGTGGTACAATACCCTTAACAAAGAAACACTTACAACTGCGATGCTTGGTCCCTTTAAAAGGCAACTCCGACTATTCCTCGCCTCTACCACTCAATGTGACTGCCTCTCCTAAGTAACTGCCTCCTCATTTTACCCTAGTCGAAGGTGACCTGTAACCTCCCTTAGAGCTCCACTTTTTTGGCACCAGTTTCCCCACTCTCCCCTTACCCCCCCACACCACACTGCCTCACCCACCCTCCCCTCTCTAATGGCACTTTCAGATATGGGGCCCTCCAGCCCATCCACCTCGCACTTTTGCCACCCACCTCTACTCACTGACAATGGCCATTTAGCCTGCCTACCTCTTCCTGACTCCCTCCTACCTATACTAACTATATACTGTTCACTCTGAAACTTGTCTGAAGCTGGCTTATGTTGTCTCTCTCCATTTTTGGCTGTATAATAAATGCTTAGACATCTTTGTGTTTTTAAGACTGTAACCATTGTTGACCTTTGTATGTATGTTACCCTACACCCTTGGACGTGGAACCTTTGTAAATGAGCAGTTCCTGCTCAAAGGTATTTGTAATCTTAGAGTTTAATAAAATAGAAAAATAAATAAATAATTACATTAGGAATCATCATAGCGAAAAAATACATACTGGTTTAATAGAAAGGCCCAGACCCTTCAGCATTCCAAACCGGGGTGAATTATATGCTAGATATAATGCATTTGGAAAAAAATTCAGTACTTCGAAAGCAATAATGATGTAATTTTAAAAAAATGTGGTCTCCTTTTCATGTTTTAATTCTGAGAGGTGTAAGACATATGTAAGAAGGTGAAATATATAGATGTGATATTGAAATAATAATAAACCACTCGCTCAAGTCCACGGCCGATACTAATACAAAAAATATAATTTTAGAAATGATACATTTAAAATTCTTTGCATGCTGATAAAAGATAGTGTACATGTTTGTTGTCTGTATATGTGAATGGAGATTATGGTGCCTATATGTAACCCTCTACCCTCAACAAAAATTATATAAAAGTAATATACATGTATAACTGAAATGGGGAGGAGGGAATATAGAAACATAGAAGTTGATGGCAGATAAGGACCACTAGGCCCATCTAGTCTGCCCATTTATTTTTCTACCTTATGAATGTGCCATCGGCCTTTGCTCTGTCAATAGCCTATCTATTCATACTCATCTGTATTGCTCCCTTATGCCTATCCCATGTCTGTTCGAATCCCTGTACTGTATTCATATCCACCATTTCCTGAGGTAGGCTGTTACATGCATCCACCACCCTTTCTGTGAAAGAACTTCCTCACATTACCCCTTAATCGGCCTCCCTCTAATCTCATGCTGTGTCCTCTTGTCCTGCTATTTTTTCTTATACTGAAACATGTTAGACTCTTTCACCTTGTTAATGCCCTTAAGGTGTTTGAATGTTTCGATCATATCACCTCTCTCCCTACTTTGCTCTAGGGTATACATATTGAGCTCTGTTAATCTGTCCTCGTATGTTTTCTGATGCAGTCCCTGCACCATTTTGGTTGCCCTTCTCTAGGCTGCCTCAGTTTGGTTAATGTCCTTGTGAAGGTGTGGCCTCCAGTACTGCACGCAGTACTCCAGATGGGGCATAACCAGTGTCTTGTAAAGAGGGATTATTGCCTCCCTCTTATGACTTGTTATACCCCTACTAATATATCCCAACATTCCCCTAGCCTTACCTACTGCTTTAGTGGTCTGCTTGGAAGATTTCAGGTCATCTGTGATGATGATGCCCAAGTCTCTTTCTTCCCTTGTGACTGCCAGCAACTCCCCTCCCATCCTATAGGTGGCTTCAGGGTTTCTCTTCCCTATGTGCATGATCTTGCACTTCTTTGCATTAAACCCCAATTGCTACTCTTCTGACCATTTTGCCAGTTTATCCAGATCTCTTCTCATTCTGTCCACCCCATCTGGATCATCTACTCTGTTGCAGATCTTGGTGTCATCTGCAAACAGACAAACCTTACCCTCCAGTCCATCTGCAATGTCACTGATGAAGATATTGAAGAGGACTGGCCCCAGGACTGATCCCTGAGGTACCCCACTTGTGATCTGCAATTCTTCTGACTGTATACCATTTACCACCACCCTCTGTTTTCTGTCCATCAACCAGTTTGTCACCAATTTGACCAACTTCTGACCCACCCGAGCCTACCCAGCTTATTAATCAATCTTCTATGTGGAACAGTATCGAAAGCTTTGCTGAAGTCAAGGTAGGTGACATCTACTGCACCCCCTTGGTCCACCACTGTGGTTACCCAGTCAAAGAAATCTATGAGATTAGTTTGACAGGACCTTCCTGTTGTAAACCCATGCTGTCTTGGATCCTGTGCTGCTATGGATTCCAGGTGTTGCACTATCCTTTCCTTAAGGAGTGCCTCCATAATCTTGCCCACTACTGAGGGAAAGACTGACTGGTCTGTAGTTCCCTGCCTCCTCCCTGCTATCACTCTTGTGGAGCGGGATCACATGAGCCCTTCTCCAGTCTTCTGGGACCTCTCCTATGCTCAGAGACTCACTAAACAGTTCTGATAATGGCTGTGCTAGTTCCACCCTTAACTCCTTTAGTACCCTGGTATGTATGCCATCAGGTCCCATTGCCTTGTCCACCCTAAGCTTATCGAGCTCTTGTAGAACCCTTTCTTTTGTGAAGGACTAGTGCACCCCCCTCCCCGTGTCCATGGTGCTGAGCTGTGGGCCCTGCCCTACCTTCTCTTCAGTAAATACTGAACAGAAGTATCTGTTTAGGATAGATGCTTTTACGGTCCTCCTCCTCCGCCCCTTATCCCCTTTGATCTTAGCAATACCCCCTCTGGACTTTCTCCTTTCAGTAATGTATCTATAGAAAGTCTTGTCACCTTCTTTTACTGTTCATGCTAGTGTTTCCTCGGTTTGGGCCTTTGCCTGCCTTACTGCCCTCCCTGCTTCCCTTAAGGAAGTTTGGCATGCCTCCCTATCTTCATCCTGTTGCGTTCCCTTATATTTCCTGAAGGCCAGCCTTTTGGCTCTGACTTTTTCTGCTACTGTTTTTGAGAACCAAAGTGATTTCCCTCTTCTTTTGCACTTCCTTTTCTCTCTAACACAATGGGATGTTGCTTCAAGTATTGCATCCTTAATGGACCTGGACCAAACAGCTTCAGTAATTTTCATGGGCCATAACTTTACTCATTTCATGCTGTAATTCCAGAAGCCCTGCTCTACTTTGTTAAGCAGACTGGGCTTTAACGAGCAGGTATCTGATCAAAAACAACATTTAAAACCATAATGTTTACAGTAATTGGGTGTGGTAACTACATATTTTGTTCCAGCTTTTTGGCTTTGTCCTGCTGTTAGTCTTTTTAAATATTTGGCACTCACAAGTAGTTATTCCACTGTCTGTTTCAAAAATATTGGACTGTCTCCAGCTGACCTCACAATTACTGTGACATCACAGTCTGTTGCCATGGTAAGGAGTATGATGCCATAAAAACTGAAGACAAAATCATGCTGGAAGCTTTTTTTTTTGACTTTTTGTTGACTGGGAAAGGAGGCCTAGGCAATACTTCCTGTTTTCAGCCTCATCCTTGGGGTAGAGGGGTACAGCTGCACATCAACTGATACTGGACCAAGGTTCGGCTGTTGGCAGCTTTTTAGTGAATGGAGGAAACTTAACCAGGACATTGAGGAAATCAAGTGCCCTACTCTTTTCAAAAAGTATCATGGGATATTTAACATTCATGTGAACAAACACCAGGCAGATGGGACCTCAGTTTAAGATACCATCCAAAAAATGGCACCTCTGACAGCAATGACCCCAAAACACCATGTTGGGGCATCGGTATAGTTACTTTTAATCAAGTGGATAGTGCCCCTGTAGAGCTACTAATACTACTTCCTGCAGCAAGTAGTGTTCATCGCAGATCTCCTATCCTACTACCGATCAGGCCATACCCTGCTTAGCTTCCGAGATCAGGTGGGATCAGGCTAGGTTCATACGCATGGGCACCTCCTACAGGGTAGAAGCATAAAACAAACCACCATACCTCACATTGCACAAACATCCATATATCCTCATGGGCTGCTCCAGTGAATTTAAAGGCTTGATCTATGAGTCAGTGGGGCGGCCCATCATAAGCTCGTCTCACTGATACCACTAGTTTACCAGATATCACCAGCCCTTAGTGCTAGTCACATCAACTTCGCCCTTTCGTTTCCACATCTCTGCCGCATGCACAGCCTGGGGGGAGGTGGCCTTGCTTCCTTTAGCCTAGCTTCTATGCCTGGACACCTCCTACAGTGTGGAAACATACAACAAAATGTCAATACTCATATTACACAAGCATCCATACATCCTCATGGGCTGCCCCCAAGAATTCTATTTTACTGAGCTCAAAATTATTGTGCAAAAAAACTCCTCTTCAAGGAATCAATTATAATATTAATTTACTAGTCTGGGAAATAGTGACAATTGCCCCAGGCTTGTGTAGCTACCCCCATACCCGTCCATACTGGCTAGTGTCCAGAATCACACAGAAGTTACTGCTCTTCACTCTATACCTGGTATGTAGATCAAAAGAGGGTTGCAGTCTCTAGTGCTGTCAGCCCCACACCATTTACCAGTACTGAATACATAACAGTGTAGGGAAACCTACGCTGTACCTATTGAAGGACTGGAGGACCAACTACAAGCTGCCTGGTATGAAATTTCAAGACTGAGACAGCTACAGTGTAGCCTACCCCCTCCACCCCCACTGCATCAGAGGTCCACTGGCACAGGAGGCTGGAGGGAGGTGGGTAAAAGAAGCAGGAAAATAGAGGGAACTCAGCCAATGAATGCTTTTCTGACCGCTCCGATACAGAAGGCAAACCAGTTCGAGTCCCTGGCAGACATGCCGGAATCTGTCATTGTCAAGGGAGATAACAGTCACAACAGTGAACACAAAGAAGGAGGCATCTCGGCAACCAGTGCCATCCATGAAAGGATCAAGAGCATCCTGGTGTTAGGAGATTCCACGATCAAGGGACTGGAATCCTGACTTAGTAAGCATGCACCGGAGCAGGTGAAAGTGGAAGTCAGATGTCTTTGTGGAACCTCAGCTTACAGAGACACTAAGCGGATGGGGAGAATCATCAAGAAAACAAAGGAGGGCCAGGCTGTGTTAGTTCACATGGGAATAAATGGCTTAGCATCACGGACAGTGGAGGAGACAAAGTGGAACATCCAGAAACTGGCAGAAAGACTCTAAGCAAAAACAGCATTCTTGGCCTTCTCCGAAGTCCTGCTGGTGTTGGGCAAAAGTGAGAGCAAGGACAGAATCAGGCAAGCTAAAATAGAAAAATTCAACAACTGACTGAAGAACTGGTGCCAGGAAATGGGATTTCACTTTGTTGTGTAACTCCCCTGTTACCCGGGGTTACTAGAATCCCAGTAAGACCTAGTGGTAGGCAGGGAAGGCAGCTTGTGAAACTCCAGTTAAATGGATTTCACACTGTCTCACTCTGTTCTCAGTCTCAGCTGAGACTGAGGGATGACATCACCATAGAACTCTTGCAGCCGCATGAGCCAGACTGGAGTGCTGCAGTTGGAAGTTAGGATAGGATGTTGGGGAATTTGAACAGAGTCTATGTGCAGTTTTGGTGAGAGACAAGAGTACAGCAGTTTGTGTGCAGGCTCTCAGAGCTTTTAGCTCTGTTTTAGAGCTACTGTTAAGAAGGTGTGTGCTTCCACCATAAGAGGAACACAGAAACTGATTGTTGAAGTGGTGGAGACCGCTGTCACTGGTCCAAGTGCCCCATCCCTGAAGGGATGGGGGGAAAGGTTTGCCTGTCTTCCAGGGGCAACCCTCCTGGTTCTGGCTAAGGGAAGAAGCTGCCTATTTCAAGTTGTGCTGCAGCACTAGAAACTCTGAGAGAGAAATTCCTGTGGAGGAATCGCCTGTGGGGCACCTGCAACCAAAGGGTGAGTTTGCTCTGACAGAGGGACAATGTTTTTCACGTGAACTGTTGGAACGTGGGGATTGGATTATTTAATCTGTAGGAGGTCTAGTGTAATAGACATTTCCGGTTAACTCAAGTATGTTCAAGTCCAGCACAAAGAGTGAAGTAAAGTGGGGAATGGACTGCTTAATCAGTGAGGGGCCTAGAGCAATGGGCTATGCCAATTAAAAGTATGTTCAAGTCCAGCACAAAGGGAAAGCAAGACAAGTAGAGGAAATCTGACATACATTTAGCCTTAATCTACATTGCCAAGCTTTACAGTATGAGGTGTTTACTGTCCAGAGAAATGGCTGGGTATGAAATGTGGAAGCGAGAGGTGGGAGACCCCCCATCAGTCGTGACCAAATTCACCTCTACGGATTTACTCTGTGGCAACCTTAATTTCTCTCAGGTACTTGGCCGGTGCCTGAGAGGAAAGTACAGGCGATGGGATTAAAGGAAAATTCCTGATAGAGCTGAGGTGCTCTTGGTGGTTTAAGGAGCCACCAGCAAATGTTTCCATGACATATGGAAGGTGTCCGAGTGGCCAGCAAGGGGCGAGCCAGGGAAAACCCAGAACAGTGTACAAGTTTGGGCTGTGTACCCAAAGCAGCGTGCAAGTCTGGGCTATGTGCCCGGTAGGTTCAGAGCCTCAGGGCTAAAGTGTTGAAGAAGTGTTCTTGATTCTTTTAATCTGCATTACCAGAAGTGTAGCCCCGTGGGGGTCCATCTATGCTTTGTTGTTCTGTTTGGATGTGAATAAAGCCACACTTTAGAATCCCATTTCTGGTATTGGACATTACAGTTATTGCTTCCTGTGTTCGGAGTTACCTGGGTGCCCCTGTGCAGAACAGCCAAACCTAGCCCTTGTGCCGAGTGACCTATTCATCCCCGAACCCAGTCCCCACCTGGTACTGCTGTCAGATTCAAACAGCATACCGCCTGTCATTTGCAAAACAAAGGTGCGGGTCTTACAAAATGGAGGCACTGCTTAGGATTTGAAATGTAGGGACGAAAGGTGCTCGGGCAAAGGGCTAGTGTTTTGGTTATCTGGCAGTGAATAGCCCAAAAAAAGCTGAAGCAAGGTTAACTAGTGTGTCGCTGTGTGCTATTATCCATGTACTGCTGTTAAATGCCAACTGTTTACCAAGGAGCAGTAAAGCCTGAGAGAGTATGCCCTTGTCCTGCATCAAAAAATTTACAGCGTTTTGCCAGCTTTTAAAAAACTGCTGTGACAAAGAAAAGTGTGGAAGACTAGGGGTAGCAAAAGGAAAATTGTGCCCTGGACGTTGGAAATGCTTTCTAGTGAACTGAGAGACTTGCTGTGTTAATGGCCATGATAAATGGTTGAAATGGGCTCCCGCCGTGGAGTCAGTTCAAAAAAAAAAAAGTGGTTTTGCAGTTTAAATTTGCCTGCTCGACAATCGCCGTGAGGAGAAGAGTACTCGCGAGGGAAAGAGGCTCATTTTCATGGCGTCGTGTGATTGGTGAGACTGCAATCAGTCCGGCCCCCAAGCCAGCTTTACAGCGACTGCCCAGCATTCGAGAGGGAGTGTGAGTGGAGTGCGTGTACTGGCTTACCAGAGGAGCGTCGCAGTGACTGAAAGCGCTGTAAAAGTTTAAAAAACTGACTTTTCCATCTAAATTCGGGCTCAACCCGCATCTCGATCGACTGGATTGTGAGTGCGGTGTTCGGGGGAACAATCAGCAGGACTGCCAACCTGTTTCTGTCCCGAGGTCTCCAAGACTGGCTGCAGGCCGTTTTCCATCACAGCAAACAGCTACTGATAACAGTGAGTACCAACAGAAATAATTGCTCAAACCAGTGCCAAAAGCCAGCTGAATCTGTGTGCAGCAGTGTAGTCATTTTGCAAACAAAGACTGTGTTAAGTTTTTACCAGCAAAAGCAAGCCTGTTAAGCCATCAACTGTGAGCATAGTTATGGGTTCAGCGTCAGAGTAAAATTTCAAAGCCATGAGAGAAACTGTGAGTTGTATCAAGTTATGCAGCAAGAGTTACAGGCAATCCTGTGCTTGAAATACTGAGGCTTTAAGGTACTGTGAGCTAGAGCAATGTTTTCAGCAAGTGAAAAGTCCGTGGCAAATCATATAAATGTGCTAGGAAAAAGAACAGTGCAAGTTTGTGCAGTTTTGAGCACAGTTATCAGTACAGTGTGTAAATCGGATGCGCAGTGGCTTGACCCAATTTCAGAATGTTGATGCACAGGAGTGCTGCCGCCGCCATTACAGGGTGGGGTAGTAATGTAAACACAGCAGCAGAGGAGCCATTTTGAAAGTGAAAGAAAGTGTTCAGTGATGTGGGACTTTCAATAACAGTGAGCGTTTGTTTGTTTTTCTCTGCAGTCATGGCCTTAGGACCAGCCCGCTACCCGGATCATAACCGGGCTGTGGTAGCAGCAGAAGTAAACAAGTTAAGGGACATTGAGAGGTGTTGCTATGGAGGACAACTGCCTCCTCATGTGGCGATTCCTGGATACACAGTGCAAGTGTGCTTAATATGCTTAAATGCTGGAAGGGACGTCTTCATGGTACCTCACTGTTCGGGGTGCTTAGAGAAATACGGCTTGTATAAAGCACCCAAGATTCATTTGGCTCCCACATGGACAAAAGTTCAAGAATCTGCAGTTGGCAGCACACAGCACCAGGCGGAGCCTGTTGGAGAAGGCCCCTTGGGGGGAGTGTGGCACAAAGCTAGAGGGTACAGATTTACAGACAGAACAATGTGCTGATGTTCTGGATTAAGACCCTTGGAGAGGGGCCCTAGCCCAAGTCTCACAGGAGAAGACGAGATGAGGGAGGCCTTTGAATGGGAAGTATCGACCTCCACGCCCAGCGAAGAGTGGATAGTCTCAGAAGTGAGGACGACTGCTCACTCCTGGACACAGATTCTCAGTGAGGAAGAAGAAGAGGGGGAACCTATGTGACCTTGTGAAAAAGGAACTGGTACACAGCCTCAAGCTCTTGCCTCAGAGGAATGCATGGAAGACAGTGGTGATGCCACTACCCTGGCTGTGCAAGAAGAAGTAGTCAGGGATCAATTTTTTGTGTCATTGAGAATGTGTAGCTGGCAGAACCAGGACTGGCCACCCCCAAGCCAGGCCAGCAGTCTCAGGTTGACCAAAGCTAGTAAAGAGGAGAGGCTGGTTCGTAGGAAGGCGAATGAAATCTATGGGATGTCCTTTCCTACCTTTCCTCGAGAGTCTGGGAGGAGATTGAGAACAGCAGGAAATCCTGGATTTGGGCAGAAGCAATGAAATGTGTGCATCCTGGTGCAAACAAGCATGTCAGGAACAGAATGTTTCATGAAAAATACAGCCAGTGGAAAGAGGCAGGACACTGTTAATGGACACTGTTCGAATAGTGGATGGAGAGGGACGTGAAACCTTTCACAGTGTGAATTATGTGCGCCCAGATGGGGTAATAATTCAAGCTCCTGACCCATTGTGCTATTGGCCACAATGCAAAGACCTCCCTGCAAATGTGCCCATGCCTACCAACTGGAAAGCAGAGCAGTGGTAGTCAGGGCTGCCACTACAGCCATTGCAGTGCCTTTGTTATTCCGCCAGTATGGACGTCCAGGACTCAGGTGCCCCACATTCATCAGTTCTACAGTGTACTGACTTTCCAGCATCCATCAACTGGCCCACCAGATGACTTCAGATCCAGAGAGGACACCATCCCAGCTGTATCCTGATTCATCGCCTGGTAATCGGATGACATCAGACCAGCTGTTTTCCTTTTGTTCCTGTTCGAAGGTTCCATCTCCAGAGATGACATCAACCCAGCAGTTTCCAGATGTGCCCTCCTGTTGTTCCCGGAAGATGTCCGCCCAGCTGTATCAGAAGAATGCTGCCAGGGAGAGTCTTCGGCTGAGGACCAGGTCGGTGTTTTGTTCGTTCTACAAGGGGCTGGTAAGTCCAAACTTTTCTATTCTTATGACATTGCAGTACACACCCTACACTAGCAGACTCCAGATGTGTGAACTGTCCTCAAAGACTCTCCTCTTCGGACTTTGGCCTGCTAGAACTGTGATTCACCGGGCTCCGGCCCAGGAGAGACTCTTTAATGGACTAGCCTTCGGGCACTGTGGTCACTAGATGGGACTTTTAGGGCACTCCATTCCCCAAATATGTGCATTGTAAATAATGTCATTGTTTTCTACTGTTTTCTAATGTTTATACCGTTTTCTACTTTTCTAAAAAAAATATTTTTTGGGATGCTCCAGTGTTTTGATGGTAGGGGTTTAGATAGACTGTGTATGCAGATTAGGAGTGTGTGTTGTCTTTCTTTTTTCTTGCAGGTGGTCCTGAAGAAGATAGAAGAGAAGACAAGAAGAGGAGGAGGGACTCATCGAAGTTCCTCACTAGTCCTTTAGTGTGTAGTATTGAAAGTACTGTTGTTGTTGTTGTTACTGTGTATAACCCTTTTCTTCCACAGGTATGGTTGTGGGGAAATGTGGGAGTAATGTAATGGTATGGTATTAGCTCCTGGTGTGTGGTTGCATGGTGTCCAAAGTGGGGAGGTCCCCTGTTTGTTTTGTTTTGAGATTTGAGTTAGAGGCAGACAGATTTTCCCTAGAGGTCTAGGGGGGATAGACAGGCTGTGGTCCTGAACGGCTGTAGGGACTGCAGTGCTGATCTATTAGGGCTATGCTCTGGACAGTTCTACCAGAGCCACTAGGTACCCATAGTTAGCAGGTAAAGTAGAGGCTGATATGTCATCCAAAGGCCTCTAGGCCCTTAGTGTTGCCTGCCTGTGCTAGCACATGGTAGGAGGGGGACTGATCACCCCCTCTGCAGGTAGCACATAGGGTGAGATGGCCTAAGCCAGGTAAATATCGACTGTGGACAGTCATTTTCTTGGCCCAGGGTGAGTGTAACCCCCCTGTTACCTGGGGTTACTAGAATCCCAGTAAGATCTAGTGGTAGGCAGGGAAAGCAGCTTGTGAAACTCCAGTTAAATGGATTTCACACTGTCTCACTCTGTTCTCAGTCTCAGCTGAGACTGAGTGATGACATCACCATAGAACTCTCGCAGCTACATGAGCCACACTGGAGTGCTGCAGTTGGAAGTTAGGATAGAATGTTGGGGAATTAGAAAACAGTCTGTGTGCAGTCTTGGTGAGAGACAAGAGTACAACAGTCTGTATGCAGGCTCTCAGAGCTTTTAGCTCTGTTTAAGAGCTACAGTTAAGAAGGTGTGTGTTTCCACCATAAGAGGAACACAGAAACTGATTGTTGAAGTGGTGGAGACCGCTGTCACTGGTCTAAGTGCCCCATCCCTGTGGGGATGGGGGGGAAGGTTTGCCTGTCTTCCAGGGGCAACCCTCCTGGTTCCAGCTAAGGGAAGAAGCTGCCTATTTCAAGTTGTGCTGCAGCACCAGAAGCTCTGAGAGAGAAATTCCTGTGGAGGAATCGCCTATGGGGCACCTGCAACCAAAGGGTGAGTTCGCTCTGACAGAGGGCCAATGTTTTTCACCTGAACTGTTGGAACATGGGGATTGGACTACTTAATCTGTAGGAGGTCTAGTGTAATAGACATTGCGGTTAACTCAAGTATGTTCAAGTCCAGCACAAGAGTGAAGTAAAGTGAGGCTTGGACTGCTTAATCAGTGGGGCCTAGAGCAATGGGCTATGCCAATTAAAAGTATGTTCAAGTCCAGCACAAAGGGAAAGCAAGACAAGTAGAGGAAATCTGACATACATTTAGCCTTAATCTACATTGCCAAGCTTTACAGTATGAGGTGTTTACTGCCCAGAGAAATGGCCGGGTATGGATTGTGGAAGCGAGAGGTGGAGCCCCCCATCAGTGGTGACCAAATTCCCCTCTGGATTTGCTCTGTGGTAACTTTACTTCTCTCAGGTACTTGGCCAGTGCCTGAGGAAAGTACCCAGACGTGGATTAAAAGAAAATTCCTGATAGAGCTGAGGTGCTCTTAGGTGGTTTAGGAAGCCACCAGCAAATGTTTCCATGACATATGGAAGGTGACCGAGTGGCCGGCAAGGGAGCTGAGCCAGGGAAAACCCAGAACAGTGTACAAGTTCGGGCTGTGTACCCAAAGCAGTGTGCAAGTCTGGGCTGTGTGCCCGGTAGGTTCACAGCCTGAGAGCTAAAGTGTTGAAGAAGTGTTCTTGATTCTTTTAATCTGCATTACCAGAAGTGTAGCCCTGTGGGGGTCCATCTATGCTTTGTTGTTCTGTTTGGATGTGAATAAAGCCACACTTTAGAATCCCATTTCTGGTATTGGACATTACAGTTATTGCTTCCTGTGTTCAGAGTTACTTGGGTGCACCTGTGCAGAGTAGCCAAACCTAGCCTTTGTGCGGTGACCTCATCCTCCCCGAACCTAGTCCCCACCTGGTACTGCTGTCAGATTCAAACAGCATACCCACCCCCACCTGTTGTTGCCAAATCATGGGGGTGGGGGTTACAGTTGGATCCTGGGGAAGCTTCTTGGAGAGATGGCTCTTCAGTTGGGATGGACTTCATCTCACCAGAGAAGGTGCAAGGGCACTGGCACAAACATTTGAAGTCTACTTGGACCATTTAAACTGATGGGTGGGGGGGGGCTGAGACTTGGACAGCCTCTTTGAGCCGGGAAAAGGAGGTATGCCAAATGGATCCCCCCCATTACAGAAGCTCAGAATGAGACCACGTAACTCTAAGCTTGTCAAGTCCAAGACAAGGTGCCAGAAGGGACTGGGGGCTCAGGGCATCGGGGGAAATGGAGGGGAGAGCTGGGAAAGCCCCAGCAATCACCACAAGGGATTTTGTGGGCTGTTGGAAAGGAATCTGCCTCAATGCCAGAAGCTTAGGTAACAAAATAAGTGAACTCCAGGTTATGGCGGCTGAGGCTAACATAGACCTGATAGCCACAACCTAAACTTGGGCATCAGATAATAATGAACGGGATATCGCAATACCTGGATATCTTTTGTTCAGGAGGGACAGAGGAGTGGAAAAAGGTGGGGGTGTGGCCCTCTATGTGAGGGATGGAATTGAAGTGGAGGAAGACATTAGTACAAAGAACGACTCAGAGGATACTGAATCACTATGGATACAGTTAGCTGACAAATAGGGAAAGAAATTGCAAATGGGGGTTATATACAGACCCCTGGGGCAAGGGGAAGAAAAAGACAGACAAATATTGGAGGAAATACAGAGGGTGGTTAGAAAGGGTGAGACGGTGATCGTTGGGGATTTAAACCTGCCAGACGTGGACTGGGGGGTTCCAGTTGCCAAGAGCTCCAGAAGCCAGGCAGTACTGGATACCTTACAGGACTGCCTGCTGAGACAACATGTGAACGATCCCACCAGACTAGATGTTATCTTCGATGTGATCCTCACTAAGTCTGAGCGAATCAAATCGGACATGGTCCAGAAGCCACTCGTAAACAGTGACCATAATACTATCTGGTTCAAAATGAACACAAACGATACAAGAACCAGCTCTAAGACTGCAGTACTGTGTTTCAAAGGGGCCGACTTCAGCAGATTATGGCAGGAAATAAGAAAAAGGCTAGAGTGCATCAAACGGAGGTCAGAGATGGAAGATATATGGGAAGATATTAAAGGGGCAATCCTGGAGGCTACCAGGCTCTGCATCAAGATGGAAACCAAGAGAAATAGGCATGAGAGGCCTGTTTGGTTCTCACCCACTGTCAGAGAAGTGATCAGCACCAAAAGGAAAGCCTATAAGAGGTTTAAATGGCACAAGGGGGAAAGGGAGTGGGAGTAATACTTACAGAGCAGCAAGGAGGCCAAAAAAACAGTAAGAAGGGCAAAGGCAGATAAGTATCTTCAAACTGCACAGGGGATTAAAACAGGATGTGTAATTCTTCCTCTATATCAGGGAGCAAAGGAAAAAGGGGGGGAGGGATTGTAAGATTAAAGGCTGGAAGGAAAGATATAGAGGACGATAGTCAAAAGGCAGAAGCCTTAATGAATACTTCATGTCAGTTTTTACTAAGGACCTGACAGTGGCATCAAGTCTTCTGATGCAGGGATACCAAAAATTAACATCCAAGGATTCAGTACTGACAAGAGTCCAGAAAGGTCTTTTTGGTGTTAAACCCGACAAAGCACCGGGCCCTGATGGAATATATCCCAGGGTTTTGAGGGAGCTGGCAGACGAGCTGACAGTCCCCTTAGCATACCTTTTCAACAGGTCACTTCAGACTGGGGTGGTGCCATGGGATTGGTGGATGTGGTGACACTTCATAAGGGTAATGACAGGGAGGAGATGAGAAACTATGGACCAGTTAGCCCTATGTCTGTCATGGGTAAACTAATGGAATCCCTAGTAAAACAAGATCTGGTAGAATACCTCAGAGCTAACAACCTAAACAACAGCAAGCATCATGGATTTACAGCAGGAAGATCATGTCAGACTAACCTGTATGTGTTCTTTGATCAAGTCACAAGGAGCTTTATAGAGGACATGCGAAAGACCGCTTTACTTTGATTTTAGCAAGGTGTTTGACACAGTCCCGCATAGGATGGGTAGGAAATTGGCTTGAGGGCAGAAAGCGAAAGGTAGTAGTAAACGGGGTGAAATCTGCAGAGAATTATGTTACCAGTGAAGCGCCTCAGGGTTCGGTTCTGGGACCAATCCTTTTTAACATGTTCATCAACAATATTGGAGTGGGCATTAGAGGTAATATTGCCCTGTTCGTCGATGACACTAAACTTCATGGGAGAGTGGATAATCTGGAGGGCATTAGAGACCTACAGGAAGACCGTAAAAAACTGGAGAAGTGGACACAAATCTGGCAACTGAGATTCAATGCAAAGAAGTGTAAGGTGATGCTCCTGGGTAGAGCTAATCCAGGAATGAGTTACTGACTAAACGGGGTCCAGCTCAACTCCCCAGCAGAGGAACGGGATCTGGGGATCATCATCAGAGATGACCTCAAACAGCAGAATCAATGTGATAAGGCATACAACAAGGCCATCAGAATGTAGGGATGCATAGGAAGGGGCTCATAAAGCAGAGACAGAGCGGTGATATTCCCTCTGTATCGATCCTTGGTGAGACCTCATCTGGAGTATTGTGTCAAGTTCTGGAGACCTCACCTCAGAAAGGACATTGATAGGCTGGAGGTGGTTCAGGGGAGAGCTACAAAGATGATACCTGCCCTTCACTGGTTATCCTGTGAGGACAGACTTAAGGCACTGGGCATGTACTCACTGAAGACCAGAAGAGACAGGGGGAACATGATTGAAATCTTTAAGTTCCGTGAGGGTATCAACAAAGTGCCTCACTCTGAGATTTTCACAAGGAACACCAACTCCACTATGTGAGGGCACAAATGGAAATTAACGGGGGGGGGGGCAAGTTCAGGAGAGACGTTCGTAGGTATTTCTTTTCTGAAAGGGTGGTGGAGCCCTGGAACAGAGTGCTGCTGAAGGTGGTGAAAGCCAGAACAGTGACAAGCTTCAAACACTGGTGGGATTGGGCATGGGCACAGTCTAACGGCACTGGTGGGGGGCCTTCAGGGAAACACTAGGGGAGGACAGGACCCTAGACTGACAGAAGATCACAAGACTTTATATGGGCAGACTAGATGGACCCTGGGCCCTCCTTCTGCCAGCACTATCTATGTTTCTATGTTTCATATTGTACCTGCTCATACTGTACCTGGTCTGTCAAAAAACAAACACTTTCAGATAACAGTGCTGTCAGTCCCTCGCCTTCTACCGGCATCAGTTTCATTAGTGCTGGGAAGCCCACAGTGTGCCTGCCCACTCAGTACCTGGCATGTCCATGTGCCACCTGTGGTGCCTTCATTTGCTACAAAAGTACAGAACTGTGCAAATGTGCCTCCTAAGAGGGTCAACCACCCCGCAGTGACTGCAGATATGTCCCCCTGCCCTTCATCAGCAGGAGGGTGTACACTGCACAGTCCTGGCAGTGTAAAAGGTGTGCTTTCGTCCTAGTGTCCTAGATGCTGGCCTGCCCCCTGCTCCTGAGCGCCCCCACCCGCTGCTATCCTGTACCTCACCTGTAGATAAAAAGAGGACATTAGTCTCCAGTGCTGTCAGTCTTTTACTTTTCCCCATCACTAAATCTATCACAGTAGGGGGGGAAGCCTGCACTGTCCTTGCTCTGCACTGTACCTGGTCCTGTGTTAAACAGCGGACTTCAGTCTTATGGAAACATAGAATATGATGGCAGATAAGGACCCCTTGGCCCACCTAGTCTGCCCATTTCCCTACCTGATGGATAAGCTGCAGATTCTAGTTAATCAACAGCTTATTTCCTCCTACCCCCCCACTAGAATTGCCTTATGCCTGTCCCATATATTCTTGAATTCTCCCACTGTTCCTGACTCCACAATCTCCTCAGGAAGGCTGTTCCATGCATCCACAACCCTCTCTGTGAAAAAATACTTTCTAACATTACCTCTGAGCCATCCCCCCTCTATCTTCAAATTGTGCCCCCTTGTTCTTGCACATCTCTTCTTCTGAAAGATACTACCCTTTTGTACTTTAATTCCCTTGAGATACTTGAAAGTTTCTATCATGTCCCCCCTCTCCCCTCCTTTCCTCAAGGGTATACATATTAAGCTGCTTTAGTCGCTCCTCATATGTCTTCTGGTGCAGACCCTGCACCATTTTGGCTGCCCTCCTCTGAACAGCCTCGACTCTGTCTATATCTTTGCGGAGATGGGGTCTCCAGAATTGCACGAAGTATTTCAGATGGGGTCTCACTAACTGTCTGTACAGAGGGATAACAACTTCCTGTTTTCTACTGTTAATGCCTCTCCCTATGCATCCCAGTATCCCCTCTCCCTATGCATCCCAGTATCCCCCACAGCCCTCCTTACTGCCTTCTCACATTGCTTGCCCACCTTCAAGTCATCTGATACAATTACTCCTAGGTCTCTTTCGATTTTTGTTGTTGTTATTAACTCACCTCCCATTGTGTACTCTTCCCCTGGGTTTTTGTTTCCCAGATGCATTACCTTGCACTTCTCTGCACTGAATCTGAGTTGCCACATATCTGACCATTCTTCCAACCTTGCCAAGTACCTTTTCATTCTTCCCACTCCACCTTGTGTATCAACCCTGTTGCAGATCTTTGTGTTATCTACAGAGACAAACCTTTCCTTCCAGGTGCTCTCCAATGTCACTTATACAGACATCAAAGAGGACCGGTCCCAGTATCGAACCCTGCAGTACCCCGCTAGTTACCTTCCTTTCTTCACTGTGGACTCCGTTTATTATTACCCTTTGTGTCCTGTTGTCCAGCCATTCTTTTATCCAGGCTACCACCTTGGGACCCACTCCAAGGCTGGCTAGCTTGTATATTAATCTTTTGTGCTAGACTGTGTCAAATACCTTGCTAAAATCTAGGTAGGCCATATCTCCATTATCATCAGTCCTTCTCCTTTTCCCAGCGCTAAATGGGCATGTTTACAAACAAAAGAATCCAATAATTTCCATCCAGTTTATAGGTTTTCTGACTACAAATAACTTTGTTGAAACAAAATTCTGTTTGCCAGTGAAAAGCAAACTGAGTTAATTAGTTGTGGGTAATTTTGGACATGAGATCTGTCACTATTCTGAATGCTGTTTACTGACCTTAGGGATAAAGAGAGGGTTTGTGTTCTCCTTCAGAGCAGCAGTACTTGTTAGCAGAAACAAAAAAATCATCCTATATAGTATTTTTATTTCTAATGTATTTTGGCAAACACTTTACTATATCTTTGTTTCTTTTCATTGTATTTCATTACTGAACAGAGATATGGGATTTCGAAGCCTTTTAAAAATTACTACCTTCTGGCCACACCAACCAGGAATAAATGAAACATCTTGGTGTGGCGCTGTGCTGCTTACAATCACAAATGCTGCTAGCACACTTCTAATTCATTCACAGTATGAATCCAGCATGTAAAATCAAAGAGTAACCTCAAGGGAAGCGATTTTCAAGACTTGCAAGTACTCGACATCTTGATTGACTAAAGTCATTAATTATAAGATTAGCATTATGTAATGGATAGAAAGAATCCAGCAACCTGATTGGATGACATATATTTCTACCGGTGATTAAATTCCAGCGCATATTCACAGGTATGAAAAAGTTGTAGCCAACAGGTTGATCATTAACCTAGAAGCTGTCCACAAATCTGTCCACAATTTACCCACAAGGAAAATGGCTACTCTGGCATCAGTCCCTCACAGAAGACCCATATGGAATCGCTGTACTCAGCTTCACTGGAATATAGTGTGTTCATGTGGCATATATTTAACACTAAACTATCAACAGTAATATTGGAACATATTCCACAAATGAAGAAAAGTGATAAAGTGAAACAAAAAACTCCCTGGATTAATGCTAAGGTCAAAAAACTTATTAAACAGAAAAACTGGGCTTTCAAAAGGGCAAAACTTAGTGGTACGCAAAAAAACTGGGAACATTATAAAAATCTTTTGAAGATAACTAAAAATAATGTCAAAGAGGCAAAACGTAATCATGAGGTTAACTTAGCAACAAGGGTCAAGGATAATTATAAGTCCTTTTACAAATATGTCAATAATAAAAGGGGGGCTACTCCCACTTTAGGCCCATTAAAAGACAAGACTGGTAATTTGTTATTAGAAAACTCCCATATGGCATTGTTATGCAATCAATATTTCATCTCAGTTTTTAATATTAAAACTTTAGCAAAAAAAAATCATAATTCACATATAATACCAGGAGTGCACTTTATTCAAGCATTAGACATCCAAAAGCGTCTACAAGGGTTGCATCCTAATAAATCAGTAGGCCCTGACGGTCTTCACCCTCGTATTCTTAAAGAATCGGCTATCCCCTTATCAGGACCAATTGCAGCAATATTTATGCAATCCATTGAAGAAGGACAGGTTATTGACGTATGGAGGCAAGCAAATGTGGTGCCTATCTTCCAGAAAGGTTCTAAGCAATAAGTATCAAACTATCGGCCTATTAGCCTGACGTCTATCCTAGGTAAAATCCTCAAGGGAATAATCAAGGAACATATAGGGGAAGTGACACAATCTGATTTTTCCCAGCATGGTTTTGTTAAGGGCAGATCGTGCCAGACAAACCTGCTGGAATTCTATGGCAGAGTTAGTATGGCCTTGGACAAAAATGAGGCAGTGGATGTAATTTTTTTGGATTTTTCTAAGGCCTTCGACAAGGTCCCCCATGGTGAACTGTTAGATGCATTGATAGCTATGGGTTTAAGTGGTAATATTACCAGATGGGTGGACTCATGGTTGACTTGTAGAACCCAACAAGTTTGCATAAAAGGCTCTTACTCAGGATGGGAACAGGTGTCTTGTGGAGTACCTCAGGGCTCTGTGATCAGCCCATGTCTATTTAACATATATAATTCCTCATTAAGTACTTCGACTGGAGTATGGTTAACTAAATTTGCGGATGATAACCGTATTGGTCATATTGTAAACAACCTTGAGAATGTAAACACCTTACAGCTTGCACTTGGTGAACTTGAAAGCTGGGCAGATAAAAATAAACTGCATTTTAACGTTAATAAGTGCACAGTCATGCACTTTGGGAAAAACAATCTACTGGCCAAATACAAGTTAGGAGATAAATTATTAAAGGAGGTTGAGGATGAACGGGACCTGGGTGTAAGGGTAAAAAATGACTTAAGTTCAAAACTTCACTGTCAGCAAGTCATTAAAAAAGCTGGGGGAATACTCCATTGTATAAATAAGCATATTCAAAGTAACAGTAGCAAAGTGTTGCTCCCCTTGTATACTTCCTTGGTAAGGCCGCATCTGGAATATTGCGCTCAGTTTTGGTCTCCACAAGACCAGGTTTCAAAATATGCTCTGGAAAGAATACAGAGGAAAGCTACTAGGAGGATGTATGAGGTAAAAGGCTTAAATTATGATGACCGTCTAAATCAGTTGGAACTTTTTTCCTTGGAATATCATAGGATGAGAGGTGACCTTTGTTTGGTTTTTAGAGCACTCCATGATGATATTTTATGGGACCAACTGGGACTGAAATTTAGAAACAGCATTTATGTAACAAGGGCACATCCATTGCAACTAAAGGGAGTATGTTGTCAAACAAAAAAAAGATGTTCATGATTCACAGTTAGAGTTGCTAAAGTTTGGAATAAATTGCCCTTAATGGTGGTGACTAGTGATAGCATGGATATCTTTAAGACAAGACTCGACAGCTATCTATGCAAAAATTCAGTAAAGGGCTATAAATAAAATTTGGCGAGCAATATGGACCTCTGTCTCTTTCGCTCTGATATCCTATGAAACCTATGAAACCTCCAATAAAGCCAGATGATTTACTGTCATTACCTCCTCTAACAAAAAACAAGTAACAGTAACAGTACTTCTCACTGTCCCGAGCACTGCAATGGAAACGCCCACTTGCTCACACTGTACTCCCCTGTGCCATAACTGTGCCTCTCATTCAGACATTTCTAGAACTGACCACAAGGCTCCGATGCTGCCTCTACTCTGCCAACATTAGAGCTGCTGTGTGGGACAAAACCACCACCAACAGCATTAAATGAAAGCACCAATCTGGACAACAAGTTAATCACCACCAAAGGCATTAAATACAAGCCCAATGGGATCAACATCCTAACCACCCACTGCCTAACACTAAACTGCCCTCCATGTACTGACTTCTCATATGACATTTTCTAGTGTTTTCCAGCCTGCTGCTCCAAATCTAAGCTGGTGGGTGGTGGTGGGGGGGAGAATACACAGGTCTACAATTCCAGGTACAGGATACATAGTATGAAAAAACCAACAGGAAGGAACTATTTTTTTGCAAACTTTATTTAAGAAAAAGATCCAGCAGTTAACAGTACGTGAATAGTCATCACATTCCAAACAGATGCACATATTATTATTACATGACTCATCAGGCTTAATAGGGGACACAATTTAAGATCCAAAGAGAATAGGAAAGGGATAAACAGCCAGACCAACCTCAACTACAACAGCGCCATCTACAGATGAAAAACAACTTTTTTGAAATGTACCTTAACATTACAAAAATCACTACAAAATGTTGTAAAGGTTTTTTTTTTATGTTTTTACACAAAAATACTGCGTAATATAAATAATGCACTCAAGGGTATGATATATCCATGAATGTCACCTCTCAAGTGCATGAGACACACAGCCTGCTGCCTTGGGCCTCACACTGCACCCAAGGTGTGATGATATCCATGGACATATCACACCCTATTGTGTATTATAGGTTTAATAAAAGCTGTTTTAAAAACATAAGAGAGAAAAAACAACACACTAATGGCAAATATAATTGTCAGAAATATATTATTTCTAAAATAAAATGCAATGGCATTTATTGCCAATGAACAAATACTGCTGCTTTAAGATTGTACCGATTGTACGAGGCACACTTGCCTTGCCGTGCCTTCCCGTAAATAACTCTGAGCTACTTTAGCAAGTCTTGCAGTCTGTGCTTTATTAGCACTAGCTGAGGACCAAAGAACAATGCAGCACTGATCTTGAACTAAAAGCAATAATGATAAGTAATAAGATGGTCTGGACACAAAGCTCTTGAACCTCTCTGCCTCTGCTATTTGCAACCCTATTGCTCTACTCCTCAACGTCTCTTTCTCTCTGGCTTCAATTCCCTCTTCCTGGAAATCAGCCACTGTCATTCCCCTCCCTAAGGGTGGTGACCCTTCGGCTCCGGGCAACTACCGCCTTATTTCTCTTCTTCCTAATGTTGCTAAACTCCAAGAGCATGTGGTACTCTCTCAACTTTCCACATTTCTTGACTCCTCTTCCTTCCTCACCCCACTCCAATCTGGTTTCCGTAAATCTCACTCCACATCTACCTCTCTCCTCAGGCTCACTGATGCCATCCTGACAGGTTTGGACCAGGGCTTGGTTACCTCTGCTATCTTCATCGATCTGGCCAAAGCCTTCGACACTGTAGCCCACCCTCTCCTCCAAGCCCAGCTCTCTGCTGCTGGGCTCTCTACTCGAGCCACAGATTGGTTCCATTCCTACCTCATGGGCAGAACTCAAGCTGTCAAAATTAGAAACTCCTTGCCCCCCTTCCTATCCACACTGGCGTCTCCCAAGGCTCAGTGCTTGGACCCATCCTCTTCTCCATCTTTCTAAATTCCCTCCCTTCTGCATGCACATCTGCATCCATACACAAGTATGCTGATAACATTGTCATATTTGCCTCCGGCACCTCTGTACCAGACCTGACAAGCAGACTCCAACTGACTTTCACCAATATCCAGCAGTGGTTCTGGTCAAATCAGCTTTCCTTACATGCAAAAAAAGCTGTCTCTATGACTTTTGGTAAAAGACAAAAACTCTCTAAACTGCCAGCCCTGCCCTCCTGCCACGCTCTGGGTGGGACTAGCCTTGAAAACGTCACAGCTTTCAAGTACCTAGGAGTTTGGTTCGAAAGTCACCTAGACTTCTCTGCTCATGTGGACTACTTACACAAAAAGCTTCACCCTAAACTTGGTGTGCTGTATAGGAACTGAGGGTGTATCCCTCTGCCGGCCTGCAGAGCCATTGTGCAGAGAAGGATTCTCCCCCTCTTTGACTACGGTGACACTATCTATGCTAGTGCTTCAAAGTCTACCCTGGCCAGACTGGATCCACTCTTCCACTTCTTCTGTAGGTTTCCCCTGGATTGCCTCCCATCCCCCCAGACCGATCACTGTCACCTCTACACCTCTCTCTCACCTTTCCCTCCCTTGAAGCCAGACAGCTTGTTCATTGCTCCTCCCTTATTGCGAAGTACTGGCCGGGCTCCCTCCCATTCTACCTTTGTCTCTTCTCTCCTCCTCTTCAAACCCCTCCTACTCTCTCCGTAGCTCTAACCTCTGCTCTCTCTCTTGTCCAGGTGGACCTCGGCTGGGCAAGCTGCTTTCTCTTTCCACCTTCCCAAACTCTGGAACTCCCTTCCTGGCCCTATTCGTTCTGCTACCTCCATCTGCTCCTTCTCCAGTCTTATACGTGATTACTCTGCCCCCTCCTGTAACTGCCCCAACCCCCATCCCGTTATTGCCCCCATGCCTTCCTCTTCCTGGCTCTCCACCCCCCCTTCTCTTCCCAGCCTCCTGACTCTCATACTACATATCTCCCCCTCTCCCCCCATTCCTCTACCTCCTCTACCTACCCACCCTAATTCTGGACCTCCCTTGTCTCATTTCTATGATCGTCCTTCTCCTTTCTCCCCTCCTCTCCTCCAGGGTATACGTATTGAGTTCCTCCAATCTCTCCTCGTATGACCTTTGGTGTAGGCCCTGCACCATTTTTTGCTGCACTTCTTTGAACTGCCTCTACCCTGTCTATGTCATTTCAGAGATGTGGCCTCCAGAACTGGACACAGTACTCCAAGTGAGGTCTCACCAATGTCCTGTACAGTGACATTACAACCTCTTTTCTTCTGCTGGTGATACCTCTCCATGTTCACCCCAGCATTCCACTGACTCTCCCCACCGCCTTGGCACACTGTTTGGCCAACTTTAGGTCATCAGATAAGATCACTCCCAGATCTCTTTCCTGTTCTGTGGCCTCTAATATCACCCCACCCATCATGTAATCCTCTCCTGGCTTCCTGAGCCCCAAGTGCATGATTTTGCACTTTTTCTCATTGAATCCTGGCTGCCACACTCTGGACCATTCCTTCAGCTTAGCTAGGTCCCTTCTCATTTTCTCCACTCCTCAGTGTACCCTATTCCAGTTCTTGGTGTCATCTGCAAAGAGGCATACCTTCCCCTCCAGCCCCTCCACAATTTTGCTGATAAAGGTATTAAACAGCACTGACCCAAGAACAGATACCTGTGGAACCCCGCTGGTCACACTCCCTACTTCGAATTTAGCCCCGTTTACCACCACCCTCTGTGTTCTATTCCTTAGTCAATTTCCAACCCAGTTCACCACCTTGTGTCCCAACCCCAGGCTGGCCAGTTTGTTCACAAATCTCCTATGTGGAACGGTGTTGAATGCCTTGCTGAAGTCAAGGTAGGACACATCCACCACTCCCCCCTGATTCACCTCCCTAGTGACTCAGTCAAAGTAATCTATCAGATTAGAGAAACATAGAAACATAGAAATTTTTGGAAGATAAGGACCACTAGCCCATCTAGTCTGCCCTTTAGCCCTACCCTAGTTTGCAGCCTCTGTCTTTACTTGATTAATGGCTTGCTCCTTTCCTTCCCATTTCTAGGGTTCCCTTATGCCTATCCCATGCATGTTTAAATCCCTCCACTGTGCTCACTCCCCTCACCTCTTGTGGCAAACTGTTCCATGCATCCACCATCCTTTCCATGAAGAAAAATGTCTTCACATTTCACCTTATCCTGTCACCTTCCAATTTCATATCATGTCCTCTCGTTCTTGTACTCCTCCTATAATGGAAGATATCACCTCCCTGCACCTTGTTTATGCCTTTAAGGTACTTGAAGGTCTCTATCATGTCATCCTGATCCCTCCTCTCCTCCAACGAGTACATATTGAGGTCCTTTAATCTCTCCTCATTTAATTTCTGGTGTAAGCCCTGTACCATCTTTGTCGCCCTTCTCTGGCCTGCCTCCACCCTATTAATGTCCTTATGAAGATGCGGCCCCCAGAATTGTACACAGTACGCTACGTGAAGCCTCACTAGTGTTTTATACAATTACATCATCACCTCACTCCTGCTAGTGATATCTCTGCCTATGCACCCTAGCAAGCTGCTGGCCCTCCCTGCAGCCTTTGTACTCTGCTTAGACACCTTTAGGTCATCTGAAATGATAACTCTGAGATCCCTTTCTTCTTTGGTGATTGCCAGCAGCTCCCCCCCCCCCACCAATCCTGTAGCTCTCTTCAGGGTTTCCTCATCCCAGATGCATTATTTTGAACTTCTTTGAACTGAACCTCACCTGCCATACCTCAGATCACTTCTCAAGCTTGCCCAAGTCCATCCTCATTTTCTCCACCCCATCTCGAGTATCTATCCTGTTATAGATCTTGGTGTCATCAGCAAACAGACAGACCTTTGCTTCTAGCCCTTCCACTATGTCACTAATGAAGACATTAAACAGGACCAGCCCCAGGACTGATCCCTGAGGTATCCCGTTGGTTACCCTCCTCTCTCTGGATTGGATCCCATTTACCACCACCCACTGTTTCCTGTCCATTAACCAGTTCCTAACCCAGTTTACAGCTCTGTGGTCCATACACAGACTACCTATCTTGTAAACCTGCCTTTTATGTGGGACAGTGTCAATGGCCTTGCTGAAACTGAGGTAGGTGACATTCACCACTCCCTCCTGATTTACTGTACCTCCTTTGTCACCCAGTCAAAAAAATCTATCAGATTAGTTTGACATGACTTTCCTGATGTGAATCTGTGTTGCCTTGGATCTTGTGCTCCACTTGATTCAAGGTGCTCCACTATCATAGAAACAGAATTTGACAGCAGATAAGGACTGCCTGGCCCACCCAGTCTGCCCATTTCCCTACCTAATGGATAAGCTGCAGATCCTAGCTAACCAACAGCCTATTTCTTCCAACCTCCACTCCCTAGAATTGCCTTATGTCTGTCCCATGCATTCTTGAATTCCACCACTGTTTTTGACTCCACAACCTCCTCAGGAAGGCTGTTCCATGCATCCACAACCCTCTCTATGAAAAAATACTTCCTCACATTACCTCTGAGCCGTCCCCCCTCTAGCTTCAAATTGTGCCCCCTTGTTCTTGCACACCTCTTTTTCTGAAGGATGCTACCCTCTTGGACATTGTTGATTCCCTTGAGGTATTTGAAAGTTTCTATCATATCCCTCCTCTCCTCGAGGCTATACATATTAAGATCCTTAAGTCTCTCTTGATATGTCTTCTGGTGCAGACCCTGCACCATTTTAGTTGCCCTCCTTTGGACTGCCTCCATCCTGTCTATGTCTTTGCGGAGACTGGGTCTCCAGAACTGCACGAAGTACTCCAGATGAGGTCTCACCAGCTGTCTGTACAGAGGGATAACAACTTCCTGTTTTCTACAGGTGACGCCTCTACCTTTCCTTTCCTTTAGCAGAGATTCCATAATTTTACCCACCACTGAAGTCAGGCTGACAGATCTATAGTTTCCAGTCTCCTCCCTGCTCCCACTTTTGTGGAGAGGGACTACATCAGCCTTTCTCCAGTCCTCTGGAACCACATCCGTTTCCAGTGACTCACTGAATAGGCTGCCAGTGGTGCCACCAGTACCCCCCCCCGAACTCCTTTAATATTCTAGGGTATATCCCATCTGGTCCCATTGCCTTATCCACCTTCAGTTTTTGTAAGTTCTTTTAGCACTCTCTCCTCTTTAATCGGCCTGATATCCATCTCCCTTCCCATAATGATTCTTAGCTAAGGTCCCTCCTCTTCCCCTTCCGCCGTGAAAACTGAACAGAAATATTTGTTCAGGATTGATGCTTTATCCTGGTCCCCCCCCCCCCCAGCAGAACAATCTCTCCCCTAGTCTTTCTCCTTTCGCTAATGTATCTATAGAAAGTCTTGTCCCTTTCTTAATTCCTTTTGCTATATTTTCCTCTGTCTTTGCCTTTGCACCTCTGACTGCCCTCCCTATCTCTGTTTTTCTAGATACTCTGCCCTGTCCTTCTCCTTTTGTGTCTCTTATATTTCCTGAAGGTCAACTTTTTTGCCCTTACTTTCCCGGCCACTTCCTGCGTGAACCATAGTCATCATCAGCAGGAAGGTACAATTGTGTTCAAAGTAAACATATAAATACAAGTACAAAATTGACATAAAACACCTAATACATATAACACTTAAGTTACAATAAAAGCAGAATTATCATTTTAAGTAAGCTTTCGACCAAAGCTGTCACAATGATTATATGCTAAACTCACAAGTGAGGCTCTAAATCGGGCCAATGGGAGTAAGGCATATAAGTTACATTTCTTCCATATGAATTCCCATGCTCGAAGACAGAAACAGCAAAAACAAATTCCCCAAATTCAGAACATCATTTAGGTATATGACCAGTTGAATATTTAGTAGATCGGAAAGAATATTTAGATGGAAGGGGGCAAGAGGAAAGGGGAGAAGGTAGGAGGAGGTGATGGTGATGGGAATGCCGTGTTGGGGGACTGGAGAGGTGGGAGCTGGAAGGGGGGAGGAGGTCAGAGAAAAAGGCTCCACTGAGGTAGGGAGTGGGGTGGAGGCTAAACTGGGGGAGCCATGGAACTCAGTTATAAAAGGCACGAGAAGAGGGGTAGGGTGGCTAGGGGTTCTCTTGTAGAGGGTCCAGAGAGAAGCCAAGGGGAAGTGGTCTCGAGGAGGGGGAGGTGACGGGGGCTGGTGGGGGATTCCAAAAAGGAGGTGCACAAAATATCAAGGGGGACACTAAGGTTCTCCTGCTGGGGGACTCCATGATCAGGGGTATTCATTGGGTGGAGCAGGGTGAGGGAAAATTCAGTCCCGTTAAGGTAGTGGGTGTTTCCAGTCTGACTGTGCATAGGGCGATGTTCATGGTGTTTGAGCTGGCAAGGGACTGTGGAGGATCACCGGACTTTCTGATGCATCTGGAAACAAATGATATTGAGGGGAATAGTGTGCTGGAAATTCAGGCAAGGTTCCGAGAACTGGCCAGGGTCTGTCATGACAATGAATGCACAGTCTCCTTCTCGGAAATCCTGCCAGTGCCAAGGGCTACTGTGGAGAACAAACAGAAGATATGGGAGATTAATGACTGGCTCAGGCAGTGTGGTGAAGCACGGGGGATTAGGGTGTTGGGAGACTGGGGGGGAGTTTGGGAAGACAAGGGACTGTATGCCCAGGATAGGCTTCACCTAAATCTGGTAGGGAAGGAAGTTCTCAAACGGAGGATGATGGATTTCATTCAGGCTAGATGGGGTTTATACTTGTGAAGGGGGGCACTACTGGGCTGATCTGGCCATCCATACCGCCGGTAGGACTGGCCTGCAACCCCACAGAGGGGAGACAGACGGTATCCTAGGGGAGAAGTGTGGACGGATGTATGAAAGATCTGGGGAAGATATGGTAAAGAGGGGTAGGGACAAGGGTTGGAGGGTGGCTTTAATAAATGCCAGGAGCCTGGGGAATAAAATGCCTGAGTTCCAGGCCATGCGGTTTGAGGATGGGGTGGATGTAGTAGCAGTCACTGAAACTTGTGCCACCCCCTGGCCATGACTGGGACCTTAATCTGAGTGGGTACCATGTGCTAAAGAAGGACAGAAAGGTGGGCAGAGGGGGAGAAGTAGCAATGTTCATTAGGGATAACATACAGGTTATGAGTGTGGAGGAAGCAGAGGGAAATGTGGAGGCCCTATGGGTCACCTTGCGAACCCCCATGGGAGGGAAGATCAAGCTGGGGGTGATATATAAGCCCCCAGGACTAGCAGAGGACCTGGAGGATTGCCTGTTGGCTAACATTAAGGGGCAGTGTGGACTGGAAGGGGAAGGAGTGGTGTTGATGGGGGACCTTAATATGCCAGCTACTGATTGGGGTACTATGATGTCCACTGTAACCAGAGAGCAGAAGCTGCTGGATAGCTTCCTGGATGTGTTCCTCAATCAGCAGGTGATGAACCCAATGAGGGAGGGTCATATCCTGGATGTGGTTTTAGCGGATGGGGATCTTGTACATGATCTAGTTGTGGAAGAACCCCTGGCTCGAAGCGACCACAACACAGTCTGCTTTCAGCTTAAACTGGGGGGGGAGGGGGATCATTCTAGGGCAATGATTGTTGATTTTAGGGGAGCGGACTTTCAGAACATGGGGGAAATTCTCAAGGGACATTTGCAGGAGATAAAACCAGGTTTGGACGTGGAAGGTAGGTGGGAGATCATAAAGCGGGGGTTACAGGAGGCCACCAGGACCTGTGCAAGAGTGAAGTGCAAGGGCGCTAGGTCTCATAAACCATGCTAGTGGACCAAGGAGGTCCAGGAGGCAGTAAGGGAGAAGAAGGCTGCCTAAAGTAGGTACAAAAATATGAGAGGAGAGAGGGACAGAGAGAACTGTCACCTTGCAACCAAGAAAGTCACCAGAGTGGTGAGAGGGGAAAAGGCCTGGAAAGAGCAGATGCTGGCACAGGAGATACGGGGTGGAGAAAAGGGGTTCTTTAGGCATATTGGTGAGCCTAGGAAGGTCAAGGGCCAGCTCTGTAGGTTGAGGACAGCTGGGGGGGGGTGGAAGAGGCTGAAGAGCAGGCAGAGGTACTGAATGAGTACTTTGCCTCGGTGTTCACTAGGGAGGAGGCTGGGGAACTTCCAAAAAAGGGGTTGAAGGACACAGAAGGTGCAGCAGACCTGACAATTGGGGTACCTGCTGAAGAACAAGCTGCTGGGGGAGGTAGGCCAGAGGTCAGATATCAGGCTGGTTCTGCAGAATGGGGGGGGGAACAGATGCTGATATTCCTATCGGTCAGGGGTGGAAAGCCCTCCTGTCCCTAAAGAAGGATAAATCTCCGGGGCCTGATGCTATTCATCCCAGAGTACTGAGAGAGTTGGCGGATGTTTTGGCTGCGCCATTGGCAGATCTCTTTAACTTGTCACTCCAGACAGGGAGAGTGCCAAGGAATTGGAAGCAGGCGCATGTTGTGCCCATCCATAAAGGGGGATTGAGAGAAGAGCCAGGAAACTATAGACCCGTCAGTTTGAAGTCGGTGGTGGGGAAGGTAATGGACAGCATACTTAAGGAAAGGCTGGGAGGTTTCTTGGAGGAGATGGGTTACCTGGATGACTGGCAGAATGGGTTTATCCCAGGTAGATCGTGTCAAACAAACCTTGTAGAGTTCTATAAGTAGGTGACATCAGCACTCAACAGGGGGAGACCAGTGGATGTACTGTTCCTGGACTTCAGCAAAGCATTTGATTCGGTCCCTCACACTGGCCTAAGGGAGAAGCTGGGGGGGATGGGGGTAGGCCCATTGATGGTTAGGTGGATTGGAAACTGGCTTTCTGGTCGCACTCAGCGGGTAGTGGTCGGAGGAGAGGTCTTGACTCCTAGAGAGGTCACAAGTGGGGTTCCACAGGGATCAGTCCTGGAGCCACTCCTGTTTAACGCCTACATCTCAGATATCAGGGAAGGTATTGGGTGTGAAATGAGTCTCTTTGTGGATGACTCTAAGCTGACGGTGGTGGTGGAGGGGGAGAAGGGGAGATTGGCCCTGCAAGAGGACCTAGATACTCTGGATAGGTGGTCCTGTACCTGGAAATTGAAATTTAACTCTTCCAAGTGCAAGGTGCTACACCAAGGGCAGGAAAACCCCAACTATGTGTACACCCGGGGGGGGGGGGATGAGTTCCAGACCACGGCTGGGGAAAGAGACCTAAGAGTCTTGGTGGATGGTAACATGAATAATTCAGAGCAGTGCAGGAGGGCTACAGTTAGGGCAAATAGGATGCCTGGATGCATCGCTAGGGGGATTACCTCAAGGAACAGGGAGGTGATTTTGCCACTGTACAACAGCCTGGTTAGACCACACCTTGAGTACTGTGTGCAGTTCTGGAGGCCGCACCTAAGGAGGGACATCCAACTCCTGGAGAGGGTTCAGAGGAGAGCAACCAGAATGACCCGGGGCCTGGGGGATATGACATATGAGGAAAGACTAGGGGAGCTCAACCTATTCTCGCTGAAGGAGAGGAGGGGCCGGGGGGACATGACTGAGGTCTTCAAGTACCTCAGGGGACGAAATAAGGGAAGCCCAGATAGGATCTTTCGACTGAAGGAGGGTGGAATCACCAGAGGACACAGTTGGAATATTGAGGGTGGTTGGATTAGGGTGGAAAGGAGGAGGTACTTCACTGAGAGAGTGGTGGAACTGTGGAATGCGCTGCCTGGGGAGCTGGTACAGGCAGCTATGGTGGAGGGATTCAAGAGAGGGTGGGACAGGTATAGGCAAGGGGTGAAGCAGAGGCTGGTTTGCCCGGGGGGGGGCAGGACTGGGGATGGAGTAACAGTGGAAGGAGACAGACAGAGGGCTACGGTACTCAATCAGGGTGTTGAAGTATGAGCAGACGTGATAGACCAATAGGCCTACTCTGCTGGCATCTAGTATGTTAGTATGTTAAGCTCTATATGTAACCCCTAGATGGCCCTATCCCAGGGGCTACTACCCCTGCCTGATTTGCCACTAACAGGTTGAGGGGCCTGGATCCGATGGCGGGTGCCTCCACCTAGAGGTCAGGGTTTGCAATAGTTAAACTAGGTCACAGCCCTCTGGGACACTGCAGCCCCTTTCTTCCCACTAGTAGCCCACACATATATCAAATTACCTTCACAGTAAACACTTACCCCAGGACTGGTTCAGGCACTGGGACCTCCTGTAAAATAGATACAGTGCAACAATCATAGTACAATACTTTAACATAGACAAATACCTCAGGCAGTATAACTTTGCTGAAACAAGCAGCTCTGATTTATTTGGGGAATATAACAAGGACAGGGAAATCAGGTTAATTAACATCACCTTTACTCATCTACCTATGGCGTGTGCTGAGCCTATCCTACCAGTTACTGTCCCTGGATACCCAAGCCCTAGTGGCTAGTCCAAACCGTGGCAGCTGGTAGGGCCCTTCTCACAGAGAAAAGAAAAATTAGTTAAACAGTCAGCAGTACAGTAATTCCAATTGGATTTAATGTGGCAATTCAACAGGGAGTGACCCTGAATTAGTACTCAAGACCTCCAAACAAGATAGGGTCCTTCAACGTCAGCAGGGCTACTCTTGAGCTCCACGAGACTCCTCACACATTTATATGGTAAACAGTAACAGGCAAAAGTCCTTTAATGGCAGCAGGATTCACTTGAGCTACAAAAGCCTCCTCACACATTTATATGGTAAACAGTAACAGGCAAAAGTCCTTTAATGGCAGCAGGATTCACTTGAGATACACAAGCCTCTTTACACATTTATACGGTAAACAGAAAGTACTATACCAGGCAGGCTGCTTCTCTATCCCGATCGCAATTACTGCACAATACCCGGGAGAACACACAGCAGATTCAGTTCCTGACAGACCAAGCGCAGTTCAGCAATTTCTCCAGTCTTCTACAGGGTGAGCCTGGTTTCTACTCTTCAGATAGCCTTTGATTCTCTTCATAGGACGGATTCTGTCCTAACAAGCAGTTACACAAGCTGCAGACCGGAACTCAGGGCCTTACACACGTTTCCCGACTAAAACTGCACAGCGAAAAAGCACAGGGCTCCTTCCCTCTTCACTGCCAGAGCTCAACTGAAACTCCAGCAGACAAAACCGGGCACTTCCTTTGAGTTCCTCCCAGTTCTTGGCTGGATTGGCTGTCACTCACAATAGACTGCCCCTGTTGGTCCAAAAAGGCGGCAAGTCAAACTACATCTCCCAGAGTCACTGCACATACAATCCTCTTGTGGCTGGCTCAGATTACGAGTCCAAGTTCTGATTCGTCCAAGGCACCATTTTAGAGCTACCTTAACCCACACTGATTGGTCCAGTTCAGCAGTTCAAAACTAGAATGGAGAACTAGGCAAACACAGTTCTGACTGCAAAGCAGGTTAGACAAACTGTATTTTCATTATTACTCTAAATGATTTCTGGCAAACAGTTACATCTTTCAGATAGGTTCCTTTGCACTCCTAGTGACTGCAAAATGGAGTGAATTGGCAGCAGCCGAGTGGTACTCAAGCAAAGAAACACACAGTCCCCCATACAAACTAATTATGTCTGCAAGCAGACAGCTCTTAAAGAGACAGTACCAGAGGCTCATAAAACACTCACAGATAAATGGCAAAGCCCAAACACCATTCAGGCTTGGAGCATTCAAGCAAGCTCCTGGAAGTCTTTTGGGAACCCCCATTTGCAGGGGGGGTGGTTACACCCTTCCTGGCCTGGGAAAGCTTGACGTCCGCGTCAAGCAAGTACCCCCATAAGTTTCAACTGCAACCATATACATTTGCATTAGGCTCACACATCTCATCATCAGTCAATATATCATTTTACCAAGAACACATTTCTGAAACATTGCAGTACGTCACTCTTTACACAGTATTACACACACATTGTACCATAACTCAAGTTATTACCTCTTGTACATACGCCATTCTGGGGGAGCATAGCTCCCCTATAGATACACCCTCAGAGGAGACTAAGGAGGCTGAGGACAACTGTCTCAAGGGAGGCCCACAGGAAGGAGGCAGAGGACACCACAAGGAAAGGAAGCAGCTCCTGGTGGGGGACTCAATTATTGGGGGATAGAACTGGGAGGAGCTGGGAAATCTGAGTAAGGTGCCTGCCTGGTGCCAAGCGTGGAGGACAGGAGCGCATCCTCAGGATCACAACAGCAGCTGCAAGGGATTCTGAGCTGGGCGTAATTGTCCACCTAGGGACAAATGACTTGGCTCATCATGAGGTTAGAGCAGTGCAGGAGGACATTGCAGAGTTGGGGAGGAGCCTAAGACAAGTAGCAAACACAGTATCCTTCTCAGAGGTGCTGCCTGTCAAAGGCATGGGGGAGGCGGGTAATTGGCACCATGCAGTTTAATGAATGGTTGAAAAATGGTCGGAGCACAGGGTTTAGCTTCATTGGGGACTGGGGTTCCACCTGGAGGACACCAGCCTATACTGCAGGATGGTCTGCATCTGTCCAGGAAGGAACAAGTCTTTTGAGCAATCGGTTTAAATGCTTCATTGGCAAGCTTTTAAACTAGTCAATGGGGAGGCACTGACAAGCAGCAGAAAAATCCCAGCCTCTCCCTACAAAACAGGGTACTAAATGAGAAAAAGACCAAGGTAGAGCGGTCAGTGGGGATGCTGCAACAGAAGGTAAGGCCATCAAAAATGGAGAGCAATGAGTACCAATGCCCGTAGTCTAGGTAACAAGCTTCCTGAATTAGTGGCCTTGATGGAGGAGGAGGAACATCTGGATATCGTGGCAGTCACAGAAACATGGTACACACAAAACCATGACTGGGGCGTAAACATACCAGGATACACTATCTACAGGAGGACAGGAGGGTAAAGAGGGAAGAGTAGTTCTTTACATAAGGGAAGGAATAAAAGCAACAGAACAAAAGGGTAAACAGGAGGAGAAGAAGCACTGTGGGTAAATTTGGAGACAGGCAATGGCACCACAATCACTTCACAGGGGTTGTATACAGACCCCTTCTCGGGGAGGAAATGGACAAGAAATGATAGAAAGTATACTTAGAATGGCAGAAAAGGGGAGCTATTGCTGATGGGTGATCTGAATATGCAGATGTTAACTGGAGTGCAGTTGCAGCTGCCACTTGAAGAGTGCAGTTATTCTAGATGCCCTACAGGGCATGCCTTGAACAACTAGTACTGGAGCCCACTGAGAGGGGAGCAATATTAGACTTGATACTCTCAAATGGAGATGGAGAGAGGATCACAGATGTAAAGTGGGTAGCCATCTGGGAACTAGCGACCATCGAACAGTATGGTTCACAATAAACACAGCAATAGAGTCAAGCCATACAAAGACAAAAGTACTGGACTTTAGGAGGCTGACTTTGCCAAAATGGGTGAGTGCCTAAGGAATGCACTAGCAAATGGGTGGGAAGGAGGGTGGAAGAACAATGGGAATAATAAAAACTGCCATCACAGAAGTAGTGAGCCTTTGTGTGAAGCAAATAAACAAAACAAGGCGATGTAAGAAACCACTATGGTTCACAAAGTGGCAGTGAAGGTTCAAGAAAAAGAAAGCATTCAGGAAGTACAAGGAATGCATCGAGGAGCAGGACAGAGAACTGTATCAGTTAAAGCAAAAGGAGGCTGGGAAGGCAGTCAGAACAGCAAAGGCCCAAACTGAGGAAAGATAGCCAACTCAGTTAAGAGGAATAAAACCTTTTATAGGTACATCAGGAGCAAGGAAGACCAAGGGAGGGGATAGCGAGGCTTAATAAAGGGAGGAGGGTGGGCAGAGGAGAGAATGTGAAAAGAGCAGAGATACTAAACAAATATTTTGCTCAGTATTTACAAAGGAAGGGGGAGGTACATAAAACAAACAGTAGTAACACTCTGGATACAGAAGTTGATACCAGCCATTTACAGAAGAAGGGTTCTGAAAGAACTCTTAAAACTGAAGGTGGACAAAGCAATGAGGGCCTGATGGGATTCATCCCAGAATTCTAAAGAACTAAGGGTAGAACTAGTGACACCACTGACTACCCTCTTTAACAAATCATGGGAGGATGGGGTGGTACCGAGGACTGGAGGAGGGCAGATGTGATTCCCTTCACAAAGTGGGAGCAAGGCAGAAGCAGAAACTATAGACCTGTTAGTTTAACCTCAGTGATAGGAAAATGATGGAATCACTTCTAAAGGAAAGAATTGTCCGAGTATCTAGAGGCCAGAGGGCACAAGACCCTAGGCAGCATGGATTCTAGCGGGAAGGTCATGCCAGACGAATCTGATAGATTTCTTTAACTGGGTGACCAAAGTAGTAGATCAGGGAGGGCTGTGGACATGGCCTACCTAGACTTTAGCAAGGCATTTGAGCACAGTCCCACAAAGATAATATATAAGTTAGCCAGCCTGGGAGTGGGTCCCAAGATGACAGCCTGGGTAAGAATTGGCTGGAGAATAGGACACAGAGGTAATAGTAAATGGAGTCCACTCAGAAGAAGGAGGTTACTAGCGGGTACCGCGGGGTTCAGTATTAGGACCAGTCCTCTTCAATGTCTTTATAAGCGACATTGCAGAAGGACTGGAAGAAAAAATATGTCTCTTTGCAGATGACACTAAGATCTGCAACAGAGTTGATGCACAGGGTGGGGTGGAAAGGATGAGAAGGGACTTGGCAAGGTTAGAGGAATGGTCAAATGTATGGCAGCTTAGATTCAATGCTAAGAAGTGCAAAGTATGCACCTAGGAAACAAAACCGGGAAGAGTACACAATGGGGTGAGATACTAACAACAACAAAATGGAAAGGGACCTGGGGGTAGTCATATCAGATGACCTAAAGGTGGGCAAGCAATGTGAGAAGGCAGCAAGGAGGGCTGGGGGATACTGGGATGCATGGAGAGGCATCACCAGTAGAAAACAGGAAGTTATTATCCCTCTGTACAGACAGCTGGTGAGACCCCATCTGAGTACTGTGTGCAGTTCTGGAGACCCAATCTCCATAAAGACATAGACAGGATGGAAGCTGTCCAGAGGAGGCAACTAAATGGTGCAGGGTCTGCACGGAGGACATATGAAGAGAGACTTAGGAGCTTAATATGTATGCCTCGAGAAAGGAGGAGGGGACATGATAGAAACTTTCCAAGTACCTCAAGGAATCAACAAAGTCCAAGAGGGTAGCATCTTTCAAAAAGAGGTGTGCAAGAACAAGAGGGCACAATTTGAAGATAGAAGAGGAGGCGGCTCAAGGTAATTTAAGCAAGTATTTTTTCTACAGAGAGGGTTGTGGATGCATGGAATGGCCTTCAGGAGGAAGTTGTGGAGTCAAAATCAGTGGTGGAATTCAAGCATACATGGGATAGTCATAAGGCAATTCTGGGGGGTGGGGGTAGAAAGAAGTAGGCTGCTGGTTAACTAGGATCTGCAGCTTATCCAGTAGGTAGGGAAATGGGCAGAATGGGTGGGCCAAGCGGTCCTTATCTGCCGTCAAATTCTATGTTTCTATGTACATGAAACCTGAAGAGAGGGGGCCCTTCCCTATCAGTTACCTTGGGGCTGGATGGGGCAAGGGCACCATACTTAGAGGGCAACACATGTAACTTGGAGTTAGCACTGATGCTCAGTTTGGGCAATGAGCTCGGGGACACATACACTCCTTTATGGACAACATTGAGAGGCAGATCCACTGGCCGGCCCAGGGAATCATAACTGAGGAGTGCACCACAGGCTTTACAGCTCGACCAGTCTTTCTGGGAACTGTTACAGTCTCTGCACTCTGAGCCTCATTTTCAGCATTGTCCTCACTTGTCAGGGGTCTCCATGGGGGTAGAGAGGCTAGGGCTTGGGGCACTTTCAGCTCAGGAGTTACAGTTTCTGAGTCCACAACATTTGGCTTCGCATGGAGAGCTTTCGGACACTGGCAGTGGACTGTCAGGGCACTCAAAATACTCTTCTTGTTCTGGTGTATCACCAGTCTGCCCCAATCCATCATTTTCCTCCTAAGCTCAAACAGTTCAACCATGCACAATGATTCCATTTCATCTGATCTGATGCTTTGCACTTCACTTTCTGGGAGCATTGGCTCCAGGAGCGAAGCTGGGGCTTAGACAGTCCAGAAGGCCCAGCTTCGTCTCCAAGATTGACTAGGGGATTGCCCCGAAACAGTTGACTCAGTTCGTAGAAGGATAGTATTCAAAGTCCTCTCACTTTCTTCTGATATGGACTGACAGTCATGCTCAACTGGGACTTGTGGAGGGAACACTTTAACTTTGCTTCTGTAGGTGCAGACTTTCTTGATCTTTTCTTAGCAGCAGCTCTAGTCACTGGTCCAGAGGGGCATCTTCTGGGGCTCAGACTCAATCAAGATTTGTCCAATGGGCAGTAAATGATTTCTATGCATTGTTTTACATCTTCTGAATTATTCTCAGGCCTTACTTTGTACACTGGCAGATCATCTAGTTTGCCCACTAATGTGTGAGGAGATGGTGCCATCTGTCAGCAATCTTGTGTTTGCCAAGCAGTCCCAGATTTCTTAGCAATACCGATCTCCCTCCTGGAGTTCCTGTGCTTTCACCTTTTTATCATACCTTTCTTTGTTGGCCAGATTTCTTTTAGCAGCCATGGTTTGAGCCAGTTAGTACGCATGAGTTAGCTGGGCCTTTAACTTTTGCACATACTGTAAATAGTTGTCAGCTTGAACCCCATCAGGAAGACCCCAAAACACACATCTACGGCAGGTCGAGCTTCTCTTCCAAACATCAGGCGGTAGGGGAGAACCAGTGGCATCACTTTTGGTGCAGTTATAAGCATGTACCAGGGTGCTAATTTGTTGGCTCCATCTGAGGCTTGTCCTTTGGGTGTAGGGTGCCTAGCATATCTAGCAAAGTGCAGTTGAAGCGTTCAGGCTGTGGGTCCCCTGGGGGTGGTAAGGAGTGGTTCTGGACTTTTGCACTCCCCACAGAGAAAGCATCTCTTTGATGAGACGACTCTCAAAGTCTCTCCCTTGATCAGAATGGATTCTTTGTGGAGCCCCATAGTGAACAAAAAAGTTTTCTACAAGTGCTTTGGCCACAGTGGATGCTTTCTGGTTTTTGGTGGGGAAAGCTTGGGCATATCTCGTGAAATGGTCAGTGACCACCAGCACATTACTGATATTTCTTTGATCTGACTCAAACTCAGAAAATCAATACAGACCAGCTCCATGGGTGCACTGGTGGTGATGTTAACAAGGGGGCAGCCCTCTGGGGCAAAGCTTTCCTCTGTAAGCAGCGACTACAAGTTCGAATGTGTTGCTCCACATCAGCCCCCCATCTTAGGCCAATAGAATCTGGATCTCACCAAGTCAAGTGTTCTGTCTATACCAAGGTGCCCCATGTGGTTGTGCAAGGATCTCAGTACTGAGTCTCGAAAGGCAGTGGGCAGCACTAGTTGTTGTTTGTCTACTTGTCCCCTCTGTCTACTGTTTCTCTGTACAACAGTTTATTGATCAGTTTCAACTTAGGACCTTCTTTGTATAACAGTGCAGTTCTCAAATCAGTGGGCGTAATTTGGACACATCTTTTCCTGCATAGGGGCTTCTAAAGCTGATTTGATCATGGGATTGCGAGATTGAGCCCTTGAATACTCTCATTGTCTAGCTGAGGCAGTACAAATGTCTATTGCAGAAAAGTGGCAATAAGCAGCAGGTATGCAATTCTCAGAGGTCCCAAAGCAATCCACCATGCAGTCCACTCGTCCATGGACATTGTTCCTCCTGTCAAACTTCCGGCAGAGTGCCAGTATGAGTTCTGTAATCGGACCCAAATCATTCGGGAACAGGCCTCCGGGAGAAACATCAGCATCTATGTGGTTCAGACCTGCTCGGTGATGAGCATAGTCATATGTAGATAATGCAGAAAGCCACCTATGGCCAGTGGCATCCAACTTAGCTGAGGTCTGCACATAGGTCAAAGGATTATTGTCGGTTTTACTAGTATTTTAGCCCCATACAAGTACTCATGGAATTGGTCAACAATAGCCCACTTCAAAGCTAGGAACTCTAACTTATGTACAGGATAGTTCTTTTCGGATGGGGTCAGGCTTCTACTGGCAAGGCCACTGGTCTCAGGCCATTCTCGTGCTCTTGGTACAACACAGCCCCCAACCCTTGCAAGCTAGCATCAGTGTGCAGGATGTAAGGTTTTCTTGGATCGGCATAGGCCAGCACTGGAGCATGGGTAAGCTGATATATGATCTCATGAAAAGCAGTCTCACAATCAGGAGTCCAGCGGGCCCCAAATACTTCACTCGGACGAAAATATACTCTTTCAGTCTTGAGGGGCGCTGACTTTGGTATTTTTGTGGGTTGGGGATACCCTTGAGTAAGGTTAAGTAAAGGCGGATCACTCTTGAATAGTCCTTGTAGAACGCCGATAATAACCACAGAATCCCAGGAATCTTTGCAGTTCTTTTAGATTTTTGGGCTGTGGCCAGGTGGTCAGTCTCAACTTTATTTGGGTCGGTCTCTATTCCTCGGTGGATACTATGTGTCCCACATACTTTACTGATGTTTGAAAGAATTGACACTTATCAATGGACAGTTTAAGGCCAAAGTCCTCCGGTCGGTCCAATACCTAAATAATCTGCTCTCATGTTCCTCCAGTGAGCTGCCAAACACAATAACATCATCTAGGTATACCAGGCACTCTAGTAAGTTCATGTACCCCACTGCACGCTCCATCAATCGTTGAAAAGTGGCTGGGGCACCTGAAATCCTTGAGGCATCCTCATGAATTCATAAATAGCGGACAGATAAAGGCTGTCTTCTCATGGTCCTCTAGGGCCATTGGGATCTAAGTAGTACCCACTGCGGAGATCCGACACAGAGAACCACTTGCTCCCGTTTAGGCAGTCCAAAGCATCCTGAATGCGGGCATTGTGTACTGATCAGGGATAGTCCGCGGTTTAAGGTGCGATAATCCACACATCACTTACTGTCCCATTCTTTTCCTCACTACCACAATGGGGAAGCATAAGGGCTTCTGGATTCTTGTATTACATCAGCAGCTAACATCTCTTGCAGATGCCGTCTCACATCATCTATGTCAGCAGGTGCCAGGCGTCGAGACCTCTCACGAAATGGTCTTTTGTCATGCAGCCGGATATTGTGCTCAGCTCCTTGCATGCATCCTACATCACATTCCTTTAAAGAAAACACCTGGTCTCTCTGGGCAAGCTTCTCACTGATCCTCACTTTCCATTCAGCTGGCAGCGGGGAGTCACCGAAATCAAACAAGTCAGGCGTTACTCTGTCATTCTTCCTGAACTCTTGCTGCTGGGTAGCACTGCAGTGTCTGCACAATGCACATTAGCCAGGATGCAACCTCTATTTACTCGAATGTCTCTTTCAGACACATTATGAACTTGGACCATTACCCTTCTGGCATAAGCATGGGCTCTAGCAGGCAAAATACTAAAGCTTGACCAGCAGTCCCTCTGGCAATTTTCCATCGCCTGGTGCATCCAACATTAATATTTTATTCTTAACAGCCTTTCTGATACGGACCTCTCCCTGTAAGGTACACTGGGCATTTGGTGCCAGGATCAGAGACTCGGGATCCTTCTTCCATACAATTCCGACCGGTTCCTCTGGTTCTGTTTTTCAGCATCTCTCTGTGCCTCATAGGCCTTCTTAATTAAAGCTGGAACTCTTAAAGCTCTACTAGTCTTTGACCCCTGTTTTCATAACACAACTGTGCCAGCCTTCCGAACATATGAGCATTTGTTCCAATCAACAAAGGGACACCATCATACAGTCCAGTGGGGACACACTAAGGCTAGGGTCTCTACTTGTTAGCCACTCCAGCCACGGAGGTGGGGAAAGACAGACAAATTCGGATATACCGGAATAGGGTAGGCTCTCCTCACTTAACCCCATACATGCAGTCCTTCTAATGGTTGTGGAAGTACGCCTCTGACAAATGCTTCTGATACCAATCCTGGAACATAATTGTCACTTGGGAGCCACTGTCTAATACAGCTCTTGTAGACGCTCCATTCACCTTTACAGTGGTCTCCATGGAGGGACCCACTATTCTGGACCAGTCTGGAGAGGCGGTAGCAGGGGCCTGGGCAACTGACCTTGCCACAAAAAGACGTGAGTTAGCTTTTTGGTGCCCTCACTGGGATCATTTTGTGCACCTCTTAACCACTGATTTGTTCTCTGAAGCTCTCCTTGTAGCCTATATGCAACTTTGTCAGTGTCTTTTGGGGACCGGCATTCCCTTTTCATGTGCCCATCTTTCCCACAATTATAGCAAAACATACTTTCTGGAGTTTGAGCTGGCGGGCGCCACACTGGGAGCCAGGGCGGGTATTACTAACTGGAAACCTGGGTGCCATCTCTTACTGCGGCGTGATAAGCATTTGGAGACATCTCATCAGTTTCTCCACTTCCATGGTCAAGGAATCGAGTTTGGAGCCATTATCAGCAGGAGACACATGGGTGGGTACCCCATACCAGAGATGCAGTCGGATATAGGTCAGGGCCCGTGCTTGCAGGCGTGGCTTTCATAAAGGACTGTTTTTGAATTCCCGGATCTCTCTCAACAGTTCGCCCCACTGTGGCATATCTTTTCCTTGTCAGAGGCACTCATTGACTGCCAACCTCTGCCCCTGAACTTCACTTGATGGGTCACCCTCAGTCACTCGGTCATAGCCGCAGCTGTTGGTGCAGGTCCTCCCGAGGTCGCCTTTCTCCAACTCCTCGAATATCTCTCATTAACTCATCATAGGAGGGTGGGGATTCCAGTCGATTTGCCAGGCGTAACTGAAGCAACAGCAGTTCTGAGAAGGGGCAGACTTAAGGATCCTGTCCAGCCTGGTTCGGTCCAGTTCAATCGCTGGCAAACTACCCTTTCTGAGGCATTCTTGCAACAATTTTTCCAGCCGAGATACATACACAGACAACAACTCCCTTGGTACTGTTGTGCATTTCTTACTCTCCACCATAGGTCCTCATCAGAATCTGGGCTCCCATACACATTCTCCAAGGCCTCAAGATAGCCTGTGCAGTTGCTTCAGGGTTACTGGCCCATTTAGCACGGATGGTAGCCAGGGCAGGACCTGGAGGCTCTCACTAACCCTCTTCGCTTTGCTTCGAGCATTGCCATTCTAGCACTTGGGGCAACATAGTCTATCCAGGTCTCCCAGTCATCCTCCCTTGGGGGTGGGGAGGGTGCAGAGAAGATCCTCAACCTTGGTAGAGTCATGACTAATGGCAGGTGCAGAAATAGAGTCTGCATTGGTTCAGCCACCATTCGGTACTGGAGCGGAGAGGGTGTTGGGGAGGAACACCCCAGGTGGCAAGAATAGTTTCTTCAAGTCCTCCATAGTTTCCTTCCCCAGCAACCATTTGCTAAATTTCTCCTCAAAGAGTTTCAGATAGTGGTGGGGCTCATTCCCCTTGGGTCTTTACTGTCCTTAGTTATCACTCTCCAAGCAGTGAGGGCTCCCTCTGGGGTAATGGTCTGTGGCACTTTGGAGCTATCTATGGATCCTTAAACTCTACTAGGGCCAGGAAAGTGTGGGTGAGCAGATTAGCATGCCGACCCACCACCACAGGGTTTTGTAAACCTTCCACCTTGGAAAGTACTCCCTGTACAGTGTCTGTATTGATACCCAGTGGGATGTCCAGGATAAGCATAGCATTTTGGGGGTCGATCTCCTCCCCAGTACACCACTCCACCAGCCAGTGCACAGCCACTTCTGTCGGGGTACCCATTTATTTTTATTTTTTTCTTAACAGTGGTTTGTAAATATGGCCACTAGAGGACACACAATCCCAGCGGTGAGCCTCCAAGATGTAACCCCTAGATGGTGCTATCCCAGGGGCTACTACCCCTGCCTGATTAGCCACTAACAGGTTGAGGGGCCTGGATCCGATGGCGGGTGCCTCCACCTAGAGGTCAGGGTTTGCAATAGTTAAACTAACTTGGTCACAGCCCTCTGGGACACTGCAACCCCCCTTTCTTTCCACTAGTGGCCCACACAATATATCAGAATTACCTTCACAGTATACACTTACCCCCAGGACTGGTTCAGGCACTGGGACCTCCTGTAAAATAAGATACAGTGCAACAATCACAGTACAATACTTTAACATAGACAAATACCTCAGGCAGTATAACTTTGCTGAAACAAGCAGCTCTGATTTATTTAGGGGAATATAACAAGGACAGGGGGAAATCAGGTTAATTAGCTTATCACTTTACTCATCTACCTATGGCTCTGTGCACAGGCCTATCCCTACCAGTTACTGTCCCTGGGTACCCAAGCCCTAGTGGCTAGTCCAAACCGTGGCAGCTGGTAGGGGCCCTTTCACACAGAGAAAAGAAAAATTAGTTAAACAGTCAGCAGTACAGTAATTCCATTTGGATTTAATGTGGCAATTCAACAGGGAGTGACCCTGAATTAGTACTCAAGACCTCCAAACAAGATAGGGTCCTTCAACGTCAGCAGGGCTACTCTTGAGCTCCACGAGACTCCTCACACATTTATATGGTAAACAGTAACAGGCAAAAGTCCTTTAACGGCAGCAGGATTCACTTGAGCTACACAAGCCTCCTCACCCATTTATATGGTAAACAGTAACAGGCAAAAGTCCTTTAATGGCAGCAGGATTCACTTGCGGTACACAAGCCTCTTTACACATTTATATGGTAAACAGAAAGTACTATACCAGGCAGGCTGCTTCTCTATCCCGATCGCAATTACTGCACAATACCCGGGAGAACACACAGCAGATTCAGTTCCTGACAGACCAGCGCAATTCAGCAATTTCTCCAGTCTTCTACAGGGTGAGCCTGGTTTCTACTCTTCAGATAGCCTTTGATTCTCTTCACAGGAAGGATTCAGTCCTAACGAGCGAGTTACACAAGCTGCAGACTGAACTCAGGGCCTTACACACGCTTCCTGACCACTAAACTGCACAGCGAAAAGCACAGGGCTCCTTCCTCTTCACTGCCAGAGCTCAACTGAAACTCCAGCAGACAAAACGGGCACTTCCTTTGAGTTCCTCCCAGTTCTTGGCTGGATTGACTTCACTCACAATAGACTGCCCCTGTTGGTCCAAAAGGCGCGAAGTCAAACTACATCTCCCAGAGTCACTGCACACTACAATCCTCTTGTGGCTGGCTCAGATTTGAGTCCAAGTTCTGATTCGTCCAAGGAGCCATTTTAGAGCTACCTTAACCCACACTGATTGGTCCAGTTCAGCAGTTCAAAACTAGATGGGAACTAGGCAAACACAGTTCTGACTGCAAAGAAAGCAGGTTAGACAAACTGTATTTTCATTATTACTCTAAATGATTTCTGGCAAACAGTTACATCTTTCAGATAGGTTCCCTTTGCACTCCTAGTGACTGCAAAATGGAGTGAATTGGCAGCAGCTCGAGTGGTACTCAAGCAAAGAAACACACAGTCCCCCCATACAAACTAATTATGTCTGTAAGCAGACAGCTCTTAAAGAGACAGTACCAGAGGCTCTAAAAACACTCACAGATAAATGGCTTAGACGCCAAACACCATTCAGGCTTGGAGCATTCAAGCAAGCTCCTGGAAGTCTTTTGGGAACCCCCATTTGCAGGGGGGTTACATATATAAAAGTGTATTTAACAGGTATGCAGGTAGATCATTAATAATAAAGCTAAAGACAAATATATGCCAATGCAGTTCTCTTCAATCTGCCAAGGCGGTCCAATCTACAGTACATGTTCATATATTTGGCAATGATGGGTTTTATATAGAAGATCAGTAATAAATCTAAGAACACTGTGATATAAAGGATCCAGGGAACCAAGAACTGATAAAGAGGCATTCCTATAAATACAGTCACCATAATCCAAAACTGCAAAAAAATAATGAATTGACAAGAAGCTTTCTAAGAGAGTAACAGAAATAATTCTTGTTCCTGTAAAAGAATGCTAAAAGTCTCTTTAATTTACTGGAGAGATAATGTATATGTAATTTAAAGTTCAATTGGTCATCCAAAATTAAGCCCAGGTACTTATAATCACAAACTCTGGCTATACTAGTACTTTTAATAGAACTAATAATCAAATCAGGCAAAATCTGCTGTTTTCCAGTAAAAAGTAGCCATTGTGCCTTCTTCTCGTTATCACGTAGACTTAGGGGTAACAAAGCCTCCTGAATATTATCAAAATCTGATTGTAAAGTTGTAATAGCTAAATCCACTTTTTCATGATGAGTATACAAAATTGTGTCATCTGCATATAACTGTATCTTTGTACTTTCTGATCAAAAGTTTGGGAGATAATTTATATAAAACAAAAATAGCAGGAGTCCAAGGACCGATCCCTGCGGTACTCCCCTGCTAACTGATGCCACATCCGATCTGAACTCCCCCACTTACACGTATTGCTGGCATGATGTTAGATATGAGTGGAAGGAAGCACAGCAATGAGGAGAAACCCAATCCTGTTGTTTTTAATTTGTTAAGCAAAATGCTGTGGTCCACTGTATCAAACGCCTTAGATAAGTCTAAGAAGACTGCTGGTGTATATTGTCCTGGATCAAAGGTTGCAAAAACATCATTAGTTACTTTTGAAATTACATGTACAGTATCGTGACCTTTTTAAAACCTGATTGTTTATCAGAGATTATATAATACCCGGTGAGATATTGTGAAAGTTGCTTGTACAGCAGTTTTTCAAAGACCTTTTAAACTTCAGAGATAATAGAAATAGGGCGGTAGGAACCAGGGTCCGATGAATCCCCACCTTTAAATATTAGAATAATATTCGCTATTCTCCAGTCATTAGGTAAATGAGCTGTTCGTAATGAATGATTGTATAGGTAAGCTATGTAGTTAGCAAGAACTTTAGCCACACTTTTAAGGAAAACAGGAGCAATGCCATCTGATCCTACACCTTTACTAGTATCGAAACTAGAAAGTTCCTTAAAAACCTCCTCCTTCTTCTTTATATCTGTAAATGCAAATATAGGCCATTGGGTTTAATAGAAAAATCTAAATCCAAGGGGGATGATTTTAAATCAGGGTGTTCCTTCTCAAAAGAAAGATCTACTTCAGAAAAAAAATCATTAAATTGGTTCTCTGGTTTATGTAAGATAGCATTTTTCTAATATAGAAACTTTGGTAAAGTTGAAGTTTAATTTTTTTTCCTTATAACGAGTTGATACTTTTCCACATGTTTTGGGGGGTTATTAGAGGGATCCGTTAACATAATAGTCTGACTTGGCTCTCCTTATTTCTCTGGTACATTTATTCCTCGCTATCTCGTATGTTAACTTATCTACTGGATGTCTAGTTTCTCTAACCTTGTCCCATAAGTGACTTTTCTCTTTTATGAGTCTTTTTACTTTGTTGTTAATCCATGGGGTAGTTCTGTTACTGATCCTCTATTAGTTATAGGAGTATGTTGGTCTATAACCATCATTAATGAAGTCTTACAAACAATTCCATGACATTGTAATATCAGGGCCTGCATAAATCAGTGTCCAATTATTTTCCATTAAATCACTCAGATAAGCCTGATCACTAAAACCAACAAAATTACATGCTGTAATAATATGTGTAGAAAAGTGTATTTTCATATTATTTCTAATGCAGGCAATATAGCAATGATCACTAATACCAGAGTCAAAAACAGTTGAAACATATTTTTGCGGTGTTGTTAATTTAAGATCTATTAAATAAGTGTCCTTATCCGTATGCATTTTATGCGGTCTGGTTGGGCTACTTATTATTTGTGAGAGGTTTAAAACTGAAAATTTGTTTACTACATCCACATGAGGGTTCATCATATCCAGTTTAAATCACCCAAAAGTATGAATTAATGTTTCAAATAAGGGGCTATCAGAGTACTCAATAATTGTAGGGAGTCAGGTGGAGCAGATGGAGGCCTATAACATACAGCTATATAAAAACAGAAGTTCTGTAAACCCATGACCTGCTTCACTAACATATCCAGCTGTTTTGGTATAGACTTTGCACGTTTAATCTGCCCTCCATATGTATTTTTAAGGTGAACTGCCACTCCACTCCCTCTCTTTTTGTTCTATCTTTTCTGTAAACATTATAACCACTGATGGCAATATCCAGGTCAGAAACCCTATTACTCAGCCATGTCTCTGAGAAAGCAAAAATATCTGGCCTAGACAAGTCCACCAGTGATTTAATGTGATTCAATTTAGGCAGCAAACTCCTAGAATTCAGATATAATATTCCCAAATTAGTCCTGTCACAAAAATCCTGCAAAGAAAAATTGTTTTACAGGGCCACAGGACCAGGGTTCACAGGAACGTTACCAGATATCAGCAATAAGAGTAAAATAAAACACCTAATGAGGGAAAACGGTAACCTTTTAAACAGTGGTTTTCTTTTCCTTTTGCCTTTGTCTATTTGCTGAATACAAAGGTTTGTTGCCTCTACTATGGCTCCTTTTAGATGGGCCCATTGTAACTCAACTCCCCCCTTTCTTCACCCACTGCTAGGGCCTCCCTGAGACATACAACCATCTTGTTGAAGTCCACCTTCCTGAAGTCCAGAACCTTCACCTCTGTGTGGCATGCCCCGTTGCAGTTTTCACACTGAACCATACTGTGTGATGGTCACTGGACCCCAGGTGTTCTCCCACCCTGACATCCGTAATTCTATCCCAGTTGGTCATTACTACAGTAGGTCAAAAATTGCTCCTTCTTGGGCTGGCTCAAGTACCAGCTGTTTGAGGCATGCCCCTTGCAGGGAGTCCAGGATGTCTCTGCTCCTGGCTGTTGCAGCCACTGAGGTGCTCCAATCAACTTCTGGCAGGTTGAAGTTACCCATAAGTAACACCTCTCCTTTACCTGCCATCACATTAATGGCTTCCAGTAGATGACTGTCCATTTCCTCCTTTTGTGCTGGTGGTCTATATATTATACCTGCGTGAATGGCTATGCCATTGCCTGTCTCCCATGTGACCCACTGTGCCTCTGCCTCCCCCTGCATTCCTTGCACCTCTGTCGCCTTTATACCCTTCCTTATGCACAGAGCCACCCCTCCTCCCTTTTTCCCCTCCCTGTCTCTCCTGAATAAAGTATAACCTGGTATAGCTATGTCCCAGTCATGGTTCCCATTGTACCAAGTCTCCGTAATAGCTATAACATCCAGGTGTGCCCCTGCTATTATGACTGCCAGATCAGAGATTTTGTTCCATAGGCTGCAAGCATTTGTGCACATGGCCCTCCATTTACTGCAGTCACTCCTCTTGACCTACCCTCTATTACCTTTGCTTTTCCTGACTTCCCCTCAACTGCCGACTACCGTGTTTACTGGTGATTTGGTGCCCTTACTGTCCTCCATGATAGCTACATTATCCCTTGGGGTGGGTAGTTAGCTTTCTCTTGCTTCCTTCCATCACCCCCCTTGGCTAGTTTAAATGCCTGCCAATGAAGCATTTAAACCATTCATTAACGACCTCAATACCCCTCCTGGAAGGGTGCAGGCAGTCACCCCTGTACAGTACTGCACCCCCCCTCAGGTGGGCCCCTAGTCCCAAATGAAGCTGAAACTCTGCTCTTCACACCAGCTCTCCAACCAAGCGCTGAAGTCCCTGGTGTGGAGATCTCTAATCTCCCCCTTGCCCTGGACAGGCAGCACCTCCGAGAAGGTTACAGATTTTGTTACCTGCCAAAAGCCCCATCTCAGTTCCCCAAACTCCTCCTGCACTCTTCCTATCTCTGCCTTGGCCCCAGCTAGGTCATTTGTCCCCATATGGATAATGACATTCAGCTCCCCCCTCTTCACTATCGCCCTAGTGATCCTCTGGATTCACTTTCCATCTCTACGAGCTGTACCTCCTGGTAGGCACTTAACCTCCCTCTCCCCCTCTCTGCCTGTTCCTAACTTTACACCCTGGACGATGGAGTCCCCCATCAGGAGCAGCTTCCTCTTCCTTTGGGATCCTCCACCACCCACCCTTGGACTCCATTCTGGTCAGTTTGGGTGTTGACATGGTTCAGGTGGACAATGAAAGAGAGGCAAGGATTAATATGGATTCCCAAATACCTGAAGCTGCTATAGCTTCTAGCCGATCACCATCTTTGGTAGTAAAATGAAAACCATGTGTGAACTTCCTGACCTTAGGGGCTGAGCCAAGCAACATGACCAGTTTTTTTAAACATTAAGGATCAGGCTTTCTTTTAAAAAAAAAACAATCTTGCAGTGTGTGGACGCTGCTACAGAGGGTGTTGTTGGTAACGTGAATGTAACTGTCATGTACAAATACCACTGCATCATCAGCATAATGAAGACTATTAACGGAGTTGCAGACTTTGGGCAGGTTGCTGATGAAAACTGAGAACAGCAGGGGTCCTAATGTAGATCCCTGTGAGACAACACATTGACTATCACTGGCCTCGAAAAGAAAAGCATCAAGCTTGACCTTTTGCCTTCTGTTTGTTAGAAAATCCATGAACCAGGAGACAGAGGGAACACCCACCCCTGGTTCATGCAATTTACGAAGTAGAAATTCATGATCGACAGGGTCAAGGGCTCTGGTAAGGACCACAAACACTGTCCCCAGTAGTATGTCTTTTTCCATAGCTTGACAGACTGTGTCTGTAAACATTACCAGGGTCATGCTCACCCCAAGGTCTTTTCTAAAACTTTGTTATTCACTACACAGCAGGTTGTACTGGTCCCTGTACTGAGTTAACTGGCTATGTACTAATTTCTCCTGCAACTTAGCTAGAGCAGATAGTATGGATATTGCTCTGTAGTTATCAAGGGATGCTTGGCTGCCCTTCTTGTGCAAGGTAATAACATAAGCCAGCTTCCAAATGTCGAGGACTTGCAGTGTCACAAAGGACAGATTAATAATTTTAGAAATGAGAATTGCAATTTTGGGGGCAGTCAGTTTTAGCAAATTTGGTGCCATTTCCTCACTGCCAGGTGACTTCTCCACTTTCAAGGATTTAAGCATGGCCAGAACCTTCCTGACAGCTACTTTCCTGAGGTGAAACTTCGGATGCAGGGTTTCGATACACTGACTAGGAGAGGCATCAGAGGGAGCTCCCATGTTTACAGGTCTTCTGTATTTGTCGAGGTTATAGAAACCTGTATTGGAAAGGTTAACGACAGCCTTAGGTTGTGAATATTTTATGCCATCTAGATCAATGGTGGGGGGCAGATTCTACAGAAGGTTCAAGAGCAATTTGATGCTGTGCCAAACCTTTTTTGGATGCCTGAATTTCTCTGCTTGTTGAGTTTTGAAATAAATGCTTTGGCCTTATTGAGAGATTTTTTTTACATTTATTTTTAAGGCATCCATGTGCCAGCCAGTCACTTTCTTTGTTGAATTCTTTGCATTTGGACCAGGCAGAGTCTGGAAGTGGCACCCCAATCTGCACAGGGGTTGTATACAGACCCCGTCTCAGGAGGAGGAAATGGACAAGGAAATGATAGAAGGCATCCTTAGGATGGCAGAGAAAGGGGCGATATTGCTGGTGGGGGACCTGAATGTGCCAGATGTTAATTGGAGCACCTTTGCTGCACCCACATCCAAGAGCAGGGCCATTCTCGATGCCCTACAGGGGGCATGCCTCAGACAGCTAGTGTTGAAACCCACTCGGGAGGGAGCAATCTTAGACCGGGTACTCTCAAATGGGGACCGAGAGAGGATCTCAGATCTAGAAGTGGGTAGCCATCTGGGAACAAGTGACCACCAGACAGTGTGGTTCACGATAAACTCAGCTGTAGAGTCAAGCCATACAAAAGTGAGGGTACTGGACTACAGGAGGGCTGATTTTGTCAAAATGGAAGAGTGACTCAGAAGAGCACTAGCAAACAGGCAAGAAGGAGGGGTGGAGCAACAATGGGGGAACATCAAAACTGCCATGACAGAGGCAACAAACCTTTGTGTGAAGCAAATAAACCAATCAAAATGAAAGAAAAAAACACTATGGTTCTCAAAAGAGGAAGCGGGAAAGGTTAAAGAGAAAAAAATAGCATTCAAGAAGTATAAGGAAACACAGAAGAGGCAGGACAGAGAACTGTACTAGTTAAAGCAGAATCAGGCAGGGAAGGCAGTCAGAATAGCAAAGGCCCAAACCGAGGAAAAGATAGCCAACTCAGTTAAGAAGGGGGATAAAACCTTTTATAGGTACATTTGGGAGCGAAGAAAGACAAAGGGAGGGATACTGAGGCTGAATAAAGAGGAGGGTGGGTGGGCAGAGAGGGATAGTGAAAAAGCAGGGATACTGAACTAATATGTCTGCTCAGTATTCACAAAGGAAGAGGAGGGGAGGTACCTAATCCAGTCACTAGAAGCACTCTGGATGGGGGGGGATTGATATCAGTCCTTTCACAGAAGAAAGGGTTCTGAAAGAACTCCTAAAACAGAAGGTGGAAAAAGCAATGGGGTCTGATGGGATTCACTCCAGAATTCTAAAAGAACTAAGGGGAGAACTAGTAATACCCTTTTTAACAAATCATGGGAAGATGGTGTGGTACCTAAGGACTGGAGGAGGGCGGATGTGATTTCTCTTCACAAAAGTGAGAGCAAGACAGAGGCAGGAAAATACAGACATGTCAGTTTGACCTCGGTGGTAGGGAAAATGATGGAATCACTTCTGAAGGAAAGAACTGTTGAGTACCTAGAGGCCAGTGGGGCACAGAACCCAAGGCAACATGGATTCACAGCGGGAAGGTCATGTCAGACAAATCTAATCGATTTTTCTGACTGGGTGACCAAAGTAGTAGACCAGGGAGGGGCTGTGGACATGGCCTACCTAGACTTTGGCAAGGCATTTAACACAGTCCTGCACAAAAGATCAATCAACAAATTAGCCAGCCTGAGAGTGGGTTCCAGGGTGGCAGCCTGGGTAAAACATTGGCTAGACAACAGGATGCAGAGGGTAATGGTAAACAAAGTCCACAGTGACGAAAGGGGAGTTACTAGTGGGGTACCGCAGGGTTCAGTACTGGGTCCGGTCCTTTTTAATGTCTTTATAAGTGACATTGCAGAGGGACTAGAAGGAAAAGTATGTCTCTTTGCAGACAACACAAAGATCTGCAATAGGGTTGATACACAAGGTGGTGTAGAAAGGATGAGAAGGGACTTGGCAAGGTTGGAGGAATGATCAAATGTATGGTAACTTAGATTCAACGCAAAGAAGTGCAAAGTAATGCACCTGGGAAACAAAAACCCAGGGGAAGAGTACACAATGGGGGATGACATACTGACAACAACAAAAATGGAAAGGGACCTAGGGTAGTTATGTCAGATGACCTAAAGGTGGTCAAGCAATATGGGAAGGCAGTAAGGACTCTGGGATGCATAGGGAGAAGCATCACCAGTAGAAAACAGGAAGTTGTTATCCCTCTGTATAGACAGTTGGTGAGACCCCATCTTGAGTACTGCGTGCAGTTCTGGAGAGGAGACCCCGTCTCTGCAAAGACATAGTCAGGGTGGAGGCTATTCAGAGGAGGGCAATGAAAATGGTGCAGGGTCTGCACCAGAAGACACATGAAGAGAGACTAAAGGAGCTAAATATGTATATCCTCGAGGAAAGGAGGGAGAGGGGGGACATGATAGAAACTTTCAAGTACCTCAAGGGAATCAACAAAGTCCAAGAGGGTAGCATCTTTCAGAAAAAGAGATGTGCAAGAACAAGGGGGCACAATTTGAAGATAGAGGGCAGACGGCTCAGAGGTAATGTGAGGAAGTATTTTTTCATGGAGAGGGTTGTGGATACATGGAACAGCCTTCCTGAGAAGGCTGTGGAGTCAAAAACAGTGGGGGAATTAAAGAATGCATGGGACAGACATAAGGCAGTTCCGGTGTCGGGAAGGAGGAAGTAGGCTGTTTGTTAACTAGGATCTGCAGCTTATCCATTAGGTAGGAAAACGGGCAGACTAGGTGGGCCAAGTAGTCCTTATCTGCCATCAAATTCTATGTTTCCTTGAACAGTTCCTTATTAAGCCAAGGTGATTTCTTTTTGATAATATGTTTAGTGATAAGGGCGTGTTGGTTTAGCATATGTGTGAACTTGTAGGAGAAAAAATGTAAGGCATTATCAATGTCTGCTACAGAATCCAAACAGGACCAGTCAATTAAGTCAAGGTCATGCAAGAAGTTATCGAAAACAAAATTTGAGCAATTTCAGAAAGTGACTTCTTTTTGTGTGGGTGGTCAGGCAGACCAATTATGCCAAAGACCGAAAATGGCAGCATGTTCACAGGTAGAAACTGGCAGTTGGCCATACATTTTTAATCTATCATCATTCCCTGACAAGCAGCCAGTCAATAAAAGAATGGTTGCCCGTTTTGTCATTCATTCTGGTTGGACTGCTGATCAGGTGCTTAAGGTAGCAATTGTCTAAGATAGCCCGGTACTGTAGTGTGTTTTTCAGCCAATTTATAGTCCCCAAGCATAAGCAATGTGTTTGATACAAGTGTATTAACCATACTAATCACTTCCTTTAGGCTTTCGAGGCCTACCTTTGGCAGGCTGTACGTGCAAAAAACTGCAATTTCTTATTTGGCTCAATCAATGGCCTAATCTCCTCTTGAGGGTGATCAAACAATCATCAGTACAGGGACGGCCAGGATTAGCCTCAGTATCACCAGATAGGGTATTAATGACAAGAAGAAAGTTCTCCGCACGTGTGAGGCACAGCAAGGCAAATTTGAATTTGAATTTTGAATTTTATTGATAGGGAAAAAACCTTTAGGCACATGTGCCTATTTTCAAAGATGACCCAATCAAGTTACAATAAGACAATATAAAAAATGAATTGGGTACAAGTAACCAAGGGAACAAACTTCCTTTTTTTGTTAGCAACCCCACAAGGGGAAAGCTGGGTTGAAACAGTGCAATCTCGAATATACACATGTGATCATGAATAAAGCAGGCACAAGGACTCGCACAAGTCGTGGCCAGTAACATATCAAGTAGTACAAACAATGTACAAAGCACTGAGCCAGTGATAAAACCTTTTGCTACCATGTTGTGAGTTAAGTTTGTGCACAGTGTAGAATTTGGAGACCTAGGGCTAGCAGAGTAGGTGACTATCAGTGCACGCAGTACTAGACCAAGACAACAGCAACTGTAACTCAGAAGAAACAGTGATACATCTTATATTATACAATGGCTAAAAAAATACTGGCTCCTGATTGGCTGACTGGCATGATTTACATGTTGTAAATCGTACAACCACCCAATGGGAAAAAGTGGCAGCTGCCAGCCAGCCGCATCAGGAACCTCCCTTTTTGAAATCATTCTGAATCCCTCCAAAGATCAAACAGGAAAACCAGAAAGTGCGAATACACAATACTCTCTCTAAATAATAAACACTGGTCTCCCAAAAGAACGTAATGGGGGAAAAGTTAAGTTCCCGTAACACTCAAGCAAACGGCCTGGGAACAGACCAGACAAATGGTATTTTATAAATCGTTCCCTCAACTGCTTCCACGCGGCTCACCTGAGAATTCAGACTGGTTCCACTCCATTGCCACGTTCATTGCCATGTTCCCCAAATTATAAACAACTCACTGAGGCAGGGCTGGGTGATAGTGATAGCTCCCTTTCACAAAAAAAAATGATAACCCCCTTTCATAAAATCTCATTATTTCTGGAATTCTACAGCAAAACTCAAATGCAGCCACACAAGTTAGAAGGACAGTGGGGTCATGTCACATGAACTGATAGCGTGACGGAAACAGTCACTTCTCACTCTCGAGCTCTCTTAAATAAAAGTCTGTTAAAAAAAATCACAACTCACATGCTCTGATAAAAATTTAAAAAGAAAAAGAAACATAACAGCAGTTTATTATGTGAGTGCAGGTGCATTAAAAACTCAGCCAGTGCGTGTGTGTCAAGGGGGGGAGGGGGCAGCTGCATTACAAGCTCTGCACTAGGTAGACGACACTATTTCTTCTCGCACATCAGTAATGTAAATAAAAAAAAAAATTAAAATGGAATACACAACAAGGTTCCCTTTATTTTTTTCTCAAAGAAATAAACAAGACCATTGTATAATTGCAATATACCACAAGAGGGTGTGGGTGATGGCAGGATTTACCCTCGTCTGGTGTGATTTCCTCACTCAGCCTGTGGCCTCGTGATCAAACCACCACACCAGGTGTGGGTAAGTCCTTCCATCACCCACACCATCTCATGGTATATTGCTTAACTAAGTGTACAAGTAACTAGCTAACAATGCACAATCAATACACCCACCTCCGACAAAACAGAGTAGGTTACTAACTACCAGTGCACACAGGAGTAGTCCAAGATTACACTGAGATTGCCCATACAGTAAAACTAAAAATAAGGCAGACACTGTTCAAGGTGTGAGCAGGATTCGGTGCAATACCAGAATTTAACCTTCATTCACTATGAAAGTAGTATGGCACCTATACTCCTAAGTAGCAGAAAATAATACAGGAGTTAACGAGTTCTATATCAGAGGCAGCAGCTGCTGTGTTAAATAGGGCCTAGCAGAGAAAATTGAATGACCAGAAACAGAAATTGATTTGTTGACAATCATGTTTGAGTAACACACAAAAATAACGCAAGTCAGCTGTTTTAAACTTTTTAAAAAGTACAGTAGACTTTTTTTGGATTGGGGCATTCCTTGTGGAGAATGGTAAGTGAGTGGTTTCCCTGGACACTGCCCAACTCATGTAATTTGATTGGTTGTGGTCCTTGCTAGGTGTTCCTCCTAGGAAAGGTCTCGGAGGACTACATGATTGCTGGAGTTAAAAAGACAAACAACTGCAGGGATTACAAATCATGGCATAGTACTTAGCCAAGGACTGCTGAAGTCCAAACAATAGAGTTACTCCTATAACCAAAAGATGGTGTCTCGTGCAAACTGTGCTGAAATTCTTAATTCTAATTCACTTGGCATAGTCCATTTCCCACACAAAGTTTTTGTCAACTTTTCTGCAAAGTAAAACTATTAGAGTTTAAATTCTAGTTCCAGATAAAACAATATTGTCATCATGATTCATAATATGTTAATATGTACGGCTGCTGTGCTTCTAGTGGTTTAAAGAGTTTCTTCTCAAATCCTCTATGTGCTGGAATTGCTCAGCTTTGATTTGCAGGTTTCTCACCTGAAGAACTTGAAAATGTACTCTCATAACCAAAAGAGACACATTTAAAATAACAGGACTGAAGACAGAATAAAGTACAGTTATGTGAGGACTTGCCGTAACAGTAGATCGTTGAGAAGAGTTCTTGCAGCAGGCAATAACTGCTGGGACTAAGCCGCCAGGTGCCAGGACCCCACGGAAACCTTCTAGCTAGCAGTCTTCAGCGGGGGACCACCGCTGATGTCGGATCCACCCAACACTGGCCAATGGTATAAAAGGAACAGTCCCCAGCCCCACCTCAGTTCTCCCACCGGAGACCCGGAGCCTAGAATGGAAGGAAAACTGGGCAGGTTCTTTGCCAGATGTAAACAGCAGAGAGAAAGCCAGGGGAAAAGGAGGGAGGGAAAGCAATGCCTGCTGCAAGAGCTGTTCTTGAAGATCTACTGCTATAGTAAGTTCTTACATAACTGTACTATCTTACTTTGAGTTGGAGCTCTTGCAGTAGGCAACAACCATTAGGACTGAGTCCCAAGCAATAAAGGATAAGGATTAGGAAAGTCTGGGAGCAGGCTGAAAAACTGCCAACTAAGGACTTAGGAGAGAAGGCCCTGAAGAACTGCCAGGCCAAACCCAGTCCTTCATCTGGAAGCTACATCCAAGCTGTAATGCTTGATGACGGAGAGAACAGAACTCCAGGTGGCCGCTGCACAGATGTCTGCTGCAGAAACATTCCGAAGAGAGGCAAAGGAGGTAGCTACACCCATTGGTAGAATGACCTTTCACCGTACCCAGTAAGGGCTTGTTGTACTTGTTATAACAAAAAATGATGCGGTTAACCAACCATTTAGACAGAGTCTGTTTGGAAACTGAAGCCCTTGAAATCTGGGAGTGAATGAAACACATAACATCCGTTTTTCAAAAAGGAGCAGTACAGTTCAGATAGTAGCGACGCGTTCTATGAACGTCGAGAGTATGCAATAATGCTTCCCCCTATTACAGTGCTCAGGATAGTAAACTGGCAGGTTGATGTCTTGATTTAAAGTAAACTGACATCACCTTCAGTAAAAACTTAGGATTTGTGCATAGGAACACTCTGTTCTTATGAAAAACTAAATAGAGCTCTTTACACATCAGAGCCTGAAGCTCCAAAATTCTTTGGGTGGAAGTAACAGCCACTAAAAATAATGCTTTCCATGACAGAAAGCATAGCTCGCAATCTGCAGCTGGTTCGAACAGGGGAGCACAAGTTTTTCCAACATAAAAAGGAGATCCCAGGGAGGAATGGGATCTTGGATGGGAGGCTGTAAATGTAAGATGCCCCCAAAAAGTACAGGACACGTCCAGCTGAATAAGGGTTTTCTCCTCCACTGGTGCGTGATATGCCAAGATGGCAGACAGGCAGACTTTAATGGAGGAGTAGCTCAGGCCCTGCTCAAATACAGAGAAGAGTTACTCAAGGACGGAGTCTGGAGGACAAGAAAAGGGGCTCAGCTGGCGTGCAGTAGCCCACAGGCAAAATCTTTTCCACTTCATAACATGTGGATCTAGTGGAGGGTTTCCTGGCTGCCACCAGAACCTCCGCTACCTTGTGGGAAACCCCATAACATGCCCTCACTAGGTCTGTAGAAGCCATGCATGAAGAGGCAGGGATCTGAGATCTGGATGGATCAAATTGCCCCGATCCTGGGAGAGCAAGTGCGAGCTCAGAGGCAGGGGAATTGGAGGCTCCACTGCCATTTGTTTTAGTAGTGGGTGTGACGTGGACAGCCAGTTCTGAGTGCTGTATGATAATTTTTTGTATATAAAATTTGTGTATGGACTATGTCATGAGAGATGCTGAAAATCAGTCGCTCACCCCCCCACCCCAGATTTCAGCTGAAAGATGAAAGCCATGAGAAAATGCTGAAACAGCATGCGAGATCACACACACACACACACACACACACACACACACACACACACACACACAGGTTTTTAGATACCAGGTGTTACATGGCAGGCCTGAAGCTAATGACAGAGTAGAACAGACCTTGATCAAGGATCTCCTGTTTGTCTGAGTTAATTATAGCTGTAGTTGCAAAAAGGGAAATCAATATCCCTTTTTATGACGTTGGAGGAAAACCCAAGTTATTACACAAGTGTGTGAAGTCATAAATGTTTCTTTGATGTCTGTGAGGGGGACAGTAGATCCTCTACATCAAAGAGTTATATGAGAAATTGAGTTATGCTGAGGTAACAGAATCGTAATGCCTTATTAGGACATCCTGTTTCATATAGATATATATTTTATGTATTCTGACAGAGGAGGAGCTAGGTGACCTCATCCAAAAAAAGGGGTTGGCAAATACAGTTTGCTTTAAGGAATATTCTGTTTTACTTCAGAGACACTTTTATCTAGACTCTGACCGAGAAACATCCTTGAGCACTTGTAAGCAGGTATTTAGCGAGAAAAGACAAATCTAAGTACTGTAGGTAGGAATTGTACTATTAAAACCTTGTTCTTTTAAAAGATTTGTATGTCTTGTGATATAATAGTTCTGTATTTTATGTGTTACGTATTTTTATCTATTTTAGTAAAACTCTTTTTAGAACTTACTTGGTCTGTTTTTGATTTCTTTCCTGTTTTTAGTGGAGTGTATATGGTTACAGCAGACACTGTGCATAAGCTTGAATGGTGGTACCAAATTGGAAAGGTAAGAAGAATCTGAAGTCTTTATTTAAGTTTTTAAGGGTTCATTTACTGTATACCTGGTTAGGTGCCCGTAGGCAAAGATATCTGCCCCCCCCGAAGAGAGAAATATCTGATCCTATGCATTGGGTACACTAGCAAGAGGTTCACAGTTTGAATCCCTCCAAGACTTGAGACCAAAGGTTGATTTGAACCCACAAAACAGACAAGAGGGGTACCTTGTTCTGTTAAACTGTTCACAAGACTGCGGTAGGAGGTTGGCACTTTGGGAGTAGAGGACCTGGCCTGCTGAGTGGGTTTGTGATAGTGGGAACTAAATCTGCTGAGGCCAAAAGGGTGCTATGAGAATCATCTTCGCCTCCTCTGCCTGAAGCTTCAGAATTACCCTCTGTAGAAGGGGAAAGGGAGGAAAGTCATAGAAGAACCTCCCTGTCCAGGAGAGGGATAATGCATCTCACCAGAAAACTCCAGGCCCTGGATCTAGCGAGCAGAAATTGGGCAGCTTGGCATTGAGTGGGGACGCAAAAAGGTCCAACTCTGGTTGGCCCCACCTGTCAAATAGCTGGTCTGCCACCGACTGAAGGAGCTCCCACTTGTGAGCCTTGAACCGAGACCTGCTTATGCTGTTGGCCAAGATGTTTTGGATGCTGGGAACATGAATGACTGTGAGCTCAAGGCGATGCTCCAGCACCCAATACCAGACCCTGATCACCTCCCTGCAGAGGGGGTAGGAATGAGTTCCCCACTGCTTGTTGATGTAAAACACTACGGACATGTTGTCCATCTGGATGAGAAGAGGGCATGGAGCTAAGTTTGCCTGAAAAGCCTGTAAGGCATTCAGGACTGCTCACATCTCCAGAATGTTGATGTGGAACAATTGCTCGTCTGGGGACCAGGTCTTCTGGGTCCGCCTGTCCTCCAGAGGAGCGCCCCAAACAAGGCCCAAGGCATCCATGGTCAGAATGTGTCTCGGAGGCTCCTGCCTGAACAGGACCCCCGTCGATAGATTGAGCGGCTCCATCCACCAGGAGAATGTCCTGTGAACTGGGTCAGAGACCAGTACCACCTGCTCCACGTCATCCAACCTTTGGTCCCATTGCAACCTAAGCATCCATTGGGGAACCCTCATATGGAGGCGAGCCATAGGAACCATTGGGATGGCTGCTGCCATGTGGCCAAGCAGCCTTAAATAGGTTCTGGCCGGGACATGGGGAGCTTATACTACCATCCGAGCCTGATCCCGAAGGTGATCCTCCCTGTCTGAGGGGAGGAAGGCCTTTCCCTTAACCATGTCCAGGACTGCCCCAATGAACTGGACTCTCTGACTGGGCAATGGGGACGACTTGGGAATGCTTAAGGTGACCACCAGCTCTCAGAAGAGTGTAAAGGTGTCTCTGAGAGTGTGGACCAGCTGTTCCCACTTGGGAGCTGCCAGAAGCCAGTCATCCAGGTAGGGAAAGATATACTAGCCCTGGCATCACAGAGCCATAGCCACCACCACTAGGCACTTGGTGAAGGCTCTGGGAGTGAAGAAGAGGCTGAATGACAAGGCTCAAAACTGGTAATGTTGGCCACGGAAAAAAAAAAACCTCCTGTGTGGTGGAAAAATCAGAATGTGCAGGTAAGCATCCTGCATATCTAGAGAGCAGAGCCAGTCCCCCCGGTGTGGGGGTGGGTGGAATGAGACCTGGCTGCGTGACCATCCTGAACCTTTTCTATTTGATTAACTTGTTCAGGGAACTGAGATCCACGATGGGCCAAAGGTCCTCGGTCTTTCTGAGAACTAGGAAAAAGTGCAAATAATACTTTTTCCTCATTGAGCCGGAGGAACTGGCTCTATAGCCCATTTTTGCAAGAGGGCCTGAATTTCCCCTTTGATCAGGTGGACATGAGAAGGAGGACAGTGGGAGGACACTGGTGAAGTATCCGAAGGTATTTGCTTGAAGTCCAGAGTATGACCTCTCTCTATGAGCTGTAAGACCCAGAGGTCTGGATGTTATTGTGCTCCAACCCTCAATATGGAGGGAGACGCAACCCCCTACCACTTCTCCCATTGATTCCCCTGGAGGAGCGGGGTCTGGCAAGAAGTCACTGGGAAGATCCGGGAGTAAGCAGAGGGACCTGGGAGGACTTTCTGGCTTGACAGCCAGAGCTTCCAGGAGTCTGGGAGGTGGCCTTTCTTTTGAACCTGCCCCTCTGCTGAGACTGATTATGGGGCTGTTGTCCTCAGGATTTCCAAAATGGCCATTTCTGAAAGGGTTTTTGGTGCCCCTTATACATTTTTTGGATGGACCAAATGGACTTTCTGGATTCTTGGAGATGGGTAATCAGTTTTTCTATTTCATCTCCAAAAAGGACAGACCCTTAAAGGAGAGGTCCAGGATGCCAGACTGCAGATCCTGTGAGAATCTGGAGACTCCAAGCCAGGCATGACCCCTGAGATAAATGCTGGATGCTATTTCTCTGGCTGCCATATCTGCAGTGTCATATGAGGCACGCAAGACAAAGGTGCCTACATCCGACCCCGATTTGAGGTGGTACAGGAGCTCAGTTTTCTGGTCTGAGTCTTGAAGGGCCTGAGCTATCTCGAGACCTTTCTCCCACAAGGTGTTCTGGTACTGCACCATGTGTGTGAGAAAATTAAGGGACCGGATGGAGCAGGCAGAGGATGAGTAGACCTTTTTGCCCATGTAGTCAATATATCAGGGACTCCTAGTTGGATGGCTGGGTGCTAAGGTGTTTCGGCTTCTTTGAATGATCTTGAGCAGCTGTGATCACCACTGAGTCAGCCGTAGGGTGTTCTGCCAGAAAAGTCTCCTCTCTAGGGGCTCTGTATAGCCTATCTGACTTTTTGGAGACAGCGGAGGAGATGGAAGGGTGCTTCCAGGTTAGCCTTGTCAGGTCCTAGAAGGTGTCTACTAAAGGAGGCACCACTAAAGGTTTAGGCTCCTTTTGCCTCAGGTACCTAGCTAGCCTCCGGTGCTCCAGATCCAAGTCTTCTGTTTCTCATTTGTTGGAAGCCTGGATGTGCCTCATGACATCCATGAACGTGGGATCGTCAGGGGGCAACTTGGGGTGTCCTTGTCCAGCGAAGAAGGGCGACCCTAAGCTCTGAAAGGTCCGAGCCCAAAGAATTAGAGCTGTGGCTAGAGTCCACCAACAAGGACAAATGGCTAGAGCATCGACAGCTAAGGGACCATCGATGGCTAAGGGACCAATGTCCCCTATGGGAGAACCAGCATCGGTGACGACTTGAGGAACAAGAAGACCTGTGGTGATGCCGTACTTTGTACCAGGGTCTACCGCGGTGATCTTCAGGGCTCAGAGTGCGGTTCTTTGGGGGAGGAGATGGTTGTATCAGCTCCTGACCCATGCCGAGGTCCAGTTCCGGCTCTGGTTCCACAGTGACCAACTCCTTATGGAAGTTATAGGACAGCAGATCCCCTTTGACCTGATTCCACCAGAAGGAAAAAAGCTCCTGGATCTGGTTCTTGGTGAATTGAGGCATCGATGGGCCAGCAGGCACTTGCGGAGCCGGCGCTGATTTAGCCAGCATCGGAACACCCAACATGCGAGGGTCTAGTGTCAGAGGTGGCGGCAGGGATGAGGACCCAGAGGGCAGCATAGGGGTATTATCCAGCCCGAGATCCTCAACTAGTGAGGAATGGCCTGGCGAAGAGGTGAGCGAAGGCCAACCCGATGTCCAAGGAGGCACGCCCTGAGTGGACGGCTGCTCAGTGGAGCCTGGTGAGGAGGCAGCCATCGGCTTGGCCAGAGCATGGGGTGACAGCGGAGAGTCTGACATCTGCCCCTGATGATGGGGCATCTTGTCCAAAACTTTGGATGAGACAGTCGTCGGGACCATTTTGGCAGGTGTCGAAGTGTCGCTGCCCTTCTTGCTGGTCCCAGCCCCTAAGGTAGAGCGTGACCATGCCAGTGTGGCATTCACCTTGAGAGGCATCAGGGTAGGGTCTGAAGACTCTGACCCCAGTTTTCCTCTGCCAGTTGCCAGGACAATGATGGGAGGTTTAGACAGCCCAGTAGAACAGTGGACAGACCAGGAGGAGTGGTCCAAGCCCCCCGTGCAATGAGGAGCTCGACAAGGACTTCTTGTGCAGCAGAGACCTGGAACAGGAGTGACCCCAGGACCTTTCCTGGTCCTTGTCCCAGTGTTTGTGTTTCCCAGAATCCTTCTTCTCCTTGTGTCATTTAGAAGTGGAGGAGGTGGACACAGACAAGAACAAAGAAGGACTCTTCCCCTCTGGCTGCTTCTGCATCTGGGCAAGCTGCCGCTCCAGAAGGGGCACCCTGAGGGCTTTCTGATGGCAGATCCGAGTCTGGGAGTTGAAAGCCTTACAGTGCTGACAGGCTGCGGTGTTGTGGTTTGGGCCTAGGCAGAAGAGGCAGGCCTCGTGGCCTTCCTTCGACAGTAGCTGCTTGCCACAGGCGCACTTCGACTTCTTGTAATCCGTGGATGAGATGGATGACACCAGAGAAGACGACATGCAGAATGGGAAACAAATTCAAGGATTTTGATAAAAAAGGCAAAGAAAAATGCTGGAGGTGCAAAAGTGGTCAAACTGTTTGTGAGAAGGCATCCGAGGAGCCGATGCTAACAGGTCGACAGCGGGAAAAGAACTGAGGTGGGGCTGGGGACCGCCCCTTTTATACCACTGGTCGACGATGGGGCAGAGCCGAAGTTGGGGGTGGTCCCCTGCTGAAAACTGCTAACTAGAAGGTTTCCGTGGGGGTCCTGGAGCCTGGTGGCTTAGTCCTAATGGTTATTGCCTGCTGCAAGAGCTCCAACTCGAAGTAAGTTCATGTTATTCACCGGATAGGAAAACAATACGCCTGAATAACACTTTTTATTTTCTCATAGATTGTGAGGTGCATTGCCTGGTGTCAAAATAGTATGCAGACAGTAAAAGGTAAAAGGAAAAAAAGGAAAAAAAGATTTATTTACAAGTACAACATTTCAAATTGATAAGCAAGTTCTTCTGATACAAAGATACCTAACCAGGCAGGGGAATACAGTGGCAGCGGAATACTTTATAAGAAGTTGGAACCCACTGTTGTTGATCTGTCAAACAGTCGTCTTAGTTGATTGAATTTCTGTTGGGACCAGGCTTTCCTCAGAACCCTATTTCAATTCTTATTCCCTCTCCTGGACCACAGCCTACTCTGACTCTGGCTCCAAGGTGTCTATCAATACTCATCATTCTTAATTCTGTTCTGAATCATGCTCCAGGCCTTCCACCTGCTGATTCCACTCCCAGGCCTACCCCCGCTCCTGGACCTTAACCTGCAACACTGCCAGGTAACTTGCCTAATCTTCCTTCTTCCTCTGGTTCCATTCCGTCCTTTAGGTGTCCAACCCACCTGGTCCCTAATCACTTGCAAGATATAATTGAACGGAAAGAAGTTAACCTTTTAGCTGTACTCATTTCATCCCAGGAGATGTAGAGAGCAGAGTCATTTCACATGATGAGTCTGTAGTATTGAAAGCAGCAGATCACAGGTTATTGAAAAACTGACCATGCCGGAATTCAAAGAGGTTCTTGCTGCCTTTGTATTGTTTCTTCCATGAGATTAAGTGCTCTGCCTATCCATCCAGGGGTGATGAAGTAGACAATTATCTGTGCAGCATCGTAGAGCTAGCTATCTATCTACTGTGTTGCTGCTTTACTCTGCAATTTCCATAAATCCTTCACCACAAAAGCTGTTAAAAGTCCTTATCAAGATCTGCTGGGCCACCCTGGACAACAAGTTGCTCTGCCGGCATTTTGCAGATTAATGTGTTATCCGGTAGGATCTGTGGATCATTCTCACTATTTTGTTACATTTTGCCCTCTTACAGTTTAGGCACCAGTGACCCTTTCTCATCTTTCATCATCCTATTAGCCTCCAACTTCCCAAAACATGCTCTATGCTGCCAAGTGTTTGAAAGATGTTGGAGTATGTCAAACTGCATTCTCAGCAGGCAAAGCTATCAGCAAACATTTTGACAAATCATTTTGCAATAAGCCTTCCTGTCACATACTTTATATTTGCAACCTTTCTGATGAAGTGCACGCTAAAGTTGTCTGCCACAAGAAGCCGTGTCTATTATTTTCCCCTTTACCCAGATGACAACTGTATCATCCCTAAACAACCGCCGATGTCAATCGCTGTAGCAACTCCTTGCTCGTCCCCTTTTTACTTCCAGAGTGAGCTGTTTAAGGAGTTATCTTGCAATTTTCTTACCAGAATCCTTACTCCACGACCACTTCCACCATCTGCAAAAGTCTTCTTACTGCAGTCCAAAAACCTGATGCAGTCAAGACGATCTTCAAGAAAGAACTTGAAAAGGATTTCTTACAGGTCCTTTCAAACATCAGCCTTTCCTGCAATACAGTATCTACCCCATTGGCAATGTTATTTGCAGGTTTTCAGGGAAAAAAGACTGATCCTTGACCTATCTGCTTCCATTCCACCACCATTCGGACACTTGATTTCCTCATTCCCTCTGTCAACTATTTCCTTCACTATGCCAGAATAGATGATGCCATAAAATTTATTAAGACTGCAGATCAAGGAGCCTGATTGGCTGATGCTGATATATGGGATGCTTTAAAATCCTTCCTATACATATCCTTCTGGCCTTTCTACGGTATCTCCTTGGGCATGTTCTATTATTTTGCAGTTTGACTGACATTTGGCAGTAAAAGCAACCCTAAACTCTTCAATATATTTTCTGAGTCCCTCTGTTGGAGTCTTCTGAACAACAACAAATGACCATTTCATCTTCCATCTCCTGGATGGTTTTCTACTTGTTGATCCACTAAATACCCCTCCTGCTGCTGGCATCTCGTGCCTCAAAGAACTTTTCAACCCATTACAAATTCCTCCTACTGATGATAAAACCACCTGTCCTGCTACTACTCTGGAGTTTCTTGGCATTGAACTAAACTCACTACGTATGGAAACAAGACTGCCACAAGACAAACTCCCCCCACCTTTCATCTCTCAGCTCCTCCTTCTCTACTCAATCATCCCTGTATCAAGAAAGAGCTATCACTACTTGGCTACCTCAGTTTTGCCTTTCATATTATATCACAAGGGACATCATTTATTTTGTATCCATTCATTCTTGCTTCATCCGCCTCCTACCTCCAACACCACATTACTATTAACTTTTCTGTAAAATCCAACTGAATTCTGTGGTCCTATTTCCTTATGCAATGGAACAACATGTCTTTGTTCTATCAGGAGCCTTGTCTGTACTCTCATCACAAAGTTTTTCGAGATGCTAATCCCACCTTTGTCTACACTGCCATGTACAACAATGATTGGTTAACTGCTCTTTGGCCTATTGTTGTTATCAAAGTTCCTCATTTTGGTACATCATTATCTCTGTTCAAAATATATCCTATTGCAGTAACATCCATTGAGTGAGGTGTCCTGTCTGGACCAGCCAAACAGTCCCCGGGTATTCTTTTTTTTCCACAGAGATTTTTCTATCCCAGTCACTGCCATCAGTCAGGGATGTACCCTCTTCAGGCCTGTGTCTCCTGGCTCCCCTGGCCTCGGTAGCCCACCGGCTACCCCCACAGCTCTGAACTCAATGGCAGAGGTATCAGGGGGACAGCCATTCTCCCCCCGAGGCTCTGTCCTCCATGTTAACAGAGATCCAGTACCAGCAGGCACTAGAACCCAGGGGAGCCAGGAGCTCAGTTCAGACAGCCATGGGGTCTCCCTTTTCTGGTCCCTCTCACCTCCCCTGATGTAAGCGCAGTCTCTCTCAGCCTCATACCCATGCAGCATGTCACCTGCGGCAGTTTCAACATACCTGGCCCACCGGCAGGGGGTCATTGCAGTGTTGGAGTCTGCTGTCAACCCTTCCTGAGTGAGGCACACTGCCGCACGGCAGTTACAACAGCCAGGCCTGCCTCCCAAACCCAAGTCATCTGCAGAGCAGTGTGTCATGCTGCCTCGGGGCCACTGGGGTGACCCAGCACTGTGTATTCTGATAATCAGTCCATGGTAGCTCTCGTCAAAGATCACTCCTCTTCCCCTGCAAAGATGAACTTATTGAACAGGTTAACCAGGGTGTCCCTTCATTACCATTTCTATCTTCACTGCATATACATTCCTGGCATGCTGATTCTGCAGTTGACAGCCTTTCAAGTTTTGACTTTCAGACCTTCAAAGTCCCGGATCCCTTCAGCTGATAAGCACATGAATTCTCCACCAGAATTCATAGATTTGATGAAGACAAGAACTTTTATTTAACTGAAATAAACAGAATAATATGACAAGCCCTCACTCCAACTACCAGCACAGCTTACTAGACTGCGTGGACAAAATATTAAAACTTCTACAATGCTCCATGTAACACCTGAATTCTTATATGCCCGGCATAAATGAGGTCCTGATATTTACTGCCTTCCATACCCATATGAAGCATCCCTCTATTACTTCTATCACGTATATTTCAGGTATTTAATTCCACTATTCAATAATACTTCCAGACTGCCTGTCATCTCTTTTGAGTCCTCTAATTAAATTATTCATTCAAAATCTGAAGAAATGTAGACTGCAAAGGGGATCCATACGTTTTCACAACATACATATGCCCGCCAACTATTTCTTCGACTCAGTTTTCATGTCAAGGTGTGCATCCCGACAATTCTTTAACTGACAGCAAGTATCCCGACAGTACTATTCCCGACATTTACACAGGACCACCCACCAAGATTCATCAAGGTGCTAATACCCAGATATATGCCGAAAAAAAGTTCACCGAAACATATTTGAACAGTACTGTTCCCGACATCACAAATCACATCATAAAGTTTAGCAGTCAGACTTACAATGAGGCTTACTGGAGTTAGGACAATCAGGCAATTAAGAATGCTGGCCAGTAATTATTATAGGGTTAAACACTGTGAATGTCTTTACAACAGCAGTTCAGTGGTGTTGAAAAGAGAGCAAGACTCCTACGGGGAGTAAAGAATCCGCAGGTGAAAGATTAGCCAACAGCTCTGTCTTTATCATCCTGTGGGCTTGATCGGTCACACTTGTGCACAGAAACACACCCTGGGATGGCCGTGAGTACAACATTCAGAGGGACCGACTAGTAATCGGGCAGCAGCTTCACACGAAGCACAGAAGCTTTCTGGTCTCTTTCTGCAGGAGGAAACAGCAGAGAGGTGCACTTGTTGTTAGATAAGGAGCCTGAAGGACACCAACAAGGCAGATTTACAACACAAGCCTCTCTGTTTTAAGATGCACAATGTCAAGCAATCCTGTTGGTGAACCAGTGTGATGCACCATTCTTGAGACTTTGTCTCATTACTTCCAAGACAGGTCCTGGAGTCTGAGCAGCACAGTTATTAAAAGAAACCGGCAAGGGGGTGGGGGCTAATGAGCAGCTAACCACCAGCCGCACTTCTCCCGAGCTCCATCTTGCAGCAATAAAAATATGTAACAAAATTTCGCTGAGCACTGTTCTTTGCACATAATGGCCATGGTGCTGTTCCTACGAACTGGAAGGTGTGCTCAGCAACAGTAGGGTAACTTTTAGTAATGGTCTGATAGTGATGTAAACTGACCCGATGGTAAGTCGCAAATCCAGTGTTACAGTTAGGCACCTTTTGTCGGGATTCTGTTTTCCGGTTAAATTGACCCAATGGTAAGAAGCAAATCAGGCATTCTGAGTTGGGATATTCGTTGTCGGCAAGTTATGTGTCAGGAAGTCATACTAGAACCCTACAATGCCCATCAAAAGGCAACCTGAGACTTCACCATGTATGGAAACCTTATTAGTTTCCTCAGAACTGGTGTCTTTACCCCATTAACTAATCTCAAGCTTTAAGCTGCCAAGCCTCTGGCATTTTATGGATTTTTATGACATGGCAAAATTACAGCCACAATGTCAACTTTCTCCCTGAATATTACTTTATCAACAGCTAGCCGCAACAAGTCATTGGGTACATATTTTACTACTATAGACTTAACTGATCCACTTTTACACAGAGTTCATGTTACCTGTGATCCCATCTTTAACTACTGGTGCCCCATCAGCATTTTAGATCAACTGGTTGCCATCTATAACCCATGAACCACACCAGGCCCTCTTCTCCTGACAGAAAAGCAAACTATGATGACTACAACCTGATTCATATTGCACTTCAAGATCCTGCTGCCCTGTCTAAGGCTAGAGCCTCTCGGTTACTCCAGTCATTCTTCCTGGGATACAGCAGCCACTACAACATCAAGGCAGAACATTCTTGACCATATCAGCAAGATTCTAGGTCACACTGGTCAATCCTGTGTTATAAAGCCTATATTAGAGATCCAATGCCAGAACTTTACCAAGCATATTGAACTCAACTCCTCCCTAGTAAGCCCCAAAAGAGAGAGGGCAAACCCGATGTCATGGTTCCCCAGAAGTGTCCCCCCATGGTGGTGGTGGTGGTGGTGGGGTTCCTCTCCTGAGTGCATCAGGTCCTCACTTCATGAGTTGTGTGAAGTGGTTCATTGTTGTTCCCATAACTTGATTTATTTGGCCCTTATTCATGCTCAAACATTTAGCCTCAACATACCTTCTCTTGTCACCTCTGCTGAGGACGGAAATACCTAAGGAGAGCAAGGCCATTGTTAAGTTCACAAATGCACACTTTCACATTACCTCTACATGTAGTCAGCTACTGCACTAAACTATATATCTGAGATATTCGTTAAGAAGATTCTGTTGGTATGTCAATAAGAGTGCACTTTTGGGTTGGATATGATTTTGTGCTGCAAGAATTTCCTGAATGTCTGTTTGAAGTTGATCCCAAAGGGTTGCAACAAAGGACACACCCCAAAAATATGTGTATATCTGTGTGTGTGTGTGTGTGTGTAAATTTCCCCACACTGGTGCCAGCAGTGAGGTCTGTTTTGAAGTTAGTCTTGCACTGTATTTCTGTTTCCATGAAAATGTCCTCAGTATGTATGATGATGCCATAACTTGGAGAGACATTGTAGCTGATTTATTCCAGTCTCCTTCTAATATGTCTCGAGGTAGTTCTGATCACCATTTGTTTAACAGATGTAGTATAGTTCTAGTTGCTAAATGGGGGAGACCATTATACATATAGTTATAACATCACATGTATGTAGCTGGCACCCTTGCAATGCTGTCTTCATCAGTGTAAGGAATTCCAACTCCAATTCCCCAGGGATGCCCAATACTGCCTTTGTTATATAGGTCCTAACTTGCAGGTCTCTATAAAGATCCTGCTGTTGGAAGCCCTATATATGTTGTAAATGTGTAAAGAGGAGCACCTTTCCCCCCGACCAAGTACTGAAACATATATTGTAGGCCTAGCCTCTCCCTGCTTTTGCAGTTATCTAACTTGTCAGATAGAAATCCTAGTTTCTTGAAAAAAAAAAAGTTGCAAATAAGAAGTCTCCAAAGCTTTCCATTTCCAGAGTCTCATTCAGATAGAGTGTTTTTAATATATATCACATTGTATATCTGTACTTTTGCACATGGGATGGAAGAATAAGACTTTGTTTAGCTTAATCTCCCCCAACTGTGCTAGCTCCAGTGTTTCCAATATGCCCCGTACCCAGTGTCCAGCCAGGTAAATGGTTATTTTCAAGTGGAGCTGCCTCATGGTATATTTAAAGATTTGAAAAGCACCACCCCCCGTCTTCCACCTGCCTATGTAAATCATGAAATTAATTTATCCCAACTGACTAATGTTTGTTTATTTGGTTTTAGGGTAAGGTCTGGAAGAGGTAAAAAAATATTGCCAGTATGTTCATGCCAACTGTTTCTATGCGGTGTATGAAGTTAAAGTAAATTCAATTTCTGAAAGTCCTGCATTTCTGCATTCCGGGGGGGCAGGGGGAGAGATTTTGTTGAAAGTCTCCTAGTTTAGTAGGGATTTAAACTCCTAAGTATTTTATACAAATGAGATCCAACCTAAATTGGAACGTGTTTTTTTTTTTGCATAAAAAAATGTATTCAGAGTAAAATCACACACATTTGCAGACCATTTACACAAATCTAGTAATAGAAATCAATGACATATTACACTGATAGCAATTATCGCACAACATTGGATTTTTCTAAAACATCTCCTTCGTATCTACTAATTAAAACCTTTCAGAATACAGACAGAACGAAAGTGCTCAGGTGCAACAGCATTATTCCCTGCCCATTCATATATCCATTCCATCCAAAAGGATTACGTTTTCTTGCGGGGTTAAATCTGCCAAGAAGGGGGCCCACTCCCTAGTAAAGTGGTCTAGTATGTCTTTAACCAGCCAAGTTAATCTTTCCAGAACCAGAGTGTGTACCACCAATGTACTCCAACTTTGTACCATAAGCAGAGCACAGGATACCCATGTATTCTGAATACTGTGTCTAGCCAAGATTAACAGGATCCTCACCCACCTTGGCAGTGGCTCCCATTCCCCTCCTCCTTCTGAATCCACACAAAATAAGCATGTCACAGGATCCAGAGCAATCACTCTGCCTCCCATCCTCCCTACCTCCATGGCTACTGCTCTCCAAAACTGCTGCGGAATGTATTTTTAAAGTTATCAGGAACAAGATCATTCTGTTGTGTTACTTTGTTTTCGTTTTAATTTGAAGCCATTAAGGTGCCAGAGTCCTCTAAGAGACTTCAAAGAGTCATGAGAGAGATTGTGGGATTAGTAAGATATTCAAGTAGATCTGCTGCATACAATCTGAGCTTGTCAATATGGTTGTATATTTCTGTACTCATTTTCCCATCTGCTTGGCTTATGGCCTGTGCCAGTGACTCAAGGTAAACGCAAATAGTAGTGGGGACAGCGGTTATCCCATCCAGGTGCCCCTGGAGAGCAGAAAAGGAGATGAGAGTGAACTGTTTGACCTCACCTATGCCCTGGACTTGGTGTATAGCTGCTGAGTAATAGTCCGAAATTGTGCAGGGAAGTTTTGTGTACACTGTAGGAAGTATCAATGAGACATGGTAGAATGCCATCACAGCATCGACAAGAAAGGAAGTTTTCAACCCATAATCAGCTGAACATAGCTAAAATTTGTTTTATGTTGTCTTGCATCTGCCTAGTTGTTACAAAGCCTGTTTGGTATTGGTTGATTACTGTAGGGAGTATTTTATCCAAACGGGTTGTCATTATTGTTGTATAGATTTTATAGACCATGTTTAGAATCAAAATAGATTGATTCGACTCAATGGGACTTGCATTTGTTGTTGTCATTCTCTGATTTTAAAATGACTGATATGGTGCCATATGGAAAGAGAAATATAAAATTTGTTCACAGAAAAGTACTGCTTGGCTTATCCAGTCTGCCCAAACATTCCCCACCTATTCCACCTCCAAAGACCCTATCTGGTCACCAGTGACTTTCCCCACTCCCTGCATTTTTTTCTAACATACCCCTATGTTTATCCCAAGTGTGCTTGAAGGCCCCAGCCATTTTAACCTCTACCACTTCTGCTGGCAGTCTGTTCCAGGCATCTACCACCCTTTCATTGAAGAAATATTTACTCATATCTTTTCTGACCCCCCCCCACCCCCCAGCTTCACTCTATTTTTCCTGGTCCTGGTGCCCATCCTCATTTGAAGGAGACTTCCCACTTATACCCCGTTCATCCCTGTGAGGTGCTTGTAGGTTCTGATCATGTCACTTCTCTCTCTCTCTCTCTCTCTCTCTCTCTTTTCTCTTTCAGGGTGTACATGTTGAGATCCCGCAGTCTCTCCTCATATGGTTTCCTGTGCAAACTCTGCACCATTTTAGTTGCCCTCCTCTGGACAGCCTCCATCCTGTCTATGTTATTTCTGAGGTACGAACTCCAAGACACCAGGGAGGGAGAAACATAACTGCAGCACCACCTCCCTCCTACTGCTGGAAATGTCCCTCCCTATGCACCCCAGCATCGTGACACTGTGCTAACACCTTTGGGTCCTCTGCTATAATAACCCCAAGATCCCTTTCCTGTCTAGTGCCTGTCAATACCCGCCCCCCCAATCCTATACTTATCATTGGAGTTCCTAAGCCCTAGGTGCATGATTTTGCACTTTTTGGCACTGCACCCCAACTGCCACATCTTGGATCACTCCTCAAGTGTCCCAAGACCCTTGAGTATTTTCTACCCCCCGAGTCTCCACCCTATTGCAGATTTTGGTGTCATCTGCAAATAGGCATAACTTCTCCTCCAGCTCTTCTGCAATGTCCACTATGAAGACATTAAAGAGGACTAGTCCCAGAACCAAACCCTATGGTACTCCACTGGTCCCTCTCCCATCCTTAGAATGAGTGCTATTAACCATTGCCCTCTGTCTACTATCCATTAACCAGTTTTTAACCCAACTTACCATTACCACTTTGGACCCCACTCCTAGGCTGGTCAACGTCCTTATTAGCCTCCTGTGCAGCACAGTGTCAAAGGGTAGATAAGTCTGTTTGGCCATAAATGTTTTATATTTAAAAGCCGGCTCACAGGTGTGGAAGGCTGAGGTGTGTATGCCTTACCTGCCGCCACACCGGTGACACAGTTTTGTGGAACAGACTTAAGTCACTGGGGGTCAGCGGGGGGAGGGGGAACAAGGGATCCAACAACTGCTCTGATCTCCCAGAGGAGGGTGGCAAACCATCTCAGCCTTTGACTGCCACTGGGTGGAGGCATGGTGGTAGTGCAGGTGCGAGAGACTCAATGGGAGGGACTGCAGTTGCATAGTGCATGCGTGCCTGCACACGCTTATGTGTTGCCGTGGCCAGGGACTGAGTGAAAATGGCAAAAGGGGTTGAGCCAGGTTTAATGAACCTGTGTCCACTCTCCTCTGGCCCACACCACCATCTGGCCACTGGTTATCTGGATATATGTACCGGGGAGAGAAGAGCACTCCCCCTCCCAGCTCTGCCACTGGGGACAATGTGTGGGGACTCTCTGGCAGCCGGGGTAGGTGAGTTACGGTCAGACGGAGTGGGAAAATGGATGATAACCATCTGCCTGCAGCCCAAAGAAGAAAAACCTTTATTGCAAAAATCTTCCACTTCATGAGGTTGTGAGTACAATGTTGTGTTGTATTATTTATGAGTATTCAATATCTGCCCATTCATAGTACCAAAGGTTTTGAATTGGTAAGCCAATACTTTGGTAACCGTAACCTATATTTTGTGATTATATAATCTCCAAACCAATATTTCTAAAAAACCTTCATCCCACCTCATAATGAGGATTGCTGGAGGTAGCGGAGTGCAGTTTCCATACCATAAGACAAGATCTCCTGGATATTCACTTGTACTATACCCACTTTAATTGCGGATTAACTGAACCATCCACCTGTTATACCCTGGGTTTACAGTGTGGAGGATCTGCACTTGTATCTGTTAACGTAAGCCTTGAAGTATGACTTCCCTTTGTTTCTTCTTTTTCAAATTGTAAGCTATTATGTGCCTCCTGAACATGGTCTTGAATGTTCCCATAGTGGGCCGTGTGACATACCAGGGAGAGTGTTCTTAAGGATTTCTGTTATTCTGTCTTGCATGTAACCCTGGAAGTCTGGATCACTGAGAACTTTGGTATTACATCACCAATGTGTTGCCCAGGGTTTGTTCGTTTTCTCTCTGTCTCTCTCTCCCTCATCAAATAGAAAACAAGACCATGATCTGAAAGCAATATAGTTCCAATAGTACAATCTTTCATGTCTGCCATTTGCTCTTTTATTACCAAGATATAATCAATTCTAATGCATATGTCATGGGGATGCATGCAGTCTCTATTTCTGTCTCTGATGCGGAGGCAACTCCCGTAGGTATTCTAATGCCTGTTCCATTTAATGTATTTCCGGGTGGGAGATAATTTCTGAAGAACAGTGTTTGTTGTGACCACGTTCAGGCTTATGATAAGTTGGAAGTCAGCCCCATATTATCAGCCTCTCCTGTTGGAGTTGCAGTACCCTATTGACTATGGATTATATTACACTTTCTTGGGGTGCCAGGTGAAAGATATATGTCTACTATTGTGAGTTATGTGTGCTTGTATGAGTCCCCTACTATTGCAAAGCAGCCCTCAGTATCTATTTCCTTTCAAGAGATTTGGAAAGGAGTCATTTGGGGAATTAGAACTGCCACTCCCTTGCACTCCCCCGACCCTTGATAGCAGAAGTTACAGTATGCGAAATCCAAACTGTGCCAATAAGTGTGTTTCTTGCAATAAAACTAAATCAGACTTTTCCTTTTTGACAGTGGATATTATTTTGTTCATTCCACTGACATTCTGGTTCTAAATATATTAATTCTGGGGAACGTAGATTCACAGTTACAGTAGATGAAGTGGGACCAAGAAAGTTTCTAAAGGACTGGCATTGCCAGGGTAACAGAGACCGGAAGAGTCCAGGGCAAATGCTACAAGTAAAACTGTGACTATGGTGCTGGGATTAAGGAATATATATATATATTTTTTTCATTTTATTTTTAGTTGTTTAACCAGAAGTAGCACATTTATTGGAGTGCTCTGACTGTGTAGGTGCAAAACTAATTTGGATCCTTTTGACCATATGAAGTAACTGCTGTGTCCCATATATCACTTGCCTCAGTAAAAGAGAGTCAAGTGTAACCCCTAGATGGCGCTATCCCAGAGGCTACTACCCCTGCCTGATTTGCCACTAACAGGTTGAGGGGCCTGGATCCAATGCCGGGTGCCTCCACCCAGAGGTCAGGGTATGCAATAGTTAAACTAACTTGGTCACAGCCCTCTGGGACACTGCAACCCCTCTTTCTTACCACTAGTGGCCCACACAATATATCAGAATTACCTTCACAGTATACACTTACCCCCAGGTCTGGTTCCGCACTGGGACCTCCTGTGAAATGAGATACAGTGCAACAATCACAGTACAGTACTTTAACATAGACAAATACCTCAGGCAGTATAACTTTGCTGAAACAAGCAGCTCTGATTTATTTAGGGGATATAACAAGGACAGGGAAATCAGGTTAATGACTTATCACTCTAATAATCTACCTATGGCTCTGTGCACAGGCCTATCCCTATCAGTTACTGTCCCTGGGTACCCAAGCCCTAGTGGCTAGTCCAAACCGTGGCAGCTGGTAGGGGCCTTTCACACAGAAAAGGAGAATTAAACAGTCAGCAGTACAGTAATTCCATTTGGATTTAATGTGCAATTCAACAGGAGCGACCCTGAATTAGTACTCACGACCTCCAAATAAGATAGGGTCCTTCAATGTCAGCAGGGCTCACTTGAGGTACACAAACCTCTCACACATCCATATAAAAGAAAGCATTATACCAGGCAGGCTGCATCTGTATCCCGATCGCAATTACTGCACTACCCGGGAGAACACACAGCAGATTCAGTTCCTGACAGACCGAGTGCAATTTTCAGCAATTCCTCCAGTCTTCTACAGGGTGAGCCTGGTTTCTACTCTTCAGAGATCCTTTGATTCTTTTCACAGGACGGATTCAGTCCTAACAAGCTGTTACACACGCTGCAGACCGGAACTCTGGGCCTTACACGCTTTTTGACTAAAACTGCACACTGAAAAAGCACAGGGCTCCTTCCTTCTTCACTGCCAAAGCTCAACTGAAACTCCAACCGACAAAACCGAGCACTTCCTTTCTGTTCCTCCCAGTTCTCGACTGGATTGGCTGTCACTCACAATAGACTGCTGCTGTTGGTCCAAAAAGGCACTGAAGTCTAAACTACATCTCCCAGAGTCACTGCCCATACAATCCTCTTGTGGCTGGCTCAGATTATGAGTCCAAGTTCTGATTCGTCCAAGGCACCATTTTAGAGCTAGCTTACCCCACACTGATTGGTCCAGTTCAGCAGTTCAAAACTAGAATGGGAACTAGCAGACACAGTTCTGACTGCAAAGACAGGTTAGACAAACTGTAATTTCATTATTACTCTAAATAATTTTTGGCAAACAGTTACATCTTTCAGATAGGTTCCTTTGCACTCCTAGTGACTGCAAAATGAAGTGAATTGGCAGCAGCTCGAGTGGTACTCAGAGAAGCACACAGTCCCTCCCCATAAATCCACTTATGTCTGCAAGCAGACAGCTCTTAAAGAGCCAGTACCAGAGGCTCTAAAACACTCACTGATAAATGGCTTAAATGCCAAACACCATTCAGGCTTGGAGCATTCAAGCAAGCTCCTGGAAGTCTTTGAGAACCCCCATTTGCAGGGGGTTACACCTTCCTGGCCTGGGAAGCTTGGCGTCCGGTCAAGCAAGTACCCATAAGTTTCAACTGCAACCATATACATTTGCATTAGGCTCCACATGTAATCATCAGTCAATATATCATTTTACCAAGAACACATTTCTGAAACATTGCAGTACGTCCTCTTTACACAGTATTACATACACATTGTACCATAACTCAAGTTATTACCTCTTGTACATGAAACCTGAAGAGAGGCCCTTCCTATCAGTTACCTTGGGGCTGGACGGGGCAAGGGCACCATATTAGAGGCAACACAAGTAACTTGAAGTTAGCACTGACGCTCAGTTTGGGCAATGAGCTCGGGGACACATACACCTTTATGGACAACATTGAGAGGCAAATCCACAGGCCTCCCAAGGGAATCATAACTGAGGTGCACCACAGGCTTTACAGCTCGACCAGTCTTTCTAGGGGAACTGTTATAGTCTCTGCACTCTGAGCCTCATTTTCAGCATTGTCCTCACTTGTCAGGAGTCTCCATGGGGTAGAGGCTAGAACTTGGGGCATTTTCAGCTCCAGGAGTTACAGTTTCTGAGTCCACAACATTTGGCTCGCATGGAGAGCTTTCGGACACTGGCAGTGGACTGTCAGGCACTCAAAATACTCTTCTTGTTCGGGTGTATCACCAGTCTGCCCTAATCTATCATTTTCCTCCCTGAAAGCTCAAACAGTTCAACCATGCACAATGAATCCATTTCATCTGATCTGATGCTTTGCACTTCACTTTCTGGGAGCATTGGCTCCAGGGATGAAGCTGGGGGCTTAGACAGTCCAGAAGGCCCAGCTTCATCTCCAGTATTGACTAGGGATTGCCCCAAACAACTGACTCAGTTGTAAGAAGGATAGTATTCAAAGTCACTCTCACTTTCTTCCGATATAGACTGACAGTCATGCTCAACTGGGACTTGTGGAGGGAACACTTTAACTTTGCTTCTGTAGGTGCAGACTTTCTTGATCTTTTCTTAGCAGCAGCTCTAGTCACTGGTCCAGGGGGCATCTTCTAGGGCTCAGACTCAATTAAGATTTGTCCAATGGGCAGTAAATGATTTCTATGCATTGTTTTTACATCTTTTGAATTATTCTCAGGCCTTACTTTGTACACTGGCAGATCATCTAGTTTGCCCACTACAATGTGAGGAGATGGTGCCATCTGTCAGCAATCTTGTGCTTGCCATGCAGTCCCAGATTTCTTAGCAATACCCGATCTCCTCCTGGAGTTCCTGTGCTTTCACCTTTTATCATACCTTTCTTTGTTGGCCAGATTTCTTTTGGCAGCCATGGTTTGAGCCAGTTGGTATGCATGAGTTAGCTGGGCCTTTAACTTTGCACATACTGTAAATAGTTGTCAGCTTGAACCCCATCAGGAGAGACCCAAAACACACATCTACTGGTAGTCGAGCTTCTCTTCCAAACATCAGGCGGTAGGGGAGAATCCAGTGGCATCACTTTTGGTGCAGTTAAAGCATGTACCATGGTGCTAATTTGTTGGCTCCATCTAGGCTTGTCCTTTGGGTGCAGGGTGCCTAACATATCTAGCAAAGTCTTGAGTTGAAAGCGTTCAGGCTGTGGGTCCCCCTGGGGTGGTAAGGAGTGGTTCTGGACTTCGCACTCCCACAGAGAAAGCATCTCTTTGATCAGGCGACTCTCAAAGTCTCTCCCTTGATCAGAATGGATTCTTTGTGGAGCCCCATAGTGAACAAAAAGTTTTCTACAAGTACTTTGGCCACAGTGGATGCTTTCTGGTCTTTGGTGGGGAAAGCTTGGGCATATCTCGTGAAATGGTCAGTGACCACCAGCACATTACTGATATTTCTTTGATCTGACTCCAAACTCAGAAAATCAATACAGACCAGCTCCATGGGTGCACTGGTGGTGATGTTAACAAGGGGGCAGCCCTCTGGGCAAAGCTTTCCTCTGTAAGCAGCGACTACAAGTTCAATGTGTTGCTCACATCAGCCCCCATCTTAGGCCAATAGAATCTGGATCTCACCAAGTCAAGTGTTCTGTCTATACCAAGGTGCCCCATGTGGTTGTGCAAGGACCTCAGTACTGAGTCTCGAAGGCAGTGGGCAGCACTAGTTGTTGTTTGTCTACTTGTCCCCTCTGTCTACTGTTTCTCTGTATAACAGTTTATTGATCAGTTTCAACTTAGGACCTTCTTTGTATAACAGTGCAGTTCTCAAATCAGTGGGCGTAATTTGGACACATCTTTTCCTGCATAGAGGGCTTCTAAAGCTGCTTTGATCATGGGATCGTGAGTTGAGCCGCTTGAATACTGTCATTGTCCAGCTGAGGCAGTGCACCAATGTCTATTGCAGAAAAGTGGAAATAAGCAGCAGGTATGCAATTCTCAGAGGCTCCCAAGCAATCCACCATGCAGTCCACTGCGTCCGTGGACATTGTTCCTCCCTGTCAAACTTCCGGCAGAGTGCCGAATGTCAGGTTCTGCCAATCGGACCCAATCATTCTGGGGAACAGGCCTCCGGAGAGAGCATCAGCATCTATGTGGTTCAGACCTGCTCGTATTCGAGGCATAGTCATATGTAGATAATGCAGAAAGCCACCTATGGCCAGTGGCATCCAACTTAGCTGAGGTCTGCACATAGGTCAAAGGATTATTGTAAATTTTACTAGTATTTTAGCCCCATACAAGTACTCATGGAATTGGTCAACAATAGCCCACTTCAAAGCTAGGAACTCTAACTTATGTACAGGATAGTTCTTTTCGGATGGGGTCAGGCTTCTACTGGCAAAGGCCACTGGTCTCAGGCCATTCCGTGCTCTTGGTACAACAGCCCCAACCCTTGCAAGCTAGCATCAGTGTGCAGGACGAAGGTTTTCTTGGATCGGCATAGGCCAGCACTGGAGCATGGGTAAGTTGATATATGATCTCATGAAAAGCAGTCTCACAATCAGAGTCCAGCGGCCCTAAATACTTCACCTCGGATGAAAATACACTCTTTCAGTCTTGAGGACGCTGACTTTTGGTATTTTTGTGGGTTGGGGATACCCTTGAGTAAGGTTAAGTAAAGGCGGATCACTCTTGAATAGTCCTTGATGAAGCGCGATAATAACCACTGAATCCCAGGAATCTTTGCAGTTCTTTTAGATTTTTGGGCTGTGGCCAGGTGGTCAAGGCCTCAACTTTACTTGGGTGGTCTCTATTCCCTCGGTGGATACTATGTGTCCCACATACTTTACTGATGTTTGAAAAATTGACACTTATCAATGGACAGTTTAAGGCCAAAGTCCTCAGTCGGTCCAATACCTTAAATAATCTGCTCTCATGTTCCTCCAGTGAGCTGCCAAACACAATAACATCATCTAGGTATACCAGGCACTCTAGTAAGTTCATGTCCCCCACTGCACGCTCCATCAATCGTTGAAAAGTGGCTGGGGCACCTGAAATCCCTTGAGGCATCCTCATGAATTCATAGAAGCCAAGCGGACAGATAAAGGCCGTCTTCTCACGGTCCTCTGGGGCCATCGGGATCTGGTAGTACCCACTGCGGAGATCCAGCACAGAGAACCACTTGCTCCCGTTTAGGCAGTCCAAAGCATCCTGAATGCGGGGCATTGTGTACTGATCAGGGATAGTCCGCCAGTTTAAGGTGCGATAATCCACACACATCCTTACTGTTCCATTCTTTTCCTCACTACCACAATGGGGAAGCATAAGGGCTTCTGGATTCTTGTATTACACCAGCAGCTAACATCTCTTGCAGATGCCGTCTCACATCATCTATGTCAGCAGGTGCCAGGCGTCGAGACCTCTCACGAAATGGTCTTTCGTCATGCAGGGATATTGTGCTCAGCTCCTTGCCGCATCCTACATCCCATTCCTTTAAAGAAAACACCTGGTCTCTCTGGGCAAGCTTCTCACTGATCCTCACTTTCCATTCAGCTGGCAGCGGAGTGGCGAAATCAAACAAGTCAGGCGTTACTCTGTCATTCTTCCTTGAACTCTTGCTGCTGGGTAGCACTGCAATGTCTGCACAATGCACATTAGCCAGGATGCAACCTCTGTTTACTCGAATGTCTCTTTCAGACACATTATGAACTTGGACCATTACCCTTCTGGCATAAGCATGGGCTCTAGCGGGCAAAATACTGAAGCTTGACCAGCAGTCCCTCTGGCAATTTTCCATCGCCTGGTGCATCCAACATTAATATTTTATTCTTAACATCCTTTCTGATACGGACCTCTCCTGTAAGGTACACTGGGCATTTGGCGCCAGGATCAGAGACTCAGGATCCTTCTTCCATACAATTCCGACCGGTTCCTCTGGTTCTGTTTTTCAGCATCTCTCTGTGCCTCATAGGCCTTCTTAATTAAAGCGGAACTCTTAAGCTCTACTAGTCTTTGACCCCTGTTTTCATAACACAACTGTGCCAGCCTTCCGAACATATGAGCATTTGTTCCAATCAACAAAGGGACACCATCATACAGTCCAGTGGGGGACACACTAGGCTAGGGTCTCTACTTGTTCGGCCACTCCAGCCATGGAGGTGGGGAAAGACAGACAAATTCGGATATACCGGAATAGGGTAGGCCTTCTCACTTAACCCCCATACATGCAGTCCTTCTAATGGTTGTAAAGGGTACGTCTGACAAATGCTTCTGATACCAATCCTGGAACATAATTGTCACTTGGGAGCCACTGTCTAATACAGCTCTTGTAGACACTCCATTCACCTTTACAGTGGTCTCCATGGAGGGACCCACTATTCTGGACCAGTCTGGAGGCGGTGGTGGGGCCTGGGCAGCTGACCTTGCCACAAAGGGCGTGAATTAGCATTTTTGGTGCCCTCACTGGGATCATGTCGTGAACCTCTTAACCACTGATTTCTTCTCTGAAGCTCTCCTTGTAGCCTATATGCAACTTTGTCAGTGTCTTTTGGGACTGGCATTCCCTTTTCATGTGCCCATCTTCCCACAATTATAGCAAAACATACTTTCTGGAGTTTGAGCTGGCGGGCCACACTGGGAGCCAGAGCGGGGTATTACTAACTGGAAACCTGGGTGCCATCTCTGTCGCGGCGTGATAAGCATTTGGAGACATCTCAGCAGTTTCTCCACTGCCATGGTCAAGGAATTGAGTTTGGAGCTGTTATCAGCAGGAGATACATGGGTAGGTACCCCCACCCCCATAGCAGATGCAGTCGGATATAGGTCAGGGCTCGTGACTTGCAGGCGTGGCCTTCATAAAGGGACTGTATTTGAATTCCGGATCTCTCTCAACAGTTCGCCCCATTGTGGCATATCTTTTCCTTGTCAGAGCACTCATTGACTGTCAACCTCTGCCCTGAACTTCACTTGATGGGTCACCCTCAGTCACTCGATTCGTAGCCACAGCTGTTGGTGCAGGTACCTCCAGGTCGCTTTTCTCAACTCCTCAATTTCTCTCATTAACTCATCATAGGAGGGTGGGATTCCAGTCGATTTGCCAGGCGTAACTGAAGCAACAGCAGTTCTGAGAAGGGGGCAGACTTAAGGATTCTGTCCAGTCTGGTTGTCCAGTTCAATCGCTGGCAAACTACCCTTTCTGAGGCATTCTTGCAACAATTTTTCCAGCCGAGAGACATACACAGACAACAACTCCCTTGGTACTGTTGTGCATTCTTACTCTCCACCATAGGTCCTCATCAGAATCTGGGCTCCCATACACATTCTCCAAGGCCTCAAGATAGGCCTGTGCAGTCGCTTCAGGGTTACTGGCCCGTTTAGCACGGATGGTAGCCAGGGCAGGACCTTGGGCTCTCACTAACCCTCTTTAAGCTTTGCCTTCGAGCATTGCCATTCTAGCACTTGGGGGCAACATAGTCTATCCAGGTCTCCCAGTCATCCTCCCTTGGGGGGTGGGAGGGTGCCAGAGAGATCCTCAACCTTGGTAGAGTCGTGACTAATGGCAGGTGCAGAAATAAGAGTCTGCATTGGTTCAGCCACCATTACGGGCACTGGAGCAGGAGAGAGGGTGTTGGGAGAACACCCCAGGTGGCAAGAATAGTTTCTTCAAGTCCTCCACAGTTTTCCCTCTCCCAGCAACCATTCAGCAAATTTCTCCTCAAAAGTTTCCAGATAGTGGTGGGGGCTCATTCCCCCGGTCTTACTGTCCTTAGTTATCACTCTCCAAGCAGTGAGGGGCTCCCTCTGGGGTAATGGTCTGTGGCACTTTGGAGCTATCTATGGGATCCTTAAACCTACTAGGGCCAGGAAAGTGTGGGTGAGCAGATTAGCATGCCGACCCACCACCACATGGTTTGTAAACCTTCCACCTTGGAAAGTACTCCCTGCCAGTGTCCTGTATTGACCAGGGGATGTCCAGGATAAGCATAGCATTTTGGGGTCGATCTCCTCCCAGTACACCACTCCACCAGCCGGTGCACAGCCACTTCTGTCGGGTACCATTTTTCTTAACAGTGGTTCGTAGAATATGGCCACTAGAGGACACACAATCCCAGCGGTGAGCCTCCAAGATGCAACCCCTAGATGGCGCTATCCCAGGGCTACTACCCCTGCCTGATTTGCCACTAACAGGTTGAGGGGCCTGGATCCAATGGCGGTGCCTCCACCCAGAGGTCAGGGTTTGCAATAGTTAAACTAACTTGGTCACAGCCCTCTGGGACACTGCAACCCCTTTCTTCCCACTAGTGGCCCACACAATATATCAGAATTACCTTCACAGTATACACTTACCCCAGGTCTGGTTCCGCACTGGGACCTCCTGTGAAATGAGATACAGTGCAACAATCACAGTACAGTACTTTAACATAGACAAATACCTCAGGCAGTATAACTTTGCTGAAACAAGCAGCTCTGATTTATTTAGGGGATATAACAGGACAGGGGAAAATCAGGTTAATTAGCTTATCACTCTAATAATCTACCTATGGCTCTGTGCACAGGCCTATCCCTATCAGTTACTGTCCCTGGGTACCCAAGCCCTAGTGGCTAGTCCAAACTGGTGGCAACTGGTAGGGGCCCTTTCACACAGAGAAAAGGAGAATTAAACAGTCAGCAGTACAGTAATTCCATTTGGATTTAATGTGGCAATTCAACAGAGAGCGACCTGAATTAGTACTCACGACCTCCAAATAAGATAGGGTCCTTCAATGTCAGCAGGGCTCACTTGAGGTACACAAACCTCTTCACACATCCATATAAAGAAAGCACTATACCAGGCAGGCTGCATCTGTATCCCGATCGCAATTACTTCACAATACCGGGAGAACACACAGCAGATTCAGTTCCTGACAGACCGAGTGCAATTTTCAGCAATTCTCCAGTCTTCTACAGGGTGAGCCTGGTTTCTACTCTTCAGAGATCCTTTGATTCTTTTCACAGGACGGATTCAGTCCTAACAAGCTGTTACACAAGCTGCAGACCGAACTCTGGGCCCTACGACGTTTTGACTAAACTGCACACTGAAAAAGCACAGGGCTCCTTCCTTCTTCACTGCCAAAGCTCAACTGAAACTCCAACCGACAAAACCGGCACTTCCTTTGAGTTCCTCCCAGTTCTTGACTGGATTGGCTGTCACTCACAATAGACTGCTGCTGTTGGTCCAAAAGGCACTGAAGTCTAAACTACATCTCCCAGAGTCACTGCCCATACAATCCTCTTGTGGCTGGCTCAGATTATGAGTCAAGTTCTGATTCGTCAAGGCACCATTTTGAGCTAGCTTACCCCACACTGATTGGTCCAGTTCAGCAGTTCAAAACTAGAATGGGGAACTAGCAGACACAGTTCTGACTGCAAAGAAAGCAGGTTAGACAAACTGTAATTTCATTATTACTCTAAATAATTTCTGGCAAACAGTTACATCTTTCAGATAGGTTCCCTTTGCACTCCTAGTGACTGCAAAATGAAGTGAATTGGCAGCAGCTCGAGTGGTACTCAGAGAAGCACACAGTCCCCCATACAAACTAATTATGTCTGCAAGCAGACAGCTCTTAAAGAGACAGTACCAGAGGCTCTAAAAACACTCACTGATAAATGGCTTAAATGCCAAACACCATTCAGGCTTGGAGCATTCAAGCAAGCTCCTGGAAGTCTTTTGGGAACCCCCATTTGCAGGGGGGTTACACCAGGATTAGATATACCTTTTGTTTTAGTGTTCATTTACACCAAGTTATGGGCCAGTCTCAGTAGCTCCCAAGCAAAGAAGAAATGGTCATTTTGTTGAGAATTTATGATTGTTTGCAAGAGATTCCTGGTAAGCTGAAACCATCAAGATACCCCTAGACTGAGGAGTAGCCTGGGCCATACCCACCCCCATCAAAGTCACAGTCACATTGGTCAGTAAACCGAATGAAAGTGGGGTTGCTAGTATTTGTGCCATTGTTATGGTGGGTGGGTGGGGCACTACAATATTCAACAATCTAACACTTGCATTTCTGTCTACTTGATTCCCGGTCACTCTTGTTCCACCAGCTATTACATAGAGAATACTGGCTGGGCTACTGTGCATAACCAGCCTGTGCTGCCACCAAGGGGTTCCGATTCCGTTTGTCCCCGAGAGTGAAGCTCGAGCGGTCCGACATAATCAGAACCCCGGGGTGGCAGCACAAGCTGGTTGGGAACAATAGCCCAGCCAGTATTTTGTATAGTGTATGGAGACCCCCTTGTTTAAATACCATGGCAAACAAACATCCATGTCACTTAGACAGGAGGTGATCACTTTCAGATCATTTGCAGTTTCATGTTTTGTACGCTTATTCTGCTGCTCATTAACAAATTTCAAGCACTCCTCAGCCAGCTTTGAAAAAACTGCCGCCACCATCCTGTCACAGTACTGACTGTTTGAATACTGAGATGTGTGCACTGCATTTTTTTCATTACTGAAAGTGCTGTCTCGTGCACTCAGAAAAACAGCGAAGATGTTGTTGTAAGACAGTGTGGTATAACCGCGTTCCATGAACTTTGAACTGTGGTACAACAACATTTGGACTGTGATGGAATTCCGTGTGGAACAAGGGGTCTCCATACACCATATTAAGTTTGCTCTTATTTATAACCACACTAACGGAAAGTTTCCAATTAGCCAAACATTGAACAGTAAAAAAACTACTCTTGCCCAGCTGTGGCCACCATATTGATCCTTCCAAGTAAAGGGATGGCAAAGGCTAATACCTAATGGTTCTGGGCTGAGGAACAGACAATCTGGGCTTCTGAACTGGATCTCAACTCTATCATTCAGAGTAAATGAAACAGTCTCCCAGAGAAGAGGAACACTGCTAGGGCTTTGCCCTGTACGCTTCCTGTATGGTATGTTATGCTGATGTGTAGGAACTAGTACAGGGTGGGGAGTCCACCAAATAAAGTGTCGACAGCCTGGTTAATGTAAGTTAAGTTGCCCTCGCTCAGTCCCTCTCAGTCCCACCATTATAAGTATGGCTGGGAGATAGAATATTAGATAGTGAGTGGCACTGATACTGTCCAGCCAACCAAGTACCTGGGGAGTAGTGGGGAAGGGTTTGGCAGCTCTCTGGTCCCAAAAACCTACTGCATACCAGAAATGCGTAAGCATATTGAACAAGGCAAAACAGCAGGACAGTTGATTGCACTTCGCTTAAGGAAGCTAGAAAGCTCGAGAATTATCACCTCCATCTCAGCTTCGGATGGCTCTCTTAAAATACTTCCCAGGGATTTCGTTTCGGCCTTCGAAACCTTCTACAGCACGCTTTATGGCCAGCATCTCTCTCCTCCAGGTACTGAGGAAATGATGACTTACTTGGATACCATTTCACTTCCCCAGCTCTCAGAATGTCATCAGGCTCTCCTTTCCTCTCCTATCTCTCTGACAGAGGTGGGAAACCACCATCAACAGTTTAGCACTAGACAAGGCGCCTTGCTCAAATGGCTTTCGCTTGAACTTCTACAAACTTTTTCTCAAGGAAGTGTCACCTCGTGCCGGCCCGGTGGCACTGAGGGTTGAGGCGCTGGATGCCACACCTTGCGCTACGCTGGTAACCTGCGTTCGGGAGCGAGCTCGGGTGCTAGGGGTTGGCAGGGGAGAGAGAGGATTAAGCATCCAACAGACTGTTCTCCTCTCTTGGGGGGAAGGTTACAGGGTTGTCCGGCATCCCAGTGAGCCCCGGTGGAGATCAGGGGTGCTGCAGGAAGTAGACAAACAGACTTGGGGGAGCGTGGCAGATGCCATCAGGGTTGCCATGCACCATGGCGTCATTGCACACCATGCTTGGGAGGGGAGAGGGGCACAACAGAACAAGGAAACAACCAGCTCTGCAGAGTAGGCGATGGCACCTATGCCCCATGCCCACCACCAGATCTCACCCACCCGGCCTTCCAGTTCCTCCGCCTAGGCCCTCACCTGCAGCTTGGCCAGTCTATAAGAGAGCGCCCAAGAGGAGAGGGGTCAAGCCGGTTGTACTGGCTTCAGGAGGAGGAGGGGGGGAGAGAGGAGCCTCAGGATGGGGAGATCTCAGATGGGCAGGATCAGGCCAGGATGCCTGAGAGAGGCCCCGCAGACTGCGACCAGAGGGAAAAAGACATTAAAAAAAAAAAAGGGAAATGTCACCTCTCTTACTTCGTCACTATCAATTTATGTTTTTGTCCAGTTCCCTGGATTCTTCACTTTTAGAGGCTGCTATAGATTTTCTTCTTAAACCAGACAATACCCCCCTACTCAACCAGCTAGCTACCATCCCATCTCTCTGCTAAACTGCGATATCAAAATTCTTACTAGAATTCTGGCTACAAGAATCAGGAAAGTCTGGTCTTGCTTACTTAGTGAGCAAGTGGGTTTTGTTTCAGGTAGATCTTCGGCAGACCACCCACACAAGCTAAGTCATATTTTCCAAGTAGCTAAATCTTTCTCTCTTCCTATGGCCCTAATCTCTCTTGATGCTGAAAAGGCCTTTGATAGAGTTGATTGTGCCTTTCTTTGGTGAACCCTGTGGAAAACAGGACCCCCCCACCCATATTCTTGCAATGGCTTCAAGTAACTTATTCTTCCCCATCTGCCAAAATATACCGCAATGGAGTTTTCTCTTCCTCTTTTCCTCTACACACCAGTACCCGCCAAGGCTGTCCTCTCTATCCCTTCCTTTTTAATTCATACCTCGAATCTCTCATTAGGCAGCTTAAAGCTTCTCCTAACATACAGGGCATTCTGGTCGGGGATTCAGTGCTATCTCTTTCAGTATATGCTGATGATATCTTACTGCATCTTTCTCACCCTGCTGCCTCACTCACTGAAACCTTGAAGGTGATTGACCAGTTTAGTCATTATTCCAACTACAGACTGAACTGCAACAAAACAGAGATTTTTCCCCTTAATCATTTGGTATACAGTGCCAGTTTTGCAGGATTCGGCATGCAGTGGGCCCCCAAGTCTATTGAATATCTGGGTGTATCTCTAGCCGCTGACCCCTCTCTCATGAAGAAGCTGAATCTTGAGGATTTAATTGTTGTTATACAGCAAGATCTAATAAGATGGAAGGCTCTTCCCATTTCACTCTGGGGCAGGATCAATATTATCAAAATGAATATTCTCTCCAGACTCTTTTACCCGTTAAATATGCTTAATGTCTGACTTCTTCTTTCCTTCTTCAAATGGATTAATTCCCTAGTCACAACTTTTAACTGTCTAGATAAGTTCCTTAGGCGCTCATATCTCAATCTAGGGCTCCCTAAAGAGTCAGGAGGACTTAGACTGCCCAAGTTTCTATTCTATTATTGGGAGTGCCATCTTCATAAATGTGGTAAATGGTTCTCTACTTCTCAAGATTCGGCCAATGATGACTATACCCCCATCTGGTTGCAGACAGAATCCCACTTACTTTTTGCCCACAATCTTTCTCCCACAACTACTCTTTTCTCTACTTGGAAATCCCTGCTAATGTCCCTGCATTCTTCCCCAATAGGTGTGTCTATTAAAGTTTTCTCATAAATATGTGCCTCCCTGAAAGTTCTCCCTTCTAAAGGTGTCTCTCAACCTATCTTCTCTAATTTAAACATTAAGATCGGGGACAGTCTGCTCTCTCCCGGTTGGCTTCTCCAGCTTCATGAGACCAGGGTCTCAGACTTCTACTCCTAGCACTCGCTTCTCTCCTCTCCAGAGATACTAGCACAATTCCAGTTAAGCCCTACATGTATTTTCAAAATCTATCAGCTATGATATTTGCTTTTGCAGCAGTTTGGTCCCACTCTGAAGGCTTCTGACTTCGACAACCTACTGACTCAGATACAAGCGCTAGCTACTAGACCCCATGTGACTTCTCTTATATATTCGTTATTGCTCGTCACCCTCCATCCTTCCCCACCAGCTGGCTCCAAGGTTTGGGAGGCTTTGTTGCCAGACTCTGCATTCAATTGGGTTCATATCTGGAAAGACCTATATAAATATCTAACTCAAGACCGTCTACGGCTTACCCAATACCACATATTAAACAACATGTACTACACTCCTGTCAAGCTGTGTAAGATGGTACGTCTTCCTTCATCTACCTGTTCTAGATGTGGCAAAGCAGTTGGCACACTCTTACATGTTGTGTGGTCCTGTGAAAAGGTTGTACCTCTATGGGACCTAATCGAAGTATGGGCTGACCTCCTATTGGGGCTTTAAGGCCTTTTCACTCCAGAAACATGTGTTGTTGGAGACTACACTCAGATTATGGTCAAGGAAAGGAAAAACCATATGGCTGTCATCTCCCTGGCTGTCAAAAAATGGTCCTTAAACATTGGCTGGACCAATCACCAATTTCATACCATGAATGGCTACATGAGCTCTCCTTTTCTGTCTCTGGACCGAGCGCCTGATTGCCAGTACTCATCATTGCATGCCACTTTTCAACAAGAAATGGGGCAAGCTTTATGCCCTCTATCTGAATTAAGGCTTCCTTCTGGGTTCTCTCTGGTTCCCCACTATATATATAAGCTTTCCTCATGGCATTGTTACCTTTAGTCTCCTTGTCTGGACTGTACACCACACTCCATGGGGGGAGGGGCGGATGGGGGAGGGGTACCAGTTGGTCATGTTCAATGTCCTGTATAATTACATTGTTTGTGGTTATATATTAAAAATTCAATAAAGTTGACTTAATTTAAAACAAAAATAAAAGCACAAGCATGTGATTGATATGTAGTACAATTCAATGTATTCATAGAGGCTTGTACCATGTTTCATATAAGACTCCTTTGATGGACTGACTTATGCCATGTTGGACCAATTTAATACAAAAAAAAGATGACCCCATGGTGTTTCCAAGGGCTGAGCCATGCTAAAGCCTACTGTGAGCAGATCCAGTCATTCAGTTAGTTAGTTCACTGGCTTATAGCCATATATGTGATCCCCCCCAACAAGATCAAGCAGGGCCAGCACAGCTCTCTGTGCCTCCTTGTATGGGTCCATGGCAGTCAGGAGACAGAGCCAGGAAATATTAAGATAATGAGAAAAGCAATTTATTTGTATATGGTCCCAGTACAGAGTGTGTCTCACAATGTGGATGCATTGAAGTCTTGCCACCCCCCAAGGGTTAGCATGAGTAGCAGTGGTGCTTAGATAGTATCCTACCAGGTCAGATACCATTGGATACTATCATTCTGGCTGGATTTCAAATAGCCTCAGATAGCACAGACACCCGACTAAGGATCTAACCTCCTAGGATCCACAGTAAGTATTCTAGGTATCTGTGGATCCGGCCAGGATCTGATGGATCCAACCACTAGATCCAGCTATATTTAAGCTTAACCTTTGCTGTGCCACAGACTGATATATCAGTCCAAAATTCCAATAGGTTCTAATTCCGTTGGCAGCCTAAGTTGGGTAGCATGGGGGTGGGCAATAAGGTGGTAACCTGGATAAGAAACTGGTTAGGGATAGGAGGCAGAGGGTGGGCGTGGTAAATAGAGTGCTCTGAGGAGGGGAGAGTGACCAGTGGGGTACCTTAGGGGTCAGTAATGGGGCCAGTCCCCTTTAATGTTTTCATTAGCGACATAGCAGAGGAACTGGAAAGGAAGGTACGCCTCTTTAAGGATGACATCAAGATCTACAACAGAGGGACACTCTAGGGGCGCAAAGGATGATAAGAGATTTAAAATGACTGAAGGAGTGGTCAAAAGTTTGGCAGCTAAGGTTTAATGCAAAAAAAGTACAAAATAATGCACTTGGGTCACAGAAACTTAGGGGTGCAGTACAAAATGGGGGAAGAGATACTTGCAATGACCAAGCAAGAAAGGGAGCAGGGGGTGGGGCCGGGGGTAATCATGTTGGATGACCTGAAGGTGGCCAGACAATGGGACAGGACAATTAGGAGAGCTCCTGGGATGCTGGACTCTACAGATAGGGGTATCACCAGCAGGAAGAGGGAAGTGGTGTTACCACAATATAGGTCATTGGTAAGACCTCACCTGGAGTACTGTGTCCAATTTTAGAGACAACATCTCAGGAAAGACACAGACAGAGTAAAGGTGGTCCAGCAGAGGGCTACCAGGATGGTACAGCGTCTGCATCGAAAGCCCTACAAGGAGAGGCTGAAGTAACTAAACAGGTAAACGCTGGAGGAGAGGAGGGAGGGGAGATATGATTTGAGACCTTTAAATACCTCACAGAGATGAACAGGGTACAGGTGGGAGATATTTTTCTGAGGAAAGGGTGTTCCAGATCAAGGGATCGTGATATGAAGTTGGAGGGAAGTAGGTTCAGGAAAGATGTGAGGAAATACTTCTTCACAGAAAGGGTAGTGGATGCCTGGAATAGTCTTCCAGTGGAGGTAGTAAGGGTGCAAACAGTGGTGGGATGCAAAAAAGCCTGGGATAGGCACAAGGGAATCATGAGGGATAGGAAAGGGGTAGAACAGAAAATGTCATAGGCCTGGAACGGTCTGCAGCGAAAGCAGCACAACAAAAAAGGGCAGACTGGATGGGCCAAGCAGCCCTTACCTGCTGTCAGTTTCTACATTTCTATACTGAGATAGCCGGTCACCATATGATAACTGTCAGCCAGTCTGATTCCTTAAATTTTTAAACCTGTTTAATGAATTTTACTAACACTGACTGCTGCTTTCTAGTACAGCTGAGCAAAGCCACTTTTCTATATGTCAAAAACATAGCAATACAGTTGATCCTAGCTGTCTAAGACAAGTGTGAGCCTTCCATACAATTACTAGCACAGCAAAATACCATGAAACGCAGGAGAAATATTTTCAGAAAAGTCTTGTTTGTAATACAGAAAAGTTATCAACAACTTCCAAGTACTGTAGTAAGACAAGTTTCTGTGGCTCTACTAAAAGCCTTTACAAATCTCTTCACTGTTTCATATAAATGTGCACTAAGAGAGGAAGGGTGGATTACATGTTGTAAAACTTTAACTCCCCTATCAACAGTGTGCAAACTTGCAAACATTCTAAAAATGTGCACCTGTATTTCGAAACAAACAGCAAAATACAACTTTCCTAAGGTACTATAGCAATGTGACTTTCAGTGATGGATTACAGTCATATTTAAATGCCACAAAGTTTTTTCTGCCAGCATGCAGCTAACAGCATTAACCAAGTAAACCAAATTAAGGTTAGGATTAGAAGGGAACATAAAATTCAACTGTACCAAAAGCTTCAAGTACAGCCAACTAGAGATGCAGTGAAGTTTAAATTCGCCAGAGAAGTTCTGGTGAAGTTGGGAAATTTGCCTCCACGGAGTAATCCGCAAAGTTTTGCTACTAGGCTAAAAATTAATCTATCTCACTTCAACATTTTATTTGGCAAAATTTTACCGTGAAGTGCAGAATTTCACCCTGGAATGGTGGAATTCTGCCTGCAAAGTGAGGAATTTTGCCTGTGAATGGCGAAATTCTGCCATTTGCGGCAAAATTCCACTATTCACGGTCGAAATTCCACACTGTGCGGGTGAAGTTCCACACTTCACGGATGGAACTTTGCAATTTGTGTCCACGAATTAATCTGAGAATTGCACTAAATTCACGGATTAATCTGCGGAGCAAAGTTTCCCAACTTCGCCCGTCTAAAAAGCCAACTTACTCTGCAGGCTGCTTTACAAGTATAGCAAAGTGACAGAGTGTTTGCTGAAGAATGGGTAACTACAGTATGTTCAAACTGTCTAGCAACTTACCTTCTTCATCGGAGACATCAAGGACCTCAGTCATTGTCTCAGGTACATTCAGCTTGTGTTTCTCTGTTACAGTCTGTCCAAGAAAATCCAAAGGTAAGAAATGAGACAAATGACTAGCAGGTTATTATATAACAAAGCGCTATTACATCCCGACCCCCTCTTCACTCACACACACATACACCTTCCAACCCTGTTCCTGTTATATCGTAGTTTTCAGCTTACAGATGTAAAGCCTCTTACACAAGGGCAGCTTTCCTAGTCTTATTGCATCTATTCATTGCCCCTCGATAACTAATTGTACACTGATGAAGGTTTAACTGACACAGTTAGAACGTACAGGAATTCTGGACTGATAAATCAGTCCACAGCACAGCAAGGGTTAAGTGCCCTTGTACTGGTTGTGTATGGAAATGGGGAGGGGGAGAGATGCTGACTCCTGAACCACATAAATATACCTTAGTTGTGGAAGTTTGGCGTTGAATGGTACCGCACGTGACTGACCACACCACAGCCATAACACATATAGTACAAGTACTGCACATCAGAGCTATATCCTAGTGTGATGCTAGCCTTGCTTGTAGAGCAGAAAGCAGCTAACAAAAATAAGCTACATTTTCTTAATAATTTAACACTTATACCTCAGCAGGAGTCAGTGTCTGTTGAGATTAAGCATACAAATACTTTATTAAAAGTAGAAGGGGTCTTATATAGGGTTAAAAAAAAGAAAGAAAAGAAAGAAAGTTAGTGTGTGTTCTTGCTGGGAAGGGTACTGTATCAACTTACTTTGCTAAACCAGTGGGAGGGGAGAGAGTTTAATTGGGGGTGTGGCTTAGACACTCTAAAAGCAGGTGATTCAAATTACAACTTCCTGTTGCTAGCCTTGCTTGTAGAGCAAAAAGCAGCTAACTAAAAGAAGCTACATTTTCTTATTAATTTCACACATATCTCAGCAGGAGTCAGTTGTCTGTTGATATTAAGCAGACAGATACTTTATTAGAAGTAGAAGGGGTCTTACTTAGGGTTAAAAAAGAAAGAAAGTCAGTGTGTGTTCTGTGCTGGGAAGGGTACTGTATCAACTTACTTTGCTAAACCAGTAGGAGGAGAGAGAGCTTAATTGGGGGTGTGGCTTACACAATATAAATGCAAGTGACTCAAATTGCAACTTCCTGTTGCTAGCCTTTTTTCTTACTAATTGCCCTCCATCCCATCCACCCTAAGCCAGTTCTACTTTTATAGCCACTGGATTTGACTGTTAACAGAAACTTCCTGTTTGGCAGCAGGAAGGGAAGGATCATAGAGAAACATTGGTTTTGTCAACCCTAAAGGAAAAAAGTAGCTCACTCCCGGTGGTGGTCTGACACTGAGCAAGGAAGAAGGAGGCTACTGAAGAATATAGGAAGTTGCTGTCCCAGAACAGGAAGGGTGAGACTTGTTAGGAGAGGAGAGAGTAAGCATACAGAGAAACAGGAGAGGGGACACAAAATAAGACATGATAGGAATGATGCAGTGCAATGGCTGTGGGGCGGCAGTCTTCCGGGAGACATTCTGGAAGCTGTGATGCTGCCCTATTTGCAGGCACCTCTCTGGTCTGAGGGAGGAGGTTGCCCATCTTCAGGCTGACCTGGCTAGGATTCGTGAAACCTCCTCCCCCACCCAGGGACCACCAGGGCCAATGCCACTACCTCAGAGGTTGCCAAGAAAGAAGAGAGACTGGACCAGGGTGGGCTCAGGAAGGGAGAGGGTGGTGGAACACAGTTGCATCCCTCCAGCTGTACCTCTCCACAATTCATTCACTCTTCTGGTGGATAGTGGTTCCCCTATGGAGGCACCTGCAGTGGAGACCAAGGAGGATGCTGGGAACCTTCACAAAGGAGACCCACAGGAGGGTGGCATGGGACCCCACAGGGGAAGGAAACAACTCCTGGCGGGGACTCAATCATTGAGGCGTAGAAATGGGGAGGAAGGGAGAGGAGGTAAGGTGCCTGCCTGGTAGCGATGGCTTGGAGGGACAGGCGAATCCTCAGGATCGTGGGAGCAGCTGCATGAGGAGGGAGCTGGATGTCATTGTCCACCTAGGCACAAATGACCTGGCTAGGAATGGGATCAGAGCAGTGCAAGAGGAGTTTGTAGAGTTGGGGGGCCTTAGACAAGTAGCATAAAGTAACCTTCTCAGGAGGTGCTGCCTGTCTATGTGAGGTGGTACTCCTCACCAGGAATTCAATGAATGGTTGAAAACTGGTGTAGAGCTCAGGGTTTTGGCTTCATTGGGGACTGGGGATCCACCTGGAGGATGCAAACCCATACTGGTGCGATGGTCTGCATCTGTCGGGAGGGCCAGGATCCTAGGTGAGAGGTTTAAATGCTTCATTGGCAAGCATTTAAACTAGCCAAGGGGGGAGGCACTGAAAAGAAGCAGGGAAATCCCAGCCTCCCCCCACAAAACACAGTAATTAGTGAGGTAAACACCAAGGTAGAGAAGTCATTAGGGAGAAGGACAGAGGTAAATATAAACAAAGGCAAAGGCAGTAAGGACAGGAATGGGGCTAAAAGGGGTAAGGCCATCAAAAAGTGGAGGGTGATGAGTACCAATGCCCATAGTCTGTGTAACAAGGTCCCTGAACTAGTGGCCTTGATGGAAGAGGGTTGCCTGGATATTGTGGCAGTCACAGAAACATGGTGCACAGAGAACCATGACTGGGATGTCAACATAACAGGATACACAATCTACAGGAGGGACAGGGAGGGTAAAAGAGGAGGAAGAGGAGTAGCTCTCTATGTAAAGGAAGGGATAAAAGCAACAGAACTAAAGAGTAAACAGGGAGCAGATGAGACACTCTGGGTCACCCTGGAGACAGAAAATGGCACCACAATCTGCATGGGGGTTGTATACAGACCCCCATCTCAGGGAGGAATGGACAAGAAAATGATAGAAGGCTTCCTTAGAATGGCAGAAAAAGGGAGATATTGTTGATGGGGGACCTGAATATGCCAGATGTTAACTGGAGCACCGTTGCTGCAGGCACATCGAAGAGCAGGGTCATTCTTGATGCCCTACAGGGGGCATGCCTCAGACAGCTAGTATTGGAACCCACTTGGGAGGGAGCAATCTTAGACTTGGTACTCTCAAATGAGGACGGAGAAAGAATCTCAGATTTAGAAGTGGGTAGCCATCTGGGAACAAGTGACCACCAAACAGTGTGGTTCACGATAAACACAGCCATACAATCAAGCCATACAAAAGCAAGAGTATTGGACTTCAGGAGGGATGACTTTGGGAAAATGAGAGAGTGCCTCAGAAAAGCACTAGCAAACAGACAAGAAGGAGGGGTGGAGGAACAATGGGGAGTAATCAAAACAGCCATCACAGAGGGAACAAGCCTTTGTGTAAAGCAAATGAACAAAACACAACGAAGGAAAAAAACGCTATGGTTCTCAAAAGAGGTGGCAGGGAAGGTTAAGGAGAAAAGGATAGCATTCAGGAAATATAAGGAAACACAGAAGGAGCAGGACAGAGAATTTTATCCGTTAAAGCAGAAAGAGGCTGGGAAGGCAGTCAGAATAGCAAAGGCCCAAACCGAGGAAAGGATAGCCAACTCTGTTAAGAATGGGGATAAGACCTTTTATAGGTATATTAGGGAGCAAAGAAAGACCAAAGGAGGGATACTGAGGCTTAATAAAGGGAAGGGAATGTGGGTAGAGGGTGACAGTGAAAAAACTAGGATACTGAATGAATATTTCTGTTCAGTATTCACAAAGGAAGAGAAGGGAGAGGTACCTAAACCAAACAAGACAAACACTCTGAAGCCGGGGGTCGATACTAGTCCATTTACAGAAGAAAGGGTTCTGAAAAAACTAATACAATTTAAGGTGGACAAAGCAATGGGACCTGATGGGATTCACCCAAGAATTCTAAAGGAACTTAGGGTAGAACTAGTGACACCACTGACTACTCTCTTTACCAAATCATTGGAGGATCGGGTGGTACCTGAGGACTGGAGGGCGGATGTGATTCCTCTTCAAAAAAGTGGGAGCAGGACAGAGGCAGGAAACTACAGACCAGTTAGTTTGACTTCAGTGGTAGGGAAATGATGGAATCACTTTTGAAGGAAAGAATTGTTGAGTACCTAGAGGCCAGTGGGGCACAGGACCCAAGGCAGCATGGATTCATGATGGGAAGGTCATGTCAGACGAATCTAATAGATTTCTTTGACTGGGTGACCAAAGTAGTAGACCAGAGAGGGGCTATGGACATGGCCTACCTAGATTTTAGCAAGGCATTTGATACAGTCCCACACAAAAAATTAATACACAAGTTAGCCAGCCTTGGAGTGGGTTCCAAGGTGGTAGCCTGGATACAAAATTGGCTAGACAACAGGACGCAAAGGGTAGTAGTACAGTAAATGGAGTCCACGGTGAAGAAAGGAGGGTTACTAGCGGGGTACCGCAGGGTTCAGTACTAGGACCGGTCCTTTTTAATGTCTTTATAAGTGACATTGCAGGGGAACTGGAAGGAAAAGTATGTCTCTTTGCAGATGACACAAAGATCTGCAACAGGGTTGATACACAAGATGGAGTGGAAAGGATGAGAAGGGACTTGGCAAGGTTGGAGGAATGATCAGATGTATGGCAGCTCAGATTCAATGCAAAGAAGTGCAAGGTAATGTACCTAGGAAACAAAAACCCAGGGAAAGAGTACACAATGGGGGGTGAGACACTGACAACGGTAAAAATGGAAAGGGACCTGGGGGTAATTATATCAGATGACCTAAAGGTGCGCAAGCAATGTGAGAAGGCAGTAAGGAAGGAAGGCTGGGGGGATACTGGGATGCATAGGGAGAGGCATCAATGGTAGAAAACAGGAAGTCGTTATCCCTCTGTACAGACAATTGGTGAGACCCCATCTGGAGTACTGTGTGCAGTTCTGGAGACCCCATCTCCGCAAAGACATAGACAGAGTGGAGGCTGTCCAGAGGAGGGCAACCAAAATGGTGCAGGGTCTACACCAGAAGACAAATGAAGAAAGACAAAAGGAGCTTAATATGTATACCCTTGAGGAAAGAAGGGAGAGAGGGAACATGATAGAAACTTTCAAGTACCTCAAGGGAATCAACAAAGTCCAAGAGGGTAGCATCTTTCAGAAAAAAGAGATGTACAAGAACAAGGTGGCACAATTTGAAGATAGAGGGGGGACGGCTCAGAGGTAATGTGAGGAAGTATTTTTTCACAGAGAGGGTTGTGGATGCATGGAACAGCCTCCCTGAGGAGGTCGTGGAGTCAAGAATACTGGGGGAATTCAAGAATGCATGGGACCGACATAAGGCAGTCCTAGTGGGGGGTAGGAGGAAGTAAGCTGTTGGTTAACTAGGATCTGCAGCTTATCTGTTAGGTAGGAAAATGGGCAGACTAGGTGGACCAAGCGATCCTTATCTGCTGTCACATTCAATGTTTCTATATACAGGAATTCTGAACTGATAAATCAGTCCGCAGCACAGCAAGGGTTAAGTGCCCTTGTACTGGTTGTGTATGGAAATGGGGAGGGGGAAGGACGCTGACTCCTGAGCCACATAAATATACCTTAGCTATGGAAGTTTGGTGTTAAATGGTACCACACCTGACTGACCACAACACAACCCTAACACATATAGTACAAGTACTGCACATCAGAGTTACATCCTAGTGTGATGCTTGGCCAGCTGGTTATGATTGTTCTATGATATTTGTAATATAAAGATATAGTATGTGAGTCTGTGCTCCATGGGTGCCCCCCTCCCCCAGGTTTTAGTGAAGCTACAGGATATATGTTAACTGACCAGGAGACCTCTATAATGTAATTAACTTCCTTGAGAAATTGCATTTTATGGCAATCTGCCAGAGCATAAGCGTAATAAACGTTTATGACGTTTTAAGAAGAACAGGCCATTGATACCAACATGGTGTGAAAAGTTGTAAAACCCTTTGATATGCCTTGGGAATAGGAACTACACCAGTTCAAAGAGAAAATGTTTAAGGAGTTTTAGGAAGTGGAGTTTTTGCTGATGTCACATTATTTAATATATCTCCTGACAGGAATCATTGTTTGTATTTTTTTTTTATATTCTAAAATGAGGAACTAGATGACTCACAGAAGGGGTGTGGAGAGACACAGTTTAAACTAATACTGGTGTCTGATCTTTTTGATATATTCCATCTTGGGACTCTAGAAAGACACATAGCTTTCTGATATAAGGCACTTAAAGAGGTGATACATTAGATACAAAAAGTCAAAATGTATTGTGGTAGGAGTTTTTGTTTTGTTCTTTGATTTTCTTTTAAGTGATTGTATGCTCTTTGATATATTGTTCTGTGTTTACATTTTTCATACTTTTATCATCTTTTAGTAAAACCTTTATTTGAAAGATACTGTCTGGATGTGTCTTCCAAGTTCTTTGTGCATGTGACGTATAGAGGATTAAGACTGACAAAAGCTGTTCAAAAGCTTGCTGGTGTTACCAAACTGGGAAAAGGTAAGAATATACCTAAGGTCTTTTATAGAGTTTTAAGGGTTCATTTTGGAAGCCTGGCTTGGTGCCCCCAGTGAAAGATTGTACCGCAATCCCCGAAGAGGGTACATATCTGAGCCTGTACATTGGGTACACTAGCATAAGGTTCACATTTTGAATCCCCCCACAATTTGAGACTAAAGGTGATTCGGACCCAAAAGCAGACAGGAGGGTTACCCTGTCTGTTACCTGCTCACATTACTGCACTCGGAGGTTGGCACTATAGCAGCAGAGGGCCTGACCTGCTGAGTGCGTTTGTGACAGATTTGGTTAGCAGCGCTGCAATAAATTTGGTAATACAAGCTTTAACTGTTCAGTGTGTCAGCTTAATACTGTACAGCTCACTTGCAAAATAAGGCAGCGATTTATTTTTTATAAAAAGGAAACAGAACTATATCATTTTGCTTACAGTCAAGTTCCTACCTGTTTTATTTTTTTTCTAAATTGCAAGTTAGAGTAGCCGTAGTTCGGGAAGAAGATGGCTTCCCTCTACAGCGGGTACACTGCAGACTACTTGAGGCAGTTGTGCCACGACAGAGAAGTCCTGCACAAGGCAAGAGTCACCAAGCAGAACCTCGTGGATGCCCTGATGGCAGCAGATGCCCAGAGCATTGAGTCACAGACTGTGACTGTAAAGGACGAAACCTTGGGCATGGAGAGGCTAGCGGCCAGTGCAGTGTCCAGATTGGGTGAGGAGGGCAGCAGGGCCAGTGTAAGCGAAGGGCCACAGCAGCAGGGGGAAGGTCACCAGCATTCTGGAGCCAGAAGCAATCAGGTTGCAGATTGAGTTGCAGAATGGAACTGGAGTTCCAGAGAGATGCTGACTGAGAGAAATGAGCCATAGAGGAGAAGAGGGAGTGAGAACAGTGAGAAACTGACAGTGAAAAGCATGAGCGCAAGCAAGCCACAGAGGAGAAGAGGGACCAGGAATAGTGGGAGGATGACCGTGAGCAGCGTGAGCACCAGAGGTGACATGAACTGGAGAAGCTATGACTCCAACCACCAGCACCAGAGCAGGTAAGTGGCTTGAGGTTTTTTTTTTTTTATGTTTTTTACTTGCCTTCCACGCTGTGGTGCTCCCCTCTCCTTTAGGCTCCACAGTGCTCCCAACTCACTGGCCACCCTCTTCTGGGCTCCCACTGTCCTCATATTGCAGCCGACTCCCGAGGGGTATCCCGGTGCATCCCTTCACCGGATGGGTTCCCCTGCTCCGAGGGGGAAGGTACCAGGAGGGGGCTTACCCAGTGCACTCTCTGTTAGGCCCTAGGGAGCGCTGCTGAGGCAGAGGAAGTCCCTGGAGGTTCCGGTGCTGTCGCGGAGTGGGGGAGCCATCATCCGGCGAGCACACGGAGCCATTTTCCACTTTCCTGGTATTCCCCTTCTTGCGCCGCTCGTAAACAGTGCCCCCAGTCTCCACTGGGAGCCACTGTTGAGCGAGGCGACCCACTCACCCCACCCCCGAAGAGGACAGCAGTCCTTCGGATGCTGAATCCTCTTCATCCCCTGCCGTCCCCTGGCGCCCCGAGTCCATTCCCGAACCCGGGTTGCTGGCATGGTTCGAGGTGTGGCATCCAGTGCCTCAACCCTCTGCACAACCAGGCCAGCGTGGCTTGGGTTTAACCGGAACTACAGGACTGGGTTGCAAATTGAATTCCAAATTGATAGCTGAATTTAAAGAGGGGGAGGATATGGATGCCTTTTTAAATAACTTTAAAAAAGTTTGTATTCAGGCAAAAATTCCTAGAGGGTCCTGGAGCTTCCAGCTATCCCCGCTACTTACCGGGACAGCACGGGATGCATTGTGTCAAATGGACAATGAGGACAGCAATGATTACAGCAAACATAAAGCTGCACTTTTAAGAAAGTTCGATTTAACTGCAGAAGCATACAGAGCTAAATTCCGTAAGCTCAGGAGAAGCCCTGACAAGAGCTATTAGGAGCTGCCACAAAACAACGTCAATGTTTAAAATGTTGGTGGGAGGGAATTGAAGCAAAATCTACAGCTAAAATTGAAAATGCTATTTTGTTAGAACACTTTTTTGGGGCATGCCCAGCAGAGCTGAAAACCTGGCTGAAGGACCGAGGTCCCCAAACAGTGCAAGAAGCTACTGAACTCTCGGACCGCTATGCCAAGACCAGACCTGCCCTGAGAGCGAATGGGGCAGGCGTGGCAGCGCAAAAAGGGAGAACCGCGCCTTCAGGACAGCTAAAACCCTCACTGCCTCCACCAAAACCAGTTAGCCCCAGGTTTCAAAGAAAAGATTTTTCTGAGAAAAGAAACGAATGTTGGGTTTGTAAAGAAACTGGGCATATTGCCAAACAGTGTCCCAAACAGACAAGCAATATGCAACATGGGGCTAGGAAAGAAATGGATTGTTTATGTGTCCCTGGAAGCATGCCTGTGAACATGAGGGAACACATGCACCCAGTCACAGTGAATGGTGTACAGACACAAGAGTTAAGAGACACGGGCATCCCTGACATTGGTAAAAGGGGATCTGGTAGAGCCTGGTCAGCTTATACCCAACACATTTGTAACTGTGCAAGGGTTCACTGGTGCGGAGACCACATTGCCACTCACTAGTGTTCTCCTAGACTGGGGTGAAACAGGGGGAACTGTGCAACAGGTGGCTGTAGCCAAAACGTTAGCAGTTGATGTCATCCTTGGCAACAATCTCAAACAGGGGATGGTGTGTGCAGTTACCCACAGCCAAGTGGCAAGAGAAAATTTTAGTTCCCTGGACCCCACGGAAGCCATTGTGGCAACCACTGTGAGGCTGGTTCCCTAGCCTGTGTCTCCTGATACGGAGACTAATGAAAAGGGGGTAGAAATTTCCCCAGTAGCAGTTAACCACACAGCTACAGAGGGTTACTCTGAAGAAGGAGGGGTGACCCATTGTCAGAGGGTTAGGGATGACAGTGATCTTGAGTGCCCTGATGCTAGTGCTAGGGACCCTAGTTTAGAGACTGAACGGGACCTGTCTCATGCCTTGGGAATGTGTGAGGAGTTTGCAGCTGCTCAGAAAAGTGATCCTAGTCTAGAGAAGCTGAGGACTTGGGCAGACTCTGACGGAGCACAGGGAAGTGAAGGTAAACATAAGGTTCATTGGGAAAATGGACTGATGTATACTCAAGATGCTAAGACACAGGGAGGGGTGATAGGCAGGCAGCTTGTCATTCCCTAGGGGTACCGTGAGCAGTTGCTCAAGACTGCACACGATATCCCCTTGTCTGGTCATCTAGGAATTGCATGCACTATGCAGCGGTTGGCCCAGAATTTTTATTGGCCCAACTTCACCCAGCATGTGTAGGAGTATTGCAGGTCTTGTCACCCGTGCCAAGAAATAGAGAAGGCAAGTAAGAAAACGCAAGCCGCCCTAATTCCATTGCCATAGTGGAGGAGCCATTCCAGAGGGTGGGAATGGATATTGTGGGGCCTTTAAATACCCCCAGCTCCTCCGGGAAGAGGTTCATCCTGACTGTGGTGGATTATGCCACCCGGTACCCAGAGGCAGTTGTCCTATCCTCACTGAGGACAAAGTGGCAGATGTCTTACTTGGGATTTTCTCCTGTGTTGGGTTTCTGCAGGAGGTTATTAATGATTGAGGGGATTCCTTCATGTCGGATCAGATGAAATGTTTGTGGGAGAAGTGTGGGGTGGTGCATAGGCGCATGACGCCTTATCACCCACAAGCCAATGGGCTTGTGGAAAGATTTAACGGTTCCCTGAAGTCAATGCTTCAAGCGTTTACTGAACATCATGGGAGGGACTGGGAGCAATACCTTCCCAACCTGTTGTTTGCATACAGAGAGGTACCCCAAGATTCGACAGGATTTTCCCCCTTCGAGCTCTTCTATGGACGCCAGGTACGTGGGCCCCTAGACTTGATCCAGGAGGACTGGGAAGGCAAGCGTGCCACTCAGGGAACTCCCATAGTGGATTATGTCCTTAGGTTTACGGAAAGGCTGAAGGAGCTTATGGGGACAGCCCAGAGCAACCTGGCAGCTGTCCAACAGAAACAAAAAGTGTGGTATGACTGCAGAGCCAGAGCTCACTCATACACGGTGGGTCAGGAAGTCGGGGTCCTTATTCCGGTCCGGAAAGACAAGCTGCAGGCTGAGTGGGCAGGACCGTACAAAGTAGTTAGAAAGGTAAATGACATGAACTAAATCATAGAATTACCTGACAGAAGACATACAGAAAGAATGTACCATGTCAACATGACGAAGCCATATGCTAATAGGGCTGACATGGTGTTTGCAGTATGTAGTCCTGGGAAGGGGACGAATGAAGGCGACCCCCTTCTGGACTTGCTGGAAGAAAGCAAGCAGGAGTCTTCTGTGGAGGCAGTAAATTGTCTCCCCAGCTGGCCCCGGACAAGATCCAGGAAATAAGGGAGGTTTTAGCAGACTTTGCCCCACTGTTTAGCGCCAAGCCTGGACTAATCCCCTCAGAAACACACGATGTGGAGACAGGGACTCAGACGCCCATATGGTGGACAGCGTAATGGGTATCAGAGGCTGTCCAAAAGGACATTAGGAGGGAAGTGGAGGAAATGCTGGATTTAGGGGTAATCCAGAGATCCCACAGCCACTGGGCATCACCTGTAGTCCTTGTGCTCAAGCCAAATGGCTCTATTCATTTCTGTGTGGACTATCATGGACTGAATGCAGTCACGAAGTCAGACGCTCACTCAATGCCCCAGACGGGTGAACTCCTGGACAAGTTAGGAGGGGCGACCTACCTTACGACTATTGACCTGACAAAGGGGTATTGGCAGGTAGAGTTAACTGACAGAGTTAGGGAGAAGTTGGCCTTCATCACTCTGATAGGCTTATTTGAATTTAAAGTAATGCCTTTCAGAATGAAGAATGCCCCGGCCACTTTCCAAAGGTTGGTGATCCAGGTGTTAAATGGTGCTGAGGAGTAAACCGTGGCTAACTGGATGACACTGCCATCTTTAGTGCCAGCTGGGAGGAACACCTGTCCCACCTTAAGGAAGTGCTCGGCAGGATACAGAGGGCCAGGCTCACTGTCAAAGCTGAGAAGTGCCAGGTGACCATGGCTGAAGTAGTATACCTCAGGCATGTTGTAGGCCGGGTCAGCTCTGTCCTAACCAAGTAAAAATAGAGGTGATCAAGGAATGGCCCAACGCAGAAGCAGGTCAGGAGTTTTCTAGGGACAGCAGGGTAGTATAGGAAATTTGTACCCAATTACAATGCCCTGGCTGCTCCCCTATCTGACCTGGCAAAGAAAAACATGCCTAAGAAAATTACCTGGGAACCAGCCTGTGAAAAAGCCTTTACCAGACTGAAGGAGGCACTGTGCAGTGCTCCTGTACTGACAAGTCCTGACTACAGCACACTCTTTATAGTCCAGACTGATGCCTCAGATGTGGGTATTGGGGCAGTACTAAGTCAGACATCCTACCAAGGGAAAGAGTACCTTGTAGTGTACCTGAATAAAAAGTTAATTCCCAGGGAGCAGGCTTACTCTACTGTGGAAAAGAGTGTCTTGCCATAGAATGGGCCCTAGGGAAGTTAGAGCCATACTTATATGGGCAACATTTTGAGGTACACACTGACCACAGCCCCGTGGTTTGGCTGACACAAATGGGAAAAACTAATGGTAGACTATTAAGATGGAGTCTTGCCTTGCAAGGGTATGACATGACAATCTTACATAGGGCTGGAGCAACCAATCGGAAGACAGATGGCTTGTCGTGTCTATATGAGGAGTGAACTGACTTAGGAAGCTCATCCCATGCAGGGGATAGAGCCCCCAAGTTCAGTCTAGGTGGGGAGGACTGTGACGCTTGGCCATCTAGTTATGATTGTTCTATGATATTTGTAATATAAAAATATAGTATGGGAGTCTGTGCTCCATGGGTGCCCCCCCCCCAGGTTTTAGTGAAGCTACAAGATATACGTTAACTGACCAGGAGATCTCTGTAATGTAATTAACTTCCTTGAGAAATTGCATGTTATAGCCATCTGCCAGATATAATAAACTTTTATGACGTTTTAAGAGGAACAGGCCATTGATACCAACATGGTGTGAAAAGTTGTAAAACCCTTTGATATGCCTTGGGAATAGGAACTACACCAGATCAAAGAGAAAATGTTTAATTAAGGAGTCATATTTAGGAAATGGAGTTTTTGCTGTTGTCACATTATTTAATATATCTCCTGATAGGACATCCTGTTTGTATTTTTTTATATTCTAAAAGGAGGAGCTAGATGACTCACAGAAGGAGTGTGGAGAGACACAGTTTAAACTAATACTGGTGTCTGATCTTTTTGATATATTCCATCTTGGGACTCTAGAAAGACACACAGCTCTCTGACATAAGGCACTTAAAGAGGTGATACATTAGATAGAAAAAGTCTAAATGTATTCTGGTAGGAGTTTTTGTTTTGTTCTTTGATTTTCTTTTAAGTGATTGTATGCTCTTTGATATATTGTTCTGTGTTTACATTTTTCATACTTTTATCATCTTTTAGTAAAATCTTTATTTGAAAGATACTGTCTGGATGTGTCTTCCAAGTTCTTTTTGCATGTGACGTATAGAGGGTTAAGACTGACAAAAATTGTTCAAAAGCTTGTTGGTGTTACCAAACTGGGAAAGGTAAGAATATACCTAACGTCTTTTATAGAGTTTTAAGGGTTCATTTTGGAAGCCTGGCTTGGTACCCCTGGCGAAAGATTGTACCGCAATCCGCAAAGAGGGTACGTATCTGAGCCTGTACATTGGGTATGCCAGCATAAGGTTCACTGTTTGAAACCCCCCAGAACTTGAGACTAAAGGTGATTCGGACCCAAAAGCAGACAGGAGGGTTACCCTGTCTGTTACCTGTTCACATTACTGCGTTCAGAAGTTGGAACTTTGGGAGCAGAGGGCCTGACCTGCTGAGTGTGTTTGTGACACCTAGGTCAGATTTTCACTTTTCTCTTAGCATTAAAGAACATCAAAAATTGGCACAAATCCAACACCCACAACAAGAAACAGTCTGGAAAAAATATGGAGTAGTTCTTACCACATTTTATTTTGTGATTTCATGTGCAGTTTAAAAGTGCTCACTTCCCTGGAACATGCATGTAGTGTTTCGGACTCGATTATGTCACTAGACACAAAAGCCTAATGTTTCGCCTGATTGGCTATTGGGCTTCATCAGAGGATGCGTTCTTATGGTATCTGTACCCTTTTTAATGTCCAGTTAAAGGGACCATAAATTCATATACAAATTCAGTGCCATAAATAGTGCATGAAAATAGTCATAAAAACTAAACTTGGTCCATAAGAGCCAGGCACCAACACAGTTACAGAATTGTAAGAAATAGAGCTTCTGGGGAGGGAGGGTTGTCACTGTCACTGCAACACTGCCACCTGGGTGTCCACAGGTGGCATTACAGTTAGGTGAGTGCTGTGGGAGGGAGGATGTTGGCTGGAACTTGTGGACGAGCATGCTTGCATGCATCCACATGAGTTCCCTTATGTGACAACGTCCTGTGGGTAGGGTCATGTGAAAAATGCTCCAACAGCAGGATCCCCTCCTGCACTGGGCTCTAACCCAAGCTACTGTCCACCATGAGACACCCTGGGAACCTCTGCCCCGTAGCATTGGAGGAGGCAGAGGGTTGGTTCAGTTCACCGGGACCCCACCACAAGAGGCTAAGCTCGCCTGGTTGAAAGACTCACGGGCAAGTGGCAGAGACATGAGGCTGGCTCTGACCGGCCGGGAGAGATCAAGCCAGAGGCAAAAAGTATAAATTTAAAAAGAAACAGAGCATGTGAGTATAGGAATATAAATTTATATATTCACAGCACATAAAATTGTGCTCCCAGGTCGCTCCTGTAAAAAAGCTTTCAGCTTAGTGTGCTATACCTGGTTAAACAACTAAATTAAAAAAAAAAAAAAATAGTCAGCACAATCAAGCTGAAATTCATAAATTGCCAATGTAACATGATTACCAAACCAAATAAATATCAGTCTTCAGGCAATAATCTGAAGCCTGTAAAAATATATATCGAATGTCTATATTTGCACCCGGTACAATATTTGTGAACTATTTGTATATATCATACTATAATAGGAAATAATCAAGACCCCAAACATAGTCATGGAAGGCTTGACTAGAGAAAAGTACTCCTCTCCCCCATTACCCAGGGTCTAAACTACACCACTGTACTATCAGTCTACACATAATGAAACTGGAGTGTGGTAAAAATAGATACAGGCTTAGATATAAAACCACAGCAAATATAGATGATCTCAAAATCTTTAAGTTAGCAGAGTAAAAATAAGGAGTTATTTGATAATGCTCTACAATATTAATTGTAATTTCACTGTTAACACAGGGCGACAGTCACACATTGCCAAACTTGGCTTTAAACATACACATGAATGTATGAATTGTTCAAAGAGTAACTTATCAGCATTTAAAGGGATGCTGTCAACCCACTTAGGCCTCAAATTGCCGCTAGTTTAGAAAACACACTGTATGGTTGCTTACATTCTCTAAAGACCGCTAATGAAGCTGGTTGATTGATTCTGATTCGTTTTTGCATTTCAGAAGTGAAGAACAGACTGCCAACCACACTGGTGTTACCACACAAAACGTGTTTGTTTACATTCCTTGACCAACTCCCACTGCATCTTTCCTGGACTTGGGAACACCCCCACACAGTCTAGCCACTCATGATGCAGTGGGAGGAGAGGAGAGGAGACTATTGCATCATGAGTGGCTTCACTGTTTGAGGATGTTTCTGATGTTTACGAAGTATGCAATAAGAGTTGATAAAGGATTTGAAACAACACAAGGTTGGGTATAATTACACCATCACCATGCACTTTAGTTCTACTAAGAAAGGAAGCAGATAAAACAAACAGCAACATCATTGAATTTTAGAGAATATACGCAATCATAAACGGTGGGTTTCTGACTAGAAATAATACGTTGTAAAAAGGGTTGACAGTGTCCCTTTTACCTGCATGACATTAAAAACTAAGATAGCAAACCACATTCATGGAAAAACACTGCCAAATCAATACATTCATTTAACCCCAAGCCCTCCCTCACATCCAACATAAAATACCTAACAGCCAGGTTCTCTGGGAGACGCCTGGCCACCACCTCAAGGTCCTAACGTGACCTTTTGATGGCCATAAACTCAACTGTGTGGACACCCTTTTAACTGCAGTATAGATGCCTCACTATGATATATGATGCAACATTCTTCTATACTGCCCGTGTGTGCTCACCAAAGCGGACCTTGAACAGGCGTATGGGTAGCCCCACAAAGAAAGCACCACATGAGCAAAAGAGAACCTCATTTGTCACAGTTCAGAAAAGGTCTGCATACATATTCTTGGATTTTTAAAAGATTTCCCTTGTCTAGCATAAGTGCAGAATAACAATTTACCACAGTGAAAAATCCCTATTGGGGGTGGGGGTAACCATGAGATATTACTACCTGAGGAGTTTTCAGGAGGCTAGTGACCACTCTGTTCCTGATAGTCTCTGGTCTCCAGTAAATAAAATGTGGACTCCCCCCACCGATATTTCTCAGTTCTGGTTTGGTACTCAAAATATTCCAATTAGAATGGTTCAAAAGCAAATGGTTAGATACCTTTTATTGGACCAACACAGACATTACAAAAAGAAAACAGTGCCTGAGCTTTCGGACCAACCAAGTCCTTCCTTGGAAGCTTAAGCTTCTGGATCTGTTCTTACAAGGACCAATATGGCAACTAAACTAATTCTGTATGTCAATTAGACTGGATAATACCCTGAATTTGGCACTCAACACTGAAGACTAAAGCACTCTGTTTTTCCCACTACAGGGATACGGTGGGTACAACACACTGCCGTGCAAGCTTCCTGCCAATGTGCCTCAAAACTTGTGACGGAGAGACCACCATGTAGGTAAATCTCTTTAAGGGGTCAGGTATATAGTCCCTTTCATAGCAGGAGGTGGAGTCTCCTGAGGAAGCCAACAGGTGAAACATTAGGGTATTGGTACTTGCAGAGTATCCCTCTGGGAAGTCCTGGCAGGGTTTTTTATCTCTTTCATATTACAAATTTTGTACAATTTCTGTTTTCACTTCTCTTTGGCAGCTAAAAGCACAATACAGTTTCTGAATCTGCAATCTACAGCCGCTGGTGCTGTGCTTTTGTTTTGTACCCTGAAATGGTGCCAAGAGAAGCAGCTTGCCCAGTTTCGAGGGTTCATAAAACTGAGTCCTGATGTAGTCCTCTGAACTAGCATGCCATTTTAAGCTGCCTTTTACATGCAGCATCTCTTCTAAGGCCTGCAGTTCTGGTCATGATTATCTTGAGTCATCCTCAAATCCCATAAAATTCAGCGACATCTTCTTCAGGGATGGGGCCCTTCCTTTAATGTCAGTTCAGGGGATTGGGCTCCTGACATAACGTGCCGTTGCAACTGTGGGTGAACATGACACAATATTCTTCCTGTGTCCCTCATTCAAGCAGTGTCAATGGGATGGGTGCTTACTGCTGACCTGTAAAATGACCTGTCCTACTTGGGCCCTCCTGGCACTGTGTCATTGGAAATAAGTGACTGAAAGAGTCATGTGACCATGCAGACAATAACCACACTGGAACGCAGGGACAGCATCAAGGCTAAAATGGCAAAACATTTGAGAGGCTGATTACATTTCCCAGACTCACAATGAGATAAAAACAGTAATTCTGTCCTGGACCAGTGACTTGGGATCGGGGTTCAAGAGTGACTTCTGGTCTCTTGTTCAGAGGGCTGGCTGATGGAGGCTGCACCATGGCATTGATGCACGCAATGTCCAGGGATGGAAGGCTATAGCATCTCACTGTGCAGTACCCCCACCCCATTTCTAGGTCACAAGCAGTTCTTGGGGGGGCCTCTGAGACTAGTGCCCCCCTCCACATGGCCAAGGTTGGGTGTCACAATATCCTCTTTCAGCACTGTGGGGGAATGAAAGGATCTAGGGACATGGCACATAGGTCTCAAGGACAAAAATACAATTCAATTAGCAAAATCTCATTTGCAGAGGAAAATGTCCTCCTACTGTGCAAATTTCCAAACACAACCCCTTAGTTATAAACGCATTCATTACTTTGTATTTCACTGACTTACAGCAGCATTGCTGCCACTGCCAAACTAGTCGAGTGTGAAAATGAGGGTTACTCACCTGTAATCGTAGTTCTAGGAGTGGTATATCGTTCGCATCCACACTTCCAGCAGTCACCCTTTAAGAGATGATTTGCTGAACTGTTTTTAAGAGACGCTCCTCCCACCACTGGGTGGTATATCCCTTGGCTCCACCCCGTGATCTCAGATCTTGCACACTGGAATCAGGGATCCATGTGCCACTTGTCTGGGGAGGTTGGGTAGGTTGTATGGATGTGAACCATATACCACTCCTAGAACTAGATGGGTAGATGAACAATGGCTATCACAAAGAGTTTTTAATCTAATTTTGAGCTGGGCCAAGTAAGGACAATTTTGCCAAAATCCTGTCTCAGAACCCGAAGTATAACCTGAAGTACTTAAACTACAGTTACAAGTGAGTAATCCTCATTTCTAGGGACATCAATATGGTTCACTTATCCACACTTCTAACAAACTTCCAGCAGGTCTCCGGGAGGAGGGGGCACAGTGTGCACTCCAATTTGGCAAACAGAGATTAAAGAACTGAGGCTCCAAAAGCAGAATCCTGGTGTGATTCAAGGTTGATGCTGTAGTGGGACATGAAGGTGCATGCTGACTTCCAGATAGCCACCCTACAGATCTCCTGTATGGGGACATCCCTGAAAGCAGCCACTGAGGCAGTGGTATGTCTGGTGGAATGGGCCCCTAAGCCCTATGGAAGGCACCCTACTAGCCAACCTATAGCAGAGGTTGATGCAGGAAACAACTCACCTGCCAATCAGCCTCTTAGGTGCTGGTCTGCCAGGCATGGCTTCAATGTATGTTACAAATAGCCTCACCCCAAACTTCAGCCATGCGCTCCCTATAATAAGAGAGTGCCTGCCGCAGATCCAAAATATGGAGCCTATGATCGGCCTCCTCCAAAGATGGGTTGGTAAAGTATACCGGAAGGTTAATCACCTGGTTAAGGTGAAACTCTGACGCCACCTTTGGGAGGAACTTTGTGTGGATCATACTAAGGATTGGTAAGGAGCAAGAAGGCAGAAAATGCCCATGAATACTCTTATTAATAACTATAATAATTCAGGCTTCCACCAGAAAGTAGAAAATTATCAAGTTTTTTTTTAAATTCAGCCTTACTGTTACTCACAATTACTTCAATAGGTAATTTATTCCAAGGGCCAATCACTCTAAGGGTGAAAAAAGACTTTCTATGATGATGTTTAAAAAACTGACTTGTTAACTGAAGAGGATGACCTTTGGTATTATGGATCTGATCTTTAAACTGGCGACATAATTCCATCATGAGGAAGGGATCGTTAATAATATCAAAAAATAATAATAGTAAATCACGTCTTAATCTACTGGTTTGTAGAGACATTAGATTTAAAATCTGTAATCTGTCATCATATGATACATCACAAAAACCATAAATATGTTTGGTGAAATTACGTTGAACCCTTTCATGCAGTTGGCAACTAGTTTTTTTTATACGGACACCAAAGCTGAGATGCATATTCCAAATGAGGTCGCACATAAGATCAAAATAAGGGCATTAAAACTGTTTTATCCCTAGATTGACTATTGCAATGGATGGACCAAATTATTTTATTTTATTTGCTAATAGCCTCAGAAATGTGTTTGGTGGTGTCAAAATCCTCAGAAATAACAACACCCAAATCTTTCTCTTCGGCAGCAGGAATGAGAGGTGAACCATTTAACATATAAGGTGTCCAAGAATTATATCTACCCAAGTACATAATTTTACATTTTATTAGGGTTTAACTTCATCCCCATCTGTTTATGACTCTAAATGGCTCTAAATTAGTGGTTAAATCGGAAATGTAAATTTGAAACAAAATAGGACCAAAGTAGACGTCGAAGGACTTCCTTATCCCTGTGGAAGACCAGTTACTGAGACTGGAGCTCACTGATCCTTCTGGCAGAGGTGATAGCCAGCAGAAGGCGGTTTTCCATGACAGGTGTGACATCTCACACCTGTGCACAGGCTCGAAAGGCTTCCCTTTGAGCACTGCCAGAAACAGCAACAAGACCCAGGTGGTGGTGGTTCATGCATCGGTGGGTTCAAGTGGTCAAGACCTTTGAAAAGAGCGCCCGATCACCTTCTCCTGTGCCACTGTCAGCATACCAGCCCATGCCAGGTATGCAGAGACGGGTGCCAGGTGCACCTTGAGGATTGTTGATCTGAGCCCCAGCTGGGAGAGGAACCAAAGATAGTCCTGAATGCTAGTTAAGGGGCATACAAGGGAATCAAGTTCCTTGCCTTGGTACCAGATAGAAAATCCTTTACATTTAAAGGTGTAGCACTGGTGAGTCAATTTCCTTCGGGACACCTCCACAATGTGGAGCACATCTTCATAAAGTCTCACAGCCTGGAACTCTAGCCATACAGGAATCAAGCTGTGAGGTGCAGGGATTGAAGATCCAGGTGCAAGATCTTCACCTGATGACAAGACAGCAAATCTGGGCAAAGAGACAACAGTCATGGAGGTCTGCTGCTTAGGCTAAGGAGATCTGGGTACCAGAACTGATGAAGCCAGTCCAGGGCTATCAGGATCATCCATGCCTTGTCCCTTCACACCTTGACCACCACCTTGTGGATCAAGAGAAAGGGAGGGAAGGTGTACAAGAGGTCGGGGTCCAGGGCCTTGTGAAGGTATCCCCCAGCAGTGTTCCAGACTGATGGAGGGATGGACACAAAACAGTCTCAGCTTTGTGTTCTTCCTAGATGCAAAAAGGTCCACCACAGGCGTGCCCCACAGGGAGAACACGTGGTCCTCCACCTCCTGATGCAGTGATCACTCATGCGACATCTCACTCACCTGGCTTAGGGTGTCCACCAGCTCCCTGTTGGCTCCTGTTACATAGATCACCAATAGATCCACACCCAAGCTATGCATGAGGGTCCAAGTGTAGAGGGACTCCCAATACAAGAGAAGGGAATGCGAGCTACCCTGTGTGTTCAGGTAGAACATGGTCATGGTGTTGTTCGTCTGGACTTGCACTGAGCTGACCCTGGGCAAAAGGAGCAAATTCCACCACAGCTAAACCCACTGCCTGGAGCTCCAGCAAGTTCATATGGTGGCTGGACTCCCTGGGAGTGCAGAACCCATGGGGTCTGTGGTCCTCAGGTGTGCTTCCCACCCTACCAGAGACATATCTGTTGCAAGAGTGACTACTGGTTCTGGGCAGACAAACGAGACTCTTTCCTACAGATGTTCTGGGACAAACCACCACTAGATGGCATCCTACATCGACTGGGTCACTGTGACTGGCTGGTCCAAGTGACCCAGATGCTGGGACCACTGATGGCCCAGCTCCCACTAGAGGTGACGCATCTGCCAGTGGGCTTACCAGACAATGCTGGTGCAGGATGCCATGCACCCCAGCAGCCGCAGAAAGTCCAAGGCAAGGCGTGAGGGTCCAACCTGAAATAATTGGGCAAAGGAGTTAAGAGCCAGTGCCCAGTCCACAGGGAGTCAGGCCTTGGCCCAAAGGGAGTCTAGCTCTACCCCAATGAAGTCAATCACTTGTGAGTGGCTGAGTTTAAACTTAGACAGATTCACCAGAAGGCCCACATCTCTGCAGACCTCGAGGCCAAGGTCCCTGAACCACTACAGTGCCTCCTTGGATGGCCCAGCAATCAGCCAGTCATCCAGGAAGGGGTATACCCTGAACTCCTGACACCACAGGAATGCTGCCACTACTACCATGCACTTGGACCCTGGGAATCGAGGAGAGGCTGAATGGCATGACCAGGAACTGGTAGAGAACCCCCTTCAATGCAGAACCGAAGGTACTGCAGTGGGACGGACAGACAGAAATGCAGAAGAATGTATCCTGGAGGTCCAGGGAGCAGAACCACAAGCCCTGCTCCAGAGATGGTATTATCTGGCTCAGCATGACCATCCTGAACTTGCGCTTCCTGAGAAACTGATTCAGACTGTAAACACCTGGACACGAAGCTCTGACCTGCCATGGAGTTTGGAACATGGGCTATGGCTCCTTTTTTGAGGAGCTGAGCAATGTCATCACTGAGAGCATACAGTGCATCCTGCGACACCATGGACTCCCTTAGCGAGTGAGGTTGGTAAGGTGGGAGAGCTTCAAAATCGAGAAGAAACCCTCTGCTCACCTCTTCTAGGACCCACTTACAGTATCTGAGGTAATTACAGAGCAGATGTGCCAGAAGTAGCACAGCCAACTCCCCATGGGGAGCAGGGGCAAGGATTAGATGGGTGGGAGGTAAACACCCCCCAAGCCATCACTGGGAAGCTTTGGAGGGGGCACCTGTGCCCACTGCTGGTGGGGCATCTCCACCCATGCCTCCACCCTTTTTGAGGCCCTGACCAGGCAACTTGGTCTTGGGGCCTCAAGCCTGAGATGGCTCCTGCTGGGGCTCCTTCTGCCTAGGTTACTAAGATGGAAAGGACCAAAACAGAGCAGACTTTTTCTTCTGCTTCTGCCCTTTTGAGTCCTTCTGAGAGTAGGTCACAGAATCCAGGGTGGCACTGGACTTCTCAGTCCTGTTGAGGTGTCCTTTTACCCCAAGGCCAAAGAGGCTGGTGCCACAGAAGAGGACTTCAGCAAACTTACACTCAATCTTTGCCATAAAGGTGGAACTTCTCAGCCAGGCCTTGTGATGCATCACAACAGCCACTGCCATAGCATAGGCACAAGAATTGCCCACATACAAGGCCATCTGAAGCTGGTGTTTAGGCAGTGCTTTACCCTGATCTTAGACCACTTTCACCACCAGCTGCTTGTTGGCAGGGAGGTATGGAAGGACATGATCCAGGACTGCCATCAGGGAGTGACCAAAGTGGGCCATCATCAGGGTGTAGCTTGCCTGATGGAGACCAAGGCAGGATGCAGCATAGACCTTCTTTGTTACATGGTCGCGCTTTCTGGATTCCTTGCTGGGGGGCTTGTCCATGTCCCCAGTATTGCCAGATTATGGAAGATACAGTCTGTGACCAGACCCTCTGCCAAGGGGTCGGGTCTGAAAATCCAGACAAGGTGTCTCTAGGGATTGCATACTTGTAGGCCATATGGGCAGAGGGTGCTGAGCGGGAAGTTGGGTGCTGCCAAAGCTCCAGCACTGGCCCCAGAATGGCCTTGGCCATCGGAAAGCAGCCCCTGGGGATTAGGCCCTATCCAGGATCTCACTAATGGGGTATTTGACCTCTTTCTGGACTAGCTCTAAGGGAACCTCCATGGACTCAGACATGAGCCTAATAAGAGTCCCAAAGGACACCAGCCTGTGGTCAGTAGTCAACTCTTTGGCCAAAACATGGTCAAAAGCATGAGTCCTTGAGGACTACATCAAGGACCCATTGGAGTCATCTAAAGAATATTCCAAAACTGCCCTTGGCTGTTTGCCACCGTGCACCACTCAGGACTCATCCAAATACATAATTTCCACTAACAATTGTCCTCACACACTGGTAGCCAGATGGGAATCCTTAGAGGGGGCGCCCTCCAAGGGCTGTTGTGAAGGCAGTTACACCTAAATCAGGGGTGAGATTCATGTCAGGGACAGCTGTCTTAGCAGAATCAGTCTGGGCTGAACTGGTGACAACCAGGTAACCGTAGGGGTCAAGGGTAGAGCCCTATCCCTCCCAACCAAGGCCCACTGCTGTCAAAGGAGCTCTTTGTAGTGTCGCCACATATGTCAATGAAGCCTCTCATCATACGAGGATTAAAAGGAAGAAGAGTACAGATGGCGATGCCTCCCAGTCATGCGAGACCATGAATACGGGGAATCTCTTGACCACGACCTGGACCTTGAATGTCGACGTGGTCCATAATAACAAGGAGATAAGGCCAGATGGCAGTATAAACTACCTGAACAGAGTTTGATAGTTTATCTCTGGATGGAGGTTAACTTCTGAGATGCGATAGCCAGCTTCGCCAACTGCTCCTTGCCCTCTTGAGTGAGGCCCAACAGGACAGCAGTCCTGAAGACTGAATTGTCTTTGATCCCATCTGACAATTAATCATCGAGGTTGAGAAAAATCTCGACCAACTGTTTGACCTGTGTCAAGGCCAACAAGCTCAACGGGGACACTGTGGAGCTAATGTCCTGTCCCTCAGTCAAAGCAGGTTCAGCCAAAGCCAAGCACTCTGTAGCCACTGAGCAGTCGGGGGAGTTTAGGGAGCTGGAATAGTGTGCCCTTTCCCATTCCCATGACTCATGGTGGGACTTATTTCACTTTTTCTCCTTACTGTGGCAAGCATGGCTCTCCCCAAAGGCCTGGAGGGTCTTGCACATTTCACAGAAGTTACCCGCGAAAACTGTGCCGATACTGGCTCTTAATGGGAGCAACACTGAGACCAACAAAGTGTCTACTGCATCCTTGACCATGGCCTCTTCCATAGCTGCCAGCTGGGCTACAGATCCTGCAAACATGGGGACCGCCTTGTGCAATTCCTTGGATTTCACTGGAAGATCCCGTTCAGCTGTCTGGCCTAGTAGAAAACAGGCAAAGTTGTCTTTGAGGGAAGTGGGGAAACATAGTCTGCCACAGGCCGCAGGCAGCAATGTTGTGCTGTTCTTCGCTATAAACACACACCACATTCAGATCCATCTGTGACATTTTCTGACTGCACTGGACACAGTGCTTGATGCCAGGAACAGCCTTAAAATCCCCACGGTCCATCATATGCATCGAAGACAAAAACAGAACAGAGGAATATTTCCAAATATGAACTGGAAAGAAGTCTGTTAGCCAAATGGTGTGCTACAAAAAGTTCGGGCCTACTCCATGTGCAGAATTGCGAAGGAGGAGACCTGACTCTTCCAGTGGAAAGCAAGATCTGAAGTCACAGGTGGAGCCAAGGGATATACCATCCAGATGGTGGGAGGAGCTTCTCTTAAAAGACAATCTAGCAAATGAATTCTTAAAGAGAGAGACTGCCAGAAGTGTGGATAAGTGAACCATATGCACATCCCTAGAATGTACTATCTACATGTCTGGCTACTACAAAAATATAAACTGACTAAGTAACATCACTTTCCATTTCTGCTCATCTAGAAATAGCCTTCCCCAAACTATTTCAGATCTTGATCACTTAGGTTTTTCCCTTTTCCTGTACCATAAATGTCAGAAGCAGGGGATATTTAATATGCTGTGCACGCATGACTTTAAAGAGCAGCGGACACCTTTGGGAGACCTTGGAAAACAATCAGGCCAGATTTGCAAATGCCTCTGAATGCTGCACTCCCTGAGTGTGCTGAACATATGGCACATGGGGCTTGTGGCATTCTCCCGATCGGCGATCGGAATTTTCTATCCCGTGCACCCACTGCCTCAAGTTAGACCAACTTTTTCTGGTCTAGTTTATGGCAAGCCCAGGTACCTGATTTACAGGAGCTTGCGTCAAATAAGGCGCAAGTAACCATAAATCGGGTAAAGAGTCACAACTGAGTCTGACCTACTAAGATCGGGCGCAGTGGCGGCAAAGGTGTTTAGCGCAGCTGCACCAAAACACAGGTTTGATGCAGGGCTTCGTGCAAGTCCTGCATCACCCTCTGAAAATCCAGCCCATCATATTTAGCCATAATTCAGCCTGTACTTCATACACAGCATCTTGTATAGCTTTCTCCTCTCCATTATTTATTACTGAAGAAATTTCCACAAAACAAGATCGTTACCCCTAAGAGTTTATCTGACGCTATCACTTATTCCCTACGTGATATCATAATGCTCTGTTGTGACGCTACAGTCCGTTGACAAAGGAATCACTGTGAATTGACAAGTAGAGTATTATGCTGTCAAGTTGGGAAGAAGCAATAGGAGCTGATGAAACCTCAAAGAACTATCATCCTGTTTTCAAGCATATGACCTCAGTAATAAATAACGGAGAAAAGAAATACAGAGCTAATGAGAACTATAAGCTGCTTTGTGTCCAAATGCTACATTTTTCAAAGTTCTTCTTGAAGTGTTGGTGACTCTGTAATGACAGTCTTCTAATACCTCAAATTAATATTTAGAAAAGAACTTAGCATTTTTTTTAAGAACATGTGTAAAAGCCAACAGATAAGCAACCATGACCGGCTCTAAAATCTGGAACAAGCAACACATGACACTTAAACTTATGGCTGCTTGTGCTTGAATGCAACACTAAGAACACTTAACCTACATTTTCTCAATGCCTGGCCCTGACAGGAACATCACAATGGGCTATGAAGCTTGTCCACCCACATGAGAAAAGAACTGGAAGAAAACAACATCAAGTGGGAGTGGCTGCCTACTTTCACAAACCAGTGTGCTCTCAACTTAAGTACTGGATTATTCCACTCATCCGATTTGATTGCTTTCCTTCCCAGTGCAGTGGCGAGCATGCAGCTGTGATGGCCAGTCTGAAACTTGATTTGTCTGCTGTTTTTAAACTCCCCTCAGCAGAACACATCCACTCCTGTCTTCTTGGCCTCTATCCCCTGAGCCATACCATCAGATCCACTGGTCGCCATCCCAGGACCCAGGGCAGGGAGGACTCTGACATTTTCCTGCTTTAAGGGAATATCTCTTGTTCACTGGGGGGGTGCTGGAGGATGGCCTGGGGACTGGTCACAGCTCAGCCACTGTAATTTTTGACCCACTTATTTAAAACTCCCATATTCTGTAATTTGGTGCCATCCTGTCATGCCACTTGGGGGCAGGGTAATGCTGCTTCAAGTATTCTGCTGAAGATGCTAGTGTAGTGGGAATGCAGCCCCACCTCAGTGCATCACATACCCCCAACGTCTGACAGCACTACTTATGCAGCACTCTCTAGAATCCTCCAGCACAGGGCAGGGAGCGGTGGTTATGGCACAATCCCAGGCTCCCTTCACAGTAGTGCCATGCACCATCTCTGGCACCACTTAGTCACCTAGATTCCTCTGGTTTTATCAGTTTACGTTGCAGTACCAAAGCTCTGCTTTCCTCACCAAATTTGATGCAGTCAGTGTTCCTTACAATTCATTAATAAATCATAGTTTATTCTATTTATAAACCTCCATCAAGCAGTATATTTCTTTAGCCATGCTCCCTGCATCTCAGCAAAGCACAAATAAACCCACTGCATGCTTGCAAAAAGGAAGCCAACTCCTTCTGCAGTTTTACAGCTTATGTGATATTTGATCAGCATAATGTACAGTGTTGGATCTTTTTTCAGTTCGCCATTTAGTGTTTTACAGATTGCATACTTATTTCAGGTGAAGGACAGGCCCTGAAAATCTGCATCTAGTAGTCTGACTTGCAAAGAGCTCTCTATTTTTTGCAAGGAGTGTTAAGTACTGTACAGTCAGCATAGGAAATGTGCATTTCATTAAACAATGTTGAAGTTACTCGGCATGGCTCAGCTTCCCAGAACCTCTGCATTGGAAATGTTGCTTTTAGTAACACTCTCAACAAAGTCAAAAAGTGATGTCATCTAAAAAATATTTAACTGGCTAACAGCAAGCATGGGTGGACATTAATGGCAGCAACTTTGCTGAAGGTAACCGATCCAACAGCAGAGCTGAAGAAAGTGCAAAGGCTTGTGACAGCTAAGAAAGTCTCTAACAATCAATGTGAAACACGATTTGATGGGGAAGCCAAAAGAGAAATGAAAGGAGGTACACACACACACACATCAACTGCAGTCAGTATTAACTTGCTTACCACAGCTCCTTTGAGCAGCCTTCAAAATGTATAAGTGCATTTCCATCAGAATAAAACAAAAACAGTTTGCAGCTCTAAATTAAAATGTAGGTGCAGTGCTCACCGTGGTGGTGGTGGTGTACTCTTCAGTTACCACCTTCAGAGTATCGACCACAGAGATGTATCCCAGACGCTTGGCGATTGCTAGAGCAGTGTTGCCATTCTGTGTAGAAACAGAAAGGGAGAGAGAGAGAGAGACGATTGCAATGTGAACTGATTAGATCACCAGTATACTGCATGAACCGCTGTGCTCATTCAAAGCAAAACACAGCTGAGTGGAAAAAAAATATTAAAGATGAACTTGTCATCCTGGGTTCTTCAGACCAGCCCGAATCCCCATGGCAACTGATACTAGCACTCTACAATATAAGAGATGGAGCAAAGGAACAAAGTAGGCACGTGTCCAGCACTAGTTCTTTAACCCTAGGATGATCAGATCAGATACCACTAGAATTAGTGCAGTCTCGCACTTTTAGGGTTAACATTTCTGCTCAGCAGTAACAAGAATTAGAACTTCAGCCTAACAGAAAGCATTATTACAACCGCAGTAACTGCAGTGCTACAGTCAAACTTTGTTGACAAGGAAGGGCATCATGGGATTAGTCAGTTCTCTTACCTGAGCCCATCCACTTCAATAGCCAATTATAAAAGCAGCACAGCTAACCTGAGCTCGAGCTAGGACAGTGGTTCACCCTTACATACAGCAAGCTAGTCTCTGAATGATTACTGTGATACCTAATGAACCCAACATAATCGTGAAGGCTCTTTGGATGATAACCTTTTTTGTCTTTTTGACCATGTATGATGTGACTCAGACTGCTAACTTCTTACAGTTTGGTGTGTCTGTTAATGATTGCTTTTTTTAAATAGTTAGAAAGGCAACATAGGTAAATTATAACCACAAACTGACTCGAACAGTGCCAGATGAACCAATGCGCTGAATTCTCAGTCACAATTTTTTATGATGGCAAAAGGGGCAGAAAGTGCATCCTGTTACACTGACCCACAATACTGCTATATTGAAAATGAAGGATCACTGCTGGGGAGCGAAGACCAGCCCCCCCAGCACATTCTAATATTTAGAGGAAGGCACCCATATCTTACTGTTGCACAGACATGGTTTGCCCAAAGTAACGGTGCCGAATACTGCCACAGACATGTATGTGCATAGCGCAGTGCCAGGCACATACTGCACTGTACATGTGTGTGGTATGCTGACAACACACAGCCCCCCTCGCTCCCCTAGCCTGTACATTTGGGCCTTATAATCCTGTGATGCCTGGTAGTCTAGTGGCATCCCCCCTCACTAGCTCTGTTCTCTTGTGCGTGTCTTCTCCTTCACTGGGACAGATGTTGATCTCGGTCCCCCAAGATCTGTGCACACTGGGCACAATGCTCAGACACCACAACCCCCATCTCCTAACAGTTTTAAGGGGTGGGAGTAAATGTTGCACCCAGTGCCGTGGGGCAACCATGCTTCTGTGCACTGCACTGCTTGCCATTTGCACAGTGACCCTGCCCACTTCCACGTACCAGCACCCGCTGATGTGCACTGGTGTAGAAGTGCCCCCTGACTCCTCTGAGAATACAACAGCTTGAGGGGGTCATAAGAAACGAACTGGAGAAAGTAGTGCACACCTTGTAAGGTAATCTTTGTCGTGTATGGGGTGACTGGGAGAGGTGCCTGGCAAGAGTTGGGGCCAGTTTAAACCCCACTGAGACTGGGCCGGGCTACAAAGTCCTTTGCAAAAAAAAAGTCACTAGGTCCTAGTAGGAGTTACGCAGAAAGATGTACATGACTGAACTGACTGATACAAAAAAACAGAAAACCATAAGATGGTTCCAATGTTCTACTGTGAACCACTGGCACAAATGTTATGCGCTGGCATAGGTAGCCCCACCCCATGGTAGTGTCTCTCCCTGACAGGGAAGAGTGCTACAGCATGCCCATCTTGTGAGAAGTAGCACCCATGCCCCCCCATAAAGGGAGCTAGACCTAAATTAATCATGAGTATCTGTGGTGCAGCAGTTTCCATCCTAAGTGGAGGACCTGAGGAAACTGTGTGAAGCCCTGCCAAATAAACTTTGGGAGGGGGGCTGGTACGAGGACGTTGCCCTTGAAAGATCATGTGTAACAGTGAAATGGTTTAGTAACCACCAATGTGCTTGATCCCAGCTCCCAGCATGGGCATTCCAGTTTGTGAGTGGTCTCTTATTATGGGTGTTCTTATGGTGTCTGATGTCCCTGGTCTGCATTTCCCACGTCCATAATAGTGAAATGAGAGGTGTAGTTTCTGGTGTACGCAGGCCTTCCCTGGGCTGGTAAGAGAATGTTGTCCTTGAAAGATTGTGTAACAGCAAAATGGTTTAATAAATACTGACTTTCTCGATCCCAGCTCCAGCATGGACAGTTCAGTTTTTCAGTGGGCTTGATTGTTATGGGTGCCCCTGTGGTATCTGACGTCCCTGGTCCCCATTTCCCCAGTCCATGGTGGTGAGGTAAGTGGGGCAGTTTCTGGTGTAAGCAGGCCTTCCCAGGACAAGCAGTACCATCCTACGCCACTAGACACTATGAAGGGTCTGGCCTTGTAATTGGTTCACACTGATTTAGTTATGGTCCCTTGCAACTAAGAAGTGGGCCCACCAGGTGGTGGCACTTTCACAAATGAGTGGTACTCCTCCTCATCTGTCAAATCAAGGAAAAGGGTATGTTTAAAATTAGCAGTAATATGGGATAAATATGGGAAAAACAAGGAATAGGGGTACTTATTTTCAAAAAGTGCAGACGAGCATGGGTACCATTTTATATTTTGAGTGCCACCACCGGGGGGCTCAATGCCTGTCATATTCCTAGGGTTCATGAATCTCTGTTGTTTTTTCTAGACAGTGGCAATGTTCTGCATTTTTCTATCGATTAGGCAATAGTATTTATTTTATTTGTATTGCTCCTGCCACTCTACTGGATATGTGTTTCCTGCAGCCCTCAGTCCCCTATCTATTTCATGGGCTTGCTTCCCTGTAGTTTGTACCCCACAGTCGGACCCACCACCCAGGATGAGGTAGCAGGACCAAATATCTGATTAGGCCAGTCAGAGTCAGGGATGCTCAGAATCACAGAATCAGAAATGGGTTCATTGGATTCTGAGCTTTTTTTCAGAATGCGAATTTTCAGTATACAAGGCCAAAAAATCGAATTCTGAAAACACTTGTCGGATGCAGAATCAGGACTGGATTCAGATTCCACATTCCAAAATCTCCCCCACCCAGTACTGTGGGTCTCCCTCCCCTGGCCCTAACCTTGATGCCACGTGGCTGCTGCTGGGCTGGACGGAGGTTTCTGGAACTTGGGCACTCAGGCTGCTGAGATGGAGACCACCATCACCAGTTTACAAACTGTGATCCAGCTTGTCCCAGCCAGAAGTAGGCTATGAGGGAGGGGGATGAAGACATGGTCCTCAGTCAGGGTAAGGTTGGGTAGATATACTTTACCACCAGAGCCTTTGATTACTGGGGCTTAGGGAAGTTTGGGGGGTGGTTTATGAAGGACATCGATGGACAGTCAGAAAGGAGTGGGGGAGCAACGTGTGGACCCGACTGCCGGACCGGAAAGGACCCTAACTGCCATCTCTTTTCTTCCTTCAGCCATCTGAGTAGCCAGGTGCCAGGCACCCCATCCAGTCCACCAGCAGCAGTGTGGCATTAAGGTTAGGGAAGGGAGGCAAGGGTAGTACATGGGGGAGGGCCTTCTTTGTTTTTTCCCACCCAGTCTGTCATAGTTTACTGGGTGAGTGCCATAGGGAGGTTTGACCTGCTACAGAAGCAGAATCAGATGCAAAATCAGAACTTATAATTCCATCTCTGATTCTGTCCCTATGCCTTAATCAGAGGTACAATGTAATCTGATTTGGAACCGGCATTTCCAAAAATTCTGGCATGGAGTTGGCCAAAGAATTCAAGCATCCCTAGTCAGAGTTCATGAAGGCTTCCAGAGGGTACCTGGGATTGAGACCCAGTGAGGGTTACTGTTTCACTTACTTCTCCTCCCAAGAGACTTGTATGATGGGGTGGACATGCGGGCCAGAGTTTTAATGTACATCTCATCCATCTTTCACAAGCTGCACATCTGTGTGTATACTGCGTGGATGCAACCCCCCATCCCCAGTAGTTATAGCACACAGATGTGCGGCTTGTGAAAGATGGATGAGATGTGCATTAACCTTATGTCCACCCCATCACACAGGTCTCTTGGGAGGAGAAATAAGTGAAACAATAACCCTCACTGGGTCTCAATTCCAGGTGCCCTCTGGATGCCTTCATGAACTCTGACTAGGGATGCTTAGATTCTCTGGTCAACTCAATGTCAGAATTTTTAGAAATTCTGGTTTCAAATCCGATATAGCACAGACAGCACTATGTGGTCCATATCACAAGGAGATGGTGCTGCATGGCACCATAAAGCCATACCCCCCCCCCCCCGACAGGAAGCACTCCCATCAGCAGCACTCCAGAATCTTGACTACCCAGGTCCAGGGAGCATATGCTGAGATTTGAATATGTGTCAGAAAACTACAGGGGATAACCCCATTTACTGCAGTATATCTTTTGATCAAAAACTAGTTCAACACTAATTAATTGGAACCTTATGACATAATACGATAAATGATAGAAATCTATGACCCTTTTTACCCAACTATAATCCAGCAATGCAGAGGGTACATAAAGATGTAGGGAACCATTTCCTTAAAGTCAGTTGCCAGCTAAAATAAAATAATAAGCAATGCCTTACTTTAGTTTGCTAAGTGGTTACTGTCCTCAGCAGTCTATATTTCCTTTATTTCATAAATCTTGCCCTCCAAATCAAACTTGTAATGAAAACTGTTAGTTAGATGAGGCAGAGATCAGCTGTTGAGGTATCTTAGCAGCACTGTTCTAATGAGTCTGCTGTTAATTAACATTAGGGGAGGAAGACAAGCAAGGCACAAGGCATCCACAGATCTTAACTCAGACACTGCCAAGAACTAAGGAAAAGCTTACAGAGCAGAGAGTACTTTTAACTCTGGGAGCCCAGCATTGAAGATTTCCAAGTGCACTTCTGAGAGCTATGACTTTAGGTTGCGCAAACTTCCAAAGTTGAGCAAATGTTTGAAGAAGTTCTGAAAACAACAGGGGTGATTTCAGCATCAATTTGTAGGGAACTGGACAACTGCCATCCAGACTGTGCATCTATCACACAAGTCCCCGCAAAGGGTCAGCGGTACTGACAGCGACAGCAGCTGCAGTATCACTCTGACAAGATGGATGCCATAGAAGTCTTCTATAGCTGAGTCCAATGATCATGTCAGTTGCAGGGGGTTGTGAGACACGTGTGATTTAGATGGCAGGCAGGCTGGCAAGATCAACCAAATAAAAGGACATTTTATTAAAAAAAACATACAGGGCAGAATTTTTAATTGGGTGGACACGGCCCTTGCATCCATATTTCGGACACACACTACATCCAGGTAGATGTGTCCAGATGTCCGTATCCCATTTACAGACATCTGGATGGATCTGCAACACTTCCCGCAATTTACGGCAACTTCTGCTGCAACCACGGGACTCAAGTCCATCTTTCATACACAACTGTGGAATTCAGTACTGGGAATTAGACAGACTTTCTTGGCTAAATTCTCAGGTGGAATTCCACACTCGTGTCCTCTGTTCCCCCTAGGATTTTGAAAATGTTAGCCACTGTGGCTAAAGTGACTCCAAATTGTTTAGCCACTATGTGAAAGCATGAGCCATAGAATGATATACAATGCCAAATTATTTATTTTAAATCATGTAGTATACTGCTGCTAAAAACAGCCTGAACAGAAGATTTTCACCTCTGTGGCAAGGGTAACTTTAGAAAATATATCCACACATTAAAAACATTTGTCAGTGGTGATGTGGCGAGTGGCAAGTGGGAACACAGCGTGTCCAAAAAACAGACATGAGTGACTGAAAATCTCGACCATAGAGTCAAAATAATTCATAAACACGGTGATGTTTTACACCAGGACCTGCACATCCGAGTATTTTAATGGTAGTCAATTAACTTCCCTTCTAAGGAGCATTTTTATAGTTCAGTCTATTAGGTTCTAGACAAACATGCATGGCGTGCTGCTCAATCATGTGTAATCCCAGTTATGCAATTTCCCGATTATCCAAACTAATTTGATGTCTCACAGGCATCTTGGATAACAAGGACTATACTGTAGTTTCCTACTTCAATTCTTGTATCATCTTTGTCTGAAAGTTCAGGCAGCACATCCCAAGAAACTGCATTTGCCACCTGGAACAAGGATTTCTCTAGTTACTACTCCGACAAAAAATAACTGCAAAATTATGTTACAGCTGTCCCTCTGCCACCTAATGCTGTTACCCCTTTTATATCTAAATGTGCAAGGCAGAGTCAGCCAGTCAGCAAGCATGTATGGGTAATGCAGCCTCAGTATCCCCACTAATTACTTGGGTGCCACAGCAATACACATGTGCCACTGAACTGTGCTTTTATTTTTGTACGGCGCCCAGAGCCTCCAGGATTGGCGCCTTTTTTATATATATGTAACCCCCCTGCAAATGGGGGTTCCCAAAAGACTTCCAGGAGCTTGCTTGAGTGCTCCAAGCCTGAATGGTGTTTGGCATTTAAGCCACTTATCAGTGAGTGTTTTTAGAACCTCTGGTACTGTCTCTTTAAGAGCTGTCTGCTTGCAGACATAATTAGTTTGTATGGGGACTGTGTGTTTCTTTGATTGAGTACCACTCAAGCTGCTGCCAATTCACTTCATTTTTGCAGTCACTAGGAGTGCAAAGGGAACCTATCTGAAAGATGTAACTGTTTGCCAGAAATTATTTAGAGTAATAATGAAATTACAGTTTGTCTAACCTGCTTTCTTTGCAGTCAGAACTGTGTCTGCTAGTTCCCATTCTAGTTTTGAACTGCTGAACTGGACCAATCAGTGTGGGGTAAGCTAGCTCTAAAATGGTGCCTTGACTGAATCAGAACTTGGACTCATAATCTGAGCCAGCCACAAGAGGATTGTATGGGCAGTGACTCTGGGAGATGTAGTTTAGACTTCAGTGCCTTTTTGGACCAACAGCAGCAGTCTATTGTGAGTGACAGCCAATCCAGTCAAGAACTGGGAGGAACTCAAAGGAAATGCCCGGTTTTGTCGGTTGGAGTTCAGTTGAGCTTTGGCAGTGAAGAAGGAAGAAGCCCTGTGCTTTTTCAGTGTGCAGTTTTAGTCAAAAAACGTGTGTAAGGCCCAGAGTTCCGGTCTGCAGCTTGTTAGGACTGAATCTGTCCTGTGAAAAGAATCAAAGGATCTCTGAAGAGTAGAAAACAGGCTCACCCTGTAGAAGACTGGAAGAATTGCTGAAAATTGCACTCGGTCTGTCAGGAACTGAATCTGCTGTGTGTTCTCCCGGGTATTGTGCAGTAATTGCGATTGGGATACAGATGCAGCCTGCCTGGTATAGTGCTTTCTTTTGTATGGATGTGTGAAGAGGTTTGTGTACCTCAAGTGAGCCCTGCTGACATTGAAGGACCCTATCTTGTTTGGAGGTCGTGGTACTAATTCAGGGTCGCCTCCTGTTGAATTGCCACATTAAATCCAAATGGAATTACTGTACTGCTGACTGTTTAATTCTCCTTTTCTCTGTGTGAAAGGGCCCCTACCAGCTGCCACGGTTGGACTAGCCACTAGGGCTTGGGTACCCAGGGACAGTAACTGATAGGATAGGCCTGTGCACAGAGCCATAGGTAGATTATTAGAGTGATAAGCTAATTAACCTGATTTCCCTGTCCTTGTTATATCCCTAAATAAATCAGAGCTGCTTGTTTCAGCAAAGTTATACTGCCTGAGGTATTTGTCTATGTTAAAGTACTGTACTGTGATTGTTGCACTGTATCTCATTTCACAGGAGGTCCCAGTGCCGGAACCAGACCTGGGGGTAAGTGTATACTGTGAAGGTAATTTGATATATTGTGTGGGCCACTAGTGGGAAGAAAGGGTTGCAGTGTCCCAGAGGGCTGTGACCAAGTTAGTTTAACTATTGCAAACCCTGACCTCTGGGTGGAGGCACCGCCATTGGATCCAGGCCCTCAACCTGTTAGTGGCAAATCAGTCAGGGGTAGTAGCCCCTGGGATAGCGCCATTTAGGGTTACATCTTGGAGGCTCACCGCTGGGATTGTGTGTCCTCTAGTGGCCATATTTACAAACCACTGTTAAGAAAAAATGGGTACCGACAGAAGTGGCTGTGCACCGCTGGTGGAGTGGTGTACTGGGGAGGAGATCGACCCCAAAATGCTATGCTTATCCTGGACATCCCCTGGGTATCAATACGGACACTGTGCAGGAGTACTTTCCAAGGTGGAAGGTTTACAAAACCCTGTGGTGGTGGGTCGGCATGCTAATCTGCTCACCCACACTTTCCTGGCCCTAGTAGAGTTTAGGATCCCATAGATAGCTCCAAAGTGCCACAGACCATTACCCCAGAGGGAGCCCTCACTGCTTGGAGAGTGATAACTAAGGACAGTAAAGACCCGGGGGGGAATCAGCCCCCACCACTATCTGAAACTTTTGAGGAAAAATTTGCTGAATGGTTGCTGGGAGAGGGGAAAACTGTGGAGGACTTGAAGAAACTATTCTTGCCACCTGGGGGTGTTCCTCCCCCAACACCCTCTCCTGCTCCAGTGCCCGTAATGGTGGCTGAACCAATGCAGACTCCTATTTCTGCACCTGCCATTAGTCACGACTCTTACCGAAGGTTGAGGATCTTCTCTGGCACCTCCCCACCCCCAAGGGAGGATGACTGGGAGACCTGGATAGACTTATGTTGCCCCCAAGTGCTAGAATGGCAATGCCGGAAGGCGAGATGCTAAAGAGGGTTAGTGAGAGCCTCCGAGGTCCTGCCCTGGCTACCATCCGTGCTAAACGGGCCAGTAACCCTGAAGCGACTGCACAGGCCTATCTTGAGGCCTTGGAGAATGTGTATGGGAGCCCAGATTCTGATGAGGACCTATGGTGGAGAGTAAGAAATGCACAACAGTACCAAGGGGTGGTTGTCTGTGTATCTCTCGGCTGGAAAATTGTTGCAGAATGCCTCAGAAAGGTAGTTTCCAGCGATTGAACTGGACCGAACCAGACTGGACAGAATCTTTAAGTCTGCCCCTTCTCAGAACTGCTGTTGCTTCAGTTCGCCTGGCAAATCGACTAGAATCCCCACCCTCCTATGATGAGTTAATGAGAGAAATTCGAGGAGTTGAGAAAGGCGACCTCGGAGGTACCTGCACCAACAGCTGTGGCTACGACCGAGTGATTGAGGGTGACCCATCAAGTGAAGTTCAGGGGCAGAGGTTGACAGTCAATGAGTGCTCTGACAAGGAAAAGATATGCCACAATGGGGCGAACTGTTGAGAGAGATCCGGAATTCAAAACAGTCCCTTTATGAAGGCCACGCCTGCAAGTACGGCCCTGGCCTATATCCGACTGCATCTGCTATGGGGTGGGGTACCCACCCATGTATCTCCTGCTGATAACAGCTCCAAACTCAATTCCTTGACCATGGAAGTGGAGAAACTGACGAGATGTCTCCAAATGCTTATCACTGCAGACAGAGATGGCACCCAGGTTTCCAGTTAGTAATACCCCGCCCTGGCTCCCAGTGTGGCGCCTCGCCAGCTCAAACTCCAGAAAGTATGTTTTGCTATAATTGTGGGAAAGATGGGCACATGAAAGGAATGCCAGTCCCCAAAGACACTGACAAAGTTGCATATAGGCTACAAGGAGAGCTTCGGAGAAGAAATCAGTGGTTAAGAGGTGCCGACATGATCCCAGTGAGGGCACCAAAAATGCTAATTCACGCCCTTTGTGGCAAGGTCAGTTGCCCAGGCCCCCACTACCGCCTCTCCAGACTGGTCCAGAATAGTGGGTCCCTCCATGGAGACCACTGTAAAGGTGAATGGAGTGTCTACAAGAGCTGTATTAGACAGTGGCTCCCAAGTGACAATTATGTTCCAGGATTGGTATCAGAAGCATTTGTCAGAGCATCCTTACAACCATTAGAAGGACTGCATGTATGGGGTTAAGTGAGAAGGCTACCCCTATTCCGGGTATATCCGAATTTGGCTGTCTTTCCCCACCTCCGTGGCTGGAGTGGCTTAACAAGTAGAGACCCTAGCCTTAGTGTGTCCCCCCACTGGACTGTATGATGGTGTCCCTTTGTTGATTGGAACAAATGCTCATATGTTCGGAAGGCTGGCACAGTTGTGTTATGAAAAACAGGGGTCAAAGACTAGTAGAGCTTTAAGAGTTCCGGCTTTAATTAAGAAGGCCTATGAGGCACAGAGAGATGCTGAAAAACAGAACCAGAGGAACCGGTCGGAATTGTATGGAAGAAGGATCCTGAGTCTCTGATCCTGGCGCCAAATGCCCAGTGTACCTTACAGGAGAGGTCCGTATCAGAAAGGGATGTTAAGAATAAAATATTAATGTTGGATGCACCAGGCGATGGGAAATTGCCAGAGGACTGCTGGTCAAGCCTAGTATTTTGCCCGCTAGAGCCCATGCTTATGCCAGAAGGTAATGGTCCAAGTTCATAATGTGTCTGAAAGAGACATTCGAGTAAACAGAGGTTGCATCCTGCTAATGTGCATTGTGCAGACACTGCAGTGCTACCCAGCAGCAAGAGTTCAAGGAAGAATGACAGAGTAACACCTGACTTGTTTGATTTCGCGCACCCGCTACCAGCTGAATGGAAAGTGAGGATCAGTGAGAAGCTTGCCCAGAGAGACCAGGTGTTTTCTTTAAAGGAATGGGATGTAGGATGCGTGCAAGAGCTGAGCACAATATCCGCTGCATGACGAAAGACCATTTCGTGAGAGGTCTCGACGCCTGGCACCTGCTGACATAGATGATGTGAGACGGCATCTGCAAGAGATGTTAGCTGCTGGTGTAATACAAGAATCCAGAAGCCCTTATGCTTCCCCATTGTGGTAGTGAGGAAAAAGAATGGAACAGTAAGGATGTGTGTGGATTATCGCACCTTAAACCGGCGGACTATCCCTGATCAGTACACAATGCCCCGTATTCAGGATGCTTTGGACTGCTAAACGGGAGCAGTGGTTCTCTTCAGTGGATCTCCGCAGTGTACTACCAGATCCCGATGGCCCCAGAGGACCGTGAGAAGACGGCCTTTATCTGTCCGGCTATTTCTATGAATTCATGAGGATGCCTCAAGGGATTTCAGGTGCCCAGCCACTTTTCAACGATTGATGGAGCGTGCAGTGGGGACATGACTTACTAGAGTGCCTGGTATACCTAGATGATGTTATTGTGTTTGGCAGCTCACTGAGGAACATGAGAGCAGATTATTTAAGGTATTGGACGACTGGAGGACTTTGGCCTTAAACTGTCCATTGATAAGTGTCAATTCTTTCAAACATCAGTAAAGTATGTGGGACACATAGTATCCACCGAGGGAATAGAGACCGACCCAAGTAAAGTTGAGGCCTTGACCACCTGGCCACAGCCCAAAATCTAAAAGAACTGCAAAGATTCCTGATTCTGTGGTTATTATCGAAGCTTCATCAAGGACTATTCAAGAGTGATCCGCCTTTACTAACCTTACTCAAGGGTATCCCCAACCCACAAAAATACCAAAAGTCAACGTCCTCAAGACTGAAAGAGTGTATTTTCATCCGAGTGAAGTATTTGGGGCCCGCTGGACTCCTGATTGTGAGACTGCTTTCATGGATCATATATCAACACCCATGCTCCAGTGCTGGCCTATGCCGATCAAGAAAACCTTATGTCCTGCACACTGATGCTAGCTTACGCAAGGGTTGGGGCTGTGTTGTACCAAGAGCACGAGAATGGCCTGAGACCAGTGGCCTTTGCCAGTAGAAGCCTGACCCCATCCGAAAGAACTATCCTGTACATAAGTTAGAGTTCCTAGCTTTGAAGTGGGCTATTGTTGACCAATTCCATGAGTACTTGTATGGGGCTAAAATACTAGTAAAACTGACAATAATCCTTTGACCTATGTGCAGACCTCAGCTAAGTTGGATGCCACTGGCCATAGGTGGCTTTCTGCATTATCTACATATGACTATGCTCTCGAATCGAGCAGGTCTGAACCACATAGATGCTGATGCTCTCTCCGGAGGCCTGTTCCCAGAATGACTGGGTCCGATTGGCAGAACCTGACATTCGGGCACTCTGCCGGAAGTTTGACAGGAGGAACAAATGTCCACGGACGCAGTGGACTGCATGGTGGATTGCTTGGGAGCCTCTGAGAATTGCATACCTGTTGCTTATTGCCACTTTTCTGCAATAGACATTGGTGCACCGCCTCAGCTGGACAATGACAGTATTCAGCGGGCTCAATCCTGCATCCCATGATCAAAGCAGCTTTAGAAGCCCTCTATGCAGGAAAAGATGTGTCCAAATTACGCTCCACTGATTTGAGAACTGCACTGTTATACAAAGAAGGTCCTAAGTTGAAACTGATCAATAAACTGTTATACAGAGAAACAGTAGACAGAGGGGACAAGTAGACAAACAACAACTAGTGCTGCCCACTGCCTTTCGAGACTCAGTACTGAGGTCCTTGCACAACCACATGGGGCACCTTGGTATAGACAGAACACTTGACTTGGTGAGATCCAGATTCTATTGGCCCTAAGATGGGGGCTGATGTGGAGCAACACATTCGAACTTGTAGTCGCTGCTTACAGAGGAAAGCTTTGCCCCAGAGGGCTGCCCCTTGTTAACATCACCACCAGTGCACCCATGGAGCTGGTCTGTATTGATTTTCTGAGTTTGGAGTCAGATCAAAGAAATATCAGTAATGTGCTGGTGGTCACTGACCATTTCACGAGATATGCCCAAGCTTTCCCACCAAAGACCAGAAAGCATCCACTGTGGCCAAAGTACTTGTAGAAAACTTTTTGTTCACTATGGGCTCCACAAAGAATCCATTCTGATCAAGGGAGAGACTTTGAGAGTCGTCTGATCAAAGAGATGCTTTCTCTGTGGGAGTGCGAAGTCCAGAACCACTCCTTACCACCCCAGGGGACCCACAGCCTGAGCGTTTCAACCGCGACTTTGCTAGATATGCTAGGCACCCTGCATCCAAAGGACAAGCCTAGATGGAGCCAACAAATTAGCACCCTGGTACATGCTTATAACTGCACCAAAAGTGATGCCACTGGATTCTCCCCTACCGCCTGATGTTTGGAAGAGAAGCTCGACTACCAGTAGATGTGTGTTTTGGGGTCTCTCTGATGGGTTCAAGCTGACAACTATTTACAGTATGTGCAAAAGTTAAAGGCCCAGCTAACTCATGCGTACCAACTGGCTCAAACCATGGCTGCCAAAAGAAATTCCAACAAAGAAAGGTATGATAAAAAGGTGAAAGCACAGGAACTCCAGGAGGGAGATCGGGTATTGCTAAGAAATCTGGGACTGCATGGCAAGCACAAGATTGCTGACAGATGGCACCATCTCCCTCACATTGTAGTGGGCAAACTAGATGATCTGCCAGTGTACAAAGTAAGGCCTGAGAATAATTCAAAAGATGTAAAACAATGCATAGAAATCATTTACTGCCCATTGGACAAATCTTAATTGAGTCTGAGGCCCTAGAGATGCCCCTCTGGACCAGTGACTAGAGCTGCTGCTAAGAAAAGATCAAGAAAGTCTGCACCTACAGAAGCAAAGTTAAAGTGTTCCCCTCCACAAGTCCCAGTTGAGCATGACTGTCAGTCCATATCGGAAGAAAGTGAGAGTGACTTTGAATACTATCCTTCTTACGAACTGAGTCAATTGTTTGGGCAATCCCTAGTCAATACTGGAGACAAAGCTGGGCCTTCTGGACTGTCTAAGCCCCAGCTTCATTCCTGGAGCCATTGCTCCCAGAAAGTGAAGTGCAAAGCATCAGATCAGATGAAATGGAATCATTGTGCATGGTTGAACTGTTTGAGTTTTCAGGAGGAAAATGATAGATTGGGGCAGACTGGTGATACCCAACAAGAAGAGTATTTTGAGTGCCCTGACAGTCCACTGCCAGTGTCCAAAGCTCTCCATGCAGCCAAATGTTGTGGACTCAGAAACTGTAACTCCTGGAGCTGAAAGTGCCCCAAGTTCTAGCCTCTCTACCCCCATGGAGACTCCCCTGACAAGTGAGGACAATGCTGAAAATGAGGCTCAGAGTGCAGAGACTGTAACAGTTCCCCCTAGAAAGACTGGTCGAGCTGTAAAGCCTGTGGTGCACCTCAGTTATGATTCCCTTGGGAGGCCTGTGGATTTGCCTCTCAATGTTGTCCATAAAGGAGTGTATGTGTCCCCGAGCTCATTGCCCAAACTGAGCATCAGTGCTAACTCCAAGTTACTTGTGTTGCCCTCTAAGTATGGTGCCCTTGCCCCGTCCAGCCCCAAGGTAACTGATAGGGAAGGGCCCCTCTTCATAGGTTTCATGTACAAGAGGTAATAACTTGAGTTATGGTACAATGTGTATGTAATACTGTGTAAAGAGGACGATCTGCAATGTTTCAGAAATGTGTTCTTGGTAAAATGATATATTGACTGATGATTACATGATGAGCCTAATGCAAATGTATATGGTTGCAGTTGAAACTTATGGGTACTTCTTGACGCGGACGCCAAGCTTTCCCAGGCCAGGAAGGGTGTAACCCCTGCAAATGGGGGTTCCCAAAGACTTCCAGGAGCTTGCTTGAGTGCTCCAAGCCTGAATGGTGTTTGGCATTTAAGCCACTTATCAGTGAGTGTTTTTAGAACCTCTGGTACTGTCTTTAAGAGCTGTCTGCTTGCAGACATAATTAGTTTGTATGGGGGACTGTGTGTTTCTTTGATTGAGTACCACTCAAGCTGCTGCCAATTCACTTCATTTTGCAGTCACTAGGAGTGCAAAGGAACCTATCTGAAAGATGTAACTGTTTGCCAGAAATTATTTAGAGTAATAATGAAATTACAGTTTGTCTAACCTGCTTTCTTTGCAGTCAGAACTGTGTCTGCTAGTTCCCCATTCTAGTTTTGAACTGCTGAACTGGACCAATCAGTGTGGGTAAGCTAGCTCTAAAATGGTGCCTTGGACTAATCAGAACTTGGACTCATAATCTGAGCCAGCCACAAGAGGATTGTATGGGCAGTGACTCTGGGAGATGTAGTTTAGACTTCAGTGCCTTTTTGGACCAACAGCAGCAGTCTATTGTGAGTGACAGCCAATCCAGTCAAGAACTGGGAGGAACTCAAAGGAAATGCCGGTTTTGTCGGTTGGAGTTCAGTTGAGCTTTGGCAGTGAAGAAGGAAGAAGCCCTGTGCTTTTTCAGTGTGCAGTTTTAGTCAAAAAACGTGTGTAAGGCCCAGAGTTCCGGTCTGCAGCTTGTTAGGACTGAATCTGTCCTGTGAAAAGAATCAAAGGATCTCTGAAGAGTAGAAAACAGGCTCACCCTGTAGAAGACTGGAAGAATTGCTGAAAATTGCACTCGGTCTGTCAGGAACTGAATCTGCTGTGTGTTCTCCCGGTATTGTGCAGTAATTGCGATTGGGATACAGATGCAGCCTGCCTGGTATAGTGCTCTTCTTTTGTATGGATGTGTAAGAGGTTTGTGTACCTCAAGTGAGCCCTGCTGACATTGAAGGACCCTATCTTGTTTGGAGGTCGTGAGTACTAATTCAGGGTCGCTCCCTGTTGAATTGCCACATTAAATCCAAATGGAATTACTGTACTGCTGACTGTTTAATTCTCCTTTCTCTGTGTGGAAAGGGCCCCTACCAGCTGCCACGGTTTGGACTAGCCACTAGGGCTTGGGTACCAGGGACAGTAACTGATAGGGATAGGCCTGTGCACAGAGCCATAGGTAGATTATTAGAGTGATAAGCTAATTAACCTGATTTCCCCTGTCCTTGTTATATCCCCTAAATAAATCAGAGCTGCTTGTTTCAGCAAAGTTATACTGCCTGAGGTATTTGTCTATGTTAAAGTACTGTACTGTGATTGTTGCACTGTATCTCATTTCACAGGAGGTCCCAGTGCGGAACCAGACCTGGGGTAAGTGTATACTGTGAAGGTAATTCTGATATATTGTGTGGGCCACTAGTGGGAAGAAAGGGGGGTTGCAGTGTCCCAGAGGGCTGTGACCAAGTTAGTTTAACTATTGCAAACCCTGACCTCTGGGTGGAGGCACCCGCCATTGGATCCAGGCCCCTCAACCTGTTAGTGGCAAATCAGTCAGGGGTAGTAGCCCCTGGGATAGCGCCATTTAGGGGTTACATATATATCTATATATAGATATATATATTTATATATACACTTTATGCTCCTCTGCCCCAAGCTGCCCCCTTCTGACTGACCTCTCCAGACTCATCACCTCAGTATCACCGGGACATACCCCTGCCTGGTCGCCGGGTGCGAAGCCTGCGAGAGGTCAGTCGTCATGCACGGCCGGAGATGATTTTCCTCCATGTTTCTCCTTTCCCATTGCTGGGGCGCACACGCAGGATGGCGCATGTAGAGGCGTGTGCACATCCGCAGAAGTCCCCTAGCACCCTCCCTTCATCTGGTCCCTCTGACCCACACTACCTTCCAGCCTCCACCTGGGGGTAGTCATTTGGCAGGACTGCCAGTCCACCCTCCCCAGGAAAGGAGAGCTGTCCTCTCCCTCCCCTGCTGACCCCCGGAGGCCCAAGCTTGTTCCCGAACATGGGTCACCAATGTGGCGCGAGGTGTGGCATCCAGCACCTCAACACCACCGGGCCGGCCCAACTGGGCATCTTTTTTAAATAAATCTTGCCTTGTGCCCTTGCCATACAGTCCATCTCCGGACAGAAAGTCATAAATGAAAGTGTGTTTCAGCTGATCAAGTACCTGGAACACCTATAAGGATAGAAAAGACAGGAAAACTTACTGCAGTGACAGCGCTAGGTTTGGCTCCGTGCTGGAGGAGAACATTGATGATGTGAGTATGGCCTTGCTGAGCCGACTGGTGCAAAGGGGTGTATCCATTCTGTCAGTCCATTGCAGTCACAGAACAAAAGATGCAAAGAAACAAATACATTTATGTTAGAATTTAGGTCACATGAAGTCATACCTGCTCAATTTACTGAAAGAAACACTGAGAGTAGTTTAATGCTTAGTGTTTCAAACTTCCATCCCACCTGATCACTGCCCCTGAAGAGTAGGTATACACACTGTACTGTACAGGCTCCGTAATTATTGTGCTTTGATTCATAGAGGATTATGGACTGTAGGCACGCTGTGCCTAGAAGTAATCTGACATCAATACAGTAATATACAAAATATAGAGGAACTGATTTACCGTATAAATGTAGACATGCTATGTACATTTAAAGGAGAACTGCACTGAATCGAGGAGTCATTTTTCACAATAAAATGTTTTTTAAATATTGGTGCAAATTCTGTGATTGCTCTAGCTATATAGGCTCTTTAATTATTCTAGTGGGTGTTTCTGACTTGCATGCTGCTGGGTAAGAACGATTTTAGAAGTGCATGATGTAGTTTATGTCCCTGTTCTGCCCTTCTATTGTTGGCAGAATGCATCCATGTTCTACTACAGATCTCTGTAGTTGTTTGGGACATAATCTACATCATATATTAGACTGTAAAGCAAAAATACCCACTGAGGTTACTAAAAGGCCTATATAGATGGAGGAGTAAGAGAATGTGAACCAGTACTTACTAAACAGCTTCTACTGGGAACAAGCCTTTATCAATGCTGAAAGTTCGCGGCATATTTTAAGGAACAGCACAAGGAGGCACTCCATAGAGTTTAATAGTGGCAATTTGTAAAAGCTTGTTTTTATACTTTCCAGTGACGATTTTGTCAAAGAAAGGCTTAACTAACAAAGACCTTCCTAGGTAAGTGACTGCATTTCTTTGACAAAATTGTCACTGGAAAGTATAACAAGCATTTATCAATGCCGAATGCTTGCTTGCTGGCATTGGCATTGATAGTGCAGAAGTTAGAGAGATGCATAATAGGAATGGCAGTAAAGTATTGAACTGACGTCAACCCACCCCCACCCTGCAGAGACTGACAGACATTGGGGTGTGCCTTTGGGACGTCAGCCATAACGCTCACACCATTTCATCTCACCCTACCCTGCAGACACCAACAGGTGTTGTGGTGTGCCTTGGGGTCTTCAGACCTTACACGCAACCACATTTCACAAGGAAATGCACTGAGATGGGTGCAGTATAGGAGAATGGAGTGAATGTTGGGGCCGAAGACCCCAAGGCACACCATGATGCCTGTCACTGGCTGCAGGTTGGGGGTGGAATGGCGTGAGCATTACGGCTGACAATCCCAAGTCACACCCCCAACGCCTGTCAGTCTCTACAGGGTAGGGTGTTACGGTTGGAAACCCTAATGCCCCAGACGTTTGCTGGTATTTCGCTCCAGATTTTCAACATGGTCTTTTTGTGACCCCACCTCATGAACAGTGGCACTATCATTTCATTACTCAATCCCAAAAGGTGATTTTGCACAGCGACTGCGCTATCTAGCGCCACAGGCGTGAAAACATATTTTGGGTAGGATGTGAAAAATTACAGCTATACTGTTTATGAGGTGGTGTGAAAAAATGGCACTGTTGAAAATCTGGAGTGAAAATATGAAAAACTGGCGACATTATGAGCGTGCTTAGAAATTGCACAATGCACGCCTGCAACGCAATCATTTCTTGGAATTTTTTTACCAAATTTTCAACATGGCCATTTTTGGACTTCTCCTCATGAACAGTGGCACTGTGATTTTGTTAATCTGTCCCGAAAGTTGATTTCCAATAGCGACCATGCCATTCTACGCCACAGGTGTGAAAACACATTTCAGGCAGGATGTGAAAGATGACAGCTATACTGTTCATAAGGAGGTGTGAAAAAATGGCAATGTTGAAAATCTGGAGTGAAAATATTAAAAATTGTTGAAGTTCTGAGCGTGCATAGAAACTGAGCAAGCACTGCGCTTATGCTTGATCATTTTGGAATTTTTCACCAAATTTGCAACTTGCTTCTTGGGACCTCTCCTCATTAACAGTGGCACTGTTGTTTTTTTATTTGGTCCAGAAAGGTGATTCCACACAGCGACCGCAAAATCACCTTCGGAACCGAGAAACAAAATGATAGTGCCACTGTTCATGAGGTAGAGTCCCAAGAACCCCATGTTGAAAATTTGGGGCCAAAAGTCCTAAAATGGCTGAGATATCAACCTGTTGAAACCCCCCATTGACTCCCATTATACAGCGCTTACCCGATTCCTCAGTTCGCAGAAAGGCTTTGAAGAGCGAGATGTGTCCTGGTCCACAGAAGATTGCTGCTCCTGACTTCCGGAGGTAAGTATGGGGTGAGGGGGTGCGGGAGGGAGCAGAGGGAGGGTCGGATGGGAGGGGACAGGCAAAATGATGAAGGACCATTTTCTTTTGCAGGTAAAAACAACAAAAGACTCTAGGGGACCGTTTTCTTTATTCTACGAGTTCAAAAAATTTTTGGCACACTGGGATAGGTCCCAGTGTGCCACATGAGTTTGGGGGCATGATGCTGACGGGGATTGGGCACCCCCGTTGGCAAAAAAAGTGAGCTTGGGGGGAGGGGAAACATGATGCCGATGGGGATTTGGCACCCCCGTCAGCAAATAAATTGAGCTTGGGGGGTGGGAGCATCCGACACTGGGAGCGGGCATCCGGTGTCAGAAAAATAAGTTACAAAATTGGCTGGACACACTGGTGGGCTCCCCAGAGTGCCACAATGTGGGGGATACATGTTGACACAAGGATTGGGCACCCCGATGTCAGCTTTTCCAGGGAGTGTGCAGTGGGCAGAAAACTGCACCAGCTGGTGTATTTATTTCTTGAAATGTTTCACCACAAAAGGCACACTGAGCAAATCAAATCCATGGAGTGCATCCCCGCATTGTTGGTTTCCGTACATGCACAGAAGCAGTGGCGCTACTGCGCGTGTGTGGAATCGGCTGCATTCCACACATATTTGTTCTGTGACCGAACAATGATCAGCTGTTTGGCAGCTCATTCTTTTGAAGTTTTCGCACAGACTACTCATAGCAATATGTTTGCAACGCGCAGGCTCGGTGAACTTAAAAATTACCTGCAGGTTCAGTGCAGTTCTCAACATTCAACTTTAACACAACTTCCAATAAACACTCCAATCATAACTCCCCTGTTCCCTAATCCCTACACTCTCTAAACAATTTTTTTTCAGTGCTGCTTTGCCTTGCAAAAAAAACACAAAAAAGTAGGGCTACATGTCCTGAAGCATAATAAATCCCCATAATGTTGGAGCAGTTAATTTTATTAGGTAAAAAAAGAACAAAAGGATACCCCCCCCCCCTTACAACTGATTGTAAGAGGGGTTCCTGCTCTTTTTTTTATGTGTGTTTATCATGTGGTGGCACCCTCTGTCTGCATCCTGAGTCACATGATACTTGTTCTGCCATATCTTTCTCAAATACTATTCTAAAAAAGTGCCTACTCAATGTGTGACAGTACCCACCTATACCATCCTATACATAGCCATTGTTTGGGCTTTGTACGTGCCAATTAACCCTTTCTGGACTATATTGATTTTAATATATCACAACTCAGCTACTGTTTAGTTCCCACAGGACCCTCTGGTAAACTAGACGATTCACCTAAATATGGTTATTCTGATGTGCAAACATTTTTACTTAAAAAAAGGCAGATAAATGGGCAGAAGTTTTCAAAGATGTGTCTATTTTTCAGATGCAAGTGTGCAAAATGCACCCAGACTGTTAGACGACCTAAAAAGTGCTCTAGCTTCTGGACAGCTTTACCTTGAATTGTGCTCTGAAAATTATGCCTATATCACTTTTTTCCATAAATCGGGAAACTGTCATAAATTCATTAGTGAAAAGTGGAAGCAAACATCTTGACGCATTTCACGTGATGCAGCTTGTGTCTATATCTGGCATCCCACCCATAAAGCCTACTTTCTTAATTATTGGAAATTAGTATTTATTTAAAAGGCTGTATAGTCTACTGGTTGGAGCACACAACTGTGAACCAGGAGACCCAGTTTTCTATCCCACCATCATCAGCTGATCACTGTATGACCCTGAGCGAGTCACTTAACCTGTCTTCTTCACTCTCCCTAAGCTTTCCATAGTTTTCTTCAACATCTGTCTACCTCACCATGCACACCTGACGGGTTGATGTAGCTGGCCTAGGAAATGTTTTGGGATAAAGGGCCTAATTTTCAAAAGGTTTGGATGCAGACAGAAAGGCGAGACCTGCCTGTGTCTGTGTCCGCCCAATAGTGTTCACACTGCCTTGCCAGAATTTCAGTCCACTTGAAACAAAAAAGACACAATCTGAGGTAATGACAACAGCAAAGGCAGGATTGGAGTGTCCTGCCCCCAGGAGCTCCTGGGTGGGAAAGGGAAATTAAGAGTGATGGAAGGGGGTTCCTATGTCAGGCCCAGGAAGCTAGAAAAAAGGAAGTATGAGGAGAAAAAAGGGCTGCGTTTTATGTCTCAGTTGTGTCTTGACACCCATGCATCCAACCACAGTTAAGCCATTTAACTGATGGTCTAGCAGCCTCTAAAATGTTAGACATACAGGCATTCAGAATGGGATGGATCTCTTTGGAATCCAGCCCATTGAGTGTATGAAATGCCCAATATTATGGCAGCTCCGAGCCAGGACAAATCCATATGCCCCAGCAAAAACTGCTATGACCCAGCTGCATCGCAGCAGTAAGTGAAAGTGGTCAAGATAATCCAGACTGAAATTCTGCCTATGTACCCAAACAGAAGGCCTCTATATCCTGCCTATGTCCCAGTCACCCATAAGTTCTCACTTTACATTTAAAAAGTGTTTTGAAAAAGCACTGTTTGAACAACTCCTCATTAATGTTTTTTGTGATGTATGAGCAATTTACTCTACCTATGTTTTTGTAGGTATGTTTAACTTTTTGTTGTTGTAGGGTCCCCCTTAAGCATTAGATGCCCTTAGAATTACCTAGTTAACAAACTTAAAAGACTCATGGAACCGCCACTGGCACTATATAAACCCAAATTCCTTTATTTACAGATTTGATGTTAACATACAATGGTAAGGATGGTCCAGTGACACTGAGGGTTGAGGCGCTGGACACCACACCTCAGTCCATGCCAGCACCCCATGTTTGGGAATAAGCATGGGTCACCGGGGGTCAGCCGGGGAAGGGGGAGGAGAGGTTCAAGCTCCCGAAGAACAGATTTCCTCTCAGGGAGGGAGGACTGATGGCTCTGCCGAATGACTGCCACTAGGTGGAGGCCTGGTGGCAGTACAGGTCAGGAGCGGCACACGTGGAGGGTGCTGTGGGACCCTGCAGCCTGTACACACTTCCATGTACACATGCTGACGTGAGTGCCCCAGCAAGGGCAATCAGGAGCAAATGATGGAAAATGGCAGCAGGCATTCAGGATGCCCTGCCTGCCGATGCTCCACCCGCCCCATGGCCAGCACAAGTCCTGTGATGGTGATGGATGGTGGGGGTCGGCAGGGCAGAGCTGAAGAGAGCCCAAACCTTTCCCGGCTTAAGTAGCATACACTACATACATAAAAATACACTGGTAAGTACCTAGAAGCCATTTGTTGAGGCTAACTTTGCAGACGGATTGGAATAGATTTTCTTCATAGACAGTTACTCACAATCACACCATTTTTTGTTTTCAACCCCAACCACCACCATTTTGTTATTTTTTTGCCTCAGTTTTCCACCCCAGCAAAACGTACTGCCATGGCTGCACCTTCCTCTGGTCAGGAGGATGGGTGAGCAGCTCAGCTGGTGGGGGGGGGGTGAATGCTGAGTGGCCTGCCCCCCTCCTTGGAAGTCCAAAGCCTCACCTCTGGAATGTGCTTGGTTGGTCTCCAACCAGCCTGAGCATGGGATATGGGGACAGTGAACCTCATTGTTTACCACTGTAAGGCTAAGTTAAAGACTATTCTTTCTGGGAGGTCTACCATGGTACAGCCACAAGCTTACTATCTAAAATGGTCGAGCTAGAAGCCTGGGTCTCTCTGTACAAGCCTGACATACTGGGCATCTCTGAGACCTGGCTAAAAAGCTCCATCCCGGATCATAGTTGCTCCCTGCCTGGTTACACCTTCCCTCGATGTGATCACACTACCTCCTGCCAAGGGGGGGGGGGGAGTGTACACCTGTACTACCGTAACTCCTATTCTGCAATGCTTCTTCACCAGTCCGCTAGAGACCTCCCTATTGAGTGGCTTGCAGCAGAACTAACAGTTGCCTCTAATAAAAAGCTGATTGTTGGGTGCTGCTATAACCCCCCAAGGAGTGGTGTCCCCAGTCTTGCATCACTCCTGAACACCCTTGCCCCTGTCTCCCTCTTAGAGACACCTTTTTATTAAGTAACTTTAATATCAACTGGGACACTAACTCTCTCCCTGACTGCAACTTCATTATACAACACCATGATCTCATCCAGCTAATTACCTCCCACACATGCCTTAACAATCAGACCAGTAAACACACCACTCTTGACTGGATCCTGATGACTCCAGCTGACAGAGTTGCCCATGCTGGCACTCTGTCTGACACCATTAGTGACCACTCCCACCTTCTGTGTCTGGCGTACTCAAACCCCCACCCACCCACCTATCTGACTTTTTGCAATTTCTCTACTTATGACCCTCAGCCTCCAGGACAACCTCAGAGAAATCAATTGGACTGCCCTCTATAGTGCCACCAACACTGCCCTAGCTCTGGACACATTTGTCTCTGCCTTCTCTCTCATCCAAGACAAGCATTTCCTGCTCACTACGCGCAGAGTGCATGGGGACAACACTCGCTGCCTCTCATCTGACCTCCTTAAACTGATGAAGGAGCGGGATACCAAGTGGGCCGCCTGTAACTACCTGCTTCTCGAGCTCTCCCACTTGGCAATTGTCTTGCATGTTTTTGTTTTTTTACATCATGCATTAATTTGCACTGGCCACTTATCCTTTGTAAATAATTGTATAATAATTGTTGCTTATCATGATGTACTGATTGTTTTTTTTAGCCTTTCATTAATTTTACTTTCCTATGTCACTTTCTTTGTTCACCAATAATGTCTGTATATCCACTTTGTTCACTAATGATGTCTGTATATCCACATGGCTTGTACTCACTGTATAACTTGCCACTACCTCTGTAACTGCCACCTGTGTGGTTGGAGTCATGCCTGAAATGGTCTCCTGGATCAGTGCACTTACCCAGTTACCAAAGACTTAAATAAAATAAAGAAATAAAGCTGCACCATCTCCTCCCCTCTGGAATGACTACTGTCGCCTGTGAAATCGAAGCAAGTGCCTCATCCACTCAAGGAAGTCAGCCTACTTCAAATCACTCCAATCCAAGCACCTAGGTAACCCCAGGCGTTTCTGGTCCTACATACATGCCTTGCTATCCCATTCTACTAAGTGGTCCCCTTCCCCCTAATCACCCAACAAGGCTCCCTGACAGACTCCATAGATATCGCAAATGCACTCAATGCCCAATTCTCTAATCTTAGCAACTACCTGGTATACTTCCCCTTTCCACTCCCATGCTCACACCCCCTTCTTCCACGTCCAGCTGCTCCCCTTTTTATTTCAAGACCATTTCCCTTCCTGGGACACTTAAACTCCTCCTCAGCCTACCATCAAGAGGGAAAGCTGGTAGTGATGGTCTATCCCCCTCATTCGTAAAACTAGCGGCCCATGAGATTGCCTACCCGCTCACCTTCATCTTTAATCCCTCCCTTTCTAAGGCCTCTGTCCCCCTTGCTTGGAAACTGGCCAAAATTGTCCCTATTCACAAATCAGATGACCCTAGCCTTATGGATAACTACCAACCTATCGCCATACTGCCCCATCATGGGAAGCTCCTAGAGAAGGCGGTTAATCACCAAATCACTGATCATGTCACTAAACATAACCGCCTTTGCCTGCAGCAACATGGTTTTAGGAAGGTGCACAGTACGACCACTTCCTTTGCCCTCTTCATAGATCATGTACTCAGGAATATGGATGAAGGAAAGTTGACTGACGCAGTGTTTGTTGATTTGTCCAAGGCATTCAACCTTGTCAATCACAACATCCTAATAAAACTTTGAATCCTTGGCTTCTCCTCTGCCTCCACTGCTTGACTCACTAATTACCTCTCTGGCAGAACCCAAATGGTCTACCTTGGTGGTGCCACCTCCCCCCTATTACCTGTCTCAGTGGGTGTTCCACAGGGCTCCATACTTGGCCCCCCCTCTTTTCAGTCTTCACTAACTCCCTCCCCTCAGAGGGCATCTCATGTAAATCCCTCCTTTACGCTGGACCTAATACTCCTCCAAAGTGACCCTTCCCCCTCTTCGATGTCTTCCACCCTTACCACTGAATTCTGCAAGGCCCACCATTGGTCCTCCTCTAACAAACTATTGGTCAGTGCTTCCAAAACAAAGGCTATGCTATTCGGCTGAAAACCAAAGCTCTACGTCCTTGAATCCTTTGGCTGCCTTCTTAATGTCCTCTCCCTGGATGGATCTCCCCGTGACACTTTTCCCACATTCAAATATCTAGGGGTAATCCTTGACCCGTCCCTTACCCACTCCAATAACATTGCTTCACTGATACATCACATTAATCAAAAAATGGAGTGCTGCTACCACCTAACTGAACAGCTCTCACCTGAAGCTTGCCTTGCTGTTGCCCACGCAGGGTGGGACAAATCAGTTTGAAGCCGGTGGTCAGTTTGGCCACTAGCTTTCAAAATCTGGTAGCCAAATCAATATTTTTGGTGATTATACTTTTTAATGGCTCAAAAAAAAAATCACTTTATGGACAGGTAGCCAGTTGGCCAGTAACTTTCAAAATCTAGTAGCCAAACCCATTATTTTAGTGGCCATTGGCCACCTGGCTACCCAATTTGTCCCACCATGTGCCCATGGCAACCTCCTCCCCATCCTCGATTATGGGTGTTCAATGTATTCCCTTACCTCCACTGCCACCCAAAACCGGCTGGACACAACATACAACCAGATATGCTGCTTTGCCCATCACGCCCCTCTCTCCACTCACCATTGCTCTCTCTACCAGTCTCTTAACTGACTCCCCTCTCAAGCCTGATGCTCCTACCTGCTGGCCCTGACAGTGTGTAATGCCTTACATAGCCCCTCCTACTCCCCTCTTGCTCTTCTTATCTGGGCCAGAACTTAGTTTTTTTTTTTGGTTTTTTTTTTGTTGACCGGGTAAGTGCACTAGACAAATTCTGCCTATTTTCAGGCATGACCCAGGGGAGGGGGATACAGATGAATGCCAACTGACCTTGAACCAGATTAAGCTGTTGGTGGTATTTTTAGTGAATGAGGGCACAATAGCCACAATCTCAGCCAGTCGTCTCACCTCCAACTCGTCCATCCAAGCATAACCACCAGGATGGGCCAAAAAGCCTTCTCTGTTGCTGGACCCTCGCTATGGAATGACCTCCCCACTTCACTGCATTTCTCTGACCCCCCCTCTAAATCTAAATTTCCTACTAACAACCCACTTCCTGTCCTCCTCGACTTGTGTCTGTCCTCAGGCTTATAGCACTGCTGTGCCTCCTACACAGCCCTCCCTTACCCCACCAGCTAGATGCCTTCCTCTCCCACCCCTAAACTTGCTCTCTGATTGCCTTCTCTTATCCAGATGTCAGCTGAGTTTCTACCCGTTATCTTATTTGCTTTGGACTCTGTGTATTACCTGATGCTGCTGCCTCTACTGCTGTTTTTCTGACCTTTTGTTGGGGATACTGCTACCTAGCTCTGTATATATGTATTTTATATATATCTGCTATATCTGGCACTGTGTACCTGAATTATTATTAGTCCACCGCTGTACATTAGCCTGACTTGCACTGGATTCTAGATTTGCTTATGTATGATTCAATGCTGTCGTTCTCTGTATTTACCATTGTCTGTGCCAGTATCTGGCCCATGCCGTCCTCAGACCAGTGCACTAACCTGGTTAACAAATGAATAACTAAATAAACAAATAAATAAACAAGTGTTTATGTGTGCTACTTTTATCTGTTTTATAAACTGTGCCCATGTACTGTATTATGTTTTTGGTGAAGCATTGTGCGGTGTGCCCCAAGTGACCTTATCAGAAAGGCTCCAGTAAATAAAAACAGTCCTTCCTTCCTTCCTTCCTTCCTTCCTTCCTTCCTTCCTTCCTTCCTTCCTTCCTTCTTTCCTTCCTTCCTCCCTCCCTCCCTCTCCCCTAGGTTCAAGAAGCAAAATTAATTATCCAACTGGTAAATGATGGCTGGTTTTCATGTCCTCCTGACACGGCAGAAAAAAATGGTTAAGTTTAAATTTTTTGCATTATAATCAAAATGCAACCCTCAAGTGGGGTCACATATTTATTGATTTAATCATTTGACATTTTTGTGTTGCAGAGAGCATGCAGATCTGTGAACACCTTGTTTTCAGTAAGTCTTGGGGGTAGAGTACAAAGGAGAAAACAACCTAATGTAGAAAACAATAGAACAAAAACTGACAGTAAGTTACAAATAAATTGCACTATTGATTAAAATATTTTTGGCCTAAAAAGCAGTCACAAGTTGGCCTGGTCGGCTACTGGACCTGTCTCTTTAGGATCAGGTGCAAAGGGGAGTAGTGGATTTGAGGAGGGAGTTCCAATGGGAGGGAAGTCTACAGGAGGCCAATGAAACCCCAGCAGAGCTGTGGTGTCTGGCAGTTAGGAAACAGTGTGGATCAGAGAAGCTGAGGGGATATGAGATGTCAGGGGTATAGGGTGGCAGGCATGAGGACGAGCGACAGGTAATCAGTACATCCAGAATTTAAAAGTCAGTAAGGTTTTGTGACAGACTCAAGATAATATTAAGCAGATGCTTCACCTCCTATATCATGAAGCGCGGTCGGAGGCCCCTTTTTACTTCTTAGCCTAGGTGTGGAGAAGACCTTCAACCGGGTGGCATGACCATTCCTGTTCAAGGTTCTTTGTCGGTTTGATATTCTGATGCCATTTGTCAACAAGATAGCTAATCCATACGAATCACCCTCGACATATATTAAAGTAAACAGCAGACTCTCTCCATCACTCCCCCTAAGCAGGGGGACCCAACAAGGGTGCACCATGTCCCTCTCCTTTTCACTCTTTACTTGGAGCCTCTGGCTCAAAGTATCCATCAAGATAAAAACATTACAGGACTATTGGTGGGGGGTAGCGAACAAAAATTGGCATTGTATACCAACAACTTATCGATATATTTTACTAACCTGGAGGCCTCTCTCCGACACTTGTGGTCAGCTTTTCAGCAATTTGGGAACTTAGCAGGCTATAAATTAAATAATTCAAAAACTGAAGTTATTCAATCCCACTATACCCCAACTGCTGACATATGCCAATGATTCCCTTTCAGATGGGACTTACCTACCCTTAAGTATTTAGGAGTATATATTGCACTAGACCCCCAGGATACTGTGGAACTTAACTACAATAAGTTTACAGAAGAATTACATAAAGACATTAACCTCTGGTCCCATCTTCCACTCTCTTTCATTCATTGACTAGAGAGTGTCAGAATGAATCTTTTACCAAGATTTTTATACCTAGCCCAGATACCCCGATTACTCCCCCAGCACATTATTTTAAACTGTGGCATACACAACTTTTGTGATATCTTAGGTAGGGTAAGAAATCATGTATTCGTGGCAGCCATGCTCTGTTTACCTTAAGACAGAGGGGGGCTGTCCTTATCAAATTTTTCATTATTTTGTGAGGTGGCCCAGTTTCAAACAGCCTTTTACTGGCTCTTACCAACCTACCAGGCCCACTGGAAGTCGACTTGAGTTAGTAGAGAGTGATTTGGTGAATACTACTTTATTACTCTCAGCTCGGACATTGGTGCCCTTGGTTGTTCAGAAACAGAACTCTTATGCTAAGGAAATACTAAAATACTCGTCAAAACTTTTGCACCACCCTACTTTGGTCCAAGGAAGATTTCTGGTGGCACCTTTAATGGACCCTAGTGTGTTCCGGCTGGCAGCCCTGGACACAAGCTATGGTGAACGGTCCCACCTCGGTCTTTCATTTTTCTTCCAGTTTCTTAGAAATATAGAGATCAGACCCTTTTAAGAACTGTGAACTACATATGGACTAATGAAATCCATTTTCTTTTGATGCCTACAGGTTTGAGATTTTCTTCGAACTTCCTTGCGTAGGATATGAGGAACGGGGGACCCTCTTCCCCCTTCCTCTGGCTAATTATGGCAGCAGTCTCAGGTCAGGAGGATACGAAACATTATATATTCCATTTATATAAGACCCTACTGACCCAGCCAGTACATGATTTAGACAGAGTAAGACAGGCTTGGAACAGGATTTAGCACAGGAGATTTCTATTCAACAAAGGGAAACAGCAGAATAAAATATACATCGGGTAACTTCTTCATACATATGGCGCGAATACTCATGGAAGACTATAGTAACATTTTTTCTATCCCCTTCTCGAGAAAACAAAATAAATACCTCCACCAGTACAGCCTGCAGGAGGGGATGTGGTGAGCAGCAAGCTTCACTGGGGCATATCTTTTGGCACTGCCCGAGCCTTCACCCCTTCTTCCAAGATTTGCAAAAAGATTTAATTGAGTTACTAGGGGAGTCCTGTTTGCTTAGCAGTTCAGCAATTTTACTATTAGATACCCCAAGGGAATTGCGAGAGGGGGCCTCTAGGAAATTATTTATCGTCTCCATGGTGGTTGCCAAGAAGAGTATAACAAAACTCTGGTGTACTCCCATGCCCCCTAATATAGACTCATGGAGGGACCCAATGATACAAATTTATTATTTAGAAAAGCTCACAGCGCAATTAAACCATGCTTATCTAAAATTTGAACTGCTTTGGCAGAGATGGGTATTGTATATAGCCCGAAGAGACCTTCTTTTATCCTCTAATTCTTTTCACATTATATCAGATGTACTCTCTTTTCATGTCAATGCTGGAATCTTTCATTCTTTCTTTAGCCAGTGAAATTAATATTAACTTAGCTATCCACTAGTTTTTTATATTGCATCTTGATATATTGTGCCTCACCTTCTATATCTCTGTTTAACACTCTTATCATAAACAACTGATATGTATTGCATATAGCAGCCTTCTATATTGATTTCTTTCTATGTAATTTATTATGTATTTTAAGTTGATGTTTTTGTGTCTGTTGTTTGTTAAGATACCAGGAACATACGAAATACGAAATTTGCCAGCAGTTAAAGGCCTAGAGGTCTATCAAAGTCTGCTTGAATGTGCAGCTAGCACCCCATACTGTCTTTAACTTTGTAAGAAAATCCTTTAATAAATCTGAAATTTGAAAAAAAAGTCAGTAAGGTTCATGCATAAATCTTCACTCCATGGTGAGAATGGGGTGGAGTGTTAGGGTCTGGCTAGAAGATTGAGGCTCAGTGTCATAGACAATGTCACCATAGACAAAAAATGAGAGCATGATTTTTTGAACAGCCTCCTGTCTGGCAGCAGAGATAAGGCAGAATATCCAGAGCTTCAGGAAGAATTTTTAAGTGATGGAGTACATGTGGTTGGAGAAGCATGGGACAGGTCAGGCCAGACCACAGGATATTTAAAGGGGATAACATGCTCCCGAGGGGAGTCATCATGGTTCTTAAAGGTGGGATGGGAGGGGAGCTTAGTCACTTTAGGCTTACAGCCAAAGGTCATGGTCATTACTTGGCATTCAGTATCAGTTAGTTTGAGCTGAACTACCTCCAAAGGCATCAAGGGCAGGTTGAATATGGGATTTCCAAGCAATCTTTCAGGCTAGGCACACTTCAGGGGACAGGAAGGAATGATTCAGGAGAGCAGAAACAGGGACAGTGGTGGAAACAGCAGTGGAAAAAGAAAATCTGGAACAAGGCCTTTTGGACTACTCTTTTAAGAAGAGTTAAGACAATGAGGGCCTTGATGGTGTGAGTGAGAATAACTGGGGAGAAGGCAAGAGTGTGTCTAGAGAAGAAAGGGGGACAGAGGCAGGGGCGAGAGATAGGATGGTGACTGAGCAGTGAAAAGGAACTTGACACAGCAAGCAAAGTAAATGTCCAAATTATCAGCAACTTCCAAAAGGGAACAGTAAATACCACTGGCACTCTGTAAAATAAGCTTGGGGTGGGGGCAAAGAAATTGTGAGCCACCTTCCAGAATCAAAAATTGGTTTTAAAACAGCAGTGTGGAGGTGTCTAAGGCATGCAATGCTGAGGCAAATGAAGGAGCCTGAGGCCCTCAGCGTAGACCAGACTGCATCCTGGGTTTTCCAAGGCTACCATTTCTGCTGACAACCACATGAGGCGAGTACCCTCAAAGATGAGAACTACTGCTGGCCAGAACTATAGGATTCAAAATCCAACCCAGTCAGTCTTAGGGAGCAGACTATGGGTATTTATATGGACTACCTTCAGATGATTACAGACAGCAGGCAAACCAATTAAGAAGAGTATAGAGGCAGCGGACTTCCGGTGAAGTCACAAAGCCTTAGAAATCATCCATGAGGTGCTCTGATTGATTGATGCACTCTGATTTATCCATCAGTTTAAAAGTCATTTTTTGCTACTATCATAGATGTGAGGAGGCTTATTACAATATGCAGCAATGATCCAGAGCACCCTCCCCATCTGAATTTGCCGATGAAGATTGCTATAGTGCCAGTGGCTCTGACAGCAAGTCCTTGTAGACCTCCTAGACCACCTGCTAGTAAAAGAGAGAGGCTGCAAACTCTAGCTACCAAGCCTTGCACCACCAAATGGACGTAATGTTGGCTGAGATGCGAGGCTTCCGCAATAATAAGAAACTTACCAGCAGCACTTTGAGAACGATATTAATAAAAAAAGAGCAGCACCTTACTGGTATTGACAACCAGCTCACCTCTCAGAATAAGCACCTGCATGTCACAGAGCATGTGGCTCTTCAGCTCCACACCTCACTAAAGGGGTCTGCAAGACAGGGTTGACAACACTGAATGCAGAGCCCATAGAAATAACTTGCACATTTGTAATCTCTCAGAGGGAGAAAATGTAATGAGCTTTCTACTAACCATGCTCTGCTCAGTGTTGCAAACCCCCCCAAACTCTCCACTGAACTTGCACGGGTGCATCCCACCTTGGGACTGAAGCCTTCCAGCCCTGCAGCCCCTCCCTGCTCCGTAGTACTGTGTTTTTCTCCATCATACCAACAAGGAAACGGTACTGCATCTTGCATGGCAACAGAAGGTGATTAAGTACCACTCATAAATCTACATACACAAGGACTATTCCACGGCAGTAATGGCAAGGTGCAAAGCACGTATTCCTATAATGAAAGTCCTCCACATGAAAGAGCTTAAATTTCATGACCCCATCCAGCTTGCCTCATGATCTTTTTCTTGGATGGCCCTCAGAGCTTTGGTTCCACTGACATGGCAGCAACAGAGCCTGACAAACAAGGTATCTCCATCCTGCAGCAAACGAAGAGAAACTAGTCTCCCTCCTGAGCATCAAAGTTGGTATGAGAGGCGTGGAGCTCAGTGAGCCGAGGATTGTAGTAAGACCAGGGGAGGTAATGGTCCACAGATGCCATGCAGCAGATCATCATGAATCTACAGGCCCACCAATGGCAATCACCTGCTACCACAGCTGAAATGGAGCCTGGGAAGTGAACTGCTCTCACTTGACGTTTCACACAGGTATGGCTTTGGGGTTTCTCTTCTCACCACTATCTCTACCCCCCTTGAGTTCCCTGGGGTTCCTGCTCCATCTCTCCTGGAGTGGTGCACAGTGCAGTTCCAGGTCTTCTGACTCCATGAACAATTTTTGATAACATTCTGTTCCCCGATGGGTTCCTTTAATTGACTTTAATTGCCTAAAAGTAAAATTTTGAGGACCCTCATGGTGGTGATGTCCCATCCTCCATGTAAGCGAACAGTGTGCATAGCGCACACATACTGGAACCTCCCAGACTGGTTTTAGCAAACACAGGCCCTATTCCATAAGCAGATGATGCTGTTGTGTGGCACTATATTGGAGATCTGCCCAGTCTTTTCCTGCCCCACCATTTTCCCCAGCACACAGTGCATACTGTCCAGTGGAAGTGAGCCCTTACTGCACTACGCATCACTTGCTGAGCTACCGATTTGTGGTCTAGGGAGCACTGCCACAGCCATTCCTAAATAGATGGATGGATGGGGTGGGGTCACCTGCCCCTGAGATTGGCTCCAAAACATACTAGATATCCAGCAGGAACTTTAATGATTGCACCCGGGTGGTGCTCCAGGGTGTGTGTGTGTGTGTGTGCTGGACCATAGGGATTGTTGAGGGGAGGTAAGGTGGAATTTAATAATATAATTTAATAATAATTGGGAACAGGGCCCCCTGGAAGCACTTTCCCAGCACCTGGACTTATTGCAGCCCAACCCTGTAGTAACTACCTCACAGAGGCTGGAGCTGCTACTTCTCTCGATTCTGACTTTTAAATAGACATGGCTACTCAATACTGTTTTCTTATTTGCCTCTCCACCATCAGTGATTTACCAGAGACTACGCTGCTTTCTGCAATGCATGCCCAATAAGGCAACTCTGAGTATAAACTAGACTGCATACTGGACTCATGTTTGATACTGACTGCTCCTTTCCTTGTGGCATTACTTGCTAGGTACAGTACGTCCACTATGTTAGATAAATAATCCAGGGTGGCTTCCTTGTGCTCTCCTATCATTCCAGCTTGCGGGGAGGGTGTTCACTGAATATAGATTGTGGGGCATGACGTCAGTCCAGACTCCCCTTACCCTAAGCCGACTTTGTCTGGAGGCCCCACCATGAGAGAAACTCCCTCTCAACAGGCAATGTCCTGTCTTAGAGCCTGGCCAGGCCACTCTTTTGGAAGCCCAGTTATAAAGGGGTCCCTGTTGGGCCTCCCTTGTTATTAGACCCCTGGGGTAATGGTTTGTTTCATAGTTAATTGTTACCTGTTCTTCAGGTCTGATCCCAATATGGATGGAGTGGTTACTCCCCATTCCCCAACACTGCTACATTAGTGGCCCCTAAAATAGGTCTGGATAATGCTGTTGATGTAAAGGTGTATGGTGGGTGGTGGGCCAGGCTTGGTGGAACCAGGTTATTATTCCCTACTGTTCTTAATGGGTACTTCTAAGCTACAGTACATCTTTACTCATGGAATGTGAATGGGCTCAACAACCCCACAAAATGCGTAAAAAAAACTGGCTCAGATCAAGAGGTCAAAACCAGCATTGGTTTACCTCCAAGAGACCCACCTCACTGTGCAAGAACATGCTGAGCTCTCAAACTTGCATTTCTCCAGTAAGTATTCCTCCTCTTATACAGCAGGGCACAGATGAGTGGTGATTCTCATCCCTTGTCACACACCTTTCCAGGAGCATCTAACATGGGCTGACCCAGAGGTGCACCTAGTTATAGTACAGGGGATGCTGCATGGCATAGAGATTACCTTGGTAAATATAGACCTCCCTCTAGACTCTAACACCTCTATGATTAGGATGCTTCTGGAGATGATAATCTCCCTCACCTAGAGAATACTCCTTTTGATGGGAGATTTCAATACTTCCCCCCAAACTGGATGGGGCACCTCTAACCTGAACCCGTCTAACAGCTAGTCCATATGTTCTTCAAAAGGCTTATCAAGAAGGGGGGGTTAGACTCGCAGGTCCACCACTCATACTCACCTGGACCACTGTTACACACAGGTGGAACATCAATCCAGGGTCACACAGTGTACCCTAGGTGATATTTTCTTATCTAATCATGCCCCAGACAGCTCGTACAGGGGCTTTGGACTAGAGAGATGAACTGCGCAGTGGTGTCTGAATGCATTTTACCTGAAGTCTCCTGACTTCCATTCTTCTGTGGAGGAGAAATTTGTGAAGATTCTTCAGGACAACCCTGCCTCAAAGACTTCTCACTCCATCTGCCGAAGCATGATGAAGATGGTCCTGGGGGGACATCTGATTCAATATACCATAGGCAGAAAACACTGCACCAGGAACACAGACAGACCCTTGAAGACATGCTCCATTGTCTGCAAATAGCACACCAGCAAGGAGACACATCAGTTACCCCCAAAATCATCAAAGTCAAAGCTGATCTCAATGTTTTCTGTCTCCAACAGACAGAAATCACACTAATCTTCCTCCATCAGCACTATCACAAGGTGGGTGTCATGTTTTCCTGCCTCCTGGCGTACCAAATGCACTAGCACATGAAAACAGCAATGATACCAGTACTGTTCCACCCCACCACAAGGGGCTTATGTCACTAACAGGGATGTCCCCGGTAACAGCAAAGGAGTTGGATGGGGTAATTAGGGCTTCCAAAACCAAGAGAGCCCCAGGCCCAGATGGCTATGGGGCACAGTTTTAATAAACTCACTAAAGAATACTCTCTGAAGCCCCCTCTTGCTTAGTTTAATGAAGCCCTTCAGGGTGACTCCCCAACCCATCTTGGTTCCATGCCATAATCTCTTTCATTCTTAAGCCAGATAAAAACTCATTGCTGAGCCCCCTCATCACACTGTCTTTTGTGCTCAACACCAACTATAAATATTTTATGCCTATACTTGCCAAGCGGATGGGCAACTTGTTGCCCTTCCTTATTAACTGACAGCAAATGGGTTTTGTTTGCTCTCGTACTACTATAGATAACATCCAGCACACTCTCCACGTACTGCATCACATGCAGTGGTCTGAATCACCTTTGCTCCTCCTCAGCCTTGATGAGAACAGCTAAGGAAACAGTTGACCTCTATATCATGTGCCACCATTGGCAAAGCTGCCCAAGCACAGTGTGCCGAAATGGTGGCCAGGTGCACTTTATGGGTACAATGACTTGTAATCCTAAGGCAGGGATCAGAGGTCAATGAGTATGTGCACCGTAATATGAGGCAGAAGAGAGGCAACAAGCAATGCTCCTTACGGCAATGCAAGAACCTTGTCCACTTGAAAGTGTAGCTGACACCTTCGGAGATGCTTCCAATACCTGGAGAACATACAAAATACAAAATATGACAATGCACTGGGAGTGGGGTTCTAAGGATATCAAAAGTGCATAGTAGAAAGGAAACAATCCAGCGCTCACCAACCTCAATGAAATACGCAGGCTCTCAAAGTGCAGTATTCAAAAGCGCCAAGTTTATTAAGGTGCCAGGTAAAACAAAACACACTCTAAAGCGTTTTAGAAAAAAATTCCTGTGACACAGACGTTCTTTGACAAAACAATTTTTTTCCAAAATGCATTATAGTGTGTTTTGTTTTATCTGGCACCTTAATAAACTTGGCACTTTTGAATACTTCACTTTGAGAGCCTGCATATTTCATTGGGGTTGGTGAATGCTGGATTGTTTTCTTTCTACCTGGAGATCATCTTTGAAAAGCCCAAAGACCTTGAATCTTAGCCACTCAGGAACCAGTCAGTTAGGTGCAGAGACTGCAGGTCAAGCAGGATCAAAAGAAGTCAGGGAGGTCTGCTGCTGAGACTGAGTAAATTCCGATACCATAAGTGGTACAACCAGTATGGCACAATCAGAATCAGGGATCCTGCCCCCTCTGCACATTGAGGACCAACTTGTGCATCAGAGGAAACACAGTGAAGACATATGGGGCTCCAGAGTTCAGGACCAAGTGAACCCATGCCCTGGCAGGGTGTCCTTCCAAGAAAGGCGGGAACAAAACAGTCTCAGCTTCTCCCTATTTTATTCAGAAGTGAACAGAGCCACTGACACTGCTCTCCGATACTGAAAACACATGGGACACCGCCACCTGGGTGTAGGAAACACTCATGAGACTCTGCTTCCACATGACTGACAGTGCCTGTTAGTTGGTTGTTACTTCTGTGACATGGACCACCAACAGGTCTGTGTGTAGGCAGCAAGACAGAGGCTATGTCCAGAGTACTTCCTCACACAGATGAAAAGAGTGTGTACTGCCCTGTTTGTTCAAGCAAAATGTGGTAATCATGCTGCTCATGTTGATCTGGACCACGCAACCGTGAAACAGAGGTGCAAACTCTGCTAATGCTAGGTGAACTGCATAGAGTTCCGACAGGTTGATGTAGAACCAAGTCTCGCTTGGTGACCAGAACCTGTGCTCTCTGTGGTCCAACAGGTGCGCACTCCAGCTCATCAGTGATGCATCTTTCATCAACATGACTAAGGGCTCTGCTCAAACAAATGGGATTTCCTCAAAAGAGTTTCAACTGGGACAGCCACTACTGTGTGGTGTCCGGCACCAGCTGGGTCACCTGAACCAGTTAATTCATGGTTGCTTGTGACTGGGACCACTGGCACTCCAATTTCCACTGAATGGTTTACATGTACCAGTGGGCCAAATGCACCATGCTTGGTCGAGGCCATCAAGTCCTGAAGCTTCAGCAAATCCAAGGCCAGTTATGACTGTCCAACCAGAAATGAGCAGGTAAAAGAGGACTGGTCCTCCACCCTGTCCAGGGGCAGAAGAGCTCTGGCATGGAGGGAGTCCAACTCTACTATAATGAACAGAATCACATGCATTGGGATGAGGTAGGACTTGGCCAAATTGGGCATCATACTGAGATCCAAGAACATCTGCATGGCCAGATCCCTAGGCCATTCCACATCTCACAGATAGCTCCCCATGATGAGTTAGTCATTGAGGTACAGAAATACGTTGATGCCCCTGTGCCTGAGAAAGGCAATTATGACTGACCAGCATTTGGTAAACACTCTGGGTGCTTACAACAAACTGAACAGCATGACTCTGAACTGTTACAGGCCTTATCCATCCAAAAGTGGAGGAACCATCTGTGTGATGGAAGAATGGGGAAGTAAAAGTACACATCCTCGAGGTCCAGGAAACAGAACCAAGCTCCTTGTTCTAGGTACAGAATGATCTGGTGGAATGTCACAATGCAAAACTTCTGACTGTGAATGAACCTGCCCAACTCTTGCAGATTGAAAACGTGTGCCAGAACCCTGTCAGTTTAGGTACCAAACAGTACCAAGATAAACACCATGCTGAGCTTATTTTTCTAGAACATATCCCATGCCACTTGAGGAGCTTCAGAACTTCACTTCATAGTGTGGGGACACACTCCAGCAAACCACATCCTCCAATGGTGCATTGGAACAACAAAGGGGCAGAGTCTTGAACTCCAGAGATGACCCTGAACCCACAACTTCCAGAAACCACTTGTACTGAGTAATAGCAGATCACTGTGTCACAAGATATGAGAATTAACCCCCACAACTGCAAGCTACAGTGAGGTTGGGATGGAGAGGGTATAGGGCCCCATAACCCATCACTTCTTGATTCTGGCAGCAGCACCCATGCATTGGCCTCTGGTGGAACCACCCTGCTATCCCTTGTGCTGACCCTGCCCTCCAACGTTATTAGAGAGCGTGGCTGGTTGATGCTGCTGGAACAGACACTACTGTTGCTGCTGAGACAACTGCTGACTGTGTGGGCCCCAAAAGGTCCCAAGAAAGGAGATCAAGCCCTGTTGCCATGGCATAGGTTGCTGCTTGGTTTAGTGAATTAAGTCACTGAAGCCAGGGCCACACTGGACTTCTCAATATGTATGAGATGGTCCTTGACCCTCCATGAACAGATCCATCCAGTGAAGGGCAGATCTACAAGCCATTGCTGGATTTCCTGTCTGAAAGGCAAAACCCAGAACCAGGCACATCAACATATGGACACCACCATGTCAGGGAAGTCCAGGGCCACCTGGAACTGGTGTTTGCGGCCAACCCCAGATCATGAACATCCCACATAGCTGCCTAATTTTCTTCAGGAAAGAGGTATGGGATGTCAGGGAGCCTCTTGAAGAGCCCACGATTGTAACTAGTCACCAAAGCTACAAAGCAGGCCTGGCTGATGCCAAACGACCCAGCTGTATAGACGTTTTAAGCCAAGGTAGTTCTGCTTCTTGGGCTTCTTGTCTGGTGGCTTATCTGACTTGCCCTGCACCTTTTGCCTTACACAACACTGCATCTGCCACTAACCCCTCCAGAAACTGATGTTCCAAGAATCTGGACAATCTACCTAGGAGGGACCACACACTTGTAGTCCACATGGCTGGGTGTGGCCTGCCAAGAGGTTGGCTCCTGCTAGGGGCTGGGCTGCAGGCCCAAGATGTCAATTGTGATTAATAAGACTACTCCTAGTGAGAAGTCTTGCTCGGGGATGTCGCTCAGTCGGTAGGTCTCCTTTTTCTGGAACTCCTCCAACAGTGTCCAAAGCCAGAGATATATGCCCCAAGAGGGTGTGAAGGAAGGCTGGTATCCTGATTGCAGCCAGGCTACCACCTGACTACTCTCCCAATGACAAAGGATAACAAGAACGACGGCATATCCAAATCTGAGTAAGGCTAGAGGACAGCTTTCAATGGCGGTGTTGGAGTCGATGCAGAAAATGGGGTCAGGAGTATAACTGCAATAGCAAACATTGCCTGAGGGATTGTCATGATGCTGGTACCTACAGGTCCAGATACCTCAACAGGGTGACTCTGGATTCCAACCAAACAAGAGGAAGCACAGGGGTTGGAAAGACTGGTGGCTGCTGGACTGGAAGGAGCCCAAGTGGAAGATCCATTAAACTCAACCCACCCATCCTGTGATGGGATGGGATGCAATAAGTACTGGTGTCTGAGTGAGAGAGGACTCTTCCACTTTGACAAACTCACCCTCAGCAGGGTTGACCATCCAAAAGACCAGTGTCAACTTAGTCAACTACCTTGAGGGCAAATCTGTGGGCAGACTGATGGGGTCCACTGGCAGTCTGATCTCCCTTGAGGGCAACCAGCTACATGGATCTTCCAATGGGAAGAGTGCAAACGATGCCTTGACCAACAGCAGTTCTATGTCCGGTATCAACTCTACTTTTGCTTTCTGCAATGAGACATAGTCTCAGCTTTAAAAAAGTAGAGAGAAAGAAGAACCTTTTTAAACCCTTTGCCTTCCTATGGAGTTGAGAGATACAGCTCAAACTGTTCCATCACTGGTAGAAAGTCCAGCCTTGGAACATCTTAATCATCCCCCTCCATGGCCTCCAGCTGTACTTCTGACTCCACAGCCATGGAACGCTTGCAGACCCTGGTATGTCTACCCTGGAGAACCCATTGCTTTTGCTCTTCATGAGCCAGTGCATGCATGGCCTGCCCCCAGGAGCAATGTGTCTCATCATGACCCAGGACCATACAATGTCAAACAGCTGCGGACATCGGTACCTACACAAAATATGCATCTTGAATCCTGGATTTCTCTTCCAATCCATGGCAAATTACAATGATAGTGAAGGAGCTACTGGCGAGGGTGGGACAATGTGTCAAAAGACTGAAGCAAAAGGCATGAAAACAAGCAGAATTCAAATTCACTAGCAGGAGCTGTGAAGGAGGAGATCTGTTCCTTCCAGCAGAAGAAAATATCAGTAAAAGGAGTGCAGAGCTGCAGACCACATAGTTGGCGGAAGGAGGAGTCATGTTTGAAGACTGAGCATGCTCCACGGAAGGCTGCCTTAACTGTGGATTGTGAACTGGATCTAGGTAGTCAGGAAGCACCTTGTCACAACCCCATGATAAGTCTGAGGAGTATTTCAACTTAAAACAGTTTCTATTGCTTATAAACACTGATAGTAAAAGAAATATGTTTTAAGTTTCCAATAATCTTTAAAAGCATTTTGAGTATACATTTTGCGGACTCATTATCACAACAGTATATGCTTGCCCCACCAGTTTTCATTCCTTCAGTATCTACTGTATTTGCAGCATAACTGTTAACATTTCAAGATGGCTCCCTGCTACGTGGCTAGTACCTAAAAAATTAAGAAAAAAAATGGTGGTGGGGGGGTTCACAGTGGAATTGAACTCATGCTACTTGTACTGGATACCATCAGGACAGCACCTCCAGCAGTACAGCACCCTCCTAGTACTATACTGTTGTGCCAGCATTGCATTATGATGGCCATCAGGAGAGTGGGGCCTGAACACATAGCTTTCTCTTTCAGAGGACTTCACATCTAACAGAAATGAATCAGCCCAGGCATTCTCAAAAACAGAGCTTCAGTACCGTCTGAGATTTCAACAATTACGTCCTCTTTGTGCAGTACAACCCTGTCCCCCCGCCACTTCCTTAGGGATGCGGAGTTCTCCACATAACATTTGTTTTGGTGCTTTTCTATTATTAGTTTAGCAGCTGCTGTATTCCAGGGTGACCATTTCTCATCTCATCCTTCCTAGCCACTAGATGGTTTGAGGGCTGTGACTCACAATCTAGAGACTAGTCTGGAGGTGGGAAGGAGGGGGTGTCCCATGACTTCATTCCAATTCTCCAGTTTTGAGCTGTTTATCAAGGAGGTTGCTTGACAGCAGGCTCTCTCTTCTCCCTTCCCCGAGTTCTCAGCACATTACCTCACTGACTGCTTCAGTGCCTTCCTTTAGCAGCTTATAACAAAAACCTTTGTGAGATGCAAAACTAAAATACTTGCAGCTACAAACAAGATCTCCGTTGAAACCTTAACATGCAAATTCCAGTGTAGCTCAATGCCTGATGTTTGGGATCCCTGACGTTTCAAAATGCCATTCATGCTATTTCCCACAGTGCAGTCCCTTGATTTGCATGTACCACTGTGTTAGATGAAAATGCATGAAACTGAATGCAGGGTTTTAAATAATTGATTAGCAGTTTTTTTCTTGGGACTATACTAACTGTACATAAAGTATTTATATGGATTTTCTAGAAGTGCTCTGTTTGTTAAACACAGTGAGGCAAGAGCTATGCATTTTCACAAAGATTTAGCACTTTTATGAGCAAAACGCTAATCAATTTTTAGAGTTAAATAAATCCCTGGAATGGATCACTGTGGAGTTAATTGTAACACATAACTTTCTAATTTGTGTTACCAAAGTCAAAGAACATATTTTCTTACCTTCGTTTTGGCATTGACATTGGCACCATTCCTGAGGAGAAAGTTCACCATCTTAACGTTTCCATAATGGCAAGCCACTATCAGTGGAGTGTAGCCCAGCTGTGGAGAAAGTCAATTGGGACATGTATCAGGAGACTGCAGCAGGGGAATTATTGTCCACAAACTATGTAGTGTAAGCATTTTTGACAAAACGCTGGTGTGGACAACACTGACAAGTCCAATGACACAAGTGCTACAACTCCACCTGGCTAATATGGTTCTGGCTGGGAAATAATGATAACCTGCATTGTTTAGGACATGTCGAATGGTAGCAAATAAGTAGTCCAAGATGCTTGCTCCTGGACCGCATAGGTGCTGGAGAAAGGCTACCTCAAGTCAAACCTAACACAGCTATGAGAAAGAGGAATCTTGCTGAAATGTCAGCCAACAGGAGTGTGCTTTCTGGACATGTGGTCTACCCCCATGGTAACCACCAGATTCGGGGGTTAGGAAAACAGCCTGGAACTGTTCCTCTTGGACATCTGCCATGCAATATTTGTTATGTGAATTAGTGTCAGTTGTAAATAGCTTTCTCACATGTGAGAGTCCCAACTATAGCTCTGCAATAAATGGGCATCTTTCCAACAAGAAGCTGTTTTGGGTTTTACTAGGAGCACTGCTCTATTTGTCTAGTACACTGTATTAAGCTTGACTGAAAAATATAAACACAGAATGTAGTGGCAGAAAAGGACTGCTTGACCCAGTCAGTCTGCTCACATGGTCCCTGCCTAGTCTGTCTTCGCAGACCCTAACTGGTCTCTGACAACCCTCACTCCATCCTGTCTGTTTACTAATACTCTCCCATGTCTTTCCCACGCATGCATGAAGCCCCCTACAGTTTTCATCTCCATTGTTCTGCAGGCAGTCTGTTCCAGGTGTGTACAACTCTTTCAGTGAAGTAGGACTTCCTAACATCCCTCTTATACCAACCCCCCAGCTTCATTGCATTCCCTCTGATCCTGGTACTCTTTCTCATTTAAAAGAGACTCCCCTCCTGCATACAGTTTATCTCTGTGAGGTACTTGTAGGTCTCTATTATGTCCCCTCTCACTCTTCTCTCTTTCTGGGTGTACATGTTGAGATCCCTCAGTCTCTTCTTCCAGGGCTTTTGGTGCAACCCCGGTACCATTTCAGCTGCCCTCCTATGGACTGCCTTTACTCTTTCTGTATCCTTTCTGAGGTGTGACCTCCAGAAATGGACACAATACTCCAGGTAGGGTCTAACCAGCAAGCAATATAGTGTTAACACTACATCCCTCCTGCTGCTGGAGATACCTCTCCCTATGCATTCCAGCATCCCACTGGCCCTATGCACTGCTTTTTTACAGTGCCATGTCACTTTGAGGTCACTGGATAAAAGAACCCCAAGGTCCCTGCTTAGTGAATGTCAGTACCTCCCCCAATCAGTATTCAGCTCCCAGGTTCCTATGCCCTAGGTGCATGATTTTGCACTTTTTTGCACTGAACCCCAACTGCCATGCTCTTGATCACTCCTCAAGTTTCCCAAGATCCCTGTGCATTTTCTCCACCCCCTCTTGAGTGTCCGCCCTATTACAGATTTTGGTGTCATCTGCAAAACGGCATATCTTCCATTCCAGTTCTTCTGCAATATCACTTATAAAGACATTGAAGGGGACCAGTCCCAGCAATGAACCCTCTGGCACCCCACTGATCATTTCGCATCATTAGAGTGAATGCTGTTAACCACTATCCTTTGTCTCTTATCTGTTAACCAGTTTCTAACCCAATTCACCACTTTGGATCCCACCCCTAGGCTGCTCTGTTTCTTTATCAGTCTCCCATGTAGCACAGTGTCAAAGGCCTTGCAAAAGTTCAGAGAGGCCACGTCCACTGCCCTCCCCTGATCTGTTTCTCTGGTCACCAGTCGAAAAACTCAATCATATTTGTCTGGTATGACCACACCACACACCCCAGTGAATCCATGCTACCTGTAGTCTTACAGCCCACTGGATTCAAGATACTCTACCAGCCATTCCTTTAACAGGGTTTCCATTAATTTCCCAATCATTGAGATGAGACTGACCATCCTATAGTTGCCACCTCCTCCCTACAACTACTCTTCTGTAGAGGGACCATATCTGCTCTCCTCCAGTCCTCTGCAACCATGCCGGTTTCCAGCGAGTTGTTGAATAAGGCCATCAGTGGGGTACCCAGCACCTCCTTGAGTTCCTGTAGTACCCTTGGGTATATCCTGTCTGGTCCCATAGCCATGTCCACTTTCAGAGCTGCAAGTCCCTTTAGGATTCTTTCCTCTGAAAATGGACTTGTGTCCACCTCACCCCATTTGTTCCTGCTGCTCTCTGGTGGTCCACCTCCCTCACCCACTGTGAAGACTGGGCTGAAGTACCTGTTCATAATGTCTGCTTTTTCCTGGTCCTCTTCTGCGCAGCCCCCCCACCACCACCACCACCACCCTCCTTATTCATACTATCCCTCTCCTTGCCTTCCTCTTTTCAATTATGTACCTGAAGAATGGCTTATCCCCTTTAGCTACTCCCTTGGCTATCCTTTCTTCTGTCTGTGCCCTCGCTCCCCTCTTTGTTACTTGGTTCACCTCCTTGTCTTCCTCCCTCTGTGTTTCCTTGTACCTCCTGAATTACACCCTTTTTTCCTTCACCACCTTGGCCACTATCCTAGAGAACCATAACAATCTTTTTTTCCTTCTGCTTTTACTCAATTTCTTCAATTCCAGACACTGGCTATCTTTATTAGGCCCCCCTTCTTTTCCCCACTGTACCGCTACCCTTTCCTGGCAATCCCTACCTATGAGGCAGTTTCTCAGACAGTCTCCCATTTCTTTAAAATCCACCTTCTTAAAGTCTAGGACCCTTGTCCAAGTGTGATTTGCCTCTGTTCCCATCTTAGTGTTAAACAACACTGTACAATGGTCACTGGCACCTGGGAGACTGCCCTCTGTGACATCTGCAATGCTGTCCCTGTCTGTAAGCACCAGTTTCAGCACTACTCCAACCCTAGTGGGTTCTTTGACTAGCTGCCTGAGAAAAGTTCCTTGTAGGGAGTCAAGGATGGCCCTACTCATTGCTGAAGCTGCTGCTGGAAGGCTCCACTCCACGTCTGACAGATTGAAGTCACCAGCTAGCAGCACCTCACCCTTACTAGCCATCCTGATGATGGCTTCCACAAGTGCCTTATCCAACTCCTCTCCATGTGGTCGAGGTCAGTATACCACCCTTGTATAGACTGTGGCCCCCAGTACCTGTCTCCAGGACGATCCACAGAACCTCCACCCTTTCCTTTTCTTCCAGGTGCCACTGAACTTCCATGGCCTTGATTCTCTTCCTTACATATAGTGCAACCTCTCCTCTCTCCTCTCTTCCTGACTCCCCATCTCTCCTAAACAGAGAGTAGCCTGGTATGGCGATGTCCCAGTCATGGCTGTCAGCATACCATGACTCCGTTATGACCCCCAAATCCAGGGTGGCCTCCACCATGATTGTCTCCAGATTCAGAATTTTATTTCCCAGACTCCTTGAATTGGTGCACATGGCTCTCCATACCTTACTCCCTCCCTGCCTGGTTCCCTCCTCCTGTGCTCTTCTCTGATGCTTCCCATTACCCACTTCTTCCTTTGTTACTGGAGATGTGCGAAGTTTGCGAAATTCACTCCACAAGGTAATTTGCGGATTTCACGGAGTGATTTTGCAAAATTTGTGGTTGCAAATTTTGCAGATTACACTGCGTAACGCAAAATTTCACCTGCAGATTTCATGCCACGCCCATGAAATTCATGCTTCATGGTAAACTTCGACGAATTTTCATTGAGAATGTCACGCAAATTGTGCAAATCGAAGTTTCGAAGTTTTTTGAAACTCCACGAAGCGCAGATTTTCAGGGCTTTGCACGAACTTTGTGGGTGAAGTTCAACTTCTCCACAGCTCTACTTGTTACCTTCCTCATTACCTGTCTCCTTTACTGCTTCCTTCATGCTTCCCTAATTGTACTTGATCTTGAGCAGTAAGCAAGTTTATACAAGGCACTTTGACTTCTTGATCTGCTTCTGTTTATAATTCAAAGAATGATGTAACTTGCCTGTGATGGGAATAGATACTTATACAACATGACATCTGTGACATACTCTATATCAGCAAACTAAAACTGCATTTTGAACTCTTGAATGAAAGCCACCATTGAAGGACTACAGTTCCCTGACAACAATCAGGTTTCCTCTGCAAATGTCTTACCCAAAGGACCAATCAGAGAGGCTATTATTTACATAAGCCTGAAAAGAACATTACTGGTGCTGCTTGCAGGCTGTACCTAGTAAGTGTTCACTCTGTCCAAAATGATCGAACTAGTTTAGAAGATGCAATTAAGCACAACACCACTAGGTGGTATCAATTAGCCATGTTGGATTGTTAGATGTGACGCATTCACTACACCAGTAATCATGGTAAACCATCATTTTAAATTTGGTTTTACACTATCATGTTTTTTATTTATAAGAATAAGAACTTCAGGACATAAAATGTATATTTTGATGACTGCATTACAATGGCTACAACTGATACTTTGCTTAGAAATTAGATTAAAAAATCAAGTCATTTTCCCAACTTGCTGATTCACATTTACTTGTAAAATTGCAAAAGAAAATCTAGAACTTGCACTACAAAATTAAACTAAAAAAATGCAATAGCCACAATCTTGGAAGTCTTTCACTTTACTACACTGAAATTTAGAAATCATTTTTCATAAAATGTTCATTAATCTTTCAAACAACAAGCTGCATACCAGAGTCACTACATATTTTTAAACATTTCCAACAACTTAAAAAAATAATTTCAAGTCTTAACAACTTAAAATTAAATATGTGGCTTTTGCCTGAAAATACACAGTTTCACCTCCTTCTCTTGCTAACCAACACGGCAGCACCCAGCCTGCCACCCGGTACTGCACTTTCTTTCACATTCCTGCAGTACGCATCACAGAAACAAAAGAAGGGACATGTTTACAAGACTAGTCACTGCTAGTGTTCGTCTTACTAAAACCATCTACCTGATCCTACCTGACTGGCGGGCCTGGGCGATAGCATCTTCAGTTCTCGACTATGTAGTATGCAGCCCGGCATTACTCAGCTCTCCTGCTTCATCTACACAGGTTCTGAGGATGGGGACAGTGACTATCGTAATTCACTGTTCACTATTTTAATCAGTCTGTCAATGTGTCTCCTCCAGGACCGGGGGGCGGGGTTACAGCTTGGGGAGGGGGGTTGTCCTGCACAGACCATAAAATTGTCAATTCCTGATTCACCCCACACCCAGCTGCTTACTAACCACCCAGTACCAAAGTTGTATCTTTCAACTTTTGTTCACCCCACACCGAGCCGTTTACTAACCACCCAGTGCCCAAAGTTGTGCCTTTTAAAGAGCAGCTTCGTAGTAACCTAGTAGCCGCCCCCATAAACATATTTGACAGGTTACCTGGCCCAGAGTTGCCGGATAGTAATCATTCCATTTAAATCTTCCATTATAAAAAGTTATTTCTCTCATAATTTTGTGACCAGAGTAAATGGAGCCACTATTTAGCATTGCGATTTTAATAAATTAAAGTGATCGCTCGACTAACAGGGACCCTGTCAGTCAAGCGGTCCCTTTGATTTATTAAAATCGTAACACTAAACAGTAATAAATGTATAACAAAATAGCCCCCATTCAACTCAATGAGGCATGCACACGTAGACTTAATTTTCTTGACATCACAAAAGCAGTCTGCGTGTGCCCGGTGATATGAGGCGGTTGGCTACACATGAAGTGAAACTCCATTTTTTGTGTGTGTTCTCTGGGAATAAAATTACGAGGGAAATAACTTTTTACCATGCAAGATTTAAATGAAATGATTACAGCAACTCTGGGCCAGGTAACTTATCAAATATGTTTGTGGGAGCGGCCACTAGAAAGCTGCTCTTTAACTTTGTAAAAATCTGTAAATTTAATTTTGATTGTAGAATGGTTTGCACATGGTGACAATCTGGCCATATTAAACACTTTTATTTATCCTGCGTTACTGAAATCAAAGCGCTTAATATCACAGGACTGTTGCCCGGCACTGAACTTTTGACCGATAGAAATTTAAACTTACAAGGAGCAGGGAAATCCTAGCCCCATCCCCCCCCAAAAAATCAGGGTAGTTAGTGAGGTAAACACCAGGATAGAGAAGTCGATAAGGAGAAGGGAAAGGGTAAATGGAGAAAAAGGCAAAGGTAGTAAGGACAGGGATGGGGCAAAAAGGGGTAAAGCCATCAAAAAATGGAGGGTAATGAGTACCAATGCCCGTAGTCTAGGTAACAAGCTCCCTGAACTGGTGGCCTTGATGGAAGAGGGATGCCTGGATATCGTGGCAGTCACAGAAACATGGTACACAGAGAACCATGAGTGGGATGTCAACATACCAGGGTACACAATCTACAGGAGGGACAGGGAGGGTAGAAGGGGAGGAGGAGTAGCTCTCCACATAAGGGAAGGGAAGGGATCAAGCAACGGAACTAAAGGAGCTTAACATGTATACCCTTGAGGTAAGGAGAGGGTGAACATGATAGAAACTTTTAAGTACCTCAAGGGAATCAGCAGAGTCCAAGATGGTAGCATCTTTCAGAAAAAGAGATGTGTAAGAACAAGGGGACACAATTTGAAGATAGAGGGGGGGGGGTGGATCAGGGGCCGGTGTGAGGAAGTATTTTTTCACAGGGAGAGTGGTGGACACATGGAACAGCCTTCCTGAGGAGGTCGTGGCATCAAAAACAGTGGGGGAATTCAAGAATGCATGGGACAGACATAAGACAATTCTTGTGGGGTGGGGTAGGAAGAAGTAGGCTGTTGGTTAACTAGGATCTGCAGCTTATCCAATAGGTAGGGAAATGGGCAGACTAGGTGGGCCAAGTGGTCCTTATCTGCTGTCAAAGTCTATGTTTCTAAACTTCTACAAGTTCAAAGGTACAACTGTGGACATTGGGTGGACAGTAAGCAGCTGGGTGTGGGGGAGTTAGTTTTTTTTTGGGGGGGAGCATTTATTTTTTTATTTTATATTTATTGTGCTTTTTGCTGCACCGGCCATCGGTTATCTGCCCTAGTCAACGTGCCCCTCGAGCTTCCACCTTCCCATATTGTCCGTGCTCTCCTGATCACCCCTGGCTTACCCCCCAAAGGGTGGGGTTGCTGTACCATATAGGCCACCAGTGCCGCCGATACTGGGACTAGTTGGGAGAGCCGGCTGGGAGGCTAATCGAAGCCCAGGGACAGGGCTTCACTGAGATGGCTGGCTGCAGAGTTTTTCCCCTGTAAGCTGGGGCAGGGATGTGCAATGATGGCCTGCGTCTGTCCCGCCCCAGAAATGCGTATGTGTCAGTGCAGGGCGATGAACCCAGCCTCCGCTAAGTGTCGCTCCTGCCTGACCACAGACCACCCTCCCCCCTGGAGAAGGAAAGAAGTGCTAGGGACGCTCAATCCTTCTCCCCTTGGCCAGCCCTCTGATGACCTGGATCCGTTCCCGAACCTGGGTCACCGGCATCGCAAGCGGAAATCCAACCACTGCGGTGGCAGGCCAGCTGGGGGGGGGGGCATTTCTGTGACTGGACCTCTTGAGCTTTGCTCTTGTGGTTCATATGCTGTTGTCTCAAACCCTTGATGGAAACACAGCTTTGTTGTGTATGACTGCCCATGATGTGATAAAGGGTTACTGTAGAGACCAAATTCATGCAGAATACTAAATGTGATCAAGGTGCTTTGACAGTGGAGGCATTTTGCTTGCTTATTTATTCTGATTTGCTCTTTGGGATACCTTTATCAGTGTTCCATGCTGAATGACTGGAGGTGGAAGGCAACGATCCATGTCACATTTTATAGCTTGGATGCAGTGTGATCTAGTGGTAAGAGCACTGGCTTAGGAACCAGAAGGTCACAGGTTCAGACCCCACTATAACCAAATACACACTGTGTGACCTTGAACAGCTCACTTAACCTCCCAAAGCTCCACTTCACTCAGCTATGTAAATGGATAGAGCAGGGCCCCATTGGAAACGAGATGCTGCATCTCAGCTGGGCCATCCTTGCTAAATAAACTGCAAACAAAACATTAGTGACCCTACTGTAGGTAGGTAATAGGGGCAGACTGGGTGGACAGTACCTTATCTGTTCTAAACCATTTATGTACTGTATCTATATTAATTCTCGCTGAACCACAGGTACAGAAGAATGCACCCGTCAAAGTGCAAGATAAGCCTGTACTATGTTTCATCTTTTGAAGGTATGTTTTACACTCCTGTTTCAGTTGACCAGAATGGCTTTCCGCTCAGCTTACCTTGGTTTGAGAGTCAAGGTTTGCACCTTCCTTGGCAAATATTTCAGCTACATTAACTCTGTCCTCCTGGGCTGCAAGGTGTAGCGCTGTCAATCCGCTCTGAATATATTCAATAAAAATAAAAAAAAAAATAAGATAATGTTATCAGACTACATTTGACTGACTGATTCACTGTTATTTGTGATGACTGGGTAAGTACACTGGACAAGGGGTACTTTTACAGTCATGACAAAGGCCGCCGAATGGCAACAGGGTACAGTAGCAAACTGTAACAAATAATGCACACTGTGAACAACAACAGATATAAAAATATAAAAACATTCTAATATTGTATTAACAGTTGCAGAAGAAAATCATAAACTTTTAATCAAAAATCACATTGACAGTTAACATTCTCCAGATAGTCATGGAAGCAGCTTATAAACATAGAAGCATAGACCGTGATGGCAGAAAAAGACCAATGGCCTTCTAGTGTGCCCAGAGTTCCCTATCTGACCTAGGACCTATTGTCCATATGGGGTTTTATCACTACCAGTCCACCCCCTGCTCCCCTCCCTACTGGTACCAACCTGAGCACCACCAAACCTTTCACTCTGTCGCTGCCATACTTGAAACTATTTACAGTCTTGGCGCCCACCACCTCTGCTGGCAGACTGCTCCACGGCTCCACCACCCTTTCCATAAAATAGAACTTCCTCACGTCCCTCTTAAACCTTCCCTTCGCCAGTTTCTGCTCATGACCTTGGGTACTACAGTCTGTACTCCTGCTAAATAATTCCCCGCAGTTCACCTTGTTTATTCCCTTCAGGAGCTTGAAGATCTCAATCATATCCCCCTCTCTCAACTGGTCTCCAGTGGGTACACATTCAGTGCCTTGAGACGATCTTCATGAGATCTGTCCTGTTAGCCCTGAATCTGGTCACCCTGTATTGTAGTCTCAAGCCTGTCCCTGTCCTTCCTCAGTATCGACTCCAGAACTGAGCAAAGCATTCCAGGTGTGGTCTTATCACTGACCTATACAGCGATGGCAGTAACTCTCTTTTCCTGCTGCTAATACCCCTTCCAATACATCCCTGCATCCTATTAGCCATGGGCCCTATGCACTAATGGGTGCGTAGCCACTCTGCACCCACTGTGTCCGCATGTGGGATTCACTACTTGGTGCGTGCAGCCGTAAGCACTCGACCCCCCGGCTGCCTGGCTGCGTGGACAGCAATGTGCCAGGGGTGGGTGAGGGGCGTTCCGAGGGTGTGCCAGCACTACGCACCATGCACCATGGTGAGTAGCGCTGTGCACCGGGGGGGCCATAGGAGGGCACCTGTTATGCCAGGGAGAACCCTGTCATAACTGCCCTGCGCGTCCAGCCCCTGCGCACACAGTACAATGGCACATGTCTGGATCCCCCCCAACACACACAGCCATGCCCCCACCCATGGAGGCAACTGGCACCCAACCCACAACACACACAGGTGCCCACACCTCGAGGACTGACAATGCATGCCCCCACCCCAGCCCATGGTGGTGCCCCGACTCCAGGCACTGGGATGTCATCCCCCAGCCACACATTGCTGCCCCATCCTGGTGATGGAAATGAACCTCCCCCCCCCGCAAGCACTGCAAACCCATGCCCGGCGCATCTGGCTGGGCTGCCTGACGTCCTTAGCCCGGTCACAGACCCTGCCCCCACAATATTGGCAGTGATGACAGCACCCCCTGCAGCACCGACAACCCCCCTGTCCCCATACCCTCCTGTCGGTGCTGTGGCTCTGGATGACCAGCGGCACAGCTCTCAATACACCACCTCGGCCACTGGCCGTCCAACTGCTGCAGGAGCGTGCTGCCTATAAATAGGCAGCGCACTCCCAGCAACAGTTGGATGGATGGTGACTGAGTTGGTGTGGAGGAGGGCTGCACGCTGGTCATCCAGAGCCACTGCACTGACAGGAACGACGGGATGGGGGTCTGTGCCATGGGGGGCTGGCTGACAATGGCCACCAGTAGTGTGGCAGGGGTGCTGGGTTAGGTGGCAGGTGTGGCACCTCACTGTGTGTGTGTGTGGGGGTTGGCTTGCATCACGGGGAACAGCCAGCCACATGTTGGGGGTGGGTGTCTTATGTGCACATGGGGCAAGGCGCCCATTGCGGGTATGTCAGGCACCCAGGGGTATGGCCATATATGAGCAGTGTGAGGTCGGTGACTGCACCAGGGAGTAGGTGCTGCTATGTTGCGGGTGGCTTTGGCATTACAGGGCCCCTTGCCGGCATGGGACAGGGGGATCTGTGTGTGCCAGATGGGCGCTGTTAGCCACAGGGGCTTCATCACATGGATCCAGGTGCCTGCAGGGCTATTCATGCACCCGGGTCCACGCTGTGCCACACAAAGAATCCCCTCAGAGACCCATGTTAGGCATCCGAATGGATGCAGGGCTGGGTCCGTGACTCCGCACACGGCCACCCTGCATGGACCAGTGCACCAAGAGGGCAGACACACGGACAGGTGGCAGCCGTTCCTGAATATGGCCAGTGTGCACCTGTCTGCAGGTGTAGAGCACCACGGGCAAGATACACACCTCCGGAAAGTAATTTCCACCCATTGGTGCATAGGGTCCCTTATTAGCAGCCTTACTGCACTGGCTTGATTGTCTGAGGGAGTCACTAATTATGACTCCCAAGTCCCTTTCCTCTGCTACAGCACTTGGTTTAACCCATCCTATCCAGTACTCTGTCCTGTTTTTCCTCCTAGGTGCACAACCTTGCATTTTTTGGCAGTGAATTACAACTGCTAAACCTTAGACCACCTCCCTAGTCTTGGCAGATCCTGCTGCATCTCCCTGATCCCTTCGTCGCTATCTATCCAACAAAACAGCTTAGTATCATCTGTGAAGAGACGCAACCTGCCCTGGATGCCCTCTCCAATGTTGCTGATGAACATCTTGAAGAGCACAAAACCCAGGACACATCCCCGCAGCACCCACTCATGACCTCCCTCTTGTCCAGTTTGACCCCATTTACCATCACCCTCTGCTGTCTCTCCTTCAACCCGTCTAACTATGTCCTTAGCTGTGCCCAGGTCCTTCAGCTTTTTCAGCAATTTTCTGTGTGACACTGAGTTGAAAGCCTACCTGAAAAAGAAGTACAGTGAATCCACAGCAAGGTCCTTGTCTACTGCCTTTATTACCCAGTCAAAGAAAACTAATAGGTTGTTTTGACAAGACCTCCAAGCCATGAGCCTATGCCGTTTACCATCCTGTAGACCACTGCCCTCTAGGTATTCCACAAGCTACTCTTTGATCAGTGACTCCATCAGTATACCCACTACAGAGGTAAGGCTGAAAGGTCTGTAATTCACCAGTTGCTCTTTGTTCCCCTTTGTGCAGCAGGACTACATCCACCACCCTCCAGGCTTTCAGAACTGCCCCTGTCTGAACTGAACTATTGATCTGCCCTACTATGGGTTCAGCCAGTTCTGCAGCCGACTCCTTGAGCACTCTTGGGTGCATCCCATCCAGCCCTGGGGCTTTATCTAACTTTAGGGCCTCAAGACCCTTCTGGACCCTTTCTTTGGAAAATACTGGTTGCCTTATTCCAGGAATGCTCCTGACAGCTGCCTTGATGCCACTTTCAGGCAGGAGACCACGGTCTTCTCTTGTGAAGACAGAGCAGAACTAATTGTTAAGGATGGTTGCTTTTTGCTCATCTTCCTCTAGTACCCTCCCCCCTTTGTAGCCTAACAATACCCCCTCTCTATTTCCTTTTTTTCTTAATATATCTGAAGAACTGTTTTTCCCCACCCTTGACCCCCTCTTCAAAAGGCAGTTCCATGTCTGTTTTTGCCTCACTGACCATCCCCTTTGCTTCCCTAGTTTTTATTTGGTTCTCTTCCCATCCCCCCCTTGCTTTTCCTTGTACCTGGTGAAAGCCTTTTTCTTGGCCCTCACTGATTCTCTGACCCTTTCTGAGAACCACATTGATCTCTTATACCTGTTTCATTTTGTAACAATTCTCATGCATGACTTTTTTGCCTTGAGAATGGTTCCCTTGATTGCCCCCATCTTTCCTCTACACCACCAATGCTGTTCACCCAGGTCAATTTGTCTCAGGCCAGCTCCCTCATCTGGTTGAAGTCTGCACTTCTGAAATCTTGGACTTCAGATTTTGATAGGGACATTCTGATCCCGAGGGCCAGGCTGAACCAAACAAGGTTACTGTTCCTGGGCCCCAGTGGCTCCCTTATCTCCACTCCACTCACCATCTCTGAGTTGATCAGCACCAAATCAAGAATGGACGCCTGTCTAGGTTCCTTAATCAGCTGTATCAGTAGGCGGTCTTGCAACATATCCAACAGGGCCTGACATCTACGGCACCTGACCGCTGGAATATCCCAGTCAGTATCTGGCAGGTTCAGATAACCCACCAATTCTCCCTGCTTCACTCCTCGTATCAGCTCTTCCCCGAGCTCCCCATCTCTGTTCCCCTTGTCCTAGTGGTCTATAGGTCACCCCCACCTGCATTTTCTTGCCTGAGGGTGCCTTGAGGTGAACCCACAAAGACTTTGCTTCTTCTGATATGTCTGCCCTCTAAAGCCCCTATGCCCTCCCTGACATATAGGGCTATGCCAGCCCCCTTTGCCTTCCTCTCTATCTTGTCTAAACACTGTGTAACCTGGGCCTGACACGTCCCAGTCATTGTTCTCTGTGGCACAAGTTTTTGTGATGGCTTTGAGGTCTGGCTCAGTGTCTACCACAAATACCTGGAGCTCACTGATTTTATTACCCAGACTCCTGGCATTAAGAGAGACCCTCTTCCAACTAACTATGCATCCTCTCTTGCTGTTTTGTGATCCTACACTTGCATTACTTCCCGTTCTCCTTACATTCTTATTTTTCCTTCTGCTTGCAGACCTGAGAGCCTTCCCCCATTTGCCTCTTGCACTACTCCTTTTTAAATATTAACATTATAGTAATTTTACCCACCTTACTGCTATCAGTCCCCAGTGTAAGAGGAGCACTGGTCCCTTTACCATGGTTCCCCCAGCGTCAGTGTCCCCAGAAGTCAGTTTAACTGTCAAATGTAGATGTCAAATGTCTGCCCCAGCATGCTAGGTGTGACTAGGAGCAGACTGCAAGGGACAGGGGAAACTGTTCTACAGACTAGGAGCAAAATAGGAGAAGGACCCTTGACCCATACCAGCAGAAGAAGAAGTAGGGAGCTACACAAGAAAACATTAATCAGTAGATCTAAGAAGCCTAAACAATTCTTAACAACTCAACTAAAGGAGAGTTTTTTGGATCACAAGAAAGTTCCGTCAATCAAGCAGCCCATAAAATAAACCCCTCTTACATTGGGGGAAGCTAATTAAGAATGGAATATAAACCACAATAATGCGTTCCGAAATGTGCAAGCAAGGCAAAATGTAAAACATTACAGATCATGATTAATCTCTTTAAATCAACTGCATAGCCATGCAACAAAGTCAACCAACTCATGACGGGGAATACACTAGCTAGATCTGGGTCCACATCCTGGTTTAGGTTTGTTGTAGGACTATGAGTTTGAGAATGTCTGCTTTCAGCAGATGATAGTCCACATCACAACTTGGCACAGAGGATGGGCCTTCCCATGCAGAAGGAATTTTTAGGAAGTCTGACAGTCACCACATCCCCAAAACAGCAGACAATATTATTTAACCAATAATAAAGCTAATTTCCAATAACAAATCAATTGGATGTTCCAACATACTGTAATTCTCTGACTCTGCAGAAAACTCAAATACAAACACAAAAAAGGACAAATGGCAGACATCTACTGCAGCGATTGGACTCTTAACCAAAGTGGGCAAATACAAAATTAATTTGGTTTGGGCTTGCCGAAATCTAGGCTGACTTGGGTTTGGTTTGAAGCATGTAAGAGGCAGTTGTTACTGGAGGCATTTTCCTTCAGTTTATAAGGAGAATGAAGGTGAAACATCAGCTGCCAAAAACTTCCTTGCACACCCTAAACTCCTACCCAGCTGCTGGCAATGGCCACCTCCTCACAAACGTTTACCTCCTACCTACAATGGCTGACTATTAGACTACCTTGTAAACCACACCTGCCACCTTGTGCACTGCTGCTTGACATCACAACAGGTGCATTAGAAACAAGATAGCAGGGGCATCAAAATGAAACCCCTTCCCCAGACAGGGTACATAAAAAGTAGAGCTGTCCCAAAGCATGGGACTATTACACCCCTTCCCCATTTCTCTGCAACCCCTATGAACTCTTAAGAAGTCTGATAATAAAAAATATGATGGGTGATGAAGCTTTGCAAACTCTATGATTATTTTTTTATTATTATTTATTTATTTAAAAGTGTTATCAGAAAGAGCTTGCTGAGCTGACACCACTCGTTTCCAGAGGAGTCCTAGTGAAGGATACATGGGAAAAAGTATCACACAATACAGTCATACAATATTGTATGTGGTACAAAAGGTACCAAAAAGCAGCAGTCACAGAGCAGCAATTAAGCAAGGTGCAAACAAACAGTGATACAGAGCATCAATTGAATATGGTAAGCATGAGAAGATATACTGCACAGCACAGTGTAGCAGAGAGCATTACAGTCACACAAATAGGATTAGAAGGAGGAGTAGGCATGAGAGGTATGGATAAGAAGCACGGCTTTCAGGGCAGAGGAAAAGGACAAACAGTGGATAGCAATGGAGAGGCTAGACTGAAAACAGGGGAGATGGCAGGAGAAGGCGGACTGGCTTGCCGAGGTGTCTGTATGAGGGAGGGAGTGAGCGAGAGAGTAAGAACAGGGGTCAGATGAGTGAAGGAAGTAGGGGATGCATTAAAGGAGGGAGCAGAAAACCAACCAAATCAAAAGGAACTAAAGCAGAATTTTGAGATGAGGAAGGTGCAGTGCAACAGGGGACTGCCATCCAAAGAGAGCAGAGAAAAGGAAAAGTAGTGGAAACAGAGATGGCGTGATGAGGGCAGTCAGGACAAAACACACAATGGAGTGGGTTTTCATCCTCTTGCCCAGACTTTAACTCTGATCCTCAGTGGTGATCTCCCAGGCCTGGCAACCCCTTTCCTCATGGCAGAACCTTTGGTGGCACCCCCACCCTTTGGGTCACTAGAAAGGTGCACAGCCTGAGAATGCTGAGACCATCAACCTACAGCCCATGACTTTAACCCCTCCCACCAGGAACAGTGCTACAAAAGTTCTAAACCTAGACACACACTGGAGAGCCAATGCAGAGAAAATCAGCATCCTCTTTCCCTTCTGAATGGCACTACACTTGCACTGTGTCACTGGGGGCACAGACAGCAGCGGCAGATGGGTCAACCAGCCTCCCTCAGGAATCTGGGGCAACAGTGATACAGAATTGAGGTACAAACCTGGGTCACCAGCTTGGCAAGGAACTGCCCAACAGCCACACTACTGGGCCAGCCCCAGCCTCTAGGATTTTCTGCTGAAATGGGACTTTGCAAACACTAGGATTTTATGCTGAAATGAGACTTTGCAACTCCTATGATTCAGCTGAACTGGGCTTTGCAACCCCAATGATTTTGTTGAATTGGGGCTTTGTGGTCCCAATGATTCTGATGAAATGAGGCTTTGCAACCACAGATTCCACAGAAGTGGGGCTTTACAACCACTAGTATTCTGCGGACGTGGTTGTTTACAACTCCTCTGATTCTGCTGAAATGGGGCTTGCAACTTCTATGATTCTGCTGAAATGGGGCTTTGCAGCTCCTCTGATTCTGCTGAAATGGAGCTTGCAATTCCTATGATTCTGCTGAAATGGGACTTTGCAACTGCTGTAATTCTGCTGAAACTGGGTTTGCACTCCCTTTGATTCTGCTGAAATGGGGGTTTGCATCCCCTATGATTCTGCTGAAATTGGGCTTTGTAGCATCTATGATTGTACTGACATGGGGCTTTACAAATCCTATGATTCTGCCGAAATGAGGCATGCAACTCCTATAATTCTGCTGAAATGGTGCTCTGTAACCACTATAATCTGGCTGAAATAGTGCTTTGCAACCCTTATGATCCTGCTGAAATTGTGATTTGCAATTCCTATGAGTCTGATGGAATGGGGCTTTGCAATTCCTTTGATTCTGCTGAAATGAGGCATTGTATCTCTAAGATTCTGCTGAAAAGGAGCTTTGCAACTCCTATGAGTCTGTTAAGATGGGGCCATGCATTTCCAATGATTCTGCAGAAACTGGGGATATGACATGAGCTGACTTGAGATATCATTTTTATCTTCATGAGAGGGTTTTTGGTCTGGATTTTTTCTATACTTAAGTTTGTATTAAATGAAGCAAAATAAAGATATTGAGACCAAAAGGATCAAGATATGAGGAGTACAGTAGTAGTTCTGAGATAAATGAATTATTAACAGCAGTTACTACAAGACTGTCATGTCAGAGCCTCTTCCATATTACAAGATGGAGCAGGGACAGCCAGGAAACTAAGAAAAGGTCCTTGCCCTTAGTACCCTTATGAGACCCAGTTGTGATCTGGAGGATAACCCCGAGGCAGCAGAATCACTTCAGCATCATAACAATTAAGGGACACATTCTGCATCTACAGAGGCTACATACCAGACCCAGCATCGCCATCTTAAATGAAATTGGTCAATTATATCATGGATCTCTGCTGTTTGTTTCTCTAATTGATAAATTTTCAAAACTATCTGACACCACTCAGTCACTGTCGGCACCTGAGAGGTCAGCCAATGTCTTGTTATTGCCTTTTTTGCTACTAACAGAAATATATAAAGTGGAGATTTAATCAAATAGTGATGGCCCTTATTGGGGACCGATAGCAAAGCCAACAGGTTCCCCCATCAAGCCTTCCAACTCTGTTAAAATGGCAGTCCAGTATGGAATACTAACTGGGCAGGACCAAAAGATGTGGCCTTGGTCGGCCACTGAGTAGCCGCAACCTCTACAGCAGTCCCCTTGACACTGAGGCACATACTTCATGACTATCACTGGAGTTCGAAAATAGCGATACGTGCATTTTCAGGTGTATTCTCTCCAATAATAGGAGACTGTAATTTTTACTGCCAGAAGTGCATATTTCAGCCATGATTCATAAGGGACTGTTAATTCAAGATCCTTATCCCAACTCTCCAGGGTGGATTGGGTGGAGTCACCCAGGTAGTCCCTCAATGTTTTATACGTGTGCCCTATGAGATGGTCCCAGTGTCCGTCCCATTGTGCATCCTGTATCATACCTAATAATGGGGGCACAGGATCGGGAAACATAGTGTATTGCTTTTGTTTATGCAAAATATATGTCCTGACCTGTAGATTTCTATAACGTTCCTTGTCTATGAGACTATATTTCGTTTATAATGCTTCAAACGGGACTACTCCAGTATTATCAAGAAATCTGTTTATTTATTTGAGGCCAAGGTGTCGCCAGCAATTAAAGGACAGATCCATTTGTGCCGGTAAAAAAATCTTTATCGCCCATGAGCAATCTACAGTAATAAAAAATATGCACTAATTGAGGTAGAGATCTCAACTGATGTCAGATTTTAAGTGTGTGTGCTGTTAAAATGTCCCAATGGAGAGGGGTGGTTTTTGATCTGTGGATAATCTCATGAGTGGTGAAGTCCCAAGTGAGATAGCAATAGACCAATACCTTCAAATGAACATAAAAATTCAATCTTAAGTCAGCTTGTGGAACATTTGATTTATGCAACAGGTGTTTAGGTGGTTTGTTACAGAAATGGTAAAAAGTTACAAAAGTAAACAATTGTAACTATGAAGACCACTGTATATTCAATCAAAAAATAAATGGCATCTCACATTTTATTCATTTACTTAAAGAGTCAGAAAAGGCCTACTAAGCCATAATAGCTTGTTTCCATAGGCATCCCGTTGAAAAAAAAATAAGCTGGTCATTGAGCATGCTCAAAAATTTATCTTCACATGTGAGAATACATTTTTGAGTATGCTCAGTGAACTTCATTTGTTTTGCTCATGTTGCCAAAAAGACATGTCTATACTGGCCATTTTATTTCACACCTGTTGTATATATTGGATTTTGCAACCCCTCTGAGGCTGCTGAAATGGTCTTTGCAACTCCTGCTGTGGTACTAGCACTGGACTCGCTCATGTCAATCAACATCAAGTGAAAAGCAGCTGAGAACAGTCAAGTCTATTACTTTGCACTTGCCTATCTTCTTGGAATTTGCCTGCTGACTTGTAGAGCCCACTGGCTAAAGGGCTTGTGGAGGCACATACATATGCAGCACTGTTTCTGTACAATGCCTACTGCTGACTCTTAAACAACCCTGATATATATTTTCAGCACTAAAAAACAGTGACACTGGGGTCGGACCAATGGTGGCAGTTGCGGTGTTGTCTGGTTTGGAGCTCTCAAGGCAAACAATTCTGGCTGAAATCAAATGCCTAGATGAGAGAGTGGAGCATTGCCCGCACTGTGTTACTGGAGGTCAAGATGGATAAAGTACAGCACACAGCAGAGGATTCTTTGTACGCTCTTATCTTCAGTTTGTTGGCCCCATTGTATTCCTGGGGCTACATACAGTCACAGAGGACTGTACTTAGTCCCAGGAGAAGTGCAGTACTGGCAAACTATAAAATCTCTAACATGCACTGCAGGCTATTGAATCTCCCACTGCTGCTTACTGCTTTGATGCCAACTGCAGGGGGTTCTGTGATTTCTGGTTACAGCAAATTACAGCTTGCAAGTCAGCAGAATCAGCCTGACAACTGCAATAAACTGTAAATTAAAAAATATTTTCGCACACAAACTGCAAATTGGGACCACCCCCACACTTGGGTATGGTGTTTTTAGTACTGACTGTTCAATTTTAAGTGCTGACCTGCTCCTGACTCATGGACCTTATTACACCCTGGAGCTGATTTCCATGAAAATGATCTAAAAACTTCACAAAACTTAATAACTAAGTATACTGTTTTCTATATTGATCATTCCTGAAGATGACTTATGGTCAAATTATCATTTCTAACCTTAGTTTCTGTTGTCAGTGTGCATTTAATTTCACCTTTCTGCTCACAGCAAAGAGGGCACTTTGGTGTGCAAATGCAAATATCAATATTTTTCAAAACAGCCATCTCTTTTTTTCCTCACAACATCCATCAAAGAGCAAATTCAACTTCTAGCACAAGAACAGCTGAAATCTGTTTAATAATTAGTTTTCTTATTAAAGGACAGAGCTTTTAGTTTTCCATATAACTTCTACTTTACAAGATCTGAGACTTTGAAATGGATGCTGTGCCACAGCAGATCTTCCATATGTACTGTAGATACCACTACATTTGAATGGCGTCTCACCAGAGACTCTCCCACCGGCACAACCATGAGTACCACACATTGTTGCTGCCACTCTCCATTCATTTACCCAGCCTACCTTTGTTGCTACGTGGATGTCGGCTCCTTTCCTCAGAAGCAGGCCAACCATGTCTCCGTGCCCTTCCTGTGAGGCCAGGTGCAGTGGAGTCACTCCTTGTTTTGTCAGGATGTTGGTCTCAGCTCCATAGTCCAAGAGGGTGGTAGCTATCCGCATTTGGTTCTTCTTGGCAGCAATATGCAGAGGGGTGTAACCATTCTGTGAACCACCAAATACACCAAAGCCATTACAAACTTGGCATCAACTGAACCTTCTAAGTCACCGTATTCAAGTCCAAGAGAAATCCAAGAAAAGTTTTTTTTTTCTCTATATCCCAGGCCTTCCCAGAATTGCAAGCAGACATCTGACTGCAGTTTTTCCTCTAACCATGAGTGGGTTGGGCAAGTAAGTAATGAGTCACCGACTGAATGGCAGGGAGTGATTGCATGCTAGTTCACTGGTACTTTCTGGAGACTAAGTGTATCACCCACACAGTGCACCCCTACCCAAATTCCAAGACAGGGGAAGGCAAAGTCTGCATATGAACCTGTAACTCGTTGCTGCTAGCATGAAGTTCTACTGGTACAGCAGTAGCCAGTGGCAAGCTCCCCTCAATCATGTGATGGTGATCACCATGCTGAGACACCATAGTAGGTTTTGCCAGATTACAGTGAATGTAAAAAGTTTGCCATGATCTGCTATCATAGTAGCACAATAACACAGTAAAAGGGACTTGTCACTGGTCACCACTCTATACCAGCAGCCAGGATCCATGGAAAAGCCTGAAATCCATCCATGGAACATGGTCAGTATCAGTGAGCCCTACACCAGAAGCTGCAGCCGTTAACTTACACACCACCTCTAGTGGATATCACGGGGGACAGCAGTAAGAGAAGCCATATGAAACAGAGAGGAAAGGGGGGATGAAAGGGAGGGAAAACAGGAATGAGGTTTAAATAGAGTGGGGGCATGTAAATTCACAAATCTACGGAACTTTGCAGAAAGGTTTTATCTGTGACCTGCACAAAGTGCTTCTCAAACTGATTAGCTGAAGCCACACTTTTTCTTCAGTACATCAGTATCTAGCAAGCATACTGTATGGGGATAATATTCAAAGATTTAGTGATGTCTCACTTTTGAACAAAAAAACAGAACTTAAGTTCAAGCTTTTTTATCCCCACAGGATAACCTTACGATAGTGTCATGGGACAAAGCTGCTGGCGGTAGCAGAACAGAAATTGTGCCCAAAGGTCATGGTAAACAATGCAGACAAAAGTACTGCGCCACAGTACCATGTTGCTATATCATGTCACCCCAGTAGGAGACACTACCCCTTCAAATGTTGTAAAATGAACACACTTTGGCACACATCTTCATTTCAGGAAGACTTGGAAGGGAGTGTAACAAAAAAAACTCTTGAGCAAAATTGAGGTTGAAATGTACTGCTGGATTGCACTGTCATTTATACTGTTTTCACTGAGCTCCCAGGGACACAACGTTCCATGATGCCATTTTAATTGAAGTACAATGTCCCCTTTACTAAAAGGACTCATTACACCCCATTGGCATAACAAAATAACTCTGTCACTATGAGTTTATAACTGACTACTCAAAACACACTTTTCACAGGGGGCAGAACAATCTATTTACTAGTGACTCCAGGCGACACCTTTAGAATGGTGAGGGTCCTTTGTGGGAGATCAGGTAAATAGACAACAATGGGAAAAGTGCAAACGCAAAACCCAGTGGGAAGTCAAAAGCACATTTTTAAATGACTAGAAGATTGACTAGAATATAGCATTTTATTATTAACATGGTGTCAGCAGGAATACAGCAACATGGGTTTCAAGCTGCCAACAAATTTTTAAAATGCCAGGGTAACTAATTCCACAGGCAGTACCCTCTGTGTGGGATACCCTGCCTACTGAGTCATTGTGGAGAGGTGTGCATAATAGCTTCATAGAAGGGATGATTTACAGGTTCCCGGAAATAAACTGAGCCACACAACACTAAGAGTATACAGATAGGGCTGATCAGCTGACGAGCAAAGCAACAGCAAGCAATGAGATGTGTCAAGCCTCCTCTTCTCTAATACTGTAGGTTTTGCACAAATCCTTGGAGGCCTGTCGATGATTCTTTCACTTGATAAGTGACAGCTGTGTGAGAGCTCACCTTGGCAGTGACATGGGGTGAGGCACCTTTCTCCAGCAACAGCAGCGCCACCTTCTGGTTGTCATAGTGCGCAGCAACATGGAGTGGGGTGAGACCATTCTGTAAAGGGAGTGTGAGGAGGGGAGGTTAAATGTTAGAGGATAAAGTTAGCGTGAGCTGCATTTAAGCTGTGATTCGGCTGAAAACAAAATATAAAAAGACGTTTCAATTACAAACGAACATGACACTTATTTACTGATGGGTAAACAATTACTTTAAACTAAATGTTATGAAACCAGATTGCAAAATTATGCCACTGTTAGAATAGTGCTTCTGTAAAGCCAAGGTTTGGAATTATACCTCTCAACTTCTCAGCATTAAAACTCATAGCACTGGCCTTCAAAATTCAGAGCAAATGGCCAGAAGGCGTAACACTATCTTATTTTAAAGAATAATATGTCTACAAATAGAGAGCCCCATAAATTTAGTGTTAAAGAATGTTTCTATCAAGTAAGTTCGATGTGTTAATAGATTGCGTGTCCAGAAATGGCTCTAACATTATTAAGAACATCAGTAAACCTTTGCAGAGCAAGGGTAAATTTCAGTGTAAAAATCACAGCGCTATGCCAAACTCATAGCAGTTGAGAGGTATGTTTGGAATAGGTGTCAGTTTACTAACCCAGCAGGGATTGTTCCTTAAGGTACAGTGGTGGCTCTGCGGTCATAGTTATGCAGGGGTGCTGTGAATTTCACCAGTATGGCAAAATTACTGTATCTGGGCTGTGCTTTCAACACATGTTGGATGAGTCAGTGATGGCGCAGCTCACATACCACACTACATCCTAAAATTTATCAGAATTCAAACGAGACATGCCAGGCTACTTTTTTGCTTTCAGGTTTTAAGACTATGGTTTGGGTGTAAGAATTACAATTTCTGGTTTGGGGTCTGAATGGAAACACAATGAACTGTAACACGAGGTCAGTCTTCCCATTTCTACCCCTAGCTTGTCCAAGTATTATTGGGCTAGAAAAGGTGTTATTTTAGCAGCACAGGTAGTTGCTGGCATATACTAGGCACGGTCTCTTTGTAAATGTCATGTCATTTCCTAGCACGTTTGACCTTTACTGCTGTGAGTTACTACTCACGGGGCTATTATTCCCATTTAGCGTAATCTGTAACAGTACTGCAGTCAGTGAGCAACAGACAGACTGACAGCATGGAACGAAGATTCATACGTAGTACCGGAAAGTGCCACTTCACTACAGTAACCAAATTGCTGACCTTTACAGAGATAAATCAGCTGCGGTAAGCATTAGTTTTTTTTCCTAGTTTACTTTATAAGATTACTGTGGGAAATCCACAGACTGTCATCTACCCACCCTGCTCACCTGTGATGCTGCTGTGACTGCTTACCTTCCCAGCAGAGTCTGGAGGGGCACGACGTTGTAGGAGGAGCTTGGCCACATCTAGGCTTCCATATTTGGCAGCAACATGTAGTGGGGTAAACCCTTTCTGTACATGTAAGGCAATGCATGGAAGCAACATTATGTTAAGTTATAGCGTTGCAGTATCTGCAGTAATATTTTAAATGCATAGAAATAATACCATTGGTGAGAACTCTGCAGTTTATTTTTTGCCATATGTGAACCCATTCCAACGTGCTCACAAGACTCTCTTGATTGACTTGAAAGAACTGAACGCCATACTCCTACCCCCATAGAAAAATTACATTTATATTGCATCAGTGTGGAAAACAAAATCTAAAAACAAAAATAAAACCAGGGATTTCCTGATGAAGCCCTTCCACCAAAAACTGCTGTTTTTGTCCCCTTGTCCATGCATTTTATAGTGCCCAATTGTATATGCACAGCACATTACTGACATGCAATGCAATGAAGATTTCATTATTTCCCCCAAAGTGCAACCCCCACTTCAGACTACAATCACATCTCACCTTTGTAGCTGTGGAGTGTGAAGCCCCAGCCTCTAAGAGAATGGAAGCCACATCTAACTGCCCCTCTCTGGCTGAGATGTGTAGTGGGGTATAGCCATTGGTGGTGGCTGCATCAGGGTGGGCCATGTGCTGCAGCAGTAACTGTACGATCTCTGTTTTACCCAGTCGAGAAGCGATGTGCAGGGGGGTCTGGTCCTCCTGACAATTAATAAAAGTTGTTAATTATCGAACATAGACAGCATGGGTTTCTCTTCATAGTTATCGATGAACTTTTTTGATCTCATGCATCTCTACTCAAAGAGCCACCAACACCTCGAGAAGAAGTTCAGAATACAAAATATTTGAACCTAAAGCAGCTTATATTTCACATCAGCTCTGTATTTCTTATTCCCATTATGTATTACTGAGGTCACATGCATGATAACAGGGTAGTTGTTCTTTGAGGGTTCATCAACTCTTATTGCCTCTACCCAACCTGAGGTCATAATACTCTGCTTGTGACATCATAGTGATTCCCATGGAAGCATACTGTGATGCCACAACAGAGCATAACAATTTCAAGTAGGGAATAAGTGATGGGGCAGATGAACTCTAAGGTATAAAGATCTTGTTTTTGTGGGAACTTCTTCAATAATACATAATAAAGATGAGAACTATATTGAAGATATATGAAGCACAAGATGACTTGTGTCTTAACATTATGTTCTCAAAAGTGTAGGCTACTCTTTAAAGCATGTCACAGGCCTTTACAGACATTTTTCCCTGACAACCAGCCTGATCATTGGCGTGGTCTGCCTTAGAAATCAGTAACTCTCACAAACTGCCAAAACATAAATTAAGAACCATTAGGAACCTAAGACTGGCAATCGTGTTTGACGTACTGCATGCCCACTGATTTACAATGTTCTCTCATGCAACAACCCCTACATCAAAATATTGTTAGGAACTACATCAGAAAGTCAATTTCATGGAGATTTGATGTGCGATCATGCCATCAGTGCCTTTTACACTTCACCCCACACCACATTATGCTGCAGGAATGATCTCGGGATGATGCCTACTGTGGTTTGAGTAGCATACTGTGAGAAGTCAGACTGGATTCTCAACATCAGTTCTTTGATGGACAGATCAGCCATCAAGGAACCTCCTCGGAGCTCTGATGATCTTTTTGTATGATGCAAGCTGCTCTAGGGAAGACAGCATGGACACCACCCTTTACAGACAGCTCAGCAGGAGGGCTTCCTGACTCAACTTTGCCACCCAAGGCACAGAACATCATCTCTATGATTACTACCAGCTGAATATCAGGGGGCACATTTTCAAGATGCAGCCAGAGTCTCACAAGAACTAGCTACAGGGGACTTATTTGCAGCCATTTTCCACTCACAAACATTTCCAATCGTGGCAAATTTCAATAAGATCATCTCAATCATTATGATCTGGGCCATCTACTTTTACTTTTATTTGGCTTTTGTTGACCAAGTAAGCACACTAGAAAAAAATACCTATTTTCAGGTATGACCCGGGAGGTTACAAAGAAAAATATGCAATGTAACAAAGAAAGGGCATACTGTTTATGCAGAACAGCTGTCAATGGACAATTGAGTACTTTCTTTTTACCCATCAGGCGGGCTGATTACTAATTTCACCCTAAAGAAGCCCACTCTAGTAGACGCATGGCAAACCACGCAGGATTCAGAATTCTGACAGTAGTGTGGAAATCTTTCCTTGTGGGATTTTTTTTATTTTTTATTTTTTTGCAGAAACCATATATAATAACGTAATGACAATAGGACACCATCGGAAATTAGCCATACAGCTTAATGCTCTCATGTCATCTATGCCTCTTTTTTATCAAATAAACTAGATGATGGATACAACACTGTGGCGAGGGGGAGGCAGGGAGTCAAAACAGTCTGGGTGCAACTGACAACTGAAATCCGACACTGTATATCTATAGCATTTTATTTATTCCATTTTAGATTGCCTTTTTGCTCTTGTCTTATACGATGCCATGCTTCTCCCATTGTTGAGTCAACCTTAACATGTTTTTTTAATTTGAAATAATTCAAGAAGCACTCATTCAAATATGGCAACCCCAGTATTTCTGGCTGTTTTTAAACACTGACTATTTAACATTGCTGTTATTGTGACGAAAGTGGTCAAGCCTGAGCTTATCAGACAACAGAGTCTCGAAAACAGCTGCAAATACTGATGAAAACTTGAGTAAAGCCATACTCCATTTAAAGCAGGACTCCATTCATTAATTCAAATCTTCAAAAAAAATTGCTAAAACAGACCCAAAACAAGGAAATAAAAACACTGTATGAGACAAGAGAAAAGGGACATTAAAACTACAGAAGGCACAAAATATTCACTGTAACATGCATTGATGCTGCTTCACATCCCCTGCTGGCATCATCTGACATTCAAGTCAACTAAAACAAACTAGGCTGACAGCTCAGCCAACAGAGGAAAAAGCTGAATACTTGGCCAGACAATGGGAATACAGATGTGTCAGCTGATGGATGGAGAATCATGTGGAACACATATCAACCCGAGTCTGCCCACAGCAGTGCTACTCACTGACTGTTGCCCACCTTCAGATCAAGGCAGATCATTAAGCTGAACAAATGTGTCAAGCAAGCGAGTCGCACTGCAATCCAGTAGCTAATCTGCCTGCGACTGTGCAGTTCTCACAGTGGTAGAAAGAGCAGCCTGCTGTTGTCTGCACTGCAAGGTTTATGTAGAGTTAAGTACAACAGCTGTGCGTAGGGCTTGGTATTGTTATTTACATTTGTGTCTTTGATATTTGTATTTGTTTGCATGCTAGTGTTTGCTAAATGCATTGACCTCTATTCATGAATATTACCTCCAGCCCTAACACTCTGTTACCTTTACTAACCTGATTCAGCAATCGCTCATGCTGTTCAACAGCACAGTGCTGAAACACGCTAGTAAAGGTGAAAGAGTGTTAATGCTGGAGGTTAAGTTTGTGAATGAAGGCTATTTTCAGGCCAGCCTAGTGGTGCTGAGGGTTGAGGCACTAGATGCCACACCTCTTGCCACGTTGGTGACCAGAGTTCAGAAGTGAGCTTGGGCCACTGGGGGTCGGCGGGGGGTGGGAGCTGGGAGATGATTGTAGCAGCCACTGGGCTTGCATCTCCCAGATTGGGGAGGCAAGTCTCCTCGCTCTCAGGTGACACTCAGTGAAGGCCAGATGTCAGAGCAAGAAGGGTCAGGGGGACTGACAAATTGTCGGGAGGATGGATGGAGCACCCAGTTTCCGGAAGCGTGTGCATGCCTCCACGTACGCGCACATGCCTGTGCATGCCTCTGTTCCAGCCAGGAAAGGAGAAAAAACACAGAAAAACCTATGTGTCCCCATGGCCAATTGCGACAACTCCCGATACCTTCGAATCCTGCTCCCCATCGATCCCTGAGGGTGGGGGGAAGAGGATGACGGGGTTGTGGCGGGGGGGCCCAATGACAGGTGTAGATGGTTAGGGGTAGCAACTGCTATATAAAAAAAATAAAGGCTATTTCCTTTACATCTCAAAGTTGTTTTTGTTGTTAACAATGGCATAAGGCCAAAGGTTTGAGAGTTATCAATAACACGTACATTCATGTTTTCTGAACAGTAGTGGTCACATAGATGTGTGCCACGCTAGTCACAGTCAAGGTCTAGTGACCTTTTTTTTTCTCCTTCCTTCCTGGATTGGCCCTACCTCAGCCAGATGACCACAAAGCCCAAGCCCACCATCTCTGTTGCTTATACCCTCCACCTCTTACCGTAGACCTGCCCCTTCATGGTGGGGCCTGCAGAGGCCCTGAGGTACCTCCACAGGATAACTAAGTTCTGAGTGCTGGGGAGGAAAGTCAGCCTTGAGGGGACTGATACTGAGAGCCTCGTACTGTGATGCATAGGGATTTACCGGATTTCTCTTCTCCCCGTGGGACGTCATTCAGCAGCTCAGCAGAACACGCGTGCAGAGTGTCCCTTGCATAAAAGAGCCAATCAGTAGCCCCCTTCCCTTGCAACAGCACTGACTGTACAACCAGCTGTTGTCACCCAGCTGATGGTGGTGTAGCAGATGCTGGCTCTTCTCTTCCCTGGTGAAGAAGAACATCCTGTGAGATGCTCTGTCCTCATCCCCCTCAACAGCTCCCAACATCCTGTGAGATGCTCTGTCCTCCTCCCCCTGGCCAGCTCCCAACATCTTGCACCCATTCCTGAACCCAGGTCACTGGTATCGTGAATGGCAACCATGCCACTGAGCCAACTAATAATTCTTCACTTGGCCTAACAAATGAAAATAGTTACACATATTGGTGTCCATATTTGTAAGAAGTATGCTACCTGTGTACATTTGTGCAACAACATAGTTGTGTTGCACAGTCCTAGTAGATACTATTTAGAGTCCTATCCAGCAGTAGGACCCCAACCCTCTGAACTGTCTAGAGAATGAGAAAAGAGCATGTAAATCTAACATCAGGTGCTGATGGACAGGGTCTCAAAGGGGTTGGCACTCTCAAAAGGCCCACCCCCAAAAAAAAGTTCATAAAAAGAACTTCACATCGGCCCAGTGGCACTGAGGTTTGAGGCGCTGGATGCCTTACTTTGCACTACGCTGGTGACCAGGGTTCAGGAACAACCTCAGGTCATCTGGGTGCTGGCATGGGGGGGCAGGACTGAGCATGCCGTCAGGCTGCTCTCCTCTCCTGGGGGTGGTAGGGATGAGTTGTCAACCTTCCTGTAGTCCCAACCCCACTGGGTGAAGGTCCGATACAGCAACGTAGGTAGGCAGGCAGGCAGGATGGCAGGACGGGTAGGAGGAAGGGGCTGAGCTGGCCTCTGGTATGCATGCGTGCCTCCACGTGTACATACAACTGTGTGCCGGGGTCCGGGGGGATATGGGAGAAAAACAGAAAAATCTAAATTAAAAAATTTAAGTTGGTTAGGCGCTGGAATCCTACCCATGGACTACAGTAGGTAAATACATTTTCTGCACTGCCTCTGTACTGTAGGTAGTCTACCTGCAGTTGCCCTCACATTAGGCACAATTCACAGCTTTTAGAAGCAATATTGCATCTTTATTATTTCTAATCAGAGCCAGCTGCCAGCAAATATTTAAAGGGGAATGTCTGTCTACAGGCAGCACCAACTGAACAAAACCTCTGGAGGAGCACAGGACCGGCATGTGACAGCATTACAAATTCCCAGGATGCCTGTACTTTACTTGAGCATCCCATGGCTGATCCTCATCCCCACTGATGACATCAGTTGTGTGGGGGCAGGGCTTAAAGAAGGCTGGGTCTCAGACCCAGCAAAAGATTTCTGAGGGATTTGAGAGGGGTCTCACAGGGTCTCAGCAGGGCATTTACTCCATGTTTGTTTCCCCTTACCATGACTTCAAGATGGTACTATGACCCTTGGTTACTTTGTCCCTCAATTCCCTACAGTATCTTCAGGTTTTGTGCCTGCGTTTTGACTTATTATTGAAAAACTGGATAATACTAAAAAGGCAAATTCCACACTGTGAAGGGAAAAAAGGACTTCCACAGTAGCAGTCCGTGCATCTTTTTGTAATCTGACCCTCAGAGACCCGGTACTTTTTTCTGCACACTTTATGTACAGGGGTGGGGGAAGCTGTACTATCAGCTTTTGTTTATAGTTTGGCCACATGGAAGTAACTAAATCTCAGTACGGAGGTTCACGAACTTTGGGATGGAATGAAGTAAAAAAAAATTTATATATTTTAATGGCACTGAAAGTGAACAGGAGCAGCCACAAGCATTAAGCATGGAGCTGCATAGAGGGACAGTCCCTATTAAAGAGTACCGAAATAGCTCAGTTACTTTTTCCAAGATTCCTTTTGTTTGCCATGTATTTTCCACCACTTTCTTCATCCTGCTTCTCTGCCATACCCCTGACGTTGCCACACCCACAATGGCATTTCAAAGCCACTTCCAATTGTGCGTGGCAGCTGAGACACCCTGAATAGCACTGTTTTGATAAGTACAGTGCATGGGAACTGAAGTCGACCAACTGAAAGGGCAGCAGCATACAGAAGGACTACATAAAGGATGTGGTTCTCCTTCTGTAGTGGGAGGCTTTATTAAATTGTTTTTCCAGTTAGACAATAAATCAGCACAGGTCCAGTACGATAATGGTACTGTCACTGGAAAACATCCCTAGTCAGTACCATCATGAGGTTGTGACATCAATGTACAATGTTATAAATTCAACCTGTTTGTATGGATTCATGTTAACAATAGCCATCAAAAGTTGTCATTCGTCTTGATGGACTATGAGGAGTATCTTGTGATGTGTCATACATAAACACATTTCAATCTTTACATGTAATGGAATTTCTCTTCTTAGTTATTTTTATTATTTGTATATTAATCATTAATTATTCAATGTATTATTGTTTCTTTCCTATTAATTCTGTTTATTCACCTGCAGAAGGCTGGGGAGGTACCTGTTTCTGCCAGTCAGGCCCCTTTCAGGTTTGCCTCTGTGCTTCTCCTGGCTCGAGGGACCTAACGGGGGGAATCTGGACCCCACCCCCCACAGTGGAGTTCCCCACTGCCCTAAAGGGGGAGGACAGAGATGCTAATGTGATCCCCCCAGTATCCCCCAGAGTGGGCTAGAAACAGTGCCTGTGAGGGCCCTGGCATCATTGTGTGGCTTCTTCAGGGGTTTTCTCTGCGAAGTTGCCTCTGGAGATGCAGACATGCAATGACGTCAGTGCAGGGCGTGTGGGCTCCCACATATGCCCTACAGATGTCCATCAACGTCTCCCCCCCAAACAACATGCTGGTGCTGTACTCCCAGTCTATGTATACCCTAGAGCAAAGGAGGGAGAGAGGTGATATGACTGAAACATTCAAACACCTTAAGGGTATTAACAAGGTGAAAGAGTCTAACATGTTTCAATATAAGAAAAATAGCAGGACAAGAGGATACAGCATGGGATTAGAGGGACACAGATTAAGGGGTAATGTGAGGAAGTTCTTTTTTACAGAAAGGGTGGTGGATACATGGAACAGCCTACCTCAGGAAGTAGTGGATATGAATACAGTACAGGGCTTCAAACAGGCATGGGATAGGCATAAGGGTGCAATACAGATGAGTATGAATAGATAGGCCTTTGACACAGTAAAAGACCTATGGCACATTTATAAGGTAGAAAAAATGGGCAGACTGGATGGGCCTTGTGGTCCTTATCTGCCATCAACTTCCATATTTCTATGTTTCATTGGAAGTCACACTTACATGAGGATCCACCCCCCCAGGAGGTGAGCAGTCCTGCAGATGCACATCCTAACCCCCACCCCAGCGCTCGTTCATGAACCCAGGTTGTTAGCATCGTAAGTGGTACCTCTACTGCTGCACTGGTGGTCCAGCCTTCATTTATTATTACGTAAACATGTTTCTGCTGATACAGTGTAAGTGTATTACTAGTTTATCAATATAGCGTAAGTACATTCACACAATATCAAGTTACTGAAAATACTTCTGTCAATTTAGTGGAAATGCATTTTTTAGTGAGTTGATTTAGTAAAATTGCATGAACAATATATCACTGCTTTGAAAGTGCATTGATATAATGGGCCCGATTTTCAAACTGACCCTTAGAGTGATGCAAGCTGCAGCACACAGCAGCTTGTGGCGAATCCCAGTGCACCAGGGACCCTGCCTCCAATTCTTGTACAGGCAGGGTCCCTGCGCCAAACTCCCACAGTTTGCCACAACACATAAGGAGCCGGAAGAACTGTGGGTCACCCTGGAAACAGGAAATGGGACAGCCATAAGAACTGGGGTTGTCTACAGGCCCCCAGACCAGGGGGAGGACATAGACACATTACTGTTAGAAGATATACAAAACATGACAGCTAAAGGGGAGGCTCTGATAATGGGGAGACCTCAACATGCCAGATACAAATTGGTCAATACCAGCAGGAACATCCACCAGAACTAGACACATAGTGGATTCCCTGCAGGGGAGGCCTCAAACAACTGGTACAACAACCCACAAAGAAAAGGCTATCCTAGATCTAGTACTGACTAAGAGAGAAAGGATCACTGATCTCCAGGTAGAAGGTCACCAGGGGGCCAGTGATCATCACATAGTATGGTTCAGTTTGGACACTAGAACTAAATCATCCCATTCCAAGGCAAAAATATGGGACTTCAGAGGAGCTGATTTTGATAAGATGGCCAACAGAGTTAAGCTAGCCCTGACAAGAAGAAATACAGGTAAGGGGGTACAGGAAAAGTGGGTAAGGACTAAGGATGCAATACTTGAAACAACATCCCATTGTGTTAGGGAGAAAAACAAGATCGAAAGAAGGACGAAGCCACTCTGGTTCTCAAAAACAGTAGCAGAAAAGAACAGAGCCAAAAGGCTGGCCTTCAGGAAATGTAAGGGAACACAGTGGGAAGAAGATAGGGAGGCATACCAAACTTCCCTAAGGGAAGCAGGGAAGGCAGTAAGGCAGACAAAGGCCCAAACCGAGGAAACACTAGCATGAACAGTAAAAGAAGAGGACAAGACTTTCTATAGATACATTAGTGAAAGGAGAATGTCCAGAGGGGATATTGCTAAGATCAAAAGGGATAAGGGGAGTGTGTGTGAAGGAGGACCAAGGAAAAGCATCTATCCTAAATAGATACTTCTGCTCAGTATTTACTGAAGAGAAGGTAGGGCAGGGCCCACAACTCAGCACCATGAACACAGAGGGGAGGGAGGCGTGCACTAGTCCCTTCACAAAAGAAAGGGTCCTAAAAGAGCTCGCTAAGCTCAGGGTGGACAAGGCAATAGGACCTGATGGCATACATTCCAGGGTACTAAAGGAGTCAAGGGTGGAACTAGCTGAGCCATTATCAGAACTGTTTAGTGAGTCTCTGAGCACAGGAGAGGTCCCAGAAGACTGGAGATGGGCTCATGTGATCCCACTCCACAAGAGTAGTAGCGCGGGGGGGAGGCAGAGAACTACAGACCAGTCAGTCTTACTTCAGTAGTGGGCAAGATTATAGAGGCACTCCTTAAGGAAAGGATAGTGCAACACCTGGAATCCATAGGAGCACAGGATCCAATATAACATGAGTTTACAACAGGAAGGTCCCGTCAAGCAAATCTCATAGATTTCTTTGACTGGGTAACCAGAATGGTGGACCAAGAAGGTGCAGTTGATGTCACCTACCTTAACTTCTGGAAAGCTTTTAATACTGTTCCACACAGAAGATTGATTAGTAAGTTGGGTAGGCTCGGGGTGGGTCAGAAGTTGGTCAACTGGGTGACAAACTGGTTGGCGGGCTGAAAACAGAGCGGTGGTAAATGGTAAACAGTAAGAAGAGATGCAAGTCATAAGTAGGGTACCTCAGGGATCAGTTCTGGAGCCAGTGAGTCCTCTTCAATATCTTCATCAGTGACATTGCAGATGGACTAGAGGGTAAGGTTTGTCTGTTTGCAGATGACACCAAGATATGCAACAGAGTAGATGATTCAGATGAGGTGGGCAGAATGAGAAGAGATCTGGATAAAATGGTCGGAAGCGTGGCAACTGGGGTTTAACACAAAAAAGTACAAGATCATGTACATAAGGAGGAGAAACCCTGAAGCCACCTATAGGTTGGGAGGGGAGTTGCTGGTAATCACAAGGGAAGAAAGAGACTTGGGCATCATCATCACAGATGACCTGAAATCATCCAAGCAGACCACTAAATCAGTAGGTAAGGCTACAGGGATGTTGAGGTGTATTACTAGGGGTATCACAAGTCGTAAGAGGGAGGTAATAATCCCTCTTTACAAGACACTGGTTAGGCCCCATCTGGAGTACTGCATGCAGTACAAGAGGCCGCACCTGCACAAGGACATTAACAAAATGGAGGCAGTCCAGAGAAGGGCAACCAAAATGGTGCAGGAACTACATCAAAAAACATATGAGGACAGATTAAAGGAGCTCAATACAGTCATGGCCAAAAATATTGGCGCCCTTGCACTTTTTCAAATAACTCACAATTTCCTCTAAACATAAGTTGAAATTAACAACAGTACAGTATTTGGTCTCCACAATTCTTTATTTCTCTGTTAATATTATGGAACCTTTGTTTTTGATTTAGAATTTAATATATCCTTTTAAATCAGAAAATGAAAAGAAATGGCATTGACAAAATTATTGACACCCTAGACTTAATATTTGGTAGCACAGCCTTTGGTCAAAATAACTGCAATCAACCGCTTCCTATAGCCATGGATGAGCTTCCTGCACCTCTCTACTGGCAGTTTGACCCACTCTTCTTGTGCAAACTGCTCCAGTTCTCCCATATTTGAAGGATGCCTTCTCCCAACTGCTGTTTTCAGATCTCTCCACAGGTTTTCAATGGGATTTAGATCTGGACTCATTGCTGGCCACTTCAGAACAGTCCAACGTCTTGTCTTGAACCATTCCTGGGTGCTTTTTGAAGTGTGTTTGGGGTCATTGTCCTGCTGGAAGACCCATGACCTTTGATGGAGACCCAGCTTTCTGACACTGGGTTCAACATTGCGCTCCAAAATGGCCTGGTAATTTCCAGATTTCATGATGCCATGCACACGTTCAAGGCACCTGGTGCCAGAGGCAGCACAGCAACCCAAAACATCACTGAACCTCCTCCATGTTTGAATGTAGGGAAGGTGTTCTTTTCTTTGAAGGCTTCATTTTGTTTTCTGTAAACACAGAGATGATGTGCTCTACCAAAAAGCTCTAATTTGGTCTCATCTGTCCACAGGACATTCTTCCAGAAGGATTTTGGCTTGTTCAGGTGTGTTTTGCAGAACCCCAGTCAGAGCTTTCTTATGTCTCTCTCTCAGCAGTGGGGTCCTCCTGGGCCTCCTACCATATAACCCCTTTCATTGAGTTGGCGACGGATGGTGCGAGTTGAAACTGTCGACCTTGTGTCTGAAGGTCAGCTTGAATCTGTTTGGCAGTTGATCGGAGGTGCTTTCTCCACCATTGAACAATTCTACGCTGCAATCTTCAATCAAGTTTTCTCTTGCGGCCATGTCCAGGGAGGTTGGCTACAGTGCCATGGGCCTTAAACATCCTGATAACATTACGTACGGTGGAAACAGGAACATCAAGGTCTCTGGAGATTGATTTGTAGCCTTGAGATCATCCATGCTTGGCTACAATCATCTGTCTGACCTCCTCAGACAATTCTCTGGCGGTTTTTCTTTTCTCCATGCTCATTGCAGTGCACACAGTGACACAAAACAGGAGAATGAGTCCTTTTCTCTATTCAAACTGGTTGAATGAGTGATTTTTTATATTGCAGGCACCTGCAACTCATCACAGGTGAGTTCAATTCCAAAGTGAAGGAGAATCACCTGCTTGAAATCTCATTATTTCTAACTACTTCTAAAAGGTGCAAATAATTTTGTCCGGGCCATTTAAGGATTTCTGTGTGGAATAAGCTAAGACTTAGTAATTTTTTCTGCTTTTTGTGTTTTATTCCACTGCAAACCAAAGAAATACATATGTGGATACCAAAATATTTTTTAATTTCAACAATTTTCTGGAAGGAATGGTGCATTATTAGAAAAACTGCAACGGCGCCAATATTTTTGGCCACGACTGTATGTATACCTTACAGCAAAGGAGGGAGAGAGGTGATATGATCGAAACATTCAAACATCTAAAGGGCATTAACAAGGTGAGAGTCTACCATGTTTCAATATAAGAAAAATAGCAGGACAAGAGAGGACACAGCATGAGATCAGAGGGAGGCCGATTAAGGGGTAATGTGAGGAAGTTATTTTTCACAGAAAGGGTGGTGGATACATGGAACAGCCTACCTCAGGAAGTAGTGGATATGAATACAGTGCAGGGCTTCAAACAGGCATTGGATAGGCATAAGGGAGCAATACAGATGAGTATGAATAGATAGGCCATTGACAGAGTAAAGGCCTATGGCACATTCATAAGGTAGAATAAAATGGGCATCCTGGATTGGCCTTGCGGTCCTTATCTGCCGTCAACTTCTATGTTACTATGTTTCTACAACCACGCCTGTGCATCAGAGAAAAGGCACATGGGAGGGGATTGCCGCAAACTATTTACACAAAGAGCCACTGGGTGTCGATGATTTAGTAATATTACCGGGCTGTAGAATCAGCATGGCTGTACCTGTCAAAGGGGAACGAAGAAATAGTGCCCGCACCACTACCTGCAGTTGGTTTTATCACTCTGAAGCTGCAACCATATACACATGTATAACGACAGTAAAACAGGTGTTGTCAGCTATTGCAGGCTGTGGTGGTGATCATATACGAACTGCACAGAAAAGCAAACAATATGGGGAACAAACTGATGGCTACACAAATCTTGTTCTGCAGAGAGTGTGAGAGACCTGTGTTCACAGCGGCACTGTCAGCAGGGTACAACTGATACCACACGGCAGACTATCCCACAGTATGAGTAGCAGTGCTGTCCACAGCTCCCGGCCATGTCATGGTGCACACACGTGTCTGAAATAATACTACAGTGACATCCATAGGGCTCTACAAGAATTAATGGACTGCTATACAAGAATCAACAGACTGCACCCATGTCAATGTAATACAGTCACATTTTGTTCCCCCATAAGTATAGACACTCCAAGCTACATGGTTGGATCTGTGCTAAACAACTCTTGTATGGACTTCTGAGAAAAACAGGGATGCCAGGATGGCACATGCCATGGACTGGCCCAAAGTGTTTGGCGGCAGGCCATTTGTGATGCTGAAGCAGCAGACTGCCACGGTTCTTTTGGGACAGAACTCCTGTACCTCCCTCATGGCAGTCAGTCAGTACCCAAGGGGCATGGCACATTAGTGGTACACAGACAGACAGCGATAACTCTCCCATCCCCAAGCATGCGCCTTCTACATAGTGTCAGTACTGTCAGTATGTGCTGGTAGGACATTCGCCCTTGAAATCTCTGCCAGTGCCCGGGGATGTCTGCACTGTACTGCGATGCCTCACAGTCTCCCTGAGCACCATTTCCATTGCACACTGGTGGTGCGCCATGTGTGTAGGTTCTGTGTGGGCACGGGATTCCAGCTGCAACCAGGTGACATTACTTCACCTCCCACCTACTAACAGTTCCAGGGCTGGTGCATGGGCTGTTAGACCAGCTCTGGCCTGGTCTAACCCCATGTGAGCCTTGCACCCTTTAAAGGGATTTCAGAATCCCAAATAAGAGGATAGTGCATGCCCCCTTTCGCCATGGTGCACTGGTGCGGCCATCAAAAGGACAGCGTAAGCCCGGTTGTCGCAGGCAGCCCCCTGAGTGCCGCACGGTCCCTTCCAAAATCAAGACTGGTGCAAGGTATGGTGCAAGCAGCCCTTTGTTCCATTTCTTCTTGCTACAAGCCCCCTTGCTCCAGTTCCAACTTTTGAAAGTCAAGCCCCATGTGTTCGTGTTGCCCTGACTCCAAGCTTTCTTTAAAAAAAATAAGTTTCAAGTCCCTAGTCATTTCAAAGTTAGCCTTTTCTAAAAATATTTTAATTGAAAAGGCCTAACTGTGGAACTGTAAGGGTCAGAAATGTATTTAAACTTTTTTAATGAAAGTTTGGAGTCAGTTCAACACTGCTACATTACACTGATGAACCTGCAATGCATCAGTGTACTGAAAACAATTTTATCAAACAATATAGTAGTAATTCGTTTTTACAAAACTGACAGAAAGGTGCCTCTTCTAAGTTGTTTCAGTATATCAATTTGGTGGAATATACTTCTACTGCATCAGTATAGTAATAATACACTGACATTGCATTGATAGACTTTAAAAAAACACTTAGGACAGTTTTTAGACATTTTCTGATTTTTGTTTCATACAGAAGAAAAAACGAATAACAATAATTTTATCTTGAAAATGTGTTTTCAAAGGGGTAAAAACATAATGCATAAAATCTTCATTTCTAGCTAGTAAAACCAACTCTTCCTTCGCCTTCCCAGACTATGTCTGTGAAAGCATCAGAAGATACTAAATAAGTAATGGAGCAGCCACAGTTGTTCCACATGGAAAACTCACCTGGATAAATGACTGTGGTCAGGGTGACTGTCTAAAAACTAGGTGCTATGATTGCTCAGTATTGCTTGAGGCCACTTACCCTAGCTCGAGCATCTACAAGGGCTCCATTCCTCAGAAGACAGCGGACAACTTCCACCTGCCCAGCTCGCGCAGCCATGTGCAGGGCGGTCTCTCCACGCTACAGAGCAGAAGATATTTCAGAAACAGTACCAAGCTGACATTATATTAATAAGATACAGTCAACTTTAAAGTATACATCAGAGGTGTGTATTACTAAGATGTCATTCTCCCTTATGGACCCATCCGTGTAATAAGGATATACCGTAACATCAACTACTATGCAGTGTGTCACTAGCATGGGACAGAGTGACCACTCTTTGGGTTACTTCAGCATTACCACAGGAAATGTCTTTTTGATGGACAATGACTAACTTTAGCTGACAACAGGATGCTGCATTTTAATTGGTCCAGAAATTAGAAAGGCTTTATGAAAGCGATGTGTTAGGGAAAACTGATCAACGGGCTGGGTTCTGGATAAGGACAACAGCGCCAAAGAAGGCAGTAGTTCCCTCCACCCCCCCCCAAATAAAACAGGGGCTGCAACAGTGACAGTGCCATCAGTGTGTCTCATTTCTCAGTAAGTAAGCTCACCCAGCGATTGTACCACAAGCCTCTGCCCAACACTGCAGGTCCATCCTGCTACAGTATGTGTGAGGAAGGGCAAACAAGTCACAGATGAAGGCCAGGAGACATTATCCCACATCCAAAACGAAGGAAGCCAGACCTGCCTGAGTACCTTTTCTATTGCGGTGGGGGGTGGACTTACAAAAAAAAAAAAAAAAGCCAATCATACTGTTTCTCATTTACAGCAGAATTTAATTTCTTATCCTACAGTGATGGATATTGACCAAAGGAAGCTGCTGACCCAAATTCCATCAAATACTGCATTCTCTCACTGGGCTGCGACTCTGCTACAGTACCATATGTTGGATCTAGGCAATCATTTGGCTATTTTATTGTTACTGTGTCTCCCCGGACCCTGGTCTGGCAAGTGCCAGATGGGCCAACCATTTAATGCAGATTGCTAATACTTTCCCTTAATCTGATTAAAATGTTATTATCATTATTATTATTATTATTATAATTATTATTAATAATAACAACTGGATTCTGTGGCAACTACTTCTCTTTTCTTTACTAAATTCAGTTCTGAGGCACATAGCTTCCAGTCAATGTGTAGAAATCCTATGGCAAACTGCAAGAGGCAATGTTAGTTCCAGATGTAGGAACAGACACAACATGAGACAACATCACACATAACCCCCATAATGCAAAGCATCATGGGATGTTTATGCAAATCACCATGAACATTTAGACTCGTTCTGCTTTAAGTAGGAATGGTTTAAGCAAGCGTCCATGGTGCCAAAGGACCACTGAGGAGGGTGAAACAAATGTCTGTGTTTTCTGTTCTCACCTTTTGCAGATTGTGCGAGAGGCCCTTTGGCACCACACTCCTGCTTAAAGCAGAACCAGCCTAAATTTTCATGGTGATTTGCATATACATCCAGTGATGCTTTGAATTATGGGAGGTATGTGTGATTTTGTATTTCTTTGAAATCTAACGTTGTTGCCAGTTCCCCTTGTGGGTAACCCTTGTCTCATTGTTTTTGTGCTGAAGTTCTTTGTCTTTTTAGCTTGACATAATATAATATAACGTAATACCCTGCAATCAACAACTCATCCTCCAGCTGATGAATTCCAGAAAGCCTTTGCTGGATGGGTTCATACTAGGCTCAAAAGCTAGCTTTTATTCTTTCCATACTGTTGTCTGTCTGTTCAGTTAACGTTTACATAAAAACTACTGTAAGATGCACCAAGTAGATATTTTTATACAGCAGGAGCACACACACAACAGGGGTTTGCTGCACTAACATTTTCACTGTGCTATACGGTTCTTAGTGCTGATATTGATTAAGGGACTGGCCTGAAGTGATTGTAGTGCATTCTGCATTCCATGTTTACAGTCCAGCTCTAACTTGTTACCTTTGTTACTGCAATCACATATCACACTGTTATCCTTCATGCAGTGCATTAGCTTCATAATCAGCTTCAAATGAAATACTGTAATCACAGACTGCACACACATACGCACACAAAGATATGTGTTGACCTAAGGTTGCCATGCAGCTTGAATACTGTATGTGCAACAGCTGCAGTGCTGAACCTGATTGTTAGGCATCAGGGCTGTTCCTTGGGATCATCGGCCCTAACACGCACCCCATTCTCCTGTACTGTACCCATCTCAGGTTATTTAGTTATGGAACGGGGGTGAGCGTTAGGGCCGACGACCCCAAGGGATAGCCCCAGTGCTTGTCAGTGTGTGGAGGGTGGGTGTGGTGGTGGAATGGGGGTGAGCATTACTGCTGACAACATCAAGGCACACCCCGACACCTGTCAGTGTCTACAGGGTGGGGGTGGAAACCCTAATACCCAATTTCCCTGCCTTTGTCGCTTTAGTAACAACCCTAACTGATGCATTAACAAAGTTTTTGCAGTGAATTTTCCTCTTCTTCAGACAGTTTACTGTGGGTGTGTAGGGTCCAAAGGACCCTGCACATCCATCCCTCAGTAGATGCATGACCAAATTATCAGCACAGCCATCTTATTAACTGAGCACGTATACTCAGTAGAAAACACATTTTGGCCACAATCTGAAAAATGACAGCTGTAACATACATGAGCTCGGGTAATAAGAAGGCCATGCTGAAAATATGGGGTCAAAATATTTGAAATTTCTGAAGTTACGACCGGGCGTACTGATATTGCAACAAATGATTATAAGTTAGTCATTTGTTTATATTTTGACCTCAAATTTTGAACATAGTTTTCTTATGACCCCACATAATAAACTCCATAGGTGAAAATGTTCAAATCCATGCCAAGACGCCACTCCTCGCCACAAGTGTGAAAACACGTTTTAGGCAGGATGTGAAAAATGACAGCTGTACGGTTCATGAGGTGGTGTGGACAAATGGCAATGTTGAAAATTTGGAGTGAAAATATTAAAAATTGCAGAAGTTCACAGTGTGTGCAGAAAATTTCAATGACCACGCGCCAACTTGCGTTTGGCATTTTGCACCAGAAATTTTCAACATAAACTGTGTGATCCACCTCCCAGACACTAACACTGTCATTTCATTAACTAGTCCCAAAAGGTGATTCCACGCAATAACTGCGAAATCACCTTATGAGTCCAATTAACAAAACAACGGTAACAGTGCTCATGAGGTGGGACCCCAAGAACCTCATGTTGAAAATTTGGTGCACAAATTCATAAAAATGGCTGAAATATCAACATAAGTTCAAAATGCCATTAACAGCCATTATACGGCACTTACCTTGATTTATCAGTTTGTGGTTCAGCTTTAGAGAGCACAGACGTGTCCCAGTCCACAGAAGATGACAATGGACAACCTCCGGAGCTAAGTAGGAGGTAAGGGGTGTGTGTGGGGTGGAGGGGTGATCAATAGGAGGGTGCAGATGGGGGAGGGGATGACGCAGGACCATTTTCTTTTATAAAAAAAAAAAAAAGACGACCGGGAGCTGATTTTCTTATTTTAACAGGAAACATAAGACATTTTTGGGGACACTGGGAGTGGGCTCCCCAGTGTCCCACAATATGGGGGGCCATACATCTATGGGGACACTGGGAGCGGGCTCCCCAATGTCCCACACTAGATAGGGGGCATACATGCATGCCATGAGCCTGAAAGGCAAGAGGCCTTCAAGAGCTTGTTCGACCCCCAAGATGGTATAATTTTCCAAGTATGCTGGACTTGCCATCATTTGTTTTATATAATGCTTAGGTTGGACACTGTTTGCTGTGTCTAATGTTTCCTGTAGTGTAGGGATTTTCCATAGTACAGTGGTATATACAGTAGGTAGTGTTTTTCTGGAGTGTAGTGGTATACAGGTAATGTTTTTCTGTAGTGTATGGATTTTCCATAGTGCAGTGGCATATAGGTAGTGTTTTTCTGTAGTGTAGTGGCATATAGGTAGTGTTTTTCTGTAGTGTAGTGGTATATAGGTAGTGTTTTTCTGTAATGTAGGGATTTTCAATAGTGTTGTCGTATATAGGTACTGTTTTTCTGTAGTGTAGTGGTATACAGGTAATGTTTTTCTGTAGTGTAGTGGCATATAGGTAGTGTTTTTCTGTAGTGTAGGGATTTTCAATAGTGTTGTCGTAGATAGGTAGTGTTTTTCTGTAGTGAAGGGATTTTCAATAGTGCAGTGGCATACAGGTGGTGTTTTTCTGTAGTGTAGGGATTTTCCATAGTGTTGTGGTATATAGGTAGTGTTTTTCTGTAGTGTGGTAGTATACAGGTAATGTTTTTCTGTAGTGTAGGGATTTTCCATAGTGCAGTGGCATATACTGTAGGTAGTGCTTTTCTGTAGTGTAGTGGTATACAGCTAGTGTTTTTCTGAAGTGTGGTATATAGGCAGTGTTTTTCTGTAGTGTAGGGATTTTCAATAGTGTTGTCGTATATAGGTAGTGTTTTTCTGTAGTGTAGGGATTTTCAATAGTGCAGTGGCATATAGGTAGTGTTTTTCTGTAGTGTAAGGATTTTCCATAGTGTTGTGGTATATAGGTAGTGTTTTTATGTAGTGTGGTGGTATACAGGTAATGTTTTTCTGTAGTGTAGGGATTTTCCATAGTGCAGTGGCATATACTGTAGGTAGTGTTTTTCTGTAGTGTAGTGGTATATAGCTAGTGTTTTTCTGAAGTGTGGTATATAGGCAGTGTTTTTCTGTAGTGTAGTGGTATATAGGTAGTGTTTTTCTGTAGTGTAGGGATTTTCAATAGTGTTGTCGTATATAGGTACTGTTTTTCTGAAGTGTAGTGTTATACAGGTAATGTTTTTCTGTAGTGTAGTGGCATATAGGTAGTGTTTTTCTGTAGTTTAGTGGTATATAGGTAGTGTTTTTCTGTAGTGTAGGGATTTTCAGTAGTGTTGTCGTATTTAGGTAGTGTTTTTCTGTAGTGTAGGGATTTTCCATAGTGTTGTGGTATATAGGTAGTGTTTTTATGTAGTGTGGTGGTATACAGGTAATGTTTTTCTGTAGTGTAGGGATTTTCCATAGTGCAGTGGCATATACTGTAGGTAGTGTTTTTCTGTAGTGTAGTGGTATATAGCTAGTGTTTTTCTGAAGTGTAGTATATAGGCAGTGTTTTTCTGTAGTGTAGTGGCATATAGGTAGTGTTTTTCTATAGTGTAGTGGTATATAGGTAGTGTTTTTCTGTAGTGCAGGGATTTTCAATAGTGTTGTCGTATATAGGTACTGTTTTTCTGTAGTGTAGTGGTATACAGGTAATGTTTTTCTGTAGTGTAGTGGCATATAGGTAGTGTTTTTCTGTAGTGTAGTGGTATATAGATAGTGTTTTTCTGTAGTGTAGGGATTTTCAATAGTGTTGTCGTATATAGGTAGTGTTTTTCTGTAGTGTAGGGATTTTCAATAGTGCAGTGGTATATAGGTAGTGTTTTTCTGTAGTGTAGGGATTTTCCATAGTGTTATGGTATATAGGTAGTGTTTTTATGTAGCGTGGTGGTATACAGGTAATGTTATTCTGTAGCGTAGGGATTTTCCATAGTGCAGTGGCATATAGGTAGTGTTTTTCTGTAGTGTAGTGGTATACAGCTAGTGCTTTTCTGAAGTGTGGTATATAGGCAGTGTTTTTCTGTAGTGTAGGGATTTTCAATAGTGTTGTCGTATATAGGTAGTGTTTTTCTGTAGTGTAGGGATTTTCAATAGTGCAGTGGCATATAGGTAGTGTTTTTCTGTAGTGTAGGGATTTTCCATAGTGTTATGGTATATAGGTAGTATTTTTATGTAGTGTGGTGGTATACAGGTAATGTTTTTCTGTAGTGTAGGGATTTTCCATAGTGCAGTGGCATATAGGTAGTGTTTTTCTGTAGTGTAGTGGTATACAGCTAGTGTTTTTCTCAAGTGTGGTATATAGGCAGTGTTTTTCTGCAGTGTAGTGGTATATAGGCAGTGTTTTTCTGCAGTGTACTGGCATATAGGTAGTGTTTTTCTGTAGTGTAGTGGTATACCGCTAGTGTTTTTCTGAAGTGTGGTATATAGGCAGTGTTTTTCTGTAGTGTAGTGGTATATAGGCAGTGTTTTTCTGTAGTGTAGTGGCATATAGGTAGTGTTTTTCTGTAGTGTAGTGGTATACAGCTAGTGTTTTTCTGAAGTGTGGTATATAGGCAGTGTTTTTCTGTAGTATAGTGGTATATAGGCAGTGTTTTTCTGCAGCGTAGTGGTATATAGGCAGTGTTTTTCTGCAGTGTAGTGGTATACAGCTAGTGTTTTTCTGAAGTGTGGTATATAGGCAGTATTTTTCTGTAGTGTAGTGGCATATAGGTAGTGTTTTTCTGTAGTGTATGGATTTTGCATAGTGTAGCAGTATGTAAGTAGTGCATTTCTACAGTGCAGTGGTAGTGGTTTTTCCTAGTATAACGGGTTTATCCCTACAGTGTTTCCATTGTGCAAGAGCCTCCTATAAAAAGCAGCATGTCTCTGGCACTCACCCATTAAGTCTATGAGCAGTGTGGTATGCAATCAGAAGCAGCATGGCATGTACTTAAGAGCAGTGTGATGTGCAGTCGGGAATGGTGTTATGTTTGTTGGGTGCACATATGGTGGTGGGGCAAGCAGTGAAAGCGGCAGCAGAAGTGCGTACATTGTGGGAGCAATAGGAGTAGAGAGGACCAGCAGGAACATGGATGGCCTTCATGAAAGAAGCTTTGAGGGACATGGTTACTTGGTGAGTTAGGTTGAAGGGAGGCTGTTGTTTGGGTTTTTAGTGTAGGTTAGGGTAGCGTTCTGCAGGTAGAGTGTTTAGAGGTTGCAGAATGAGTGTTATGTGAGTTCATAGGGTGGCTTTTACCATTAAGGTGCTTGTTACATGTGTTACTGCTGATGTAATAAGAGTGGTTTGTGGAGAGTTAGGTATTCAAGTGTTATTAAGGTGTTAATTTCAAAAACCAGTGCAATTAGCTAATTGGTGTCATAATATGCTAATTGTCTACCATCATACACAGGGAAATATATTATGGATTTTTTTATGGGGACGAAGGACCAACCTTGGAATATATTGCACATATATATACAGTATATATATAATGAGGTCAATGGCAATATACTGCAGTTTATTAAAAGCATAGAATAAGGACTAGTGTTAAGCTTACTATTCTACAAAACAATGAAAGAGGTTACTAAAAAAGAAAGTCGTACAATCCCAATACTGACCAAATATACAAAACAGCAGGAGCATATACTCGCCAGTCTGAAGGGCAACTCAGGTAAAGTAACAAAAATAGCTTTATTGGCAATTCATGCTGGAGTGAAACTGTGAGAACTCCCACACACCAGCACAGCTGCCTTTGAATCTTCAGATGGTGAGTTTGCACTCATGCATACTTCTGTCGTTGCAAGCATAACATTCCCCCAGTATAAAGCCTGCTATCATGAAGTGGTTCATTTGCATACTGCAACCTGATTGGCAAGTGAGGTTTAGAACCCATGGGTCAATCTCAACACTAAATCACGACTGAAATCTAGCACTGTTCTTATAGTATATGTTATTCTGTTTTTTTTTTCTTTTTACAGTAAAAGGATATTTTGCTCCTTTTCATGTATTTTGACTTTTTTTAACCTGCGATCCATTTTATGTAAAGGATACAACATACCTGAGTATGCATAATACGGGTGTAATCCAACTGAGGGATTCTGGTGACATTTATAAACCAAAAGAGCAATGACTGAGTGGTTTATATATAGCACCAGAACCCTGAGATAGAATTATAAGCTTATTTATACAACACCAGTGGTGATAAACCTGATAAATTTATAGTGTATGGTAGAGAACTGTTCTGCATGGAAATGCATGCCTGGAACAGCGTTGCTGTGCTGCTGTAGTGACGTTTTGATGTTGTTGTGCTGCACTAGCAATGTCAGTACAGCAGCACAACAGATTAGAACACTTTCCCGTGCACACAGTACATGAGCCGTGGCTGCTGTCATTAACGCTGACAAGTTATCTTGTCAGTTTCAGTCAGCGCTAAAAGAGCAACAGCAGCCACAGTTCACTCATAAACATTATCAGAAACAGAAGCGTTCATCTACAGTATGTGTATACTATGGTTACCCATACACTATACAAGGTTGCTTATGAGCAACCATACACATGTAAGGCTGAGTTTTGATCTTGAGGTTTCCACGGTAAAAAGAGACCTCTCTAGCTGCGCTCTCAAGGTCTACTATTACCACGGAAACCTCTCGATTAAAACACAGCCTTGTTGTGTATTGTTGCTCATACACAATCCACTATATTTATCACACTATCTAACCTCCAGATAAACATTTATCTAGTGGTTAGATGTGTCACAGTCACATTCTATGACCTTTGCACAGAACAGAACCAATCAGAGAGCAGCTATCTCAGTGCTGATGGCATGATAATAGGCCTTTGCAGCACTGAAGCCAGCAGTTCAAATCGTAGAAAAAATGTAAAATATTCACACAAATGCTGATTTAAAAATGTATAACAGTTAAACTGATGTTGTATAAAGTCGAATACACAATGGTCTGACTCAAAACACACTTTTTATCTCCACTTGTGAGGAGACAAGACTTTCGCAACTCACTCATAGCTTCGCCACTCGTGAGTCATGGTCTTGCCCCCCCATATGTGGAGATAATATACATATTCTGAAAAAGGCCATTGTGTATCCCTTATTTATATCTCCCTGGGTATATTTTACTTGTTATAATATATAGAAGGAAATGCTGGTGAGGATAGATTCAACATGAAACTGGACAGATTAATGCCAACTGAGTGGAATGCACTCAAGGAAGTAAGACTGAACTAATCAGAGTCAGCTGAGCTTAGTTTTAGTGGTAGTTTACCAAGGAAAACATGATTTAAGGGGAAGTGTTTTACAGCCTTAAAATTAGAAGGTTCTCTGATGTCAGAACTAGCCAGTTATAAAGCAGTTTAGTTCAGGTTATTCTGGCTCTATTAACATTTCCTATATATTATAATTACATAAACAGATCTCCAATGTGTGTACTGCTGTGGGATTTTACCACTTCTCCAGCAGTTTGAGTTGCTCACTAATGCCTTTTACCACACTACGTGAGGCGTGAGTAAATCTCACAGCATGCACCCTGTTGTACCTTCTTGCTTAGCTATGTTACAAAGTAATTCATGGACCCAAAAGCTGTGCACAGCCCAGAACTAATAACAAAATCCATACTTCTGCTATAGTCATCTGGAAACTTTCCAGCACACTGACTGCAGTCCTTTCCTTTTATTTCAACAGTTTTCAAAAGCAGCAAATACAGTGAGCAAAACAGGTGCAAACACAATGGACACGTACACTGTGTACATGACACGTTGGTGGTGTGGGAGCACCTGTGCTGCTCACTGTCTTCAATGCATTTGGAAGCCATTAAAACAAAAGGGATGAGCTGCAATCATTTGACTGGAAAGTTTCCACTTAACCTGCTGAAGTGAGACTGACATCCTTTGCAGGTGGCAGGTGGGATACGTGCCTGGTTTCTGTTCTGCTCTACTCTGCTCTGCTCCATTCTGCTCTACTCTGTTCCACGCTACTGTACTGTATGCTACTCCGTCCTACTGTACCATGCTCTATTTATACTGTTTGATGAATGCAGGCATATGAAATCAGGGTTTCATTTCTGTACCATAGGCTAAATAGACAGTAATCCAAGGAAGTGTTGTAGCAAGCTCATATAATCTAATGATGGTATAGATCCAGGTATGGTAAGAAAAAACGGTGGTTTGTAACTAGCTAGCACAACCTTATAGAAATAGGCTGTGCTAGAGCTAGGTTACCTTTATCATTCCCACTCAGGTTTGACAACTCTCTCTTTTGTTCAGCCCAAAGGTGGGAATCAATTTGGCAGTATGAAATGGAAATTACGTACCTACCATAATTCTTGATTTCTTGGATGAAGTCTCTACCACTCATTCACACTAATGGGACTACGTCGGAGGCGCTAGGACCGAGCGGGAGCCAAAATTCTTCAGGAGGGCCGGCACCAGGGTAGGGAAGCGAGGAGTGGTGCAGCGAGACTGGCTTGCGCTGTATAGACTACCTCGGTGTCGACCCTCCAACTTTTTTACTGGGGAGGTGCAGCGTACACTAACCTAGTGAAACTAATTTATGTTGGACATAAGATAATCCAAATGAGCCCATATAAGAAGGGTCAACACAACAGAATCTTCACAGCCCAGCCATTGAGGAAGTGAAGACCAACAACAGAGTGAGTGAGTTTAGGGAATGGTGGGTGGGCATGTGAATGAGTGGTGGAGACTTCGTCCAAGAAGATTAAGAATTATAGTAGGTACATCATTTCCATATCTTCCTGGACATAAAGTCTCCACTACCCATTCACACTAAGGGGAGAGTACCGAGCTAAATAATCCTCTAAGAAGGGCGGCAGGAGAGAGGAGCTTACTTAGGACAGAAGTCCATTGAGGATTGTCCTGCCAAAGGATTGATGATGTCTGGCATTGACATCCAAAGCACAGTGCTTCACAAACATGTGCATGGAGCTCCAAGTAGCTGCATTGTAGATGTCCGCAATGGGCGCACTTCATATTTCTGCCAGAGATGCCACTACCGCTCTGGTAGAATGGGCATATACCCTGCCTTCAGCTTTACCTGTGCCATGGAATAGTAGTGACAAAGACATGCCACTAGCCATGCCGAAATACATCTGATAGCAACAGGCTGACCCAGTTGGGCCATGCTTTAACTTACAGATCTCTTTAGTTCTAAGTAGAAACACAAGGCCCCCTTAATATCCAGAGAATGTAGGGTATGTTCTCCCTCACTCTGGAAGTTCACAAAGTAAGTTGGAAGAACCAAAGGCTAGTTCACATGAAATTCTGAGACCACTTTGGGCAGAAATTTAGGGTGGGTTTGAAGAACCACCTTGTCCTTATGAAATACTGTAAAAGGAGGTTCTGTGACCAAGGCATGTATTTCAGACTCTCTGTGAGTGGAAGTAATGGCTACGAGGAAGGCGGTCTTCCAGGACAGAAACTTCAGCTCACATGTTGCTAGAGGTGTGAAAGGCTTACGGGTGAGCATATTTAGCATCAGGTTAACATCCCAGGTGGCTACTGGTCTCCTGACTGGTGACCTAGAGTGGAGAATACCTTTCAGGAATCTCTTAACCAGGGGTAACTGAGCTATAGACAATGTGTGTATAGGCTTGTGATAAGCTGAGATCGCACAGAGATGGATCTTCACAGTTGAGTACTGTAGTCCTGTATTAGACAGGTCTAGAAGATACTCCAGGACTTTGTTAGTGGACAAGAAAAGGGATCCAGGGAGGATTTTGCACACCAAACAGAGAATCGCTTCCACTTTGCCATATATGTTTTCCTAGTAGCTGGCTTATCCGCTGCTCGGAGAACATCTGAGACTCTCCATGAGACATCAAATCTACCCACTTCTATCTCCTCAGGAGGTGAAGGGATCTCAGGTTGGGATGGACCACTGGGCCCTGGGTCAGCAGGTTCATTTGCAGTGGAAGCTGTCTCCGTGAAGTTTCCTATAATCTGTTGATTAATGGAAACCAAATCTGATGAGGCCAGAATGGGGCGATGAGGATCATTCTGCCCCCTTGTGCCTCCAGCTTGAGCAGCACCATCTGAACTAAGGGAAGAGGAGGAAATGTGTACAGACAGCGTCTTGTCCACCACAGTCTGAATGCATCCTGACAGAAAGCGCCAGGTTCTGGATTTCTGAAGCAGATTAGAGGCAGTTTTGCATTGAGTGAGGATGCAAAAAGGTCCAGGTCTGGTGTGCCCCACTCTTCGAAGAGCGACTGCACAACGTTTACATCGAGAGACCATTCGTGAGGATCCTCCTCTCTTCTGCTGAGACGATCTGCTAGATCGTTTTGCACTCCTGGTAGACATGGTAGACATACTGCCTGGATCAGGGCTTTGTGTTCTAGACACCATTCCCATGCTCTCATTGCTTCACTGCACAGGGGATAAGAGTGTACCTTGCCCTCTTTGTTGCTGTAATACATCACTGCTTTGTTGTCCATCTGAAGGAGAATTATTTTATGACAGAGAAAGTCCTTCAGGGCTCGGACAGCATACAGGACCACTCTCATTTCCAGGACATTTATGTGAAGTTGAGATTTGTCCTGACTCCACAGACCTCGGGTGTGGAGATCCTGACAGTAAGCTCCCTATCCGAGTAGAGAAGCATCTGTGGTGATGGTCATCTGGGTCTCCAGTGGAGCAAAGGGGAAACCTTTCAGAAGACTGTCCTCTTGAGTCCATCAGGAGAGTGACCACTTAAGATTTTCTGTTACCCTGATGTGGAAGGACTGGGGGTGTGTGGTCGGGGACCACTGAGTACTGAACATCCACTGAGTAGTCCTCATGTGAAGACGAGCCAAGGGCACCATGAACACTGAAGATGTCATAAGGTCCAGTATCTGCTGCATCGAGAGGGCTCATACTGAGTCATTCTCTCTGATGAAGTGGGCCATCTAAAGAATATCACTCCTCCTGCCCTCTGGAAGAAAGGCTTTTGTGTTGGAGGTATCCAGAAGGGTTCCTATGAGGAGGAGCTGTTGGGAGGGTTGTAGTTGCGATTTTCCTAGATTCAACAGAACCCCCATGGACATGAGAAACTTGGAAGCTGTAGCCATGGCTTCCTGTGTCTCTTGTCTGGAGGGGCTTCCTAGTAGCCAGTTCAGATACTGAAACACTTGAATTCCGAGTTTCCTGAGGTGCGCTGCGAGAACTGCAAAGCAATTTGTAAAGACTCGAGGTACTGAGGATAGCCCAAAAGGGCAGTACTCTGAATTGGTAGTGCTGGCCCAAAGCCACAAATTGGAGATACTTTTGGTGGTTTGAGTGTATGGGAACATGTTAATAGGCGTCCTGCATGTACAGGGAGGTTAGCCAATCTTTTGATGAATCAGAGGTAAAGGTGTACTGAATGATAGCGTCTTGAATTTTTCCTTGTAAAGGAATTTGTTCAGCTTCCTTAGATCAAGAATAGGGCGCATGCCGCCTGTTTTCTTTGGAACTAGGAAGTAATGGGAGAAGAAACCTGTGTTCCGTTGATCCTGCAGAACTACTTCTAATGCCCTGTTGTTCAGAAGGCCATGAATCTTGGAAGCAAGACGGTCTGACTGAGAGACAGACAGCTGGGGCTGTTGTTAGGGTGGATGATCCGGAGGAGCTTCCGAAAGACTTAAGAGAGTAACCCTCGCGGGTTATCCTGAGCACCGGTTTCTCTGATGTGACTGACTTCCACTGGTTGTAAAACAGAGTCAGATGCCTTCCTACTGCCGAGCAAGAGTCCCCCTCGGGCAGCTGAGGTGGGACTTGGGCCAGAGTCTCAGGGAATGGCACTAGGCACTTTCGGGCCCTGTGCCTTCTGCTGCATTTTCTTTTGTGGCTGAGGGGCTTGATTTCTGTTGAAGCCCCCTCTGCCATTGCCTCAAAAAGACTGACAGTTATGAAATTGCTGGTGGTCCCACTCCGTTGAGGGACAGCAAAGGGTGGCCTGGCAGTCTTGATAGCCATTTAGTTTTCTGTGTGGCCTCAAGTGCCTGCTTGATCTGAGGGCCAAACAGGTAAGTTCCATCAAATGATAAACTCATAACTCTTTGTTAGGCATCATCTGTGAATCCCGATGTGCGTAACCATTAGTGGCATTGGGTGCAAATGCCAGCTGCTGCTGCTCTAGAAGCAGTGTCAAAGGCATCCATACAAACATACGAAATTTGCCAGCAGATAAAGGTCTAGAGGTCTATCAAGTCTGCTCGAATGTGCAGCTAGCACCCCTTATTCTGCAGCTGCCCCTGCCTTCCACCCTTCCCCTTCATTAACCCTCCCCCTTGTCCTGTCCCATCCCCTTTTGAAGCAGTCCACTGTTCTACTGCATACCACTTCTGCAGGTAACGATTCCACCCAGCCACCACCCTCTCTGAAAAAGTGTCTCCTCATCTCCCTCCTGAACCTTCCTCCTCCAGTCTCATATCACGGCCCTGGTGGCCCTCCCTCCCTTACTTTGAACAGCCCCTCTGTACCCATCTTGTTTATTCCTTTCATGTATTTAAAGGTATCAATCATGTCACCCTGTCCCTCCTCTCCTCAGTGAGTACATGTTCGACTCCTTCAACCTCCTCTCATATGATAAGTCCCCCAGCCCCTTGATCATCTTTGTCGCCTGCTGCACCCCTCCAGTAACTTAATGTCCCTCTTCAGATATGGCCAGTACTGCGCAGTACTCCAGGTGTGGTCTAACTAATGACCTATACAGTGGCAGAATCACCTCCTCCCTCTTGAGGATATACCCCTTGAAATACAACCCAGCATTTTGTTGGCCTTTGCAGCTGCCTTCCTACATTGTGCCGAGTTGTTCACTGACCCTGTAATGAGCACACCCAGATCCTTCTCCTCCTCTGTCTGGGCTAGCTGCACTCCCCCTAGCTGGTAACTCCTCCTTGGGTTCTTCATCCCAAAATGCAGCACCTTGCACTTTTTGGCATTAAACCCCAGTTGCCAGGTGTCTGACCAGGTTTCAAGCTTTGCCAGATCATCCTGCAACCCCTGCCATCCCCCTAGGTCATCCATCACCACGCCTACCTTGGTATCATCAGCAAACAGACTGATCTTGCTCTTGATGTCCCATGATATGTCTGCAATGAATATCCCAAACAACACTGGTCCCAACACCGAGCCCTGTGGAACACTGCTCATCACTGCCCTTGGGTGTGAGAGCGCCCCACCCACCACCACCCTCTGTTGCCTTCCCTGAAGCCAGTTTCCTACCCATCTCACCAGCTTTGCACCCACCCTGTGCCTACTGCTTCCTTCCAGCCTTCCATGGCACGGTCGAATGCCTTACTGAAGTCCAGATACAGGACATCCACTGCATGGCCCTGTCAGTTGCCTAGTTACCCAGTCATAGAACTCAACCAGGTTGGTTTGGCAGGATCTGCCACGTATGAAGCCATGCTGTCTGCTGTCCTGTAGTCCTTTGGCCTCTAGGAGGGCCACCAGCCTCTCCTTCAGGATAGTCTCCATTAGCTTACCCATGATGGATGTGAGGCTCACTGGTCTGTAGTTTCCCGGTTCATCCTTGGGGCCACTCTTGTGGAGGGGCACCACATGAGCCATCCTCAAGTCCTGAGGTACACACCCCGAATGTAGTGAGGCATTAAATAGGTCTGCCAAAGGTCCTGCAAGGACCTCTGCCAGCTCCTTCAGTAGCCTGGGGTGGATGCCATCTGGGCCTAGCGCCTTGTCCACCCTCAATGCCTTCAAACCCTCTCGAACTCTGCCCTCCATGATTTCCCCATCTGTCACCACTTCCCCCCCTTGCTTCTGCCATTTCTCCCACCTTGGGTGTCACCCCCCTCTTCTCTTTAGTAAATACTGAGCAGAAGTACTCATTTAGTGTTTCTGCCTTATCGCACCCTGCTTCCACCCAACCCCCCTCCTTCCTAATCCTTACTATGTGGCCCTTACAGCTCCTTTTCTCCCTGATGTACTTAAAGAAGTCCTTCTTCCCCTTCTTAATGCCTTGTGCCAGCCTGAGTTCCGTAGATGCTTTGGCTCCCCTTACTGCCCTTGTCACCTCCTTCGATTCTGTCAAGTACTCCTCCCTGTCCTCCCCTCCCTGTTTTCTTGTACTTCCTAAAGGCAGCTCTTTCCTCCTTACCTCTTCCATGACCTCCTTGCTCAACCAGCTCGGTTTCTTAGCCTAGCCATCTTGCTCGGACTTTGCAGCAGGTTTTGGTTGCCTCCACTGTCCCCAGCTTTATGAGCTCCACCTCTGGTTAGTGTCCATACTAGATTGAATTCTGGCCAGGTACCCTTTATCACTTCCCCATCCTCCCAAAGTCGGCCTCCTGAAGTCCAGCACTCTTGTGCCAGATTCCCTCTTTCCTTGCCCATATCCAATGTGAGCCATACTGACTGGTGGTCACTCCTGACAGCGGTTCCTCCACTGTAAGTTCTCTCACAAAGTCCCCATTTGCCAGCACAAGGTCAAGGGTATTCCCTAACCTGGTTGGTTCACTGACCATTTGCAGCAGGAAGCTGTCCTGGAAGGCATCCAGCAGTACCTGCTCCCATCTGTTCCTGGTTGTTGGGGTGCTCCAGTCCACTCCTGGCATGTTGAAGTCCCCCACAATCACCACATTACCCTTCTCGCAGGTCCTCCTGATCTGTCCCGCTAGTTCCCTGTCTAACTCCTTCGTCTAAGATGGTGACCTGTACACCACTCCCATTCTAAGAATCCTATTCTAGGAATCCTGGATTTGCATCCAAAGTGACTCCGTACTACCCTCCTCCCCTTCCTCCCTCACGCACTTCAGTCCTTCCTTCACATATAGTGCCACCCCCCCCTCCTTTTTCAATCACCCTGTCCCTACGAAGTAACCTGTACCCTGGTACAGACAGGTCCCAGTCGTTGTATTGGGTGCCCCATGTTTCTGTGATGGCTGCAATGTCCACCTTTCCCTCTGCCATGAGAACCTGTAACTCTGCAGTTTTCCTCCCAAGGCTCCTAGCATTAAGGGTAACCACCTTCCACCCTCCCCTCCCTCCCATCCTGCCCTCCTTTCCTAGCATCACCAACAGTACTTGCCATTTGTCCTTTGTCACTGTTATGGGGGGTAAGCTCATATGGTTTCCCAACCTGTGGTCTCTGCATATCTCTTCCCCAATTGCCACCCCCCACTGGTAGTTTAAATTCCCAACTTCCTCTATGTACTCCTCCATCCTCTGTTTCAACACTTTCTTTCCCTCCTCACCCAAGTGTAGTCTGTCCTTGGCATAGAGACTACTGTCCTCCCAGGTCCCCCATAACCCCCAACAGCCCATACCTTTAGCACAACACCAGGTTCTTAGCCATCCGTTAAATTCCTCTATTCTCAGCTTTCTTGTTGTGCTTGCCTTTGGCACCGGAAGTATCTCTGAAAAAGTTACTGATCTTCCTGCCCCCTCACATAATTGTGCTAGTTCCTCAAACATCCTTTGGACTATATCTACTGTCTTGTCAGCCAGGTCGTTTGTCCCAAGATGTATAATTAAATGAGGCTTGTCCCTACCCCTTCTAGCATATTTCAGAACAGACTGTCCCATCCTTTCCGCTGTCATTCCTGGCATGGCCTCCACCCAAATGTGACTATGCCTCTCCCCCTTGCTACCCCACCTGACTCCTCTTAGTATTGAGTCCCCCAGCACTAATATTCCATCCCTCTTACTCCCTGCTTGCTTCCATTCATCTCCCTCTCTCATTTCCAGCTCCTCTTCTTCCTCCTGCACATTATTTCCCCCTTTTACCCCTGTTGCAATTCTCCCAGCAGAACTTCCCCCCGCTCCAGTTTGGTCCAGGCATTTATCAATTACTCCTCTAATTTCATCATTTCCCTCCTCCACCTTCTTCCTCTCTAGCAGTGCACAACTATTTTCTGAAGACCCTTCACAAATGCCCGCTCCCTCTCTCTTCATAGTAACCTGTTCTCTCCTTTCCACTTCATGACTTTTGCCACTTCTTTGCCTCCCCTCACAAGTCCCCATCTCCTCCTTCCATTTGTCTTTTGTCTCCTGACCTGGTTTCCCCGGCAATCGTTCTTCCTGGCCTGGGCCCCTTTGTCTCTGCTTCCCTTCTTCTGACCCTCTCCTCACCACTGTTAACCAATCGCCTCCCTCATCTCCCTTCTTCCTCCCTCAGTATTGGGCTAAACCCACCCCAATCTGCCTTGCCTGTCTTAGTTCCTCCTGCAGACCCTCAATCTTCTTTCTAAGTTTCTCTGTTTGGTTGCACACTAAACATCCTCCCACCTGCAAGCAATTTTAGAAAGATTAGTGCGCAGTTGTTGCAGCATACCACTGCCCATTGCTGTTGTTGCCCACCAGCGACCCCCACCCTTCCAGATGCAGGATGCCAAACACTCCCCCAAGTCTCCCCTCTCCCCCCTCTATCAGTGCAAAACATTTTCTTTATTTCCCTTACCTTCTTTGTTGCACACGTTTAGATATATTGAGCAACTGTTTTTTTATATTCTTATCCTTCCTATCCACACTCAAAAAGAGACTTTAAGTAGCCATTGCCCAACCTTCTTCAAACTCCTACTCCTCCTTTCCCCAATGCAATATCAATGCGAATAAGTAATAATAAAAGCTCCTAGATTTGCATTTACTTCCCTTCCACTGAGACAGCAGTCACCTCTTCACTTGCTGCTGTTCCTTTCCTGGATGTCTGCTTCTGCTAGGACAGGTGCATATCCTTTGCCCGTTTCAGGAAGTGATGTCAGAACCCCTGGTATAAAGGAAATAATGAACCAGGGGTGGGTGGGAGTGAGGGTTTGGGGGTGGACCAGCCAAGTCTTCCAAAACAATCAGGTAGCTGAGGCCTCTGGTCAGACCATTAGCACCCTTCCCACACTCTGCAATAAAACTTTGCAGCTAGTGAAGCCAGCAACAATGAATCACAATTCTACTCAAAGCCCCCCAAATAGGTTTGCTAGCCAAAGAAACAGGACTACAATTCAAACAGCTTCACCAACAACACATCAAAATAGGCTTGGAATTAGAAGATATAGGTCTCCAATTCAAAGAAACAGACCCAGTTAAATCACACCAATTATGTTTTAAAACAGAAGAAATAGGCCTCTACAAATGCAGCCTGCCACACAGTGAATCATCAAACCACTTATAGCTACCAAAACAGGTTTCAAAATTCCAACAGCCCCAAACAATACCCTGCTAGCCCCTTAGCAGTAAGAAAGAAAAGAAATAACCTTCTACAAAGTAGAATCCACAAGAAATAATGTAAAAACAACAAGAAGCTACTGTACTGTAGATCTGATCTTGTCCCCCTTCTAGTTCCTGCCTTAAGTTGCTGATTGTTTGCCTTGATGCCTCTATTTATGGTCTGGAGAAGCTCTAAGTTAATATCGGACTCCGGAAGAGCTTCCACAGTGTCTTTGAACAAATGGCAGGGGGTATACTCATGCTGAGAGAAATAACCCTAGTGGCTAGCAATGCGCATGCCCAGGGTAGAGGCAGTGAAAACCTCGCTTCCCCAAGGTGTCAGCCTTACGGGATTCCTTGTTCACTGGATGAGCCATGGATTCCTGAGGAAGGATGACCTTGTCATTCTCTACCAAGACAACTATGGCATCAGCAAAGGCTTGAGAGGCCGAGATTGGTTGATCCTTGGGGGGGCATACTTCTTGTCTATGAATTTAGTTACAGAAGGAATACGCGCTGGATTATCCCACACCATTTGTGACAGTGTCTCAAAAGAGGGTTGCACTGGAGGAGTCAATTCCACAGGAATATCTGGAACGTGCAGATACTGGAAGTGCAGCAATTTCCCCGGATCAGTCTCTGAAGTCTGAAGAGAGAGAGAGAGAGAGAGAGTGGAATTCATGTTCTTAAGCAGAGACTTAAAGGAAAGGTCCTCGATCAGAGGCTCTGTCAAAGGAGAGGACTTATTTGCCTCTCCAAGCGCAGAATTGTCATCAAAGCCCTCTCCTAATCGAAGAACAGGATCAGGTTCAATGTCATCTCCTAGTAGCCCCGGAGGGATTGTCTATACAGGAAAGAGAGAAGGAGGTGCTCCGCGAATCAAAGTAAAAAAACCCGATACCCAGCCGGCCCAGAGGGCTGAGGTGCTGGACGCCTTACCTCACACCATGTTGGCGACCTGAGTTCGGGAATGAGCTCGGGCTGCCGGAGGCGGAGGGAGGAAGGGTACGGAGCTAGTTAGAGCAGTTGAAAGGCAGCTCTCCTCTCCAGGGAGGATCTGGTGCATCCTCGGGTGCAGGTCTGCCTCCTGATTGAGGCTGGGAGCGGAACAGCCGAGGGAGCACACAGGCATTAGACCATAGGGTGGGTGGATGGGGCTGTCACCGGGGCTGTAGTACATGCATGCACCTCCACGCGCATGCGTCTACTCCTGGGGCCCCAGGTTAAAAAGGGAGAAAAATGGATGAGAAAAATTCCCCAGCGGCTGGATGAAGTCCGACCTCCCGCAGGCACCGCTCTCAGGCCAGGCATAAGGTAAGTCCCGGTAATTCCGACAATCAGAGCTGGGGGGGGCCGGTCGAGCTGATGGGGGCTCCCAGGGATAGGCACACAAATAAATACACGTACACAAAAAAAAATGCCCTAGGCAGCGCAGAATGCACTGACGGTGCCGGCACAGAGTGTGGCGTTGAGACAGAAGACAGCGCCGACCCAGGGAGTGGCACCAGGCGTGGCACCGCCAAGACTGGAGCCAAAAGTGGCACCACCCTCTGCGTCATACAAACACCCGAGAACCCCAATCCAACTCTCAGAGCCAAGGAGGAAGATCTGACAAAATTAACAGGAGACATTGGTACCTGTGCTGGCCCCTGCCCACAGCCATATGAGGGGGAAAAGCACAAGAGCATGGCATCAATGGCACCAGAGAAGGCGCCGCACGACTAGGAAGCTATAACTGTCCTGCCCACAGGCTTGAAACCCCTAGGCCTAAAGGCCCCAGAGACGGTCCCACAGGCTCAGATAGGCGGGGCAACCGCTGAACCCATTGCTCCAAAAGAACGGCCCAATGATGAAACTGCTCACCGGAAGACTCTCCAGGGGGCGGGAAGGTCTATGGAGTTGAGGATGTTGGCCACCAGGAACAGAGGCCATAGGAGACCCCAGAGGAGTCAGAGTCAGACCCCTGTCCCTAGCTACCAACGATCAATGTGCAGACATACCAGAAGGCGACCTCGAGCAGTACCGTTTCTTCTTCTTCAACTGGGGAACCAAAGAAGAACTCAAGGTCGAGCAGTGCTGAGTCCTCGATGAAGATCAAGAATGGGACCACTTCTTTTTATACTTTTGGGAGGACCGCCCATCCCCCCAAGCACTGGACTGCCTGTAGTCAGATCCCCCTCTGTAGAGGGTGGCGGACCAGATCCAGCCCTGCTGAAAACACAGCTTTCATGTGAAGTCTCCCTACCATCACTGGCCCCGTTCATGGTCAACGAGCTGCAGAAGACTTCTTTTGTTGAACGAAACTGACTTCAAAAAAAAAAAAAACTAAAATCGAATAAAAACTACAAACTAATAACTAATCAAATACTGCTGTCATATAGATGTGAAGATTTGCCTCCTGGCAGGTGAGCGACATCATCATAGAAGTGCACTCAATGGCGGGAAGAAAGGAACTGAGGCAGTTGGAGGGTCGACACCGAGGTAGCCTATATGGCGTGAGCTGGTCTCACACCCCTACCTTGGTGCTGGCCCTCCTGAAGAATTTTGGCTCCCGCTGGGTCCTAGCTCCTCCGGTGTAGTCCCATTAGTGTGAATGAGTGGCGGAGACTTTATGTCCAGGAACACCAATAAACGTCTGGGCCTTCACAGCAGAGCTCAAAGCTGTTGTTATTACTCTGAGACATACTCACAATGTTAGTGACATCCGGAGATGCTCCGTTCTGTAGCAGCAGCAGGACTATGTTCAAGTGGCCCATGAATGCAGCCACGTGTATCGGTGTAAGGCCAGACTGCGGAACAAAGTGACAGATGTTTACTCCTCTGCACAGGACCTGCTGTAGAAAACTGAACTGAAAAGAGAAATGGTTTCCATAATGACAGAAAGGAGTTTCTCTACCTCAGTTATGGCCTGGATTGAAGCCCCATACTTCACTAGCAGCTCCATCACTTTGACACGGTTTTTCTTGCAGGCAATGTGCAGTGGAGTAAAACCATTCTGTGCAGAAGACAATACGGTTAGTGAAGACATGCAACAAACATCACTCAGATTCATGCTCCAATATTTTAGTAATGATGTAAGCTGCAACGTTTTATTTTGTTTAGTCTTATCTCTACTAAAACCTACTCAGATGCATCACTCAAGTATTACATGGTGCTCCTCAGTGGCACAGTTCAGCTACGACTGTTTAAATTACAGACACATCATGCACGATCACCACACACATTACAGGTTATTCCAGGAGTGTTCTGATTTATGTGTCATGGCAAAACTGTGCCCACATGCTCTAAAACCCACTAAAAACCATCACTGCTCGATAGCATTCATGTGTGCATCCCACACAATGCTCCCTCATGAGGCTAAATGTGAAATTCCAAAGTCCAGATCAAAACCAAGTGGAAAACCAAACTGTAGACCTTTAAGCATAGGTCTTGTTTTTGAGGCAGTAATGTCAGCAGGAGCTGCAGTGTTGCATTGCCAGGTAGCACAATTTGATCTGTGATAAGTTAACACTACTTATACCATAACACAGACCGCAAAGTTATCATCATCTGGACAAAGGTGTCTGAACTTTCAAAGGTTTTATATATTCATTTAACTTTTTTTTAACCAGAAACACACAATGAGTTAAACAAACAACTTATTTCAAGGTGTGCCCTAAGGGCAAAAACAGAGGAAGACTGGCTAATAAATTCATTACTAACACGTTACAAAGAGAATCATGCTGATCATAATAGAAAAGGAAACCCCCCGCACCCCCCATACTAATGATTATCAACGCTGAGTCGGAGTTGATTCGGGAAGGGGTGTCAGCACCAGGAGACAGTGTGCCCCTCTCTTAAGCACACCAACACAGTGACCTGTCGGCAAACTGTCGATTTTGTCAGCAGCAACGTAGGTCGCTGTGTTGGTGTCGCTGTCGGGGGGCACACCTCCCTCTTGTACCCCCCTCCTCCCGGGATGCACCGGGAGATGAGCTATTGCATTTGCTCAGTGTACCTTTCCTGGTGAAACTTTTCAATAAATACAATAAATAAATGACTTTACATGTAGCTGATAGTTGCCACAAAAAGTGAAAACAGAGTTTACAGAAAAGCTTTAAAAATGGACTTCATTCAGGTGGCTTGCTGGCCCGCAGGAAACACATCGCACTTCCACAGAGGTGACCTGCATTCAGGAGAGAGCCTAAATCCATGCAGCCGGACAGGCAGGCTAGGAAGAATGTTGCATCCCAGCTGGGGAGGAATGTCACTGTCAGCAGGTGCCGCAGCGGCCCCTTGTGGTGGACTAGGGAGTCTTCTCCCTCACAAGTGGTAGCCAGGTTCACATTCTGTTACTGAAGCATGTGAGGCTGCTAGTGGCTGTGCACAGCACCAGGGAATATGGATGAAACATCGTCCCCGTTCACACTACAGCACGGTTGAGCAAAACGTTTTTAAAAGTGGATTAGCACTTACCGTGCTATAGCATTCATATTACAACCCCCTTCTTGTGATCCGCTTCAGGCAATGCATTTTATGGTGTTCACATTGCGGCAGAGATCCGTGTGTGCTGTGAACCCGATTCAGCAGCATGGAAAAAGCTGCTTACCATGATGCTTTGTGCACTCGCAGGAAAAGCATGAAAGGATAAGAGCTGGCGCGTTCACACTGTAAGTAAATCATTTTAATTTTAAAATGAATTTCTGGAAGCTTGCTGAAGCCCAGGTCTCATCAGAGTTTGAGAAAGCTACAAATCTGGTGTACAGATCGGGTTATGTGCGAACACGAACTGGGTCAGCATGCATTTGAAATGGTTCAAGTGCCGAGAACCATTTCAAATGCCTCAGTGTGAATGGGGCCTTAGAGGGTATAATGCCAGCCTCAGCAAAGGGTGAAGCCAGCCCTTGCTGGCTCCACCACCATGGATTCCCTGGCCCCAATACGGAGACTGTGCTGGGAGAAGGCTAGTGGGGACCGGGGCTGGGAAACTGCCATAGAGGAAGGCATAGCTGGGCTGGTAGGGATAAAACAAAAATAAACTGATTTTGTTTCTCACTTTTGTTTGTTATTGTTGATAAAGGTTTATAATAAGAATTACATTTCTATTATATTGTATTATTCTTAAGAAAAATATACATTTAATCTCTCATTTAATGTCTGTAATACAGTACGTAAACTGTTAGCAAACACTGATTCATAGCTTGCTGACATTCAGTGACAACTGCAATTTTCTTTCCCAAAAAATCAAGAAACGCATAAAATGTATAAATAAAAATTAAATATGATCTAACTTGGATCAACGTGAACAAAAAGTGAGAAGTGAAGCTGGTTCTGAAGTTCCATCTGTAATCTGTTTGTACATTTTGTGACAACTATTGGCGCTATTAATACACAGCTTCTATGGTGTATCATAGTGTGCTGTCAACTGCATATAATTCAGTCACTGCAGATGGTGTGGCACTACATGCTGTATAATGGGATCTCAGGTTATGTCAGTCCTATCTTGAGACCCTTTTATTTTTATTTATTTAGTTTTTGTTGACCGGGTAAGTGCATTAGACAAATTCTGCCTATTTTCAGGCACGACCCGGGGGAGAGGGATACAGGTGAATGCCAGCTGACCTTGAACCAGATTAAGCTGTTGGTGGTATTTTTAGTGAATGGGGAAATTTGGCCAGGACAACGGGGAAACTTCCCCTACTCTTTTCGAGAAGTGCCATGGGATATTTAACATCCACCTGAACTACCACCAGAACAGGCAGCTGGGACCTCGGTTTTAACGTCTCATCCGAAAGACGGCACCTCAGGAGTGCAGCACCCCCTCATGCTGCACTGCAGTGTCAGTATTGGGATGATAACCCATGTGCCTGGTGTGGGGCTAGAACCTACAGCTTTCTGATCCCCCAACCTCAGAGGTGAGTGTGCTACCTGCTGAGCCACTGACACTTTGAGCCTGCTACATGAAATGTGTGGTGAAACATCAAGTCTCAACCAGATGCCACCACAAATTTTGTGTCTGCTCCATATAGCGCTACAGTGGAGAAAACGTTTCAGTAGTACATTGACTGAAACATAGGGACACAGCATACCAACAGTGTTACTAGCACATGTAATAATTACTGAACTGAACAGTGATGAACTATTTAATAAAAAGCTAAAACCCAAGGGAAATATCCTTCCCACTGTAGCTGGCCCATGTGTACATAGCTCATTTCCAAAGTACTAATGAAAAGCTACTACAAAGGCTTGATCCTGGAGGTGGCACGTGACATGCCCTGCTCTCCTCCTTGGCAATACTAGCAGTAGCCAGAGAAGAAAGGCTCTACAGCAGAGCCCACACCAGGTGCACATACCCATTCTCAACAAGCAGAAGAAGGCAGCAGCATGTGATCAAGCCTTTCTGACATTGCTATTAATGAGCCATCTCAACTCTCTCAGCAAGAGCAGTCAGCTGCCACCATGGTCAGCAACAGTAATAGCCAGAGATAAGTAGCAGTAGAACTAGAGATACAGTATCTCTCTGAAATGCTATTAGAATGAAAGGGATTTCACAGTGATATATCTAGATTTAAAATGGGTTGGGGAAAACCCAGCAATCTGAAGGGATGAGAACCGTGGTGCATTCAGCACAATACAACATTTCAGTACTGTTTCAAGGACACCCAGCCTTAATTCAATGTTTGTTGAATAGCAATGGAGTATTAGTGCTTGTGTAACTTGTAGTACTTTTTGTGGCTTAACTCTGTTCCCACCCTTGAGTAGTAGGTATGTAGGCAGGAATTTGTACGGAATAGAAGGCACAGGAACAAGGGTGAGAAGAGCACGGGAGAAGCAGCAGGAGGGAAAGGTGGTGGACAAAAAATAATCCCTAAGCAAGGGAGGTACATTTTGAGGAGGGTTTAAGGAGAGGTTTTGGGAGCAGCTATTCCCCACATTGAACCTCGGGCTAGGCCCTCCCATTCAATGTTTGGGGAATAGTGACGGGGTATATAGTGCTTGTGTAACTTGTAGTACTTTTTGTGGCTTAACTCTGTTCCCACCCTCGAGTAGTAGGTATGTAGGTAGGAATTAGTAGGGAATAGAAGGCCCCAAAAGATACCTCCTCCAACTCACAGAGAGTATGACCCCCTGGCACTCAGGAGAGGAAAACCCCCCAGGTGGAGAAAACCTCTGAGGGCCCATGGCCAGTGGCCTGTCCATCCTCTGGGTGTACTAAGAGGAGAATGACCTGAGTTCTAGTAACCATAGCTAATTTGGGGGCGGTGAGCTACTTGGAGAGACAATGATCCATCTTCAATCCATAGATGATGCAAATTGAATGATGATCCTGAGGTTGAAGAGTAGGTCTTTTCTGAAGGAGTGATGAAATCCAAAGTGTGAAGCAGATCCAGGTGAAGGAGGGTGAATGAAGTCCAAGTTTCCAAGATGATGAATGATGCCTGTCCTAAGGGATTGCAAGGGCATGATGAGCAGGGGGAGCATGAACTGATCGATAAGTTACTAGATAGGGAGCGGTGGAAATGCTATGATACGAGTAGTCATTGGTGAACGATCCAGCTTGTGAAAGGTTTGCCTGTCAAGGTATGGTCAGGAGGCAAGGAATTCAGTAATGAGCGAGGAGTTGCTAAGGAAGCATCCATGAAGTAGAAATGAGTAGAGGAGAGTCTTTGAGTGCCCTGGAGATGGTGGTCCATTCTCAATCCATGGACGATGTAGACTGAATGATGGTCCTGAGGATGAAGGGAAAGACTTTCCGAAGGGGTGGTGGAATCCTACTTGTGGATAATATCCAGTTGAAGAAGGGCTAATGGAGTCCATATTTCCAAGGTGATGAAAGATGTGTGTCCAAAGGGATTGCATAGGCGTAATGAGCCGGGACAGCATAATTTGGTCAAATATACTACCAGACAGTAAATGGTGGGACATGCAATGATTTGTAAAGTCATAGGTTATTGATCCAATATGTGTAAGGTTTGACGTTCAAGGTAGCCTGGAGGTAAGGAATTTACTAGTGAGCGATAAGTCACTAAATAAGCATCACAGAGTAGAAACAAGTGGAGAAGAGTTTGAGTGACTGATGAGAGTAATGCCATGAGTGATTAGTAAACAAACAGAAGAAGATTCGCAGATGCAGTCCAGATGGTAAGCTAATGTATATGGGGAAAGATTGGATGGCTTCTTTGAGCACGCAGTTCGTAACTTTATTTGTAAATACTCTGCTGGTACGATGACTGAAGTAAGTGTGGGTATTTCTGTGGTGTGATTGTCCAGGAGATGCACTGTGGTGGTTTATGGTTGGTTCAGTTACAGGTAGTTTGATGCTGAGATATGTGAAAGAAGCTTGGAGGCAGATATAAGAAAGAGTCTGTAGGCTGGATTGGCAGTGAGGTCGATTAGTGTAGGATGCCATAGGATCTTAGTGCTATGGCTGATTAGGATCAGTTGGGAGGCAAGACTGAGTTAATGAATTTGCCTTAACGGTTACGGATTTCCAGATGGAATTCAGAAGTGCCAGTTCTTGGGGATAGGCTTTACTGAAGAGATTAACAAAGGTAATTTGTGACGAAGAAGCTGTAGGGTCCGCTGGAAGAGCAGCTAACTCGGCTAAAGGTACTAGATGAAGAGGTGCGGATGATTGTATAAGGAATTGTGATGTCCAGGAGCCAAAAAACAATGGTTTGGATGGCATGGAGTTAGTAATCAGCTAGGCAGTGGAGATCCCACTATGAATAATCTGGAAGGCAGCTGGGAAGGTCATAGAACAAGCAATGTCTGTTGAGGAAGCAAGAATTCAGAACATGTATCTATGTAACATGGACAATAAATCCAGTGATGGTAGAAAGCTGCAGAGTAAGACTAGGTGATGTCCAAGGTGTCGTTAGGTATCCTGCGAGTCCCGGGATCTGAAGGTGCAATGTTGGAGAGTAAGCCAGAGCATAACAGAAGAAATTACATCCTTTCCAAGCGAGAGGGTAGACTGTGAGGCATGGTAGACAGGAAAGTCCACAGAGACTGAATGGATTCGTAGAGAGTATCCGATGAACAGAGGTGGGAATGTTTCTAGTATCCAGTCGAATGAGGGTCCGAAATGCTCGAGGGAAGCTGATTGAGTATTATGGAAAATGTTAGGTTAATGTAATGGATTCTGAGACATGTTCGCCAAGGAATGCATACTCAAAGTGGTTCCCGCAAGTGAAATGAACAGTAATCCATGAGTAGTGGATAGAAACTGTGATGATGGCTAGAATAGGAATATGCGATGAATAATTGAGGGTAGTAGTTGCCTGAGTACGAATACTGGCCAGGGATATGGCAGGATGCCCAAGAGAGCCACAGCGGACAGGACGAAGTCCTGAGCCTGCAAGGCAGAGATGGAAAGGTTGCTACCTGAAGATAAAAGGAAAGTCCAGAGTAAATCCCGATGGACTGACGGTCTGATCCAGGATGGTGTCGGGGTGAATGAAGCTGGATGACATGTTGTGCAGGAAGGAACAGGACCAGGATGACCCTTCAGCAAATGGCATCAGGATGCAGGAAAGCTGTAACAGTCGCTAGAATATGATCCATGGCGGGTCGAGGAGTGAAGCGAATTACTAAGAGCAACAGGGTTGAGGAACATAGGTCTTACATCCGATGAAAGCTTCAACCAACTAGGGAAGGGACGGAAGGTGCTGGAGCAAAGAAGGATAAAGGTCCAAGATCTGAAGGAGAAATTAAACTCGGACAGCAACTGGATAGGTGGCCTACAGCAAGGAAGTCCCAGAGGCAGCGCAACTGAAGTGAGATGAGGGGCATGATGCTCCAGATAATGGACGAGGTTGAAAGTACAGCTGGGACATGCTCAAGTCCAGGAGGGAGCAGCACGTGATGATCCGGTGGAGAGGAAGTAAGATCAAAACAGTTGATTGTAGACACCAGCTTCTACACTTGAGAAATGAGGAGAGAGAACTAGTCTTCAGTACCACTCTACAGAGGTAGGAGGATGGAGACAAACAAGTTACGGAGGTCCATTTGAGATGGAAAGCGGCAACCGGGCAAGAGACAGAGGATACACTGACCCAGCAATTCCAGAGATGGGCCGCCACTCCCTAACGTCGAGGGGATGACGTGCAGTCAGTATCAACAGGTGGAGCTGAGGGAGGAATGCAGTTGTAGTGGGATGTTCCGGAAGGGAAGCAGCAACCTCTATCAGGCAGAGGATGCAGATGCGAAAACAGAGATGCAAGCTCAGGCACTCGACCAGGAAAAGTAGTGTGATAAGATTGGGAGAAGGCTGCTGGAGATGAAGGATGGAGGTTATGAGCAGGAGGAGGTCCAGGTCCAAAAGAGATGCAACATCCAATGACGGACAGAGTACAGATACAGGAAGCAGTGTAACAGAAATGCTAACTGTGATCCGTTACGGTCAAGGCACGATGATCCTAACTGGAAGCAGTGAGGAGAGATAGGACGATGAGGATACACATGTGAAGCAGTTCCGTACGCGAAAGAAACAACAACCAGCATCAGGGAATAAGAGGCAGGCAGTGGAAACAGTCAAATATGGATTCAGGCTCCCAGCTATGGCAGTTAGCGGAGGGGATCATGAAATAAGGCTGCAGACTAGGTATGATGGAAAAGGCATGTCAGGTGAGTCAAGGTCCTGAAGGGAAGCAGCATCCGGGTATGAGGCTGAGAATGGGTAATTCGAAGCAGTAGACTGTAGACTCAGGTACCTGTTCAGGACAACTGAGGCGGGAGGATGATAGCTTGAGGCAGCCAGGCATAGTTACAATGAGGAGGTTACATGGGGCATAGAAGTTCCATTCCTGAAGGGAAGCAGCAGCTGGAATGAGGTAGAGAAGGTATGGTAAAGTCAGTAGATTGTAGACATGGCTTCCATCCCAGGTAGTCAGGGCGAGCTAACCTTCACTGGAAGCTTGCCAAGCAGAGTTAGGGATGTCAGCTGGTAAGTAGCAGGAGGTAGTGATTGTAACAGAATCCCATCCCCGGTAGCGGGGAAGCCTACCCGCTCAGCAGCACCTAGGAAGGTGCAAGCTAGGGACGGAGTCCGGAATACTGCTGGTATGGGCCTGCTAGGTGCAATGTTGCTGAAGAGAGAGAGGAGATGAAGACATGAAGGCAGATAGGATAATAAATCAGTAAGTTGCAGATGAAACTGTGGGTATAGAAAACACAAAGTCATAGAAAATGGGATACATGTATGTGATAGGTATGGAAAGCACGAAATAGAAGTAGCAGACGGGTAAGTGCTCTGGGGAGTACATTGTGAAACGAACAGTAAGGCATGGGAAGGACAAGGTAGCAAGCTAAAGGGGAGAAAGCTCTAGACTGTAGGGTAATGGAGATATGATGTATGTAGTGCAGCTCTGGAGAATGCAGCTTAGCGAGGTCCCATACCCCCCCCCCCCAGTAAAGTGGAACTGAAGATGGCAGCAGTAGAAGAATAGTCACTTCCTTGTTTCAGAGCTGGAGCCCAGGGTTGCATTTTCTTTGTTCTAAGGCTAGAGCTCATTACTCAGCATTGATGGGTAGCAGGAGCTTTGGAGATTGGTCTACGTATCCCGCTAGCAGCCTGAACAGTAGCTACTGCTGGAGCTAACCACTGCAGTCTCATAGTGGGACATCCGAGGGGTTTAGTGCACATCAGTGGGTAAGAAGGCAGGCCTGGATACAATCCCCCATCCCTCCCCACTTGTGTTGTACAGTGCTAGTTAGAGAAACGAAGGAAGAGCCAAGTGGAACCTCAGTGAAGGTAGGTGGTTCGTGGAGGTAATGAAGTCAGAAGCACACAGGTATAACTCTGGGAGGCTGAAATGCACAAGAGGTACTGAGCCCCAGAAGGTGTGCTGTGATGGGAGGGTGACAAGCAGCAGATCGCAGCTCTGCTAGAGAACGAGGTACTTACTGTGGATGAACTGTGGAGTGGGTTGCTATTGCAGTGCTAGAGTCCTGTCAATGATGAGGGAAGTAGGCGGGAGGAGTGAGTGTGTCCAAAGGAGATGGAGCTACAGAAGAAAATGGGGACGTGGATGGAATGTGAACAGGGGAAGCAGAAAGAGGGAGCTGCATGGAAGAGAAAGGGGATGATTCATGCGGGACGAAGCAGGGGTGCACAGAAGTGGTGGTGGTGAAAAGCCCAAAAGAAAACAGAAGCAGAACACGGAACCCCAGGATGAGCGAGAAGATCGGAGAAGAAAAAGGGTCCAGGAGGCAGACGGAGTGGCCGAGGAGATGATGGAAACACAGGACAGTGGTAGGCACAGATCAGGGGAAGGGACAGGAGGGGAGACAAGGAGGGAGAGAAAAGGGGACAAACCAAGCAGCAGGAGCAAAAGGGCGCACAGCCACATGAGACAGGAAAAAACACTCCCTAAGCAAGGGAGATGTGTTTTGAGGAGGGTTTAAGTAGAGGTTGCGGGAGGAGCTATTCCCCACATTGAACCTCGGGCTAGGCCCTCCCATTATTGCACCACTGATTCACCTCATCTGTTCCACTGTTACAGGCACCACAAGCTCAGCAACAGGAAAACTGTTTTGCATATACTGTAAGACAGCAACCTCTCTTTTTGTCTTGTCACTTTTTTCTTACCTTTTACTTATAAATAGTATACCTTTTTTAGAAGTGCAATAACAAACTCCAAGATTTGTATGTTGTGCTCAGTTTATCTTGGAGACAGGGGACTGATGCCACTCAGCTTCGCTATGTGGATTCAACACCCCTAACCATGGTATACTGAGCACCATCCACACCTTGTGGTATCTACTATTACTTATCTCTGGCTGCTGCTACCTCATGGAAAAAGTGCTCTGTCCTATAGCAGATCTGTTTAAAGGGCAACGCTTACATCCCTCAAGTTACTGGGTTGGGATCAGGAGATCCAGATTGACAAAATCACATCAGAAAAAAGGTTTTTTGCAGTTATTTTGCAACAGAACACATGTGTACCTAGGTGATCATGCCACCCCCTTCCTACACACCATGATGACTAAAAACATATCTCATAATGCCTTGTGACTAAGCCTCTGATAGTGTCAACAAAGGACTCGGCCATGATGGAGGGCCATCTAAGTGCTGCATCTAAGAAAGAGATAGTATGGTGGTATACTGAAGTGTTGGAACACTGACGACTCTGCTGGTACTGTTCTTATTCCCCCTGAGATAAAGTTCTGGGTTACAGCAGCCATGCCAGAACCCAGTTAGGCAAATTCTAAACAATCCAAGGTAAATCCGGGTATTCATGCTACTGACACTGAGGTTTGTCAGGGAAAGTTTGTAAGGAAAAAGCCATGATAAGATGTGTATTTACATAGCAGTTTTAATGCAGGCCCCAAGGTTATTAGGCAGAAAGACACAGCAGTGTTCTTATGCCCCTTGGACATGCATCAAAAAAGCTACAGTACTTACACAAGTCGGGAAGGGGTTATTCTATTTATAAAGTGCCAGATTTTATTTGGCAAAAAGTTTTTTTCTTTTTTTTTAACCAAAAAAAAAGGAGGTCTGGCATCTGACAATGCATATATATCTTTTCAATTCGTGGTCAGGTGACATGTTTTCAGCAATCAGAGTGGAGGATTTTTTGAAATCCATTTTATATCATTGTGTTGTTCTAAACTCAGTCTGAAGTGTATTAAAGTGCAAGTACTGCTGAAGCGTGTGTGGTTAGGGCTCCATGTATGCACCCATGCTAGGATATGGGGGCCTTGCACCCCTTATGTGCTGGCAGCCCATTGGGACACAAAGTTATTGAGCATCTTGCACCCCTATAAGAGGCGTCTGCACTGTAGCAGGAAGCTCCAAAGGGGGCTGACAAGACAGCCAGGAGTTGTGGTCCAGGACTTGTGTGTTTTTAGTTTAGGGGTGCTGGACCCCACTTGGCTGCAAGTACCCACTGGTCATCTAGGGATCATTGATTAGCAAAACTTTTCACACTGCTAGATCAAAGTGTAATGACTTTCGCAATGTATTTGCTCTACTAGCAGTATAGTGAAGGTTTAAAGCTCTATATGAGACTTTGTTAAAAAATCTTATTCTTGCTGGGTGTTATATGAGGCCACCAACCCCCTCCTTTTTTATACAGTTTCACCACACAGTTCATCAAATCAATACTTTTCAAACCCACACACTCATGTGAAGTATTATTTAATGAAGGCTATTACATGGGGGCCACATATGCAAGATATAAAAACCTGTGGTCTGCGGTCTGCTCAGTTAATGTCTTTCAGCAATGTATGTCATGTAAAAATCACTGTACTCAGATTGACATCTGCTTGACTCTTTTACATTGCCCACTCCTCTAAATATGATAGTTATAGTTTGTACTTGCTAGTTCATTGTACCTTTAACTCTGTAAATATATTGTATTTACTGTGTTTGTGTGTTTTAAGTATTCAAATTGTCTCTGCAACTGTCTATTTGTGGTTTTCAAACACTGGACGTTTGTGAAAACGGGCATATTTGCTCATATGCTTTCCAGTATACAAATAAATTGATTGATTGATTGATGAGGAGCAATCCAAGACTAGGCAAGCTGTTGCTTGTTATGCTGCAGACTCCCATACGGAGAAGCTAACCTGAATTTGTTACTCAGTCTATAGGCAAGCTGACTGAAGGCAAACTGACATGGGGACATCCCAGATGGGTTTTGTTTTCATATTGGTTCTTTTTAATCATAACTTTTCCCCAGAGAACAATGAAAACAGTTTTAACATTTTTCTTTCCAATGAGTAACCAAAAAATCTATAGAAGGCTGGACCTGTGCCTATCCTATACAGCTGTGATTTAGGAAGACTCTTTGTAGGGATGACAGACAATGAACATGTTACTCGGGTTCAATTTCAGAGAACTAGCCCTCTGCAGGATATGTCAGTGTACCTCTATGGAGATTAAAGTACAGCTGTTATGAACTTGGGGTCACAACATTACTCAGGTATTGCTAAATAGGACTCTAAGGTATTTTAGGGCAACCAATGTGAAAGGAGAGCTGAAAGGGACAATTTATGAATGCCATACTTCTATATCAATATGCAGTATGATAACCTGGGTATGATTCTGACTCTATGCACACAGCAGGTCCAAGTCTAAAGCTGTTGACTGTCCCTTAAAGGATTTGTGCATTTTGTGTCATGGAGGAATGTAACTGCTGTTCCAGTGTAAAATTATAATTGGAGTGGCAGGAAATCACTTGTCTAAACATATCAGCCATGTTTATAGGTGCCCTAGCTGAACGCTATGTGTGCATCCATTTTTGCACATGTGGGTGTTGTGTTAATTAGATTTTACCAGAGCACGGGCATTGGGACTGGCCCTCTTGTCCAGGAGAAGCTTGGTGACTCGGTAGTGGCCACAGTGAGCAGCGACATGCAGGGCAGTCAAGTAATCCAGTGTGACATCATCGACAGGAGCCTTGTGCTGCAGCAGGTGTTTGACACATTCAACGTGGTCCCCTTGAGCAGCCATGTGAAGGGGAGATAGACCATTCTGTGGAGAAAAAAAAAAAACAAACAAAAAGAAAGAAAACCTCATGAGGAATACTGCCACACTATGGTATTCACAGCAAGCTACAACAGGTCACATACAACTGAAAATACAATAATTTATCTTACACTACAAGCAACTTAATAGGAAATAACTCCTTTTCAGCCTGCGTCCAACCTACCGCTGCAAGCTTAGAATCTCCACCATTCAGGCCAAATTCTCTGGTCCGGGGCCAAGGGCTGCTTACTGTCCCTCACTCTTGGCTAAAATTGGTGGGGAGATGACATTTCAGTGGTGGACTCAGTTCCCTGGATCTCCCTTCCATCCGATATCAGTACAATATTGCAAGAATCACTTCAGGGCATAAGTCCGGAGGAGGCTCCACAATACTGTTCTGACCTTATCACCTGATGTTTCTATTGCACTGCTGTGGGATATTTACTGTATATGTATCTGACTGTTTGGTTATGACTGTTGTATTGAATGATACAGTTCATTCTGTTTTGTAAAAGCACTCTGGGGGTTTCAAAAGGGGGTGTAATCAAATAAAAACCTAAAATGTTTATATAGACAATATGTCTATATTTATATGCTGAGGAGACAGTGTGATCTAGCGGTTAGAGCACAGCCTTGAGAAACAGGAGACTCAGGTTCAAGTCCCACCACAGCCACTTATTACATGACCTTGAAGGAGTCATTTAGTCTCACTGTGCTCCTGTCAAGAAATGAAACTCAGCCAAATCAGAACCCCACTGAAAATGAGTTGTTCAGCATTGAACTGTGTATCTTCAGTAAATAAACTGTAAAGAAAAAAACACAAAAGAGCCTGCATACAAAATAGCATCATTTTGGACAGAAGGCAGTACTTCACTGTTGTTATCTTAACACTTCTGGAAGACAAACAGTTTTATTATACAATGATAACTGCACATTTAAGTAAGAGCAATAGAGCAATATTTCTTTGTTTTAACACAGTGGCATTCATTTTCAGTTACATAACACCCTGGATCAAAGACATGCTGTAAATGTAATATACTTGTCTGCCAAATTCTCTGTCTGTAGTACTCAACCAGCGAGGTAACAAACCCACTTGCAGTAATTTTTTCTGATGTACATTACCCTGACTCGTCTCTTTCCGTGATGTGATTACCTTAGTCCTGGCAAGCATTGGCGCTCCCCTTTCCAGAAGGAGCTCTACGACTTGGTCATGGCCACTTCGTGCAGCACAGTGGAGAGGAGTCAGCCCGTCCTGGTACAAAAGTGATAATACCATGTTAGTAACTCACAATACTGTTACAGAGGTTGTGGCCTGGTACATCAGGATCCATTTTGGTACAAAAGATGAGAAACACTATAAAAGCCCCCCCCCCCCAAATTTCTTTTGGATTTATTTCCATGAATTGTGGCTGGCTTGATTAACTTAAGTGCCCCATGTGAGAAGGGAAAAAGAAATCCGTAGAAAATGTTAGTAAAAGTTTCATGGGATTCACGTGCAGTTTTATCCAGGCCATGTACAATGCTGCAGTGCTTAGCTGTGTAGGACTGCTGTCACAGTGGATGTTTCTTTGCTGCCATCTACTGACTGACAGGCAGAATTAAATTCATATGTGAGGTCCTCCCATTTTGTGCCTATGGAAACAGGCTTTTCAGAATAGTGCTACCCTCCAAATGGTTTAATACTGATATAACTATTTGGTGATTCGATTAGAACCCAAGACCCAAGGGGTGGCTGCACAATACTGTACGAAGCGAGTTAAAGGACCAGTTCCACTAGCTTAGCTAAAAGAAGGTCATGTTATTCCCAGCCAGTTCAACATGTGCTGATCATATTCAACTGTAACAAATGATGTGGACTGCAGCCTTCCAGCAGCAGTGTCGATTACAAGCATGGCAATCGTGGACTCTTTACAGGGAGTGCTTCTCAGTATGTTAGTCAGGGAATCCACTAGGAAAGAGGCAATACTGCACCTGGTGCAGACTAACAGAGACACACTAACAGACACCACAGTGGGCAGTCCTCTGGGGGACAGTGATCACCATACTGTGTGCTTTAGTATCGAGATGGGTACATAAGAAACAGCACATAAGGATGAGGGTCCTGAGCTTAGGGAGGGTGGAGTTTAAAGTAATGGGAAACTGCCTTAGAAACAGCCCAGAAACAGTGGCTGACCAGGGTGGGGTAGAGGAACTATGGAGACAAATTAAGGAAGGTATAGTGAAGGCAGCCAGCTTCTGTGTGAAAAAAGTGAGTAAAGGCAGGAAGAACAAAAGGCCACTATGGTACTCTAGAGAGGTGGCCACAAAAGTGAAGGAAAAAAGGCACCATTCAGGAGGTACAAAGAAACAACGAGGGAGGAAGATAGGGAGAACTACCCTTGTAAAACAGAAGTAAGTAGGAAGGGCAGTGAGGCAAGCAAAAGCACAAACAGAGGACTGGATAGCCAAAGGAGTAGCAGAAAGGGACACGATTTTTTTTGGGTACATAAGTGAGAAGAGGAAGGCATGGGGAAGGATAGTGACTATAAGGAAGTCAGTAGATGGTGACTGCGCAGAGGATGGTCAGGAAAAAGCTGATATTCTGCAGGTACTTCTGCTTGGTCTTCACAGTGTAGAGGAAGGGGGACGAACCAACAAGGAGCAGCAGGAACACGGGGGGGGGGGTAAACACAAATTTATTTTCAGAGGAAAGGGTCTTGAAGGGACTTGTAAACCCTGAAAGTGGACAAGGCCATGAGACTGGATGAGTTACATCCAACGGTGTTAAGGGAACTTAGGGAGGAACTTGCTACACCACTGACAGCCTTAGCCAACATATCACTGGAAACAGGTTAAGTTTGTGGAGACTGGAGGAGAGCTGTTTCAAATGAAGAAGTGCAACAGAACAAGAGAGCATGAAACAAAGCTGGAATGGAGAGATTTAGGATGGATGTGAGGAAATACTTCACTGAAAGAGTGGTTGATGCATGGAACAGCCTGCCACCAGAGATAATAGGGGAAAAAAGCACTGTGGGGGTTTCAAACATGTATGGGATAAACATAGGGAAATACTAGTAAATAAAAGGGAGGAGGGTTGCTAGAGACCATGTAGGGACTGCTGGGACAGAATAAGCAGAGAACGACTGAGTAGACTGGGTGGGCCAAGTGGTCCTTTTCTGCTGACAAATTCTCTGTTTCTGTGTAACTTACAACTGGTGCCTGACACCAATCACTGAACGGTATCACCTGGTACAGTATATCACAGACTGAGAACCTGGAAACAGGGATGATCTCCGACAGCATGACATCCACATGAGCACATTTCTGTTCTCTCAGCACTGTATGTGTGTGTGTAGTGCAGTAGCTAGGATAATTAAAACCAAGTTGCTTTTTTGGCACTCCAGCACTAAAACAGTTAATTCAGTTGGGCTTTTTTGACCCTAGAACCATCATGACCTACTGTAAAATTAAATTGGACCTGACAGCTCTAGGTGTAAACAAATTAAAAATGACAATAGTAATGTTGTTTCTTCTAATGAGTCCAGCAGTGAGTCAGTACAAAAAATGCATCATTCATCGCCAGCCTGAGATGCTGCCTTAGAGTATTTGGAATGGTGATGAAGGAATCCGAATTCTGTTCTAAAGTTGCTGTGAGCTGATGCTCCTCCAGTGTTCTAACATCAGATTTGTGTTGAAGAGCAGAACGGAGCAGTGGTATGTTGTCTATGCTACAACACTTAAGTTAAAAGCTGAATAGCTAATAAGCAGATGCATAATAAACATTTTTATGTTAAGAAACAAAAAATGTAAAAGAATTATACAAATATATGAACTGGAGGATAGCGTAGGCAACTATATGAACTGTGTAAACCATAAACAAAGTCCAAGAGGGTAGCATCTTTGAGAAAAAGAGATGTGCAAGAACAAGGGGGCACAATCTGAAGATAGAGGGGGGACGGCTCAGGGGTAATGTGAGGAAGTATTTTTTCACAGAGATGGTGGCAGACGCATGGAACGGCCTTCCTGAGGAGGTTGTGGGGTCAAAAACAGTGGAGGAATTCAAGAATGCATGGGACAGACATAAGGCAATTCTAGTGGGAGGTAGGAGGAAGTAGGCTGCTAGTTAACTAGGATCTGCAGCTTATCCAATAGGTCGGGAAATGGGCAGACTGGGTGGGCCAAGCGGTGCTTATGTGCCATCAAATTCTATGTTTCATATTTAAAGGCCCAGGCAGAAAATGAGCATTTAAAAACCATATTCCATAGTGAACCTTTGACTGATTAGGTTCTAGAAGGAGGGGTAGGGATGGGATTATATTGTCTCACTATTTGACCCATTAGAAGAGTATCTATTTAGGATACTGAAACTCAGAATCCCAAAACTCACGGAAACGAGTTCAGTATCCTGACACACACTTGCCTGACAAGAGGAAATGCGATGCCAACAAGAGTAAGGTAGGGGATGTGACCAACCACTACCCTTCCCCTCGTCAAGCATCACAACAAACCCCTGAATGCAGGAGCTGGCCTAGCTGTTCCCATGGCGTGGCTGGCTGGGTTACTGGCAACTTGGCCAACAAGGCCGAGTGGACCCGGATTCTGTTCCTGGTCATGGCAACATTTGATCCCTGCCATTCCGCCCCCCGTAACTTTTTTTTTTTTACTGCGAGGTCCGCTCCCCCTCGGAGTTGGTAATTTATGTTATGGAGGGTGCGGGGAGGGTGAAGCCCTCAGACTGCATGTAAGACCTCAGTCTTCTTAAATTCGTCTCCGGACTCAGGCTTATAGAGTTCAGGAGACCGAGTTTCGGGATTTCACCTTGTGCTACCAGGTCGCTCCTGTAAAAAAGCTTTCAGCTTAGTGTGCTATACCTGGTTAAACAACTAAATAAAAAAAATATATATATATTCCATTAGAGGACAGAAATTTTGTCAAGACAATAGCTAAGAGCTCTCCTGGCATCCAAGCAGTGCAATTTCTGTTTTCCTGAACTAGAATGTGACAGGAATAGTACATTTAAAGTAACTGCCTTGTTAAGATCCTTACAAGTTGCCCAACCCATGATGCATGCTAGTCCACCAAAACAAAAAACAAAAAGGGGGTCTAGGAGGCATCCCTTTGACGCAGGAATGAGAAGTCCTCACTGTCTGAGTTATGCCCTTACATAAATAGTCTGACGCCATACCCCTCAACTGTCCCTGATTTTCAGGGATGTCCCTGGTTTTGCCTCAGAATTTTCCTCTGTCTCTTGTAAAAATTCTCTTTTTGTGACTAAACAGTGGGGACTGTAAGCACAAATTAATTTCAGACATTAAAGTTACAGACTTGTTCTTCACAAAATGCATCTTACACGAATCCCCTTATTCTATCAGCTTTCTGGGTGAATATTACCAATCTTTAAAAGCTCTGTCCCTGATCTGAGGTCTTTGTCCCTGATTTTTTTTAAGCCTCGTTCCTGATTTATAAGGCAAGAGGTTGAGAGATATGTCTGATGCAATGGGGGCTTGCACAAAAAATACATTTTAAGAAAACCTGCACTGTGTCTATGGAACTTACAGAAGGAACACATCGGTTTCATGAACTCTCATATATTTTTAGATTAATGTCAAAATCCCTCTTCATACCTGGCACCTTATCCTTGTGACATTACAGTACTAAGAAGCAGGGCAGCAGTGTCAGTATCAGAAATGCCAGTGCAACATTTAAAGAGGAAGAGGACACACACACACCAAATACAGCGACATGTTTTGTTAATGGTTTTGTCCACAGATGAAGAACAGACTTTCTACAGAAAGGAACTCGTATGAATGACAGAAATAAGGAACCAGAAAAAGCCCAGTGATTGCAGAAGAATGGCACTCAGTAGCATGGCTGCCATGATTGTCTAGATGAGTGCTTTCTAACAATGGAAACAGTTTCCTTTAGACAGGAAGTGATACAATAAACAGACAGTACATGGCTTGCAAGGTCAGGGCTTGGAGTCCATAAGCACAGCTAGCTGACTAGGCCATTTGACTAAGCCAAGAATCTGAACTAGAGATCGGATTCCCGTTGCTTTCTATCTAAGGTACCAACTAATGCTTGAACTGACACCTGATTACCTTTTTTGTAGGATGAGCAATTATGCCACTGTAGCGTAATTAGTCCATTACTCTCAGATATTAATAGGATCAGCCCAAAATCAAATTAGTATCCAGACGCCAGTCAAGGGAAAAACACATTTTTAGCATCAAAGGACCTGATTAACAAAACCGGCAACTACTTATTTGGAAATGCCCTACACAAGACAAAACAGCCATTCCTGATTCATGTGCATATAACAGTGAGGGTGGGTCCCAAACTGAGTAAAGTCCCTAGGCTATTTGTGTATGCTCTCCTGTGTCTGACCCTTGGAGGTCGCTATTGCGTGTAATCACTTTTTCACCTCCTCTGCATGCCCTATCCTCCAAGCTTCCCTCTGTAAGCTCCCACCCCCTCTCAACTCCCCACCAATCTGCCTCATTTTCTTTTTCCTCGCCTCTGCTGGGGCTACTCACTCTGCTCTACACTCTCTCAATTCCTCCAAAAGGTACAGCCCTGATGATTTGGATAGCTCCTGCATTTCTCTGCTCTTACTATCACTGCTCCTATCACCTTCCTCCTCAACCTTTCCATTCAACTCAGATCTGTCCCTCATATTTACAAGCAGGCTACAATCCTCCCCCTCCACAAAAGAGGAGACTCCTTGTCTTCTGGGAATCACTGTCCCATCTCCCTCCTCCTCCCTGTCATGGCTAAGGTGCAGGAAAAACTTGTCCTTTCACAGCTCTCTTCCTTCCTTCCTTGACTCCTTCTTCTTCCTCTTGCCTTTCCAGTCTGGTTTCTACAAACATCACTCCACTGTCTCCTCTCAGCTTCAGGTCGCTGACTCCATTCTTAAATGTATGGACCAGGGCCCAACGACAACAGACATTTTCATCAATTTGGCTAGACCTTAAACACAAAGGCCAATCCCTTTCGACTGGATAAGCAATGGGGTGGGGGAATGTCTGACATGGCAGTCAGGTATTTCCACTCTTACCTTTCTATCACCAGTCGGTCTAGATCAGTGGTTCCTTATCGTCCCACTGCCCATCAGGTCTGTGTCCCCCAGGGCTCCATTCTTGGCTCCTAAGTCTGCGTTTCCTTGAACATCCAAATGTACACAGATGACACAGTATTCTTTGCTTCTAAGCCATGGTTCCTGAGCTGCAACTGTTACTTCAGTGGGATTTTGACAATGTCCAATGCTGGCTCCACTCAAACCAACTTTCACCTGATTTCAAAAGACTGCCTCTATGATCTTTGACACAAAACAGAGGGTAGCTAGACTCCAACACACACCAGTTTGCAGGACTCTAAATGGTGCCCAACGTGATGCTTTACTTCTTTTTAAGTATCCTGGAGTGTGGCTGGACCAGCTACACAGCTTCTCTACCCATATCTACATCATGAGTAAAAAACTCTGCCCCACTCACCCGGATGGCTGAGGCATGCATACCTCACCTGCCACCATGACTGCGACCTGGGTTCGGAAACGAGCCTGGGCCACTTGGGGGTCGGCCAGGGGAGGAGGACTGAGGATCCCAACAGATACTCTCCTCCTCTGGGGAGGGAAGGTAATCTGCTCTGCCATGACACGGTCACCTAGGTGACCATAGATGGCAGTGCAGTTTGAGAGCAGCAGCAGTTCTGAGTGGGGGATGCTACCAGTGAAAGACATCAGTGCGCCCACTGATGTGCATATGTCAAACCACCTTTCTCTCAGAGCATCTGAGGGTCAGGGATCAGAAAAGCCAGAGAAAACCCCAGCCTGTATGCATGAAACTTCCTCTCCTCGCAGGCTCCACACCTGTCCACTGGGCTCACTGACCTGCAACCGAGCGAAACTCCTCCGAGGCTTTTTCCAATTGCTTAACCAGGTGAGGCACACTAAGCTGAAAGCTTGTTTACAGGTGCAACCTGGGAGCACAGGGAAGTTAGGTAACTTGCTCAGGGTCACACAGTATGCAAGTGGGGGCTGTGGGATTCAAACCCAGGTCTCCAGATTTGCAGCTCAGAGCCTTAAACCACTGCACTATACTGCCTCCCAAATGGTGCCCAACTTGATGCTTTACTTCTCTTTAAGTATCCTGGAGTGTGGCTGGACCAGCTGCACAGCTTCTCTACCCATATCTACATTATGAATAAAAAACTCTGCCCCGCTGGCCTGGTGGCACGAATGGCTGAGGCATCCATACCTCACTTGCCACCATAACAGCAACCTGGGTTCGGATGTGAGCCTGGGCCGCTTGTGGGTCGGCTAGCGGAGGAGGAGGACTGAGGATCCCAACAGATACTCTCCTCCTCCTCCTCCTCCTCCTCTGGGGAGGGAAGGTAGTCTACTCAAGCCATGACGTGGCTTGCGCAACTCAGGGGGGCTCTGCCACAGGGGGTAAACTGTGGGGCACTTCAGGGTCAGCAAGGTAAGTCCCAGGAATGGCAGGGGAAGAAGAGGCAGATAGGGCAGGTTGGGTGACCACGGGATAAAGCATACTAATTATAAAAAAAAAAAAAAAAACTCTGCCCCAAACTAAGCATGTTGTACCTCAACAAATCCTGCTTGCCACTCCTGGGCTACAGCAAGGTTATCCTCAAGATGCTCATAATAATGATGTCTGGCTATGCAGACGAGGGTTTCAGTGCTGCCCCAAAATCTACGCAGGCCAGACTGGATCCCATTTTCCATTATGTCATTTCTACCTAAATGCCCTTCTCTTTACCCAAAACTCTCCCTTTATCTAAACCTCCTACTCCCCTCCCTTGAAGACTGATGTCTCTCCCACTACTCCTCTACTCTGGCTAAACGCTGCCTTGTTACTATCCCATCCTACCTCTCCTATCTCCTCTCCTCACCCCCCCCCCCCATCATCTTCCTTTGCTGTTCCAACACTTGCTCTTTACAGATCCCTCACTGCTAAATCTCCCTAGTCAGTTCACCATGTCTGCTTTGCTGTTCTCTGAGACAGTCTTCCTCTATTTGTTTCTTGTCCTCACTTTAAGCCCTTTAGCCATTTCTACTGGCTTATCTCTCCTCACCCTGCTCCTGCAGATCACCACTCACACTGGTTTTGACTGGCATTACTTTTGTTTTTCTGTTTTGCACCTTCCCCAGCACCCCTTACCTCCTCCACCTTTTGGCTGCTCAACATCACTGTCTGCCTGCTAGTCTCACCCTTCGCTGCTGCTTCCTGCCACCAGGCTGTCCCTGCATCTTTGAAGGATCTGGCTTATCCCTGCTTCAGGCTCAAACCTGGGTCACCAGTGTGCCTAGTGGATGTACCACAGGGCCAGCAGTGTTCCTGTACTTTCACTGTAAATGTCTGCAAATCTGTACCATTACTTAAATGATTCAATACCATTTACACATTAAATGTGTGTACCTTGCACTTGTGTTAGTACTATACACTTTCCATTTTCTTTGCCATAGTACAGGCTTGCAGCTTTGTAAATGTGCCTTGCACCATCTGATCTTCTGTACTGTATACTGCACATGTCACTTTATTTGACATTGCACTCTGTGTTTGTCGCTTTTTATTTACTGTATTAATTACCACTTTGCACCCTCCCCCCCCTCGGGTCTCACGTGGAACCGAGTTCCAGCTTTGTACGCCTCTCTCTATCAACAAATTGTAAATAAATAAAGTAGATTTCAGTCCTTGAAAACTACTTAAGGACTGACTGGCTAAGTGAATATTTGATTTTTATGCTCAGCAACAAAAAGGAGCCAAAGTCCACAATATTGATGCTTTCAGTCACTACAGCCGACCATACCATGACAATACCCGAGCTGCCATTTTTATAGGTTTCAGTAACGCTAAACCATCCCTCTGTTTTCTGAATGTTTTCCATTGTTAACCAGCATCACAGGAGATTCCAGCCATCTCCATGAATAGAAATGAGAGGTGGGGTTGTTAGTTCACAGAAAGAGGAGCCAGAGTCTTCCTCTTTAAATGTAACACACGTGGCATGCAACACTGAAACCTACCTCTTCAGCACTCTACATACCCATGGCCATAGCAAGCACAAGGCATGCGGACAAAGCGAGAGAGAGAGAGAGAGAGAGGGAGACACCAAGACAATGTATCAAAAAAAAAGCAACAACACAAGACATCATGTGCCACAGCAGTGAGCATCTACATACAAACAAGCGGCTGCAAGTGGACTTTCGTTTAAAGGAACCATAAACCTTGCTTTTTACACCTGAAGTCTGTTTAATATCCCTAGTGTACTGTTTTGCATGTTTGTTCTGAAGTACAGGAGAGTCCTGGAGAGTTGTTAATGCTGCCTTTTCCCAGCCAGTATTCATTTTTATGTTGCTTGCATGCATGTGCAAGATACACAGTGCCATCATCCGAATTTTCGGAGGTGTGGCACCCATCTTCCAATTCAGTCAGTGTGTTTGCAGGCGCAGACCCAGTTCCCCAATCACTGCTGCAGCTGTCTATGACAGCAGTTGAAAATGCGAGTGGTCGTACAGTTGAAAGGGAGAGTCTGGCTCAGTGAGCAGAGCTCCCCTCCACACACGCACACTGCATGCTCATGAGACACACTGTAGCACCCCCATTGGCTCCCGCCCCCAAAGTTTCCAGGTGCCACGCGTGAGGCCCACCCCAACATGGCAAAATTTGTTATGGCCGACGGGGTGCCCAACCCCCCGTGGCTCCGCCCTCCCCTCAATGCACCTAGGTGCCACGCTGGGAGCCCACCTCAGGCGTGGGAAACTTATTATGGCTGACGGGGTGCACAATCCCCGGCCGGCTCCAGCCCCCGAACAGTTTCAGCTCACACTGGGAGCCCACCCAGCGTGGCAATGTCCTCATCGCCTTATTAAAAATTAATAAACCTGTAAATACAAAAACTGTCCCTTGGTGCTTCTCCCTGCCCCTCTCCCACATCCCGCACCCATCCACTGCGCACCCTGCCTCCCCACACCCCTTTCTCACCCCATACTTACCTCCGGACCTCGGCGCGACGATCTTCGGTGGACCAAGAACACGTCTGCACTCTTCAAAGCCGACCGCGAACTGAGGAAATGCTGGTAAGCTGTATAAAGGGATAGATAAGGTTTTTTAAACTTCGCTGCATATCTCAGGCATTTTTTGGAATTTTGGCACCAAATTTTCAACATGGAGTTTTTGGGACCCCTCCTCATGAATTCTGTCACTGCCATGGCATTAATCAGGCCCAAAGGGTGATTTCGCGGTCACTGTGCGAAATCACCTTTCAGGACCGATTAATGAAATGACAGTGCCACTGTTCATAAGGTGGGCTCTCAAAAAGCCTATGTTGCAAATTTGGTGAAAAACTTCCTAAAAATGACTGTTTTATGAGCATTTGTTGCACTGATCCTACGCAGGCTCGTAAATTCACGAATTTTCAATATTTTCAATCCAGATTTTCAACATTGTCATTTTACCACACCTCCTTATGAGCAGTACAGCTGTCATTTTTCACATCTTGCCCAAAACATGTTTCCGCCCATGTAGCGCACAATGGTGCTGTAGGTGTGCGAAATCAATGCATGGGACACATTAAGGAAATCACAGTGACACTGATCATGAGCAGAGGTCTTAAAATGGCTATTTTGAAAATTTGGTAAACAAATTCCTAAAAATGACTGTTTCATCTAGCGCTGTTGCTCAGTTCCTACAAGACACTCAGAAGTTCTGCAAATTTTAATATTTGCATCTAGATTTTCAGCATTGCCATTTTACCACACCTCCTTATGAGCAGCACAGCTGTCATTTTCACTTGTCACCCAAATGTGTTTCTGTGCATGTAAGCACAATGGCGCATTTGGTGTGCGCAATCAATGTTTGGGACAGTTTAAGAAAATCACAGTGACACTGTTCATGAGCAGAGGTTTTAAAATGGCTACGTTGAAAATTTGGTGAAAAAATTCCCTTCAGACGTTCTGCAATGTTACTAATGAAGACACTGAACAGGACTGGCCCCAGGACCGATCTCTGCAGCACCCCACTGGTCACCCCCTCTCCCTAGACTACACCCCATTTACCACCACTTTGCCTCCTGTCTGTTAGCCAGTTTCTAACCCAGTTTACCACCCTTTCCCCCATGCCCAGCCTACCCAGCTAGTTTATCAGCCTCCTATATGGGATGGTGTCAAAGGCTTTGCTGAAATCAAGGTAAGCGTTGTCCACTGACCCACCCCGATTCACTTCCTTTGTCACCCAGTCAAAGAAATCAACCAGATTTGTTTGACATGATGTCCCTACTGTGAATCTATGTTGTCTATGGTCCTGGGCTCCAATAGCTTCTAGATGCCCCACTATCCTTTCTTTAAGCAATGTCTCCATGATCTTCTCCACTACTGAGGTGAGGCTGAACGGCGTATTGTTCCCTGCCTCCTCCCTGATGCCGGACTTGTGTAGAGGGACCACATGTGCCCTCCTCCAATTCACTCATGTTGAATGACTTAGTGAACATGGCTTCCAGAGGTACTGCTATCTCCCTTCGCAGTTCTCTTAATATCCTTGGGCGTATGCCATCTGGTTCCATCGCTTTGTCCACCTTCAATTTAGTGAGCTCCTGCAGGACTCTTTTGCCTTTGAATGGACTATTGTCCACCTCTTCACCCCCTTGGCAACTGCTGTACTGCTGTGGCCCTTGCCCCTCCTACTCTTCTCTGAATACTGAACGGAAAGACACAGTGGATGTCTTGGGAGGAAGACATGGAACTATCACTTCCAAATACCTAAACAACACACACAAGCAAGCAACATTCAGCATTGACAAATGCTTGTTTATGTGTCAGAATTGGAAGCCAGTGACATTAGTTGAGTGAAAGCCCTGCATGGAAAACTTCATTCTTGGCTTCCACTCAATTGATGTCACTGGGTTCTCAAATGCAAAAGAAATGAAAAAAAAAATACTGGGCGGAGAAAAAGGCAGAATTAGCAATGGCCAGTAAATAAAGAAACAAAAGGCTATTTCAAAACAGTATATTGGGGGTAATTAACCACCTTCATACATCCCCAAATTACTAAATATATTTAAGAATGTAAAGAACAAGGTTTACGTTCCCTTTAAAGGTGAGAGCAGAGGGATGGGTGGTACTGTATAAAATAACAGCATACAAAGTGTGAGTGCCAACACCATGTGTATGAAGGCAGGGACCAGAGTTGTTCTGACACGGTAGGTGGACAGAAATAAAAAATCAGATCTCATGCTGAGGTTCCCAATCTTTATGCGCTAAGCATGGGAGCTGCTCTACACTACAGTTACCCCAGGGGAGGGGAAAACAAAGTGTGGGGGGGGGGAGAAAACTGGAATTAAATACGTGTTCACAGCTACTGGGTTACTAGGCATCCCTGACAGGATGCTCGTGTGAGGAAACAAATGCAAGGAGGTGTCACTGCATATGTGAATGGCTTGGTGGCCTGATGGAAGAGGACACAGTACACAGCGGAGAAAAATTAGGATAAAGAATATTATCAAAAAAGAATAAAACATATGATAACTATGTTGTAAGCGTACATGTGTAAAATTTGTAAAACAGCGCAGATCTCTAGCTTTCCTGTTCCTCCCCATGTTTCATAAGACCTCAAAGGCAGTGTTTCATTTACCAGGTCAGTAAGCTGGCAAACCCTCTGTTTTGTGCCAATACTACACATCAGCTGTCTTGTTGTAGTGCGGGGAACCAAAGCACCTTTACCAGCATCTTAGTTCTTGTGAAGTCATTTCAAAAGCTGTATGAAATAAGTGCTACTAGCTAAGAGAACACTGGAAACATCAAATCAATGATTTAAACCAATTTCTGCACCACGTGGCAAAAAATCACAAGTGGTTAACTCAGTTGGTGTGCACCACTATTTTCCAATTGTTTTTCTTTCTGAATTCCATCTTTACACTACCCATGGAATATAATTAATTTATAGTAATTGGTAAACACTGATATCAACCAAAAATCAGACCATGTATTCTCTGTGTCAACCTGGTATGATGTCACACCAGGTTGATATGACATCACGCCAGGTTGATACAGAGAAACTCACAGCAAGCCATTACGCTATTACAATAAAATGACAACCTTTGTGACAGCGTCTCATGGCTTACTCCAAGTCCTGAAAACATCTAAAATGCTCTGAACTGTATGTCAGATACTAACAAATATAAAAATAAAATATGTAAGAGTGTGTGATTTCTTGTTTTTGTTTATACACCCTCAGTCGTTAGAAACATAGAAATATTGAATATGTCAGCAGAAAAGGACTGCTTTGCCCACCCAGTTTGTCCAGATGGTCCCTGCTTAGTCTGTTTCCGCAGACCATAACTGGTGTCCGGTGACACTCCCTCCTCCGTGCCTATTTACTAATACTTCCCCTGTGCCTGTCCCATACATGCTTGAAGCCCCCTACTGTTTTCGCCTTCATCACTTCCACTAGCAGTCTGTTCCAGGTGTCTACAACTCTTTCACTGAAGTAGTATTTCCTCATATCCCTCTTAACCACCACCCCAGCTTCATCGCATGACCTCTATTCCTGGTGCTCGTTCTTATTTAAAAGAGGTTCCACTTTCGCACCCCGTTTACTCCTCTGAGGCACCTGTAGGCCTGTATCATATCCCCCCCTTGCTCTCCTCCCATTCAGGATGTACATGTCGAGAACCCTCAGTCTCTCCTCATAGGGCTTTTGGTGTTACCACTGCACCATTTTTTTTTTTTTTAATTCTACTTTATTTGCCTCCCCGCATCTCCAGGCTCCATTTCATTGGGAGCACCTGTGGAGTCTGCCCCTGCTTCTGCCACCTTACCCGGACCTTCCCATTCCCCCATGGAGCCATGGTTCTTCCCCCCGGGCAGGGATGAGGTGGAGCAGCTACACCCCTAACAACTCGGGTCTCGTCGGGATCTGGTTGGTCAGGCAGGTGCAAGCTATGAGGGGTCTGCTCCAGTGCTCCGTCTTCTCGGAGCCTGGAGAGTATTCTTCCTTTGTTCTGGAGGAGTGGCACACACCTTGGCATCATGGCGTCACCACCCCCAACCCTCTCTGTGTGCGTCTGCGCTTACTGTGCTTCCGGCTTCTGCCAGAGGCCAGTCAAGTGCCGAGCGTAGATCCTCCCTCCCTCCCGGAATAGGAGAGCTGTCCTCCAGATGCTCAATCCTCTCCCTCCCCACCGACCCCCGATGGCCTGGGCTCATTTCTGAACCCAGGTCACCAGCGTGGCACGAAGTGTGGCGTCCAGCGCCTCAACCCTCAGTGCCACCGGGCCTGCACCATTTTAGTTGCCCTCTTGTGGACTGCATCTAACCTATGTCCCTTCTCAGGTGCGACCTCCAGAACTGGACACAGTACTCCAAGTGGGGAGTTCTCAAACGAGGTGGCGGTGAAGGTTAGTGAGAAAAAGATAGCATTTAGGAAGTATAAGGAAACATAGAAGGAGCAGGACAGAGAACTGTACCAGTTAAGGCAGAAGGAAGCGGGGAGGGTAGTCAGAATATCAAAGGCCCAAACTGAGGAAAAGATAGCAAACTCAGTTAAGAAGGTGGATAAAACCTTTTATAGGTATATCAAGGAGCGTAGAAAGACAAAGGGAGGTATAGTGAGGCTGAATAGAATGGACAGTGGGTGGGCAGAGAGGACAGTGAAAAAGCAGGGATACTGAATGAATACTTCTGCTCAGTATTCACAAAGAGGAGGTGGGAGGTGCCTAATCCAATTAACAGAAGCACTCTGGATAGGGGAGGTCGATCCCAGTCCTTTCACAGAAGAAAGGGTTCTGAAAGAACTCTTAAAACTGAATGTGGACAAAGCAATGGGACCAGATGGAATTCACCCTAGAATTCTAAAAGAATTAAGGAGAGAACTAGTGACACACTGACTACCCTTTTTAACAAATCATGGGAGGATGGTGTGGTACCTGAGGACTGGAGGAAGGCAGATGTGATTCCCCTTCACAAAAGTGGGAGCAAGACAGAGGCAGGAAACTACAGACCTGTCAGTTTGACCTCTGTGGTAGGGAAAGTGATGGAATCACTTCTGAAGGAAAGAATTGCTGAGTACCTAGAGGCCAGTGGGAAACAGGACCCAAGGCAGCATGGGTTCACAGCGGGAAGGTAATGTCAGACGAATCAAATTGATTTCGTTGACTGGGTGACCAAAGTAGTAGACCAGGGAGGGGCTGTGGGCGTGGCCTACCTAGACTTTAGCAAGGCATTTGACACAGTCCTACACAAAGATAGATAGTCAAATTAACCAGCCTGGGAGTGGGACCCAGGTGGTAGCCTGGCAAAACATTCATTGACAACAGGACACAGAAGGTAATTGTAAATGAAATCCACTCTAAGAAAGAGGGGTTACTAGTGGGTACCACAGGGTTCAGTACTGGGTCCAGTCCTTTTAATGTCTTTATAAGTGACATTGCAGAGGGACTGGAAGGAAAAGTATGCCTCTTTGCAGATGACACAAAGATCTGCAACAGGGTTGATACACAAGGAGGCGTGGAAAGGATGAGAAGGGACTTGGCAAGGTTGGAGGAATGGTCAGAAGTATGGCAGCTTGGCTTCAATGCAAATAATTGCAAAATAATGCACCTGGAAAACAAAAACACAGGGGAAGATTACATAATTGGGGGGAGGTAGAAACAACAACAAAAATGGAAAGGGACCTGGGGTTATCACATCAGATGACCATAAGGTTGGCAAGCAATGTGAGAAGGTGGTAGGGAGGGCTGGGGATACTGGAATAGAAACATAGACTTTGACGGCAGATAAGGACCACTTGGCCCACCCAGTCTGCCCATTTCCTACCTACTGGATAAGCTGCAGATTCTAGTAACCAACAGCCTATTTCCTGCAACCCCCACTATAATTGCCTTATGTCTGTCCCATGCATGTTTGAATTCCTCCACTGTTTTAGACCCCACAACCTCTCCAGGAAGGCGGTTCCATGCGTCCACCACTCTCTCCGTGAAAAAGAATTTCCTCACATTACCCCTGAGCCGTCCCCCCTCTAACTTTAAATTGTGCTCTCTTGTCCTTACACATCTCTTTTTCTGAAAGATGCTACCCTCCTGGACTTTGTTGATTCCCTTGAGGTACTTAAAAGTTTCTATCATGTCCCCCTGTCCCTCCTTTCATCAAGGGTATACATATTAAGCTCTCTCAGTCTCTCTTCATATGGTTTCTGATGTAGACCCTGCACCATTTTAGTTGCCCTCCTCTGAACTGCTTCCATCCTGTCTATGTCCTTGCGTAGATGAGGTCTCCAAAACTGCACGCAGTATTCCAGATGGGGTCTCACCAACTGTCTGTATAGAGGGATAACCACTCCCCTTTTCTACTTGTGATGCCCCTCCCTATGCATCCCAGTATCCCCCTGGCTTTCCCTACTGACTTCTCACATTGCATACCCACCTTTAGGTCATCTGATATGACTACACCCAGATCCCTTTCCATTATTGTTGTTTAGTACCTCTCTGCATTTGTGTACTTTTCTCCTGGATTTTATTTCCCAGGTGCATTACTTTGCACTGAATCTAAGTTGCCATATGTCTGACCATTCCTCCAACCTTGCCAAGTCCCTTCTCATCCTTTCTACCCCCCCTTGTGTATCAACTCTGTTACAGATCTTTGTGTCATCCGCAAAGAGGCATACCTTTCCTTCCAGACCCTCTGCAATGTCACCTATAAAGATGTTAAAGAGGACTGGACCCAGTACTGAGCCCTGAGGTACTCCACTAATAACCCCCCTTTCTTCAGAATGCGTTCCATTCACTATTACCTTCTGTGTCCTGTTGTGCAGCCAGTTTGCTACCCAGGCTACCACCCTGGGACCCACTCCCAGGCTGGCTAGCTTGATTATTAATCTTTTGTGCGCGACTGTGTCAAATGCCTTGCTAAAGTCCAGGTAGGTCATATCCACAGCCCCTCCCTGGTCTATTACTTTGGTCACCCAGTCAAAGAAATCGATTAGATTTGTCTGACATGACCTTCCTGCTGTGAATCCATGCTGCTTTGGGTCCAGTGCCCCGTTGCCTCTAGGTACTGAACAATTCTTTCTTTCAGAAGTGATTCCATCATTTTCCCACCACTGAGGTCAAACTAACAGGTCTGTAGTTTCCTGCTTCTGCCTTGCTCCCACTTTTGTGAAGGGAATCACATCTGCCCTCCTCCAGTCCTCAGGTACCACCCCATCTTCCCATGATTTGTTAAAAAGTGTGGTTAGTGGTGTCACTAGTCCTCCTTAGCTCTTTTAGGATTCTAGGGTGAACCCCATCAGGCTCCATTGCTTTGTCCACCTTGAGTTTTAGAAGTTCTTTCAGTACTCTTTCTTCTTTAAATGGACTGGTATCAACCCCACTATCTAGAGTGCTTCTACTGTTTGGTTTAGGTAACTCCTCCTCTTCTTCTTTTGTGAATACTGAGCAAAAGTATTCATTCATTATCTCTGCCTTTTCACTGTCTCCCTCTGCCCACCTCCCCTCTCCTTTATTAATCTTCCCTATCCCTCCCTTAACCTTTCTATGTTACCTAATGTACCTATAAAAGGTTTTATCCCCCTTCTTAACTGAGTTGGCTATCCTTTCCTCGGTTTGGGCCTTTGCTTTTCTGACTGCCTTCCCCACTTCCTTCTGCTTTAATTGATACGGTTCCCTGTTGTGTTTCATCTGTGATTCCTTATACTTTTTGAATGCAGCCTTTTTCTCCTTAACCTTCCCTGACACTTCTTTTGAGAGCCATAGTGTTTTTTTATTCCGCTTTGTTTTCTTTATTTGTTTCACACAAAGGCTTGTTGCCTCCATGATGGCAGTTTTGATTTTTCTCCATTGTTCTTCCACCCCTCCTTTCTGGCCATTTGCTAATGAATTCCTCAGGTATTCACCCATTTTGCCAAAGTCAGTCCTTCTAAAGTCCAGTATCCTTGTATTTGTATGGCTTGTCTCCATGGTTGTGTTTATTGTGAAGCACACTGTGCAGTGGTCGCTTGTTCCCAGGTGTCTACTGACTTGTAAGTTTGTGATCCTCTCTCCATTTTAGAGTACCAGGTTTAATATTGCTCCCTCTTGAGTGGGTTCCACCACTAGCTGTCTAAGGCATGCTCCCTGTAGGGCATCAAGAATGACCCTGCTCTTGGATGTGGCTGCCGTCCATGTTGCCCAGTTAACATCTGGCATATTCAGGTCCCCCATCAACAGTATCTCCCTTTTTCAGCCATTTTGAGAATGCCTCTATCATTTTCTTGTTCATTTCCCCTTGAGACGGGGTCTGTATACAACCCTGTAGTGAATTGTGGTGCCATTCCTGTCTCCAATGTGACCCAGAGTTCCTCTTGTCCTCCCCCTTTACTTTTTAGTTCTGTTACTTTGATCCCTTCCCTTATGTAGAGAGCTACTCCACCTCCTCTTTTTCCCTCCCTGTCCCTTCTGTAGATTGTGTACCCTGGTATGTTGACATTCCAGTCATGGTTCTCCATGTACCATGTTTCTGTGACTGCCACAATATCCAAGTGTTCCACTTCCATCAGGGCTACTAACTCTGGAAGCTTGTTTCCCAGACTACGGGCATTGGTACTCATTGCCCTCCATTTAATGTTGGCTTTATCCTTTTTTACCCCATCCCTGCTCTTATTGCCCTTGTCCATTTTTCCATTTACCCCTGTCCTGCCCTCTGTCAAGCTCTGTACCTCACTGTTTACCTACTACCTGCCATGTGCTTTGCAGGAGGCTTGAACTTTCCTGTTTCCTATCAGCACCTCCCCCCTTGGCTAGTTTAAAAGCTTGCCAAGGAAGCCTTTAAACCTGTCACCTAGGAGCATGGTTCCCTTCCTGGACAGATGCAGACCATCATGCCAGTATAGACCTTCATCTCTCCAGGTGGAACCCCAGTCCCCAATGAAGCCAAAGCCCTGTGCTCTGCACCAGTTCTATAGGGTATAGGGAGAGGCATCACCAGCAGAAAACAGGAAGTTGTTATCCCCCTGTACAGACAGTTGGTGAGACCCCATCTGGAGTACTGCATCCAGTTCTGGAGACCCCATCTCCGCAAGGACATAGACAGAATGGAGGCAGTTCAGAGGAGGGCAACTAAAATGTTGCAGGGTCTGCAAGAGAAGCCATACGAGGAGAGACTAAAGGAGCTTAATATGTATACCCTTGAGGAAAGGAGGGAGAGGGGGGACATGATAGAAACATTTAAGTACCTCAGTGGATTCAACAAAGTCCAAGAGGGTAGCATCTTTCAGAAAAAGAGATGTGCAAGAACAAGAGGACACAATTTGAAGATAGAGGGAGGACGGCTCAGGAGCAATGTGAGGAAATATTTTTTCACAGAGAGGGTGGTGGGGTCTAAAACTGTGGAGGTTGTGGGGTCTAAAACTGGGAGAATTCAAGAATGCATGGGGCAGACATAAGGCAATTTTTGTGGGGGGTAGGAAGAAATAGGCTGTTGGTTAAATAAGATCTGCAGCTTATCCTCTAGGTAGGGAAATGGGCAGACTAGGTGCACCAAGTGGTCCTTATCTGCCATCAAAGTCAATGTTTCTATGTTCTTCAGTGAGCGATATAGTGACAGCATCATGTCCCTCCTCCTGATTGAGATACCTCTCCCTATGCATCCCAGCATCCCACTGGCCCTACCCACTGCTTTGACACACTGCCCTGCCACTTTGAGGTCATCATATAAGATAACCCCAATGTCCATTTCCTGCATAGTGACTGTCAGCACCTTGACTCATCCTATATTCAGCTCCTGGGCTCCTATGCCCTAAATGCAGGATTTTGCACTTTGTGGCATCGAACCCCAAAATGCTATGCTCGCAACCATTTCTCGAGTTTCCCAAGATTCCTATGCATCTTCTCCAGCCTCCTCCCCTGAGTGTCCACCCTATTACAGATTTTGGTGTTATCTGCAAAAAGGCATACTTTCCAGCTCGTCTTCTGAAGAATTCGACCCCCCCACTTCCAACCTCCTCCGTCGAGACCATCTTGATTAACCTCCTCCTTGGAGCAGATAAAATGGTCACAGTCAGCATGGTGTACCTGCCACCGTCCTCCTCACCCCGTGATCTCGACCTCTTCCTCGATATCAAGACCTCCCTCCCCCAAGGGAGAGACTGGATCAGCCTAGGGGATTTCAACCTAAACTGGCTGTCCCCTCACTGTGACTCCACCAAGGAATCCATAGTTGGCCTTGGCCTACACCAGCTAATCACTGAACCTACCAGAACCAACTACAAAACTGGGTCTCAGTCCCTCACTGATTGTGTCCTGGTCTCACACCCTTCCCATGTCACCACCTCCAGAGTTCTTCCCGACTCAATCAGTGACCACTGTGCTGTTTTCTGCCGATGGTCCACAAAAACAACCCCCCACCCACCCACACAGATTCATCTAAACCAGGCAACTGAAGAAATTGGATGCCTCCGAGTTTTCCAAAGCCGCCCTAGCCCAAGACTGGTCCTTCACTGAAAACATTTCTGACATCTGCAAAGCATTTGAAGGCTTTAACTATAAGTTCCTTGCCCTCTGCGACCATTTCATCCCACTTAAAAAAATCCAGGTTAAGAGTTCTAGGCAAGAATGGGTCACTCCCGAGCTTTTGCAAACTAATGAGGGATAGGGACCGAGCCTGGAAATTGTACAGAAAACACAAAACCCCTCAACTCCTCCAAGACTTCAAAACCCTCAGGAACAGGTGCAAATCTTCCACAAGATCTGCTAATTCCTCCTTCATTCTGGAAAAACAATGTGCTGCCCGGGGGAACCCTAGCAGGACCTGGAATATTCTTAACAACCTTACTGGTAGGGGAATTTCCGAAGAACATATTTGTCTCACCTCTGAAGGGAAAGCCACCACTGAGCCAAGCGAAACAGACTCCCTTTTCAATAAATACTTTGGTGACCTTGACCAGTACAAGCCCAGCTCCATTCCTACCCCATTTACCCTCACACCCCTCGCAGTCTCCCACCCAAAGTTCCATTTCAGGTACCTAACCCCTGGTGAAGTGGTCAAGTAAATCAGAACAAATGACCCGAGACCATCCAAGGGCGCTGACAACATTGACTTCAGAGTTCTCCGTCTTGTCTGCGACTCCCTGGCCATCCCTCTCACTAACATCCTCAACCACTCCCTCTGCATAGGGTCCTTCCTGAAAGCATGGAAGCGCGCCACTATTAAACCGCTTCATAAATCCAGCTCCAAGGATCTAGTATTCAACTACTGTCCCATTTCCCTCCTTGCCCCTCTCTCCAAAATTTTAGAGAAAGTGCTCCACAGGCAAGCCACAGAATTCCTTTTCAAATACAACCTGCTCACAGAAGCTCAGCATGGGTTCTGTGCTCAACACAATACCAAAAGTGCCCTCATCAAGTTCACCTACTCTATCGACAAAGCTAACAACGAAGGCCTCTACACCGGTGCTGCGTTCGTAGACCTCACAAAGCCTTCAACCTCATTGATCATGATGTCCTCTTCCGTACCCTGGCTGGCCTCCATTTCTCACCTGAGGTCTGCCTCTGGTTCAAGGATTACCTAACAGGCAGATTCCATTGCACCATTATCGGCAGTGTCCTCTCTGAGTCCTGTCCCATCAAATACGGCATCCCCCAAGGGTCCATCTTGGACCCTCTTCTCTTCTCTCTGGTCGTTAACTACCTATCTGGCATCTGCACCTCCTCCGAATTCATTCTCTATCCTGATGATGCAGCCCTTTCCTGTCAGGGCAAAAACCCCAACACTCTCATTAACAAACTCCAATTCGATTTCAGCAGACTTCACACCCAGTTCATGTCCAAAGGTCTTGTATTCAACTCCAAAAAAACTAAGTTCATGGTTTTCTCCAGCCCCCTCAAACCCCTTGGGTTTACCTCTCTCTCTATGACAACCTTGGTAACTCCATTGAAAGAGTCAGTGAATTTAAGTACTTTGGCTTACTCCTGGAAAGCCACCTCAATTTTGATGCTCACACAAGCCTCACAATCAAAAAAGCCCACCAACGCCTCGGTATCCCCCACAGAACCAAGCATTACCTTAACAGGGAATCCAAATCCCTCTTAGTCTCCAGCTTCCTCTTTCCTGTCTTTGACTATGGTTCACTTGTCTCCCTCCCCCACCTCTCCATCAAAAATTTCTCCAGACTTCGAAGCTCCTACCACAACACTGTCCGCTTTGCCTCTGGTCTCCCTAAACTCACACACCACTGTGACCTTTATAAGCTCACCAGTCGGCCCTCCCTTGAGACCCGCCTCAACTACAAGATGGCCACCTTCTTCTTCAAACTCTAAAGTGGAGTGCTCCCTGAGTGCCTCACCTCTCTCTTCCAGACAGCTGCCACCATCAGGACCACTAGACTGTCCTCCACTCTCTCTTTCACTGTTTCTTTCTACCAGACCACTCAAGGCTGGAAAACACTCTCTTTTATGGGACCCAAGCTCTTCAACTCTCTCCCTCCAGAACTAAAACTCTGTCCCTCCACAAATGCCTTCAAATACAATATCAGGAGACATTTCTCCCTCACCTGCACCTGCTCGCAGCCCTAATCTGGCTCCCCTTCTGCACTCTTTTCCCCTCACCCTCTGGTTATCCACCTCTGGCATTTACCCTCTCTTTCTAGCACTTGTAGTATTGTTAATCCACCTATGCTAGTTTTTAGATTGCACTTACATTTTTTGTTTCCCACCGTTATATTGTATTATTGTTAAACCCTCACTGAATGCTTAATGTCACCATGTATTTGTTAATTTGCCGAGGCTAGTTCATAGTTTGCCCTTTAGTCTACATTATCCTGATTTTATGTACCATTGTATTAACCCTCACTGTAAGTTAAATGTTTTAGCCTAAGTCATGTCTCATGATTATTGTATGTAACTGGACGCTTGTTTAAATGGGCAGCAATGCTCACATGACTTTAAAGTATAACCAATAAAAATGAAATGATATGTTGCTTATGCAAACATGGCAGAAGACCAGTCCCAGTACTGAGCCCTGTGGCACCATGCTGGTCACTCTTCCATCACTAATGAGTGCTGTTAACTACCCCCCTCTGTCCCCTATCCATTAGCCAGTTTCTAATCTAATTCACCACTTTGGATCCCACTCCTAGGCTGCTGAATTTCTTTACCAGTCTCCGTGTGGCACAGCGTTGAAGGCCTTGCTAAAGTCCAGATGGGCCATGTCCTCTCCCCTCCCCTAATCTGTTTCCCTGGACACCCAGCTGATGAAATCAATCAGATTTGTCTAGCATGACCCCCCCCAAAAAAAAAAATTCATGCTGCCTGTAGTCTTGCATCCCACTGGATTCAAGATACTTTATCAACCTTTCATTTAACAGGGTTTCCATTAATTTTGCCACCACTAAGGGGAGACTGACCAGCCCATAGTTGCTAGCCTTCTCTATGCGCCACTCTTATGTAGAGGGACCTCATCTACTCTCCTCCAACCCTCTGGAACCATGTTGGTTTCTAGACAGCTGTTGAGTAAAGCTGTCAGTGGGGCAGCTAGCACCTCCCTGAGTTTCTTTAATACTCTTATGTCTATTCTTTCTGGTCCTACAGCCCATTTTCAGAGATGCAAGTCCCTCCAGGACTCTTTCCTCTGAAAATGGACTTGAGTTTGCCCCCCCCTCCCCTTTTGTTCCTGCTGCTTTCTGGTGGTCTGTCCCCTCTCCTTCCACTGTGAAGACTGAGCAAAAGTACCTGTTCAGGATGTCTGCTTTTTCTTGCTCCTCTCCCTGCGCAGTACCCCCATTACCCACCTTATCCTCAATCGTATACCCCCAACAGCGACACCCCAGCAGCGAACTACTGTACACTACAGCACCACGGCACAGTAGTGTCTATGCTGGAACCCGGCACTGTTTGTCAGGCGTCTTGCACTCCCCCCCAAATCAGCTCTGACTCAGAGTTGATTATATTTAGTGGGGGGGGGGAGTTTCAGGGGCGAAGCCCCCTGAAGAAAACACTCGGTGATGTTGGAAACCAGCAGCCGACTGCAAAAAGTGGTCGACCTGCCAGTTTCGCTGTCTGGTCATTCAACAACGAAATTGTCAACGACCAGTCGTGGATCCTCCTCAGTATCCCTCCCCTTGCCTTTTAACTTTCTTCCTTGTTCCTGAAGAAAGTCTCATCGCCTTTAGCTACCTTCTTGGCTATCCTTTCTTCTGTTTACACCTCCACTCCCCCCATTGCCCTTCCTGCTCCTCACTGTTTTTCTTGGTACACTTCCCCATCTTTCTTCTTCTTCTGTGTTTTCTTATAACTCCTGAATGCAACCCTTTTCCCCTCACCATCTTGGCCACTTCCCTAGAGGACCATAGCAGTTTCTTTTTCCTTTTGCTTCTCCTAACTTCCTTCATGCAGAAGCTAATTGCCTTAATTATGCCTTCCTTATTTTTCCCCAACTGTACCACTACCCCTCTCTGGAAATCCCCCCCCCCCCATGAGGCAGTTTACCATTTCTTTAAAATCCACCCTACTAAAGACTAGGACCCTCGTCCTCATGTGGTTTGTCTCTGTTCCTGTCTCATGTGGTGTGCCTTTATAAACCACTCAAGCTTCCCTTTTGTGGTTTATGTGGCAAAACACACCTCACGTGTGTAAAGAACACTCGTATCAGAAAGAACTGGAAGGGGACAGGATCAGTTGTGTTCCAGGACAGTAGCTGCTGCTGTTGTTTTCACAGGGTTCTTGTGAATTTTACTTGGTAGGTTAGTTCTTTTCTTTCTTACTTCTAAGGGGCTAGCAGGGTATTGTTTTGGGGGCTGCTGGATGTTTGTAAACTGATTTGGTGGCTGTAAGTGGGGCTCATTTTGTGGATGTTTCACTGTGTAACAGGCTGCTTGGTAGAGGCCTATTTCTTCTGATTTAAAACCTATTTGGTGGGATTTGCTTGGAGATGGTTATTTGAATTGGAGACCTATATCTGTTAATTTCAAGCCTATTTTGATGTGGTGTTAGTGAAGCTGATTAAATTGGAGACCTGTTTCCTTTGGCAGCAAACATATTTTGGGGGCTTTGACTTGAATTTTGATTCCTTGTGCTGACTCCATTAGCTGTAAAGGTTAGTTCATAGTGGGGAAGGGGTGTTAATGGTCTGGCCAGGTCTCACTCAGCCAATTGACTGGAGGCAGAACTGAATCAGGTTGAGGTGTTAGCTGCTTTGTCTTCTCAGAAAGAACTGGAAGGGGACAGGATCAGTTGTGTTCCAGGACAGTAGCTGCTGCTGTTGTTTTCACAGGGTTCTTGTGGATTTTACTTGGTAGGTTAGTTCTTTTCTTTCTTACTTCTAAGGGGCTAGCAGGGTATTGTTTTGGGGGCTGCTGGATGTTTGTAAACTGATTTGGTGGCTGTAAGTGGGGCTCATTTTGTGGATGTTTCACTGTGTAACAGGCTGCTGGTAGAGGCCTATTTCTTCTGATTTAAAACCTATTTGGTGGGATTTGCTTGGGCCTGGTTCTTTGGCTGCTGGGCTTGGAGGGGACACAGGGCTGATACACTCTCTCTCTCGAGTCAGGTGTCTGCCCAGGACCCTCCTCCCAGAAGTCTGCGAATTTATAGGGAAACACCTGCCCTGCAATTGAGGGAAAGGCTGCAGGTGCAGCTCATGTAGTTCTAGCCACTGGGGTTGGATTTAAAGGCTGGGAGAGAGGAGCTTAGGAGTTGTTCATTTCCTTATAGTTTAATGTGTTGTACTGCACCTAGTAACAGGGTTACTGGTGTACAGTGGACTGTCTCTAAGATTAGTGGGTGACCTGATTAGGCAGTAGGGGTATCTTGGACTAGGGGGAACCTGGGGCTCACCCAAGGAAACCTATTTGGAAGGAGATGGAACCACACATCATTAGGGCCGCATCTTTGGGAGGGTGGTGGGTGCACAGGGGTGTGGAGCAGCCATGATACTGGACTGGGCTTGGAAGTTCGGTGGTTGCCCAGTGGCTACCAGCTAACACAGCTTAGGGAGGAGGTTGGGGATTAGGAGAAAGCTGGGGAAGGGGGTGGTATGGTTGGGGAGGGGCTGGGAATCTCCCACAGGGTTGCACCAAGCACTGGGGGTGGGGGCATAGGGAAAGGAGTGCAGGAGAATACTCAGGGGTCACATAGGGACCCTGGCAGAGGGGGTCCAAAAGGACACTACCAAGGAAGCAGGCAGGTAACTGGGGACCCTCACAAAGGGGGGACGGAGGGACAACATTCTCAGGGAAGTAGGCAGATGGCCAGGGCTGAACAGTAGGAGCAAGGCGGGGAGGTGCATCAGACCTTACACTCAGTAACCGCTTCAATTCTCTTCTTCTGCTCAAGGATGAGGGGGGTGATGTAGCCACAACAGAGGTGGTTAGAGATGGAAAGGGAGTGGGAGTGGGAGTGGGAGGCAGGGGCCAGATAGCAGGAAGAACAGGGGGGACCTGGAATGCAGGAGAATGGGGGGAGCAGTGAATCAGAGCAGGAGGGGCAGGGGGAAGAGGGAGGAAAGCGCAAGGAGAAGGACCAGTTGGGAGGAAAGGTAAAGGAGAAGGACCAGAAGTACAAGGAGGATTCAATAAAGGGAGCTGAGGGTTTAGGCCAGGGGAGCACGACGAGCAAGGAGGAACTAAATAGAGACAGGAAGGAAGGGAGGATGAGCCAGGCTAGTTTAGCAGATGGGGGAGAAGGACCAGTTGCGAGCAGTGAGGGGGGAATTAGCAAGGTACAGAAGGATACTCAGGAGGAGGAGAGGCATAGGACTGGAGGGAAGGGGGTGGCCATGGTAAATATGGAGGGGGTGGCATGTGGCACCCAGATAGGGGGAGGAACAAGGAGCCAGCTGGGTGGAGGGGCCTGTAGAAAGGATGAGGGACATGGAAGCGGGGGGAATGGAGGAAAAGGAGTGGTCAGAGTGCTCCTGCTGGAGGATTCTATGATCGGGGTATCAAATGGGATAGTGAGGGAGAAGCCTGGCCAGTTAGAACAAGATGCTTCCCTGGACTAACGGTGCACAGGGCTAAGCACGAGGTATATCAGCTGGCAAAGGATTGTGGGGGTTCCCCAGACTTACTGGTCCACCTGAGTACAAATGACATTGAGGGAAATAGCGAGCTAGAGATACAGGCAAGATTCAGGGAGCTCGCCAGGGTCTGTCATGACACAGGATGCACAGTTTCCTTCTCAGAAATCCTGCCAGTGCCAAGGGCTAGTGGGGAACACAAAAGGAAAATTAGGGAGATAAACCAGTGGCTCAGGGAGTGGTGTGAGGCCAGAGGGTATGGGTTGATGGGGGATTCGGGGGAGACCTGGGAGGATAAGGAGCTGTATGCTAGAGACAGACTACATCTCAATTTGGAGGGGAGGGGAATCCTTAAGTTGAAAATAGAGGGGTTCATTGGTAAAAGTGGGGTTTAAACTTGTGAAGGGGGTGGGATGGGAGAAAAAGGCTGTCAGGGGGTGCCAATAAAGGAGGACTCTGTCTCCACCCCTGGGGACCAGGAGGATTGCAGGAAAAGGCCAACTGGCAAAAGTGCAGACCAGGGAAAACAGAATCCCATGGGAACACGGGCAGGGAAATGGAACTATAGGAAAGGGTGGAAGGTGGTCCTGCTAAATGCCAGGAGCTTGGGCAATAAAATGCCTGAGCTCCAGGCGATGCTAACTGAGGAGCAGTGGATGTGGCAGCGGTCACTGAGACTTGGGCCACTGCAAGACATGACTGGGACCTGAACCTGGAGGGTTACACTATGTTCAGGAAGGACAGGGGAGGAAGGGAGGAGGGTAGCAATGATAGTCAAAACTGCATTGGCATAGGGGGAGTAGAGGAGGCGGAGGGAACCGTGGAGGCGATTTGGGTCACCTTGATAACAAGGGGGCAAGAGAGTAAAAATAGGAGTGGTGTATAGACCCCTGCCCGCATGGAGGAGCTGGAGGACAGTCTGGTGGCAGATGTTAGGAGACACTGCAGACTGGGCAGAGGAACGGTGGTGGTGTTGGGGACTTAAACATGCCAGGAACAGACTGGGAGACTATGACATCCTCTGTGACCAGGGAACAGAGGTTGTTGGATGTCTTTCAAGACGCTCCTAACTCAGCAGGTGAGGAACCGACCAGGGAGGCACGGGTACTGGATGTGGTCCTGGCAGACAGTGACCAGATTGGGGGCCTGGAGGTAAGGGACCCATTGGCGGGGAGTGACCATGCCACGGTCTGGTTCTGCCTGGACCTAGGAGGGGTAGAAGGCTGCACAAAGATGGAAGTAACCGACTTCAGGGGGTGGATTTTAAGGAAATGGGAAGGATCCTTAAGGAGCATTTGGATGGGATTGGGTCAGACATGGACGCTGATAGTAGGTGGGAAATCATCAGGAGAGGGGTGCAGGATGCTACCAGCACCTGTGCAAGAGTAAGACTAAAATGCGTAGGGCCAAAAACCCAGTTGGTGGACCAGGGAGGTCCAGGAGGTGGTGCGGGAAAGAAAGCAGCCTATAAGCAATTCAAGTGCTCAAGGAGTGAAAGGACTGAGGGGAGCACGAGCTGATGGCTAGAAGGGCCACTAGAGTGGTGAGGGTGGCTAAGGCAAGGAAGGAGCAGAACCTGGCCAGGGAAATTAGGAGAGGAACAAGGGTTCTTTAGATACATTGGGAAAGATGAAGGGTGAAGGGCAGATTAGCAGGATTAAATCAGGGGAGAGATGGGCACAAGACCCGGGAGCAGGCTGAGGTACCAAATGAGTACTTCACCTCAGTTTTCACCAGGAAAATGGGGTGCTGCATCATACATGGGAGGAGACAGAGATACTGAGGAGGGGGGCCTCACCGATCGGCAGGTCTGGGGAGAGGGGAGGCATCACTGGCAGGTGGGGGGAGGGCTAGCAGGAAGAAGAGGTACCGGAAGTGGAAATCACAGCAGAGAGAGTGAGGGAAGCCCTCAGCTCCCTTAAGACGGAGAAAGCACCGGGGCTGGATAAATTACATCCCAGAGTGCTGAAGGAACTTGCAGATGTCCTGGCGAAACCCCTGGCAGAGCTTTTCACCATCTCTCTGAGGACAGGGTGGGTGCCCCAAGACTGGAAGGTGGCGCATATAGTGCCTATCCACAAGGGGGATCAAGGAGGTGGCAGGGAACCACAGGCCTGTCAGCCTGACATCGTGGTGGGCAAGGTGATGGAGGGCATTGTCAAGGGGAGAGGCTGGGGGGACCTGGATAAGTCAGGGTGCCTGGACGATAGACAGCATGGATTCATCACGGGAAATCATGTCAGACAAACCTGGTGGAGTTCTATGACTGGGTGACAAGTGCCTTGGACCTGAGTAGACCAGTGGATGTCCTCTTTCTAGACTTCAGCAAGGCATTTGACTCTGTTCCTCATGTGGGCCTGTTGGATAAGCTGGGAGAAATGGGGTGGGGAACCAGATGATCAGATGGATAGGCAATTGGCTCCAGGACCGGACCCAGAGGGTCGTAGTTGGTGGGATAGTCTCATCCCCAAGGAGGGTCATTAGTGGGGTCCCACAGGGATCAGTCCTTGGGCCCCTTCTGTTCAATGCCTATGTATCTGACATAAGGACAGGAATCAGGAGTGAGATGAGTCTCTTTGCAGATGACTCAAACTGGGGGCGGTGGTGGATGGGGAGGAGGGGAGGGTGGCCCTACAGGGGGACCTGGAGGCTCTGGAAAGATGGTCTAGAAAGTGGAAGCTGAGGTTCAATGCAGGGAAATGCAAGGTACTCCACCTGGGGGCCAGAAACCCAGGCCAAGTGTACACCCTGGGGAAATGCTACAAGTCTCGATGGCTGAGAGGGACCTGGGGGTGGTGGTGGATGTCAAGATGAACAACTCTGAGACTTGTAGGAGGGCAGCAGCCAAGGCCAACAGGATGCTGGGATGCATCGCTAGGGGGATCACCTCCAGAAGGAGGGAAGTGATACTCCCTCTGTATAACTGCTTGGTGAGGCCGCACCTTGAGTACTTCGTGCAGTTTTGGAGGCCACACTTAAAGAGGGACATTAACCTCCTGGAGAGGGTCCAGAGGAGGGCAACCAAAATGATTTGCGGCTTGGGGAACAGGACCTATGAGGAGAGGCTCGAAGAGCTAAATATGTACACATTGGAAGAGAGAAGGGACGGGGACATGATAGAGGTCTTCAGGTACATGAAGAGGGTAAATAGGGGAGGAACAGTCAGGGTGTTTCTGTAGGAAGGAGGAAGGGGCCACTAGAGGGCATGGGTGGAAGCTGGAGGGAGATTCAGGGAGAAAGGAGGAGGTGCACTTCACTGAGAGGGTGGTGGAGCCATGGAATGCACTGCCTAGGGGGCTGGTGGAGGCAGAGACAGTGGAGGGGTTCAAGAGGGGTGGGACAGGTACAGGGGAAGGGTTCTGGAAGCAAAATCCAATGCAGCAAGAATATCCGGAACTGGGACAGGAGAAGCCAGAGAAGGCAAGGGGGACAGCAAGGTCAGCACCCAGGGTGGGGGCTGACCAAACGAGCAGACACGAAAGACCGTTAGGCCTATTCTGCTGGCATTTTAGTATGTTAGTATGTTAGTATCACACACTCTCTTGTATCCATTATTTTATATGTAAGGACCAATGAATGGTAACAACAACAAACCCAGTTATTTTTCTAGAAAAGGGTCCCAGGCATGGACTTGTGATCTCCTAGTGAAAATTAAGGAAAGGTAATCCAGGACACACCGTATAAGCAATGGAAATAATGTCTTGTCTCATGCTAGAGATGAGATAATTTGTCACTACAATACCTGCACTATATTTAAAAGGGCACAAATCACACTGCTATCCTGGCAGGATGGCTTCTGGGTAACCATAGTCACTGCTTAGGCTGAGTCAGTCAAGGCCATTCCTGCTGCAGAGCACCCTCGGGTTCACAGCTCAGCCCTAAATAAAGGCAAACTACTACTGCAGACTTCACTCTTCCGCAGTGCTCACTCTCAGGGAATGGATGTAATGTGATAATCTCACATAGAGAATCACAGAACTGGAATAAGGACTCCTGGCTCCTGAGAGACTGGGACATGTGTGAAATATCACATGGTATTCACGTGGGTCTCACATGCACAGAACTATCATTGTGTGAAGCAGGGTAAACACACAGTTGGCATGGGGTATAAATTGTTTTAGAAGCTGGTAAAACAAGCTGGTAAAACAAATTAAAATGCCTTACCACATTTTACAACAGTGGTACTGTAGGGTGAAACCAGGAGGGGTTACTGATGGGTAATCCCACCCCCACAGTGATCAGTTCTCTACTTCAGTTTGTGCTGTTTGGTGTGTGGGGGTGGGATTATTTGACTGTAACCCACCCCCTCATCATACCTAATTGCTTAAAGCAGCAGTATTTATTGATCAGCAAAAAACAGTTTAATTAAATACCGGTAATTTGTTAGCAAAAATGTGTTTCTGCCGTCCTTGGATTCATCTTCGGTGTATTTTTAATTTCCTCACATATTTTGAAATTAACTTTTATTACTAATTTTGTAATTAATAACTCAAAATAATAAAGGTGGCTGCCACTCAGTTTTTAAAAATCTATTACTCAGGTTACTCTTTTGACTCTACAAACTAGATTCTTTCTGTAAATGTATCAGAATGGTGCTAGCACATGTTTCTGGTGGTAAACATCACAGCATCACATCAAGTTGTTTAATTTACCCACGGAGGGCACGACAGTCAAAACAGGAACATTTACATGCTTGAAAACCACGTATCTCAGTTACATAGATACTGTTAGCAGATAGGCACCACCAGGCCCATCCAGTCTGACCGTTTATTCTACCTGTGTTAAGTGGCCTGTGACCAAACTTGGTCATTGGCTTAAGCTTCTACTTCCCATCTCTTAACATTCCCTTATTCCTGTACCATGCAGGTTTGAAACCTGCTACTGTACAGGCAGCCACCACCTTCTGAGGCACGCTATTCCATGCATCCACCACTCTCTCAGTAAAAAAGAAGGTTCTCACATTTCTCACAGGGCAAATTCTCCCTATCAAACCTGCCTATTAGCAAAGAAAGTCTCTCTCGGTCTTATGCCCCCAGGGGTTCAGAGGATTCTCAGTCCATACTGCGGCTCCCATTGAACAAGAAGCTCCGAAAACCTAACTTTCCAAGTGCCCCGCTGTCTTACTTACCAAGGTCGGCGGTCGTTCACAGTCAGAGCCCCAAAGTGGTTTAACTCGCTTCATTGTGATGTCACCAAGACTGCCACACTAGGTTCCTTCAAACACAAACTATGGCAACTCCTTGTGGCCAGCACCACCTGTAATTGTTTCAATTAAAACTGAAGAAGGCCTGCCCCCTCAGCCTACATTCTTCTACCAACTTTCCTCTCACCTTCCTCCCACCCCATCCCTCCAATATCCACCCCTCACTTCATATATCCTTTATTTCTGTTACACCATCCCCTTATTTCAACCCTCCTCCCCACCCCCCTCCTACCCCATCCCACTCCCTTTCTGCATTCCAGCTAATCTGACTCCCTCCACCTAACACCCGAACTCTGCTACCTCACTTCTCTCCCCTCTCCCTCCCTCTCTACACCACTCTCTCCCTCACCTAAATTTCACTACCCAGTATCTCTCTCCTACCCTGGCAATGCCTCCAGGCAACATTTCTCCTAATGCAAGTGATGACAGTGTGCTCTAGTACCAGCAATGTCTCTGTTTTAGTGCTAGCTTATTAGTCACTTGACCAGGCATACATTGTCCACCGCCTGTTTTCAGTTTGTTTGTTTGTCTTTAGTAACGTTTTGCCTCCTACTGTACTTATGTTCACGTGTTCTCATGTCATAATTTATAATGTATTGTACTTTGTCTGTATACCATGACGTGAAACCTATGTAAAAGAGCTCCTAGCTCATAGGTGGCAATCCGAGACCTAAATAAATAAAAATTAATTTCACCTTATGCAGCCCCCACCAGCCTCATGGCATGCCCTCTTGTCCTGGCAGTGCTCTTAAATTGGAAGATATTATCCCCTTTAACTTTGTTAATGCCATTGAGGTATTTGAACATTTTTATCATATCATCCCGCTCCCTCCTTTGCTCTAGTTTGTCCATATTGAGGTCCCTCACTCTTTCCTCACAAGGCTCATGATGCAAACCCTTCAACATCTTAGTTGCCCTCCTCTGTACCTTTTCCATTTTGTCATGTCCTTACGAAGGTGAGGCCTCACCAAGGTTTTGAACAGTGGAACTATTACCTCCCTACTTCAGCTAGTGATACCCCTTCCAATACAACCCAACACACCACTGGCCTTCCCTACTGCCTTGGCTGTCTGCCTGGTGGCCTTCAAGTCATCTGTGATTATGACCCCCCCAAGTCCCTTTCCTCCCTAGTAAAGTCAGCAGCCCCCCCATCCTGTAGCTCACTCCAGGGTTCCTGCTCCCTACATGCACAACTTTACACTTCTTTGCATTAAACCTCAGTTGCCATGTTTCCGACCATCCCTCCAATTTTTCTAGGTAATTTCTCATCCTTTCCACCCCCTCTGGAGTATCCACCATGTTGTAGATCTTGGTGTCGTCTGCAAACAGGCACACCTTCCCCTCCAGCCCATCTGCAATGTCCCTGATGAAGACACTGAAGAGGACTGGCCCGAGAACTGACCCCTGAGGTACTCTGCTGGTCATCTCCATTTCCTCTCATGGGATTCCATTTACCATAACCCTCTGTTTTCTGTCCCTTAAACAGTTACCAATCCAGCTAACAACCATGCGACACACCTCCAGACTACCAAGCTTGTTGATCAGTCTCCTATGTGGAATGGTATCAAAGGCTTTGCTGAAACCAAGGTAGGCAATATCTGCTGTCGCCCCAGTCTTCTGCCTTTGTCATCCAGTCAAAGAAATCTATCAGATAACTTTGACAGGATCGTCCTGCTGTGAAAGCATGTTCCCTGGAATCCAGAATTCCTATGGTTTCCAGGTGCTCCACTATTCCTTCCATAAGAAGTGTCTCCATTATCTTTCCGACTAAAGAGGTTAGACTACCTGGCCTGTAGTTCCATGCATCTTCTTTGTTGCCACTCTTGTGAAGAGGGACATTTGCCCTTCTCCAGTCCTCTGGGACCACTCCAATGTCTAGGAACTCAGTGAAGAGGTCTGCTAGAGGGGCTGCGAGTTCCATCCGCAGTTCCCTTAGGATCCTGGGATGTATGGCATCTAGTCCCATGACTTTGTCCACCTTCAGCTTTGTAAGCTCATTAAGGGCCCTCCCCTCTGTGAATGGACGGGAGTTTACCTCCTTTCCCTCTGTTCCTCTGAAGTCTAGTTGTGGTCCCTGCCCCTCCCCCTCCACAGTGAAGACCGAACAGAAGTACTTGTTCAGGAATGATGATTTTTCCCTGTCTCCCTCTACAATATCCAGTGTCTCCCCTATGTTTAGCGACTCCCCCCTTGGCCTTCTTTCTCTCGCTAATGTACCTGTAGAATGTCTTGTCCCCGTCTTTAAACGATCAAGCTATTCTTTCCTCTCTTTGTGCTTTTGTGCTTCTCACAGCCTTTACTGCCTCCCTCAGACAATTCAGGTACATTTCCCTGTCCTCTTCCCTTTGTGTCTCCTTATACTTCTTGAAGGCTAACCTCTTGGCCCTTACTTTTTCAGCCCCCTCCCCCCAAGAACCAAAGTGGTTTTCTTCTTCTCTTTCCTTGTCTATCAACCTAACACACTGTCTTGTCACCTCCTCTATGGCCTCACTGATATGTGCCCATTTCTCCTTAACACCCTCACACCCCCAACCAACCCCCTCTTTGCCAGTGTTTTCTTGAGCTGTATTCCCATCCTGGTAAAGACAGCCTTTCTGAAATCTAAGACCTTTGCCTTTGAATGGGTAGACTGAATCCCTGTGTGCACCTTAAACCATACCACATGGTGGTCACTGGACCCTAGCTGACCTTCCACCTTCAGATCTGTGACCCTGTCCCCACTGGTCAGTACCAGATCCAGGATTGCCCTGTCCCTGGTGGGTTCCTGCACCAGTTGCCTGAGGATTGCCCCCTCAAGGGAGTCCATGAAATCCTGTGCCCTGGCTGAGGCCCCTGCTGGTATGGACCAGTCTACTTCTAGCATGTTAAAATCTCCCATCAGTAGAACTCCCCTTTTGCTGCCATCTCATGCATGTTTTCCATCACTAGATTGTCAATTTCTTCTCCTTGGGCTGGTGGTCTGTTGATGACCCCCGTGCAAATGGCTGTTCCATTGCCTGGCTCAAGGGTGATCCACACTTCCTCTGTTTGTCCATGTCTGCCCTGAATCACAGTTTCCTTAATGTTTTCTCTGATGTAAAGGCAACCCCACCACCCTTTTTGTCTTCTCTGTCTCTGACTGAAAATCAAAATGGGCATATTGATAATCTTGCCAGAAATACAGTACATTGTTACTAACATCCCCCCTCCCCCCAAAAAAACAGATATTATTTAATTTATTTTTCCTCGCCAACAAATACTGGTGCTTTAAGTGAATACACAGCCTTGGTCTCTGAAGTAGGGCCATGGAGATATTATCTGCACTGTTCAGAATACTTAGGATTACACCAAAGGCACTTTTACCTGCAGTGATCTGTATCGGAACGAGCAGTACAGACCAACTGCAGTGATACCCTGTCTGGCATCTACAGGCAATCCGCTCTGCAACAAAAGTGAGCATTCGCCGATTCCGCATTCCCTGCTTGGCTGGGTTTGTTGACTCTTGTAGCATTTCAACCAGTCATGTACTAGCTCCCTCCTGCTCATTTCTGTCCCATGAAAAGGAAATCCTATGCGCTCTTGGCTATTGGGGAGCAGATCGTCTGTAGACACCACAGAGGGTAACGTTGCAGTTAATCTGTACCGTTTGTTCCGATATGGATCACTGCATGTATAAGTGCCTTCTGGGTGCAGCAGACCAAACAGAACAAAGCATGTCACGGAACCAGTGGTACTGGTAAGCCCCATGTAAAAGCGCATCAAAACTCTGTGACTAAAGGACGGATGGAGCACTGCTTGAATCAGTTGCTCTGGATATATGGATCAGACACTCATGGACAGTACACTTTTCAAGCCTTCTGATAGCCTGGTGAGCAGTATAATAATCTATTTGTACACACCTACTCAGTAAACAGGCTGGACATTACAGGACTCTGCTTGTGACATCAGACTCATTTCCATGGTAACAGGTCGGTGTCATAAGAAGAGGATTATGACTTCACAGCAGCAATTAACAACCCTAACAGATGACTTGGAGGGAAAAACATCCTTTTTAATTACCATTTCTCAAGTAATAAAACATAGACGATCCTGAAATTTGGGGGCATTGTGTAACTAAGTTGCGCAGAAGCCAGCGGGCTGCATTTGTTCCTGAAAACTGAAACACTGCTTTAGAGAGCTACTTGGTTATTTTATTTATTGTGTTTTAATGTGGGGAGGCAAAGATCACCCTGTATGTGGACAATGCAGTACTCTATATATCCAACAGTAATACCGTTACCCTTAATGAATTACTATCAAAGGACCTCCACCTGCTTGAAGGATGGCTGAACAGAAATAAAATGGCCCTAAATGGCAAAAAAACAAAGCCCATATTATTCGGTCCAAGGATACTAGGCCCTGATAGGCCTAACAAGCTGTTTCTATCTCTATCTAGTGGTGCAGGAATCGAAGTAGTCGAATCCATAAAGTACCTAGGAATCACCATTGACCAGGGCTGTAACTTTAAGTATCATATGGACCAAGTTACCAAGGCACTAAACCAGAAGCTCGGTCTTCTATACTGCCTCAGCCCCTATCCTACTCTGGACTCCCATCGTAAGATTGCTCAAGGTACCCTTCTACCTACCCTCCTATATAGTGCCCCTGTACTATGTTCTGTTAAGCACATTGAGATGCATAAGCACAAGCCCCTTTAGCACAGAATCTCCAGATTTGCAGCTGGTGCCCCTTCCAGACAGCATCATTGTAGGAACCTAAATGCCCTCTCCTGGCCCACCCTGGAAGGAAGGAAGGATGCAATACCCTGCTCTTTGCCTAGCTTACAAGCTCAGACAGGCTAGTGTACCCCCAAGTCTTGCCGAAACGCTAACCACTAAGCAGAATTGCAGGACACTGAGCTCCTCCAGCAGACAGCTACTAACTGTAACTAAAGCAAGATCCACACTGGGGGCTTGGGCTTTCTCTGCCTTCATTCCTCCCCTTTGGAATACCCTCCCAGACTCTCTCCAGGAATGTAACTCCATAGCAGGGTTCAAAAGGGGACTTAAGGCCCACCTACAGGAGCATAATCAATGCACCTGCTACCGCTGATTTCTCAAGGGCATGCCCTTTAGCTAACTTAGCTGCTTGACCGCTAGAACCACAAACTGTCTTGTTTGCTGTACCAACGGAACCACATTTTTGTGTTAAGTGTGCTAACAATTGTCTAGAATTTGTCATGAGTAAGAAAGTAATGTACCTCTGTAATTCATTTTTATATACTACCTTGTTATTTTGTAACTATGCTATTCTTGTACTACCTATAAACAATTCCGGGTTGCCCCTGAAAAAGGAACCGCTTGTTGGACCCAGTGGGCCTACTCGATTACCAAAACTCAATAAATAAATAATGTGTTAGTAATTACTATTTTTATAACAAATTATTTGTGCAGTGTGTCTAGCTGGGTTACACCCTTACTTTTAAAACTGCTAATAAAAATAATGCAAGAGAATGCTGGCATTGTGATAAGAAAAGCCCTGATGTTTAGCAGCCTAGTGTATTTCAGTGAGAAACTATAGACTAATTTGTATTCTTTTTAACAAAGAAATAGATTCTTCTGTCAGGGACAAAGTGTACCTTTTATGTGGCTGTAATATTGTGGCCCATCAGTACTGTTTTACAATAAAAAAAAAATAGTAAATAGCTTCTGTTTCTTCTTCCCAAATAAAATCTGGTTTGGAAGAAATTATCACCTGCTCAATCATAACTAAAGCTCACTGACTATCAAAAATCACATATTTCTGCATAATAAATAACATTTTGGGGGATGAAACCTTTATTTCACTTTAAAAAAAAATCTGCAAAACTGATTTGCAGTTTCCAAGTGAAATACACTGCCTGCTTTGCCAGTAAAGATTTTCTAACTTTATAATGTAACACTCCATTGGATTATTTTTAAAAGTAGTTGGCAAAATAAAAACAAAATAATGAAAATGGTAAGTAAGCAAACAAGCAAATTCATACAAATGATTGCCAAGGCATTAAAAGGCCCCACAAGCCTTCATTCTGAAAGATATCCGGTATATTCTTAGAATGCACATACTCTTGAAGGGAATGTGTGAATGCAACCAGAAAGACTGTGGCCAGAATAACCAGGGATAAAATGGTACTAGCTAGCTGCACATTCGAGCAGACTTGTTAGACCTCTAGGCCTTTATCTGCCGACAAATTTCGTATGTTCGTATGGTACACAGCAGAGGTATATTGCAGTGCCAACACTACAGGTGTGGTCAGGGAACTGGCATACTCACCCTCGTCTTTGCATCAATCTGTGACCCTCGGTCCAGCAATAGTCTCACCATGTTTGTGTTCCCCCTTTTTGAGGCAACATGGAGCGGGGTGATTCCGTTCTACAACACAGAAGCAGGACAATAAAATAATGAGCTCTTGTACATTTTTATGTGTATTTTTATTTATTTTTCATCTGTATGTTATACTGAAATAAATTTATATTACATTGATATACAGTATATTATTTTTTGTCATTTTGTATATTTGATATCTGAAGTTTGCACAGAACAAGAATACCCTTGTAAATTAGATATTTCTTTTTTTTTGCTAAATTTATTAAATCAAATTGTAAAACAGTATGGTAAAATGAAACATTTTGATTGCTTACTTATGGTGCATTATGGGAGTTTAATGCACTATAAATAAGATTCCATTTCTATAGGCAAATCTCAGACTGAAAGACCCTTTTAGAATTGCGACAAATTGAAATTCCGCTATTTTTTTTTCCTCTCAGTTGTTAGTTCAATTTTACTCTCTTTCTGAGACTTTACCGCAACATAGGTCACTAACATAGAGTAGCTGCTTTCCTCTATCTAGCTAAATACGGTAGACGAAGTTTATAAGACAATCGAAAAGTGAGTCAAAATACATACTTGTTGCACTACCCTTTTGGGTTTTTTTGTGTTTTTTTCCTGTCTTCTGCCCACCACAGTCTGCCCCCATCACTCGCTGCCTCACTCACTCCCTTGCTTATGAGGCAGCAGTTGCACATTCCTTCACTCACTTCCTCTGCTCACTTCTCTCTGATATTTCATTTGGACTATTTCTTTTAGCCATTTACACCCACAGTTGCTTGTGGTTTTCCTCGACTGACCTACTGTCCACTGCTCATTCCTCCACTCACTGTCTGGCTACCCAAACCCATGCTTGCTTGCTCCCTCCAACCAAATTATTAATAATGAAACTCCCAACTGATGCTGTTTCTGACTAAAACACGTGCTCCAGAGAATGATGTCACTGAAGTCCCACTCTGCTTGCTTATCACACTTAGAAACATAGAAACATAGAAGTTGACGGCAGATAAGGACCGCAAGGCCCATCCAGTCTGCCCATTTCTTTTTCTACCTTATAAATGTGCCTTCGGCCTTTGCTCTGTCAGTGACCTATCTATTCATAGTCATTTGTATTGCTCCCTTATGCCTATCCCATGCCTGTTTGAAGCCCTGCACTGTATTCATAGCCACCACTTCTTGTGGTAAGCCATTCCATGCATCCACCACCCTTTCTGTGAAAAATAATTTCTCACATTCCCCTTAATCGGCCTCCCTCTAATCTCATGCTGTGTCCTCTTGTCCTGCTATTTTTCTTATATTTAAACATGTTAGACTCTTTCACCTTGTTAATGCCCTTAAGGTGTTTGAATGCCTCGATCATATCACCTCTCTCCCTCCTTTGCTCAAGGGTATACATATTGAGCTCTGTTAATCTGTCCTCATATGTCTTCTGATGCAGTCCCTGCACCATTTTGGTTGCCCTTCTCTGGACTGCCTTAATTTGGTTAATGTCCTTGTGAAGGTGTGGCCTCCAATACTGCGCGAGGTACTCCAGATGGGGCTAACCAGTGTCTTGTACAGAGGATTATTACCTCCCTCTTACAACTTCCTGATACCCCTACTAATACACCTAACACCCCCTAGCCTTACCTACTGCTTTAGAGGTCTGCTTGGATGATTTCAGGTCATCAGTGATGATGATGCCCAAGTCTCTTCCTTTGTGACTGCTAGCAACTCCCCTCCCAGCCTATAGGTGGCTTCAGGGTTTCTCTTCCCTATGTGCATGATTTTGCACTTCTTTGCATTAAATCCCAGTTGCCACTCTTCTGACCATTCTGCTAGTTTATCCAGATCTCTTCTCATTCTGCCCACCCCATCTGGATCATCTACTCTGTTGCAGATCTTGGTGTCATCTGCAAACAGACAAGCCTTACCCTCTAGTCCATCTGCAAGGTCACTAATGAAGATGTTGAAGAGGACTGGCCCCAGGACTGATCCCTGAGGTACCCCACTTGTGACTTGCATCTCTTCTGACTATATACCATTTACCACCACTCTCGTTTTCTTGCGTCAACCAGTTTGCCACCAGTTGACCAACTTCTGACCCACCCGAGCCTACCCAGCTTATTTATCAATCTTCTATGGAACAGTGTCAAAGCTTTGCTGAAGTCAAGGTATGACATCAACTGCTCCCCTTGGTCCACCACTCTGCTACCCAGTCAAAGAAATCTATGAGATTAGTTTGACAGGACCTTCCTTTGTAAACCCATGCTGTCTTGGATCCTGTGCCCCTATGGATTCCAGGTGTTGCACCATCCTTTCCTTAAGGAGGCCTCCATAATCTTGCCCACTACTGAGGTAAGACTGACCGGTCTGTAGTTCCCCGCTCCTCCCTGCTACCACTCTTGTGGAGCGGGATCACATGAGCCCTTCTCCAGTCTTCTGGGACCTCTCCTGTGCTCAGAGACTCACTAAACAATTCTGCTAATGGCTCTGCTAGTTCCTCCTTTAGCTCCTTAAGTACCCTGGGATGTATGCCATCAGGTCCCATTGCCTTATCCACCCTGAGCTTAGCAAGCTCTTGTAGGACCCTTTCTTTTGTGAAGGGAGTAGTGCTCACCTCCCTCCCTGTGTCCATGATGCTGAGCTGTGGGCCCTGTCCTACCTTCTCTTCAGTAAATACTGAGCAAAAGTATCTATTTAGGATAGATGCCTTTCAGGGTCCTCCTCCTCACATGCTCCCTTTTCTCCATTAGCTTAGAATACCCCTCTGGACTTTCTCCTTTCACTAATGTATCTATAGAAAGTCTTGTCACCTTCTTTTACTGTTCGTGCTAGTGTTTCCTCAGTTTGGGACTTTGTCTGCCTTACTGCCTTACCTGCTTCCCTTAGGGCAGTTTGGTATGCCTCCCTATCTTCATCCCGCTGTGTTCCCTTATATTTCCTGAAGGCCAGCCTTTTGGCTCTGACCTTTTCTGCTACTGTATTTGAGAACCAAAGTGGTTTCCTTCTTCTTTTGCACTTCCTTTTCTGTCTAACACAATGGGATGTTGCTTCAAGTATTGCATCCTAATGCTTGCCCACTTTGCCTGTACCCCTCACCTGTGTTTCTTTTTGCCAGGGCTAGCTTAACTCTGTAGGCCATCTTATCAAAGTCAGCTCCTCTGAAGTCCCATATTTTTGCCTTGGAATGGGATGATTTAGATGTAGTAGCCAAACTGAACCATACCATGTGATGGTCACTGGCCCCAGGTGACCTTCTACCTGGAGATCTGTGATCCTTCTTTGTTAGTCAGTACTAGATCTAGGATAGCCCTGTCTCTTGTGGGTTGCTGTACCAGTTGTTTGAGGCCCTCCCTGCAGGGAATCCACTATGAGTCTAGTTCTGGCAGATGTTCCTGCTGGTATTGACCAATCTGTATCTGGCATGTTGAAGTCTCCCATTATCAGAACCTCCTTTAGCTGTCATGTTTTGTATATCTTCTAACAGTAATGTATCTATGTCCTCCTCTGGTCTGGGGCCTGTAGACAACCCCAGTTCTTATGGCTGTCCCATTTCCTGTTTCCAGGGTGACCCACAGTTCTTCTGGCTCCTTATGTGTATTCTGAATTTCTATAACTTTGATATTTTCATTGACATACAGGGCCACTCCTCCCTTTTTGCACCTCGGTCTCTTCTGAACAATACATAGCCAGGTACTGAAGTCTCCCAAGTGTGGTTACTGGTAAACCACGTCTCACTAATTGCTACTATGTCCAGTTTAGCCTCTGACATTACTGCCTGCAGGTCTGGGATCGTATTTCCCAGGCTGTGAGCATTTGTGTACATGATTTTCCATTGGCCAGATTTTGGTGTGTTAGTTGTTGGGTGAAGTTTGGCATTACCCCTGTGCATTGTGGCAGCATGCTTGAAAGGCAGACCAGTGGCTGTTTCATGAGTTGTGCTACCGCAGATGGTAGCATGCTTCCGGCGGGACAGCCAATCAGTCCAGGTCTTGCCCAGTGGTTGATCATGCATGTTGACACCTCTAACAAACTACAAACTGTGTCAGTCTCCATGCACGTTCACTGCTCCTGTTTGAGACTGCTGGCTAATCTGGTTCCCTGTCTCATTTTTAAACAAGATAACCATTTTGAAGTATAAGAGCTAAATAAGTGCATCATGCCCTGAAAGTGAGGACTATTTTCTTCCACGCCTATTAATTCAATTAAATAAAATGGACTTATTTATAATCTCATTCATGTTGTGGCATCATTTCTTTTACCATCCTATTTTATAAGTAGAGTAAGACACTCCAGGGAGAGCATTACACTGTGATAACTGCACTCCAAGTGGCAGCAGACACTTGGCCTGTGGTCTTGTGCCTAACTATGTCCTTGGGACTGCAGTTATCACAGCATAATCACTCCCTGTCATGTCTTCTTGCCAAATGAAAATCCTCTAAAAATACAGCTGCTGAAGCAAGGATTTCCATCCCTTTGTGTAACAATTAATCTGCACTTTTAAATTAACCAAATTAATTTGCTTCCTTAAAGGGAACTGTCAACCCCCTTTAGGCTTCAAACTCTCCTTAGTTAAAAAAAAAACATTTTACAATTGTTCATCTTCTGTGGAGTGTGCTGATGTGGAGGTAGTTTGATTCTGATTCTTTTCTTTTCTTTTTAAAAGTGAGAAAACAGACTATCCACCATGCTGGTGTCACTACACAAAAATGTCTTTGTTTACCTTCCTTGATCAACTTCTACTGCACCTTTTCTGGACTCAGGAACACCCACAACACAGTCTGGACACTTAGGATCCATGGGAGCAGAGGAGGTTATTGCATCATGAGTGGCTGCACTGTTTTGGGGTGTTCCTAATGACCAGAAAGTGTGTAATAAGAGTACATCAAGGATTTGAAACAAAACAATGTTGGCTATCATTACACCACTAGCATGCATTTCAGTTCTGCCAAGAAAGGAAGCAGACAAAATAAATAGTGACATAAATTAATTTTAGAGAATGTAAGCAATAAATGTGGCTTTTCACCTAGAGATAATATGATGCAAAAAGATGTGACAGTGTCCTGTTAACAGAGAAATAACGTGTGCAGCTTAAGATGTGTAGAAAACCATCCAGCACTGGTGTAAGCACAGTAAATGCATAACAAATAATGGCCTCACTCGTCACATAAAGCACCACAGTTTTCAGCTGGCATACACTACCATCAGTAGGCAGGCAGGGTTGGAGCATCACTGCAGCGTGATCCCTACGTGCGTAGTGAGGGGACAGATGCAGAGCTGAGACTGAGATCTAAGACAAGGAAAGAGCGAGAGAGGGAAGGTTGGGCAGTGGAGCCAGGATCACTGCCACTTGTGGCTACAGCCTTGGAAGTGTGTGTCATCGGTCCCCTCGGTCCAATCTCCCATGACAGTGTTCAGCGGGCCAGATGAGGTGGAGATGCCTGAAAAGGCTGTAGCAGCAGCACTAAAGCAGCAGTCCAAGCCTCCCATGCAGTGTTTCAGCCCCTCATGGTAACCTGAGTGGATGGGCATGGGAAAGCAGTGTGTTACTACCCTGTTAATTTCACCTTCCATTCACCGCTTTGCTGCTGCTCTTCCTCATCTTCATTTGACTCAATGCACAGACCAGGTTGGGCACACAACCCATCGGGTAGTTAGAGGGATGGAAACAGATTTTCTGGTTCCTTGATGGGCCAGATTAGGCATCAGACTGGCAAGATGTTTTGGGAGGGATGATGGCCAGGTTTTTTTATTCCCTGCATGGCAAGGTTGGGCACCAGAACTGTCAGGTTGTTGGTGGGAGGGTCAGATTTTTTTAATTCCCTGATAGGCCTGGTTGAACACTAGATCTGTAAGGTTGCTGGGGGAGGGTTATCTTTTTATTTTGAATTCTGTCAGGTTAGTGCAGGCATTGGACCTCTCAGATAATTAAGGGTGGGGGACAGTTGTTTTTTGTTTAATTCCATGATGGTCTGGGTTGGGCACTGGACTTATCAGCCAGTTTGGGGGAGGGAGATAGATGTTTTTATTCCATGACAGGCCACATTGGGCACTGGATCCGTCAGGTTGTTGATGGGAAGGGGACAGATGTTTTTATTCCATGACAGGCCACACTGGGCACTGGATCCATCAGATTGGTGAGACGGGGACAGATGTTTTTATTCCATGACAAACCACATTGGGCACTGGATCCGTCAGGTTGTTGGTGGGAAGGGGACAGATGTTTTTATTCCATGACAAGCCACATTGGGAACTGGATCCATCAGATTGTTGGTGGGAAGGGGACAGATGTTTTTATTCCATGACAGGCCACACTGGGCACTGGATCCATCAGATTGGTGAGAAGGGGACAGATGTTTTTATTCCATGACAGGCCACATTGGGCACTGGATCCGTCAGGTTGTTGTTGGGAAGGGGACAAATGTTTTTATTCCATGACAGGCCACATTGGGCACTGGATCCGTCAGGTTGTTGATGGGAAGGGGACAAATGTTTTTATTCCATGACAGGCCACACTGGGCACTGGATCCATCAGATTGGTGAGAAGGGGACAGATGTTTTTATTCCATGACAGGCCACATTGGGCACTGGATCCATCAGGTTGTTGGTGGGAAGGAGACAAATGTTTTTATTCCATGACAGGCCACACTGGGCACTGGATCCGTCAGGTTGTTGGTGGGAAGGGGACAGATGTTTTTATTCCATGACAAGCCACATTGGGCATTGGATCCATCAGGTTGGTGGGAAGGGGACAGATGTTTTTATTCCATGACAGGCCACATTGGGCACTGGATCCATCAGGTTGTTGGTGAGAGGGGGACAGATGTTTTTATTCCATGACAGGCCACATTGGGCACTGGATCCATCAGGCTGTTGGTGGGAAGGGGGACAGATATTTTTATTCCATGACAGGTCACACTGGGCACTGGATCCGTCAGGTTGTTGGTGGGAAGGGGACAGATGATTTTATTCCATGACAAGCCACACTGGGCACTGGATCCGTCAGGTTGGTGAGAAGGGGACAGATGTTTTTATTCCATGACAGGCCACACTGGGCACTGGATCCGTCAGGTTGTTGGTGGGAAGGGGACAGATGTTTTTATTCCATGACAGGCTGGGTTGCAACCGGACCAATCAGGTAGTTTGAAAGAGAGGGACATATCTTCTTTTATTACCTGATGGGCTGAATTGGGTTTTGGACCAGTCAGGAGAGGGCCAAATTTGTTTTCAGTCCCTGATGGATCAGATTGGGCACTGGATCTGTCAGACTGTTGGGAGAGGGGGACAGATTTGTTTTATTTCCTGATGGGTTAGGTTGGGCAGGACCCATCAGGTAGTTGGGGTAGGGGGGACAGTTTTGTTTTTTTATTCTCAGACAGATGGGCTGTTCACTGAACCCATCAAATAACCGAGAGAGGGACCAGATTTTTTTTTTTTATTCCGTCAGGCCACATTGGGCACCAGAAATGTAATTCTATTCTGTATTCCATGTGCTGCCAATGTGGAACTCCTGAGCCTTGTAAACACTTTGGGATACAATGTGTATGCAAGTCAAGTTGGTTAAGTGTTGTTTTGCAAATTGCCTCACCCTGGCCTCACTCTTTCTCCAGCAACTTATCCCCCCCCCCTTTTTCCCAGTTCATGGCCAGACAACTGGGACTGACTGGAAACTTAGCTGTTGTTTCATTATATAGACAGGTTGGGAGAGATACTTTCTAGTTCCTACAAGCATCAGATGGTGCCACAGCTATGCTATCTTTGCCCTTTTGCACTCCAATAATTTAATAGCACGAAAATTCTCATTTGTATACAAGTGATTTAATTTTTTTAGGAAAAATAAAGGTTAGCTTTCCATTCACAAAGTTGTGCAGACTGAGTTTTATCAGTACTTCCTCTGTGAGCTCATTCGTTGTCATTCTTGTCATCACAGTGGGGGGGTGGCTAGGATAAGCAACTCAAGGACTTTTGTGTATTAACTAGGTCAGCTGAATGTTCACAAGAGTACCACCCCTTGCTCAACAAGTTCTCATCCACTCTCCTTATTGCAGCCAGTTAGCAAAGCATTACAGACAGCTGCAAGGAGCAGTAGCATAATTATACTCAGTCACTGACAGTCATAAAAAGGCATATCCCAGCGTGCCAATACATTTCAAAAGGTCAGCTGCAAAACACTTCCTGACTCTGATCTCAACAGAAACTAGTCTGCTATGCAGACCTGTCCTAAAAACATCTGCATCCAACCTACGTCTGTCAGTAAAGGACTGGCTGTTTGTTAATGTCCTCACTACCAGCACTTAACTCATTGACTGATAATGGGTTACTACATTAGTCTGTATTGTTTCACCCATACTGTTTTTCTTTTGTTTTTTTTTTTTGTTTTTTTATTATTATTATTATTATTTTTTGTGCTGGCTCCCCAAGTCCCCAAGCAGGCTCGCCAGGCTCCAGCATCCACTCCCTCATACTCGGGCTTACCCCTCCCCCCCGAGTGGGGCCACCGATAGGCAAACTCTGGTGGCCAGAGGGGACGGCAATGGAGACAGCTCATTAGCAGGGGCCGGCATTTTTGTATACTGTAAACCCCACAGGGCGGGGATGTGCAGTAACGACCCGCATCCACTTCATCCCCCAAACGTGCAGGTGCCAACCACAGCGGAACTCCCGGCTGCCGCCAGGGGTCTGTCATGCATTGGACATTCAACCCCTCCTCCCCCCAGAGTAGAAGAGCAGTCCACCAGACACTCAATCCTACTCCCCCGGCTGGCCCTCCGACTCCCGGGTCCATTCCTGAACCCAGGTCGTCGGCGCTGCAGACGGCAACCATGCCTCTGCGCCAGTGGGCCAGCTTCACCCATACTGTTTAGACATTCTGACCTCTGAGGTTGTTTGGTGGCCAGCAGTAATTTATAGGTAGTCGCCAAAGCCTTGGCAAGCCTTGGCAACTAGTCTGTAAATACCCCACCTACTCCTACCATACATGGTACAAGTTACTAAGACAGAGGGTAAAAGATTTGCAGCACTCATATTAGTGCACAGTGCTAAAATGGCCCTTACCCAACTCTGAGAAATTAAATTGAAGTATGAGAGGTTGGGGCATTGCTGGTTCTTGTCTGGACTTGTTACTGACTGCCAGATCCAGTTCACTTAGTTAAAAAGCACATAGCTGTTATAATGGAAGACACATTTAGCATTTTGTCTAACTTATGGGAAGATCGAGAAAATGCTGTGTGTCACATTTTGTAATCTGATTAATTATTAGAAAGACTTGCCAAGAGTTATATTCTAAATCCTAACATTAAATCTTTCTACAGTTTCTACCTGTGTTTCCCCTCCAACTACACTGAGACGGCATGGGTGATAGTGAAAAATGATTTAATTCTAATTTATGGTTTGGGTCTACCTTCCTTATTCACTCTTGTTTTCTACATCCCCTCAATATCTGAATACGAGATACTACTGTTGAGACTGGATTTCATGTTACGTTTTGAGAGGATGTTTTTGACCGTTTTCCATGCTACCTTACCAGGGGAAAGCAATTTGCTGTACTTCCATTAATGAGTTTTCATCTATGCCTTGCCCTCTCAGATCAGACGTTCCATGGGGCTCTGTTCTGGGCCCAGTACTGTTTTAAATTTCCATGTTACCTCCTTAGGAAAGGCTAGCTACTGGCACTCTGTAGACTTGTATACAGCGCCACCTCTAGAGTGATGCATAGTATTACAGTTCAGTGAGCAATATCTTGTAGCCTACAGCAGGAACCAATGTAATACAATGGTAATTACTCCAAACTGTCACGCAGGGAACTGTGACATCTAAATACAGAGTGCCTCATCCTGGAGGGATGCACTGAATGTTCAGTATGCATAAGACAGGCAACTCTATCAGTTGAAACTCAACTCTCTTTTGTAATTTATTTATTTATTACATTTTTGTTAACCAGGTTGGTACACTAGACAAGAGCAACTGCCTATTTTCAGGCACGACCTGAACACGTCCAACTATCTCCTAGATATTACGTCTTAGATGAGCCGCGGTTGTCTTAAACGCAGATAATGAAGGCAGCTATGTTGACTGGTTCTCACTACCAGATGACCCAGCATAACTAAGAATTTTCTTACGTGCTACCAGATGGTACATTCCTGCTGAGTAGTTAAATCAGAAAGCTGTGTTCAACACTAAACTTAACTTTACATCAAACTTCAACTGGGTTGCTTTCCCCCACTTTCTAAACATGCTTCAATATGACAGTACTGTATTTAAGATAGTAAATAGCAGAGTCTTTGGATCATGCAACATTTATATCTTGACTGGGTTAGTCAAATTCACTTAGATCTATCTTCATAATGCTATTTATCTGCAATTCTAATGTGAGTTTACTGGATATTCATTCAGAGAAACAGGCCTGTATATCATTCACTTTAGCTTATCTATAAAGGCCGAGGATCACAGGGTTGATTTTTAAAAATTTTATGTCAACATTTTCGTCCTTCAGTGTCCTTTCGCCGTACTGTTTTCCTATATAGCTTTTTATCCCGCTTCCAGGCATCGCACTACCCAGTCCTTATCAATCACTAACCTCACTATTGCTAGTGCCACCACAGCTTTCTCCCAGCAGAAGGACTCTGCAGCAACGGCTGTCCACCCCTCACTCCTGACAAAGAGGATCTGGCCAGCAGCGACAGCAGGCAGGGTTTTTTCCACCGAAATGTCTTGATTCATCCCACCTCCCTGACATCTGGGCAGTGCTTCAGCAGCCGCACATGACAATGCACACTGGTACACAGGTGCCACCACTCACAAGGGAGCAGCTGCAGCCCTCCCCTAGGTTAGATCGTGCTGGATAAGCACTCACCAACCCTGGCTGCCCCAATTCTGGATCCCCCTGTCCATTCCTGAACCCAGGTGCATGGCACAGAAGCACAATATGCATCTGCTGGGCCACTGAATGTCTCCTTGCTCCTGGCTCATTAGGGAATTTTGTCATGTCTACCACCACCCCCATGCCCTGTGGTCTACTGATGCCAGCTGGCTTGTGCTTCCATCTGCGCGTGGATCCAAGCGGAGGACGAGCTTTTAGCTCCTTTACTCCTGCTTGATGGAATGTGCAGCCTAAAAAAAAAAAATCTGAAGTGCAAAATCTGTATCGAATTTTTAACGCTTACTTTTAACTCATGTGTTTGACCTCACATTCGTAGTCTAATGTTTTATTGGCAGTGCAGTGCAAACTTTGACTTTAATGGGCCTTGTCATTGAAACTTACAGTATAAGCCCTTAAACCTCTTCTCTCTTGTCCCAATGATCACTACTTCATTATGCACTACTGCACCACCATCTTCCGTATTCCCTGCCTTTTTCCTCTGTATACTGCAGTGCACCATGGCAGCCTCTGAATAAAAACAGGGCTCCTAAATATTTTAAAACAGCGCGGGTGCATCTTTTTCTCAACATTTTTAATATGTTTGATTAGGAAGAAAGCTGAAGTCATAATAGATGCTGTTCCCCAATGGTTCATACTCCAATATGAGGTTCTGAAGTATAGGAATAGTCTTATGTATAAAGTTTCACGCCCTTATACTGATTTCAGTAGTGGCCGGGACAGAGCATTAGCCAGTTGTACCCCTTTACAGTATTACATGATGTCACAACTGGGTTTGCAAGTGTCCTCTGATAGGCTGATGCACAAACTTGAAAAACAAGTATCAGGACCTTGATCCTGACTCCTCCCCTGCCTGACGACCTTTCCTACAGTCTTGTTTGCTCATCTCTACAGGCTGGTCGCACCTCAGCAGGCTCCTAAGCCTTATTTATTTAAATTATTTTACATTTGGGTAAATCTGGATAATTTTTTGCTTTATTCCCTTCCCATTACTATTCTACATTTACTAGCTCTGTGTATTTGCCAGTAAGATTTCCTTTGCAGTAGAGTTCTGCTTTACTAAAACCACAGTTCCTGTTAAATAATGTTTAGATATACTATACTTCATTCTGCATGTCTTTGTAACCATCGATGTTGATCCCTGCTGCTCATTTCAGTTTCTGAATCCATTTATATGGTGCCACATTTCATTTTATGGTACCATGGTTTACATTTTGTATTCTGGAGTTAGAAGTCATGTCCCCAGCATCCCATGCAATCAGGGTACAGTTTCTGTTGCACGCTAGTTCACACAGTCACAAGAAAAGTGACGTCAAATAATGGGTATTAAAATACAACTGAGAATATGGAAGAAAAACTTGTGGCAGCCATATTTAATGATGTTCACCATTAGTTGTTTCAAATCTATAAAATATGTGAAGGCAGAATTAAAACAGGGGACGGGTGTCTTACAAGACTGGAGACAAAGGGTGATCTAAAATTTAATCCAACAGTAGAGGCCCAATAACTGCTGATCTAGTATTGCACTAAAGTCTCCATTTCCCTACCACTGCCCCCTATATTTCCAGTGCTTGTGTTTTAGTACCTGCAAACTGCTTACTTAACTGGTGAATACATTTCAGCTGATGCAAAAGGCCATTCAGTTAACAGCACCTTTGTGTTGCCTTACATAAACTGTGCCCCTGTCTTCCTCAAAGATGCATTATTTGGCTCATAAAACTGTGTACTTAAGGCATATGATGAAGATATTATTTTCCTCTGCATTTAATGATATGATGTTGTCCTGCTCTCATGGAACATCCACAGAGAGTACACTGGACCATTGTTCTTCAAGAAAAGGTTCAGTGCTCCCACTGTAAACAGAAGACTAAAAAGAAACAGGACTATGCCTTTACTGTTCAAACTTTCACTTTGTGAACTCTTGACTATTCTCTAGATCAAACAGCATATAACTGGTTACTGAATAGAAAAGGTGCACGTGTTTCAGGCCTGAATGGTTGGGGGATTTTAAGGCTCTGAATTTCTTTTCTGTCAGGAAATAATAGATTTAGATGGCTTTGTTAGATGTTTCAGACATTCTAAAAGGTCTGAAATAAAAGAGGTCAAAGGCACACAGTGGTGTGTCTCTGCACTTGGCTTGGATTCTGCACTTCAAGCAGAACATTACTGATTTGAGTATTCAGAGAGTACAGGATTAAAAAATGTACCCTGGCAGTGAAGTCCACAGCAGCCCCTCGGTTGAGCAGCAGTGTGGCGACATTGACATTTCCATAGTGGGCAGCAATGTGCAGAGGAGTGAAGCCGCTCTAGAAAAGAAAAAAGGAAACACATGTTAACAAAGATAAAAGGGTAATGAGGGTGGCATCAGTCCACTAGAAACCCTCAGCTGAGCTCTGCATTCCTGGCTAAGTTCATCTGAATGAGGCTATCGTTCTGCAATACAATACTTTGTTGCTTGCTGTACAATAACATCTAGGCTGAAACCAAATCATTAACCACTAACAGCCAGCTTTAAAAATAGACCAGTAAAACAACCCATCTTTATTTTCTTGATCCAGGATGGTAAGCAATCACAAATGACAAAACTAACACTTGCACCTGCTTTGGTGTAGTTGGGTGATAACTAACAGCAATTCCAAGATGTCCAATGCGCATCTCGAATACCTGACAACCTCCCGCTGTGTAGACACTGCAGGAAGGCAGATGTTAACAGTACACTGTACTGTACTCCTAACACTGTGGTCAAAACTAGGGTTGCTGTTGACTATGTGCACCCTCCCATCTCAAAGACGAAGACATGGGAAGGGGGAATTAGCTTCCAAACTGAATATCACTCTTCAGTGCTCCAATACTGCATGCAACATGTAAAAAGTCATCATGGCTAAAAGAATCAAAAACGTTTCCACTCCAGAAAAGTGTTTCAGCCCTGCTTCTGCACCTTGCAATAACTGAACAAAACCTAAACTTCTGCATGATGTCGACAGCATGTCTATCTACTGTTCGGAGATGAAACAGATTATGCGAAATAAAAGGACATACAATACTCATATCTCAGTGTGTATATATATATATATATATATATACCTCTGTAGTCCTATTCACCATCATCTGGGGCAGCATTGCACAGAAAAAGAAAGAAAACAGTTCCTGTTAAAATTAGACAATGCATACATCATAGCAAGCAATAAAGGCAATGTATTGCGTTCTGTTTTTGTGCATCATGACAAAAGTGTAGGCAAGTTGGAACGTGACTCCAGCACCATTTATGCAGTGCTGTCTCACAGACCACCACATAATCCACTGGTATTCCCATGTTCCTCTTTTTAGACATGATTCTGCAGAGATGTTTATGGGATGCTGAAGATTCAACATGAACTCTATCTGCTAGCATGCACAGACTACTTTTAATGAGATAATAGTTTGTCAAATACTGTTCCATTGAGAAACAGAAGATGAAATTTCAGACTTTGGTTTGGCTGGAGCCCAACAACATGGGGCACATGTGCACCTCGTTGTTGAGAGAGGCTAGTGCTCACAGGAGAAGCAGCAGGTGGTATATGTTAAGGCATTTTTATTGATAACGTTGATTTAGTTTATTAGCCTTACTACATTTTAGGAGTGTGTTAATGCGCCCCAATGGGTAGATTACCTTTCTGGTGATTACAGCACCCAACCTGCAAGGCACTCTAATTTGTCAACCACCAAAAACACATTCTGGGTCAGACTGACAAAGAGCCACTTAAAACAGTCATAAAAGAGGGTTATGTTTTGGGCACCCTGAAAATATAGACCCAAAGTGGTCAAATATGGCAAAGTTATGAGCAAAACAAAAAAAACAAAACTGGAAATGCCCAAATTCCAGAATGGGGGACTAGTGCATGCCTGTGGAGTTAGTTTTGGTTTTAGTTTGTTTGTTTTTTCTCGTTTTCTTTTTTTCTTTTCATTTTGCCATGACTTGTCCATTTTATTTTTTGGGGTCAAAATTATTAGGGTAGCCTCCTCACAACCACATAAGCCTCACTTCATAAATCCAACTCAAAATATATTTTTGGGGGCAACTCAAAACTTGGGGCTAAACCCCCAAAAATGTTTTTTAAACAATCTACAATCTGAATGTAGCTCAGGCCCCCATTATGGGGTTTCTGTAAGGTCTATGCCCAGGTCTGCCCTTGGTGGGGGAAAGGCAGAAAAGAGTAGCATGCTCAGTGGCAGGGTATTAAAAAGGGAACAAAAGCCTAGACAGGAAGTTAAGAGTTGATGAGATATAGAGATGGACTGTTGAGAAGCAGGGACCTGGCTGGGGGGCCAGCAGCTCCTTGGCTACAAAGATATGTATCTGGGGAGCCTTGTTTCAGATCCATGATGTGAAGCTCCTTGAGGGGTTCTGAGGGTCCTGTATAAATCAATAAGTGCAAGGTCTCGGAAAGCCAACAAGGGCACCAAAGTGTCTGTGGTCCCTACAGAGGAAGAACAGAAGAACCCCAGCTAGGCATAGCTAGTTGTGGGGAACAAGGGTTAAATATATAAAAATTAGTCCCACCGGGGTCTCAGTAAGCAACTCTGAACACGCCAGAATACAGGCCAACACTGTCCTCTGGTGCTGACCTGTACTCTGAATAAGATGGAGTATAGGTCAGCACCAGAGGACAGTGCCCTGTACAAATGGCAGGGAGCCCCCTTTTTCCAAAGGTGTTAGTCCTATGTACAGTGATAAAGGAGTTGCCCAGGATTTCACCCCTCTTGTTCCAGGGAGGGGAAAAAGGATTCCTCTTGTACATCCTCTAGTCAGGTGTGCACCATTTATGGATGCTGTTAATCAGTACTATGCCTGAGTGTAGACGAAGTGAGGGCCTAACACTTGAATCACACTGCACTTGCAAATGAACTAGCTTTGGAATTCTAAGGCTGTTGTTAATGGCAACATGTTGTTTATACGTCCTTTTTCAGGGTTTCACCAAACTTTAAAGATAAAGTGTTCCTCCATTCTGAGTTGGATCTGAAAACATTTCTGGTGGTGACAATAAATGTACAGGGGGGACTGTTTCTGCAGGGGAACACTGTGACTTGAGAGTTTATTCCCAGTGGGAGACTGCAGACAGAAGGCTAATGGACCAGAGGTGACTGGGTAACTTTATATAGTGTGTGGTAGAGTATTCTTCTGTATAGAATTCCATCCCTTCAAAATGCCTTTGTTACACAGTTCAAAGGACCGGGAATGTGATTGTACCCATATGTAGTACAACAGCATTCTGAAACCTCTAGAGACTGCAGTAGTCAGTTTTGTTCTGAAAGCAAAAGAAGCGTTGCATGCACATTTCACATAATACTATTCACTATAAGAAATACAGGATGAGCAACTTTATGCAGAACCAGTGTGTTCTGCCACCTCGGGGTTCTGATTCTCACGGATCTCTCGAGCTTTGCTCTCGAGGTCAGTGGGTATCAGAACCCCTCTGTGGCAAAACACACTGGTTGTGCATGGTTGCTCATCCAGTATTCTCTGTGTACTTCACACCTAGGGGAGCACAGAGTGGTAAGGGTCAATAAAGTAAGAGTTTGCACCAGATAGTTCCCCAAGGACTAAGTCCTCCCCTTGACTGTTTCCCACTGAGACTGCAACATGAACATTTCTGCCTGGTCACCCTGCCATTTGGAGTCCCCCCTCCCAAGGGCCTGGGTTATAGGAAGATTTACAATTGTCGGGGGAGAGCACTTACTGTATATCATTGCTCCTATTACCTCAAACCTGAACCATCCTCATGCAACAACTCAGAACGGAGGCTGCAGTTTACAACTGGAATCACATCGTAGTTACTGTGAAATGTGGATGACTTCCTTATATCAATTCATATATTACAGCAATACAATAATTGTATACATCAATAAATAAAAAAGTAAAACCTTTTTTATAAAAAATAATATTTTTTTTCACTTTTTCTTAATTTTGGTATTACTGCATTTTATTTAATGGGGAGTTGTATAGTTTGCAACCTAATATTCACTCATCTTCTGCCCTTAATCATGTTGCAAACATTTCACTCTCTCCTCTAGTAAACCCTATGTTTCACCTGCAAAAGTGTCGGAGGATAATAAATAACAATTTAGCGTACCTAAACTCAAAAGACATACAGTATGTCAAAAGCTCACTATAACTCAGTCATAATCTCCATAAGCTCCACTGACCTTGGACTGGATGTCAGCATTGTGGTCATTCTGAAGCAGCAGTGCTGCAGACTTGGTGTCATCTTTTCTGGCAGCAATGTGCAGGGCAGGCAGCCTCACCTTCCCTTTGGTGTCATTCTCCAGGAGGACAGCGACCACCTGGTTGTGGCCCTGCTGCAGTGCAACAGCTAGTGGGGTGAAGCCATCCTGACAGGAAACACAAAACAGAGCCATCAGATCCAGTAAATACATGTTTATAAAATACATGTAATCAGTGAGGACAAGCAATGCAAGTTAGTTTCAATTGCCCCTGACCCGTCCCCCTCTATCTTCATATTGTGTCCCCTTGTTCTTGCACATTTCTTTTTCTGACAAATGCTACCGTAACCCCCCTGCAAATGGGGGTTCCCAAAAGACTTCCAGGAGCTTGCTTGAATGCTCCAAGCCTGAATGGTGTTTGGCGTTTAAGCCATTTATCAGTGAGTGTTTTTAGAACCTCTGGTACTGTCTCTTTAAGAGCTGTCTGCTTGCAGACATAATTAGTTTATATGGGGGGACTGTGTGTTTCTCTGTTTGAGTACCACTCAAGCTGCCAAATTCACTCCATTTTGCAGTCACTAGGAGTGCAAAGGGAACCTATCTGAAAGATGTAACTGTTTGTCAGAAACCATTTAGAGTGATAATGAAATTACAGTTTGTCTAACCTGCTTTCTTTTGCAGTCAGAACAGTGTCTGCTAGTTCCCCATTCTAGTTTTGAACTGCTGAACTGGACCAATCAGTGTGGGGTAAGCTAGCTCTAAAATGGTGCCTTGGACGAATCAGAACTTGGACTCATAATCTGAGCCAGCCACAAGAGGATTGTATGGGCAGTGACTCTGGGAGATGTAGTTTAGACTTCAGTGCCTTTTTGGACCAACAGCAGCAGTCTATTGTGAGTGACAGCCAATCCAGTCAAGAACTGGGAGGAACTCAAAGGAAGTGCCCGGTTTTGTCGGTTGGAGTTTCAGTTGAGCTTTGGCAGTGAAGAAGGAAGGAGCCCTGTGCTTTTTCAGTGTGCAGTTTAGTCAAAAAACGTGTAAGGCCCAGAGTTCTGCCCGCAGCTTGTGTAACAGCTTGTTAGGACTGAATCATCCTGTGAAAAGAATCAAAGGATCTCTGAAGAGTAGAAACCAGGCTCACCTGTAGAAGACTGGAGGAATTGCTGAAATTGCACCTCGGTCTGTCAGGAACTGAATCTGCTGTGTGTTCTCCCGGTATTGTGCAGTAATTACATTGGGATACAGATGCAGCCTGCCTGGTATAGTGCTTTTTTTATATGGATGTGTGAAGAGGTTTGTGTACCTCAAGTGAGCCCTGCTGACATTGAAGGACCCTATCTTATTTGGAGGTCGTGAGTACTAATTCAGGGTCGCTCCCTGTTGAATTGCCACATTAAATCCAAATGGAATTACTGTACTGCTGACTGTTTAATTCTCCTTTTCTCTGTGTGAAAGGGCCCTACCAGCTGCCACGGTTTGGACTAGCCACTAGGGCTTGGGTACCCAGGGACAGTAACTGATAGGGATAGGCCTGTGCACAGAACCATAAAGTAGAATTATTAGAGTGATAAGCTAATTAACCTGATTTCCCCCTGTCCTTGTTATATCCCCCTAAATAAATCAGAGCTGCTTGTTTCAGCAAAGTTATACTGCCTGAGGTATTTGTCTATGTTAAAGTACTGTACTGTGATTGTTGCACTGTATCTCATTTCACAGGAGGTCCCAGTGCCGGAACCAGACCTGGGGGTAAGTGTATACTGTGAAGGTAATTCTGATATATTGTGTGGGCCACTAGTGGGAAGAAAGGGGGGTTGCAGTGTCCCAGAGGGCTGTGACCAAGTTAGTTTAACTATTGCAAACCCTGACCTCTGGGTGGAGGCACCCGCCATTGGATCCAGGCCCCTCAACCTGTTAGTGGCAAATCAGGCAGGGGTAGTAGCCCCTGGGATAGCGCCATCTAGGGGTTACATCTTGGAGGCTCACCGCTGGGATTGTGTGTCCTCTAGTGGCCATATTTAAGAACCACTGTTAAGAAAAAATGGGTACCCCGACAGAAGTGGCTGTGCACCGGGTTGGTGGAGGTGTACTGGGAGGAGATCGACTTCAAAATGCTATGCTTATCTTGGACATCCCCTGGGTATCAATACGGGACACTGTGCAGGGAGTACTTTCCAAGGTGGAAGGTTTACAAAACCCTGTGGTGGTGGGTCGGCATGCTAATCTGCTCACCCACACTTTCCTGGCCCTAGTAGAGTTTAAGGATCCCATAGATAGCTCCAAAGTGCCACAGACCATTACCCCAGAGGGAGCCCTCACTGCTTGGAGAGTGGTAACTAAGGACAGTAAAGACCCGGGGGGGAATCAGCCCCCACCACTATCTGAAACTTTTGAGGAGAAATTTGCTGAATGGTTGCTGGGAGAGGGGAAAACTGTGGAGGACTTGAAGAAACTATTCTTGCCACCTGGGGGTGTTCCTCCCCCAACACCCTCTCCTGCTCCAGTGCCCGTAATGGTGGCTGAACCAATGCAGACTCTATTTCTGCACCTGCCATTAGTCACGACTCTTACACGAAGGTTGAGGATCTTCTCTGGCACCCTCCCCACCCCCAAGGGAGGATGACTGGGAGACCTGGATAGACTATGTTGCCCCTCAAGTGCTAGAATGGCAATGCTCGGAAGGCGAAAAGCGAAAGAGGGTTAGTGAGAGCCTCCGAGGTCCTGCCCTGGCTACCATCCGTGCTAAACGGGCCAGTAACCCCTGAAGCGACTGCACAGGCCTATCTTGAGGCCTTGGAGAATGTGTATGGGAGCCCAGATTCTGATGAGGACCTATGGTGGAGAGTAAGAAATGCACAACAGTACCAAGGGGAGTTGTTGTCTATGTATGTCTCTCGGCTGGAAAAATTGTTGCAAGAATGCCTCAGAAAGGGTAGTTTGCCAGCGATTGAACTGGACCGAACCAGACTGGACAGAATCCTTAAGTCTGCCCCCTTCTCAGAACTGCTGTTGCTTCAGTTACGCCTGGCAAATCGACTGGAATCCCCACCCTCCTATGATGAGTTAATGAGAGAAATTCGAGGAGTTGAGAAAAGGCGACCTCGGGAGGTACCTGCACCAACAGCTGTGGCTACGACCCGAGTGACTGAGGGTGACCCATCAAGTGAAGTTCAGGGGCAGAGGTTGACAGTCAATGAGTGCTCTGACAAGGAAAAAGATATGCCACAATGGGCTGAACTGTTGAGAGAGATCCGAGAATTCAAAAACAGTCCCTTTATGGAAGGCCACGCCTGCAAGTACGGGCCCTGACCTATATCCCACTGCATCTGCTAGGGTGGGGGTACCCACCCATGTATCTCCTGCTGATAACAGCTCCAAACTCAATTCCTTGACCATGGAAGTGGAGAAACTGACGAGATGTCTCCAAATGCTTATCACGCAGAACAGAGATGGCACCCAGGTTTCCAGTTAGTAATACCCCGCCCTGGCTCCCAGTGTGGCGCCTGCCAGCTCAAACTCCAGAAAGTATGTTTTGCTATAATTGTGAGAAAGATGGGCACATGAAAAGGGAATGCCAGTCCCAAAAGACACTGACAAAGTTGCATATAGGCTACAAGGAGAGCTTCGAGAAGAAATCAGTGGTTAAGAGGTGCACGACATGATCCCAGTGAGGGCACCAAAATGCTAATTCACGCCCTTTGTGGCAAGGTCAGTTGCCCAGGCCCCCACTACGCCTCCAGACTGGTCCAGAATAGGGGTCCCTCCATGGAGACCACTGTAAAGGTGAATGGAGTGTTCTACAAGAGCTGTATTAGACAGTGGCTCCCAAGTGACAATTATGTTCCAGGATTGGTATCAGAAGCATTTGTCAGGACGTACCCTTACAACCATTAGAAGGACTGCATGTATAGAGTTAGAGTGAGAAAGGCCTACCCCTATTCCGGGTATATCCAATTTGGCTGTCTTTCCCCACCTCCGTGGCTGGGAGTGGCCTAACAGGTAGAGACCTCTAGCCTTAGTGTGTCCCCCCACTGACTGTATGATGGTGTCCTTTGTTGATTGGAACAAATGCTCATATGTTCGGAAGGCTGGCACAGTTGTGTGCAGAAAACAGGGTCAAAGACTAGTAGAGCTTTAAGAGTTTCGGCTTTAATTAAGAAGGCCTATGAGGCACAGAGAGATGCTGAAAAAAACAGAACCAGAGGAACCGGTCGGAATTGTATGGAAGAAGGATCCTGAGTCTCTGATCCTGGCGCCAAATGCCCAGTGTACCTTACAGGAGAGGTCCGTATCAGAAAGGATGTTAAGAATAAAATATTAATGTTGGATGCACCAGGCGATGGAAAATTGCCAGAGGGACTGCTGGTCAAGCTTAGTATTTTGCCCGCTAGAGCCCATGCTTATGCCAGAAGGGTAATGGTCCAAGTTCATAATGTGTCTGAAAGAGACATTCGAGTAAACAGAGGTTGCATCCTGGCTAATGTGCATTGTGCAGACACTGCAGTGCTACCCAGCAGCAAAAGTTCAAGGAAGAATGACAGAGTAACGCCTGACTTGTTTGATTTCGCGACTCCGCTGCCAGCTGAATGGAAAGTGAGGATCAGTGAGAAGCTTGCCCAGAGAGACCAGGTGTTTTCTTTAAAGGAATGGGATGTAGGATGCGTGCAAGGAGCTGAGCACAATATCCGGCTGCATGATCGAAAGACCATTTCGGTAGGAGGTCTCGGACGCCTGGCACCTGCTGACATAGATGATGGGGCGGCATCTGCAAGAGATGTTAGCTGCTGGTGTAATACAAGAATCCAGAAGCCCTTATGCTTCCCCATTGTGGTAGTGAGGAAAGAATGGAACAGTAAGGATGTGTGTGGATTATCCTACCTTAAACCGGCGGACTATCCCTGATCAGTACACAATGCCCGCGTTCAGGATGCTTTGGACTGCCTAAACGGGGCAAGTGGTTCTGTGCTGGATCTCCGCGGTGGGTACTACCAGATCCCGATGGCCCCAGAGGACCGTGAGAAGACGGCCTTTATCTGTCCTGGCTTCTATGAATTCATGAGGGGATGCCTCAAGGGTTTCAGGTGCTCCAGCCACTTTTCAACGATTGATGGAGTGGTGCAGTGGGGGACATGAACTACTAGAGTGCCTGGTATACCTAGATGATGTTATTGTGTTTTGGCAGCTCACTGGAGGAACATGAGAGCAGATTATTTAAGGTATTGGACCGACTGAGGACTTTGGCCTTAAACTGTCCATTGATAAGTGTCAATTCTTTCAAACATCAGTAAAGTATGTGGGACACATAGTATCCACCGAGGGAATAGAGACGCCTCAAGTAAAGTTGAGGCCTTGACCACTCTGGCCACAGCTCAAAAATCTAAAGAACTGCAAAGATTCCTGGATTCTGTGGTTATTATCGGCGCTCATCAAGGACTATTCAAGAGTGATCCGCTTTGCTTAACCTTACTCAGGGTATCCCCAACCCACAAAAAATACCAAAGTCAGCGCTCCTCAAGACTGAAAGAGTGTATTTTCATCCAAGTGAAGTATTTGGGGCCCGCTGGACTCTGATTGTGAGACTGCTTTTCATGAGATCATATATCAACTTACCCATGCTCCAGTGCTGGCCTATGCCGATCCAAGAAAACCTTACGTCCTGCACACTGATGCTAGCTTGCAGGGTTGGGGGTGTGTTGTACCAAGAGCACGAGAATGGCCTGAGACCAGTGGCCTTTAGCCAGTAGAAGCCTGACCCCATCCGAAAAGAACTATCCTGTACATAAGTTAGAGTTCCTAGCTTTGAAGTGGGCTATTGTTGACCAATTCCATGAGTACTTGTATGGGGCTAAAATACTAGTAAAACTGACAATAATCCTTTGACCTATGTGCAGACCTCAGCTAAGTTGGATGCCACTGGCCATAGGTGGCTTTCTGCATTATCTACATATGACTATGCTCTCGAATCAGTGCAGTTCGGAACCACATAGATGCTGATGCTCTCTCCCGAGGCCTGTTCCCCAGAATGATTGGGTCCGATTGGCAGAACCTGGACATTCGGCACTCTGCTGGAAGTTTGACAGGAGGAACAAATGTCCACGGACGTGAGTGGACTGCATGGTGGATTGCTTGGGACCCTCTGAGAATTGCATACCTGCTGCTTTTTGCCACTTTTCTGCAATAGACATTGGTGCACTGCCTCAGCTGGACAATGACAGTATTCGTGGTCAATCCCGCGATCCCATGATCAAAAGCAGCTTTAGAAGCCTTCTATGCAGGAAAAGATGTGTCCAAATTACGCTCCCACTGATTTGAGAACTGCACTGTTATACAAAAGAAGGTCCTAAGTTGAAACTGATCAATAAACTGTTATACAGAGAAACAGTAGACAGAGGGGACAAGTAGACAAACAGACAACTAGTGCTGCCCACTGCCTTCGAGACTCAGTACTGAGGTGCGTCTGCACAACCACATGGGGCACCTTGGTATAGACAGAACACTTGACTTGGTGAGATCCAGATTCTATTGGCCTAAGATGGGGGCTGATGTGGAGCAACACATCTCAACTTGTAGTCGCTAACCACAGAGGAAAGCTTTGCCCCAGAGGGCTGCCCCATGTTAACATCACCACCAGTGCACCCATGGAGCTGGTCTGTATTGATTTTCTGAGTTTGGAGTCAGATCAAAGAAATATCAGTAATGTGCTGGTGGTCACTGACCATTTCACGAGATATGCCCAAGCTTTCCCCATCAAAGACCAGAAAGCATCCACTGTGGCCAAAGTACTTGTAGAAAACTTTTTTGTTCACTATGGGCTCCACAAAGAATCCATTCTGATCAAGGAGAGACTTTGAGAGTCGTCTGATCAAAGAGATGCTTTCTCTGTGGGGAGCAAGGGAGTCCAGAACCACTCCTTACCACCTCAGGGACCCACCAGCCTGAACGCTTCAACCGGTGACTTTGCTAGATATGTTAGGGCACCCTGCACCCAAAGGACAAGCCTAGATGGAGCCAACAAATTAGCACCCTGGTACATGCTTATAACTGCACCAAAAGTGATGCCACTGATTCTCCCCTACCACCTGATGTTTGGAAGAGAAGTTCGACTACCAGTAGATGTGTGTTTTGGGGTCTCTCCTGATGGGGTTCAAGCTGACAACTATTTACAGTATGTGCAAAGTTAAAGGCCCAGCTAACTCATGCGTACCAACTGGCTCAAACCATGGCTGCCAAAGAAATCTGGCCAACAAAGAAAAGGTATGATAAAAGGTAAAGCAGGAACTCCAGGAGGGAGATCGGTATTGCTAAGAAATCTGGGACTGCATGGCAAGTACAAGATTGTTGGACAGATGGACACCATTCCTCACATTGTAGTGGGCAAACTAGATGATCTGCCAGTGTACAAAGGTAAGGCCTGAGAATAATTCAAAGATGTAAAACAATGCAGAGAAATCATTTACGCCCATTGACAAATCTTACTCTGAGTCTGAGCCCTAGAAGATGCCCCCTCTGGACCAGTGACTAGAGCTGCTGCTAAGAAAAGATCAAGAAAGTCTGCACCTACAGAAGCAAAGTCAAAGTGTTCCTCCACAAGACCCAGTTGAGCATGACTGTCAGTCCATATCGGAAGAAAGTGAGAGTGACTTTGAATACTATCCTTCTTACGTAACTGAGTCAATTGTTTGGGGCAATCCCTAGTCAATACTGGAGACAAAGCTGGGACTTCTGGACTGTCTAAGCCCCAGCTTCATCCCTGGAGCCATGCTCCCAGAAAGTGAAGTGCAAAGCATCAGATCAGATGAAATGGAATCATTGTGCATGGTTGAACTGTTTGAGCTTTCAGGGAGAAAATGATAGATTGGGGCAGACTGGTGATACACCAACAAGAAGAGTATTTTGAGTGCCCTGACAGTCCACTGCCAGTGTCCCAAAGCTCTCATGCGAGCCAAATGTTGTGGACTCAGAAACTGTAACTCCTGGGCTGAAAGTGCCCCAAGTTCTAGCTCTCTACCCCCATGGAGACTCCCCTGACAAGTGAGGACTATGCTGAAAATGAGGCTCAGAGTGCAGAGACTATAACAGTTCCCCTAGAAAGACTGGTCGAGCTGTAAAGCCTGTGGTGCACCTCAGTTATGATTCACTTGGGAGGCCTGTGGACTTGCCTCTCAATGTTGTCCATAAGGAGTGTATGTGTCCCCGAGCTCATTGCCCAAACTGAGCATCAAGTGCTAACTCCAAGTTACTTGTGTTTCTCTCTAAGTATGGTGCCCTTGCCCCATCCAGCCCCAAGGTAACTAATAGGGAAGGGCCCTCTCTTCAGGTTTCATGTACAAGAGGTATAACTTGAGTTATGGTACAATGTGTATGTAATACTGTGTAAAGGTGACGTACTGCAATGTTTCAGAAATGTGTTCTTGGTAAAATGATATATTGACTGATGATTACATGTGCGAGCCTAATGCAAATGTATATGGTTGCAGTTGAAACTTATGGGTACTTGCTTGACGCGACGTCAAGCTTTCCCAGGCCAGGAAGGGTAACCCCTGCAAATGGGGGTTCCCAAAGACTTCAGGAGCTTTCTTGAATGCTCCAAGCCTGAATGGTGTTTCATGTAAGCCATTTATCAGTGAGTGTTTTAGAACCTCTGGTACTGTCTCTTTAAGAGCTGTCTGCTTGCAGACATAATTAGTTTATATGGGGGGACTGTGTGTTTCTCTGTTTGAGTACCACTCAAGCTGCTGCCAATTCACTCCATTTTTGCAGTCACTAGGAGTGCAAAGGGAACCTATCTGAAAGATGTAACTGTTTGTCAGAAACCATTTAGAGTGATAATGAAATTACAGTTTGTCTAACCTGCTTTCTTTTGCAGTCAGAACAGTGTCTGCTAGTTCCCCATTCTAGTTTTGAACTGCTGAACTGGACCAATCAGTGTGGGGTAAGCTAGCTCTAAAATGGTGCCTTGGACGAATCAGAACTTGGACTCATAATCTGAGCCAGCCACAAGAGGATTGTATGGGCAGTGACTCTGGGAGATGTAGTTTAGACTTCAGTGCCTTTGGACCAACAGCAGCAGTCTATTGTGAGTGACAGCCAATCCAGTCAAGAACTGGGAGGAACTCAAAGGAAGTGCCCGGTTTTGTCGGTTGGAGTTTCAGTTGAGCTTTGGCAGTGAGGAAGGAAGGAGCCCTGTGCTTTTTCAGTGTGCAGTTTTAGTCAAAAAACGTGTGTAAGGCCCAGAGTTCCGGTCTGCAGCTTGTGTAACAGCTTGTTAGGACTGAATCCGTCCTGTGAAAAGAATCAAAGGATCTCTGAAGAGTAGAAACCAGGCTCACCCTGTAGAAGACTGGAGGAATTGCTGAAAATTGCACTCGGTCTGTCAGGAACTGAATCTGCTGTGTGTTCTCCCGGGTATTGTGCAGTAATTGCGATTGGGATACAGATGCAGCCTGCCTGGTATAGTGCTTTCTTTTATATGGATGTGTGAAGAGGTTTGTGTACCTCAAGTGAGCCTTGCTGACATTGAAGGACCCTATCTTATTTGGAGGTCGTGGAGTACTAATTCAGGGTCGCTCCTGTTGAATTGCCACATTAAATCCAAATGGAATTACTGTACTGCTGACTGTTTAATTCTCCTTTTCTCTGTGTGAAAGGGCCCTACCAGCTGCCACGGTTTGGACTAGCCACTAGGGCTTGGGTACCCAGGGACAGTAACTGATAGGGATAGGCCTGTGCACAGAACCATAGGTAGATTATTAGAGTGATAAGCTAATTAACCTGATTTCCCCCTGTCCTTGTTATATCCCCCTAAATAAATCAGAGCTGCTTGTTTCAGCAAAGTTATACTGCCTGAGGTATTTGTCTATGTTAAAGTACTGTACTGTGATTGTTGCACTGTATCTCATTTCACAGGAGGTCCCAGTGCCGGAACCAGACCTGGGGGTAAATGTATACTGTGAAGGTAATTCTGATATATTGTGTGGGCCACTAGTGGGAAGAAAGGGGGGTTGCAGTGTCCCAGAGGGCTGTGACCAAGTTAGTTTAACTATTGCAAACCCTGACCTCTGGGTGGAGGCACCCGCCATTGGATCCAGGCCCCTCAACCTGTTAGTGGCAAATCAGGCAGGGGTAGTAGCCCCTGGGATAGCGCCATCTAGGGGTTACACTACCCTCTTGGACTTTGTTGATTCCCTTGAGGTACTTGAAAGCTTCTATCATGTCCCCCCTCCCTCCTTTCATCAAGGGTATACATATTAAGCTCCTTTAGTCTCTGTTCATATGGCTTCTGTTGCAGACACTGCACCATTTTAGTTGCCCTCCTCTGGACCGTCTCCATCCTGTCTATGTCCTTGAGGAGATGAGTCTCCAGAACTGCATGCGGTACTTCAGGTGGGGTCTCACCAACTGTCTGTACAAAGGGATAACAACTTTCTATTTTCTACCGGTGATGTCTCTCCCTATACATCCCAGTATTCCCCCAAGCCATCCTTACTGACTTCTCATATTGCTTGCTTACCTTTAGGTCATCTGATATGACTACCCCCAAGTCCCTTTCCATTTGTATTGTTGTTAATACTTCCCCACCCCCATTGTGTACTCTTCCCCTGGGTTTTTGTTTTCCAGGTGCATTACTTTGCACTTCTTTGCATTGAATCTACGTTGCCATATTTTTGACCATTCCTCCAACCTTGCCAAGTCCCTTCTCATCCTTTCCATCCTCCCTTGTGTATTAACCCTGTTGCAGATCTTTGTGTCATCTGCAAAAAGGCATACTTTTCCTCCCAGTCCCTCTGCAATGTCACTTATAAAGACATAAAAAAGGACTGGACCCAGTACTGCGGTACCCTACTAGTAACCACCCTTTCTTTAGAGTGGACTCTTTTTACTATTACCCTCTGTGTCTTGTTGTCCAGCCAATTTTTTACCCAGGCTACCACCCTGGGACCTACTCCCAGACTGGCTAATTTGTTCATTCATTTTTTGTGTGGGACCGTGTCAAATGCCTTGCTAAAGTCTAGGTAGGCCATGTCCACAGCCCCTCCCTGGTCTACTACTTTGGTCACCCAGTCAAAGAAATCTATTAGATTCATCTGACATGACTTTCCCGCTGTGAATCCATGCTGCCTTGGGTCTTGTGCCCTGCTGGCCTCGAGGTACTCAACAATTCTTTCTTTCAGAAGTGATTCCATCATTTCCCCTACCACTGAGGTCAAACTAACAGGTCTGTAGTTTCCTGCCTCAGCTTTGCTCCCACTTTTGTGAAGGGAAGTCACATCCACCCTCCTCCAGTCCTTAGGTACCACACCATCCTCCCATGACTTGTTAAAAAGGGTAGTCAGTGGTGTCACTAGTTCTCCCCTAAATTCTTTTAGAATTCTGGGGTGATCCCATCAGGCCCCATTGCTTTGTCCACCTTCAGTTTTAGGAGTTCTTTCAGAACCCTTTCTTCTGTGAAAGGACTGGTATTGACCCCCCATCCAGAGTGCTTCTATTGAATGGATTAAGTACCTCCCCTCCTCTTCTTTTGTGAATATTGAGCAAGTAATCCAGGTAATCGTGAGGGCTACTAAACCTCTGAAGTGCACGTACAGGGCATAACGCATGACTATCGTTGTGATGTGATATTTAGCCAAAAGTGAGGGAAACTAAATAACTCATACTGTAAGTAGCAAAGCCATATGTGACACATGGAAGTTCTCCCCCTAAGCAGATAATCATGTGAGAATAGTTGCTGTACAATATACCATCTATAGTCGTTTTACAATTTTTAAGCTTAAACTGTGATTCGTATTGGTGTTGTGGCATTCTCTACTGGTAATCTCTTATGGATTCTGTTCTGAAATGTCTGCATTGGAGCAAAGTTGATTTTTATTACTGAGATCAATGACTAGAAATAATCTGTATGTTGCTAAGTCCATTACTGGAACTATTATTTATTTATTGAAACTGTTTCACCAGGAAAAGCACACTGAGCAAGAACTGCTCGTGTCCCGGTGCGACCTGGGGGAAGGGGTACAGTGGGGAAGAGGACAAGGGTAGTCCAGGTCCTGACATATATACATACAATTACAATACAGTTGAAAACATTTTACAGAAATAGTTGGGTGTAGATGACAATTTACCCTTACTTATAGTATAGTAGCAATTACATGGGGAAATCATGCTTTATACCTTGAAAACATATAATTAGATAATACAGTTACATATGTTTGACAGGAATAGGTGAGTGTGGATTAATACATATACCCTAATAGTTGAGAGTAACAGCTACAATGAGGAAATCCTGCTAAGGTATTGGGTTGTGGTATATAATGAGATAGGGGAAAGTGCAAGCTAGCTAGCTCAAAAGTTGGGATCAAGTGCAGTAGTTGGGTGTGGTTAGCGAAGTAGCACCATTGGGTCTACTGGGAGAAGAAATATAGCAGTGTCTGCAGTAGAAAGATTGGAGAGTTAGCTGCAGGAGCAGTTTACTGAGCAGTGGTTGGCAAAGGCATAGGATAGTGAGCGGACAGAGGAAGAGTGGTGAATTTCAGAGGGGAAAGTGTTCCAGAGTTGAGGGAAGTGGTGAGAGAAGGTGGGCTGGCCAGCTTGGGTCTGACGTCTGGGGACTAACAGGAGCCGGGAGTCTAAGGACCTCAGAGCATAGGTGGGTGCCAGAGGGGGCGATAGTACGGAGGTTAGATACACTGGCAGGGTACCAAACCAGTTCTTTGAGATAAACTTGGCACAGCATATTAGGCGGCGGTTCTCAAGGGAGGGGAGAGCAAGGGAGCGGTATAGCTCGCAGCGGTGGGTGCGAGGAGGAGCATCAAGAGCGAACCGGCTGAAAGCATTAAAAAGGGTATCCAGTTTGGATAAAACTGACTTGTGGCCGGTACTGTAAACAATATTACAATAATCGAAGGAGGGAAGTATCATCTTTTGGATAAGCTCACAATGGACCGGATAGGGGAGGCTAGAATGGTTCCGATATAAAGCTCCGAGCTTGGGGAGGAGTTTTGTTAGTATAGAATCTGCAAGGACTGCGAAGGTGAGGTGGTGGTCAAGCCAAACTCCAAGATACCGGAAGGAGGTGACATCCTCTAGCTCTGACCCATCAAGGGTGTGAAAAAGTGGAAGGGAGGCGAGCCTGGCTAGTCATTGGGATGTACCAAAAGTCATAGTTACAGTTTCTTTAGCATTTAGAGAGAGCTGGTGAGAGTTGAACCACAGGGGGACTTTGTTAAAATCTGCCTGAAGGGTAGAGGCAACTGAGGCTGGGGAGGAGCCAGAAGAAAATAGGGCAGTATCATCAGCATACATGTGGATTGAGGAGGCAGAGCAAGTTTGGGGCAGGTTGTTTAGAAAAATAGAGAATAGGATAGGCCCAAGCACTGATCCTTGGGGGACACCAGTGGACATGTGGAGGGGAGGGGATATGGCATCCGCAATCCTGACAGACTGAGTGCGGTCTGTAAGACAGGCACTGAACCAGGCAGTTGCAGATGTGGAGAGGCCAGAGTCAGAGAGGCTAGATAGTAGCAGAGTATGGGAGACTGTATTGAAGGCCTTGGCCAGATCGATGAAAATGGCAGAGGTGATGAGACCTCCATCCATTCCAGATTGGATGGTGTCAGTGAGCCTTAGTAAAGAAGAGGCAGTGGAGTGATCTTTCCTGAATCCGGACTGATAGTGTGTGTGAAGAAATTTGAGTCGGCGAGATAGGAGGTTAGCGGGCTAAGCACTAAGTGTTCTTGCAGCTTCGCCAGAGCAGGGATGAGGGAGACTGGCCGATAGTTTGAGGTGGAGGAGGCACCCCCTTTGTGGAGAGGGATGACAATGGCATGCTTCCAGGACAGAGGGACAGATGCAGTGGCGAAGGATAGATTTAGGAGGTAGGCAATAGGGGGGTGGATATGGCAGAGGCCGAGAGGAACAGAAGTTTGGGGTCTAGTCCATCCGGAGAATTCCCATTTGAGGGGCTTAATGTTAGCAGGGCTTCTAGAGCGTCATCCGGAGAGATTTTCCTGAAGGAGAAAATACCTGTATTTTGAGGTAGTTTTTGCCCTGTAGGTGGTGGAGATGGTGACATGGGGGGTAAGGAGGAAAGGAGCGAGGAAGTGCAGGTGGAGAAATATAACTTAAACTCAGCAACGACTGAGATAGGATCCGAGAGTGTGGAGTTGTTTACACTAAGGAGAGGCGAGGGCATGGCCGCTGGGGGGTGAGAAGAATTTGGGGGGGGCTATTAAGGTTAGATTGGAGGGAGAAGCTAAAGTACTCTGCTTTAGCTAGCCGAGTTGCTCTAGTGCACATGTTGCACAGATACCAGTAGTGGGAGAGGTTCTGAGGTAGGGCTGAGGCTTTGAAGGCTCACCATGCTGAGTCACGGGTGTTCATACAAGCTGTGAGCTCTTGGGAGATCCAAAGCAGGTGGGTACCATGTACCCTAGTACGTCGTAATCCCATATCTTAAGGAACGTGTTTTTGAAGTGAAGTAGGGTGTCATCTATCAGGTTGGGGGGGAGGGGAGCCAGTTAGCTAGGACAAGGTCATTTAGGAGTGGAGCAAGGTTTAGGGATTTGAACGACCGTTGGACTAAGAACTTAGGGAGGGATTTGAGATGGTGGATTTTGCGAACAAGGTAGATGACACGGTGATCACTCATAGAGTCAGGGAGTAGGTCTGTTTGGATGACTCTGTGAGGATGGGAGGTCACAGCCCAGTCGATAAGGGAGTGGTTACCTGATTTAAGGTTTAGGCAGGTGGGCTCAGTGATGAGTTGGGTTAAACTGAGGGCAGCGACATCCATCCGGGTTTTGTTGAGGGTTGGGGCTAACCAGTTTAGGTTAAGGTCACCCATAGCATACAATTCCCCAGTGGGTGCTCGTGAACTGATTTGTGTAAGAAGGTCAGTAACAGTTGTGGCAGGGATGCCTGGTCGGCAGTAGATTCTGGCAACGGATATGGGCAGCAAGAAAGGCAGTGTGAGCTGGAGCAGCAAGAGTTTGTACTCTTTAGGTTCAGTTTTAAATAAGATTATTTCGTAGCGTATGTCCGAACTTATGAAGATGGCTACGCCGCCATCTCTCATGGCCCGGTCCTGGTGGGCCATCGTGTAACCAGGGATTGCGACTGAGGAGTAGGGAATGTTTTTGTTAAGTCAAGTTTCAGACAGGATGAGGACATCAGAGGCATGTAGGGCAGTGAGAACTTGTAGCTGGTCGATTTTAAGTGGTAGGCTATGAATATTTAGGTGAAGGAGACAGAGGCCTTTGTGGAGAGGGTAACCTGGCAGTTGGGAGGGGATGGGATGCGGGTTGGGGGTACCGGCTGAGATTGGTGAGGATGTGGTGGTCGAGGGTCCTGGATTTGGGTGTATGTCTCCCGCTACGAGAAGGAGAAGAGTGAAGGATAGGTGTTGGGCTACAATACAGAGGTAACTTGGAATGGAAGAGCCCCACCGTGAGTAGGGGCAAGGATGGACATTTGTGTGGGTAACAGGGGTGGGGCGAGAAACAAGTAGGTGCAGAAGAGTCCAGGAGGGAGAGGGCCTGATTAGGAAAGGGAGGGGGGGACGTATAGTGGAGTGTGCCCAGGTAGGAGTGGGTAGAAGAGAGAGCACAGGGTTGGAGGGGCAAGGAGGAGGAGTTACAATATGAGCCAAGTAGGGGGAGGGGGCAGGGGAAAGGTAGGCAGCATGGTGGAGAGGAGGGGTGGGAGGCAGGAGAACAGACAACTGAGTAGAGGTAAAACACTAGCCATGGTGGACATGGTGCTGGCAGAAAAGGCAGTGGATTACATTTGTAAGAGTGGTTGTACATGCTTCTGAGGGTGTGGCACCCTAAGACTGTAAGTGAGACACCTCTTACACTTGTAAAAGTACCGTTAGGGGACCTATAGCACATATAAATTATAACAGATGACGTAGGACAGGTTTTTGTTTCTTTACATTAAAAACATTTTTAAAAAGATACAACAACCCTGCCAATTTCCAGGGTAAATGTGCAACACAGTCTGCAAAATTAGTGTGTATAAGCCATCCCGGTGGTGCTGAGGGTTGAGGCGCTGGATGTCACACCTCGTGCCATGCCAGCAACCCGAGTTCAGGAATAGACTCTGTTCATCAGGGGTTGGCAGGGGAGGAGCAGGACTGAGCATCCGGAGGATGACTCTCCTCTCCTGGAGAGGCTGGGCAGTGCGTGCCGCTGTTCTAGAGGCTCCCAGTGGAAACCAAGAGCATCACAACTAGCAGCAGCACATACAAGGGGAAGGGGGGTGTCAGCGGACGTCCTGTGCATGGGTGCGGAAGCACACTCCTCATGCACTGGATGTCATTGCACGTCCGTGCCCCTGGGAACACCAGAACATGGAACACAGAAAAGGCCCTGGCACCCAGGAAGGCAACAGTGGGTCCAGTGGACAGCCCCCACGCTCAGTGCTGGGTTACTCCCAGTCAGTCTCCGGCTCTTCTCCACACTCCGACCACCCCGTCTAGAGTCTAGATACAGCGCTAGAGGAGTAGGTGGTCCCACCTTGTGGAGCTCAGAGGTGGGGGGTGGGGGGTTCGGTAGCTGTGGAGGAGGGTCGCAGAGATGGAGACTTGGCCTGAAGAGAACCTCAGGCAGAGCGGGGAACTGGCCGGTCCGAGTGACCACACCCAAGAGAGACCTAAGGGGCCAGTGATGAAGGGAGCACAGTTTAATTGAAAAAAGGTGTATGAGATGCCACAGGGAATTGAGCACTCCGACTGTTCAGAAGTGCTCCTTCAACCTATAGTGCTATAGCACTGAGGTCCAACACACTTAAACTCCTTCCTAGCAGGGCAGTGGCACTTACCGTCCCCACAGAACAAGGAGAGACCCCTTTGGACATTCAGATCAAGCAGTAGTCCTTTCATTTGTCAAAAGCATTATTCAAAGACTGCCTTGTTCCACAAAGGACAACTGTACCATAGTAATCACAGTTTTATTTCGAAGGCCCAGAGGACTGGAATCTCCTTCAGGGGAATCTACCTCAATACAAGCATAAACTTGCTGGCTTCTCAGTGAACACATTTGTTTGCCCATACTGGGAACTGAAGAGGGAATATGATTAAAACTCAGACTTAGTAGTGGGCTAGCCAATACTTCTCAACCCCAGTCTCTCTACCGGCTTCTCTCAGTAACAATACTGGGACCCAGAGGGGACCCTTTTATATCTGGAGTACCCATGGTGTTGAGAGCTGCATGCCACTGGGGGGCAGTCTTCCCTGAACACTATACTGGTTTAAGGCAGGATAATTATGCTAGTCCCTTTACATGGAGAAGCATTGGACTTTGAAGAGGCACTCCTGCACTGTCTCTGCAACTGTCTCCTAGCATTTCTCCAAGGCTCGGGGAACTGAAAGGACATTCACTCCTCACATGGGTCTATTACTCACAGCCTTGCCACTTCACTTGGGAACTGCAATGAGCCCTTTTTAATGATGTTAGGACCTGGGGCTACTGGGAACATTGTAGGCACTTTTGCTCCAACCCACTCTCATTGCAGAACTGAACTTGTCTAGAAATAAAACCTTCTGCTTCACCCCACCCTTCCTAGAAGGTACTGTGTTACAATACTGCCTTTAGAGGGGATATTGAAACATACTCCAACCCCTCATTGGGGAGGGGGTTACACTTATCCCAACCCAAATCCTTTCTGCCCTCAGCAGTGCTGTCCCTGGCACCAACAACATTCATCTGGCACTCCTAATGAAAGGGCCTCCCAGATTACCGCCCTCCTACCAGCATCCAGCACAGGCAGCAAAACACCCAGGAGGTAGCCTGACAAAAGCTGATTGGTCCCACATGGGTTCTGGAGGGGTAAGGATATTACTCTGGGGCCACATTACATATGCATAAATTTAACACAGCAACTAACAAGGAACTTCCTCACTCAAAACATAAAGTAATCCTAGAGCCTGAATAACACAGTAATCACAGAGCCTGAATAACATTACAGACTGATAGGTAAACAATACCCCACTCCAGGGTGTTCGTTTATTGGGGATTAATCAACACCTCGGGTGTGCTGTGAGGCACGAGGCCACAGGCTTACAACATGGGCCAAATTTGGACAAAAATGGACAACAGGTGTTGGTATAATGATGAAAACACGTTGGGACTACTTAGTGTTCCTCCACTATTTTTGGCCGTGGAAACACAGTTTTCTGTGTTCTGCCACAGTGCAAATACTTGAAAAAAATAACACTTTGTGGTGAAAAGGCTACAGGCAGAAGGATAAAGGAAAGAATGGAACTTCTTTTTCTTACAAAAGTGCTTGCTGTACTGTTCTGTGTGGTAAGACTGCACTGGGTGAGTTTCATTAACAGGTAGTACATTGATTAACTACAGTAAGTGGCAACATTTTTTTCCTACCTATTTCTATTCATGAACAGTTCATATCTTTTTCGTCTGTTATGTCACACACAGACACAGACAAACACAGCATGTACATTAGTGTTGTCAGAACTTGTTCAAGAAAGATTTGAACCCTCCTCGAACCCTGGTGTTCGAGTTCTAATTTAGAACTCGAACACTACAGAGTTCACAAAAGGGTTAGAATTATCCAAAATCTCACTTCTTTTCTGTGTGCTTTGCAATGCATCCCTCCCGTTCCCGTTCCCCATACTTACACTATATACCTCCAGAGCAGTGTGGTGTGACTAGAAGAGGCAGCTCTGGTGATGTCACGGGACGGGGCGGGGTTTCCTCAGTGTAATCAAGTTTTGGTACTGTAATCTCGGTCGGTAATGTCTCGCAAAGTAACCTGTTTGAGCGAGGTGCTTTTAGTTTTAATAACCTCGAAGTATACAAGCAGAATCCTTCTAACATGACACAAGGGTGACAGGTTTGGGCATTCAAACTGAGGGAAACGTTCTGTCATGGGGGAAGTAGTACATTACTTTCATTTAGGATCGGTGACTTGACTAGACTATGTGGTAAACTCATTCACCGAGGGTGCTTTGTTTGAAGCCCTTTCAGGCTGATACCACCTGCCCATCAGCTATGCAGTCAGGTGGTGGTGGTAGAGTGAATCGAGTCAGTCTCGTGAGTCGCGGGATCAAGTGTGGTGAAGTCGTCTGCGCAGCTGTGGCTCCATTTGCATACAGTTTTGTAGCAGAGAAGGAGCCGCAGCCTGTGCTCTCAGTTCAAACTTATACTAAACCTATCGTGCATGCGGCCAGTTCCTGAAAATTTTTAAAAAGTTAATGGGCTGGTGGGGAAAAGGAAGGGGAGGGACTCAGGATCGAAAACTGAGGAAAGAAAGTGAAACTAGGGCAGTAAAGGAGCTAAGAATGGGAGAGGACAGACTAGGACTGTTTACTTCAGAAAGAATGTGTGTGAATGCTCAATCTGCATTGCACACAAACATACCTCTAGTTGCTTGCTGAATTTCTTCACAAATCACAATTATATGTGACTCGTGGCACTCTCGGGTGGAGAGAAATCTCCTGGCTGGGAGAGGGGTGAAGAAAAGAAGGATTTTTCCTGAGAGGGGAAAAAAGAAGTTTTGTGTGAAAACTTGATGTTTTAATCTAAGCCCACAAAAAAGGAAAACATAATTTGGTCCCAGTCCCACCCAAAAGTTGTCTGGAACACAGGGTCTCTCTCTGTGCTTCGGGGGGGGCGCTTCACTAAACTTTCTGGCATTATATAAATACATGACGGAAGTCTAAAAAAATATATATTTCCCTGTTGGGAGGAGAGACAAAAAAATCTCTTTCCTCGGTTTGTGTGTGTAACTTTGTCTCTTGTGGTCAGCCCATCACCCTGCTGCTGTGTGCCCCTTGATTGCACTGTACTTTACCCAGTGTGTGTTACCGTGTGAAGCCCAGTGGCCAGTTGTGTGGTGGCATTAACCTTAAATACACGACAGAAGCCTAAAAATATATTTCCCCATTGGGAGGAGAGACAGAAAAATCTCTTTCCTCGATTTGTGTGTGTAACTCCGTCTCTTGTGGTCAGCCCATCACCCTGCTGCTGTGCGCCCCTTGACTGCACTGTACCTTACCCAGTGTGTGTTACCGTGTGAAGCCCAGTGGCCAGTTCTGTGGTGGCATTAACCTTAAATACACGACAGAAGCCTAAAAATATATTTCCCCGTTGGGAGGAGAGACAGAAAAATCTCTTTCCTCGGTTTGTGTGTGTAACTCCGACTCTTGCGGTCAGCCCATCACCCTTGCGCCCCTTGACTGCTATGTGTATGCCTACGCCCAGCAGCCCAATCATTCTGTAAGCCTTGAACCTGGGATCCTTTAGTTACAAACCGTCATATTCTTCAATTACTTTCAGTCCACTGCATCACAGTGTCACACAACCAAAATAAAATTTTGGAGTTGTAGCCAGCGATCACAGATCACATTGCTTTCTTACACAGGAATTGTGTGGGTGTGGGTGTGTTCACTGCAGTATACTGGTACAGTTATGGCTGACACCAACACAGATGAAGCATCTGGTGCTGGTGTTGGAGCAGGTGTTGGTGGTAGTGGTAATCGTGGTGCTAGCAGAAATAACCAAAATGTTTCACGTGATAAAAATTCAACAAACAGCAAAAGAGCAACAGCGAAGTGTAGTAAAGGGGGACCTTTTAAGAAAATCTGTGCAGCTGCTGGGGTCACACGGAGAGGCACCATAAGGTATGCCATTCATGCTGTTAAAATCCCTGTGACTAGCAGTAATAATGCAAGTGACAGTGAGTCCCTCTCTGGCTCAGACTCAGACAGTAGCTGTTTGTCTCAGTCCAACACTGTTGTGTCTTGCGACATATCATTACTTCCTCAACAAAGTGAAATGAGCAAGTCTGCTGACAATGAATCAGATAGTACACTTGCAAATACATCCAGCACTGTTGGCGATGAAAAGGACATATCCATTGAATCCACCACTTCTGCGTCGGCAAGCAATGAAAATCCATCAGAGTCTTCTGCCCACTCTCTTCTAGCACCAAGGAGCATGTCCCGGGTTCTGTTAGGACAGGTGAAAAGACCCAAAGAGTCTTTAGCTATCTTCCTAGCACTCTAACAAAATCTGTCACATCTGAGGTGTGGAATTATTTCTCTGTCAGTAAAACTGATCCATGCAGAGCAATTTGTTCCCTGTGTAAACAGAGTGTAAGCCGTGGTAAAGTTGTGTCATGCCTTGGCACTACAGTTCTTAAACGCCATCTGAAAAAGCATTCAGTTTGCTTGATCGTTCAAAACCCATGTCCTCCATCTTCCAGACCGCACGTGAGAAGCATCAGGAATCTGAAATGGATACTGAATTGTCTGAACTTGATGCGGACAGAACCACTGCCAGCCCTAGGATCACTGTTACCACCAATACCAGCATCATTAGTACCAGTTGCTCATCCAGTGATGGCACTGAATGTATAAGTCCTAGTCCACCATCCCAGCATCCATCTGCCCATCAAAGCATGGTGTATAATAGCAGGGACATGTTGCAAACAGTTAACACTGTCTCAGGCATTTGAAAGGAAGAATACCTTTACTAAAAATCATCCAAAGACCCTTCATCTTAACCACAGAATTGGTGAACTGTTAGCTGGAGCCCTTCTCCTATACTCATTGGTAGATCATGAAGATTTTAGGGAGCTCTTGAAACTAGCAGAGCCTCATTACAATGTTCCTCATCGAAGGTACTTTTCCTATGTTGAAATACCAAACATTTATTAGGTTTTAAAAGCGACAGTGATGCTTGCACTTAAAACTGCAGAGGGTGGGGTTATTCATGTCACAACAGATATGTGGACCAGCACTCAAAACATAGATTACATGTCCCTTACCGCTCATTGGGTCACGTTTTCTTGTGGTTCTTCAAAAACAAAGACACCCCAGAAGATGGCGCTGCTGCATATAAAGAAGTCTGGGCAAAGTCATACAGCTGCAAACATCTTGCAGGTACTAAATTACCTCCTTGACAAATGGGTTTATTCTCACAGTCTAAAATGTGGCTTCATAGTAAGTGACAATGGAGCCAACATCTTGAAAGAAGTACAGGATGGAGGATTTATGCATGCTTCTTGCTTTGCACATTGCTTACATTTAATTGTCACGGGATTTCTCAGCAATGTTTGCAAAAAAATTGTAACTCACTTTCACATTCAACCAAGGCTATACGGACATTGTCCGAACTGCAAAAAAAAAACACAAGCTGCCCCAGCAAAAGCTGATTCAAAATGTTTCCACTCGTTGGAACTCAACGCTTTATATGCTGTAGCGCCTCTTCGAGCAAAAGCAAGCTGTACATGAGTATTGCTCCAGTTACATTATTGCAGATGGCATTATGCTGTCTGTGCTGCAGTGGAACTTAATGGAGACAGTGTGCTGCATCCTAGCTCCTTTTGAGACAGCCACAAGGGACATGTCTTTTGAAGGTGCATCTGTGAGTCAAGTTATCCCACTCATAATGCTGATTTCACATCATCTTAGTGTTCTAAATCTACAAATAGAAAAAGACAGATCTGAAGCTCAGACAACATGTCACCTGTATCATAGGAATCTCATAAAGAGAATGAGCGAGCACTTCAAAACCAATAACAAATTAGTTGCAATGACAAAATCAAAACACTACATCCTTGCAACTCTCTTAGATTTCAGGTTCAAGGCTATATAACTTCTAAAAACAGGTGATATAGAGCAGTACAAATGTATGTTGCTAGATGAGCTGCAGCACTCACAGGAGTCAAACACAGACACGCACAGTACCCTCAGGTTGTCATCACCACAACATGCAGGTTCATCTTCACAAAGGGATACAGAATTGGAAAAATCACCAAACATTAACAGTAGTTGTTCCACAACTGCCACTTCTTCAACCCTTAGTAGCAAGCTAAATCTGTGGCAAAACCTTTCCCAAATTGCTACCATACCAGCTTATGCTGATTCCTCTTCTGAGCGGTCTCTGTCCATCACGGTAGACAGTTACCTGCAAGAACTGCCTATTCCTATTGATGCATGCCCTTTTGAATACTGGAGATCAAAAAAGTCGATTTGGACAGAGATGTTTGATGAAGCCTGTAAATATCTTGGTTGTCCTGTAACAAGTGTCTCTTCAGAACGCATGTTTAGTACAGCTGGCAATATTGTGACAGACACCAGAAATAGGTTGCTGCCAGAAAATGTACACACGTTAACTGTTATTAAAGTTAATAAGTCAAGATTTTTGTATCCCTACAAGAGTATACAAACTGATCCTGAAGTGATTGATGTTGTGGATGTTGATGATGATGACAACTCAGATGGTGGTGGCTAGTAAATACTGCGCGGGACAGAGTCTCTCTGCACCAAAAAGGAAACTTTTACAGACTGTGATGACTTTGGTTGTCTCTCTCCTTTCTTGATCTACTACCTTGGACTATATACCCCACAAAACATCCTCCATTTCATGGCAAACTGCTTTGTAGCTAGGGTCTAAAGTCAACAAGTTTTATATACAGGGCAGTTTTAACATCAGTGGGAACAGGCCCAAATTTGCCATAAAATGGACACTGTCATGTCAATCATTTCTGTATCATATTATTTATAGTTAAAGTGCAAACATATATTTTTGGATTTACCTTCTGTGACTTTGTGGTGCATCAGTATGGGCTGGGACTGGGGGCGGTCTATCTTTCAATTTTAAAGAGGACAAAACAAGGAGTTCTAATTGGTAGCTGTTTATTATTTTTTCGATTACAGAAATGTTAGCCATAAACCAAAATGATCCATATGTAACTTATCTTACTGAATAAAAAATTATGGGGAAAAACTGTATTTTGTATTGTTATGTTTCTGTGGGCAGCATCCTGTTACAAGTCTCTTCCGGGAAACAGAGTCATCTGGAGTTTTACCTATGTCATGGTTGAGCACATATTCTGTAAGCATAGGTCTCATACCACAATAGCTTGTGTTTAACATTCTGTTTTACAGACCATGGCATAATAGCAACAACTCTCAAATTACTGGTTCCATGAAGAGGACTGTACAGAATATTGTCCATAAGAAGAAAGCAATTGAAAATACAGTTTTTCTATAAAAGTATTGTTTATTAAGGAACAGTTAAGTATGGCTCATTTGGAGGCAAGAGTTTCATTGTTTCATTTTTTTTGAGTAAGCATGTGGTAGTTTTAGCATTTGAGAGGGGGAGGAGGGTAGAATGGGTGCTGGAGGGTGGGAAAGGGCTGGAGGTTGGTTTAACATGGATGCAAGAGGGAGAAAATGGCATGGATGCTAGTGCATGGGTGAGGGTTGAGGGTTGGGGGTTGGTTTTAACATGGATGCAGGAGGGAGAAACATGGCATAGTTGTTAGTACATGGGTGATGGTTGGGGGAGTGGGTTTTAATATGGGTGAGGGACGGAGAAGGGTGACATGAATGGTAGTTCATGACTAAGTGCGGGGGTAGTTTAAACATTTGGGTGAGGGAGGAGGGTGGACTATGTGTTTGAGGGGGTGAGGGTTGTGGGCTGGTTTCAACACATGGGGGAAAGGGTGGTATGGGTGCTACTGCATAGATGAGGATGGTGGAAGAAAAGTGGAATGGGTGCTGGGGTGAAAGGTGGGTGTTGTTTTAGTCCTTTCGTTTAAAGATTCGTGATCGGCTGGGGATGGTGAGGAAAAAGATGATGATAGACCGATGGTATGGGAGGGCTACACCGATTGCCCACCGTGGAACCTACTATAGATATAATACATATATATATATATATTTTTTTTTTTTATTCTTATTAAATACATTGCAAACTGCTGCCACCTAGCACAAATGTCCTGTCCCCTTTAAAAAAAAGAATAAAGGAATCAGAAATAAAAGAAAATCTGCATCAGCAGCTTTCATAGAATGTGACCTATCATAAAGTGTTTTTGCTTTACAAGTAGTGATAATTTGATACATAGTGGGGTTGACAGACACTGTCCCTTAAACATCACAAGCCAACTGCTGCAGCTACATTAAATGTTCCTTAAGTTAGTATGTGGTGAGGAAACCACTTTTTTTATTTATGTGACTGAAATACAGATTTTATTGACGTATCATCTGGAAAAATGCACCATCTTAGAAAGCTGTATGTATTACTTCAATTTGCCAACAAGAATGTTGGTATATGTATGCATTATCTTAGAAAATTGCATGCATTTTTTGCCAGCAACAATGACTGGCATTTTTTTTTTATTCAAATGTCTTGACTGACTACGTTATGACATAATATGTTTTGCAACAGTTCCATGTGCTGCAGCTGCAGTACCTTGGCTTGACTTTGTTATAAAAGCTTTCTTTTAAACATAGCAACTTTTGATTTACTCATTTAAAACACAAAGCAGCAAAGAGCTGAAATTAGGTACTATCAGTTATTTTTTCTAATAATTCATGATGAAGAGTGTATATAACTAAGTATATAAATGGTTAATGTGCCTCTTTCTCTCACTAAGGAACTATGATGCAGCTGCAGCAGGAAAACTTCTAACATACGGATGGATGGGTGGGCGGGCCTGTTATGTATTAAGTTGCTGGCTTTAGCAAACAGAAGAAACCATAGATAAACCTAGTTGTAGTCCTATCAATGTCACACATGATCATTTCTCTCCCCCTTATATTAAACAGTGTTTCCTTTACATGTATTTCATTACTATCTTCATTACTGGCAGCACAACTAAAAAGTAGGGTTCGAGTTCTAAAAAGTTCTAAAAAAGATTAGAACCCTAGAACTTTTTCAAAGGTTCTAGACTAGAACCAGAACCCAGAACTTCAGAGGGTTCTGACAACCCTAATGTACATCTCGTTGCTGCTTTCAGCCACACTACTGTCATTTCTGTTGGCTGTTACTCTCTCTGTGTCTCTCTCTCTCTCTTACCAAAATCGGGTGCTATGCATGGCGCTTCAGGAATAGGGACAGGGTGAGGCACCGGGACATTTCGCTACTTTCCGGTCTTGCGGATAGCACTACGAACTGCATGGTTTCGTGTAGCACTTTACAGCCAATAATACTGTGGGTGGCTACAAAACAGAACACGCATTTGGCCCGGAAACAGCAATCGGTGTCCTTCTCAGTGATATGGAGATGTATTTCTCTGCACAATCTATTTACAAGGGAAAGGGTTTCAGTTCCTCAGTATTACTTAACGGACGACATGGTTTCCTGTGTAACATTTCATTTTACTTTGGAGTTGTCGTCTGATACTACTGTGTCCACCGGGTGGGGGTGGGAAGCACAAGATGCAGTTTCTGGGGAAAAATGTATGATTTGTTTTCTGGCAGCAGTACAACCATTTCTGTGTGACATATCCTTATACGGTGAAGTATGTGGGATCCTCGCTTACAGAGTCAATTTAATGGCTGCTGCTGAGAACTGAAATTCTTGAGAAATAACAAGGACGGCTCACTGGATTTCTACGCTATAGACTGCTCACCACAAACACATACTGTTCATGTATGAGGAATTAATGAATGGTCACCTGCTGCGTCTCGACCAATCAACTCATACAGAAGTAGGTGCCCATGTTATAAGGCATCATAAAAACCAACACACAGCAGTTTGTTGATTTCACTTATGCAAACCAGTAAAAAAGCTGTATTTTACATTTGATTACACAATTTCCCTGCATGTTAGCAACCTAACAATTGCCACATTTTAGTGGTGGCTCAATGCTTTACCTTGTAAGCATGGACTTCACATGCTCTGTTGCCTACACTTACCCTAGGCCATGGCACAATGCCCCTGTGGATCTGCAAAGTAAGGAAATATGCATGCTGCTTGAACTAATACGTCTCTAAATGAAGTTTTTGAAGATAAAGTTAAATAAACTGACAATGACACAAGTCTTGATGAGACAGTCTTTCTCTCCTTCAGATACAGGAGAACGTATCCGTGTGCCCCCTTAACAGGCGAGCCTAGAACTTGGAGTCTCTTCTTCTCCCACAGAACCCTCTTCACTACACTGGTGACCCTAGAAAACAAAAAGCCAGAAGGTAGTTGGGAATAACACCCTTCCACCTATCCTGTAGGCTCCAGGCTCTTCTCACAAAAATCTACCCCCACATATGGTGTGAGAAAATTAAACACACGGCCTCCAATGGGAGGGACCAATGCTGGCTAGACTGGAACTGTTGCCCCTTCAGATACAGTGAGTAGGGTCAGGCTTCTCCACATTGACAGTGTATAGGAACCTGAATGCAGTATGATCGCTGGGCCCCCTCAGTGTTGGCGTACACAACAGCACGGTGCCAAATGCTGTGGCCGACCTACCAGTTCTGCAGCGCCTCTTGGACATCATTCGCCAAACCTCACGCCTGGCACTTGGGCCAGAAGCAGTACAAGGGAAGCAGAGAATGAACTATATAGCTGGACTCCATGCATGTCACTTCCTTGCCACTATGCACGTCACTTCCTTGCCACTCATAGTCTTTACAAGACAGTGACCACCCAATTCTTTCACTTGCATGAGGTATCTTGCTTTCCCAAAAATGTTTTCCAGCAGTCATTTTTGACTCTTTTACTCCTTCCCTCATGTAGGAAAAAGTCTGTGATCACAAACACGTGTCTGTCTATTCTCCAGCACTGTCAGATGGAGTTCTCTCATGATTTTCAGATAGCCCTATCCTCTCATGCAGTGTGGGCAAACCCAGAAAGCTCCTAAACAAATGTTGATGTTCCCGTGGGAGTTCACTCACATGTCTTCAGGTGCTAAGACACATGTAAACTAGTAGATGCGTTTTTAGGCTACACCATCACAGCCTGGCAATTTCCTTAGTGTTTGCCCATGTTCCAGAGCAACAGAAGTAGTTTTTTGTGTCTCATATAAATCTTCTGATGGATCCTTCATGTCCCTCTTCAGAGGCTATTTCTAGCACAGAGGTTCTCGGGTACTTTGCCAAATAGCAAAGAGGACTAACAGGGTTCCTAACTTTGAGGTTGTTACAGTGTGAGGCACCAAACACTGGACCCCCCCCCACCAGAGGGCACTGCCACAGTCACTACAGAACAAAGGTAGATCCACTTTGACATTCAAGTCAAGCGGTAATCCACTTATTTGTCACAAACAACATTATTAAAAAAAAAAAACTTTCCACAGAGGGCAAATGTAACACATCATTTACAATGTTATTTGGCAGCCTGGGGGGACCAGGCATCTGTACTCATGCAGGAAAAAAACAACACTTTGTCAATGCAATGCAATTTTGCCCTCAAGGGAGCCTTACTCAAACCCAGCATACCCCGATGGACTTCTTAAAGAACACATCGATTTGTCCCTACTGGGGACTGGGCATACAACAGACATATTTGTGGATGAGTGCATTATTCTTAAACCCAGTCTCTCTGCTGGTGTCTCTTATTGGTGATGCCAGGAACTGGAGAGAACCTATTAAATTTGGAACACCTATGATACAAACAGCTACAAGCTGTAGGGTGACACTTTACTGAATACTATACTTACTGGAGGCAAGTTAATCGTATCAGTCCATTTACACAGGAATGGTCAGTCCCTGATGCATTCCTGCACCTTCTGTGCAACCCTCCCCCAAGATCTTTCCCAGATTTGGGCACCAAAAGGGCATTCAGCCCTCACATTGGGCAATTAGTCATGGTCTCCAAAACTTCAGAAATTGCAATGAACCCTTCTTAGCAATGAAATCTAGGCCCCACGAAAGCGCAGATGATCAAACTCACTTTCCCTGCAGAGCTGAACTCTCTAGAGTTAAAAAATACCATTGCACTTCCTCCCTTCCCAAGATGTACCATGTGGCAACACTGCCATCTAGGGAAATACCAGAAATGCCACAAACCCAAAAGGGGGGAGTTAAAATACATTATGGATGGAGATATGATTTTTATCTTCACTTGTGTATCACCATGCTTATAGTAGCTCATCCCCGGTAATGCTTAGTTCAGACCACACTCTGTGATCAAAACATAATTAAATGACCCCTTACTAGCTAACTGACTGGAGGAAACAGATGGGATGCTAGACTTCCCCTTCTTCTAAACAGACTCCCAATTAAGCATGAGGGCCACAGAAGAGCAGTCTCTGCATGGGTGTCAGCATGGAGTGTTGGCATGTCAGGCTGCCCATTTCCTCTGTCCCCCACACACAATCAGCTTCCGCCCCTTCAAAACAGACTTCCCACCAAGCATGAGGGCCACTGCAGAAGACTTTCTGCATGAGTGTCAGCATGGAGTGTTGACATGCCATGCTGCCTGTTTCCTTCCTGCAAACCCTCCCTCACCCCTGGGGAGACAGTTGCTTCTTTTAGGCCTACTCTGTTGCTCTACCTAGTCAATCGGTAGGTAAGACCTTAATTGGTAGTCAGCAGTACCTACAGTATTCTGCTGCTTAACCTTGTATTTGTTACATGACCTGCTTTACTAATGCTGTTTAAAAATCTGAATACATCTATCAACCTTTAGTGCTGTTTCATAGCCCATATAGTGCTACCCCTTTCACTCAGTTCACTGTTTATGTCCTATAACTTAATGTTGACTAGTTTATTTCCTATAATTAATATTTTTCTCCTCAGTCTACTATATGGGACCAAACTGGTTTTCACCCCTGCATCTCCCTTTTACCTTTTCCTCCCACACGCCCATCCCTACCTTAATCCATGCCTCCCTTGTAGCTACTTGCAACTTCTGACCATCTATTCCCCTTCTCCCCTCCTCATTTTTCATCCCTCATTCCTATCCTCCCCTCCTTATACTTCCCCTTATTTGCTTCTCCTCCTCCCTCCTTCCCTCCTATTCCAGCTCTCTCTCCTGCCAAGCTTCTACCACCTCTCTCTCCAACTTTTCTTAAACCTGTCCCCGCTTCCCTGCTTCGCCCAGGGCCCTGCTCTTGCTGTACTACCCCTCTTCTTCTCCTCTTTCTACCCCTGGTCCAACCGCCTTGCCTCTTTCTTCTCCTTCTCCCTGTCCTCCTTCACTCCCTTCGTAAGCCACTCCTTCACCTCATCCATCCTCTTATCTCTACCTCATTAGCACAGCCTTCTCTCTCTCTCTCTCTCTCAATCACAGAGTTCTGTGGAGGTTCATTGGTTTGTGTTTTGTTGACTGGAAAAGGAGGGCTAGAAAATATTTTCCTGTATTCGGCCTTGTTTCAGGGGAGGGCAGAAAGTACTAACTGATACTGAATCAGGTTAATTTGTTGGTGGACTAGTGAATGGGGGAAGTCCCCTACTCATTTTGAAAAGTGACATGGATGGGATCTTTACTATCCCTCAGAACAACCATTTGAAGAGGCAAAAGAGACCTTGGTTTTATGTGTTATGTAAAAGATGGCACCTTATGACAGCACAGTGTTCCTCTAACACCATGATGGGGCATCGACATGAATACTTATAACCAAGGAGAGCTACCAGCACCACTTCTTGCAGCCACCTGGTGTTCATGTAATCTATCTTCCACTTTCCTTCCCCTTCCCCTACTCACTCTCTCCTCATTCAACCTGATAGAGAAAGCCCCATTTTCTTAGGCTCATCATTGCCCTTCTGCTGTCTCGAGATGTTAAGCATTTCCTTCCCCCTCCTATTCCATCTCTCTCTCTCTCTCTCTCTCTCTCTCTCTCCAGCCTAACTTCTACCACCTCTCACCCCAGCCTTCCTTCTACCTGCCTCCTCTTCCCTGCTTTCCCTAGGGGCCTGCTCTTGTACTCTGCACTCTCTGTCTCATCATTGCCCTTCTGCTGTCTAGAGATGTTAAGCTTATTCCCACCACCCAGTCTCCCTCCTTCCCTTCCAAAGCACTTACAATCAGTCTTTTCACCCCTAGCACCTTACTTGTCATATTCCTTCGACAAGGCCCCCTGGCTGCACTGTCTCCCGCCCTCGCCCACCTCCCCCCGTATCTCTACTCCTGCCCCCGCCCCAACCACCTCTCGTACTCCCCCTTACCCCTGCACCCCCCTTGATCTCCTACCTCACTTCCGCCCCCCACCCCTCCTTCCCTTGTCTTGCTCATAGCTCAAGTCTTTGTACTGGTTATTACATGTCTGTAAGTCAATGATTATATGTTTGTAACTAAAAATGATGACTGTTGCACACGCTGACGTGGAACCTTTGTAAAAGAGCCTCGGCTCAAAGGTATTCTAATCCTAGATTGAAATAAATAAAATAAATAAGTAAAGGATCTAAGCATAATCCATACCATGCACATGGTTTAGTCTCTACATGAGATCAACAAGCTGTGAGCCATACAGTTCCAGACTGACATCCTTGTCATCTCTGAATCCTGGCTCTCTACTAGTATCAGTAATGTGGGCATCTCCATCGCTAATTATGGAGCCCACAGGCAGGATCATGGTAAGTAGGGGGAGGGGCAGTGTGGTCATGTACAACATGTCAGTCTCAGCCTCCACTGTGAAGTCATGATTTGGTCCTCTACTTCCTCCCGACATGAGCATCTTCTGTGTAAGATCTCTTTCCCTTCCACCTTTCCTGGTGGTGTTTACTGTCACAATGCTACCAAACTTGATTTCCCTTCTTGATCTCATATATTCCCTTTCCACACTTTCCTCTCCTGGTGAGCTACTGGTCCTTATATACTGAACCTACACACAAGCTGACGTTCCCCTTTGATTACACTATAAAAGTTGCACAACAAATTTAATCCCTTCACCTCACGTAACATTTTCAAAAGCCTAAGTGAAATCGGAATTAAATCAGGCTCAGAAAATACAGGTTACTCACCTGTAACAGGAGTTCTAGGAATGGTATATGTTGTTTATCCACACTGTCTGGCAGGTTCCTTGCCACTTTAAATCTTGCCGGAATGTCTTCAAGCTGGCTCCTCCCACTCACCTGGGTGGTAAAACTCTCGGCTCCGCCCCATGACGCCAGATCTAGCCCACTGGAAGCCAGGTTGTGGGTCAAAGCCGGGGAGGCCGAGTGGGTCATGTGGATGAACAACATATACCATTCCTAGAACTCCTGTTACAGGTGAGTAACCTGTATTTCTAGGGACAGGGATATGTTGTTAATCCACACTGTCTGGCAGACTCCTAGCAGTTCTCTGGGAGGAGGGAGGCAAGGCGCACACCCCCTATACTTACTTGGGAAATAAGGACTGGAGAACCGAGGTCCCAAAACCAGCATCCCGGCGTGACTCAAGGTCAATGTGGTAATGGGTAATAAAGGTGTGCTGTGACTTCAGGTAGCAGCCCTGCAGATTTCCTGGATAGGGATGCCCTGGAGCAACCACGAGCAGCGATATGGCAGGTGAGAATGAGCTCTTATCCCTTTGGGAGGCTTCATGCCCGCCAACCCATAGCAGTGAGATCTATGCAGGAGGTGACCCACCTGCCTGCATTGTCCACTTGGCTGCAGGTCTGCCAGGTGCGGCTTCAGCATAGGTGACAAACAGCTGGCGAACCTCTCCCCAAACTTCAGCTGTCTGCTCCTTATAATAAGAGCGCTCTTCTAGGGTCCAGAGTATGGAGCCTATATTTGGCCTCCGAGGTGTGATTGGGGTAGAACACCGGCAGAGTCAACAGCTGGTTAAGGTGAAACTCCGACACCACCTTCGGAAGGAATTTGGTTGAGGGCGCAGGACAACCTTGTCCCTGTGGGAGACCAGATAAGGAGACTCAATGGAAAGCGCCTGGAGCTCTCCCATCCTTCTGGCTGACGTGATAGCCACCAAGAAGGCAGTCTTCCATGACAGGTGAGAGATGTCACACCTGTGCATCGGTTCGAATGGCTTGCCCATGAGTTTAGCCAGTACCAGCAGTAGATCTCACGGAGGTGGAGGTTCTCGCATTGGAGGGGATATGTGATCAAGGCCTTTGAAAAAGTGCCCGACCACCTTCTCCTGCGCCACCGACTGCTTCCCAGCCCACGCCCGGTAAGCAGAGATGGCTGCCAGGTGCACCTTAAGGGTCGTCGACCGAAGCCCTAGCTGAGAAAGGGACCACAGGTAGTCCAGAATGCTTGCCAAGGAACAGGAGTAGGGTTCAGCCCCTGCCCTGACACCAAATGGAGAATCTCTTCCATTTAAAGGCATAGCATTTCCTGGTCGACTCCTTACGGGATGCCTCAACAACGTTGAGGACCTCGTCGGAAAGACCCAAGGCCTAGAACTCTAGCCACTCAGGAACCAGGCCATCAGGTGCAGGGATTGAAGGTCCGGATGGAATACCTTCCCTTGGTTGACTGAGATCAGGTCCGGGCGGGCTGGAAGCCGCCTCAGGAGCCTGGAGCTGAGGCTGAGGAGATCTGGAAACCAGAACTGGCGGGGCCAGTCTGGGGCTACCAGAATCACCTGCACCTTGTCTCTCCTCACCTTGAGAAGCACCTTGTGGATAAAGGGAAATGGGGGAAAGGTGCAGAAGAGGCCTGGGGTCCATGGCCTCGAGAAGGCATCCCCCTGCAGAGAGCCCTGCAGAGGGGGGTGGGCATGAAACAGCCTCAGCTTCGCATTCTCCCTGGAGGAAAACAGGTCTACCTGAGGTGTGCCCCAGTGGGAGAACAGATCTTGTACTACCTCCGGCAGGAGAGACCACTCGTGGGATGCAGCTCCTATCTGGCTTAGGATGGCAAGGAGATCTGCCTCCAGGCTGCGCACGAGGGACCAAGTGTGGAGAGCTTCCCTACACAGAGGCATGGAGCGCATCCCGCCCAGGCGGTTTAGGTAGTACATGGTCGTGGTATTGTCCGTCTGGACCTGGACCACTTGACCCCATACAAACAGAGCGAAGACGGTGAGGGCTAGATGAACTGCTCGAAGCTCCAGCAGGTTGATGTGGCACCGGGACTCCCCAGGGGACCAGAGGCTGTGCGCTCCATGCTCCCCAGATGGGCACCCGAACCCATCAGAGAGGCGTCGGTCGATAGAGAGACCGTCGGCTTGGGGCGGACAAATGGGATGCCCTCCTGCAGATGAGCTGGAACGATCCACCACTGGAGAGTGTTCCACATCTCCTGGGTCACTGCCACTGGCTGGTCCAAGGGACCGGAGCGCTGTGACCACTGGCAGGCCAGTCCCCATTGTAGGGGACGCATGTGCCAATGGGTCCATCGGACCATGCTGGTGCAGGCTGCCATGAGGCCCAGGAGGTGCAGGAAGTCCTGGGCAGGGCGCAATTGCCCAAACTGAAATGATTGGGCAAAGGAGGAAAGAACCTCGGCCCTGTCCACCAGGAGCCGTGCTCTGGCTTACAGAGAGTCGAGCTCTGCCCCGATGAATTGGATCACCTGCTTTGGCACAAGTTCCGACTTGGCCTCATTGATGAGGAGGCCAACTTGAGAGCAAACCTGGAGGGCCAGATCCTTGACCCACTCCACCTCCAGTCTGGAGGGGCCACCACAGCCAGTCGTCCAGGAGGCGGCACACCTGGACCCTTCAGGCGCAGCAGGAATGTTGTCACCACTGCCATGCATTTGGTGAAGACTCTGGGAGCTAGAGAAAGGCCGAAGGGCATGGCCGGAACTCGTAAAGGGACCCCTCTGCTCTGAAGCAGAGGAATCGCTGGTGGGACGGACGGATTGGGACGTGAAAGAATGCATCCTGGAGATCCAGAGAACAGAACCACAAGCCTCGTTCCAAGGATGGAATGATCTGAGCCAGAGTGACCACCCTGAAGGTTCGAGACCTTAGGAACCTGTTCAGGTCGTGCAGGTCTAGAATGGGGCGCCAGCCCCCCGTCCGTTTCGGGACCAAGAAACACCTGGACACAAACCCTGGGTCTGGTGGAGGATCCGCCACCTTCCTGATCACCTCCTTCTGGAGTAGCAGGGCAATGTCGGCTCGACAGGCCAACAGAGAGGCTGCGGACCCCATAGCCCCCCGTGGGGCGACGGCTCGGAAGGGCGGGGCCTGCTCGAACTCCAGAGGCAGACCCTTTCCTACCACTTCCAACACCCAGCAGTCCGTGGTGATAGCGGACCAGGCAGAAAGAAAATGGTGGAGCCGTCCCCAATGGGGGGAACCCAGGGGGTAGCGATGCGGCTGGGGGTGACACCCCTCAACCCATCACTGGGCAGGCTTAGAGGAGAGACCGGCCGAGGGACCACCTGGGCCTTTTCCTCCCAGCTTCCTGCTGGAGGAAGCTGCAGGCTTGGCTTTGGGGTGCCAAGTGTGAGCCTGCTGGCCCTGATGCTGGTGTTGCTGGGCCGGAGGTGCTGTAGGGGCAGAAGGGCGAAAGGACTTATGCTGCTGCCGGCGGCCTTTGTCCTTCTGGGCAGACATGACCAAGTCCAAGGTGGCACTGGACTTCTCAATTCTCTGGAGGTGGCCTTCCACCCCGGGCCTGAACAAGTCGGTACCCAGGAAGGGGACATCTGCCAGCTTGTGCTGGGTATCTGCCATGAAGGTGGAGATCTGAAGCCAAGCTCTGCGGCGCATGGCCACTGCGGCCGCTACTGACTGGGCACAGGAGTCTCCAGTATCAAGCGCCATTTGGAACTGCTGTTTCGCCACTGCCCTTCCCTGATCCTGCACCTGCTTGACCGTAGTCTGGAGGTCAGCTGGAAGATGAAGGATCACCTCATCCAGGAAGCCCAGAAGGGCGTGGGAGAAGTACGCCATCAGTACAGCCAAATTGGCCTGACGGAGGCTGAGGGAGGACGCAGAGTACACTTTACACCTGGCATAGTCCAGCTTTTTGGATTCTTTGTCAGGGGGCTTGTCCACATCCCTGGTGCTCCCGGAACGCTGGAAAACAATATCGGTAACCAACCCCTCTGCAGAGGGGTGCTCCGAGAAACTGGACAGTGACCCGGTGGGGACCATGTACTTCCTGGCCATTCTGGCCGAAGGAGCAGGACAAGAAGCCGGCCACTGCCATAACTCCAAGGCTGGACCAACAATGGCCTCCGTGTGAGAATCCCCTCAGTCCAGTATCTCCGTGAGGGGATACTTGGCCCGCTTGGACATGGGCTCGAGCTACATCGCAGTGGACTCTGAGATGAGCCGAAGCAAACCCATGAACGAGGATGGGCTCTCGTCCATCGACTGTCCCCCAGAGGACTCCAGGTCAAGGGGCCTGGAGAACAGGGAAGAGTCGTCATCAGACTCCAAGGAGTCTGCGAATAGCTGCCTAGGGCCTGAGCCACCCTCCACCTGCCGAGGGGCGGTGGGAGTGAGGGTGACTGACAACGGTAGGGCAGCCTGATCCGATCGAATCCTGGTCCGGGCCCCAATTTGGGTTGTGGAGGCAGGGGTTTCCACCACAATCGGTGGGCAGCTGGTTTCAGCCAAACAACCAGCGCACCAGTTTGGGCTCCTCAGTCTGCTGATAGTTGTTTCCTGCCTTTCAGGTGACAGCCACTTAATGGCCGGGAAGGCGACGGCATCGGCTTGTTCCGGTCAGAAGAAGCTGCTGCCACATTAAGTCCTCGTAGCACTGACGCAATGTGTGCCGACGCCTTTCCTCCGAGGAGGAAGAAGACGAGGACGAGCTGTGCCACCGCTTCCCTCGGTGCCGAGACCGAGACTGCCTGTGTCGGCGGGATTGGCTGGACCGAGTAGAGGTCCGAGACTGAGACCATCGGTGTTTCCGAGGGTGGGTCTGGGAAGGAATGGAGAAAACCCGTTCCTCCCTCAGCTCAGGAGCCTTAACCTGGAACTCTGGCACAGGAGGCGCAGGCAAGTCCTCGGTTTCCACCGGGGGAACTGGTGAAGAAGGGTTGTCGGCTTCTCCAGTTGACAGCCCATCCGATGGGTCAAGAAAAATCTCGACCACATCGATGGGTGTCTCGTCGGGCTGACCTGACGGGGACACCGTGAAGCCAGCGGCCTTAGCTGCAACCTCGACTGAAGTCAAAAGTCGACTGTCCAGGGAAGGGGACCTCTCCAGCTCCCACAAACGCCAACGGTGGGACTTACCCTTAGAGTCCTTCTTCTTGGACCGAGAGGAGTGTCCCGATGGACCCTCACCTTTTGTGGAGAGGGATTGACAAAACTTCTTAATGAAGCCGTATAGGAGGAGTCCAAGGAGAGCGTGATAAATGCCACAACCGAAGAGGACGAAGATGTGGCCTGGGCCGCCTCCTCCTCAAAGGCGATCATCTGTTCAAGTTGCTCAGCTGAGCCTGCCGACACAGAAACCGCCCAGCGAGCCTCCTTTGACTTCACCAGCAGTATACGTCTCTCGGGGCGCCCAAGTTGGAGCCTGGCAGCACGGTCTTCGAGGACATTTGCCAAGAAGAACTTGCACAAATCGCAGGCCTGCGGATCGTGGTCAAGCCCAAGGCAGTAGATGCACATGGAGTGTGGATCGGTCTGAGACATCTTCTGCCCGCATGGGCACTGCCGAAAACCAGGAGTTGATTTGTCCATTGCAGCCACGAAGGAAGAAGCAGACCGAAGTCTTGTAAACTTTAAAATTAGTTTCGGGTTAACCAAAGAGTTTGGATCCAGTCTAAACGAAGAGCGCTAAGGAGGGAACCTGAGTTTCCAAGCGGTAAGGAAGATCTGGCGTCATGGGGCGAAGCCGAGAGTTTTACCACCCAGGTGGGTGGGAGGAGCCAGCTTGAAGACCTTCCGGCAAGATTTAAAGTAGCAAGGAACCTGCCAGACAGTGTGGATCGAACAACATATCCATGTCCCTAGAACATGAATTCCTAAAGTAAAGTAAGCTTTACTAGAGGTGGACCCCGATGCTGCACTGCTACTGTGGGTGGGAGTGGCTCTGCAAGAGCCTCTGGTGACCTCCTTTGAGAGGAGGCCCATCACATCTAAATGCTTCATTATGTGCTGGGGCAAGGTTTTTGGTGTCTTCCTCCAGGCTGACTGTGGAGGTCTCGCCCACACCCAGAGGGCAAAACAGAGGCAGTTCTCCCCTTTGTCTTTCTTAAAACAGTGCCAAACTTTCCAGGCTGAAGCCCCCCAAGGTCCAGCTACCCTCTCCCTATACCATCAAAGGAGATGGCGGAGCTATAAGTATTCATGCCCAAGCCTCACTGGCCACCCAGGAAGCAGAGAACACCAACATCCAGACAGTCTGTCTCCAAATGAGGCTCAGCAGGAAACAGCGCTAAGGGACCAAGTTAACCCTTTAGAGTGGCCTTTTTTTTTTCCAAGTACCCATCTTGAACCTGGGAGTGAGAGGCTTGTTGCATATTCATTGGACTACAGTGTGATACCCAATTTATTTCCAGATGCAAATATATCACCCATAACTCTTAAGTAGTGAAAGCATGATTGTCTTATTAATGCATTATCCCCACTACCAAAAATGAATATAGCTGTCTCATTAGTCCATTATGTGTACTATTAATACACCATCAATTCACAAATTAATCAAACAATCAAAAATGGCGGTATAATCCAGGAAACCTGAAGTTTATTTATCATGCCCTCTTCTCCCTTCACAACCCCTCTTCTCCCTGCTCTCCAACCCGCTCCAAGGGTAAGAAGCACAATTCTATCCTTCTCATTCACCTGCTCCTCCCCCTGTCTGGCAACATGAAGCCCAACCTCATCCCTCCCCTTCTTCCCTACCTTCCTCTGCTACTGCCAAGGATCTTAGTGTCTTCCATCTGAATGTTAGGAGCCTTCTACCTAAACTCGCCCTCCTCTCTATCTGGGTTCAATTACACTCTCTTGACATCTCTCTGTCCTGGCTCTCCTCCAGGACTCCTGACTCTATCTTGTCTCTTCCAGATTACCATTTTTTCAGGCAGGATGAGGGAAAACATGGAGGAGGGGTTGTCATCTATGTCCACCAGAGCCTCTCATGTACTATGGCCATCAGGCAGTTCCCTACCCTTCTCCCACGAATTGCTCCTAGTCAGACTCTCACTCCCCTTCTCTGTACCTGTATTCACTGGGCTTGTCTATGCCTTTCCTAAGATCTCACATTCATCCCTGGTTGACTCTCTTTTCCCCACTGCATCTCATTCCTCTATAGGTGAACTCATTCTCCTGAGTAATTTCAATGTAAATTGGCTTTCCCAGTCCTCCAAATCTTCCATTCGCAGGACTAAGTCCCTTAATTTGTCCCAGGTTATTTCAGAACCCACCCTGTTCAAGCCCCACTCTACCAATCATACCCTTTTAGACTAAGTTCTAACCTCCCACCCCACAGCATTCTTTCAGCAGGTATTTTATCAGATTCATTTAGCGACCAATGCATGACGTTCTATGTCAGAAAAATTTGGCATCCCCCCCTTTGCCAAAATACATCTGGTCCAGGTCTCTCCAGTTACAGAACAGCAATGCTCTACTGAGCAACCTCGCTGCAACAGACTGGTCAACCATCCTCTCTGCCTCTGATATTGATGTGGCCCTTGTACAATTCCACTTCAAATTCTCCTCCATCTGGAACAAGCAATGCCCCCTTAGGAAATCCAGAGTAAAAACTTCCCACAACACCTTGATTACCACCAAAATCGCGATCTGCGCCAAGTCACAAGACCTTGCGTGGGCCCACTACAATTAACCCACTCCTCTTCAGACCTCGTCTGTGACAGGGCTCTGAGGAACAACTGAATGTAGGTTGTCCAGGCCACGAAATTGTATTATTTCAAGACCAACCTCCAGAAAACCTTAACTCCCCAGCTAAATTCTGGAAAGTTATCCACTCCCTTTTCAAACCCTTACCCAGTCCACTCCCCCCATTCTTGTGGTTAATGATTTACCCATGTCTGACCCTACCTCTGAACCCAGATAGAGAGAAGGGCGAGTTTATGTAGAAGGCTCCTAGCATTCAGATGGAAGACACTAAGAGACTTGGCAGTAGAAGAGGAAAGTAGGGAAGAAGGGGAGGAATGGGGGTCAGGTTGCTCCCACTACTTAATTGGGGAGACTTGGTGGTGCTCTGAGGCCTTCCTCAGGGTGCATTCGGAGCCTGGCAATGTGATCCAATGGATGACCTTACGAGAAACATTTGGTATTATCAAAGTCTCATCAAAGCGGAGCAGTGTTGCTGTGGACTCCTTTGATTTTTTAGCTGGCCACCAAGGATTATTTATTTCATATTTTGGATCGGCAGTAGGAGAGCCTATTTGGCAGTGAATATATCACACAATCTGTTTTAAATGTGGCAGTGAGAGGGCCATGTTTTGGTTTAAATCTATTGTTAGGGGTGGTGAGAGCCCCTCTTCAAAAATCATTAATTTGTGGACGTTATTTAACTGTTAAATTACAGTTGCAGAGTCTATGCAAGACATTATTTAATATAAATTCACTCACTATTGCTGTTTTGGTTAAGTTATTTTAAGTTTTAGTATTTAGGGGTGGGGTAATTTATGTTGTTTGGGGTATTTAAGGATACCTTAAAAAAGGGTAAGAGTGAGTGTTGACTGTTTTAGTGGAATTATTGTTATTTTTAGATAGCTGTTGATTGAGAAGTTTTGGCAGGATGTGCTGGCAGAGGGCTTTGACGGGCGGGTATTACTCTCCCGCTGAACTCTGGGCCCTCCACCCCTTTGATGGCCCCCTGCTGTCGGCTGAGGTTTATGGGCGCTGTCGCGCCTTGGGGATAGCCAGGAGGCGTTGGAGGGGGGACTGGCAGGGGAGTGGAGTGGGGGGTCAAATTGGGGTTGTGGGATCTAGGAGACATCCTGGGGCGTTTGCCCTGCCTGGTGCCCATACCCAAGGGCTCCACCTCTGGTGGGCAGGCAGCACGATCAGCCTCGGCTGCTCATCCAACTCATGCAGTGTTATGCAATGCCAGGTTGATTTGGAACAAGACAGCAGCAATTGCCGATCTTGTTGGGTCATCTAACCTGGCTTGCATCACCAAGACCTGGCTGGACGAGAATGCTGGTCCCATTTTGGAGTCAGCAGTTCTGGCTGGGTACTCAGTGATACACTGCCCAAGACTGGATCATAAGGGCAGAGGAGTAGCCATCTGTTTCAAGATGGAGCTGGGCCTTGTAGATGTGCCAGTGGGATCACTAGATCCTTTGAATGTATCATGGGCGCAGGTGTGGGCTGTAGAATACTTCTCATCTATCGTACCCCCAGTGATGGGAAAGATTTCCTACAGGAAGTCGCAGATTTCATCATTGAGATGGTGTTGGAGGCCCCCAGATGGTTGGTAGTGGGGGACTTCAATGCCTGGATCGATGATGAACTCTCGTGTTTTGGACAAGACTTCCTCCAACTGATGGTTTCATTGGGCTTCACACAGGTGGTTACCTCTGCGACCCATATACAGGGTCATTCATTGGACCTAGTGTTTCTGCTGGAGATGGAGATCTCGGACATGGTGGTGGAGCCCATCAGATGGTCCGATCATCACACTACCGGTTTCAGCCTTGCTGCCCCCCCTTAATAGACCAGCTCCTATGGAGATGGTCAGGTACCACCCTTTGTGGGGTTTAACCCCTGAAGGTCTTATGGCAGTGCTGGACCTATCAGGGAGTTCGAGTGTAGATCCAGAGGGTCTTCTGCTAGCCTATAATGAGGCGGTGGGAGTGGCTCTGGATTCTATTGCTCCTGTTCATGTTCGCCCTCTCTCCCTTTGCCCTCGGTCCCCCTGGTTTGATGAGTCTCTGAGGGAACTGACGAGAGTAGGAAGAAGGTTGAAGTGATGCTGGAGGAAACTGGACCTGGATGATGACAGGCTTAGATTGATATCCCACTATAGGGATTATCTATTGGCAGTCTCCCGTAAGAAGGCAGAGTTCCTGTCCAGGGAGATTGCTGCTGTGAAGAACCAACCAGCTCAGCTCTTCTGTACTGTGGACAGGTTGTGCAATCCAACCAGTCTCCAGAAGCGGGGGAGCTTTTTCACAGAAGAAGTGTGATGAGCTTGCTTGATTCTTGGCTGATAAGGTTGACACCATCAGGTCTGAGATCTGATTAGCTCACTCAAATGGGCAGAGCGGAGGTCAGTGTGAGGTTGCTAACACCCTGTTTGTCTGGTCAGATTCTGGCCAGCTGACGATCGAGGATGTTGTGAAGATGATCAGGGGCTTGAGACCGACCTACTGTAGTTTGGACCCTGGTACGCACGCCTCCTGGTGGGGTGCGTGGAGGAAATTGGACTGGTCCTTGCTGAGATAGTTAGGTGTTCGTTAGAGACCGGGGTGTTTCTGAACACCCTGAAGGAGGCAGTGGTTCACCCCTCCTGAAAAAATCTTCTCTCAACCCTGACTGTCTTGCAGACTACAGGCCTGTCTCTAACCTGCCTTTTGTGGGTAAGATTATTGAGAAGGCAGTCACATTGCAGCTCGAGGATCATCTGACCACCCACGACATCTACGATCCTCTCCAGTCCGGTTTCAGAAAGAGGCATAGTGCTGAGACTGAGCTGATTCAGGTACTTAGTGATCTCCTGAAAGCGAGAGATTGGAGAAGCCATTCCATCTTGGTATTCCTTGATCTCTCTGCAGCATTTGACATCGTGGACCATGGGGAGTTGCTAGAGTGATTGCGGCTATTTTGTGGACTGTCAGACACAGTCCTCAGATGGTTTCACTCATTCCTTACTGGCTGGTCGCAGAGAGTTGAGCTGGGAGTTTTCTCCTCAGCATCTATCTCCCTGCCTTGTGGGGTACTGCAGGGCTCTGTGCTTCCCCCATGTTGTTTGAGGTGTATATGCTGCCGTTAGGAGAGATCATTAGGTGGTACAGGTTGAGTTTTCACTGCTATGCATATGATACTCAACTGTACATGTCCTTTGTACCTGAACAAGGCGATGTTGTCTCGGTCTTTAACAACTGCCTCTCTGAGATTCAGGACTGGATGAGTGCTAACTGGCTGAGACTGAATCCGGATAAGACTGAGGTGTTGGTTGTGGACCCAGGTCATCGGGTAGAGAGGTTACCGACTGGGCAATCATCTGGATTATGGCTGGGTGGCAGCCAGCTGGTGACCTCTGACCAGGTGCAGAATCTGGGCGTTATGCTTGATAGCAAGCTGACTCTTAAGTTTCAGGTGTTGGCCATTGTCAAGATCTAATTTTATCATCTGAGGAATATCGCCCAGATAAAGCATCTGGTCCCACCTGTTGACCTTTCTACCTTGGTCCACGCCTTTGTGACCACGTGCCTTGATTACTGCAATGCCCTATACTTTATTTTTATTTATTTATTTATTTAAGTACATAGGAATTACAACCCTTTGAGTCATGGACTCATTTTCAAAGGCTCCGCGTCACAAGAAGCACAAGACATATTAATACATTGACAGAGATAACATTAGAAGAGGGGTACATTGGAGTATCTTACATGTGAAATGTACTAGTTTTGAGTCATAAATTTCAAGGTAGTAGCCTAAGCAGCTCCATACAGGCAGTCATGGTACATATTCAAAGTTACCTATACAAGAGATTAGCTAGGTTCTAGATACAATGATAGATACAGTTGTGACCTCTGAAAGGTACTGTCAGATTTTATACAGGTCTTGGGATCTTTTAGTTAATCTGGATGGACCTTTGAACTGGCACCTCAGCAATACATGACAGAGAGCAGCCTCAGGGAGGCCTTGTCAGTGCCAGAAAGGGTCCTGAAGCTATGTACCTAGGGCTGCCGGGGGGTGGATCTTCATCACCTACAGCTGGAGCAGAATGCGGCTGCTAGGTTGTTGACTGGCGTATCAAGATCTTGTCATGTCACACCGGTGCTCCGCGGACAGTACTGGCTACCAGTGCGGTGGAGGATCACCTTTAAGGTCAGGTTACTGACCTATAAAGCCCTACAGGTACAGGGACTGCTGGTGAGGGCTTGCTAGATATTCCCAGGGTCCGTTTAACAACTTCAGGTGCGAGATCATTTGCTTTTGCAGCTTCGACCCTGTGGAATTCTGTATCTTGCCAGGTGAGGGAATGCCCATCTGTTGAGGCCTTCAAGTCTGCACTGAAAACATATTTATTTGAACTGGCATTTCAATGATATTTAGTATTGCTGTTTATATAGAGTTTATCTGTGTGATTTGTTGAAACTGAAGTGTTTTTATCTGTAATTGTTGTAAAATGCTAACATCTTTGGAACAGCGTTTCAGAAATAAAATTTGCTTGCTTGCTTGCTCTGTTACTGTTCACTTTGAGTTCTTCACAACCTGCACCCTCTCTCCGTCTCCTCTTCCTGGCTCATCTCCTTCCCCTCCTGCTCTCCCTGTAACCGTCACCAGGTTTCCACTTCCAAGCAGCACCATCCAGGAAACCCTGCTTGCACTTTCTTTCCTCAACCTGTCGAAGTCCAGCATTGAAGGTCTGGACTCCAAGCTCCTCCACCTCTCAGCTCCTGCCACTGCAGTTTCCCTTACTCACCTACTCAATCTCTCCTCCCTCAGTGCTGTTCCTCAATCCTGGAAGTTTGCCAGAAGCACCATTCCATCATCTCCTTCCTGCTCCATGTCACTGATTTTATCTTCTCCGGAATGGATCAGGTGCACATTATGGCCATTATATTCCTCAATCTGGCCAAAGCCTTTGATTAGGTTCCCAGCCACTCCTCCTGGACAAGCTGAGCTCTACCGACCTCTGAGCTCCCGCTGTTGCCTGGTTCCATTACTACTTAGTCAGCTGAACAGCAATCAGTACAATTTGGAGGCACCCTGCCACATCCCCTTCTTATCCAGGCTGGGATCCCATAGGGTTTAATTCTGGGTCCCATCCATTTATCCATCTTCCAGAACGACCTCCCATTTGCCTGTGCCAACTCATATATCCACATGTATGCAGGTGACACAGTCATCTTCATCTCCGGCCCCTCCACTACAGCTGTGGAAGACCTGCTCCAGCAGGACTTCAACAATGTTCTGCACTGGTTCCAGTCCAACCAGCTCAGAGTCAGCACTAAAAAAATGGTGTCCATGACCTTTTGTACCAGTCAGAAACTGGCTAGACTCAGTGCCCACACTGTATTCACCACACTGGATGGTTGCCTCTTGAAGCATTTCAGTCCTTCAAGTACCTTGGAGTGTGGCTAGACAGTAAGCTTGACTTCTCAGCCCACATCAATGCCATCCATGCAAAACTCTGTCCCAAGCCCGGTGTCTTGTACCACAACAAAGACTGCTTATCTCCGCATGTCCACAGGGAGCAGGTTACCAAAATGGTACTCCCTGCTTCTACTACACAGATGTGGTCTATGACATCACCCCTTCCACTTCCCTTACCAGACAGGACACTCTCTGCAACTCCTGCTGCTTTGCTACAAACCCTTCCCCTCGCACACACCATTCTTCAGTGTACTGATCCCCATCCATCTTCCCTCTGCCCTCATGTCGCTAGGCTCACTGTACTTATCCAAATGCTGGTTTGGTTCCCTTCCCTTTTACCTCTCCTCTCTCATCTCCTCTCTATTCCAGTTTCCTTCATTCTAGGGTTATTGCACTGTTACCACTCCTCATCCCAGCTCCCCTGCTGGGCAATCTGCCTTCTCCTATCGACTTCCCTCACTTTGGAACAAACTCCCCTCCTCCCTCCACCTCTCCCCATCCCTGACTCCCTCTGGCACCAGCTGAAACTCTAACCCCTACCCACCTGTTCCTGCTACCCCTCCTCCTGACACCTCCCTGGCCGAGCCTTAACCATCCTGGTAAGCAGCCGTCTGGGTTCCTGCTCCTGCCTTGGTTTCACTTCCTCAGCACTACAGTTTCTCTCTCCATTACGAGGTCTGGAAATAACTTGCCATACAAATCAATTGCCTGTTGTCAATATTGTTCTCGTTCAGCGTGTATTGCTGCCAGTTCTGCATCTGTACTTGTTACGTGTTCTTATTGAGCTGAACTGCACTTTATTCTCTGTATATGCAATTTTTATATTTGTTCTAATTTTTGTACAAACTTTTTACCAAATGTTATTCTACTGTTTTGCTATTGTGTATTGTACTACTGTTCTTCCACTGTTTCCCCTCCCCCGAGTCACACCTGGAAATGTGCCTCTCCCAGTTACCAGTTCTCTAATAATAGATAAGAAAGGAAAGTAAGCAGAGCAACCCCGGCCAACACACACCAAACACACTTTTTTTTTTTTTTTTTAATTGTTTAACTGGGTGAGACAAACTAAGCTGAAAGCTTGTTTACAGGTGCAACCTGGGAAGCACAGAGAAGTTAAATGACTTGCTCAGGGTCACACAGTATGCAAGTGGGGGCTGTGGAATTCAAACCCAGGTCTCCAGATTTGCAGCTCAGAGTCTTCTTGAACCACTGCGCTATACTGCCTCACTCCTCCCAATACCGTCTTTCTATATGCCTTAGAAGGCAAAACTTGTCATGTCAGAGTTCAAAACTGTCATATCCTGTTGCATGTTAAAATGAAGGCCTCCTGATGGCAAAATGCAAACTGTCCTTCAACATCATTCGAGGAATGCTTGAGCTGCTTTTGGACTCAGTACTTGTAATTCTACTGTGACTAATGAGGATTTCCTTGAATAAGATGTATCAGGGGACACCATACAGTTGTGGGAAAGTAAGGATCAGACCTGGGATCTCAGCTGAGTCTCATTTGCACTATGTCCAAGAATTTCCAGCTGACATAAAGACAACTTGTGGAAGGCCACGCCCCAACATAACAAGTCATAAACTAAACCTTTCTACTGTCTAAATCAATATATATATATTCTACAGAAACCTGAAATTATATTAACTTTTTGTTTTATTTTAGCATGTGTCAAACAGGACAGACCAACGTAACTACAACAATTTGTTTGCTGTAAGGCCCTGCTACTACTACCCAGTTTTACCACTGGGAGGGAGTAATGTCATACGATTAAGAGACAAGTAGAAAAGGAAGGTTTAACTCCAATGTGAATATCTTTAATAGTTTATTGATCCACCTTGAAGACAGCAGAGGAGTCCGCTGCCTCCAAACACACTAAGTAAACTTTACAGTACAGGCAGCTCTACAATGTCATAGAAAAAGTTGAATGGTTAAATTGGGAAGGCATAGAATGCTGAGAAACTACCTTTAATGTTTTGACTTGCCTAACTCATCCCTGCGCAGATGGTCCTGCTTAAAGTACAAATCTGTCTATCCCTGCGTGGATATCTGCTGTATATTTTTGTAATGTTTTTCTTAAGTCTGTAACTATGTACCTGAGTATTTGTAATAACTGTATTTCTTGTACTCTCCCGGGTCGTGTCTGAAAATAGGCAGGGTTATTGCCTAATGCACTTACCCAGTCATTAAAAGCTAATAAATAAACAAACTCACTAAGAATTCTTGATATAAAAATTAGGCTACGAACAAAAGTTTTTCCCATGACCCTGAAGAAGTTGTGTCAGCAACAAAAGGTTTTTTTTTTAAAGTGGACCAATAGGCTATTAATGGAAGTTATTCAAATTGAAGTTGAACCTTCCTTTTCCACTTGTTTCTTAGCCGATTCTGCATTAGAGGCTTGTTCCTCTGCAGCTACAGTATGTAGTGAGATCCTGTAAGGGTAGTGGGTAGCCTGAAGTACAGTAGCGTGCTGTACCGGTCACACACTTGCCCGTGGTCACACAGAGAATAAGCAAAATAAGGAAATAAGTGATTACAGAAGAATTAAAACCTGTGATGCGCCACGGTTTAGTGCTCTCATCACTAAACCACACTGCCTCCACTATGTAAGGGATAACACGTGACAGGGTGTGTGGTTCTAAGGGAATAATGCATGTCTTGGGTAGTTATTAGGCATGAGGCCTTGCTGAGTGTTGCAACCATCCAAGAAGTTCATTATTCCCCTAGAACAGCACACCCAGGAATGTGTCATCCCAGTTCTAAGATGTGCTTTCATTTGTCAAAAAAAGTATGTCGTTCAGATGAAGTTTGCAGTCATCAGAAAATAATAAAGGGTCGTGTGAATTCTATGATCAATGAGGCTGCAGGATTTTCACTGCCCATCTTAAAGTTCACTGATTTCATAACTATTTTAGTGAGACACTAGCCAATCTGTTTAAGGGATCAGTAGGTACTGAAAGCAGCTGACTGACTGTTTGGCTCTGATTTTTTTCTGCATTACAGCAATTAGTTACATAAAATAAAACTCAAAAAGATGCTTCACAAAGCTGAATGTAAATCTGTAAAGTAAGTAACATGATTACATACTGGGGGCCATCTTAAATGATATAGCAATAGTTTTTTCAACTTCCACGTAGGAAAAACTACTGGTGACTATCGACAGTGTGCCCTAGTCATTCCTAACACTTGCAGTAGGGGCAGGTGAGCTCAAATCTGTCATAGCAGCTGTTTTTCTGGAGCACAGCAATACAGAGCATCAGTCCTTCTGAAGCAACTTGGAGAGACTCCACTGCAGGGCAAAACAGCTTGGAGCCACTTTAAATATTTAGAAAAGAATGATTAAATGATTTAAAAAAATGACTACAAAAACCAACCAACCTTCCTTCCTTCCTTCCTTCTGTATGAGCTGTACTTAACGGTTATGTATGTGGGTTTTTGTTGTCAGTTTATTGTATTTTGTAGATATGTTTTTTAATTGTTTGCTACTATATTGATTCAGTGTTCTGTACTTTTATGTACGTGTCGCTTGTTAAAACAGGCATTATTGCTCATCAGCTAGCAAGTATAAAAAAATGAAAATGAAATGAAAAATGAAAATGAGTGAACCTCTCTCTGAGCAGATATAAAAGTGTACCCCCCACCCCACCCATGCCAGCATTTATGGGGTATACTCATTCAGCTAGGACTATGCTACTCCATTCCTGCTCAATCTTTCAAATAAAGGGTTACACTCAAGGCCAAAAATGGCAAAACACTGTTTAAGTTTCCAGGCATGCAAGGGGTGTGGTTGCTAGCAATCTCCCCCAGCAGCACGGTTGTTGGTTTGGTACCTTGGTGTGTGGACAGCCAATGTATGAGAAGCATTTATCCTTAAAATACCTATATGCCAATGTTTTACCAATGTAATGCTCAGACTGTACTGCTGCTTTTACAGTTAAGTTGGAGGGTGTCTATAAATTATAAAAACACATTTATGAACGTTCACAGAAAGTGAACTCTCTCGGGTGAAAACTGCAATAGGTTAAAACTGCACTATAATTGTGGGGGATAATCTCTGAGGCACTCCCCATTCATGACATCATGGGTTGTGTACACCTGATAGGTTGCTTGATGCACATGTAACTTGAAGAAAGTCCATCCCCCACCTGAGAGGGGGGGGTCTGCTCTCCTAAGGTCAGTTCTTATGTGCATCAAAAACAGGTTGCAAGCACACCCTAGAGCTCCAGTGTGTTTCTTGTGAAGAGCAAATATTTATTATAAAGAACAACTTCATAAAACTGCACTATAATTACTGGTTAGCAATTTTTCCCATATGGAAACCTGGTTATAATTGCTGTTATAACCAGCTGGTTATAATGGCGAACATGTACCGGGTTTCCCTTGGTCCACACATGCACCAGCTCTTCCGCTCTTCCCTTCCTCAGCGCCGGACACTTCATTGCGACTCACACTCAGCGGTAAGTCAATTTAAAAGACTGACTCGGCTCTCGATGCTATTACGATTAAGTTTAAAAGAAAATGGGGGGGAAAAGGGAAACATTTCATTTTACCAGCCGCTTCCACTCACGGACCACGCTGAAACTCAGTCAGACCGTGGCTTCACAGGAATGTGTTTTTACTTTATATAACTGCTGTGGAGAAAAAACGCTCCCCAGCAATGATAGAAAATAAAACATGGGGTGGTGTTTAACTCGAATTTTACACACACCCTCCGTGTTGGATGCTTAAATAAATTCCTCGAGCTTCGCTCTTGGGGTTTATACAGCATCCAACACCTCAGGCATGTGTAAATTTTCATTAAACACACCACCCCATATTTTATCCTATATGTATTAAGGACAGTAAGTGGTGGCACTGAAGGTGTGGTGGTGAATTTGTACAGTTTTATCAAAGACAGGAAATTAAATGTATTCATTGAAATTTTTATCATATTTCAGCCTATGTCACTGTAATAAGCCTTTTTCCCACGGAAGGGAAATAACAACTTGTTGAAGTATAAGCTGGTACTGTATGTCTTCTATCAGATATGTTTAGAAACATGGATTGTTTGTAAGTATGCTTAAGTACTTATACTTGTTTATGTATCATTAAATTGCATTTCCCTGAAGAAGTCACATAAGAGTTGGGGAAAACTGGGTCAGTGACAAATAAAATCAGAATTGAGACCTGCAGTGTTTTGTTTTCTTGGCCTTGACTGGCTCCCCATTTCTTGTACATCGAAGTTCACACAAGGGTTGGCTGCACACTACGTACATGTTTAAAATGTGTGCTTCCTTACTGGGTCATGTACCTGTTACTAATTTTCTGAACACATCTTGTGCTCATTTAGCACCTACCTTCCCAGACATTTTGACTCCCGCCCCCCCCACCCCACCCCCAGTATAAGAATAGGGCCCTAGCCGCACATGCAGTTCTATTGCTCCAGTGTGTGAGGAGGTCAGGGAACTCAGCGCCATGGGGTAAACAGTAAGCTACGACTGCCACTGGACCGAGAGAGCTTGTTAGACTCGGGATGGTGGCAGGGTCCAGGGTTCTGACTGGCACAGGTCCTTCTGGGCCAAGTCTCTCAAGGCTGGATCCATGCTGGAATCCCATGTTGGGATGTTGATGTCCTGCTGCAGAAATTCCAAATGGTAGTGCTAGCGAGCAGGCAAAAGGGCCAGTGCACACTACAATTGGGACGGTCAACCCCTAAATACAACAGAACCAAACCAGCAGTAGTGGCATACAAAACTGTAGACTGTAGACTTTAGTAGGTGCAAGTAAAGTGAAATTTTATTCCACCAAGTTGATGCTGTGAAACACAGTGCAGTGCAATGCTGTAAAGTACAGTCCCACAAAACCTTGGAAATTTAGCTTGCTACAGTTCATCTACAGCAGTTGCTGGGCTACATATGCGACCCAGTGCTTTGACTTTATACCAGAGTCTTCCTCAGGGGTGTGGCAAGTGAGACAATACGACCGTTTTATACCCAAAATTCAAATACAATGTTGCTTAAGGGGGTGGAGCCACAGAAATTCAGGTAAATCAGTGAAACAGTGAAATAATTTTAAATAAGACACATTCTATGAACAACATTTTATGAACGTCACTCATTATTCCAAAACATCTAAAAAATCTTAATCACGGAGCACAGTTATGGAGCTACTAAATTCCGGACTTAATTGAATATTTCAGGAGGCATGGTCCAAAGTATGAATCACTTTATGGACACAGATTTATTTTAAAATTTGAAACCTATATCAGAGCATACTCTCTAAAAAGGAAAAAGGATAAGGTAGTTATCTAAGTGAAAAGGAGAAAGAAGAAAAGGGAACTCAAGCCTGTTAGTCCTTATCGTCTTTCGGATGACACGTTAAACCGAGGTCCCATCTGCCTGGATTGGTGGTAGTTCAGGTGGATGTTAAAGATCCCATGGCACTTATCGAAAAGAGTAGGGGAATTTTTTATTGCAAAATACACAACAATCGTAATGACACACTCCATTTCAGCAATTGCCAAACATACATATATACAAACATTTTCAAAAGAAAAAGTATAAAGTACCCTCTTCAATATCTCCCTCCCAACCACACTCCAATACACCGTTTGAAAGACAATATAAAAGTAAGACACCCGAAAGCCCCTATTCACCATATTCAATTTTCCCCTTTTTCATCTCAACCATGCAATATGTTTCCAAAAATCCTGAAAAATATTTTTTTCCAGCATGCATTGTTCATATTGTTTTGTTTTTCACTGCTAATTCAATACGACTAAAAAGAACATTATTGGGCAGAATAGTATGTTGTAAAGAAAACTGACATCGTGTTTGCCATAGGTGATACTTGATACAGGCAAATATCAAATTCAGTGTACTTGGGTGATAGCTTCAGAAAACCTGAATAGTCCCCAGGACAAGACTCTGATAAGAAATATGAATCAAAATCCCATTCCACCGCTTTGCCAACTCAAACCAAAAGACTTAACATACGGACAAAGTAATAAAAATGTTCTAGGTTTCAATTTGATCTAAACATCCTGGTCTAATACACATTTGATCCTGAATCTGTTTATGTTTTAAATTACCCTGACTCCCAACCTCCCATGGCAACAAAGCCACAACACATCCTACATACTAGGGGTATCCTATGATCCATCAAGAGACGTAATGCTTGGGATAATTTGTAGGGTACAAAGGAAAATCCACTTGGACGTAAAAAATTGAACATAATTTCTGCATAAAATTCTTTCCTGGGAATGTCCTGCAGTTGGCTTTTCCTAATTTCCATTCCGTAGTTTTCTGACTGCGGCATCCGATAGGATGGGGCTAAAGCCATCTTTCCTCTCATGGAACCCTCCTTCCCAAAATGACATAAAGGGTGAAAAAGTAATTGTGTCCAAGCCGACCAAGGATGATCCTGAGGTTTAACCCTAGTTTGAAAGGCAGCAATCATGAAAAAGGAATGAAAAATACCACTGGATTTATCATCCCTACACCCCTTGATTCAGTTTTAAATACGTAAGGCTCTTTTAATTGGATTCAACCGACTACCCCAAACCATTTGAAAAACACACTATACAATCTAGTTTCTACAACGAACTGGGAAAATTGCAGCTACATGTAAAAAATAGGTAATGAACTTTTAATAATCAAACTTGCTTTTTTGAAAACCCTAGGATTTCCATTGCAGTACTTTTTTCTCTGCAATAACCAAGGCTTTTTCCTAGTTTAAAAAGAGTTAAGTCCCTTTACCAAAGTTTAGTCCTAAAACAGAAATTTTATCCTTAACTATAATACCCCAATATTCTGACAGACCATATTCTCCCCAACCCCCAGACAATTACATTTTCTAAGTTTAGTCTCATACCATTTAAATTTGCTAAACTTTCAATCACTTGGATAGCCTTAACCCTGAGGTGACATCCGCTACCAATAGACATATGTCATCTGCATATGCAGAGATCTTCTCAGCTAGTAAAACACAAGAGGCGTAGCCCGTATTGACCTGTTATGCTCAGTTTTCTCAATACTGGGTCTAATGTAAAGGCATAGTAACGGGCTAATTGGGCAACCTGCCTAACCCCCTGCTTCATCTGTATCTCAGAACCTACCACCGATTAATGCATACACAAGAAATTGCATTACAATATAAAGTGTGAACATATTGCACAAATATTTTGGAAATCCATATTTCAATAACACCTGGAAAAGAAAATCATGAGACACTGAATCAAAGGCTTCACTGATCTAATGCCATAATAAAACTAGACAGTTGTCCTTGACGCCAAATTCACATACATCCCGTAATAATCTTAAATTCTGCTGAATTGATCTATATGGAATAGCACATGTTTGTGCGGGTGAAGCACCCTCTTAGCCACCTCTTGCAATCTTTTACACAGGATCGAGGAAAGGATTTTATAATCTGTATTCAGAAGACTAATTGGTCTCCAATACCCAGTTCTGTAACATCCCCTGTCTTAAAAATAAATGTTAAAATAGCTAGATTAAATTTTGAATCTCCAAACCCATATTGTAAGATGTCATTGAAGACTTCTGTTAAAATACCACTCAGGTCATCTGCAAAGGTTTTATAAAATTCATTAGTCAACCCGTCTAACCCTGGTGATACCCCTACCTTTAAGGCTCCTATTGCCTGTTGTACCTCCTGCAAAGTAATAGGTCTTTGCAGCATTTCTACTTCTACCTGAAAATATATGGAATTGGGAAATTAAAACGTCTTCCCACCCCAAGGTTGAAACAAACTATTTCCAAATTGGGACACCACCTTCTCCTCCGCTATAACAAGCATTTCTGCCACGGAAGATCTTAATTCTCCAACAGATTTCTGAGCCCTAACATCACTCTTTCTCAATCTTAGTCTTACATGCCTTATACGGGTCTTGAAAAGGTTGTTGTTGAGTAGCGAATTTAAAACCAGCATGAATAGATACAGCCCTATGATATTGATAAGTAAACATATTTTTCACCCTTTTAATCTGGGACTGAATCTCTGCATCCTTACTTCTAGAATGAGACCGTAATTTATAATATTGATTACTAAATTCTAAAGTATTGTAAATACTCCCTTGAACCTTTCTGTTTCCCATATGTTATAAAGAAATCCTTTAACGCCAATTTGGTATCTGACCACCAAGAAACCTAGTCTAAGAAAAATACTGCTACTGATTTACGGCAAACCATAAAGTTTTTAAATCGAGCCAACAATCCTGCTTCTGTCAGCAACCGTGCATTCAACATCCACCTGGCCTGAAAAGCTGGGAAAAAGTTGGAATCTGATGTAGACCTCATTACACTGCATAACACCTTATGATCAGAAAAATCATATGAAATTACTGAACATTCCACGGAGTTAAATGATAAGATAGAAACAAATAGTCTATTCTCGTCTGAAAAGATGCCCTTTTATAAGTAAAACCCCTTTTCATGTAATTCTCTAAAAGCGTCCTTTAACTTTCAGCCCCTATGGTTTCGCGAAACATGAGAGTCACAATAAGTTTTTGCTGGACCCGTCTCTTGGCTTGAACATCTAGGCTGCAATTCATATCTCCTCCCCAAATTATATGTTTTGAGGAAAACAAATAAGGTTTTACCAAATTAAACAATGCTATCCTTGCGGTTTTAACTTGTGGAGCATAAGTATTAATTAATCTAAAACACAATCCTTTTAAAGAACAATCCAACAACAATACCCTACCAGGCAGGACATCAATCAGCCTTGTTACCTGAACTGCTGTGTTAGAAAATAATATCCCTATTCCGTCTGCCACATCTTCCCCGAATGACCAAAAGGACGGGCCTTCCACCATAGCTTTGTAATCTGAGACACCTCTGACAAAGAAGAAAAGTGAGTCTCCTGTAAAAGGATCCATCTGCTTTCAATTCTCTGCAATACTGTAAGGTAATAAGCCGCCTCTTATAACTCTTAAGGCTACAGCAATTGAGGGATATAATCTTAAACAGGCCATAGTATGCTTTGGTCCGTTATTCACTTTATCTTGTTTCCTCTTTCTGCCCTTTTTCTTCTTTCCTTCTAACACTTCCAGTCCCCTTCTTCTTCAATTTCCATGTTTAGCTCATCTGATTTTAACAAATCAGAAACTCCTTCCCTTCTAAGTCTGCTAGAGCTGTGAAGGAATTCTGAGATCAAACACCCCCCTCCCTACACTACTTGCTCGTTACCCTCCTTGGAGTCTGAAAGGGAATTTCCTTCTCAGGTTCCCTTGTCAGATCATCCGTGTTTTCAGTTAAGGAATCTGCCCTAGAAATGGGGGGAGGGACCACATTCTGTTGCAAAACTGACCCAGTGGATTCTATTTCACTAATAGGAGACTCTGATATTACAGGGGGCGTCCCTCTTTCAGTTTCCCTTCTTACTATGTTTCTTACACGGGATAGAGTAGGCTCCCCCCTACATTGGGCTTGCGAAATCAGCTCTTCTTTATTCAATCCCCCTTGCCTATTCTGCTCCGCCCAAGGACACTGATGATAGGCATGTCCTAAATCGTCACATAAATTACATTTGAATTCATTCCTACACAATTCACTATCATGGTCAATTCCCCACATAAGGCACATTTCACTCTATCATGCACTGCTCAAATGCCTATGACTACCACATCTAAACACGCTTTTGGCTGGCCTGGGAAAACAAACCCCACGATCTCTCCCCAAAAGAAGCTATTTGGGACATGTTGTATTTCATTATTCACCATAAACAATTTAACTTAAATTTCCATGCCCCAGTCCAAATGTTTTCAGAGTCTAGGATAGGTTCGGAGAGCCTAGCACCTCACATTTCTGTTTTAACCAAAAACAATATCCCCACATTCACTCCCTCATTCCTAAACATTACATTCACAGTTTTAAAACTGGTTTTGTAATTGAGCGCTAAAAGGGTGTCCATAAAGGTAACATTTACAACTATCATATTTATACCAAAATTTTTCAAGACTAGCCATTTGTTTAAAGCTTACATCAAAGTATCCTCCCCACGAATGTTAATTAAAGCATAGATATCGAAAGGCAAAAGTTCATAGAGTCCATCAATAATTTTCTGGCCACATATACCGGTCCGGGTGTTCAGATGTAGGCCTCCTCTATACCTTATTCCTGACAGCGTTTCTTCTTGGGGCTTGCTCCACCTTATTTCTTTTAAAAGGTCCATGAAAAGTGGGCCCTCCTTTCTTCCTGCTCTTCCGCCCCAGTCCATGCAAACTTTCAGCAGGAGAAACCTCCCCCCTCCTCTGCTTGGCTGATGCCCCTGCCCGGCTTAATGCCTGGTCCTGAGAAACAAGTCCATTCAAAGCCAAAGACTCACCGCTCATTGTAGGTCCTGTCGATGCCTCCGTTGCCCCTGAAGAAAAAGACAGCCACTCTGGGTCCGGTATCCATCTGCCGTCTGCCTGCCGAATCCAGCCCGCTTGAGATATGGCTGATTCAGCTGACCAACTGGAGCTGGGCCCTGTTTCCTGGTCCGTTCCTCCGGTCCCACACGCAAAACCGGCCGACTGCTTTCCTTCCTCCATTCGAGTTACCGCACTCGCGATACCCGAGACTTCCTCCTTTCCTTCGTGAACTCGTTGATTCATGGCGCTTCCACCCCTCGCTGTACCGGGTAGTACCTCTGCTGTGCGACCGATCGCCGTCACGCCTCCTTCCTCCACAGCGTCTCCTGCCATGCTCGACCTCGGGCTGGCTCCCGACTGACCCTCCAGAGACTCTCCAGGCATTCCGGTCTCTACTGTAGCAGGCTCCGACGCAGGCCTCGCCTGCACAATCTCCGGTAAGCACAGTTGTTGAGTAACAAGAACCTGTACTTCCTCTGATGCCTCCGTTTCCATTTCTCCAACCGGAGCCTCCATGCTCCACACAGAATCTGACCGCGCGGCCATCCTCTAGAGTCAGCAGCCCCCTACTGACCAAGAACAGCAGCGCCCCAGTAGGGAATTTCCCGGTGTCCCTGGCCAAATTTCCCTCATTCACTAAAAATACCACCAACAGCTTAATCTGGTTCAAGGTCAGTTGGCATTCATCTGTATCCCCCTCCCCCGGGTCGTGCCTGAAAATAGGCAGGATTTGTCTAGTGCACTTATCCGGTCAACAAAAGCTAAATAAATAAATAAATAAAAATGCATAGTTCATGGCATCCTTGTAAGGGACCCCCTAGTAAATAAGTCACAAGGCAATCCTTGGGGGTACTGCTGGTTTGGTTCTGATGTCCTGTTGGCAGCTCCCCCTCAAGGGGTATGGCCTGATGGGGATTGTCAGTAAATACTGGGGGTCCAGAAGATAGTCCAGAGACACTACCATGTGTCAGGCTCTGAGAAGGGTAGCATGCAGGATCCATTAGCTCAAGGTTGGGGATGTTGCTGAGACATCAGGACCCAAGAGTTGGGTATGATGCAATGAACTCCATGTCTACCTCAGGTTTCATACCCTAAATTGGTACTGCTATGGTACTGATGTAAGTGGATGGGGCTGTCCCTGAGAAATTTGAGAACTGGATGTTGAGTAAGATGCAGTGAGCTCCATATCTACTGCCTGAACTGGTACTGCTATTCAGTGGGAGGGTATATCCCTTGGTTACTTGCCCTATGTGGGTATCACTAATGATCTTGCTGCCTCTGGGCAAGTAGCAAATATAATTATCTGGGACCCCACTGGAAGGGTTATCTAACTTATAATGTCATGTGTTACAGCTTTGACTATGCATCTGTCTCTGTGACTAAATTGTTAGTGTCTTTAACAACTTCTGCTTCAAATGTAGTGTTCTATGCCCTGGAGTTACTACTGGGGGGAAAATGTATTAGAGAGTGTTAAAAAAAATACCAGAGATGTTGCTGCTTATTTAATTGAACCCTCTCTCCATGCCACTGCCCAATTTCTCTGAGTGAATTAATCTAAGCTAGGCTTGTGTAAGATCTAGAGTCACTGCTCCATTGCCCACTGGGTTCAGTGCTCAAGCATCCTGGGGGGTTCTCTGTCATTTTCTATGATATCCTGTAGGTGGCAGCACAAGGCTAATTATATTTCCTTTTTCTCTGTTCCCAAAGAACTGTAACAGAACCCAGGCCTGCCCCTTCAGTGTAAAGGGACACTCTGTTCCCCGAGGGACCTAGTACTGCCACCCCCAGCATGTGAGCACCGGTGCCCTTGACCCCTGTGGGCACATCAGGCTGTCAAAAATATATCTAAATTGCCCTGGAAGGGAGAAGCATAACAGACTAAGGGACCTGTCTGGCCCTGTTGCACTGTGAAGCCCTGCAAGGGAGCCAGTTCACATTAAGAGCCAGACCCCTAAACAAGGGCTTGTGGAGTTTTGAATGCACTATGAAGGCACACCACTCAGGCTCCAGGCAAAGCCAGTAGAGAAGACTGCTCCTACAGTGCCTCCTATGGTGGCTTGCATTTAGCATGGGCAGTGCAGGTGGCCACGTGCTGTCGACTGAGGTGCCTCCTATGGGAGGTGGTCTGGAGGCATCTCTTTTTTTTTTTTTAATTCTGTTTTTTCCTCCAGCCAGAGGAACTCTCTCAGGCATCCTGTAGTTACCCCCTGACTCTACTTCCGTGCCTGAGAGACCGCCTGAAACCTGGCACCAGCCCGGCTATCCCCCTGGCTCTGAACCCCCTCCCCGAGGTAGGGCCGCCCTATCCACCCAGGGTGCTCTATCTGCAAATTCGGGCCGGCCTGGGCTTGGTCCAGGTAAGGAGTGCCCCCGGCGGTGGAGTGTGGTCCTGGTGGATACAGGTGCCATCGCCTATCCACTCCACTTCACTGGGTATTTTTTGCTTTGTTCTCACCACCTCCCTCGTTACTCCCTCCTTCTTCCTGACGGAGTCTGGCTCCAATGACACCAAGGAACGTCTTGCCATAACTCCGCAACTCTCTATTTCTGGCCCTGAGTGTTACAGTACCTCCAGTCTCCACCAGAGGTCGCTGTGGTGCCGGGTGAAGAATCCCTGGCACCCCGAGGAAGGAGAGCTGTCCTCTGGACACTCAATCCTTCCTCCTCCCGCCAAGCCCCGGCGACCTAGGATTCGCTCCCGAACCTGGAGTACGCTGATGGCGCAAGTATCAGCGTCAGCGCCTCAACCCCTCAGCGCCACGGGCCGGCTGGATGCATCTCTGGGATGTTGACAAAATGGGCAGAGCATAGGAAGAAAAGGAGAAAAGTATTCCTCAGCAAGCTGGATAACAGGTACCAGCCCCTTCCCCCCCCGGGCCAATGGGCCCATGTTGTGCTGGGACCTCACATCAACAGCCATGCAAATCTAGGCTGACCAAATGGTAGCAGCAAGGGGCCCCCTATGCTGGGATAAATCGGAGACCTCTGGCTGTAGGTATCCCAAGGGGCCTGGACTATAACCCCAAATCAGTGATGTATGGGTGCTAATGGGTATACAAATGCACTAGAGGACCATGTAGGACCTTTTATAACGGGGGACTGGTTTGAAAGTAATACATTCTACCCCCAGTCCACTCCCAATTTCTGAAGTGCATTGGTTGAAATTATTTATGTATTTACATATTTGTGTATTTATTTATCATTTATTTAAAATATGGCAACCAGGGTAGGCACACTTAGCTGGTGCTCATTTCCATATGTGACCCGGGGAGAGGGGACACAGCAGGGCGTGAAACAGTAATAACAAATAATGTGACAACAATGGGTGCACGTACAGTGGAGCCGGCCAGGATGCAACTCCGTATCCAACGACACTGCAGGACAGAAGGCATTAACTGCCATTGAAATTGCCTCATTTCCTGCAGCAACTCTGCTACAGTATGTTGCAGGGTGGTGTTGCAGCCTGGCCCGCAGCAATGTATATGAACAATGAAAGCAACGTATCAGTAATGCATTCTCAGAAAACAAAAAACACTGTAGAAACTGTAAAGTACCTAGGTTATGAGGGAAGCAAAGATTAGAACCAAGTGTCAGTCTTTAGTGATAAGCTTGTTCAATGTGCCTTCCCACCTTGAAATGACAATACATACCAAATAACACCCTTTGCCATTACCCGTTTCAGACACTTCCTTCCTAGGTTACCCATTTAAAGAGACTGTAATCTCAATGTGTTCTTTTACCTTGATAAATAGAGATTATTATAGCGACTACTGCTGCTGCTGCTGGAAGGACTGAGGCATATAAAAAGCCCAAAGCTTGCTTGCAGCTATGGTTTTGATCAATGCTGGGCTGCAAAGTCAAGCATGAAAGACTGGAGGATCCACACTCCAGTGCAGATGAAGCAGGAGAGAGTGTTGAAACAGCTGCCAATATTCATACTTCACAATTCCTTTTCACAAATGAATTTCCAATCATTTATTACATTACGGGTAATGGACTCCCTCCAGCAACACTTTCTTATATGTTTTTGTGGTATGGAAAACAGGTGCATAAAGCATGACGGTTTGAGTCTGGTGTACCCTCTCTGATGAGATACCTACTATGACATATATAGAAATGTCAGTGGATCTCTACACAGCCCAGCATTTGCTGCTCCAGATACTATTTTGGATTCTGTTGCCATGTGAAGAGTACAAACACAGTTAAAGCAACAGCATTTGTTCATCGACAAACAGTTTCATCATTCGATTTTTAAGCAAAAACGTATCTGTGACATTCTTAGATTTATAATTAGTATATTTTTATACACCTCAGAGATTTAAAAATAGCTTTTATCACTACTTTTGGTATTAATGACTCATGTCATTAATTATGGCCGCTACTCTCAATATTTAAAAAAATGTATTTTACTGGGGGTACCTTTTGACTGTACACGTTGGATTGATACACTAGATGTATTATAATGGCGCTGGCACGTTTCTGATGGTAAACAGCTCTGCAACACACCAATATGTCTAATTTTTGCACTGTGTGTACTGCAAGGGAGTAAAAACTTTTACAAATTTCAAAATCTCATATCTCCATTCAGGAATGAAAAAAAATTATGAACTGCTACATTGACATTTTTGCCAGAAATAAATCAGTGGTAAAGAAAACGACATGATGACTAACAAAGACCGTTGCTTTTAAACGTAACAGGACACAACACAAAGAAATCAACTAAAGTTCTGCCAATGTGTTTTATCAGCTATGTAGACTCATCTTGCACTATGTTAGCAGGCACTTAAAATACAGGGATATCAAAGGCATCCCATGAGACTTCCTCCTGTTCGATAACAGCATCACTTCTAAGAAAAGACAGTAAATAATTGAAAGAGTGATGGGCTTCTCACTGCAACAACTTTTCAGCCGTTACATCAAGACAAACAAAATTCAGTCCGATTATGGAACAAAATAATTTAGAAAAGCTGCATAGTAAAATAAACAGGTTACTCACCTGTAACAGTAGTTCTAAGAGTGGTATATGGTATACATCCACATTTCTGGCAGTGTTCCTTTCCCTTTAAGGCTTGCTGGAAAGTCTTCAAGCTGTATCCTCCCACCCACCTGGGTGGTAACTCCCTCTGCACCGCCCCGTGATGTCAGATCTTACCCGCTGGAAGCAAGAATCGGTGTGCCACTTGCCTGGGGAGGTCGGGTGGGTCAGTGTGGATGTACATCATATACCACTCCTAGAACTGCTGTTACAGGTAAGTAACCTGTTTTTCTAGGGACGTGGATATGGTGAACTTATCCACACTTCTGGCAGACTCCTAGCAGTTCTCTGGGAGGAGGGGTCAAGGTGCACACCCCCTATTTAAGGAACAGAGATTGGAGAACTGAGGCCCCAAAATCAGCATCCTGGCATGACTCAAGGTCGATGTGGTAATGAGAAATGAAGGTGTGTGCTGACTTCCAGGTAGCAGCCCTGCAGATTTCCTGGACAGAGACATCTCTGGAAGCAGCCACCTAGGCAGCGTTATGACAGGTGGAATGAGCCCTTAGCCTTATGGGAGGCTCCCTACCCGCCAACATATAGCAGAGGTCAATGCAGGACACAATCCACCTGCCAATCATCAGCTTAGCTGCTGGTCTGCCAGGTGCAGCTTCAGCGCAGGTGACAAATAGTTGGCAAACCTCTCCCCAAACTCCAGCCGTTTGTTCCTTGTACTAGGAGAGCGCTCACTGCAGATCCAAGGTATGCAGCCTGTGCTTCGCCTCTGAAGTGTGGTTGGTGAAACACACCGGGAGATTGATCCCCTGGTTAAGGTGAAACTCAGACGCAACCTTCAGGAGGAACTTTGGGGGGGGAGTGAAGGACGACCTTGTCCCTGGGGAAGACCAGGTAAGGAGACTCCACTGAGAGCACCTGGAGCTCATTGATCCTTCTGGCTGACATGATAGCCACCAGGAAGGCAGTTTTCCATGACAGATGAGACATCTCACACCTGTGCACTGGTTTGAATGGCTTGCCCATGAGCTTTGCCAACACCAGCAACAAGTCCCATGGTGGTGGCAGTTCACACACTGAAGGGGAAATGTGGTCAAGGCCTTTGAAAAAGCACAAGACCACCTTCTCCTGCACTACCGACGGCATACCAGCCCACGCCCAGTATGCAGAGATGGCTGCCAGGTGCACCTTAAGGGTCAATGACCGAAGGCCTGACTGAGAGAGGGACCAAAGGTAGTCAAGAATTCTAGCCAATGGACAAGATAAGGGGTCAAATCCCTTTCCCTGGCACCAAATGGAGAACCGCTTCCATTTGAAGGCATGGCATTTTCAGGTCAACTCCTTCCGAGAAGCCGCGACCATGGTGAGAACATCTTCGGAGAGACCCAAAGCCTGGAACTCTAGCCACTCAGGAATCAGGCTGTCAGGTGCAGGGAATGAAGGTACGGATGGTGTACCTTCCCCTGGCTGCAAGAGAGGAGGTCTGGGTGGAGAGGTAGATACCACAGGAGCCTGCTGCTGAGGCAGAGGAGATCGGAGTACCAGAACTGGTGGGGCAGTCCGGAGCCACCAAGATCACCCATGCCTTGTCCCTCCTGGCCTTGATCAGCACTTTGTGGATTGGGGGAATGGAGTGAAGGCACAGAGGAGGCCCGAGATCCAGGGCCTTGATAAGGCATCCCCCTACAGCGTTCCCTGCTGAGGGGGGCAGGCACAATACAGCCTCACCTTTGCATTCTCCTTGGAGGCAAATAGGTTCACCAGAGGGGTGTCCCATTGGAAGAACATGGTGTGTACTACCTTTGGATCGAGAGACCACTCATGAGATGCCTCACCCACACGGCTGAGGGTGTCTGCCAGTTGGTTGGAGATGCTAGCCACAGGGATGGCCAGGAGATCAGCATCCAGGCTGAGCATGAGGGTCCAGATACAGAGCACTTCCCTGCACAGAGGTAGGGAGTGCGTCCTGCCCTGTTTGTTGAGGTAGTACATGGTCATGGTGTTGCCCATCTGGACCTGAATGACCTGACCCCGAATGTGTGGACTGAAGGCTGTCAGTGCCAGCCGAACTGCCCAAAGCTCCACCAGGTTTATATGGCATTGGGTCTCCTCAGGGGTCCAGAGTCCATGGTCTCTGTGATCCCCCAGGTGGGCATCCCAGCCCATCGGGGAGGTACTGGTCATCAGGATGACCACCGGCTCTAGGCAGACAAACTGGATCCCTTCCTGCAGATGTTCCAGGACTAACCACCACTGGAGGGCATCCCACATCAGCTGGGTCACAGTGACTGGCTGGTCGAAGTGTCCCTTGTGCTGAGACCACTGGCAGGCAGACTAATACTGCAGAGAGCACATTCTCCACCAGGCCCAATGGACCATGCTGTTGCATGCTCCCATGTATCCCAGTAGGTGCAGAAAGTCCCAAACAGGATGCAGCTGCCCAACCTGAAATGACTGGGCAAAGGAGGAGGAAGCCTTCACCGCCGGAAGCCAAACCGTGGCTCTGCAAGAGTCAAGCTCTGCCCCAAAGAAGTGCACTACCTGCGAAAGTACATGTTCCGACTTGGCCTCATTGACCAGGAGGCCAAGGGAGACGCAGGTCGTGAGGGCCAGATCACTGGACCGCTCCATCTCCTACCTGGAGGGATCTGCTATGAGCCAGTCATCCAGGAAGGGGTATACCCAGACCCCTCAGTGCCTCAGGTAGGCTGCCACCACTGCAATGCATTTGATGGAGACCCTGTGAGCCAAGGAGAGGTCAAATGGCATGGCCTGGAACTCGTAGAGAATACCCTCTGCATGGAACTGGAGGAACCGGCGGTGGGACAGACGGATTGAGACATGGAATAATGCGTCCTGAAGATCCAGAGAGCAAAACCACATGTTCTGCTCCTGACATGGTATGGTCGGAGACAGAGTGACCATCCTGAAAGTGCATGTCTGAAGGAATTTTTTCAGGTCATGCAGATCTAAGATGGGGTGCCAACCCCCCCCCCAATCCATTTTGGCACTAGGAAGTACCTGGAGACAAACCCTGGGTGTAATGGAGGGTCCGAGACAGGAGCCACAACCTCCTTCTGGAGGAGTTGTCAATGTCTTCCCAAAGGACTGACAGAATGTCGGCGGACACCATGTCCTTCCACGGGGCACAGGCTTGGCAAGGCAGGTAAGCTTCGAATTCCAGAGGCAAACCCTGACCAACCACCTCGAGCACCCACCTGTTCATGGTAACAGCGGACCAGGTGGAAAGGAAGTGGTGGAGCCAGCGCTCCACGAGAAGACCCAGGAGACTCAGGATGGGCATGGAGAGGCACCCCCATCCCATCACTTGGCAGGCTAGGAGGCAAAGAAGGGATCGGCTGAGGAACCAGTGGAATCTCAACCTCCTGGTTTCCGGATGATCAAAGTTAGTGACTTTGGCTAGGGACGCCAAGCCTGGGCCTGCTGCCCAGCTGGGGGCTGGGACGGCTTGGCTGCAGGAGTACAGAGGGGCCAAAAGGGCTTCTTCTTTTGAGCCTTAGAGCCCTTGGGGTCCCTCTGGGTGGAGGTAATAAGAGTCCAGGGTGGCACTGGACTTCTCAGTGCGAGTGAGGTGTCCTTCCACCATGGGCCTGAACAAGTCAGTGCCCAGGAATGGGACATCTGCCAACTTGTGCTGGGTATCTGCTGTGAAAGTCGAGATCCTCAGCCAAGCCCTGCAGTGCATGGCCACCGTAGCGGCCACAGACATAGATGCAGGAGTCACTGATGTCCATGGCCATCTGGAGCTGCTGCTTAACCACTGCTCGGCCCTGACCCAGAACCTGCTTGACAGTGGTCTGCAAGTCAGTAGGGAGATGGGGAAGCACCTCATCAAGGGTGCCCAAGAGGGCGTGAGCAAAGTGGGCCACTAAAAGGGCCAAACTCGCTTGCCGAAGGTCAAGGAAGGAGCCCGCATAGACCTTCTTGGCCATATGATCAAATTTCTTGGACTCCTCATCGGGAGGTTTATCCACGTCCCTGACACTACCTGTATGCCAAAAGACTGAGTCATCCACCAAACCCTCAGCCAAGGGATGTTCAGTGAAACCTGACAGGGAACCGGTAGGGACTGCATACTTGAAGGCCATCCGGGCTGATGGCACAGGGCAAGAGGGAGGGTGTTGCCAAAGCTCCAGACTGGGCCTTGGTGACCAGAAAGGACTCCCCAGGGGAGACACCCTGGTCAAAGATCTCAGTCAGGGGGTATTTAGCCCATTTCTGGACGAGCTCCATCTGAAGACCCGAAGAGTCAGAGATTAAATGGAGCAGGCCCGTGAAAGAAGTGGGACCATGCTCGGTTGACAAACCCTCTCCTGACTCAACATCCAATGGATGGGAGTGTAGGAAGGAGCCCTCAGACTCTGAGGATTTGTAGAATAAAGGTCGACCGCCAGAGTCCCAACTGACCTTACGGAGTCTGTTGGGAGTCATGGCGACTGACATCCGATGAGGAAGCCCTGGAGTGGTGCAGGCATCCTTAGGAGGGGGGCCCTCCTTTGGCTGTTTAGGCAGTGACTCCACCTGAATAGGAGGAGCCAAGACAGAACTGGCCGAGCCAGGGTAGGCTGAGGCCTCAGTGGCAGGAGCCACGTGATAGCCGGGGTGAGGACCAGAATCAGCTTAACCCCGGTGAACATGAGCTGGTACCGCATAAGCTCCTCATAGCGCTGATGTATTTTGTGGCACAGCCTCTCCTCGTCCGAGAAGGAAGAAGAGTAGTAGCAGCGATGCCACTTGTCCGAATGCTGAAAACGGGAATGCCAATGCAGGCATGAGCTGCTTGACTCGGGGCTTTGGGACCATGACCTTAACCATCGGGGCCACCACCACCGGGTCTCAGTGGGAGCCAGTGAAAGCTGAGGATCCTCTGGGATCACTAGATCCTGAGGGGTGGGCCGGGATCAGCAGGCTGGTCTGACCTTCCCTGGGAAGTAACAGGCAGGACCGGAATCCTGGAGAGGGAGGTACCAGCCTCATCTGGTGACAATGGGTTAACCAGTTCAAAAAAAATCTTGATAGGTGGGTCGACAGGTGTCTCGACCAACAGGCCCGATGGAGGGACCGTGGAGCCAGCAGCCAGGGCTGAAGGATCAACCGTAGTCGAAACCTGCAGAGAAGCACAGGAATCTGTGGCCTGAGAGCACTTGTGATCCCATGATCAATGGTGAGACTTCTTTTTAGTCTCTTTTTTCGAAGATTTAGATTTTGTGTCCATAGAGGGGCCCTGTCCATAGGTGGGAAGGAGCTGGCACAAATAATGAAACCCCCTTGATAAGGTGGCGCCTAAGGAATGTGGCATAAAGGCTGAAGCTGAAAAGGCACACTCCATGGCCTGAGCCGCAGCCTCTTCAAAAGTCGCAAGCTGTTCAGCAGACCCCTCAGCCATGGAGATCACACTAAGGGCATCTTTCGATTTAATGGGAGGATCCGGTTTATCAGAGCACCCCAGCAGAAGCCGAGTGTGCCGGTTTTTAAAAGTTGAAGGATGCAAAGTGCAACAAAGGCCACATGCCTGGGGATTGTGTTCATAGCCTAGGCAGAAGACGCACATGGTGTGCGGGTCCATCCGGGACATCTTCTGCCCACACGCACATTTCTTGAATACTGGTGCTGGTTTTGAGTCATCCATAATGGAGATTGTGAAGAAATTGCCTGAAGACGAAGAATTTCACAGTCACTAAAGTCTGAAAGCAAAGAGCCTACTCAGTGCGGAGAGTGGTAAGGAGGGAACCTTCTTCTTCCAGCGGAAAGGAAGATATGACATCTCGAGTGGGGGTGCTGAGGGAGTTACCACCCAGGTGGGTGGGATAAGCCAGCCTGAAGACTTTCCGGCAAGCCTTAAAGGGAAAGGAACACTGCCAGAAGTGTGGATAAGTACACCATATCCACATCCCTAGGAAAAAAATTTTTTTTTTCCTGGCTGCTTCCACTGTGTACCATTACCGGAACACTTTCTCCCTTTCTGTCCGTCTCTGTCATTCCTTGTTCTTTCACTCACTCACTATCATGTCATGCACTTATTCATTTAATCACATCAATCCAATACACTCTCACACGCATTAGCTTACTATCAAAGCATATATCACCCCATGCACTCACTCACTCACAACTTTCATACTTACCATTAAGCCACATTTTTCACACATTCACTCAAGATCGCCTAAGGCAATCTCACTTTGATTAATTATCACACCATGTACTCACACTCATGCATTTACTTAATTCTATCAATCTAACACACACTCACACTCACTCATTTACTTACTATCAATCCAACGCAATCTCACACTTACTTGCCACAACCCTATGCACTCTCTCTTACTCATTTAATCACTATCAACCAAACATTCTCAAATGTGCTCCTTTACTCACAGTCATCACAAAAGTACTCACTATTGTCCTTTGTATTCTCACACTTATTCACTATCAGCCCAAAACACTGTCGCACACATTCTTTCACTGTCAAGCTATGAACTCTCACACTCACTCACTATCACACCATCAGCTGTCACTCATTTACTATCAACCCAATGCACACACGCACTCACTCACTTGCTCACTCACTATCAACACAGTTTCACTCACTATCATCCTATGTACTCCCACACACCCTCATTATCAGCCCATTAACTCTCACACTCACTCACTCACTCATTAACTTCTTCTCATCAAAACAAACTTTCACAAGTCAATCCTGCACTATCACCGATGTTTATTTATTTAGTTATTTAGTTTGGTAAAGTGCTGTTTAATAGGTTCAAGGTGCTACACAACAACAATGAATGTACAAGAGAAAAGGGAAAAAAACAAATACAAAACTGAAAAAGAGAAGTACACATCAAATTGTAAGAAACAAACACAAACTTTACCAAACAAAACATAAAGACAAAGAAACAGCTACACAAAATGTGATTATTACGCTGAAGAAAAAAAATACAATGTCAGGGTGTACGCAGTAAGGCACATGGTCATAGGCAAAGAAAGATGGCACTTGGGGAAAAGGTTTTCTCCAAAAGGAACCTCCTAAAGTCACTCTAGTGAGTGGGTAGGCAGGTGACGTGGCATGACAGTAAGTAGCACTACCACGTGCCATGCCAGTGACCCAAGAGCGGGAGTGAATGCAGGTTGCCAGGTGTACACCAGAAAGAGAGGACTGACCATCCAAGAGACAACTCTCCTCTCCTCTCTTGGTGGGGGGGTGGCATCCATCTCTTAGGCTGCCACCTGGCAAAAGCTGAGTGGCAGTGCAGTGAGATCACCCTAACAGCAGGAGGACTGCCTTGATGCTGATACATACAGTACGTGAGCGTGGCAGCGTGCATGCATAGTACATAACTACATGCTGGCAGTCCTGGGGAAAAAATGCCAGTTGGCTTGTTGACTCCCTCACCCACCACCGACTCCTCACCAGTGACCAGGCAGGGCTATAGATCTGGAGTGTGCTCTGAAGGGACAGGAGGATGTCCCTCCCCTCTGGGCTCACGGGAGTCAGGGGAGGCTTCAAAGAAGCCAGGTAAGTGCCGGAGAAATTAGGTGATAAGCCTGGGATAAGCCAGAGACAATGCAGCAGCCTGCAAAGGAGTGTAAACACCTTGATAAAAAGATGAAAAAGAAGTCCAGTAAGGGGGAGCAATGTAACTCGGGGGAGGCAGTTCCTGAAGATTGGAGCAGCCATCACAAATACCTGATCACCAGCTAACGTTAGTATTGATACTGGAACCCATAACAGCCTTGATCCTCAGGATCTTGTTGATCTGGCTGGTGTGTAGGGCAACAGAAGACTGTGGATGTATTTTGGGTTCAACTCATTCTGGGCTTTGTATACTATGGGTAATACTAAGGTTTCAGAGAGGAGAAGGAAGCTGATGTGCCCATTTTAATTTCTCCCCCACTGTTTAGTTTTAGTTGACCAACTCACCCGGTCCCAATTGGAACAGCAGAAGAGGAGGAGGACTGATTGCTAAAATGCCACACTACACAGCCTACAGACTGGTACAGTCTCTGACTAGGAGTCCACTTGGTGGAGCTTAGAATGCAAGTTGGACTCCACCCACTGGACTCCCTGTCAGAGAGTCCCATGGGTGAAGCTTAGAATGCAAGTTGTTGTGTGGGAGGTGGTGGAGTGAGAGGAGGGTGCCAGGTGTGCCTTTGGGGCACCCTTGCCTCAGATCACTTGCCAGGCCACCTGAGGAGACAAGGGCCACTTATAACAGCAGCTGTCTATGGATCTAGTGAAAGTCTGGTAGCATCATGGGCACCATGATAGCAGTGGTGACTCTCTGGGTTTTGCAGCCTGGTGGCATTTTTAGTGTACATCATCATTAATTCTGGAGTGTGAGTAAAAGAGACACTAAGAGGGTGTGGGTACTCTAAGGGGCTCACCCTCAGGGGCAGTTCCTGGTGATCTTGTGGAGCACAGAGGGTGTTACTGAAGATGGGTGTTCACATTTTTGTGGGGCAATCAGTTTTGTTCCTGAGTGATGTTGCCAGTTGAGCTGATGATGGTGAGAGAGTTGAAGCTGCTGACTAAGGTAGAAGATAAGTCTATATATAAGGAGAATTCCAAGCTGGGATGGGCATTGGAGACACTGCCTCAAGCAGAGAGGGTGGATTGATTTCCAACCATTGCCAGGAGGCAGGCTGGAGTATGCACTGCCATGCTGATCCCAGCACACCGTCCGCTGAGAGATGCAATTTTGAAGCAAAGCACCCAGTGTAGCACTGGTCTCTAGGCTCTAAAGAGAGACTGAACTGAGATAAGATAGGGCCTGCCGGTACTGGGCGCCATCAACCAGAGATGTGTGAGAAAGTCCATACAGCAATGCTACCTCCTGCACACCAGTTGATTTAGGTGCTATGGTTTCAAAAGGTGTATGTTAACATCCACCGTAACTACCACCAGAACTGGCAGATGGGACCCTGGTTTAAAGTCTCACCGGAAAGACGGTCAGGAGTGCAGCACCCCATCTCATGCTGCACTACAGTGTCAGTATTGGGATTTAACCCACATGCCTGGTGTGGGGATGGAACCCACAGCCTTCTGATCTCCCGGCCTCAGAGGCAAGTGTGCTACCTGCTGAGCCACTGACAGTCTCAGCTGAACTACTGTACAGCAGCAGCAGAGTGGGTTGCAGGACCCCACAGCATCTGGTCCAAGGGCTGCACAAACGTTCCTTGTTTAAATTACACTTAAAAGTATTCTTAGCTTTACAGTAACAAGACCCAAGACAAATAAACTGTTCCAGAGACCCCACCACTCTTTTCATAATAAAAAACTTCCTCTTTTCAGCTCTCAAGTTGTTTGTTAAAATTTGGAGGCAGCGACTCCTGGTATCTGCAATGCCAGACTTCAGTTCTATGTTCAATTTTGCCATTAGTTCTTTGTCATTACTGTCACACAGGAGAAGCATATCTACTCCTATAACTTTTTTGTAGGGACATGACATTTAATTGTTGTACTCTTTCTTCACACAATAATTCACATATTCCTCCTATCATCTTTTTAATTTTTATTTTTTTTTTTAGTCTTTGGTAACCGGGTAAGGTCCACTAGGCACAATTGCCTGTTTTCAGGGGCAACCTGGGAGCATTGGGCGGTTAAATGACTTGCTCAGAGTCGCACAGTATACAATGGGAGTTTGTGAGAATCAAACTCAGGTCTGGTCGGCTGCATGTATCAAGCTCGTTCACACCTCGTTCCTGTAACCTCAAGGCCATACTGCCAGCCAACTTTGTGAACCCCCTCTTTACCGTTGCCAGATCATCCACATTTGTCTGGATACATGGTGCCCAAAATGGACAGCAATAGTCCAGATGTCCTACATGTGCTCTATACAGTGGGGTCATTATTTTGTTTACAACTGCTGTGTATTCCTGTCCTTATATAACTCAGTACCCTATTTACTTTAGCCACAGCTTCTGAACACTGCCTGTTAACCCAATACCTTACTTGCTTTAGCCACAGCTGCTAAACACTGCCTATTGTGTTTTAAATCCTCACACACCATTATACCCAAGTCTTTTTCGGTCTCAGTAGTTTTAAGTTGCCTCCTTGTACAGTATATACAGTAGAACTCCACCTTTCTGTTTTTACTACCCAACTGCATCAATGCACACTTGTCCATGTTAATTTCACGCACCATTTATCCGCCCATTGTCTAATATTACTGAAGTCACTTTCTTTTACCATTTACTTGGTCCTCTGTCTTATCTAGCACACCAAGTCTGGTTGTCACCAATGTATTTTTTAACTTAACTATTAATGCCATCACTTATATCATTGAACTATATTTGTAATAGTATATAGGGCCTAGTACAGAGCCATAGGGAACCTCACTGGTCAGAATGCCCTCTCCTGATAGGATACCATTTAAGCAAACCCTCTGCATCCTGTCAGCCAGCCAAGATTTAATCCAGTTCAACATTCTACTGTTTACTCCTAATTTTTAAGCTTTATTATTGCCTGGTATGGCACTAGATCGAAGGCCTTACTAAAATCCAGGATGACCACATCCACTGGATTGCCCTCATCCATTTCTTTTCTAACTTGCTCATAAAAAACACAGCAGGTTAGTACTATAAGATCTGCCCATCATAAAGCTGTGCTGGTGAAAATCAATAGTGGGTGAAAAGCACATTTTATTGTAAGCAAAAAAACCTTGCAGTCTACCCGTCTTCCAACTGTCAGATAGCAGAGAGCCCAAATCAAGGAAGTGATATGTTCTGACCTCTGGACAGATGTCAGAAATCTCACTGCAGTATTCTGAACTAGTTGCAGGCAGTGAATTTGACCACCAAGCAAGCTTTGGCAGAGTATACAAGCTTTAGTAGAAGTAGACCAACCTTGACTTTTTGGTGGAGGCTGTAAAACTTTGCTATACTGCAGAAAACACAATCATACTCATTTTCCGGAACTGGGAGCCTGGAAAGGCATAATACTGATTGGGACCTGTGAGGAATGTTTGAAACACATTTTTACGGATACTTTCATTTTTGCTTATTTGAATTAAGAAGAGGCTTGCAGGATTCAATTTCAGGTGTGTTAATTTTATAAGTAGAGGGAGTGAACTACTACTGAATTTGCTTTTCACTGTGATTCATCACTGAAGTAGAGACCTAGTATTTGTAACAATATTTTTTCACCTTTTAGAATTGTACTGTTGGCTAAGGTTTGAATTAATTATTATTCCTGGGTTCAGTGGAGTGATTGTGTATGCAACCCAGACAGAGCAGACTGTCTTCACAAAAAGGCCTGCTTACATCACAGGTGCGACACTAGTCAGTCAAGTGTTTCTGGGTGGAGTTTTCAGTTCTGCTTTAGAGATTGGGAGTTTAAGCCTAGAGGGACTGAAATACTGTTTACTGTTTCTTTCCTGGTGCACAGCTGACTTTTTTAGGGGCTGATTGCTTTCAGAGTGCAAATCACCAGGCTGTATTGGGGCTGGGGAGGTTTACCTGTGTTTGACTCAGCTGTTTGATTTTTCTCTGTTTGTTTAGCAGGGTAATTTCTCTGTTAAATTGTGTAGGTTGTCTTGCTGACAGGAAGGTCAACACTCATCGTAGTGGTGGGTCAGAGCTTTTAGCTGATTGTTTCAAGAGGGCACAGCTTGGGCCCAAATCCCCCTTTCCCATCACCCCACCTGCCCCGGTACCATTTCCTTTATACCAGGGCACTGACATCATTTCCTCAAAAGGGCAAGGTGCATACCACCGTCATATCCTTTCAAGCACACTGCACTGACAATATAAGCGTACACATTATATAATATATCTATATATTTATATAGAACAAAACAACAACTGTAAGAAAAAAAACTTGCACAGGATAAACAAGAAGATAGACAGATGTGGGGAGTAGTGTAATGCACATGCTGTGGGGCAGCAGTCTTCTGGGAGTCTTTCTGGAGGCTCAGATGCTGCCCTATTTGCAGGCAACTCTCTGCCCTGAGGGAGGAGGTTGCCCATCTTCAGGCCACACTGGACAGTAGTAAGGGAACCTCCCCCACCCAGGGAGCACTAGGGCCACCACCACCTCAGAGATTGCCAAGAAAGTGCAGCAGTTGGACCACAGTGGGCTCAGGGAGGGTGAGGGTGGTGGAACAGAGGCACACCTAGTCAGTTGTACCACTCCACAATCCATACACCATTCTGGGGGAGCACAGTTCCCCTGTGGATGCACCAACAGAGGAGACTAAGGAGGTTATGGACAACTGTCTCAAGGGAGGCCCACAGGAAGGAGGCAGAGGACACCACAGGGAAAGGAAGCAGTTCCTGGTGGGGGACTCAATTATTAGGGGGACAGAACTGGGGGGAGCAGGGAAAACTGAAGTAAGGTGCTTGCCTGGCGCCATGGCTTGGAGGGACAGAAAGCACATCCTCAGGATCATGAGAACAGCTGCACAGAAGACTGAGCTGGACATCATTGTCCACCTAGGGACGAATGACTTAGCTCAACATGAGATTAGAGCAGTGCAGGAGGAGTTTGGGAGGGGCCTAAGGCAAGTAGCACACACAGTATCCTTCTCAGAGGTGCTGCCTGTCTATGGCATGGGTGAGGCGAGGGTACTTTGCACATTGCGATTCAATGAATGCTTGACAAAATGGTGTGGAGCACAGGGGTTTGGCTTCATTGGGGACTGGCGTTCCACCTGGAGGGATACCAGCCTATACTGGCAGTATGGACTGCATCTGTCCAGGAAGGGAACAAGTCTTCTAGGCGATCAGTTTAAATGCTTCAGTGGCAAGCTTTTAAACTAGTCAAGAGGGAGGCACTGATAAGCAGCAGGGAATTCCCAGCCTCCCCCTACAAAACAGGGTACTAAATGAGGTAAAGACCAAGATAGAAAGGTCAGTAGGGAGCTGGACAGGGGTAAATGGAGAAAGCAAAGTCAATGAGGACAGGATGTTGCTACAAGAGGTAAAGTCATCAAAAAATGGAGAGCAATGAGTACCAATGCCCGTAGTCTGGGTAACAAGCTTCCTGAATTAGTGGCCTTGATGGAGGAGGAACATCTGGATATCGTGGCAGTCACAGAGACATGGTACACACAGAACTATGACTGGGACGTATACATACCAGGATACACTATCTACAGGAGGGACAGGGAGGGTAAAAGAGGAGGAGGAGGAGAAGTAGCTCTACAAAAGGGAAGGAATCAAAGCAACAGACCTAAAGGGTAAACAGGGAGGAGAGGAAGCACTGTGGGTAAATTTGGAGACAGGCAATGGCTCCACAATCCACACTGGGGTTGTATACAGACCCCCATCTCAGGGAGAGGAAATGGACAAGGAAATGATAGAAAGTATCCTTAGAATGGCAGAAAAAGGGGAGATTTGCTGATGGGTGATCTGAATATGCCAGATGTTAACTGGAGAGCAGTTGCAGCAGCCACTTCGAAGAGTGGGGTTATTCTAGATGCCCTACAGGGGGCATGCCTTAGACAACTAGTATTGGAGCCCACTCGAGAGGGAGCAATCTTAGACCTGGCACTCTCAAATGGAGATGGAGAGAGGATCACAGATGTAGAAGTGGGTAGCCATCTGGGAACTTGTGACCATCGAACAGTATGTTTCATGATAAACACAGCAGTAGAGTCAAGCCATACAAAGGCAAAGGTACTGGACTTTAGGAGGGCTGACTTTGACAAAATGGGTGAGTGCCTAAGGAATGCACTAGTAAATGGGCAGAAAGGAGGGGTGGAAGAACAATGGGGAATAATCAAAACTGCCATCACAGAGGCAACAAGCCTTTGTGTGAAGCAAATAAACAAAATAAAACGATGTAAGAAACCACTATGGTTCTCAAAGGAGGAGGCAGGGAAGGTTAGAGAGAAAAAGAGAGCATTCAGTAAGTACAAGGAATCACAGAAGAAGCAGGACGGAGAACTGTATCAGCTAAAGCAAAAGCAAGCTGGGAAGGCAGTCAGAACAGCAAAGGCCCAAACCAAGGAAAAGATAGCCAACTCAGTTAAGAAGGGGATAAAACCTTTTATAGGTACATAAAGGTGCGAAGGAAGAGCAAAGGAGGGATAGTGAGGCTTAATAAAGGGGAAGGGGGGTGGGCAGAGGGCGACTGTGAAAAGGCAGAGATACTAAACAAATATTTTTGCTCAGTATTCACAGATGAAGAAGAGGAGGTAAATAAAACAAACAATAGAAACACTCTGGATATGGGGGTTTATACCAGTCCATTCGCAGAAGAAAGGTTACTGAAAGAACTCATAAAACTGAAGGTGGACAAAGCAATGGGGCCTGATGGGATTCATTCCAGGATTCTAAAAGAACTAAGGGTAGAACTAGTGACACCACTGACTACCCTCTTTAATAAATCATGGGAGGATGGGGTGGTACCTGAGGACTGGAGAAGGGCAGATGTTATTCCACTTCACAAAAGTGGGAGCAGGACAGAAGTTAATTTAACCTCAGTGATAGGGAAAATGATGGAATCACTTCTGAAGGAAAGAATTGTTGAGCACCTAGAGGCCAGAGGAGCACGGGACCCAAGGCAGCATAGATTCATAGCGGGAAGGTCATGTCAGACGTATCTAATAGATTTCTTTGACTGGGTGACCAAAGTAGTAGATCAGGGAGGGGCTGTGGACATGGCCTACCTAGACTTTAGCAAGGCATTTGACACAGTCCCACACAAAAGATTAATATACAAGTTAGCCAGCCTGGGAGTGGGTCCCAAGATGGTAGCCTGGGTAAAGAATTGGCTGGAGAACAGGACACAGAAGGTAATAGTAAAAGGAGTCCACTCTGAAGAAAGGGGGTTACTAGTGGGGTACCGCAGGGTTCAGTACTAGGACTGGTCCTCTTAAATGTCTTTATAAGTGACACTGCAGAGGGACTGGAAGGAAAAGTATGTCTCTCTGCAGACAACACAAAGATCTGCAACAAAGTTGATACACAAGGTGGGGTGGAAAGGATGAGAAGGGACTTGGCAAGGTTAGAGGAATGGTCAAATGTATGGCAGCTTAGATTTAATGCTAAGAAGTGCAAAGTAATGCACCTGGGAAATAAAAACCAAGGGGAAGAGTACACAATGGGGGGTGAGATACTAACAACAACAAAAATGGAAAAGGACCTGGGGGTAGTCATACCAGATGACTTAAAGGTGGGGAAGCAATGTGAGAGGGCAGTAAGGAGGGCTGGGGGGATACTGGGATGCGTAGGGAGAGGCATCACCAGTAGAAAACAGGAAGTTGTTATCCATTTGTACACACAGCTAGTGAGACCCCATCTGGAGTACTACGTGCAGTTCTGGAAACCCAATCTCTGCAAAGACATAGACAGGATGGAGGTAGTCCAGAGGATGGCAACTAAAATGGTGCAGGGTCTGCACCAGAAGACATATGAAGAGAGAGACTTAAGGAGCTTAATATGTATAGCCTCGAGCAACGGGGGGGGGGGAGTATGATAGAAACTTTCTAGTACCTCAAGGGAATCAACAAAGTCCAAGAGGGTAGCATCTTTCAGAAAAAGAGGTGTGCAAGAACAAGGGGGCACAATTTGAAGATGGGGGGTGGCTCAGAGTTAATGTAAGGAAGTGTATTTTCACAGAGAGGGTTGTGGATGCATGGAACGGCCTTCCAGAGGAGGTTGTGGAGTCAAAAACAATGGTGGAATTCAAGAATTCCACCATTCCAAAAGAACAAAAGCATTTGATAAGGTACCACATGGCCTCTTGATTGAGGCCCTAATTAAGCAGGGTATACATGCCAATATTTCCCTATGGTTTGAGAACTGGTTGACAAATCGGAGGCAGAGAGTATCAGTGAAGGGATCCTTGTCGGATTGGGTAACAGTGACTAGTGGGGTGCTGCAGGGCTCGGTTCTGGGCCCCTGCCTTTTCAACTTATATACAGTATTTCATCTATGCAAACTTCAACAAATGTGTGGTTGTCAAAGTTTGCAGACGATACAAGAATAGGGTATCGGATAACTTCTAAGGAGGACTCGGATACCTTACAACTAGCAGTAAGAGAAATCGAAAACTGGGCAATAATAAATAAATCTACATTTAATGTAGATAAATGTAGGGTTATGCACCTGGGGAAAAATAACACCCATTATGAATATACACTAAATGGAGTAGTGTTGCAGGAAACATCAGAAGAAAAGGACCTGGGGATTTATATTACCAATGATCTGAGCTTTAAGACACACTGTAATCACATTATCAGAAAATCTAGTGGTCTCCTACATTGTATAAACAAGCATATTAAAAGTAGAGACAGATCAGTGGTAATGCCTCTGTATAAGGCTCTGGTCCGTCCGCATCTGGAATATTGTGCCCAGTTTTGGTCACCTGGGGAAAAAGGGACAATAAAATCACTGGAACAGGTACAAAGGAAAGCAACACAACATGTGACAGGCCTTGAGGGGTTAACCTACCAACAGAGACTGGTAGAATTGAAACTGTATTCATTGGAATTCCGGAGGCTCCGAGGTGATATGTGCATGGTATACAGAGCACTATCAGATGATGACCTGTGGCATAAACTGGGATTGGAGTTAAGGATGCAGCCATACGATGCAAGAGCTCACCCATTTCAAATCCAGATCAGCTCTTTTTGTACAAATGCTAGGAAAAACTGGTTTATTAAAAGGATAACTAGTATATGGAATGGCTTACCATTGGAAATAGTGGCGAGTTCGTCAATGAATATTTTTAAAAATTCCTTGGACGAATACCTGATTAAACAAAATATAACTGGATATTAACTAGGCAGGCCGTTACGGACTTTGTCTTCTTGGCCTTGTAATAACCTATGAGACCTATGAGACCTATGAATGCATGGGACAGTCATAAGGCAATTCTAGGGGTTGGGGGTAGGAAGAAGTAGGCTGCTAGTTAACTATGATAGATTACATAGACAGATTACATAGATATTACAGAGCATTAAAGACATTTGTCCATGAGCTTGCCAATCATAATTTATGTATACTCATTAATATTTTTACTGAAAAGAAATTTATCTAAATTTGTTTCAAATTCCAACATTGTTTTACTCTCCACAACCTCACAAGGTAGCATATTCCAAATCTCTGTTACTCTATTGTTTAACCAATATTTCCTTTTATTTGTTCTATATCTATCCTTTATAGATTACATCTGCAACTTATCCATTAGGTAGGGAAATGGGCAGACTGGGTGCGCCAAGCGGTCCTTATCTGCTGTCAAATTCTATGTTTCTATGAATACTGCAGTGGTCAAGTCTTGAGAAAATGAAGGCCTGCACCAGCGTGTGTAGTTTGGCAGAAACACAATAGAGACAGAGCCTAGTAATATTTTTTAATAGTTTTTTTGTGGAAAAGCAGCTCCTGACAAGGACTAGCACCTGAGACTGAAATGTCAGATGACTATCAAGAACCACTCCCAGACTGCATACTTCCCCAACAGCCTCAAGCTTAACCCCATTAAGTGTGGGGCATCTAAGGCTGCTTTGTAAAGCAGATACAGTATCCGCCTATTCAGGCATACCAATAACAGCTCTATCTTGTAAGGGTTAAGTGTCAGCTAACTGCAGGCCATCCGCATACTGATTTCAGAAATGTGCTATTGTAGCAACATCACCAATTCCAACTTGTCAGGAGCAAGAGGCATACAGCTGAGTGCCATCAGCATAGCAATCAAACCCTACACTGGAGTGCTTTATAATCCCCCCCCCCGCCAGCAGCAACATGTACAATGCAAACAACACGGGCAAAAGAACACATTCTCAAGAGGCAGCATAGCTTAGGGCAGTTGGGACCAGTATGGCTCAATCACTACCAGCTGCCTCCATCGCAATAGGAATTACCTGAACAATTTAAGAACAGTCCTAGCCAGCCCCTTGTGTTTCCCAAGTCCAGATCCAGATCCAGATCCTTGTGTTCCCCAAGTCCGGATGGCCAGGTACTCGAAAATGTTGAAACTTTCAAGTATCTTGGTGTCTTACTCGACCCCCTACCCCTCCTTCTCTGAGCACATTAAGTCAGTAGCTCGCAGGATTCACCAAAAGCTGGGTATTGCCTACAGACTCAGACACTACCTCACCCCAGAGGCCTGGCTTGCCATTGCTCAGGGAATCCTACTCCCCATAATCGATTACTGTTCCTCCATCTACACTAGGGCTTTCTCTTCCCTCACTGCCAAACTTTCCACCACCTACAACAGCGCCTGTCATTTAGCCTTACTGGTCCCTTCTCCAACCCTCCACTGTGTCCTTTATCAGTCACTGGGGTGGTTACCACTCCAAGGCCGCTTCGACCTTGCCCTTTGCTGCTTGGTCGATAATGCTGTCCACACCAGCCAAGAGTCCCCTTTTGCAGCCCTATTTCAGGTCAGAACCCTGTGCCGCTGCCTATGCTCAAATTCTACCCTCCCCCCACTTTCCCAAGGTATCTACCAACATAGGCAGGAGAGCCCTATCTGCTGCTGCCTCTCACTACAGAATAAATTGCCAGCTGGGCTTTGCTTCCTGGATACCCACCATCTGTTTAAATCCCACCTCAAAGACTGGTTCCTAGCTGAGTCTAGGTGTCGGTGTTTCTCTGGCTAGCTTCACACTCCCCTCTCCTCCCTGATTGCCTGCAATGATTACCTGACACTGTATATCCTTAGCTGCCTCACTGTTACCTGATATCAGCCTCTGAATTTAATACTCTGTACCTAATGTTGCCAAAGGTCCATTGTTTGCATTCCCTTGTATTGCTTTGGCACCACTGTGTTTGACTTGTCTTCTGTGCTCTATTGTATTTTGTTTAATGTTGCCTCCTGTGCCATTGTCATGGCCCAGGTTGTGCCTGAAAACGGTCCCTGGGATCAGTGTTCTTACCCAGTTATCAAAGTCATAAATAAAATAGATAAATAAAGTCTACCCCCCAACCCCATTCTTGGTGGTCCATGGTGTCAAAGGCTGATGACAGGTCAAGGAGGATCAAGATCTACACCTCTCCCCGATCTCTCACCAGATGGAGATCATCGCGTATTCTGAAACAGGCAGTCTTGGAGCTATTGGCACCTACAGAAACCAGACTGGAATGGGTCAAGAACACCATTATTCTCCACATGAGAACCAGCCATTTAGCAATCACCTTATCAACAATCTAAGCCCAGAGAAAGCAAAGTGGCAACTGGTCTACAATTTGGGGTATCTGTAGGATCTAAACACGGCATCATGAGCATGGAACTCCCCACAGTACCCTCCAGTGATTAAAGCAGAGAACCCTCATGCAAAGAGGCACTGCTAATTCCTATCAAAACTGGAGCAGATGCTCCAATAGCAGCCTTCAGGATCTGAGATGAAGCAGGGTCCAGACAAAAAGTGGTGCTGTGGAAGCTGGCAGCCAGCCAGCAGATCTTCCTTTCATACACAAGACAGAACTTCATGGCTCGACAGTCCTCCCAGATTCCTGACTTACATGACTGTCACAGACTTTTTAAGCAGTGAAGGACATAAGTCCCAGATGTAGACAACCCTGTCCTTCAAGAATCAGCAAAATCTTTCACATTGCTTCTTGGAGGCCGGTTCCCTGCAGCTAAGACAGGGTAAAGAAGAATGTCAACAGTGTGGAAAAGTGCAGCAGGCCTGTGCGTCTCAGTTACAATCAGCCCAGAGAGGAATTTCCCTACTGCAAGTTCAAATTCAAGTTTATTGTAGGAAAGCTCCATTGAGCAAGCTCATTCACAAGGAGATCCTATTACACAAGACAATGAAATGACATAGAGGACTATGAATGGGAGACAGACAATAACCATGTTTTAATCCCATCAAGCAGTTTCCTTGTCGACAATGTAAACCTCGAGAACGCAGCGCGAGAGATTTACTGTTGTCAAGGAAACCGCGAGATGGGATTTCAGCACGGTTGTTGTCCGGCCACCATCCATTATTCTTTATAGTGTATGGGGAAAACCAAAGGGTAAGAGTCGTTTTAGTTACATTGCTCGTACTCTTATATGTGGAAGAACCTTTCGCCATCGTCCGCTGTATCGCCTGCGATGTGTAAAGGTCTCAAGCACGACATACCATCCCAGTTGTTATGGTATCGATGTAACGCACTCAAGAGGGGTTAACAACCTCCTGACGTCATATCGATACTATAACAACACCACAAAACTTGCCGAATTTGGACAATAATAAGGGTTCCCCATACATTATAGTAATAATAATAATTATACATGTTGTAGGGTACAAACAATGGCAGGCAAGCGAGAAATAAATAACAAACAAGCATAGATATAATAGGGTACATATAATGCAAAGGAGATCCATATGTCACTAAAATTAGTAAATAGTGTTTGGGCATAGACGTAAGCATCATGAGGCACTCTAGGACAGGATGAATGAAGAAGGGGTGCAGTTGGCAGCTAAGCAGGAGGGCATAAAGCTGGCTGCCCCATGGTAAAATCCAAATGTACCACCAGGGAAAGATTCTCTATATGCATCTGTGATTTCCACGACTTGTGGTCCAGCTTCTACCCCTAGACCTTCAACTGGCAAAGCTCTAAAGAAAACTGAAGCATGGTTTGGCATGCAGTCATGTAACAGGAATGAGCTGGCTCTAGGGTGTCCAGTGAGGCAGACAAGGTCTCATTGTAGGTCTCAACCGCTGCATTGCATCCTCCAGATGTAGGTTTTTGCCAGGCTTGTTGTGGATCCAGGTCTCATTTTGCATGATACTGGATAATCTCCACAGCCAGGTGTGTCATTTTGGGGATCCCAACACTAAGCTGTTTGGTGCAGTGGGCCGACCAGCCAACAAGACACACTAAAATGTTGCTCATCTCCAATCCAGTCCAGAAAATGAGGTCAAACGTGTTGCCTCTCTTGTACGTGAACACAGAAATCTTTTGTTTGATTTTAATCCCCACGCAACACAGAACTAGTTTCAAATCTTCCATTGGTTTGTTTGTTTTTTCACAACAGCATTGTTTCCCTCCAAAAATACTGATGTAAAACTAGGACTCTACAATCACAGCAACTGAATAAAATGTGTTAAACCAAAAAAAGCACATTTAGTATCTGTGCTTCAAATCTCTCAAATAGGAATGACTAATTTGGTGGGTGCTAACATCTTAAACAAAACTGATACTTGCTAAGCATCTCGAGGAATTAAATCTTCCAGTTTATCTCTAGAAGCTGTGGGTAGAGCCTAGGACACTGACGTTTTCCTATAATTAAGAGATAATATACTGTAAAGAAGAACATACCTCAGTGGCAGTGCTCTGGTTTGCTCCAGTTTCCAGCAAATACCTCACCACATCCAAGTGGTTCTCTTGGGCGGCCATGTAAAGTGGAGTGAAGCCATTCTGAAAGCACACAGAAAACAGTTGGGCATCAGTTGCAGCTCACTGACTAGCTTAATATACTCCGGATTCAGCTCCTCTGTTACACAAAAGTTTGTATCTGATACACATTGATGATTTATTTATTTAGTTATTGAAATTCATTTAATCCAGGCAAGCAAGCAGAGATCATTTACAAAATCTCATTTCCTTCTGCAATCTGGAGTGTATGTGTGTGGGGAGGGGGTTACAAATAGGGCAGGCGCAAAAAAGTGACATAACTGTAAGTAACAATACAGGAGAACAGCACAAATAATATTGAAACAAAGCACAATTACATAATAATGCACATAATTCACACATCTGTACAACAGGAATCAGGCAACTATACAAGGTAAAATGCCCCAAAGGAGTCTGTGTGCTGTTGTAGACCCAGGGGGTGCAAACAAGGGGTGGCAAACCTCTAAAAGCAAGACAGAGTCCCAAATTGTTGCATTCCAAGGAATAAAATACACACACACCAGGCAAGTCGAAAATAAAGTTCCATTTTATTTTTCTAATTTCAGGAGCTGTATGGTCTATGCCAGTCACCAAGTAAATTCAGCTCTCTACCTCAGCACTTCACCTGTTAATTAGACTTCATCAGGCCAAATTAACAGGTGAAGCACTGGGGTGAAGAGCTGAATTCACTTGACTGGCAAAGACCATACAGCACTTGAAACTGGAAAAATAAAATGGAACTTAATTTTTGACTTGGCTAAGGTGTGTGTATTTTATGCCTTGGAGTGCCACAATTTGGGACTCTAACTGTACAGGGTGGACTCCAGAAACAAGAAATATAGAATTAAAGAACGGAGCTATGTCTACCAAACACATCAAGAAAATGCCACAAGTCAAAAACAAGCAAGTCAGCATGTATCGTCAATGGCAGGAGCAAAGGGGAAGGGTGTACTTTAAGTCAGGACTTGGTGGTTTGGATACTACAAGAGAAGGGGAGGTGATGCTAAATATCAGATAGTCTGTAAAGAATGTAGTGTGGACTGCTTTCTTCCTACAACAGGGAATACGTAAATTCCTCAGAAGCTGGAGCCTATGCAGGTAACCGGTTTTGGTGGCTGGGAAACCAGGCTGCTCAGGAGTTGGGGAGATGGAGTACCAAGCAAAAGTCTCTGACCAAGTGGGAGGTGTGACCAAATTTCTCCTATGTTCTACAGGGGCCCAGCCCAGTTGGACGTACTGTGCATGGAACAGAGGTGATTAAGGGTAGGCAGTTAAGGATGAATTTGCAGAGTGAGTTGTAAGAAGTGCCCAATATGGCTAGTAGAGTTTTAGGAGCAGCACTGTAGACTACATCCCCATAGTCATTTATAGAAATAAGAACCTGATCCACAGGGCATCTCCTTGTAAAGAAAGGGAGCTTTTTATTGAGTGAACCCAGTTTAGGAAAAAGAGGGGCGCTATGTTTCTGTACGGAATTAATTATATGAAGATATGTACATATTTTATTATCAGGGCTTGCACCACAAAACATATGAAGAGAGACTAAATGACCTCAAAATGTACTCATTGGAGGAAAGGAGGGAGCGGGGAGACATAATAGAAACTTTCAATTACCTCAGGGGCATGAACAAGGTGCCGGGGGAGACCTCTTCCAATGTAGGAGTACGAGAACGAGGGGGAATGATATGAAATCGGAGGGGGTCAGATTAAGAGGAAATGTGAGAAAGTTTTTCTTCACAGAAAGGGTGATGGCTGCATGGAATGGTCTGCCACATGAGGTGGTGGGAGCGAGCACAGTAGGGTTTTTTAAACATGCCAGGGACAGGTACAAGGGAACCTTTGAGGTGGGAGGGAGTGATGAAAGACCACTGACCAGATAGGGTCAGAGGCCACATACAAGTGTAGGGCTTATGGTCAGATTGGGTGGGCCTAGCGGTCCTTATTCACCGACAATCTCTATGTTTCTATCTTTTGACCAATATTTTCCTTGAAGACCAACTGCTTTTACTCTCTGTACTATTCTAAGAATTTATGTTACAATGAGTTACAGTAAGTATCACTATCACAGAGACTGTGTTGGAATTACCCATTATGAGTTTTGGGAGTTAGGGGGGCCTACAAAGGTCCTATCTTCAAATTCAGCCCCCCGTCCCATTAGAAGTCAATGGAAGTGATGCTTGAGTTGCTGGGGCTCAGCTCAGAGCAGGGGGGTGAGCCCTGTGAAGCCCCCCTCCCCGTAATTCCAACACTGGTAACAGACTAATTAATTGTAAAATGTCTCATTCTTTTTTATCTTCTGTTTTTCCTTCTAATTCATTATAACAAGTCATGCCTTAACTATAACAAATGTATAAAAAAAAGTTTTAACAATGAACTGAAATATTGATTGTAATTTTTTGTTCATATTTTGAATTTTCATAAGGGTACGTAAATTCATAGCACCTCTCTAAAGGAGAACTGTGCTGAACCTGTAAGTCATTTTTCCAGCAGAAGCTGTTTTTTACATACTGTTTCCAGTTCTGTTGTTGTTCCATACATGGACCTATTAGTAATCTTGGTGATTGCATCTAATAACTGGATGATGTTAGTTTATGTCCCTGTCAGCCACAGTGTTCTGTAGTAGAACATGGATACATTTTGCCAACTGTGGAAGAGCAAAGCAAAGGTCATAAACTGTATCATTCAGTTCTAAAACGGTACTCACTACAGTACTTGTGTGTAAATCAGAAACATCCACTGGGATAACAAAACACCTGCAGAGATGGAACAGTAACAGAACTGGAACCAGTGATTTACAATGAGCTTCTATGAGTAAAATGATTTCTGGGTTCAATGAAGTTCTCCTTTAAGAAGCACTTTGCTGCAGTACGTTTTGTAATTTTGCACACAAGACAGTACAGTTATCATTTTTGAGTATTCAGCTAGGATGAAGTGGGAGTAATACCACATGTTCCTTTTTAAACGTAATTGCACTTGATTGCTATATCTACTCAGATGAATTTCTTTGGTCTGCAACTGGAGGAACTGACCATAAGAAATGCTATGAACAAGGGGAATCTATGTGCTGAATTAGATCCCACTAGGGTATTGTCTCCTGATCAATGATGTACAAATGAAGCTCTAAATGACCTATATTATATTCAATTCAATTCAGTTTAATTAAGCTTTATTTATAGAGCGCTATTCACATTGATCTTAGCGCTTGACAATAAAACTCAATAAATATAATATTAAAACATACAGTTCATCCAGCCATCCTACAGCGAAAATCAATAGTCTGGAAAAGACAGGTCGAACAAGTGCATTTTTAGAGCAATTTTAAAGATCTCCATGGTCAGGCACTCACATATCTGACGAGGTATAGTTCCACAGGGTAGGGGCTACATATGAAAAAGCTCAGACCCCAGATGTCTTCAACTGAACCCTGGGAACCTCTAACAATCCCTCATCACTGGAGCGGCGTGGTCGGCGGGGGCAGTAGGGACGCAGGAGCTCTTGCAGGTAGCTTGGCCCCTGTCCGTGGAGGGCCTTAAAGGTCAACCAACCAATCTTAAAGGTGATCACCACTGAACTGGCAGCCAGTGCAGATCACGGCACACAGGTGTGATATGATCTGATCGAGGTAGCCCCGTCAATAGCCTGGCTGCCACGTTCTGCACCAGGTGCAAGCAGCGGATATCAACCTCAGCTAACCCTAGGTACATGGAGTTACAGTAGTCAAGGCGGGATGTCACAAAAGCGTGGACCAAAATGGAAAGGTCGCCAGGTGGAACAAGGTGCTTAATCCGGGCAATATTCCTCAGATGGTGAAAAGAGGACTCTACGATGGACGACACCTGAGAATGAAGCGTCAGCAAATTGTCAAGAATAATGCCCAGATTCCGCACCTGTTCGGAGGTCAACAGCTGGCTATCACCAAGCCAAAGCCCAGAGGCAGAACCAGCCACCAGCCGCTCTAAATGACGACACGGATCCACCACTAGAACCTCAGTCTTGTCCAAATTCAACCTCAGCCAGATGGCATTCATCCAGTCCTGGATCTCAGTGAGGCAGCTGTTAAACACCAAGACTGCACTATCCTGCTCAGGTACAAAGGACAGGTAGAGCTAGGTATCATCTGCATAGCAATGAAAATCCAACCCATACTGCCTTACAATGTCTCCCCCATGGCAGCATGTACACCACAAACAACATGGGCAACAGCACAGAGCCCTGCGGGACCCCACACGGCAGAGAGAATGAGCCACAGGAATAAATCCCAGACACCACCCTCTGAGGTCTGCCAATGAGAAAAGAATGGAACCATCTGAGGACTGTACCAGACAGGCCACAGATCATCTGCAGGTGCTCCAGCAGCACCACATGGTCCATGGTGTCGAATGCTGCAGAGAGAGATCAAGAAGAACTAAGATGGAACGGCTCTTCCGATCCCTCGCTATCAGGAATTCATTGAGCACCCAAACAAAGGTAGTCTCCATGCTATGCCTCTTCTGAAATCCTGACTGGAGAAGATTACAGATATCGTGGATGGTAAGATGATTCTCCAGCTGCAGTGCCACTGTCTTCTCAATAACCTTCCCCGCAAAGGGGAGATTAGAGACCGGCCTGTAGTTGGCAAGACAATCCTGGTCAAGAGAAGGTTTCTTAAAGAGCGGGGTCACCACCGCCTCCTTCAGGGAGTCTGGAAACTCATCTGTCTCAAATGAACACCAGATAATCTCTGCCAGCACCAGGCTGATGACTTCAACACACCCCACAAGGAGGCAGGTTGGGCCTGGGTCCAAACCACAGCAGGTCAGATGCATACTCTGGACAATCTGCAAGACATCTACAATCTCCAACTGGTCAAAGTCGAACCATTCAAACCGAGGAACTGTAACCTCCCACTGACCACCGTCACCACCATTGGAGCTAGCCAGCTGAACCTCAGACCTGATGTTGGCCACCTTTATCAGCAAAGAATCGAGCAAACTCATAACACTTTTACAGTGAAAACGCTCTCCGAGACTGCAAACAGTCTGGATTGCACAGTCTGTCCACAGTTCGGAAGAGCTGGGCTGGTCAATTCTGTGCTACAGATATCACCCTATTAAACATATGTATGTGTTTATTTATGAACTTTTAGGCACAGTTGCCCCTATTTTTTGGTTTGACCCAGGAGCTTACAAGACAATCAGTACAATAATGACAAGCAAATACAGTACAGTATAGTGCAATATAGCAAACACAAAAGAGCATGGGCAGGCAACCACTAGATCAAAAACCTCCACAAGTCCCCTTCGGGAGGTGTTATGCAATGCTAGATCAATCAGGAACAAAACCACAATCACTGTGAGCACGATTTCCTCAGTCGACCTGACTTGCATCATGGAGACCTGGCTGGGGGGTGACACAGGTCCAGTACCGGAGGCGTCTGTCCCAGCCGAGTTTTCCATAGTGCAATGCCTGAGGACAGAACGCAGACATGGGGTGTGGCCATCTGTTTTAGATCTGACCTAAAGTTCTCCATGCAACCAGTGGGTTCCACTTCATTGTCTGAATGTGTGACCATGCATGGTGGTCCAGGGGCAGGCTGCAAAATCCTCCTTGTATACCGGCCTCCGGGGTTGGTTCTGGGTGACTTCAATGCCTGGATCAATGATGAACATTCACAGTTAGGTTATTACTTCCTCCAGTTGATGTCTTCGTTGGGCCTTACACAAGCTGTTGCTTCTATGACCCACAGCCATGGTCATGCCTTGGACTTAGTGTTCTCACTGGGACTTGAGATCTCTGACCTTAGGATTGATCTGGTTGCTTGGCTGGATCATTGCACAGTGATGTTTTCATTTGGCCCCCGTTAGTCCATCCTCTGTGGAGATGGTCTGCTACCACCCTTTGAAGGGGCTGTCCCCAGAGGGACTGATGGCAGTGATGGATCTATCTGGTGTGAGTGTTGCATGTGTGAGAGGTGCAGGTGAGGCGGACGCAGTCTATAATGAGGTTGTTTCCAAAGAACTCGACTCTGTTGCACTAGTCCGTGTATGACCCAGGTCTTCACGTATGAGACCTCCATGGTTTGATGGGGCTCTCAAGGACATGAAGACCAAGGGTTAGAGGCTGGAGCGCTGTTGGCAGAGGACTCGCTCTGATAGGGACAAACTGGCTTTGAGACTTCTCTATGGTGAATATCAAAGGGCAATCAACTATGAGAAGGCAGTGTTCCTGTCCAGGGGGATTGCTACAGGGCAGAACAGACCAGCTCTGCTTTTTTGAACCATGGACAGGCGTCTCCATCCTGCCTGTCTACAGACAAAAAAAGCATCTTCAGTCTCTCAGTGCGAGGAGTTTGCTCTGTTCTTCTCTGACAAGCTGTTCTCCATCAGAGCTGGGATCTCCCCAGTGGGGCATTTGTGGCCCCACAGTGGTGAGTCATGTTTTCTGAAGGCACTCCCATTGTTTGAAGTGAGTTCATGCCAGCTGGGGTGGCTGTGGTTTGTGAGGTGATCTTGAAGTTTGTGTCCCGCATAATGCGAGCTGGACTCGAGCCCAACTTGTCACTTAGGTCCTGTCCACACTACACCTGAAAAAGCTGTAAAGGTTCAGAACCATTACAGATTTAAAATGGTACAGCATATCCACACTGCCAGGGAACAGGTGTGAAAGCAGTCCAGAACAGTTACAGCCTGTCCACATTGAGCTGTGAACAGTGTGTGGACCCAAACCCATGAATGTAGAGCGCATCCCAGGGTGCACCTGGTGAAGACAGCTGCAATGACAGACACCCACCCACACATCCATCTGGCGGACAGTGTACACAGAGCGTGGCAGAACATGGCAAGGTGGCTGACAGCAATGTGTGCCGTGTGGCAGTCGTGGTGGACTGAAGGTGTGATGCAGCAGATGGTGTGGAAACAAAAGCAGAGGAGGGCCCTAAAGTCTGGCATGGAGGAGGGCTCTGATGCACCCACATGAGCTGGGAACTGTGACCCTGCTGCAAGCCACGCTCAGGTATGCAGCGCACCACCAGGGCAAGGCATGCCATGCACAGCAGCCACCCTCTGGACACATGCCACGTGGGACCAGCACACACACAATGCTGCCAGGCTGCACACCCAGTCCCACCACACCTGTGCCCCATGCTATCGAAAGCCCCACAGTACCCCATATAGCACTGTGAGCATGCAAGTAACCTGCCCAAGCAAAGGAGCAACACAGTATGGGGTCACATGACAGTCTTTATTCCAAATGCCGACTTGTCCTCTGGTGGCAGTAACACATGTAAAATAACGTTAGGTGACAGCATGTTCATGCAGCATACCCTGTGCATTGCTGCGGCACACCAAGGACTCGAAAATAACATACATTGTCCAGCATCACAACTCCATGCAGGACTGTACCCAATACATATGGAACACTGTAAAAGTCCTGTGACCACTGCAAAACAGCAAATGGACACATAGCATAATACTGAAACATCACCACCCTCCAAAGCCCCCTAAGGCGATTGGCGGATGCAGGACACCCATGAGACACAGACCAAGACACGTGACCCAACCATGCAATACACTGTGCAAGTTTACAATATGGGTAACAGTGTACAACTAGAAAGCAACCAACCCAATGTTCCCAGGACCCATTACAACATAACATAATAACAAACACTGGATGTGCAACTGCCCAGCCACCCATATGGCCCTCATGTACCATAACCCCTGACGGCCCAGGAGGTATATAGGCCACACAACAATGCAGGACAACCCAGTGGTAGCAAACTATATACACGTGTGCCACCGTGAGCACATAACACTGTGCCAAACCAAACCAGGCACTGTCAACACTGGTCTACCCCCAGTGGCATCCCCATATCAGGGAGGGATACACAATGGGTGTTCCGGGTAATGGCCTGTGGGACTCACTGCTTGCCACACCTCTGCAGGTGGCATATGCCATCACAGTGTGGTCAACTGGAACTCATCACCGTACAGGTCCTGTGTGAAGCTTGGCATGCCTGTTGTGGGTGCCGTGGGAGCAGCACAGTGCTGGTTAGCAGCACTATGCATTAGGGGTAGGGAAGCAGTGTGCAGACCACCTGTGGCGGTCATGCCACTTGTGGAGCACTGCTGTGCCATGCCAACATAATACAGCGGTGCCTGTGATGTGGTGGGCAGGGTGTCACGGGCGGTGGCGCCGCTTGTATACACCCCCCCCCCTGCAGAGGGGATGCATGCCTGGGGGCACAGGCATGGCTGGGGGCAGCAAACCGGTGGTGGCAGGCACTGCCCTGTGGCCCGCCTGCCCGTCATCAGTGGTGGACTGCTGAAAGATGGCCATGCTGTGCACACTAGTGGGGTTCCCCGTGGACAAGGGCATGGTGGGAAACCCACCGGTGTTCTGAGCCCCAGGGAACAGGGCAGGAGGGGATGGGGTGGTGGTGGTGTGTGGCATGGCGGTAGCACCCGTACAATGTGGTGCACCCGCTGGGAGTGGTTGGTGGCATTGCACGGCTAGGAACTGGACCATCTGTGCAAAGAACTGCTGTGTCTGTGCAGCCTCCTGTTGCCGTAAATGCTCCTCCATTGCCCTCTCTTCCCTTGTCCTCTCCCTTTCCAGCTCCAACACTTCCCTATGGTGCTCCTGCAGCGTTTTTACATGTCAGTTCCAGCACCACCCCAAGCACTTCTGCCATTTGTGCTGCCTTGGACTTCCTCTTCCGGAGGTTCACCAGGGGTTCCTGGCCACTTCACCGCCTCACAGCTCTGCCCCTTCCTGCGGTGGAGGTGTTACTGGAGGTACCCGGCATCTCTTCCTGCATGCCCGAGGACACTGAGGATGCCTCCGCTGCGTCGGTGTCCATGGATGTCCCTTCCCCTGGGTCTTGCAGAAGGAATGGCAGAACACACCTATCACCATTGTACACATGCATTCATCTCGTCCACACACCCAATGTCCTACCCCCATCCCCACACCACTGTCCCCCCCACACCCATAGGCAATGGCATACCAACACCTCAGGTGCCACACGCATATTGTTTGGCCATGGGCCACAGCATGTCCGCTAGTTGGCACCGTGAACACCCGTGCCACCTCCTATCGCTGTGCTACACCCATCTGTGATCACCATCCAACTCATGCCCAGGCAGCACCACCACCAGCATGCCATGTTGTACCCCCCATATCCCAGCCAACATATAGGAGCAGTGCACATTGTACGTACCAATGTTGAGTGTCTCCTGATGCACACTGTCTGCACCTTCATCCCACTGGTGTGAGCGCGGGTCCCCCGTGGTGTCCCCTTCATCCTCCAACTCCAGTTGTGGGCTGTCCACCTGTGAGCTCTCAAGGATGAATGCTGGTTCAGTGGTTGGCCATGTACCTAGTATGGTGTCCAACTTGTCATAAAAGGGGCACACCACACGTGCACCCCCCCCAAGCGTCTGTTGCTGTCCTTGGTTTTGTGGTAACGCACCTTCATCTGCTTTATTTTGTTGCGCCATTGCTTTGCCGTCCTCTCCATACCATTCTCAAACAGATAGTCTGCAATCTTCCGGTAGGCCTTTGTGTTGTGCCTGGCACTGGCTAGCTCTGCCTGCACCATCTCCTGTGACCAGAACTCCACCAGCAATGACGTGGCCTCATCTGACCAGGTGGTGCCATGGTCTGTCATAGTTCCTGCTGGCACATGGCACAAGGTGGGTGGTACCATACTGCTGTGGTCACCAGCAACAGGGTTGCAGGGCATATTGATACACCATGGTCACGGGCAGTGCTTTGGGGACACGGTGGCTGTGCAGAGGTGCCGGGGTGGTGTGTTCTGGCACTGTAGTATTGTGGGAGCTGGGCATGTGCCTCTGGCGGCTGTTGGTGGCCTACTTCCCACCTGTGGCACACAGGTCTGTGCTGCCATCTGTTCGCCTGCCACCTGTTCCCTGCTGTCTGTTTGCCTTACTGCAGTGTTCCACTGTTTGCCCTGGGCCCATCAGTGTCCCAATGGCACTTCTTGTTGTACGGCTGCAGGCACACCCCCCCAATGGGCTCCCAGTGCTTCCCCACTGCTCCGCTTTCCAGTTTGTGCCTCTGACAGTTCAGGTGCTTGGGTTACTGCTGGTGTGCTGGCACAGCTCTGATAACGCTACAGCCCCTATGTGGGTGTTCTGTCCATACATGCGCCTCATATCCTTCCTAGTTCCTCGGGCCCCCCTCCACCCTCCCGGCTAACTCTGTGCTGTGCATTGCATGCTGGTCTACTGGATGACCATCGGCTACACGGTGGAGTGTTTGGACACACACCGGTAACGTTACAGTACTGCAACCGTTACAGGAATCATTGTCGAAACCACCTCCCAACAGGCTTCTGTAACGGTTGCGAAAACGCCTTCTGTAATGTTACCAGTGTAAATGCGACTCGTTGAGGTAATGGTTTTTGCCCTCTGTAACAGAAGGGTTTTCGTGCTGTAGTGTGGACGGGGCCTTCATGGGATGTGTTGAATCCGTTGGGCCAGTGTTCACCAATATTGTCTGGTGTTCACTTTCGGAGGGTTGTTTTCCTGATGCCCTAATAGAGGCACTGGTGAGACCCCTCCTTAAGAAACCATCTCTCAACCCTGACATCTTGGCAAATTATAGACCTATTTCTAATCTCCTATTCTTAAGGAAGGCTACTGAGAAAGTGATGGCTCAGCAGCTCAAGGCACACTTCGCAACTCATGATGTCTACGAACCTTTCCAGTCAGGATTAAGGTCAAGACATGGCACTGAAACAACATTGGGCAGAGTGCAAAATGATCTCCCCAGGGTGAAAAATAGAGGAGAGCAGTCAATTCTTGTTCTCCTTGATCTCTCCACTGCATTTGACACTGTAGACCACATAGTGTTGCTGGATCACCTAAGGGAGCCCTGTGGACTGGACTCACCAGTACTGTCATCAACTGGTTTGAGTTCTTTCTTACAGACAGGATGCAGAGGATGGTGATGGGAGAGTTCTCATCCTGCCGGAAGCCTCTGCCTTGTGGAGTTCTCCAGGGCTTGATCCTGTCGCCTGTGTTGGTCGCAGTGTACGTGCTTCCCTTGGGTGAGGTCGTTAGATGGTACAGCTTGCGTTTCCAGTGTTATGCAGACAGTACCCAGCTGTACATGCCATTTGCACCTGAGACTGATGACGCTGTGGAGGTGTTAAATAAATGACTGGCCAAGATCCAGGCATGGATGTCCTCTAGATGGCGGAGTCTCAATTCTGACAAGACAGAGGTGCTAGTGACTGAGCCTCGTCGTCGCTGGGATGTGGACACTGCTGAGATGGGGACAGGATTATTCCTTGACACCATTTCCTTGGTGGTGTCCACCAAAATGAAGAATCTGGGCATCATCCTTGATGATGGATTGCCACTTGAAGCTCAGGTGTCATTTGTCGTCAACAGTGTTTTTTACCACTTGAGGAATGTTGCCCGGATTAAAGCCTTGATTCTGATGATGATCTTCCCTCACTTGTACGTGCTTTTGTGATACTGCAGCTCGTCTAGTGCAACACTCTGTACCTCAAGGTCACTGGAGGGGTTCTCCGGCCCCTGCAACTGGTGCAAAATGCAGCAGCCAGGTTACTGATGGGCCTTCCAAGGTCCTGTCATGTGACCCCCATTTTGCGCCAACTGCACTGGCTGCCAGTTAGGTGGAGAATCATCTTCAAGGTGGCTTGCTCACCTATAAGGCCCTACATGGATCAGGTCTTGGCTACCTGGACAACCTCCTGATGTCCCTAGCATTTGCTTTGCTTCTCTACTGAGGGCCTCCTAGTGGTTCCTAGGGCCTGCCTTAAATCCTCTGGAGATAATTTATTTGAGTTGACGATTCCGGTATTGTGGAACTTGTTACCAAGACCTTTGAGGGAGGCCCCATTGGTGGAGGTTTATTTTCAGACTGTCTGTAGTTAAATTAGTAAAAGGCTACAATATTTTATTTAAACTTTTAAATTGTTTAAATTATCTGTCTTCCTGTTTTTCCATTTCTTTATTGACGTATGTTTGCCTATCCACCTGTACATCATCCAGAGCCTCCAGGATAGGGTGCTCAAAAATAAACTTTACTTGCTTACTATGATCAGGGAACAGAAATAAAGACATACTGTAAGACACAAAAAATTAACAGCTGGTAAGAAACAATGTAAGTTATGAAAAATACAGAGCAGGTAAGCTACAGGCCAACCTAGATAACAGGACTGAGAAAGCAGGCAAGACACTTCGGTGTATAATCAACTTAAGCACAGTTCAATCAGAGTAAGAATATATGCATTAACTGGTTCAGCGAAGGTACTTAATTCCCTCCCCTTTTGTAAGTATGCTACATTAGTGAGCTGCAACTTAATTAAACTTTCCTTAAAATTTCTTTTTATATCTCTCTGTACGATTTCATGGAGAGAAGGTCATAGTTTGGACCTCTTTATCTCACGCCTTAATTTAGAGTATGGCCCAGTGCACCTACATAGTAACTGAATACATGCGTATGAACATACGTACGTACATACATACATAAATAAATACACGCATACATACATACATACAAAATAGGGGTAGGGTTAACTAGAGCACGCACTTAGGAATTAGTTCCCCCTTAAACTTACATTGTGTTCCTAAATGCCTCCTGAGAAGGTTAGCAATTGCACAAAGAAACAGGTTTTTATTGTAACCATCATTAAATAATAACAAATTTTGTTGAACTAGTAACATCCAAAATAAACAACATCTAAAACTCAAACCAGAGTGGTGGCCTGGAGGGAAACTGACTGAAGAGAGAGTCATGCAATACATATTTTTCTTATACAACCCCACCCTACAGGCCATTCTGTTCTTGCCATTTTTAGTCTTGTTTCATAAAAGGTTACCTGGGATTTGGCTCATCTATTTACCCCAACAACTGGCACCAATCTGTTGTGTATGAATAGCATGAGTGAGCCGGTAAGGACTGGCTCTGTACAAGTGGGCTGAAATTAAATATAGGATTGTTGTATGTGAATGGTGGCTAACAATTTTGTAAACAAATATCACTGTAGGTTTTTCTGTTTATAAATGTACCCAACATCATTTTTTTAAAGTACAATATTTAAGCAAAATGTTCAAACCATAACTTAGCAATGCTGTTGATAGAAATAAATATAATACTGATATTAACTGCTATATGATATAACAGTGGGACAGGATTTCTCTTATATACATATTAGGACATTTCAAGCAATTTTTACGGATGGTATAAGAGCATCTCCTTAGGCATTCTTTGGGTGAGAGAATCACAGAATGAAGGAGAGTAGATATGGCACCCCAAAAACACAAGAAGAGACATCCTTATAAAGTACTTTGTAAGAGACACCCTAAGTGTCTCTGTAAATATATTATAAATCAGAAAGTGTATATATATATATATATATATATATATGGCAAAAAAATCTGTTTAATGCATCGGTTAGGGTTGTTCCACAGTGACAAAAGCGAGAAATTCGTGTTAGGATTGAAACCCTAACTGCGCATCCCCCACCACACACACACACACACACACACACATATACATGCAACTAGGGAAGGACCAAGGCAACACAACCAACCACACACATCCAGCAGGAGGTGTATATCTGTGTCACTGTAGTAAGTGGGAAATCCAAGTTCAGATATGATACATTATTTACAAAGTTGCTCTTCAAGGTAAGTTTACATAAAGGTGAACCAAGCTGGCAGTAGCGAAAATGGTGTACCCGCTTCGTTTTCAACATATGGCGGTCCACTGAGTCCCTCACCTGCCACATAGTCCCCTGCCACCCCGGACCTCCCAGTCAGCAGCAGGCGCATCTTCATTGAAGGCGCCGTCACTGCTGACTGACAGCAGACAGTAGGCTACACCTATCAGTTCATTGCAGTTAATGGTAGTAGTCTATAATATATTACATGTCTCACCTAGGAATGGCTCATTCACAAATTAGGACCGTAGCACGGTATGGACTGCATGCCCATTGGCCCACACAGCGGACGAATAGGCATACAACCCTATTGTACGCTGTCAGTCGAGGGATCCGGGCGGGCTTATGGTGGGGAGCTGCTGCCCGCGCTGACTGGGGGTAGAGTGGCGGGGACTAGGTGGGTGGGGATACCACTGACCACCAGGGGGTGTGACCAACACCCACAAGTGGGCGAGGGAGATCGGTCCACTGGACCACCAAGGATTACTTTAATACATGCCCGTGATTGGGCAGGGGATAGTGGTCCATTGGACCACCAGGGAGACTGTACACATATGCCTGTGATCGGGCGACGGGGGGGGGCCACAATGCTCCCTGGGCAGGGGGCATGGGGTCGATGTTTTGGGAGGTCAGGTGGCCACCCACAGCAGGCGGCTGCTGTGTTGCACCCAGAAGTACGGCATCTCACCTCTGGGTGTCCCCAACTTGTTCCCAGTTTGAATGGGCTCAACATTGTATCCCCCCAAGTGGCGCAAGGCGGGGTTGTGCCTGCAAATGCGCTACACATCCCAGGCTGAATATCGGGATGTGCTGCATATGCATGGGTACACCCCCCACACTTGTGCCACATACATTACTGGTGCGCCTCGGTGCATCGGGGGTTACGCAGCGCAACCCGCCCATTTGAATATTGCGCATGGTGCAGCCTTGTTGCGCCATGCGCAACCCCTTTGAATATCCCACCCAGTGAATACAAAGAATGTATGCATAATAATGGGCCTTGGAGCAGAAAATGAACACTTGGAATACTAAATTGCTTATATCTCAGGAACTGTACGACGCAGAAAAAAAAGTAAAATTTCATATAATTTATGACTTTCCTTGCTAGTTTTGCATTTATATTTTTTCTGACGAAAAGTCCATATCTCGAATTGTTTCCAAGATACGGGCCCGGAAAGATGCGGCGGACGCCATAATGTTAGCCTATGGGAAAAATCACCAACTTCGGAGTACCATAACTTTGCAGCCCTCTAATATTTTGTCACCAAACCACCAAAAGGCACCTCTGTGGGATCTTGGCTTTCTTCCCTCCAAATTTTAGCCCAAAAGACCAAACTGTTCTTTTGCAGCAGGGTGGCAAAGATTTCCTATTCTTTTGGCCATAGTGTCGTGATTTATGACACTTTCACAAAAAAAGGCACGAAAGTGTCGAATGTACGACACTACTTTGTGACACTACTGTTTACAAAAATTTCAAAAGCATATTTGTGGGGTGTTTAACCCCCCCCCCAAAAAAAAGACATGGCTAACATCCTCAGGGCTCGACTAGGTGAACGCAGCAAGAACTGTGTCCCTAGAGGGTCCCAAATTTAAATGGCAAGCATTTCTGTGACCAGCAACTGAAAACAAGATGGTGGATTTGCGACATTACAGGGTTCATTTGCGACACTAAAAACTGCATTTGCGACACTGTCAAACTTTTTGTTAACTTTTCCCATTTAATTATAATGGGAAACTTATTTTTTGAATAACTTTTGAACCATTTAATATTTTTTCATGAAATCTTAGAAAGGCACATCGGGGACCCTGGCCGCATGGTCCCTGAAGGTTTCGGACCGGTCGTGCAGACCGTGCGACCTGTAGGAGTGAGCAAAGAATGCACAAAAAAGTGTAAATACCACATTCTACCACGCTACGTAGCTCCACAACCGTATATCTGACCACTGCGAAACTTGGCAGATCCAGAGATCTATGCTACCGCTCTGTGCATGCAAACTTTCAGGCAAATCCATTTTACAGTGGCAAAGTTATTATGCTGCCAAATTTAACCTTAAATGGGGTACTCAACCCTAACTATAGTGGCACTACCGTGCCACTATTATATATATATATATATATATATATATGTGTGTATGTGTGTGTGTACATATATATATATATATGATACATAACAGGGACCTGTGGAATACATGATTTATTTTCACAAGATCAGTCTGACCTTGAGTAACCTCATGAGTGGAGTAAGCCAGGAGTGATGTACCCAAGGTCAAACAGCTCGAATGAAAATAAATCATGTATTCCACAAGGTTTCTGTTACGTATCTCATTTATGCAATAGGGATCCTTTAGGATCATTTAGTGAGTTTTGTTTTAAATTGTTTATTTAATTTTTAATGTAAACTTACATGGACTTTTTGTGGTTTTCCCAGGGAAGATCCACTTAGCATAGTAGTAATTATTAAAAAAACTAAGAGGTATCTATAAATGAAGCACCACTCACTTTGTAAATATTTTTGTGCTGGCCAACTTTTGTGTTCACAGTAACATGTTATATTTTTCTGTTTTAAAGTTATTCACATTTGTTTGTCGAAAAAGAAATTTGAATTTTCTGTTTTTTGCTAATTATAAAAAAAATCTAACAAACATCTATAAATGAAATACCACTCATTGTGTAGATATTTGTGTGCTGAACAACTTTCATCTCACAGTACCATGCAATCCATTTTTTGTTTTAAAGTTATTCACATTTGAATATGATTAGTACTGCTACTGAGGTCGAACATTCTAAATCGTCTGATAACATAATAACTATGTATATAAATGAGTGACGACATAGTAACTGTACAGAAATGAAATATATGTACATAGTAGCTCAAACATCAGGATTTATGTAATGGATATTTTGTCCATACCTATTGCATAAATACACATATTATCATGATATCTCGCAAGTGGCGAAGCCACAAGTGAGATAGCTTGATGTCATTGGCCTTGAGTAAAGATAAATATGATATCTTCACTCAGGTCATGTCATATTCTGTTTATACAACATATGTTTTGGGCCACTTGCAACACAATCCCCCCACACACAATCCCCAAATACCCCCCAACCAACACAACAAATGACATGTTATTATTTATTTTTTTTAATTTGATGTTCCTTCCAGTTTAAAGTTATTTAAAGAAAGTTATCTGGTTAATTCTGCCATTATTTTTAAATAAATAATAATTTAAAAATGTATCTGGTTGATACTGCCACTCTGCGGTTCGGTAGCCTTCCAGCCCTAACAGTAGTTTCACTTTCCCCCTGAATTATTCCCTACCAACACAACAGACGACATACTTTATTTAAAAAAAATATTTGGTTGCTCCTGCTAAGATTCATACTAAGAAAGAAAGATACACAGAACGCCGAGGCCCGTAAGTGTGTATCTCCAGCCATGCTGGCACATCAGCCCTTGGTTAATAGCTACAGCAACACACACTCACGCTTCCTTCTGCTGTTCTGAAGCTGCCGACTCACTTGCTCTCCTCTCGGTACAGTCGGCAACTTCTTCTAAAGAAATTCAGTTAACCTTACCAAAAGTACAGCGGTTTCCTAACTTGTCTCATGCAGACTGTTTTACTGTGAAGGTCTGGGAGAGCCTTATGGGTCTGTGTCAATACTGCTTTGTCATGCTACATTTCAGGGGGAAAGTGAAAGTGATGTTATGATTACCGAACCTCAGAGTGGCAGGATCAACCAGATAAGTTTTTAAATTATTATTTACATAAAAATAATGGCAGGATCAACCAGATGACAGGAGCATATGTGTGTGTGGGGAGGGGCAAGTCCTAGAAACAAAGTCACATACTTTCCTTTCTATGATGTATACGAACATAAAGATATCACCATGATGTATAGGAACATGCCTGACTGGGATATGAGTTTTTATCTGTGCATTTATCCTATGGCTATATATAGTATAAATATAATGTAAAACACCCTCATTTTGCAAGTGGAATGTTCCACTCAGCCTCTTCACCTAAGGACCTCCTACGCTTATCAGAGGTCCTCATGTGTAGCCCAGCTTGGTTCCATAAGCACTAATGATTTGTAATAGAAAGAACAGAATGACCATGGCTCCTTTCCTCGGATAATCTTCCTTTTGATCCTGGTACTTTCAGATAAGTAGTGGTGTGAAATCATTACCATTATTTAAGCCAGCCAGAATGCACCAAAATCCCAAAGTCACACAGACCCAGATGTAATCAACGAACATTACATTTATTGACAACAGTAGGAAATCATAAACAGTTTTGGGAAACTGACAAAGGCCTTTCACCAAAACATTTATGGTTTGATTTTTCACTTATATCTTCAACAGATTTCACATTTGTTAATTATATCTCAACCTGTGTGCTTTGCTCATTTCTCCATGTTTTAACAGGATTATATTATTTATGGTTACTATTGATGGTTATAATTTTAACAACTGTTGTATCTGAGTCATGCTTAAATTCTTTGTTTGTGCAGTCTTGTTCAGTTTGGTGATTCACATACAAGAAAAACTGGAGGACAGTACTTTACTGAGGACGATATTCATAAAGGGTTCATGAAGACCCAAGCCATGAGTGCTATCAGGAATTCACACAGGAGTAATAATTTGAGTAAAATTATGAAAGGAAGTTCACTCCAAATTCGACTGACAATAATTAATTAACTCCAAACGCAGCAACACAGGAGCTGTTGATAAAAAGGAGGCCATGCACAATGGCACCTCTTGGTCCAAACTCTGCCCCCACCCCCCAACACATGCAAACACACACAACACACACACACACACACACACACACACACACACACACACTCACTCACTCACTCAAGGACACCCTTCTAGGATGAAAGGCTTTGGATTTTCCTGGTTAGAAAGTTCAATACATAAAGAGCAGGTATCAACTTCCATACCTAATTTCATAAGTATAGTCTATTCACCTATTACAGTTGCTGGAGAACACCTTTTATTAAAACGTCACTTATCTTTTCCCACTTGTGCAGTATTATTTTGCCAGCTAATCCATGAAGCCTGTATAAAACGTAAGCTTTCACTGGGATATTCTGACTCCTTCCCACCCAGCGTAAAAAAAATACTTTTCACTGTCTCCTGTATTAATCCTGTGGAGGCATTTGTATGTCGAGTACCATCTCGTCCCCTCTCTTCTTCTTGTCAGCGTGTGCAGGTCGAGTCTTGATAGCCTCTCGATGTAAGGCTTATCCTGCTCACCCTGGATCATTCTGGTTACCTCCTCTGCACTGCCTCCACCCTGTCTTTGTTCAAGTGCAGGTTCCAGAACTGCACACAGTACTCTAGGTGAGGACAAACCAGGAACCTATATAGCCAGACTGTAGCATCGCATGTTTCTCAAGACAGACAGCAGTGCTGGTTAAAAGGACACTGCCAACCTCTGTAGGCCTCAAAGTGTCTCTTGTTTAAAAAAATGTGTTATGACTATTCACATTCTGCAGAGAACGCTGATGTAGCTGGTTGCTTGATTCTGATTATATGTTTCTTTTAAAAATTAAAAACCCACCATATCGGTGTTACCACACAAAAACACGTTTGTTTACATTCCTTAATCAGCCACCACTGCATCCTTCCTGGAATTAGGAACACTCCCAACAGTCTAGCCACTCATTATGCAGCGTGAGTTTAGGAGGCTACCGCATCATGGAAGGCCACACTGTTTGGTCGTGTTTCGAATGTTCAGAAAGTATTCCCTAAGAATAGATATAGGGTTTGAAACAAAACAAAGCGGTTTATAACTATACATCCGCATGCACTTCAGTTCTGCTTAGCAAGCAGGCAGAAGAAACAACCAGCAACATCAGTGAATATTACAGAAGGGAAGCAGTCATAAAATATGGTTTAACTGGAATAATATGATGCAAAACAGGTTGACAGTGTCCCTTAAATGGGAACTACATAGAACACTGGTAATGGAATGAAGCTAAAATCCTAGAAAACACAGAAACATACACGTTGCCGGCAAACACAGTAAGGACCAAAGATTCACCTAAGTCTGCCCATAACATTAAAGTTTCATGCAGTCACTGAAGACACAATGGCTGTAAACATTTAATTTTATTACATACCTGCTTTTTAAAAATCATGAATTACAATTCAGTGGCACAAGCTTGTTTTAAATGAGCCTGGCTGAATTTGTTATAAAGACAGAAAACGTTTTGAAAGCTGGTAATATAACAATTATTTTAACAAGTTGCAAATCTGAAGCAGAGCTGAATGAGGTATCATCTTGAATACATTTTATCCTTGTTATGACATAGCCCATGGCAACCAAGTACTTTACATTTTATAAGGACGCGAGTGTGTGTTTTGCAAAAAATGTTTTAACAGCACAGCACATAGTAGATATTTTTGTAAAAAGCATAATAATTGTGGATGCACACCATATGACAGAAAAACGTTTTACTAACAAACAAAATGTTTGTTAGACATGTAGAGAAATGGTTACATAGGTAATTAAACAGTAAGGTATGAACAGTGGTTACATTAACTACGTGTTAACCCCCCCCAGGGTGGAATGTGGAATGAGGTGAAGATAACTGCCACATACCCCTAGGGGGTGGTTAAAACACCATTGTCAGGACCAAAATGGCTGGGATGGTTTCAACGGGCTTATTATGGGACAAAATGGGAGGGCAAAAAGGTAGTTTCAGGGTAAAGTTCCAGAGCAGACTGGGTGGACTTTACCTGGGTTTACACAGCGGTAGCACTGCAAATACAAAATCACAGCAGTGCAGTCTGGACCATGTGCCACCCATGGTTTGTCTGTCTACACGATCCCTCTCTGCACTGCTGCAACCTGTGCTGGTGAGGGGCTGTGCATCGCGAGGGAGCCAGGCATCTGCTGGTTGCTGCGGCACAGGCAGTCCATACTGCCACTTAAGCGGCTATAAGCCACTCACTCCTCTTGGTGTCCCCAGCTTGCCAGAGAATCTGGGACCATCTTAGCGAGTGGCTTATGCCGATCAGGTATGTGTTTACACAATTACATTTGCACTAGAGCAACCCAAGCACACAGGTTACTCCAATGCAAATGTGACTGTGTAAACATTGCTTTTGTGTCTTTATATCCTCATACTTCTCTATGTTTCCTTATTCAATAGGTGTAATGAAGCAAAGGTGGGTCCTGGGCAGCTGAGCTGCCAAATGACATTGCCCAGTGGGCATATCTGGTGTCTCACCACATCTCTTCCCCCACCTGACATTTCCTTTTTTTTTTTTGTATACTTTATTTATTCTCCATGGCTGGGCATCCTTCCGGGGTGCTCTCTCGATGGGACTTCTACTCCCTGCCTGAACCCAATTCTCAGAGAGACTCCCCCAAATACCCAGGCAGACCTAGCCTCCTGGATCACCCCACCCCCGGGATGGGTCCATTCTCCTCTAACAGCCTATCTGTAAATTAGAGATGCCTTGCCTGGATGTCGGGTCAGGCCTGGAGTCCTCTGAGTAGATGGGCTGGCGTTGGGATGTGAGTCCTGCCCCTGGAGCCCCCATTATCTCCACGATCCATGGCGGGATTTTTCTCTTAAGTTCTCCTAGGAGTGTGGCATGCACTGACGTCCGCGCACAGCTGCCCTACTGATGTCTGCTGCACTTCTCCCTCTTGCATTGGCTGGTGTGCCTGTACTACCCCCAATCTCCATCGGGGGCTTGCTAGGACACTGAGCTGCCCCGGAACCCTCCCCAGGGAGAGGAGAGCTGTCCTCCGGTTGCTCCATCCTCTCCCTCCCCTGCTGACCCCAGCTACCCGAGTTCATTCCCAAACCCGGGTCGACAGCATGGCGCGTGTTGTGGTGTCCAGTGCCTCAACCCTCAGCGCCACCAAGCTGACCCACCTGACACTTTCTTAACCATCACATAACTTACCCAAATATGTGGGTCCCTGAATATAATATTTTGGCTGAATACTAGAAAAAAAGTTATTCACACAGCCCTGTATTAACATAGAACATAGAAGTCATCAGCAGATACGGGCCTCCAGCGCACCCAGTCTGCCCTATTTACCTTACCTTACCTACAGTGACACTGCAGGCCATAATCGGCCTAAGGGCACCCCCCTTAACTTCCAATATCCTTTTGTGTCTATCCCATGCTTTCTTGAATGCGGTAACTGTTTCCACCCCCACCACCTCCGCCGGTAGGCTGTTCCACTTGTCCACCACACTCTCCATGAAGAAGAACTTCCTCACATTTCCCCGAAACCTGCCCCCCTACAACTTCAAATTGTGCCCCCTCGTCCCTGAGCTTCTTGTTCTTTGGAAAATTATTCCCTCCTGTGCCTTGTTCTTCCCAGTGAGATATGTGAATGTTTCAATCATATCCCTCCTTTCCCTCCTCTCCTCCAGGGAGTACATGTTTAATTCATTCAGCCTTTCCTCATAGGGTTTCTGATGCAGGCCTTGCAACATTTTGGTAGCCCTCCTCTGAACTGTCTCCACCCTGTTTATGTCCTTTTGCACATAGGGTCTCCAGAACTGGACACAGCACTCGAGGTGTGGTATCACTAATGATCTATATAGTGGGATTACTACCTCCTGTCTTCTGCTGGTGATTCCCCTGCCTCTGCATCCTAGCATCCTGCTAGCCTCCCTGCTGCCTTTGGCGCACTGCTTAGATACCTTCAGGTCATCAGAGATTACTACCTCCAGGTCCCTTTCCTGCTTTCAGCTTGCTATTGCCTCCCCTCCCAAGTGGTATGTTGCCCCCAGGTTCCTGTGCCCCATGTGCATTATTTTGCACTGTTTAGCACTGAATTTCAGCTGCCAATCACTTGACCAGTCCTCTAGTTTTTTTAGATCTCTCCTCCCAGACTAATCAGAATTATTATATTTTAATATTGTGTTTATGATTTAAATCTACACTATGTGTTATATGCTGAAATTATTTATGTGTGTGTAATTTATCCGTTTACTATTACCCCTGCTTGTTTTTATGTAAGGTGCCCAGAGCCTCCGGGATTGGGCATCATATATAAAAAAAATGTGCCTTGCCTCATTCTATCCCCCCCTCCCCCGTGTGTCCACTCTGTTGCATGTTGCAGAGCTTTCTGTTGTCTGCAAGCAGGCATACATTCCCTTCTAGACCCACTGCAATGTCACCAATAAAGACATTGACGAGGACTGGGCCCAACAATGATCCCTGTGGCACCCCATTGGTCACTCTGCCTACTCCAGAGTGTATGCCATTCACCACCGCCCTCTGAGTCCTATTGTCCAGCCAACTCTCCACCCATTTCACTACTTTAGTAACTACTCCTAGATTCCCAACTTGTTAATTAGCCTCCTATGTGGAACAGTGTCAAAAGCCTCACTGACATCCAGGTATGCCACATCCACTGCCCCCCACCCTGATCCACTTCCTGGTTACCCAGTCAAGAACTCTATGAGGTTTGAATGGCACGACCTACCCTCTGTGAAGCCATGCTGACTTGGGTCTTGAAGACCATTGGCAGACAGGTGTGTCAATATTCTATCAGAGATTTTTCTGTATGTAGCCCCTTCTTCCTCATGCCTGCAATCTTTTCCCCATTTGAAATGCTATAAGTCACACTGGATGACGATGTACTCTATACCTCAGTTGTAGCTCTCTGGGAAATCTGAAATAAGTGCTCCGAGTGATGGTACAATATGATTAATTGATTGATTGATAAAATGTTATTTTTATACAAGAACAAATGTAAGGGACGAAATCCCTATTTTCAACAAATTGCCCTGTACCACCACATACAATATATACATTTACATAAAACTGTTTACACAATGTTAAAATATTTTGTTATTCTCAAGTGTAGTGTTTACAAGTTGTACACAAGGATTTCTGTAGTGCAGTCTGAAAGTCATGTAAAGAATTTTTTGCCTTTAGCTCCGTTGGCACCAGGTTCCAAGATTTAACCATCCACATTTGTAAAGTAATATCACCATATATGCTGTGAACCCGTGAGTAAGGAATATTCACAACATTTGACTTTAATTTGTTCTTTTTGTCACTGGGTAACTAAACTGTCACCAAGTGACATGGGTGCGAACAACTTTAGATTTCAATATCCTATAACACCAGGATAGCCAGTTGAATTGTCTTTTTTCCTCTGACCTCAACCAATTTAGAACTGAATAAACAGTACAATGATGGGTATCAGTTTTGCTCAAACTTACAAATCTTGCCAATCTATAATACGTTTGATCTAATTTTTTTAAGGCTGTTTTTTGTTGAATTTCTGTATAATAATCCACCATACTCCAGGACTGGAATTATTAGTTGCTTGACTAACTCTGACCTGGTATCCTTTGAAAGGTAGGTAGATACCCTTCTTAATGCCCAGAGCTTTTGATTTGTATTTTTAACCAATGTGTTGATGTGTTCAACATCTGACAGTTTATTATCTACAAAACCCCCTAAGTATTTATAGCATGTTACATTTATCACTTTAAGTCCATTTGTAAGTTGATTTATGTGATAATGGCGAGTGGTTTATGTTGCTCACCACAATGAGCAACACAAAAAACGCCCGCTGTCAAAAGGGCAACTAAATTAACACCGACTGTCGCAAATAGCAACGGTTGCTTCCTCCCTAAACAAAAACAGGCATAGTAAGTATTTTTATGCGGGGGGGGGGAACTACGCCCCCTGCACCCTTCCAAACTAATTATAATCAACTCTATGGGGGGCGCGGACTTAGGGGAAAAGTACAAAAAAATAAAACAAACAAAAATCTATTCTGCCAGCACCAGGCCCGAATCCAGGTCTGCTGGCTTTGAGGGCAGTGGCTTATGCCACTGTGCTAAATGGCCAGCTTGGCAGGACTTGGTCAAACAACTTCCTATATCCCACTGTAGCAAGTGTAGCTCCCTGCTACACTCACTTTACAGGATATAGCGAACTTTTTCTCCATTCGTTTTAATTATGAGCGGTATTATCCAGTCGCTCATATTGAGCGGCTCAAAAATACTCGCTCATATCACGATATCTTTACGTTTAATATACAAATTCCAATCTAGACAATCTCTGACTCCAGAGGAGAAGTAAGTACCTTGTGTGTTTTCCCATTTAAAGGAGACCCAAATTAGTAAACCATGATTACAATGACAGTAGATCATGTTGGAGCTTTTCTTCCAGTAAGGTGCAGCTGTCTATGGATGCCACCAAAACGGCGTCATCCACATACAGACAGACCTCACTGTCTTCCAATATTTTGGGTAAGTCATTAAGATAGACATTAAAGAGCAAAGGGCCCAAGATGGAGCCCTGCGGGACTCCTCTTTTCACTTCTCTCAACAACGATACAGTAAATCCTTACGTAACACACTGCCTTCTGCTTGATAAGTATGACTTAAACCACTGTAAGGGTTCAACATGGACACCTATCTTTTGTAGTCTGTTTAATAAAAGCTGATGAGCCACCGGATCAAATACTTTAATGAGGTCCACGAACACAGTCCCAGTGCTAAACCCTGCATCCATAGATATTGCTACAAGGTTGTTGAAATCCACTTAGGCCATGTCCATGGACCTCCCTGCCTAAAAACTATACTGATGGTCAGTCAAAAACTCATAATGCTCCTATTGGTAAAGTTGTTTATGCACAAACCTTTCCATAATCTTAGACAATACTGGTAACAAGGCAATGGGTCTGTAGTTTGAGGGTATTGAAGCGTCTCCTCCCTTAAAGATTGAAACTATTTTCCTGATGTTCCAAGACTCAGCAAAAGTGGAATATGTGAAGTGGGTGTCATGCTTAGCCAGCTGGTTATGATTGTTCTATGATATCTATAATATAAAAATATAATGTGTGATTGTCAGTGCTTCCATGGGTGACCACCCCCCCAGGTTTCCGTGAAGCAGGAACCATTTAATTAATTGACTTATGTCAGAGAGGCATTTTATTACCTTTTTATGATATGCCTAGGCTCTTTGAAGTGGAAATGAAATGAGACTTTACAAGTCTGCCAGAGGATGGAGATCATAAACCTTTATGTCGTCTTAGAGGAAAAAACATGTTATAACAAAATGGTGTGAAAAGTTGTAAAATCTTTGACCTGCCAGGGGAACAGGAAACCACACAAAATCAAAGGAAAGGCTTGATTTAAAGACTGTCATAATTTGGGAAATTAGTTTTTGCTAAAGTCGCAGTATTTAAAATATCTCCTGACAGGAATACCATTGTTTGTATAATTTTTATATTCTAAAAGGAGGAGCTGGATGGCATCATAGAAGGGCTGGAAATATAGAGTTTAAACTGTATTCTGTGTTTCAACTGAGAGGCATTTTCTTTTTGGGCTTTTAAGAAACAAGTTCTAACTATAAGCACTGTACAGAGGTAATACATTAGACAGAAAGGATCTAAATGTACTTTGGTAGGAGTTAGTCTGTAGTTTACCTTGTTTTTCTTTATGTGATTGTATGCTCTTTGATATATTGTTCTGTGTTTACATGTTACATATTTTTATCCATTTTTTTTAAGTAAACCTATTATTTTGAAAGACTACCTGGGTCTGCAAGTTCTTCTTTTTGCATGTGACATATAGCTGGTTAAATCTGACAACTGTTCAGAGCTTGATGGTGTTACCCAAACTGGGAAAAGGTAAGAATATACCTAAGGTCTTTTATAGAGTTTTAAGGGTTCATTTTGGATACCTGGTTAGGTGCCCTTAGGCGAAAGATATCTGGCATCCCCCCGAAGAGCAGATTATCTGAGCTTGTACATTTGGGTATGCTAGCATAAGGTTCACAGTTTGAATCCCTCCAGAACTTGAGACTAAAGGTGATTCGAACCCACAAGCAGGCAGGAGGGTTACCCTGTCTGTTACCTGTTCACATTACTGCACTCAGAGGTTGACACTATGGGAGCAGAGGGCCTGACCTGCTGAGTGCATTTGTGACAGTGGGCACCTTTCTTTAAAGAAAATACCTACATGTCGGCTCCGTGGCACTGAGCAAAGGGGCTTGCTCAGCACACTGGTGACCCAGGTTTGAGTCCTGAGCCCGGGTACCAGGAGTGGAGGGGATGCATAAGCGTCCATTGGGCACTTCCCTCCCAGTGGGGTGGGAACTGCCTGGGCATCACTGGGTGGATTGGGTGCGTGCTTTGGGCTTGATGCCTCAACACGCCCCCCGCATGAGGACGCCGACACCTGCAAGACCGAGAACTTGATGGGCAGGGCACAGAAAATGGAAAAATGGCACCTCAGCTGACCAGATGACAGCCACCGAACCCTCGCCATCACAGAGCCCCGGACAGCCGGGACTGACCCCGGCAGCACCCAGGGCCAACCAGGAAGCTGGTAAGGCATATTCTCTCTGGAAGGAGAGGACCTGCCTGGAGAAGGGATACATTGGGTTACCTTGGGAGGCTGCAGCATGGGGCGGCAGTTGGCGACAGACGTTGCCTGGGATGAGCAGGTCCTAGGCAGCCCAAAGGAGAGGCCGGCTGACATGCAGGGGAGGCGCAAAAAAAAAAAAAAGAAAATACTTGCAGTATCAGCCAGTAATAGAACAGAGTAAAGGTGAAAGGTGGACATGTTCTTTTTTTTTTTACTTTCTTTATACTCCCAACTCCCCAGGCATCCTTCGAGACTGCCCACTCAGATAGACCACTACTCCTGGCCTGAACTCTCCGCGTCTCCCAGGCTCACTCCTCCCACACAAGCTCCAGGCGGCCTCGACCTTCGGTATCACCTCCGAGGCTGGTTCCACCTTCCCCCTGGTGGTTAATCACCTAAGTGTGAAGCGCCTACCTGGATGCATATGGACCTGACAAGGAGAGAACCGGGTGCATCTGAGCCGGCTTGTAGGATGTGTGGCGTTCCCCTGGGGCCTCCATCATCTCACCGGAGAACTGGGAGACATTTTCTTCTTTATTTCCCCCTACGAGCACGTGCGTGCAATGGCATCACTACGCAGGCTGAGCCCTGTAAGACGCCTGCCGTGCTCGTCCCCACTAGATCCCCAGCAGGTGAATCCCCCAGTCTCCACTGGGGGTCACTACTACACTGGGGAACTCCCAGATCCCACCCCAGAGAGAGGACAGCTGTCCCTCGGACGCTCGATCCATCTCCTTCCCCCGCCGACCCCCAGTGCCCGGGCTCGCTCCCAACCCAGGTCACTGGCGAACACAGGTGTGGCGTCCCAGTGCCTCAACCTCAGTGCCACCGGCCGCAGGTGGACATGTTCTTATCAGAGAAAATCAGAATACCAGCCAGTAACAGATGACAGATGGATGCCTTCAGTTCCTGTAAGAGAATGTTCACAGCACCGGCCACTATCAGCAAAGTAAAGGGGGCACAGGTGCTAACAGCCCCCAGAAAGAATAGTTATATAGGTGTAACCCCCCTGCAAATGGGGGTTCCCAAAAGACTTCCAGGAGCTTGCTTGAATGCTCCAAGCCTGAATGGTGTTTGGCATTTAAGCCATTTATCAGTGAGTGTTTTTAGAGCCTCTGGTACTGTCTCTTTAAGAGCTGTCTGCTTGCAGACAATTAGTTTGTATGGGGGGACTGTGTGCTTCTCTGAGTACCACTCGAGCTGCTGCCAATTCACTTCATTTTTGCAGTCACTAGGAGTGCAAAGGGAACCTATCTGAAAGATGTAACTGTTTGCCAGAAATTATTTAGAGTAATAATGAAATTACAGTTTGTCTAACCTGCTTTTGCAGTCAGAACTGTGTCTGCTAGTTCCCATTCTAGTTTTGAACTGCTGAACTGGACCAATCAGTGTGAAAAGCTAGCTCTAAAATGATGCCTTGGACGAATCAGAACTTGGACTCATAATCTGAGCCAGCCACAAGAGGATTGTATGGGCAGTGACTCTGGGAGATGTAGTTTAGACTTCAGTGCCTTTTGGACCAACAGCAGCAGTCTATTGTGAGTGACAGCCAATCCAGTCAAGAACTGGGAGGAACTCAAAGGAAGTGCCCGTTTCGTCAGTTGGAGTTCAGTTGAGCTTTGGCAGTGAAGAAGGAAGGAGCCCTGTGCTTTTCAGTGTGCAGTTTTAGCTAAAAATGTAAGGCCCAGAGTTCGGTCTGCAGCTTGTGTAACAGCTTGTTAGGACTGAATCCGTCCTGTGAAAAGAATCAAAGGATCTCTGAAGAGTAGAAACCAGGCTCACCCTGTAGAAGACTGGAAGAATTGCTGAAAATTGCACTCGGTCTGTCAGGAACTGAATCTGCTGTGTGTTCTCCGGTATTGTGCAGTAATGCGATCGGGATACAGATGCAGCCTGCCTGGTATAGTACTGTCTTCTATATGGATGTGTGAAGAGGTTTGTGTACCTCAAGTGAGCCCTGCTGACATTGAAGGACCCTATCTTATTTGGAGGTCGTGAGTACTAATTCAGGGTTGCTCCTGTTGAATTGCCACATTAAATCCAAATGGAATTACTGTACTGCTGACTGTTTAATTCTCCTTTTCTCTGGTGAAAGGGCCCCTACCAGCTGCCACGGTTTGGACTAGCCACTAGGCTTGGGTACCCAGGGACAGTAACTGATAGGGATAGGCCTGTGCACAGAGCCATGTATGAATTATTAGAGTGATAAGCTAATTAACCTGATTTCCCTGTCCTTGTTATATCCCCTAAATAAATCAGAGCTGCTTGTTTCAGCAAAGTTATACTGCCTGAGGTATTTGTCTATGTTAAAGTACTGTACTGTGATTGTTGCACTGTATCTCATTTCACAGGAGGTCCCAGTGCCGGAACCAGACCTGGGGTAAGTGTATACTGTGAAGGTAATTCTGATATATTGTGTGGGCCACTAGTGGGAAGAAGGGGTTGCAGTGTCCCAGAGGGCTGTGACCAAGTTAGTTTAACTATTGCAAACCCTGACCTCTGGGTGGAGGCACCCATTGGATCCAGGCCCCTCAACCTGTTAGTGGCAAATCAGGCAGGGGTAGTAGCCCCTGGGATAAGCGCCATCTAGGGTTACATCTTGGAGGCTCACCGCTGGGATTGTGTGTCCTCTAGTGGCCATATTTACGAACCACTGTTAAAAAAATGGGTACCCGACAGAAGTGGCTGTGCACCGGCTGGTGGAGAGGTGTACTGGGGAGGAGATCGACCCCAAAATGCTATGCTTATCCTGACATCCCCTGGTATCAATACGGACACTGTGCAGGGAGTACTTTCCAAGGTGGAAGGTTTACAAAACCCTGTGGTGGTGGGTCGGCATGAATCTGCTCACCCACACTTTCCTGGCCCTAGTAGAGTTTAAGGATCCCAAGATAGCTCCAAAGTGCCACAGACCATTACCCCAGAGGAGCCTCACTGCTTGGAGAGTGATAACTAAGGACAGTAAAGACCGGGGAATCAGCCCCACCACTATCTGAAACTTTTGAGGAGAAATTTGCTGAATGGTTGCTGGGAGGGAAAACTGTGGAGGACTTGAAGAAACTATTCTGCCACCTGGGGTGTTCCTCCCCAACACCCTCTCCTGCTCCAGTGCCCGTAATGGTGGCTGAACCAATGCAGACTCCTATTTCTGCACCTGCCATTAGTCACACTCTTACCGAAGGTTGAGGATCTTCTGGCACCTCCCCACCCCCAAGGGGAGGATGACTGGGAGACCTGGATAGACTATGTTGCCCCCGAGTGCTAGAATGGCAATGCTCGGAAGGTGAAAAGCGAAAGAGGGTTAGTGAGAGCCCGAGGTCCTGCCCTGGCTACCATCCGTAGCAAACGGGCCAGTAACCCTGAAGCGACTGCACAGGCCTATCTTGAGGCCTTGGAGAATGTGTATGGAGCCCAGATTCTGATGAGGACCTATGGTGGAGAGTAAGAGATGCACAACAGTACCAAGGGAGTTGTTGTCTGTGTATGTATCTCGCTGGAAAAATTGTTGCAAGAATGCCTCAGAAAAGGTAGTTTGCCAGCAATTGAACTGGACCGAACCAGGCTGGACAGGATCCTTAAGTCTGCCCCTTCTCAGAACTGCTGTTGCTTCAGTTACACCTGGCAGATCGACTGGAATCCCCACCTCCTATGATGAGTTAATGAGAGAAATTCGAGGAGCTGAGAAAAGCGACCTCGGGAGGACCTGCACCAATAGCTGCGGCTACGACCGAGTGACTGAGGTGACCCATCAAGTGAAGTTCAGGGGCAGAGGCTGGCAGTCAATGAGTGCTCTGACAAGGAAAAGATATGTCACAATGGGGCTAACTGTTGAGAGAGATCCGGAATTCAAAACAGTCCTTTATGAAGGGCCACGCCTGCAAGTACGGGCCCTGACCTATATCCGACTCGTATCTGCTATGGGGGTGGGGGTACCCACCCATGTATCTCCTGCTGATAACAGCTCCGAACTCGATTCCTTGACCATGGAAGTGGAGAAACTGACGAAATGTCTCCAAATGCTTATCACGCCGCAGACAGAGATGGCACCAAGGTTTCCAGTTAGTAATACCCCCGCCCTGGCTCCCAGTGTGGCGCCTCGGCCAGCTCAAACTCCAGGAAGTATGTTTTGCTATAATTGTGGGAAAGATGGGCACATGAAAAGGGAATGCCAGTCCCCAAAAGACACTGACAAAGTTGCATATAGGCTACAAGGAGAGCTTCGGAGAAGAAATCAGTGGTTAAGAGGTGCACGACATGATCCCAGTGAGGGCACCAAAAATGCTAATTCACGCCCTTTGTGGCAAGGTCAGTTGCCCAGGCCCCTCTCTTCAGGTTTCATGTACAAGAGGTAATAACTTGAGTTATGGTACAATGTGTATGTAATACTGTGTAAAGAGTGACGTACTGCAATGTTTCAGAAATGTGTTCTTGGTAAAATGATATATTGACTGATGATTACATGTGCGAGCCTAATGCAAATGTATATGGTTGCAGTTGAAACTTATGGTACTTGCTTGACGCGGACGCCAAGCTTTCCTAAGCCAGGAAGGGTGTAACCCCTGCAAATGGGGGTTCCCTAAAAGACTTCCAGGAGCTTGCTTGAATGCTCCAAGCCTGAATGGTGTTTGGCATTTAAGCCATTTATCAGTGAGTGTTTTAGAGCCTCTGGTACTGTCTCTTTAAGAGCTGTCTGCTTGCAGACATAATTAGTTTGTATGGGGGACTGTGTGCTTCTCTGAGTACCACTCGAGCTGCTGCCAATTCACTTCATTTTTGCAGTCACTAGGAGTGCAAAGGGAACCTATCTGAAAGATGTAACTGTTTGCCAGAAATTATTTAGAGTAATAATGAAATTACAGTTTGTCTAACCTGCTTTCTTTGCAGTCAGAACTGTGTCTGCTAGTTCCCATTCTAGTTTTGAACTGCTGAACTGGACCAATCAGTGTGGGGTAAGCTAGCTCTAAAATGATGCCTTGGACGAATCAGAACTTGGACTCATAATCTGAGCCAGCCACAAGAGGATTGTATGGGCAGTGACTCTGGGAGATGTAGTTTAGACTTCAGTGCCTTTTGGACCAACAGCAGCAGTCTATTGTGAGTGACAGCCAATCCAGTCAAGAACTGGGAGGAACTCAAAGGAAGTGCCCGTTTCAGTTGGAGTTCAGTTGAGCTTTGCAGTGAAGAAGGAAGGAGCCCTGTGCTTTTTCAGTGTGCAGTTTTAGTCAAAAACGTGTGTAAGGCCCAGAGTTCCGTCTGCAGCTTGTGTAACAGCTTGTTAGGACTGAATCCGTCCTGTGAAAAGAATCAAAGGATCTCTGAAGAGTAGAAACCAGGCTCACCCTGTAGAAGACTGGAAGAATTGCTGAAAATTGCACTCGGTCTGTCAGGAACTGAATCTGCTGTGTGTTCTCCCGGTATTGTGCAGTAATTGGCATCGGGATACAGATGCAGCCTGCCTGGTATAGTACTGTCTTCATATGGATGTGTGAAGAGGTTTGTGTACCTCAAGTAGCCCTGCTGACATTGAAGGACCCTATCTTATTTGAGGTCGTGAGTACTAATTCAGGGTTGCTCCTGTTGAATTGCCACATTAAATCCAAATGGAATTACTGTACTGCTGACTGTTTAATTCTCCTTTCTCGTGTGAAAGGGCCCCTACCAGCTGCCACGGTTTGACTAGCCACTAGGGCTTGGGTACCCAGGGACAGTAACTGATAGGGATAGGCCTGCACAGAGCCATAGGTAGATTATTAGAGTGATAAGCTAATTAACCTGATTTCCCTGTCCTTGTTATATCCCCCTAAATAAATCAGAGCTGCTTGTTTCAGCAAGTTATACTGCCTGAGGTATTTGTCTATGTTAAAGTACTGTACTGTGATTGTTGCTGCACTGTATCTCATTTCACAGGAGGTCCCAGTGCCGGAACCAGACCTGGGGGTAAGTGTATACTGTGAAGGTAATTCTGATATATTGTGTGGGCCACTAGTGGGAAGAAAGGGGGGTTGCAGTGTCCCAGAGGGCTGTGACCAAGTTAGTTTAACTATTGCAAACCCTGACCTCTGGGTGGAGGCACCCGCCATTGGATCCAGGCCCCTCAACCTGTTAGTGGCAAATCAGGCAGGGGTAGTAGCCCCTGGGATAGCGCCATCTAGGGGTTACATAAGAACTTACTGTAACAGTAGATCCTGAAGAGAATTTCCTCCATTAGGCCACACCATTGGAATTATTGCGGTCAGCGCTAGGACCACATGGAAAGTTTTGCTAGCCGGGGCTGCCCACAATGATGTGTCATGTTTACGAGTATATAAACATGGGAGGCCCCATCACTCCTCAGAGGACCTCCAACCATGGGGAACCACAAAATGAGACTAGCACTTGGAATACAAGGAGAAGCATAGGGCTGGAGACAGGATACATGGAGTTATATTTAGGCACTGCATTTGATAGAGCCCTCACTGAAAGCAGCATGGGGAAGGAGGGAGAGAGGGACAGAATGGCTAGTCTGATATATATTCAGGACAGAAAACTTTGCACTACAGCAAGCCCAAAGCCACCATGTCTATGAGAGACGATGTCCAGACTGTAATGTTTAGTGAAAGTGTGGCCAGTGCTCCATGTGGCTCTTTCACACATGTCAGCAGTGAGGGACATTTTTGTAACAGGCAAGTGACCACGAACAGCACCAGAAAGTTCCTTAACATACTTCCTATAACAGAATGTAATACAATATGCCACCCATTTGGATAAGCATTGTTTTTTTTTTGTTTTATGCATGTTTCTTCATCCTCAGGATAAGCATTGCTTAGACACGGGAGTACCCTCTTTCCCAGGGACAAATGAAACAAAAAGTTGAGAGGACTTTCTGCAGTGCTCAGCGTGAGTAATGGTAATTTACTCACCTGGTAAAGGTGATTGCATGAGCATCACCTTACAGCATCTCGCATCCATTATCTCTGGGTTACATCCACCTCATAGGCTACAGATGCACATGTGACCAGATGTTTGAAATCTGATCTGCCTAGACCCACCTCCTTACCACAGGACTCCAGTTCAAATCTTCCAAAGCTGTAACTCATCTATAGTAGTACTGTGGTAAAAAAATGTTGTTAAGTTGTTGACATTATCTAGCACAATCAATGTTATATTGTTAATAAGTATGCCCTGGAAACTGTGTAAGTTGAAAGTAGGGAAATCTTTAATTCTCATTTATTATAAACTAGAATAAGCCAGCCCATATAACATGCTGGATCATGTATCAGGTATCTCTTTAGCTGGTTCATCATCCAAGTCAGAATGCCAGGGCGGGTCCAGGGATGCTGTAAGGTGATGCTCATGCAATCACCTTTGCTAAGTGAGTAAACTACCATTGCATATTGCATCACCTTATAGCATCCCCCATCCGTTACCAGCCCGGTAGTAAGAAGCAGTGAGTGATAAATTAGGTGGGAATTGGATGGTGCAGCAGCTAAGATTCACCATGGTTCAGAAGAACTCTTCTGGCCAAAGTTGATTTTTCTGCGTTAGTCACATCCAGCCTATAGTGTCTAGTGAAGGTATGCACAGATGACCAGGTGGTGGTTGCGCAAATGTCTTGTATTGAGGCCCTGTTTATTTTTGCCCATGAAGTTTACACAACCTTTTAGAGTAGGCTGATATTCTGTGTGGCATAGCTAGTCCCTGAAGTCTGTAAGCCTCAATTATTGTCTGTTTAATCCAGTTGGAAAGTGTGGATTATGCCACAGCTTGTCCTCATCTTGGACCATTGTGAAATATGACTAGTCTGTCTGACAATCTGAAGTCCTTAGTCCTGTCTAGGTAAAGGGTTATGATTCTTCTCATATCCCAGTGCCAGACCGCTTCTTCTTGTTCGTTGTCGCTCTGTGAATTCCATGATTGCAATTCAATGTTTTGTGACACGTGAAACGGTGTTGATTTTTGATATGAAGGATGGAGAGGTCCGTAGTGTGATCCTGTCATTATGGATGATTAAGAAAGGAGGCTTGCAAGAAAGTGCCCTGATCTTGCTTATCTTTCTAGCTGAACACACAGCCACTAAAAACAAAGTCTTAAATGACACCCACTTTATATCTGTAGGGGACATTGGTTTGAAGGGTGCTGTTGCAATTGCATCCAGAACTGTATTTAGGTCCCATGGGGCCACGTTGGCTTATGTTTGGGATGGATGTTAGACACTGCTTTTAAGAATATAAGGACATCTGGATGTGACCCTGGGAAATAGCCATCTATGAGTCCTGCCCCCTCCCAGATAGACGCTGTTTGAACTGTCAAGGATGACGCTTAGCGACCTTTATCCACCTTTATCCACCCCCTGTTGTAGGAATAAAAGCACTTGAAGAATTGTGATGGGCTACATTGCTAAATGATTGCTGATCTCCACTTCATGAATATGGACCATTGGCGTTTGTGTTAGTGGTCAACATGTGCCTGGATTGGAGCATGGTGTCGACCACCTTAGAACCACAGTCTTTATTTAACAGTCTTTGCCTCTCAGAAGCCAGGCCATGAGGTGCAGAGACTGGCAGTTCCAGTGGCTTATCAGGTCCTGAATCAGGAGGTCTGTTCATAGGGGAATTGCCCACGGACTGTCTACCACCATGGCTATCAGTGTTGAGAACCAGTGTCTCCTCGGCCATTAAGGTGTTAGTATTACAACCATGGTTCTTATCAATGGTATTGGTGGGAACACAAATGCCCTATGGAACTGCCACTTCTGGGATAGAGCATTTGTCCCCATTGCTCCCGACTCTTTGAATCTGGAATAGAAAAGCTGTAGTTGAGAGTTTTTTGTGGTTGCCATTAGGTCAATCTGCAACGGGCCTCATCGCTTGTTTAGTTGGCTGAATGTCTGCAGTTGTAGGGTCCATTCCCCGGGAGCAATTGCTTGTCTGCTCAGCCAGTCGGCCTGGACATTTAGTTTGCCTGCGAGATGTATGGCTGTTGTGTAATGGAGACTGATTTGTGCCCAATGCAGTATCTTTCGAGTTTCTTGTAGTAGATGGATGCTTCTTGTCACTCCTTGGTTTGTGATGTAGGCCATTGTTGCCCTGTTGTCCGACCTGATCAGGATTCTCCTGTGGCATATTTTTTTTCTGAAAGTAACGTAATGCGTGATATACAGCTCTCATTTCCAAGATGTTGATTGGCAGTTTGGATTCCATCAACAATCATTTCCCTTGGACTGGCATGTGACTGAGTGTGCCCCCCAACACCACAGAATAAACTTGCATCCGTGTTTATTACCAGTTCTGGTTCCGTCTCCAGAAACATTCCCGTCACTATGTTGTGCCTGTTGGTCCACCATAGGATCAACTTTCTGGCCACAGGGGTCAGTGTGACAGGCTTGGAGAGGTTGTGGTTAAATCTGTGGCCTGCTTGTATTGCTAATGTCTGAAGGGTGTGCATGTTCCATAATGCCCAGGGTACCAGACCTATGCAGGATGCCATGGATCCTAGTGTCTGCAGTATAGCTTTCAGTGTTGGTTCCTTGGTCTTGGCCAGTGCTTGTGCTTGTGTTATCATCTTGTCTGCCCTCTTCAGGGATGGTCTTACAAGGGCTTTCTCAGTGTCTATGTGTGCCCCCAGATGTTCTACGGTATGGCAGAGGACTAGGCTGCTCTTGTCCCAGTTAAGAATCCATCTGTGCAACTGTAGTGCTGTCACTACCAACTGCGTGTGATGATGAGCTAGCTGTGGTGATCTGGCTCTGATTAGCCAGTCATCCAGGTACGAGACTATCTGAATTCCTTTTTGTCTTAGGCTGGCCGCCAGGGCAATGCAAACTTTGGTAAAAACTCTAGGTGCTGAGGCCAATACGAATGGGAGTGTTTGCTATTGACAGTGGCAACCCAGTATCTTGAATCTTAGGAATTTGTAATGGTACTGTCTGATGGGTATGTGGAGGTAAGCATCCTTCATGTCGACTGATGTTAAGATAGCTCCTGGTCTTATGGAGTGTAGTGTCGATTTCAGGGTCTCCATTTTGAATTTCTTGTACTGAACAAACTGGTTGACAAACTTGAGATCGAGTACCAATCTCATATCTCTTGTTTTCTTCGAGGCCAGAAAGAAGATAGAGTATATTCCTTGATCTATTTGGTCTGGTGGGACTGTTTCGATTGCCCTATTTGTTTCATAGTTTAACAGTTTTGTGCAAGTTCATAAGGCCGAGGCCCATAACGAATTCGCCACCATTTGCCTTAATGGTGGAAAAAGTATTTTTACTATTGTTAGTAGGCTTTGGAGCGTGAACTTCACTGCCTTTATCTTCACCGGTTGTCGAGAGATGGGGGACCGTATTAGTTGATCGATCGCTTTGATTTATTAAAATCCCAACACTAAAGGGTATAAAACAATTAGAAAATACCGGCCTCATACAAATAAATGGGGAACACTCACACAGCCTTCGTTTTGTGACATCACAAAACAGGGCTGTGTGGGCTGACGCGGGAGCGTGTCCATTTTCAGCTCTGGATGCAGATTTTAATTTTATGAGGGCTATATCTTTTAAAATATATGGCACTTTCCTGCAACACTTGGGGAAAATGCTACTGAGGGGGTAAGTCATCTAGCAGGCTGGGTTAGGCTGATACCCGGAACCTGCTCTTTAAGATGAGGAGCAAGTCTGCATACATCTGTGTGCAAGTATGCTGACCGCTATAGTAAGATGGTGGTTTTCCCTTAGTAAAATGGTGGTCTTGACGTCATAGACTGCGCATGTGCAATCCGGAGAATAACTCTGTGCCATCCCTAAGATGGTGGACATGAGGTACGTGCGTCACTGTGCATGCTCCGGACACTGGGAGGGATTCTGGGTATTCCAACATGGAAGGAAAGACGGCCGAGAGGGCCAGCAACTGCAGGACTCTGTGAACAATGGCAATCGCCATGTAGGGCTGTAGAGACAGTCGAAAGAGATGTTGCATGTCCATGGCTTGGGGGCAGTCTTTTCTGCCTTTAGACTGGATTACCATTCCTCAACTCGTCACCTGAAGGGAATACAAGGGGTGATAGTGCACACATGATCTGGGGATCTGAAGCAGCAGGAATTCCTCCTTTGGATGAGCACTGAACGAATGTGCTCAGGCGCAGGTCAGTTTGGTGCAATGTAGGAGTCTTGTACTTTTCTAGCATTTCAGCAGGGCCCGCTCGCAAAGGGACCCTGCCCACGCAGGGTGAATTTGAACCGTTCAGAAGAGGTTCAGAATTCAGGGCTGACCTGAGGGATAAGGCCCAATATAGAGCAAGAGGGGGAGGCAGCATTCCTGTAAGGGAGGGGTATTGTCCTTAAGGCTCTATTTTTAAATCACTTCTGCATAAGTAGGGCAGAGGCTGTAAATCTCAGAGTGGGATATACCTTTTCTTTGTCCTAACTGAGCTCTGACGCTTAAATCTATTTCTAACCCTCTGCTAAGAAATCATCAACAACAGTGCAGTAAGGCAGATCCGTTTCTCATAAAAAGACATTCTTAACTGAAGGTTAGGATATTACTAGGAAATCCACGCAAACACTAGAGTGCAAGACAATAGATCAATGCTATATAGTCACTGAAGGTAGAGAACTGCAATATACAATTGTTTTTTTTAAACTATTGAAGACTCATTACCACCTGGATATTTTGGTAAACTATATAAGAGCCTCCTATTAAATTATAAATGCATCAGAAGTCATTGCAACTAAAGACTAGGGATGGGCAGACCCGTAAAAGTCCTGATCCTGATGGGTCAGGGTTTTGATTAGTTCTGATTGGTTCCGATTTAAATCAGAACCTTTATGAACTCCATAATAATACCTGCAACCATCACAAACTGCACTAAAAAATAAACCATAAACTATTGTTCTAACCTGAGTGTTTCTGGCTCCAATCTCTTCATTCTTCTGCTCTGTCTCCAATTTATTTGATCAGAGAATCCAACTTTCTAGTACAGGAATGGTACTACTGAGCATAGCCGTCTCCAGTCCCTTACCTGCTCCAGTGTGTGTGTATCTCTAGCCCCTCCCATGTGCTGAAAATCTGCCTACCCAGTTATGTGTATATTTTATGTTATCTGCTAACCCCCACCCAGCCCAAGTATGCACAGCCATGCCCCTTCCATCTGCTGATGCCCTTCTGCCTCAGTGCTCATACCGCTATTTCTCCCATCTGCTGACCCCCCTGGAGAAATGTGCACAACCCTGTTCCTTCAATCTGCTACCCCGCCCTGTCTCAGTATAGTCAACCCTGCCTCTTTCATCTGCTGCCCACTTCCTGTCCCAGTATGCACAGCCCTGCCCTCTCCTATCTGCTGACAATCATTCTGCTGCAGTGTGCACACTCCTGTCACTCCAGTCTGCTACCTTTCATCCCACTACGCACACCCATGCCACTTTAATATTCACCAGTATGCACACACCAGTCTGCAGACCCTTTCATCTGCTGGCATCCACCCAGCCTTATATGCCCACCCCTTCCCAGTCAGTCTGCTGAACCCTTCCTGCTGCAGGATGCTGGATACCCTGTCCCCTCCCATCTGCTGAACCCTACTTTGACCTAGTCTGCACAAACAGTGCATCCCCATCCCCTCTAATCTGTTGCCTCAGCAAGGCCCAAATCTGCTAATAGGCACAGCACACCCATAGCTATTCTGCAGATCCTAATCATCCTCAGTCTGGACATCCTGCTCAGTCCCATCTGCAGGCCCTCACCCAGCAGCAGTACAACATAGCACATAACTTCTCCCTGTCTATGTGCAACCAGTCAAAACGTATCTGATGTATCCTGCCACCATCGCTACTTGCTACAATTACTAAACTGCAGTCACCAAGATGCCATGAACTCCGAGCAAGAACTGTTGCCACCCGGGCACCTGCATGAATGCTCTCTCACACACACACCGCCATATTATCATTAGAGAGAGTGGGAGAAGCATCGAGTGACACCCCCCCCAGATTTTTTTTTTTGTATCTAATTTTGTTTGGCCAGTAGTTGTGGCAGATGGGAGAGGGGATTTGGAGCGGAAAAATGATGTGATGGCTTAATATCAAACAGCAGAACAGACCTGGTACTCCCACCAACAATGTCCTGATCTACCCTGGTCCACCAGACAATATGAGATCTGAAGGGGTTCTGATTTCTGATGGACTGATTCACCCATCTCTACTAAAGACAATGTTTTCCAAGACAGGAAATGCAAGCCACAACTCGAAGCAGGCTCAACGTCAATTTCTCAAGCACAAAATTCAAGTCCCATTACGGATAGGAGGTTTCATATGCAGAAGGCCTCTCAGAAACATATGGGACAATTGGACAGCCACACACCCATCAACAGAAGCATGGAAAGCTGATACAGAGGCCAAATGCACCTTAAATGAGGAATACTGCAAGCCAAACTTAGACAAGGTAAGCATGTATTCCAACACAGCATTTACAGGACATATAAAAGGGGTCCAAATTCCTGGAAGCAGCCCACAATGTAAACTGCTTCCATTTCAAGCAATATGCATGACTGGTAGATGGCTTTCTAGATGTAATCAGGACATCTTCAACCTTAAGGGATACCCCAGAACTTGCAATGGCTATGTATTCAGGAGCCATGCATGCAGATGTAGGGACTTCGGATCCGAATGGATCAGGCACCTCTTGTCCTGTAACAACACCCTTGTCACAGAAGTTGAGGGACAGGAGGCTCCACTGCCAGATACTGAAGGAGTGGAAACCATATCTGTTGAGGCCATAATGGAGTAATGAGGATGAGAGTGGCACTCTTCACCTGCAGTTTCAGCAGAACTCTCTGTATTACAGGAATGGAGGGAAATGCGGATAGGAATTTCTCTTTCCAAGAGAGGGACAACACATCTCACCAAAAATCTCCAGGCACTGGAGTGAGAGAGCAAAAATGTGGCAGTTTTGTGTAGTGTGGGAATATGAAAAGGTCCAATTCTGGATGACCCCATCTTGCAAAAAGGTCATTTACCATGGGGACCAGCAGTTTCTAGTCATGAATCATCAACTGGGACCTAGTTAGCCTGTCTGCCAAGACATTTTGGAGATCTGGGAGATACACAGCCAATAGCTGAAGGCCAGGAGACAGAGCCCAGTACTATACTCTCAGTGCTTCCCTGAATAAGGGATAGGAGTGAATGCCTCCTTGTTTGTAGATGTAATGCATCACACTCATGTTGTCCATCTGAATTAGCAGAGGACCGGGGCAGAGATGGTTCTGAAATGCCTGGAGGCTGTACATGACAGACCTTAGTTCCAGAATATTTATATGCAGGCCTACACCTTGGTCCACGCCCCCTGTGTCTGGTAAGGACTTAGACAAGAACCCCAGCCAGAGCCTGATGCATCTGTGGTAAGGATCTGCACATGAGCTGGTACAAGGAATGGAATGCCCTTCAACAGGTTTTCTCAATCCATCTACCATAACAAAGCTCTGCAAAGCAGACATGTGACAAGAACCACTGTGTCCCACTTATTTATCAACTGATCCCTCTGGACCATGAGTGTCCACTGAGGGATCCTCATATGAAGGTGTACCAGTGGAACGGTCACTACGGCCACAGCCATGAGACCCAGCAGACATAGCACTGTTCTCACAGAGACAAAGTGGCTCCTGTTTACTAATTGCACCTGGGCTATCAGATTATCCGCCCTTCCTGTGGCAGGGCAGCACATTCCTTCTCTATGTCCAAGACTGCCCCTATGTACTGCAGCTCTTACAGGAAGTCAACACAGACTTTGGTACATTCGCTGTGACCCCCAAGTCATCGAACCAACTAATGTGTCCGAGACAGAGTATGTAGGGGAACACATACAGGCCTTCCCTGAGAAGAGCTGCTGCTACTATTGTCAAGAATTTGGTAAACACCCGTGGCATAGAAGACAAGCCAGCAGGCAATACTCTGAACAGATGTTCACCCTCCAGCATAAAGCACATACTGTCTACAGGATTTCCTGATGTTTACATGAAGGTATGTGTCCTTCATGTCCAGAGAACAGAGCCAGTCGCCTGTTTGTTAAAGTGGGATCCCAGCTTGCAGGGATACCATTTGAAATTTTTCACATTCGATGTAAGGTTGAGATCCCTGAGATCCAACACTGGACACAGATCCCCTGTCCATTTTGGGATGAGGAAGTATCTGGAATAGAACCCTGTATTTCTCTCCTGAAGAGTAACCAGTTCTTTTTATTTATTTATTTTTAATTCCATGTTTATTGATTTTTTCAGAGAGACATAACAGTAAACAAGATAACAGAAAACACATAGATGCCCGGCCCAGTGGCTCTGAGGGCTGAGGCTGTAGACACCACACCCTGTGCCTTGCCAGCAATCCCGGTTTGGGAAAGAGCCCGGATTGTTGGGGTTCGGCAGGGGGGAGGGCGAGGAGTGTGACTGAGCTGCCGCGAGGTGGCTCTCCTCTCCCAGGGAGGGATGAGGGGTTTCCCCAGCCCTTGGCTACCACCTGGTGGAGGACAGATGGCATTTTGGGCAACAGGGAGCCTGGCAATAGCCAGGGGTAGGGCAGAAGGGGCTGAGCCAGTATCCGGAGTGCGTGTGCACCTCCACGCACATGCACAGCTGTGTCAGCAGGGTTCCCAGGATCTTCAGGAGAAAATGGGAAAAACACAGAAATACTAATTAAGGAAAACACATAGATAACAAGCAGCTGTCTTTCTGCATACATATACAATTATATAACAACTGATAGGAGTCAGTACTTGCCAACAGCTATGTTTGTATGAGCCAAACTTCCATTCATGTTCAAAGTGTGGGATTTTTACTGAGATGTACACCACCCATCATCTCCAACATAATTCAGATTTGGGGTACAGATTATTAAGCTGGGCTGTAATCTTTTCCATGTTATGAATGTTTATCATCAGTTCCCTCCAAGCTGATAGAGTAGGAGGTGAAGGTGTTAACCATAATTTAGTAATCACCTTCTTGGAAGAAACATTGGTGATGTTAAATAATTTCCACGAGTCAGGGCTTCTGCACTCTTCAGGGGCATCAAGGAATAGGACCATATGGCTATTCAGCTGCAGGTTCTCCACAAAGAGCTCATGTAGTTCTTGTGGCAAGTCCAGAAAGAAGGATTGCAGAACAGGGCATGACCAAAGGATGTGGCTGTGAGTTGATTTCCGTTCGCCACAACCAAGCCAACGTGTAGAACCCCTAGTTGCTGCATATTTAACTTGTTTGCCTGGTGTGATAAAAAATGAATTACTGGTTTCCAAGAATACTCTCTCCAAGTGTGAGATGAGGTCACCTTATGCATATTGCGGAAATAGTGGGTCCACTGCTGATCCAAATAGGGGAGCCGAGGTCCCTCTCCCATGCCTATCTAACATTTGGTATATTGTACTTCTGTTGCACCATCAAGGCTTGATAGATTTAGGAAATAACATGTTGGGTGTCACCCTGCTCCTGTAGCACAGCAATAACCATTTGAATAATGGGGGGGCCTCAGGGTCCTGTTGCTAAGACCTAATATATGTTTGTATTAAATCAAGTGCTTATAAATATCAAAAGAAAGGTTGTTAGGTAAATCAAAAGTCAATTTAAAGTCCTCAAATGGTCGAACCACCTGGCCCTGTAGAAACAGAAAAATGTGGCATAGCCCTGACCTCCCCCAAACCTGAACTCTCGTATCCAAAGTAGCTGGAAAAAAAAATACCATATCAAGAACGGAAAATAAAAGAAACTTGCTTTGAGAGGAGTAACCAGTTCTATAGCACGATTTTTGGAATAAAGACTGAACTTCTTCCTTCAGAAGGGGTAAATGGCCCGGAGGATAAAAGAAGGAGGTGGAGGATAATCTGAAGGGATTTGTAACAGCTCCAGAGCATGTTCCCTTGCAATTATCTAGAAGAAGCCCAGCACAGCCAACCTTGGAACAAAGAAAAAGCTTAATCAGGGAGTAGCCAATTCCAACCCGGGCCACAGTAAATCTAAAGTGAAGACTGGAAATAAGCAGCCCACTCACCTGGAATATGTATAATAAATATATTCATATATCTCTCAGAAAAAAGGAACGACCAGTGTGTTAGTCACAGCTGACTAATGTCAACGTTTTGGAGAAATCCTCCTTAATCCGGATATCACTGGTATTTTCAGGTTGATATACATCAGCTTCAAAAATCAGTTTCTTACTTTATTTGGCACCTTATGTGTCAGCTGCAGAACCATTTAAATATTGTTTTTCTGTTCTTATTTAAGATTCTTAGTTTTGTATCTTAATCAGTGGTGCCAGTATTTCAAGGTTTTGTTGTGTTTTTTTTTTTTTTGCAGCATGGACCCCTGCTCTCTCTATTCAGGATGGTAGTGCTGCAAAAAAGACACAACAAAACCTTGAAATATTGGTCATTAGTTAGCTGTGACTAACACATTGGTTGTTCCTTTTTATGGCTGCATGGATGGAGCTCCACAGACGTTATGGCATCACCATAGTTTAGTAGAGGTCTGTGGAAACACGTGACCAAACTGCTGTCCAGTGTGCTGTCACAGTGCTCAGGCAAATGTCCAGTGGTGCTGTTTATGTGGCCCTTCCCCTCCGCATACCACATAAACACACCCTCTTCACTGTGGCACTACTTTTTCTTCCACAACTGCGGAAGTGATGGCCGCCATGCCCAAGAAGGCGTATCGACTCAAACTATGCATGTGTGAGTATCGCACATGCGCAGTTCTGTTGCCACCGCCATCTAGAGTATGCACATTCTGGCACAGCAAAAGAGCAGGGCATACTTCAGCACAGCAAAAAAGCAGGGCACACTCCTGCGCCGTGATTCCTCCCAAAAGCTTTAAGCAGCCTTATCGGTTCTGACCAGAGTTTGTTTCTGAGAGATATAGGAATACATTTATTGCACATATTCTGGGTTGCTTATTTGCAGTCTTCACTTTAGAGTTACCCGTGCAATTATCTCCAGAACTCACTTGTCCATAGTGATCTCCTATCATTGTTTCAGATGCAGGAAGATCCTGCCCCCCCACACTCACCACTGGAGGTAACAGCTGAGGTAGAGGGAGAGGTAGAAGAAAGCCAGGAGGCATTGGTGGTGGCAGGGCTACCTGAACTATTTCCTTTGGGTGCTTTTGTATGGGAACAAGGGGGGAGGGGACCTGGAAGTGGGCCACCTCCTCTACCATGACCTTGATGATGATAGGCATGCTTACCTAGGTTAGCAGGCTAACAAAAGGAGCCCTAACTACGACTCTAGAAGAAGTGGGATACAGCGACTTTACAGGCCTGAGAGTTATTTTTGAAGTTTGAAGGCCAAAGACGGCCTCTTCAACATCATATTCAAACAGTTTTGTCCCTTTGAATAAGGCATTCAAAACTGTCTGTTGCACATCATTGGCAAAGCCAGCAACCCTAAACCAAGAATATCTCCTCATGCAAATGCCAGAAGCAGCCACCCTTGCAGAAGCATCAAAGACATAAGCTGTGCATAGCAAATGTTTGCCAACCTCAGCACCAGAAGACAATGTTTTAAGTAAATCATTCTTGACAGAACCACCAAGCAAAGCCTGAGCTGTGGCAGCAACTTTCCACAGGCTGTTTTGATATTTTATCATGTGGGTCTGGCAGTTTGCAGTCCTAAGCCCAATGACGAAGAGGCATAAGTACACTTGCCCATCACATCCAGCCTCCTAGATTTTTTATCAGGAGGCAAAGTACTCATGTGTCTAGGGGCCCTAGACCTATCATGAGCAGCCATGATGTCAACAGAGTCAGTTTCTGGTTGGTTGGCATAATAAGGTTTAAGAGATGGTGCAGCATACTGCTTATCAGCCTTTATAGGAACTGCAGGCAATGAACCTGGGCTGTACCATGCAGCAAACGTAGCATCCTCTAATGCAGGATACATAGATGGAATAATAATGGAGGGGGGAGCAGGGCACCTCCAAATATTCCATGAGATTCTTTTTAGTGGAATTTTCCTCTTCCACAGCAAAGCCAACGGCAGACTACATTTGCTGTAGCATGGCTTGGAAAAATGGATCCTGAGGAGATTACCACGTCTTTACTGCAGGATGAGAGGGTAGAACTAGAGCAAGGTTCTAGAGATTGTTCTCTCTTATATTCCTCCTCTAAATCCTCCTCGGAATCCATGAGGTCAGGAATGTACTGCACGTTGTAGTTGTCAGCACAATCAATGACAGGAACTGCAGAATAAATTAGTGACGCTGCCTGCGACTAAGAGGGTGAAATCTGCAGCATGCTAATGGAACACATCAACAAGGGCTGCCCTGTCAGCAGAATAACTGCCTGCACTGGTAATCCAAGTAGAATGCATCTTATCATTTCTGAAAATGATGCCAGCACAAAATCTCACAAGCCCTCACATTGTGAGACAGGCCTAGACAGCACACACCACATGTGTGTCTTCTTTGTAAATTTTATCTCCGCAATTAAAATTCTGAAATAAAGGCTCTTTCAACTTTGGTGGCATATAGGGATTACAAAATAAAACATTAAATATAATAAAAGAATAAATGGCAACGACTACGTTGACAGCGTTTCTTTCAGCAGGTCCGATGAGGATGATAGATGATGGGCAAAGAACTAAGAAGTGATGGGGTCACCCATGTTTACATACATGTAGACATGGCACATGACTGTGGGCAGCCCTCTAGCTAGCAAACATGTCAGTGTGGTCCTGACACTGATGGTTATAGTTCCGAGGCTGTGGCCTAATGGAGGAGATATCCTCGAATAAGATCTGTTTTGTCCTTTTCACTTTGTTTCATAATATAATATAATTAATGTGATTTTGAAAACAATCTACAAAATGTTACTATCTTTGCTAATGAGCTGCAAGTGTGAGTTGTTAGAACCCCCTCCAAGTAATTCAACCAATAAAAAGGTAGAGTACACCTCAACTACCAGAACAGAAAGCCATGCCAGAAAAAAAAGGACTCAATGGACTGCACAGTAAGAATTTGGTTCTCATATAGAAATCACATCTCGATCAGCATGGAAACAATCATAAAGCTCTGTGGACCAGGTACAAGTTACAAGGCAGATGTGACGAGACAGTGAGTGATTGAAGTAATGGAACATTAGCAACACTGAAATGAATTAGGACAAAGCTTAAAGCTGTGCCATTATATGGTGAAGCCTGGCTATTTCCTCTGGCACAGTTCCACCAGAGTCCATTCCTTGTGGCTCAATTTGTGTGTCGTGCACCATGAGGAATGTAGCAAATCCAGATACTCGATGCTATTAGTATTTTGTCAATTTCTGCAAAAACTCTATAGGTTCTTCACATGCCTAAATTGCTTGTTCCAGGGAACATTCCACTTTGCAGACAATGGGACCACTGGCTCAGCGTGGTGCTCAGTCATGCTAGTTTGCAGCCAGATGCCATAAAGTGTGACTGCCTTTGACTAAGTGTCATATGGTGTCATGGAGCAGCCTCCATATGGAGATAACTGCAGGAAACTCTCCAATTCATCATCATGACAACCCTTTTTAGAAGCACTGGGTGAGATGTGGAGAACATGACTGATACATTGCATAACATGTATCATGATTAGTGTAATACCACAGTTTTAGTACAATCAGGCTCGCATACAAAAGAGCTCAACTTATCATCCAGACAACAAAGGACCCAACTGATCACAAAATACTTCAAGACAGCAGTAAAAAGTAATTTTTTTTTTTGCACGGGGGCAGAATCAGTACGGCCATTATAATTACAGCAGGTAGGCTGATCCATCTACACAGCAGTAGGGCTGCTAATCACGATGCCAGTAACCCCTCTTGCACTACTATCATCACCCAACTGAAGAAATGAATCAGGTATGTGAGACACAACTGTCCCCCTCTGAAATCATGTTGTCTTTTGTCCTGAATTCCATTTTCCCCAGGAAACCTGCCAGTTTCCTCATTATGGTCTCTGGCAGCCTACCCACTATAGATGTAAAACTGACAGGTCCGTAGTTCTGCTCTTCAACCTTGTTCCCATTCTTCTGCAGGGGAATTACATGCACTGTCCTCTAGTCCCTGACTACTATCCCTGTCTCCAGGGAACTGCTGAAGAGCTCAGTCAGTGTCTCTGCTAGGGCCTGCCCCATCTCCTTTGGCACCTGGGGATGTAGCCCGCCTGGGCCCATGGACTTTTCCACCTTCAGTGCACTGAGATTAGATCTTCGTAAACACCTTCACCTCTCTCCACCTTTTTTTTTTTTTTTTTACCAGGAGAGATACACTAAGCTGAAAGCTTGTTTACAGGTGCGACCTGGGAGCACAAGGAAGTTAAGTGACTTGCTCAGGGTCACTCAGTATACAAGCGGAGGCTATGGGATTCAATCCCAGGTCTCCAGGTTTGCAGCTCAGAGCCTTAAACCACTGTGCTATACTGCCTCCCTGCGCTGTACTTTGCCCTGATGGTACAGTCAGGCAACGGCCCCCTCTCCTCTTCCATGAACACTGAACAGAAATATTTGTCCAGGATGTCTGCTTTTATCGTCCTCCTCCTCCCACTCTTTTGCCTTCTTTAATCCAACAATTCCCTCCTTATTTTTTTCCCTTTTCTTGTATGTAACAAAAGAAAGCTTTGTCTCCCTTTCTCATTCCCTCTGCTATTCTGTTTATTCATTTTTCAATGTTTCCACAGAAAGTGGTGCACACAACTGAGCAAGGTTACATAGGCCTCTGCTATTCTCAGCTCTGCATAAGCCTTAGCCTTTCCCATGGTCCTACTGGCCTCCTTCATCCTGTTATGAAACTCTACATTAGTCCTCTCCTCTTGGCTGGATCTGTATTTTTTAAATGTATTTTTCTTTGCCCTCACAGCTGCCCCCACCTCCCTTGTGAACCAGAGTGGTTTCCTATCACTTTATTCTTCCTTAGTACCCTAATACAGAGCTTTTTAACTTCTGATATCACATTGTTTTATCACTTCCCATTTTGCTTCCCCCCCCGACCCTCGTTTCCCTTCCAGTTTCCCCCATCCTATCAAAATCCACCCTTCTAAAATCCAGGATCTTTGTTTGGGACTGATTCTTCGCCATTTCCAGTTTGATATTAAACCATACTGTCTGGTGGTTGGTGGCTGCCATTGGGTCCAGCATGCCGATATTACCTTAGGGATGAATGTTGGGCACCTCTGTATCTGATGTCAATATCCCACTGTGCAGTGGAAGAAGGGGGGAGAGAAGTAGGAGGACTTCTATCTGCCTAACTCTCCTTCTTTTGGACAACCAGCAGGGGGTAGTCATGTAACAGAAGTTGGCATGCACCCTCAACTGAAGGTTTTGCATGTTCACAGGGATTGTTCCCTGTTGGCATAACTGGGATGATGTAAACCCAGGTTTGCCACATGGTAAGGCAAGAGGGCTTTCCAGTAGCCCAATGGAACAGCTTACGCCACATTTTTTAAAATCCAGATCAGGGTTACACTACTGCACTGTAGGCCTATTATTTATGGACGTGCACACAGATATAATAACCATAGTTTCTGATATTATCCATGCTTCAAGGTCATTCATTAATATGCAAGCCTGCTCCGAACCTCTAGACTGTGCCATAATTAATTAGAGGGCTTGAATTAGCTGTTCTTTTATTACAACTGGACACTGTTAAGGCACCTGAGAATTATCTAACCAGGATTTTGTAAATGTGTGATTCGAGAGATGTGTAATATTGGCACTGAGATGATAGTAACAAGATTAATGGACATGCAATACTTGAGTAACTGCTGGGTGCCCCATAGTTTCCTAGTAGAGGTCTCTGAACCTCAAGGTGTTAACTTCAGAATCTCCCATAGTCTCCTGTGTTGCTAGTCTGTGTCCAGAAAGCTAGGGATGTGGTGAGGTGCTGGAGCTGGAAGAGTCCTGGCAGTTGGAGGAAGTTGAGAGTTGGCTGGTGAGAGGGCAGTGTGCCCGCGTCCTATATGCCACTGATGCCAGTGCTGCAGATTACCATTTCTTGTGGAAGACTAGGTTTGCTGGCCAAGGCACCTAGCTTCACCTGAGCTCTTTTCTTCTAGGTTGCTTGAAAGGACAGAGCAAAGAACCTTACAAGAGCAAAGATAAGGATTAAGGCTTATTTTGGATAGGCAGATTTACTGTGTGTTGATGTTTTTATTTGGTACTCACAGGGATTGTTACGGTTTGTTGCTAACATTTTATTGCTTTATTTTCTCTGATTCAAATTGTTGTTGCTGGGTATACCTGCCGCTGCATTATTACAGGGTGTGCCTACAGGTGTGTGCTTACAGATTACTGCTGTAATGTTCTGATTCAAATTGTCTTATGCAAGGTATATCTTCTGTTACTGCTTTATTTTTCTCTGTAGCAAAGTGTTTCTTACAGGGTATATCTTCTGTGAAATTATTACAGGTGGTGCTCACATTTTTGTGATGTTTTATCATTATGCTAAGCAAAATTACTGTTTGCCACTACTTTGTTTTATTTTTTGCTAAAGGTTTTGTCTCACAGGTGTTGCAGTCTCCTTCTCACACTGAAGGAGCTAATTGCTTTCCTCCCACAGCTCTTCCAGGGGATTAGGTGTGTATCTGGTGGTGGAGCTGACAAACTGTCAGGAACTTCCAACAGAGGGAAGGGTTAAAAGGTCAGGTTAGTTGATATCTTGGAGGTGGAAGGCTAGGTTTGCTGGCCAAGGCACCTAGCTTCACCTGAGCTCTTTTCTTCTAGATTGCTTGAAAGGACAAAGCAAAGAGCTTTACCAGAGCAAGGATAAGGATTAAGGCTTATTTTGGCTAGGCAGATTTACTGTGTGTTGTTATTTTTATATTGTATTCACAGGGATTGTTACGGTTTGTTGCTAACATTTTACTGCTTTATTTTCTCTGATTCAAATTGTTGTTGTTGGGTATACCTGCTGCTGCATTATTACAAGGTGTGCCTACAGGTGTGTGCTTACAGATTACTGCTGTAATCTTCTGATTCAAATTGTCTTTTGCAAGGTATATCTTCTCTTATTGAGTTATTTTTCTGTGTAGCAAAGTGTTTCTTACAGGGTATATCTTCTGTGAAATTAGTACAGGTGGTGCTTACATTTTTGTGACTTTTTTATCATTAGGCTAAGCAAAATTACTGTTTGCCACTATTTTATTTTGTTTTTTTGCTAAAGGTTTTGTTTGTCTCACAGGTGTTGCACTCTCCTTCTCACATTGAAGGAGCTAACTGCTTTCCTCCCACAGCTCTTCCAGGAGATTAGGTGTGTATCTAGAGGTGAAGCTGACAAGCTGTCAGGAACTTCCAACAGAGGGAAGGGACAAAAGGTCAGGTTAGTTGATATCTTGGAGGTGGAAGACTAGGTTTGCTGGCCAAGGTACCTAGTTTCGCTTGAGCTCTTTTCTTCTAGGTTGCTTGAAAGGACAGAGCAAAGAACCTTACCAGAGCAAGGATAAGGATTAAGGCTTATTTTGGCTAGGCAGATTTACTGTGTGGTATTATTTTTATTTTGTACTCACAGGGATTGTTAAAGTTTGTTGCTAACATTTTATTGCTTTATTTTCTCTGATTCAATTTGTTGTTACTGGGTATACGTGCTGCTGCATTATTACAGGGTGTGCTTACAGATTACTGCTGTAATCTTCTGATTCAAATTGTCTTTTGCAAGGTATATCTTCTGTTACTGCTTTATTTTTCTCTGTAGCAAAGTATTTCTTACAGGGTATAGCGTCTGTGAAATTATTATAGGTGGTGCTTTACAGGTTTTACATTCTTATCTACCATTTGGATAAGTTTTCAGGACTACTGCATTTGTTGCTGGCTGATTGTTTCTGCTCTTACCTTCTTGTTTATTTCATCCGTGGTTGTTCTTTTTCGGCAGGGGAAGGGCCAAGTCACCCACCCCCATCCCCAACCACTCCACACTACACCCTTTATAGGGTAGCACAGTCGTGACATTTCTTGTAGCAAAGCAGGAAGGGGCATATCAGAGGGGTATCCACACAGTGAGCTCATTTACAGGGGCGCTAGTACTTTAACTTGTTATAACAAGTTATACAAAAACAAACAAAACAGAAAATCAAACTTTTGCTTGCATTTTCTTCCTTCTAATTACTCTGACCAGGTTATAAACCCAGCAACTTATCTGGAATGATTATCATTAACTGCAGGTACTGTGGAACACTTTTCAGAAGGGCAGTTTTACAGGATTTAGGGCCACTAGAGAGCTAAGGGCGCAGCTCCAGGCAGCATGGGCAGAGATTTCGAGCCTCAAATTGCACATTCAAGAGGAAATATGTTATAAGAACCACCCGCCATTTCACCAACATCCAACAGAAGCACCTCGACCGCAGAGGGTAGTTGGTCCAGGAGGTTGGCAGGTGGTTAGGAGGGGCAAATTGGGTGCCCCATCACTCGGTGCTCTCCAACACATCACCTCCACAAACCATATAAAAACTACAAACAGGTATCAGCCTCTATCTCCGAAATCAAACAAAGGGGCAGAGGACACTGCAGAGCAGGACACTGCAGCAGAGGAGCTAGCAAAACAAAACTCACCCAAAACAGGAACCAAAACAAAAAAAGCAAAAAGGAAATCCCAAAAACTTCTGATCATAGGAGACTTCATGATTCGGGGAGTTGATACATATCTCCGGCCAGGGGAAATGGTCAGATGTCTCCCAGGTACATCAACATGGAGAGACACTGACCGCATTGCTAAAATTGTTCAGGAAGCAGGAGAAAACATCACGCCCTGGTACACATAGGGACTAATGATTCACAGCTGGTCAGTTGTGGAGACCAAGGAACACCTGACCAGGCTGGGTGACAAACTATCATCCATTTCATCCAGCATCTCCTTCTCTGAGATCCTGCCAGTCTGGGAGAGGAGACAGATGGATGGAAGGTCAGAAGAAGGGAGATAGGGAGCTAAACATGTGGCTCAAGGGCTGGTGCCAGGAAAAAGGACACAAATTTGTAGGGAACTGGCAACAGTTTTGGGAACGAAAGTTCTTTAAATTTGATGGACTGCATCTGATTAAGGAGGGAGTCAGTGCATTGGGGCAGAGGTTTGACATCTTTGCAGAACATTTAAACTAGCAAATGGGGAGAGGGGTGCAGCACCCCATACGTCGAATGAGAAGAACAACCCTCCCCCCTCAGCTAGTGGTCAAACAGGAGTTCAGCATGTTTGGAGTTTATTTGCATCACCAGGTAGAGAAAAAGGTCCGGTTCCCCATACGATGCACAGGGGAAACACTGGACCTCACCCTACAACTAACACACTAAAATCTGGCCAATGGAAAATCATGTACACAAATGCTCGCAGTCTGGGAAACAAGATCCCAGACCTGTAGGCAATAATGATAGAGGCTAAACTGGACATAGTAGCCATTAGCTAGACATGGTTTACCAGTAACCACACTTGGGAGACTTCAGTACCTGGCTATGTACTATTCAGAAGAGACTGAGGTGCAAAAAGGGGAGGTGGAGTGGCCCTTTATGTCAATGAAAATATCAAAGCTACAGAAATTCAGAATACACATAAGGAGCCAGAAGAACTGTGGGTCACCCTGGAAACTGGAAATGGGACAGCCATACGAAATGGGGTTGTGTACCGGCCTCCAGACCAGGGGGAGGACAGAGACACATTCCTGTTAGAAGATATACAAAACATGACAGCTAAAGGTGAGGTTCTGATAATGAGAGACTTCAACATGCCAGATACTGAGTGGTCAATACCAGCAGGAACATCTGCCAGAACCAGACACATGGTGGATTCTCTGCAGAGGGAGGGCCTCAAACAACTAGTACAACAACCCACAAGAGACAGGGCTATCCTAGATCTAGTACTGACTAACAGGGAAAGGATCACAGATCTCCAGGTAGAAGGTCATCTGGATGCCAGTGACCATCACATGGTATGGTTCAGTTTGGCCACTAGAACAAAATTATCCCATTCCAAGGCAAAAATATGGGACTTCAGAGGAGCTGACTTTGATAAGATGGCCAACAGAGTTTAGACAGCCCTGGCAAAAAGAAATACAGGTGAGGGGGTACAGGCAAAGTGGACAAGCATTAAGTATGCAATACGTGAAGCAACATCCCATTGTGTTAGTGAGAAAAGGAAGTGCAAAAGAAGAAGGAAACCACTTTGGTTCTCAAACACAGTAGCACAAAAGGTCAGAGCCAAAAGGCTGGCCTTCAGGAAATATAAGGGAATGTAGCAGGATGAAGATAGGGAGGCATACCAAACTTCCCTAAAGGAAGCAGGGAAGGCAGTAAGGCAGGCAAAGGCCCAAACCGAGGAAACACTAGCATGAACAGTAAAAGAAGATGACAAGACTTTCTATAGATATATTAGTGAAAGGAGAAAGTCCAGAGGGGGTATTGCTAAGATCAAAGGGGATAAGGGGGCATGTGAGGAGGAGGACCATGTAAAAGCATCTATCCTAAATAGATACTTCTGCTCAGTATTTACTGAAGAGAAGGTAGGGCAGGGCCCACAGCTCAGCACCATGGAGACAGGGTGGAGGGAGGTGTGCACTAGTCCCTTCACAAAAGAAAGGGTCCTACAAGAGCTCGATAAGCTCAAGGTGGACAAGTCAATGGCACCTGATGGCATACATCCCAGGGTACTAAAGGAGCTATGGGTGGAACTAGCAGAGCCATTATCAGAACTGTTTAGTGAGTCTCTGAGCACAGGAGAGGTCCCAGAAGACTAGAGAAGGGCTCATGTGATCCCACTCCACAAGGGTGGTAGCAGGGAGGAGGCAGGGAACTACAGACCAGTCAGTCTTACCTCAGTAGTGGGCAAGATTATGGAGACACTCCTTAAGGAAAGGATAGTGCAACACCTGGAATCCATAGGGGCACAGGATCCAAGACAGCATGGGTTTACAAAAGGAATGTCCTGTTAAACTAATCTTATAGATTTATTTGACTGGGTAACCAGAGTGGTGGACCAAGGGTGTGCAGTTGATGTTGGCTACCTTGACTTCAGCAAAGCTTTCGATACTGTTCCACATAGAAGACTGATTAATAAGCTGGGTAGGCTCAGGGTGGGTCAGATGTTGGTCAACTGGGTGGCAAACTGGTTGACGGACAGAAAACAGAGAGTGGTGGTAAACGGTATACAGTCAGAAGAGATGCAAGTCACAAGTGGGGAACCTCAGGGATCAGTCCTGGGGCCAGTCCTCTTCAATATCTTCATCAGTGACATTGCAGATGGACTGGAGGGCAAGGTGTGTCTGTTTGCAGATGACACCAAGATCTGCAACAGAGCAGATGATCCAAATGGGGTGGGCAGAGTGAGAAGAGATCTGGATAAACTAGCAAAATGGTCGGAAGAGTGGCAACTGGGGTTTAACACAAAGAAGTTTAAGATCATGCACAAAGGGAAGAGAAACTCTGAAGCCACCTATAGGCTGGGAGGGGAGTTGCTGGCAGTCACAAGGGAAGAAAGAGACTTGGGCACCATCATCACCGATGACAGGAAATAATCCAAGCAGATCACTAAAGCAGTAGGTAAGGCTAGAGGGACGTTGGAGTGTATTAGTAGGGGTATCACAAGTCAGAAGAGGGAGGCAATAATCCCTCTTAACAAGACACTGGTTAGGCCCCATCTGGAATACTTCGTGCAGTACTGGAGGCCACACCTTCACAAGGACATTAACCAAACTGAGGCAGTCCAGAAAAGGGCAACCAAAATGGTGCAGGGACTGCATCAGAAAACATATGAGGACAGATTAACTGAGCTCAATATGTATACCCTATAGCAAACGAGGGAGAGTAGTGATACAACTGAAACATTCAAACACCTTAAGGACATTAATAAGGTGAAAGAGTCTAACGTGTTTCAGTATAAGAAAAATAGCAGGACAAGAGGACACAGCATGAGACCAGAGGGAGGTCGATTAAGGTGTAATGTGAGGAAGTTCTTTTTCACAGAAAGAGTGGTGGATGCATGGAACGGCCTACCTCAGGAAGTGGTCGATATGAATACAGTGCAGGGTTTCAAACAGGCATGGGATAGGCATAAGCGAGCAATGCAGATAAGTATGAGTATGAATAGATAGGCCATTGACAGAGCAAAGGCCAATGGCACATTCAAAAGGTAGAAAAAGAAATGGGCAGACTGGATGGGCCTTGCAGTCCTTATCTGCCGTCAACTTCTATGTTTCCATGTTTCTATATGTTTTTAAGAAAACATCCCAGACTATCTGGATCATGGCAGCGCCTGTGACCCAGTCATGCCCGCTGAGGCATTTGCCATGCATAAACACCAGGTTTCATGTATGCTAAGAAGAAAAGAGAAGTTAGAGAGAGATAATGAATGTGGGTGTAAAGTGACTTTAACTGGGTATCAACCAGTGTGGCCTCTACTGCTTTAGGCAGAAAGAATAAACTTGGACTTTAGGCTATTAGATTAAATTGGACTGGGAACCTTCATCTCATGGGAGCCAGCAAGGTTGGGGGTGGTATATTAAGCCCTAGGTCATTAGTGGTCTCCCATCAGGATCTAACCAACCATGCCCTCTAAATTCAAAGAAAAGTACTAAAAGTTGGAAGAAATGTAATTGTTATTCAACCACTGGATACTCACATGTAACCCCCCTCCCTGAGGTGGGGCTTACTTTGCTTTGCCCCTCGGGAGTCCCGCTCTTCCTCCCGTACTCCCGCTTCCTTTCCTGCTGCCAGTCCCAAGTCTTTTGTGTGTCCCTTGGTCTCCATCCAGCCCCTGCACTGTTTCTGAAGTTAACTGGGGCTGAAGGAGCAAGGTCGTAGAACCACCGTGCTGGCTCGCACCATGAATGTGCGAGCGGCAGTCCACGCATGTGCTCTAGCGCATTTCTGTTTTCTTGCTGCAATCATGGCAAAACTAAAGCCTCTCCAGTGCTCCTGACCCTCAGGATCAGCTAACTGGGGGTCAGAGACATGGAAGAGGCACCCCAGAAGTGGCAAAAGTTTTTATTTTAAAAGTGCCAATGAGCGCTCTTTGGGACCGGCCTCATAAATATTAATGAGGTCGAAATAAATATTAATGAGCATGAATGCGCTTCAGACTCCACTGAACCCAAAGACTACTGTTACTCTGCCATGGTAGACCCCAGTCAAGTTACCTCTCAGATGCCTGCAGCTGCTCCACCATGACCTCAGCCTCCTCCTTACTACCTCCCTACCTTCACAGTTAGAGCTCCCCTATTTATCACGGCGCCAAACCTCACCCTCCCCTACCATCCTGTCAGTTTTCACCTCCAACAGTGCATCCACTTGCTCCTGATAATCGTCATCTTCAGATCCTCCTCCCCCCAACACTGGCTGCTACACCCCCCGCTATGCCTCCTATTGCTCCTAACACTTACTAACATTAGAGCCTCCTCCCGCCCCACATACTGGCTACATACCACTTCCAACACGCGTCACGCACCCCATTTCCACGAGGGATCCCAAAGGACTGGGTATGCCCCCTCAGCTATCACACCCATCTCAGCTAGTCCCCAAGTTGCTCAGTATCACACTTATTGTACAGGGCAAGTAAACTAGGTATATTGTTGTACCTGGTGTAACCCTTTGCTGACTTGCCCTGTACGGTTTGTTATACTCTGTACCAAAAATTTATTTATTTTTTTGCTTCTCTTTATAGAGTGTTTACACTTGCTTTTACTGTATATATCTCCTTGTGTATAAAGGTAACATTATTGTCTCGTGTAATGCAGGTCCACCTTGCAAATGAGCTTGCTCAATGGTGTTCGCCTGGATAAATAAAGAATTTGATTGATTGATTAATTGATTGGTTTGCTGCCGGGGGGGGGGACTGTGCATAACAAAGGCAGTGACAGGCAGAGAAGAGAGTTTTAAAATATAATGCTGCAGCCGGGTAATAAAAGAGAAAGGCTGCTAACAGACTGTGGGGCACATGTACTGTATATAAAAATTGCATTGTTTGGCTGCAAAAACACTTAAAAGTTAGGACTCCTGTATAGACTGCTGGAACTGTGTACTATAGCAGCCATCTTTGATCCTTTGACCTCCACAGCCAGCCAATTGGAATTCTAGGCACCTAAAACTCAAAGAGCTGACTGCAGAGAGGAGGTGTGGACCAAATTCTAGGCGCTCAAATCAATACTCAGTCAATAACTGAAGTGACTTAATGTTTATTAATATTTCTGATAGCATGTTTCAGCTAATTAGAAGCTGCTATTTTTGGAGTGAAACCCCAGGGACAGTTACAGTTTGGGGCAGCCTGGCTTGGGATCTCAGCGAGTCAAGCGGGCTCATAGTGTGTGGAGGAAAAGTTTGGAAGCCGGCCTTTGGCTTCTGCAGCCAAACACCTGAGGACTTTAAAGAGGTCTTTTACTGCCTGGAGAGCCACTGTTGGCAGCCAAAGTTGCAGCACCCTGAGGAATCATCAGCCTGTGAGGAGGGTTTGTGTGCCACAGTTTGAAATTTGCCAAGTTTGGAAGCCCAGCAGGAAAAAGAAGTCTGCAGAGCTCCTAAGCCTGGGAGCTTGTCTTTGCTGCTGGAAACCTGCTGCTAGAGCTGGGTTGCCACCCAAAAGACTATTTTGTTGCCAGCTCTAGTTGCCCTTCCAGAGGTGAAACAAAGGGGCTGCTGCTGCATCATGCTGCTGCTGAACCCATTCCAGGCGAAGACAGTGACTGTATTCTGCACAAGGTACACTGAAGCCAGGTAAGGGACCTGCCAGCCCTTATCAAATGGGGTGGATTGGTACACAGGGAGCCCCAGCATGTGCCTGAGTGATAGGGCACTCTTGACCCTCCTGGGGGAGTCAGACCATGGGGTCACTCCTTGGGTCCGGGCTCTTTGTGGACCAGGAAACCTTGTGCAGTGCTCCTGTACTCCATCAAAGGAGAAGGTGACAAGCTGTCAGACTCTGCAAGCAAGGCAGAAGGTGACAAGCTGTCAGACTCTGCAAGCAAGGCAGAAGGTGACAAGCTGCCAGACTCTGCAAGCAAGGCTGAAGCTGACAAGCTGCCAGATCCTGTGAGTCAGCCAAAAGGCGACCAGCTTCCTAGATGCTCTTACTTCATCCAGCATGCCTGCTGCTACCTCCATGGCACTGCTTAAGGCTTCAGACCCTGACAGTTGGGACTCTAGAACTGTGAGTAAAACAGGGCCTGCCCTATGCCGTCTTTCAGATGAGACATTAAACCGAGGTCCCATCTGCATGTTCAGGTGGATGTTAAAGATCTCATGGCACTTATCGAAAAGAGCAGGGGCATTTCCCCGGTGCAATGGTTAAATTCCCTCCATTCACGAAAAATACCAACAACAGCTTAATTGGGTTCAAAGTCAGTTGGCATTCATCTGTATTCTCCTCCCCCGGGTCGTGACTGAAAATAGGCAGGATTTGTCTAGTGCACTTACCTGGCCAACAAAAACTAAATAAATAAAAATAAAAAAAAAAAAAATATCCTGGCAAATTAAGTTAAAATTGCATCAGGTTCCAGCTTAGTTAAAGTTTGCTCCATGTGCCTCAATGCCAGCCAACCCGCGTCAACAGTCAGGCCTACACCTTAAACTGGGTACCCAGGTAGGCTTAGGGACACTGGCACCAGTGGGGGGGCAATCTAAATGTTGTTGCTGTTTGGAGGTGGGCACAGTTATTAATATTGTTCTTGGTTTTGCCAGTTTATTCCATATCACTATTGCCTTTTCACTGCTATCCCATTCCCCTTTCCCTACAATAAAAGTATTACCTTTGTTGCTGTTAAAATTTCCATGAGCATATTATTAGCTACAGTCATTAATTGCATGTGTTTTATTGTGTTACAGTTCAAAGTGGTATTCTGTGTGTGGGGTGACTGGAAGGGGAGGTGGGTAGGTACAGCATCCCAGGGGGTTGTACTATGCACACATCTGGCCCACTATATTTTTACTCTGGGTGGATGCACTGCGCTATTTATTTATATCTCTGGGAAAGAACCCTCAATTGTCACCAGAACAGAACCAAGGACCCTTAACCTGTATTATGGTCATTAGGCAGGGGTAGTAGCCCGCAGGTACCTGACACCAGGGCTACACACAGACTGAGACATACCTGGAGCTGAAGAACTATGATTCACAGTGCAGGCTCGGTAATCTATGCAAGTGCCTAAGTGGACCAGGCGGTCCTTATCTGCCATCAAAATCTATGTTTCTATGAGGTGGCAAAACCCTCATGTCAGTTCTATGCCATGCAGGAATGGAGGCTGATCCATCCTCAACAGGCATTTGTCTCTGGACTACAAGTTCTGTGGAGGTTGGAGAATCATCTGGACCAGTCCCTTAATTGATGGTTGGACCACCTGGGGCCCCTTTACATGCAGCCAACCTCCTGTGTCTGGGTAAGGAGACTTGTGGATGTGTAAGAAAATATTAGTCATTATAACCTTTCTAAAAGAAAAAGATCTGTCATCTAACGGGAATTGCAAGATGAGTCATAGCCTAAGTGTCCTAGTTATGGCTGTAGGAAGCAGAATAAAGATGTAATTTCACTATACCTTTTGAGTTGTTCACAAGCTCTGGAGAATGAAGCTGGTAATGAAATTGTCTGTGCCTTTTGAAGGACTCACCCCCAAGGGGGCATAATCTCCTCCAAAAGCAAAACCGATATTTTGAGCTACCTATGAAATGGTCTGTGATGACCCTCTGCCTGCAGGCCAATCCAGATGAAATGAAGTGCTGAAATAAAATGTTTCAACGATTTAACGGACCTTTCTTTTATTCTTACTGCTCATTGTTTCCCATAAAACTTTCCTTTTAGCCTTGTTCCTGTGCCCATGGTCCTTGAACACCTATGACGTCACCCCAATCCCAGAGGTCAAGTAAGAGGTGTAGTGATGTATGCGCTATGCAGCCCTTACCAAAAACAAGAGGACATCTGTTACCCCTAGACCAGCGAAAAGGCTACATTTGTACCAACAGGCTCCCATGAAAGAGAGAGATTGCATCTCATCGGACCAGCCAGCCATTGGCATGATGCATATTTTTACTACATAAAGTTTCATTCACTTGGTAAAGATTAGATAGGAGGAGTGCTGTCACTGAAAATGGGCCGGATCACCTCATGTGTCAAAAGCAAGAGTTGGCACCTGCTGTATCACACACCCACTCCTACGTGTACAGTACAGTGTGTTGTCCTCTTCAGAAGAAGGCAATGAGAGCCCAAATACAATGTTCTGGGGTTGATATAATGTAATTAACCTACCTACTGGATAAGATACTGTAAGTCCAGGTAAAAAATGTATTCTTGATGACAGAAAGAAACATGCTTTACATAGTAATTTAAGGTCAGGAGGGTCCCTTGGTCAATTATGTCCGCACCACACTCCTGTGTCATAAGCTGGGATGAATCAGTAAGTTTTGCCAACTTGTACTAGTTTACAGTGATTCCTTTCCCAGTCTGCTACAAGAGAATTCTGTGAAAGTTGTCCAGGCTTGTCCTGAAGGCCTGTATACTGTCTTCATGTCCACGGTCTCTGCTGGTAGGCAATTTTTTTATAAGTTCAGCACCCTCTGGGAAAAAAAGTACCACCAAACATTACCCCGAAATGCACCACCCCTGAGCATCAAAGAATGTCCCTTCATCCTGCTAAAGGTCACTTAAAGAGACCTACCAAGTTAAACGAAACAGCCCCTGCACATGATATATAGGTGCTTTATACTTCATGGGGCTGCTTCTAATGTACAGCTTGATGAAAATAATTGCTTTAGTAAAAAATTACAATGCTCGTAAAATTAGAAATACTGGGTTCCAAGGACTTCCCGGTTTCTGGTGGCGCCCATGCTCCACCTTCATGCTCTGCAAATTTATGATGCGATACTAGGGAGAGCACGGGGACGCGCGCTATTATACTCCATAAGCGGCACCCATTTGATGATGAAATGTGGACACTGGTCGACTAATGAGGCCCTTGTTAGTCGATCAGTGCCCACGTTTTATCACCAGATGGCCATTATAATATAAAAAAAGATCGAAAAGGTGCCGCCTATAGAGTATAATGGAGCACGACCCCGTACTCTCCCTAGCATTGCATCATAAATTTGCAAAGCACGGGGGTGGGGGTGGAGCGTGGGCAGCACCAGAAACCGTGAAGTTCCTGGAACCCAGCATTTCTAATTTTATAAGCGTTGTAATTTTTTACTAAAGCGATTATTTTCATCAAGCTGTACATTAGAAGCAGTTCCATGAGGTACAGCTCCAACATATCAGGTGCAGGGGCCAAGGCTGGTAAGTCTCTTTAATCAAACCAAATCAAATCAAAATCTGTTAAATCTTGTCGATGCCCCCCTTAGTGTACAGAAGACTGAGAGCATGTCCTCTGTCAGCCTCCTCCTCTCCAAGATGACCATGCTAAGGGCCACTGGTCTCTCCTCATAACTGTTGCCCCCCATTCCTGATCATTTGGTGGCCTTGCACTACACTCTCTCAACTGTTTAAGTGTCCTTGTTTGTACTGGCTAGTACAAAACTGCACACAGCACCCAGAGTCAGCCCAAAACAGGGCCTTCTAAAGTGGCAGGATTACCTCCCCAGTGCTGTGGATCATCCTCTGCTGATGCACCCTAGCATTCTGCATGCCCTCTTGACAGCAACCACTCACTGTCTATCATGACACATCCCCTTAAAGGTCTTACCTTTTTCTACCCCCCCCGACAACTTAACTGCTAACTGTAGACCTCTCCTAAAAGCATCATAAGGAGCTTATTGTCTAAATACATGCATTTTAGCTGAAACGATAAACAGGAAAAAATTTATTAACCGAGCATTATTCAGTTAATTGATATAAACTGGTGATTGAGAAAGAAAAGAACAAAATGACCAGTTCCTCCATCAAAAAATAAAACAGTGACGTTTTGTGGCCTATTTACACCACTTCTTCAGACTTCATGGTAGTTCCTGTTTCAATTAATGCATTGTACATCTCTTTTATGGTAGGAAAGCTTCTCATCACCAGATCTCATTAATGGACAGAGCTTTAAATTGGTGACCGCCATAAATATAACTCACTGCTTTAGCTAAATCAGAGTGCCTGCTGCCGCACTACAAATTTATACCAGTGTCGCTGCAGTCACAGCCTCACAACAACCTGATGTACCATGAGTGCAATACTGATGTTACCGTACCGTACAACTGTCTTACGGGGCATACAATTACTAAGCATGCAATAGCCATGCTCTTCGGTGCCTGGGTAGGTTTTCTGTTTGTTTTAGAAGTCATCTCACATTCGCTTGAGCAATATGTGAATCTCTTTATTCTGGCTATTTATGATCCCAAGAAAAAGGATACCACAACTGACCACAGGCATTATTCTTCCATAAAGGTGAAAAATACTCTGGAGATCTTTGTTCCTTGAAATTTACAAGCAGGTAATCCCATCAGAGTGAAGCAGGCCCCAGAGGAGTCCCCCCCCCCCCCACACTGTTAACATAGGCTAAGTTATTGCAGCCAATGCAGAGTACATCTTTTTTTTTCACCCAGAAGAGTCCAGCTGAGATACATCAACTTACTTTCTGTGGTGTCCTACTTTTACCCTATTGTGCAGATAGATGAACTGAAGCCCAGGGCAGTCCAGTAACTTGGTACACTGTGAGGAACTGGCTCTGGTGTGATTTTGATCTGGGTCTCCTGGTTCAGTTTTGTGCTCTAACCACTAGGCCACACAGCCTGCGACTGCAAGGTCCTACCCAGTCAGATCCACAATCTATTCTTTTTAAGACCTCTGCTTCAGTCGGAATATGTTCAAAATCACGAAACTGGGACTCCTAAACTCTATAAACCCGAGTCCAGGAGACCGAATTTTGGAAGACCGAAAGGGTCTTAAGTGCAATGCGGGGGGCTTTGCCCCGGCACCCCTCATAACTAAAATAACCAACCCAAAGGGAGCAGACCCTCAGTAAGTTAAAAAACATTATGGGGGGCAGAAAAGTGCCTCGCAAAAATTTTCACCCTGGGAACAGAACCTGGGTCTGGAACACCATGCTGCTAGTGTCTTTGCCCTCCACACCATGGGAGCAGCTCAGCCAGCTTCTGCATCCTCCCCTGTCTTGTGGAGCCTCACTAGAGATAGGGTAGTGGCTTGTCACATCCGCTACCTTACCCCTGTCAGCACCAGCTTCCTCCTTGTCGGGCTACTACATTTTGGGATACTGAACTCAGTCCCGTGAGTTTCGGGATTCCGAGTTTCAGTATCCTAAATGGATACCCTTCAGTCTCATGCTAGTGTGCCATGCTTTGTAACCCTTATACAACTATTATAGATTGAGGGAGCACTCCCAACCAATCAGAGCACTCCCTTCCTCTGTGCACGTAACCAATTTCACTAGTCAGCTGGCTCGAGGCAGGTTACCAGAGGGAGCTCCAAGAGCTAAGCCAGACCCTTCCAGTTGTTCTCTGGACAGGAAGATGCCAGAAGACAGGCTGTTCATGCTAGAGTGGCCTGACTTTGATAAGAGTGGGAAACTGAAGCATGAATATTCATAATTCTGACCTTCACCAGACACTCTATAAAAGGGGAAGGCACTTGGGCACTGACCTGGCCAGCCGGTGTTTGGAGTCTGCAAGAGGAGCAATCCAGCCTCTCTGGCAATGACTGGGCATTGGGGGACTGTGGCAGGGTCCTTGGGATTGGGTGTCACAGGCTCCCTTGTATCTGGTCTCCAAAGAAGAATATCATCAGAAGCAGCTGAAAGAATGGAGACTCCAGGACTCGCTTTGAGATTTTTGGAGAAAACATCCCCAAGAAGGCAGTTAAGGGAGAGTGGTGGGCCACCCCACAAGGAAGGTCACTGGAACCCTTATAGGTTCACCCCTAGCTGTAGGGAGAAAATGGAAGAAGTCTTTGTCCAGAGCAACTGTAAGTCTGCCTTGCTAGATTGTAATGCTCATTTGGAAAAGTCCTAAGCAGTTTGTATAGAACCCCTGGCAGGTAGTTGAATGAAATGGCATCAGGCAGGAGGAGGCCTGGCAAGAGCTGGGGTCAATAAGGCTCCATGAATAGGGCCAGACATGGGAGTCTGCTTTTAGGGCCACTAGGGCTATCAGTGTCGTGTCAAAGGGAGGCATGCCCAGCCTGATCAACCCTGCTTTTATTTTCCTTCTTTCAATTGTTTAACCAGGAGTGGCACACTAAGCTGAAAGCTTTTTACAGGGGCAACCTGGGAGCACAGGGAAGTTAAGTGACTTGCTCAGGGTCAACCAGTATGCAAGTGGGGGCTGTGGGACTCAAACCCAGATCTCCAGATTTGCAGCTCAGAGCCTTAAACTACTGTGCTATCCTACCTCCCTATCAGCATTATGATATCACTTTAAGCACTTAGTAGTGATATCATAATGCTGATACACTGCTTATACTCGTTGCCCAACTGGGCACATGGAGACAACTGCACTGCACAGTTTGCCCCTCAGGTAAGTGCTTATCCTACCTGAGGAGGTGCCACTGCACAAATGGTCTTGGGAGCATCAGGGCTCCAGGAACCACACAAGGGAGGTTAGGACATTGAAGGGTCAAGAGAGACCCAGTCATTATTTAATGTAATGTACAAGTCCCTCTTTGTTCAGGAGATAGTGCCTAGAAGCCAAGGTAGACATGTGGTGGGCAAACAGGCCCCAGAAGAAGCTGGGTACCATCAGACTATGTGTAGTAGTAACAGTCATAATAATATGCATACTAAATGTGGGGAAAGATACAATATGTGAAGGATACTGTAAAGTAGAGTGTATGTAGGACACAGACCAGGTGAAGAATGTAAAGCAGTGTGTTCAAGTATCATTGTAAAAAGAAGTAATTGCCAGGGGAATGTCTGAAGTGTTGTGTATCACCTGACAGCTAAATAATAAAGTACCACTATGCTTGATCCCAGCTCCAGTATGGACATTACAGTTTGTGTGTAGTTTCATGTTAATGGTGCCCCAGGGTATGGCTGTTATGGTGCCCCTACTCCTTCATCACCTTTGACCCATCATGGCAAGGTGACTGGTGTTGGTGCAGTACTGGTGGTCATGGCATAAGGCAGGTGCTCTCCTGGATGAGATGCCATCCAACACCCTGAATGCAGGATGTTCACCTGGGCCATACGCACAGGGACTTGTCTCCCAGGATTTGAGGGATGGTGGAATTAGGGTGCACCACACCCTGGGTACCCCTGGACCTCATGCACCTTTTGCAGTTTATTTGTGCAAATTGATTCAGAAACCATAAAACTACAGGCCTCAAAAGTTTGCTGCCTTTGGAGAAAAAAGTGTCATTTTCTGCAGTATATTTTCCCAACCGATTGTCTGCATGTGAACTGTTGGGAGAGAAGCATGCCTGAACATGTAACTCGGTTAGAATGGCATCGACTGATTGGAACCTGCTGTCTGGATGCTGACTTGCTATGCAAATGAGTAGGCTAGAAGAGGGCCTGCATGCTGGCCGCATGGGAAAGCAGCAGCTCGCACATCAGAGATGCAGCACAACAATTCTAGCAGCAATACAGAGATCGAGGAGGTAGGCCCCAGCAGATTGAAGAAAGCAGTAAGACAACCAAACAGCAGTATACCCTCTAATTCTTCCTACTGACCTGCGAACAGCAAGGAACCAGCATTGGCTGTAGCTGCACCAACTATGCCCCTGGAGTCATCAGCCCCTGGGATCGCTCCTTACCCTCGTTGTTGCTTGCTCAGAAGAGGGAAGCCCCCCCGAGGACCCCTGCCCACCTTTGCTGTGCATCCCCAATGAAGGATTCCCACCTCGAATCTGCTGTCTGGGGATTCAAACTGGGTCAGGGCCAGATAAAGGTTACCAGGGGCCCTAGGTTCAATAAAAATCTGGGGCATCCACACACAGGACCATGTCCCTTATTCTATAGCCATGTTATTTCCCTTTCATATCATCTGTGAATTGAGATTTTTAAATTATTACACACCCACTGTGTTTGTGTGTTTGTGACTGCAAGTGTTTCTCTTTCTTGTTGATCCCTGGCATGTGTAAGTTTGTGGGACCTACTGAGGTACTTGCATGCTGCTGCTGACTCCATGTTTCTAATATCTTAATTATCAACACTATAAAAAGTGTGACAGTACACAAACAAATCTTACTCACTATCTACAGCAATCAGACCACCAAACAATACATCACTCTGACAAATAAGCACAATCAGTAACATAGGAATTGCAGTAATCAAACACAAACAATTCCAAGGTTGATTTTTCTTTCTTTAATTCACATACAACAGTCACTGGCGAGATTGTTTAATCTGTCCTTGGACACCGGAAAAGTGCTGGAGGACTGGAGGAAGCGATGGTGGTGCCGATTCACAAGGGGGGATGCAGAGAGTTGACGCAGAACTACCGCCCTGTCAGCCTTACTGCAGTGGTGGGGAAGGTTATGGAGGGGCTGATCAGGGAAAGGGTAACAAAACACCTGGAGGACAGTGGCCTACTGGATGAGAGGCAGCAGGGTTTCACTAGAGGGAAGTCGTGCCACTTCAGTTTAATTGAATTCTTCAACTGGGTCACACAGGTAGTCAACCAAGGGGGTAAGTGAGCGGACCTATCTGGACTAGTAAGGTTTTGACATAGTCCCCCACAGAAGATCAACAAACAAGTTGAAGCAAGGAGTAGGGGACAAAAGAATGAAAAGGGTGGAAAATTAGCTGGCAAATAGAAGTCAAAGGGTGGTAGTAAATAGGGTGCTCTGTAGAACAGGGCAGGTATTGAGTGGGGTTCCTCAAGGATCGGTGCTGGAACCACTCCTTTTCAGTATCTACATAAGAAATTTTGCAAATGGGATAAGGGGTTGGGTGGCCCTTTTCGCAGAGGACACGAAAATCTGCAATAGGGTTGACTCAGAAGGTGGGGGGTTGAAGACTTGGGACATGACCTGAGGAAGCTGGAGGGTTGGCGAAGACCTGACAACTACAATTCAACATCAAGAAATGTGCAGTCATGCACCTGGGGCACAGGAACCACAGGGCTGGATACACATTCAGGGGAAGAGTATCAGGGTTACTGATCAGGAAAGGGATCTTGGGGTAATAGTCTCCACTGATCTCAAGGTGGGGAGTCAGTGTGCAAGGGCAGTGGGGAAGGCGTATGGGATGTTGGCGAGTATAGGCAGGGGATCACAAGCAGGTGAAGGGAGGTCCTGGTGCCCCTGTACCAAGCATTGGTGAGACCGCACCTTGAGTATGGAGTACAGTTCTGGAGGCCTCACCTGCTCAAGGATATAGATTCGACTGAGACAGTACAGAGAAGGGCAACCAAGATGGAGCAAGGGATGAAGGGTAAACCATACAAACAGAGATGAGGGGAACTGGGCCTCTATTTGCTAAAGACCAGAAGGGAGAGGGGGAACATGCTAGAGACCTTTAAATATGTCAGGGGAATAAACAAAGCAGACTCGGGTTGACTACTCAACAGGAAGGAGGGCGCCAAAACTAGAGGGCATGGTCTGAGATTACAGGGAGGGCGTTTCAGGAGTAACATGAGGGGGGGCGATACTTCACGGAAAGAGTGGTGATGGGATGGAATGGGAGGTGGTGATGTCCGGGACTGTGGAGGGTTTCAAGAGATCATGGGACAGACACAGTGGGTTACAGGGGAGTGAGGGGGGGTACTTTGGGAGGGGGGGTGAAAAAGTAAGTAACAAATTGGGCAGACTGGATGGGCCAGGAGGTCCTTTTCTGCCGTCAAATTCTGTGATTCTGTGATACAGTATGTATCCCTTGGTTTCAGCTAAATGTGGTGACATGGTTGCATAAGAAAGAGACTGTATGGAGTGGTACCTGTGTGACAAATGTCAAATACACAAATTAGAGAAAATGTAATATTAAAAAATACATCTCTGCAATAAACTACAATCAGCAGCTTAGGGATGGCAGTCACCAAAAAGCAAACAGCTGCAAGGCTGAATTTTTTCTAAATTCTCATATCAATCCCGCTTTCAGCTACTGTACATACCAGTGCTCTGGCAGATATTTGAGAGACTGTTAAGAAGGGGATCAGTACAAGAAATTTGAAATGCAGTCTCTAATTCAGTAGACAAATCTGGACTCTTTTTTTTTTGTTTTGTTTGATATACATTTTCATAGAATCATAGAATTCTGCCAGCAGAAAAGTCCATTTGGCCCATCAAGTCTGCCCTAGATAGCCCCCCACCCCCACCCTTTTACTTCCCACCCTGCTGCCCTCTCTCACCCCCCTTCCTAGTCCCATATAGTTATCCCAGGCTCTTTTGAATTTCTACACCGTATCCACCTCCACCACCCACTCTGGCTACCTGTTCCATGGCTGTACAACCTCCTCTGAGAAGTAACACCCCTCACATCCCCCTAAATCTGCCCCTCCAGCTTAAATGCATGACCTCTGGTGGTTTTGTTTTTGCTCAGTGTGAAGATGCTACCTTGCTTAACCTTATTTATTCCCTTCATGTATTTGAAGGTTTCTATCATGTCCCCCTGTTCCACCTCATCTCCAGCAAATAAAGACCAAGCTCCTCCAGCCTCTCCCCATATGGTCTTCCCTGCATCCCCTGAATCATCTTGGTCACCCTTCTTTGTACTCTTTCCAGCCTATCCTTGTCACTCTGATTGCCCCTGCTGTGCCCCCTTCCATCTGGTTCCCCCAGTTCCATCACCCACCATCTCCGGGACTTACAATCTCACCAATGTCCCAGCTTCTGGACTGTGGTGGGGTGCCTGGTCACCAGGGCGAGACTGGACTTCATTCTGCGACCAAGGATTTTTTACCACCTTGGTTAGGTTTCCCCTAGGGACCAAAAGATGCAATGAAGTGGCAGGCAAACTCCACCTCTGCAGAGACGTCCTAACATGTCCAGTCATGGTCCTGCCTCCTGACATGCCCAGATCTGCATTGCCACCTGAACATCTCCAGATGGCAGTAATGTAGTGGGTCATAGTAAACGCCCCACCCCGAGGGAGGACAGCTGTCCTCCGGATGCTTAATCCACCCTGCCCTGGCCAGCCCCAGAGCGACCCATGTCTGTCCCAAATCCAGGTCATCAGAGTGGCTGGAGATAAAGTGCCAGCGCCTCAGCCCTCCATGCCACTGAGCCAGCACAAATCTGAACTCTTCTAGAATAACCAGTATCGCTGAAGGTGACTTAGTTAACATAAAAGAGAAGGAAACAGCAGAGTTTATCAACAGGTTTTTAATAAGCCAGACTAGAGAAGAGTTAGGTAATAATATAAATGTTTCTGAAATTCCTCATGAGCAGGAAACGCAAGATGTAGAAAAGATGGGTGATGACTTCAAGTTTATTCATGTCCTTCAAGATGACCTGTTGAGTCTTCTATTGACATTAGACAAAAAGAAGGGTGGTGGATCTGACTTGTTCCCTCTGAAAATACTGAAACTTGTGGCGGCAGAGATTTCCGGTCCAATAACATATTTGTTTAAAGTGTCCATCTCTAGGGGCATAGTGCCCATGATATGGAAGGAATCTATAACAGTTCCAATTTTTAAATCTGGGGACAAGACAAATGTTACAAATTATAGACCGATATCACTGTTACCCACATTAGGAAAATTATTTGAGAAATGTGTTTACAAACAATTGGTATTGCACTTAGATTCCAAGGGGTTATTGGCTGAACAACAGAATGGATTTAGACGGGGTTATGGCACGTCGACAGTTCTGGTTGGGTTGGCAAGCACCGTGCTTCATGCCTATGATCGGGGAATGATGACAGGTGCAGTGTTCATCGACCTGACCAGGGCCTCCGACGTTGTCAATTATGGAATATTACTAAGGAAACTTCACTTCTATGGAATAACAGGTACTGGTCTGGATTGGTTTAGGAGTCACCTCAGGTGGCAGAATACAAAAGGTTAGGACAGGAAACTCTTTGTCAGAATCTCTGCAGACGAGGTCAGGTGTCCCACAAAGATCACTGTTAGGACCCCTGTTGTTTTATGTTTTCGTGAATGACCTGTCAAATGCACTCACGGAAACAGAATGTATACCGTATGCAGATGACACAGTCTTTTTTAGCTTGGGCCAATCAACTACCCAGATTCAAAGGTCCCTATGGGAAGATTATAATAAACTTACAAAGTGGATAACTCAAAACAAACTGAGGTTGAATGAGAAGAAAACAAATGTGATATTATTTGGGACATCTCAGAGGTTGGCCCGGGCTGGAGGAGACCTGTCCATTAAAGGGAGTGAAGGAGTAGAAATTTTAAGAATACAGTCAGTCAAATACTTAGGCATCAATTTTATGGGCCATCTGGGAAACATAGGCAAAAAGATTCACCAGAAGTTAGGTTTCTTATACAAGAATATCAATGTTCTGACAGATGAGGCCCGTATGATCATAGCAAAACAAATGCTGTTACCAACGTTGGCTTATGGGGCGGTACTTTTTGTAAATCAGGGTAATTTGTTTGTTAAAAGATATCAACTTATTCAAAATAGCATCTGTAGATTCGGTCTGAGGGCTCCAACATGGATGTACCACTGTCTTTTGTATGACAAGATGAATATTTTGCCTCCTACTCAACGTATTATTTGGCTGCCACTTATGCTTTTTCTGTCTACAAAAACTCTGCACCATACAGTTTATACAACAAATTTATTCAGTCCAATGGTTTATATCCAACTAGAAAACAGTCAGATACCCTTTCTTTCCTACCCTTGACAAAACCGGAGATTTGTAATCATTCTTTTACCCAGTATGCTCCAACGTTATTAAACAGTCCAATACAGCCAAAACTGCAAAGAATGTTAAGCAATTTAAACATTTGCTGCTTGATTATTGCACCAAAAATATCAAATGTAACTGTCTTGTCTGATGTAATCTGGTTTATTCTATTCTATATGTGTTATTAATGGATATTTGTATGTCTGTATATTGTGATGTATTTTATTGTCGGGCGTGACTGAAAAAGGACTGGGCCCAGTCACCTCCTGGTTAAAAATAAAAACAAAACAAAACAAAAACATCACACCAGTTACCAAAACACCTCCTAATCCTGCACAATCGCTGGTCTGTGATCTCTACTACTAGGGTCAAAAATTACTGAGTTTCTGGTATCATTTATCATAGACTGTATACTGGCTGAGAGTTAGGGATAGCCGCAGTGGCCAAACACAGTTCATTAGCATCATGGGCTACACTCCTGCCACTGCAGCAACAGGCCGCCCTGTCCCACTGAGTTTCTGACCATGGCCTTTCTCAATTCCTGTCCAGTTCCTAGACTGCATCTCTTATCTCATCACCTAGGTTTTACCACAGTTCCCCACAGTACTGCTCAGATCCTGGTCTAAGGATCTGAAGCAAACAGAACAAGAACCGACACGATTTTTTAAACAACAAACACGCCAACGAATTAAGCAATTTTCTAAATCTTTCCATCCAAATCCAACTCACCTTGCATTAATCCCCTCCTTCAACCCTTATCCCAGTCCATCTATTCCAGTCTCAAGTCCTGACTCATTCCTTCTCAAGAACGCTCTTTTGCTTTCATCATAGGACAAGAGGCACAACGGCTGTCAAATTCAGGCAGACCTTGTGTGGCCTGTCATTTTAGTAATAGTCCAACAAGTGAATTTTTAAAGGTGACCTGCAAATTTAATACTGCAGCCTGCTCACCTCCCACATATCTTTCTCAGCTGCAGTGGGAGTCCAAGGCTGCTATCAGTAACATTTTTGGAATAATCTGCGCATTTTCAAATACTGCCAAAACGTTTCGGTGAATACAGAAGTGCCACCTGGGTCCCGATCAAGTGGGTGCAAGTTTACATAGGAATTCCACCCATTTAGTGAGGTTGCAAACAACACTGGTCTCAATGGAGCAGCAGTGGAGGGGGACTTATTATTTTTATTTTAATGCTTTCATGGGGTCTTGATGTCTAAATTAATACTTACAGCAGTGACCCAGTTCCGGTGTTGCTGTAAGTATTAATTTAGGCATCAAGACCCCTGTGAAAGCAATAAAATAATAATAATAAGCCCCACTCCACTGCTGCTCCATTGAGAATAGTGATGTTTGCAACATCACTAAATGGGTGGAATACCCATGTAAACTTGGCCCACTCAATCGGGACCCGGGCGGCACTTCCGTATTCGCCGAAAAGTTTCGGCAGTACTTTAAAATGTGCAGATTATTCCAGAAATGTTACTGATAGCAGCCTCGGACTCCCACCGCAGCTTAGAAAGGCATGTGGGACGGGAACGGGCTACAGTATTTAATTTGCAGGTCACCTTTAAGCAACAGGGGCTAGTATTCCCTAAACAAAAACTTAAAGCAACTGGGGCTTCTATTCCCTAAACAAAAACTTAAAGCAACAGGGGCTAGTTTTCCCTAAACAAAAACTTAAAGCAACAGGGGCTATTATTTCCTAAACAAAAACTTAAAGTAACAGGGGCTACTATTCCCGAAATAAAAACTTAAAGCAACATGGGCTAGTATTCCCCAAACAAAAACTTAAAGCAACAGGGGACAGATCAGATAGCTTGAGATTTTCACCCCCTAAGAGTCTATCACCTGAATACTAGCTGTCTCATTGGCAGGATTTTGCAGGGAAGCAAAATCTAGTGGGCAAACAGTCAGTAGGTAACCTCAACCTGTTTGACTACTGCCCTCTCAAGATGGCCCCGGAGTGATTTTCCCTAGGCCCGAGCATCCTCCGCCACAAATCTCACTGGGCAAACAAGCCACATGCCTCTTCTCTAAATAGGGGTGTACTCCTGGCTATTCTCTACATACTGCCCCTCCTCTGGGTGGACAAGAGCATAGAGCAAGGATACTCTGACCCCAAGAGGCCTCAACACAAAGACCCCTCTCACAACGGTCTTCACAACTGGACCTCTCCCCCAAGCACCAATGCCCTTTTCATAGCCCATGAGCTGGAAAGAAGGGGCACATACTATAAGATACTCCATGCTACTTGCAGGAGGCTCCACAGCTTTCCTATCCCACTTGCACGCCCAACGTTACTATGCCTCCTCGCCCTTCTACTGCTTAGAGTAGGAGACGTACAGCCCAACCCTGGCCCTCCTATAGCTAATCAATTAGTCTCCTCCCCCCAGGACCCTCATTGGGTATCCTCCAAGGGCCTAAGGATTGCGCATATGAACGTCTGTAGCCTCAGGCCAACAATTCAAAAGGTACAAGCCTGGCTTGACCTATACAACCCTGATATCCTTGCGGTCTCAGGGACCTGGCTCAAGGTCCACATCCTAGACTATGAGATCATGGCCCAAGGATATAACACCTTCCGAAAGGACAGGGTGAGCAAGAGAGGTGGCGGGGTCCTAATCTATGTGAAGGACACCCTCACTGTGTCGCAACTGACACTTAACCCTGGTAATGGCCAGGATGGGGAATCTATTTTCATCCGATTAACCCTTGGTCACTCTAAGCACCTCACCCTTGGCTGCGTCTACAACCCCGCTAAGATTGCTCTCCAAGCCTTACAGTGGATTACAAAAACTGTAGGCAAAGAAGTATCCACGAAACTCCTTATCCTGGGTGATTTCAACCTTAACTGGGCTTCAGACCCCAACAAAGTCCTCTCGGCAGCGACTCATGAGGCAAACCTGGAACAGGTTATCTCAGAACCAACCAGGCTAAATCACAAAACTGGGAATCACTCCATCCTGGACTGGGCTCTGGTATCTAATCTCCTCAACATCCAGAAAGCCGGGTTAATGACCGAAGCCCTTAGCGACCACTCCCCTATATTCTGCATCTGGAAGAACAGGGCACCAAAGGTTCCACCTAGGCTACTCACCACCCGTGACTATTCAAACTTCACGACAGCTAAATTTAATGACTATCTGAGTAACCTGGACTGGAGTCCCATCATGCTCCTCCCTACTGTGGAAGAGGCCTTGGAATATTTCCATGTCACACTCCTCAAGGCGGCTTCCATCGCCGCCCCACTCAAGAAACTCAGAGCAAAGGGAAGTTGCTACAGGTGGATTTCCCACTCAGTAAAATCCATGATGAAAAATCAGGACAAGGCCTGGAAGAAGATCCGTCTGTCTGCTCTCCCGGCAGACCTGGTGGCTTATAAATCACTAAGAAATGAGTGTAAGAGATCCATCAAACTTACGAAGAAGGAGTACGTTACACACCTTCAACGGGCCAACCTAGGCAACCCCAAGCTGTTCTGGTCCCACATCAATGAACTACTTAGGGGCAAACCCAAGGAGGCACTGGGCCAAATAGAGATAAACGGACAGCTTGAGAGTGATTGTCAGACAATCGCCTCAGAAATAAACTGCCGTTTTACTAACCTCGAAGAATACAAGAATGGCCTACCTCCTTCCATACCATCACCAATCATGGACGAACACTGCTGCCTAAATAGACCCCAATTTCATCTGAGACTTGTCAAGGCCAAAGAGGTCCTCCCTCTTCTTAAGGCTCTTAAAATCAAAGGCTCAGGAGGTCTGGATGGTATCAGCCCCAGGTTACTAATGGAAGGAGCCCAGTCCCTTGCCAGACCTCTGACCTGGCTTATCAACATATCCCTACTGGAAGGAACTGTTCCTCACCAGTGGAAGCAGGCGAATGTGGTCCCCATTCACAAGGGTGGCACAAAGGAACTTATCAGCAGCTACAGACCAATCTCCCTGCTATGCACTCTTGCGAAATTGCAGGAAAGGCTAGTTTATGGGCAACTGAGGGACTATCTGGAGTCCCACCAGCTCCTTGCCCACTCCCAGCATGGTTTCCGGACAAACCATGGCACTGATACCGCCCTCACCAATCTAACAGTGGACATCCTTGGAGCTATGGACACAGGTAGGCCGACAGGCGCAATCTTCATTGACCTGTCCAAGTCTTTCGACCTTGTGGACAACAGTCTCTTGCTGACTAAGCTTGACAAAACAGGTCTTGATCCCCATGCCTATCGGTGGTTCAAGAGCTACATATCATGTCGCTCCCAGAGGGTCATCTGGAAGGGTGTGCAATCGGATCCCCTACCTATCAAAGAGTGAGTACCTCAGGGCTCAATTCTCGGTCCCCTCTTGTTCTCTCTCTCTTTACAAATGACCTCAACCTTCACTGCGGAGACAGCTTTGTTGTTCAATACGCAGATGACACAGTAGTCTACCGCTCTATGGAAAATCTGCCGGAACTAGATCTGCTCCTCCAAGCTGACCTAAGGCATTGGAGACCTGGCTTATATCCAACAGAATGGTCCTCAATGCAGGCTAAACGAAAGCTATGCTGTTTGGTCCAAGATCCCTTGGGCAGGACGGGTCCAAACTCCTACAGCTAACCTCTCTAGCAGGAAAAAGTATCGATGTGGCGGACACCATACAATACCTTGGGGTAAAAATTGACCAAGGCATCACCTTCAAGTCCCACACAGACCAAGTAACAAGGACCATCCACTGTAAACTTGGCATCTTGTACCGACTAAAAGATCAGCTCATCCCGGGGGCAAGGCGGGTAATTGCCTCCAGTGTCCTGCTCCCAACACTTACTTACGCTGCCCCAGTACTACAGGGTATGCCTAAGCAAGAGCTCAACCGGCTACAGGTTCTGTATAACAAGGATGCGCGGTTCGCTACCCAGAACCACCCAAGAAGCCATCCCTGCGACACGCTTGCCCAACTGCAGTGGCCTTCCTATGCTTTTAGACTTCAGTACCCCCTACTCTGCCTTTCATTCAAATTACTGAGCCCAGCTGCTCCCCCTAGCCTAAAAGGGACTCTCTCACTCAAGCACAATGCTCGTATGTTCAGGACCTCTGGTCGGACTCTACTCGAAACCCCCAGAGTCAGGACAACTGCCAGTGGCAGATCCTTCTCCTGCACAGCCCCCTACCTATGGAATAATCTTCCACCTTCTGTACAGAAAGCCCCCTCTCTACCGATCTTTTGTACTAGGCTCAAAGCCTACATGATCGAGACCAGCACTTGTCACTGTCTAGGAATAGGTTAGTCTTCCCCCGATCCAACAACCAATGCCTACCACATCCCTTTGTCACCCAAACAGACTGAAAGGATTGGCCTTGACTCAGTCAATCACTACTTTTATGTTGTATATGTTTCTTACTTACTGACTCACTATTTGACTGTTTAACTGCTTTTACTGTAACATGGTTAGCAATTGTACTCTCCTGTTACAAGTTGTACCTTACACCTGCTATCTTTACTGTCTTCTGGGTCGCCCCTGAAAAAGGGACCTTCGGGGCTCAGTGTGCCTACCCGGTAATCAAAATTTAATAAATAAATAAAATAAATAAATATTCCCTAAACAAAAACTTAAAGCAACAGGGGCTACTATTCCCTAAACAAAAAACTTAAAGCAACAGGGGCTAGTATTCCCTAAACAAAAACTTAAAGGGGAACTGTCAGCATTCCTCCAACAAAAACACAGGACCTATAGGTCCCGATTACGTAAATCACACTTACGGTTATTTAAAATAACTTACAAAGCTGGTATTTGCAATTTATCTGGTTGACACTGCAACCCCTCCACCCTCCCTTACTATTTCATAGTCCCCCTCAGCAAGCCCTTTGATGATGTGACAAATGGGCTAAGCCACAGGGGACTCCTATGTGACTGTACAGCTGTTAGAAAATATTCAAAGATGTACAACGCATGTTTGTGCTTCTAGCTCCGGCACTAATCAGCTGAGGAACGTGCTTTCCTCAGTCGATCAGTACTGGAGCTAGATGCGCAAACATGCGATGTACATCTTTTAATATTTTTTAACAGCTGCACTGTCAAATCAGAGTCCCACGCAGCTTAGCCTGTCAGTCACTTCATCAACGGGCTTGCCACAGGGACTCTGGAATAGTAATAGTGGGCGTACAGTCGCAAGATCAACCACATAAATTACAAATAACAGCTTTGTAAGTTATTTTTAAAAATTACCGCCAGTGTGATTTACCTAACTGGGAACTATAGGTCCCATGTTTTTGCCGGGGGAATGCTGACAGCTCCCCTTTAAGTACAAAGCCATACTGTATAGTAAAATAAACACATAAAAATATAACAGTATGCTGTTCAGTTGTTTTTACAACAGAAGCAGCAGCAGGCACCTGCTTACCCTCCAGATCTGTATCATCTCTTAAATAAGTCCATGATTTGATCCATATCAAGCTTAGAATATTTCCTTCCGTAGGTGAGCGTGAAGCATGTATATTCCTCACATATACCTAATATATTAATAATATATAATACTTTGCAACTTACTAAAGGATGAAGAATCCTTAGTGGAAGTTGGAACAAGGGGATAACTATAGGCACAGTGGAGTTTAAATTCAAGCAGGCTGGTACAAAGGCTGCCTTGTTGTTTTTGGGTACCTCAGCAGGGTTAGTCACGGGGACCCCTACCACTCTACTGTGGCAAGCATCTTCATGCCATTGTGATGTCATTTTGAAAGTTTCTGGCCAGTTCACTGACTCCCTTTGTTTGCTATTTGAACAGGATACAGTAAACATAACAAATTATAAAAAAAACATGTAACTCTTGAAGACTGATACCTTGCCTGTGTCAGAGTGAGGACCCATTGCGCTGGGGATTCAACAGCTGCTGGGACTGAGGGTGCCTCCCTGCTCTGGGCAGGTAACAGCAAGCAGAACTAACTAACTAACTAAAGCAGTTGCAGCAGTGCTACTGTCCCCCTCAGACTGGCTAGGCTACTGTACCTAGGAAATTAAGCTAATCTTTTAAGACTGTTCAAAAGTTTATTATGTTGAACCTGGCACCACAGCAACTGTAGGCAAATAAAATTTCCTTTCTATGTGGGGCAGATGGCCAGGTATGTACTTCAGATGTGTCAGTTTGTTAATGCGGTGTTAATAAGTGCTAAAACAGCAGTGTTTTGTTGCACAGATTAGGTTAAAGTTTCCCAGACAAGAATGATTACAGGTTAGACAGGCTGTGTTTGCTTCTGTAGCCAGGATGATCCACTCGGGGTTGTAGTTGGTTGACTAGTGAAGGGTTACACATCATCTTCCTCATAGGAATCATGTGGGCCCATCAGGTACCGACTGGTGCCGAAACGGTTTGAAAAGTGGTAGGGCCAAGGAAGTAAGGGGTAAGTTCTCCCCTGTTGAATACATTAACGTGATTGCAAAAACTGATAGGGCCATTTATGAAAGTGGTAGGGCCATGGCCCTAGTGGCCCCCCGTTCCGGCACCTATGGATACCGATAGTTCAAGTAAGGGGTACAGCTCAAGGTACTGGCTATCGATGTTCAGGTCAGTATAATTTATACTGCTGCCATCCAGGCTGTGGGTTCGATCCAGCAGCAATCGTACACAGACAAAAAAAGTAGACGCATCAGTGTTACAGTTGCTGCTGTTCTGTATGGAAAGAGATTGCAACGATCACTACATTTCGGTGGACTGACTGTATTGTGTTGTGAGAGTGTGTGTGTGTGGGGGAATCTTTCCTGTATAGAACCTGGCAAGGGAGAAAGAAAATGAGAAAGCCAGAACCATACAGAAATCACATGTTTTTTTTTTCACTTTATCTTTTTATTAGTTTACATTAACAAGAAAGAAAGAAACAACCCAAACAGTGAATTACATCTCCCACATGAAAGGCAATAATCACATTATACACAGTAATAAAAGAGTAAGTATAACAAGTGGATGCATAGTCTAACTTGTCCTGGAGCAGTTAACAATGTTTGTATAAACACCATAGTAAATGTATAATGTGATACTAGTAATGATTCGGTATGGCTTTGTAATAAAGGAGAATGTAAGAGGGAGAGATTATATTAAGAGGAAAGTAAAAACAACAAGAATAAGTGAGAAAGATAGTGGAAAAGGAAAGGAGAGGAAGGAAGAAAACGAGAGACATGGAATTACCATAAATGCTGATAAATCTGTGGTAGTCCTGCCAACAACTATCATACATCATGAGTCGGTCAGATATAACATAAGATAGTCGGTCCAGTGAAACATAATGAGAGAGAGATTTTGGAGAATGTCTGAAAGAGTTGGGATAATAGAGGACTTCCAGTTCATAAGAATGAGACGCTTGACCGAAGGGAAGAGTATATTCAACCATCTAAAATGGGCATGAGATACAGTAACATAGTTTAAGGGGGAAATACCTAGCAGGAAAAATTTGGGATCAAAGGGAATTTGTTGCCCAATAACTTGTGAGGCAAATTGATGGACTTTATGCCAGAGCTTATTAATAGGTATACACGACCATAAAATGTGAAATAAACTGCCGTTAGGAGAACTGCAGCGCCAGCAGTTGTTGTTATTTAGCAAATCCATGCGCTGTAAAACTGAGGGAGTTCTATACCTTAAATGCAACATTTTTGTTTGATTAAGGAACTACGGGAATCTTTAAATGTGCAATGAGACAAGCACCAGCAGTTACGCCATTGTGCATGAGTAATATTGTAACTGAGTAGAACACTCCATTTAATTTTAGCTGTTATGGATTGGTCTGGTAAATTTTCTATGATAACCCACACAAGTAATTGTCTTAGTCCCACACAAAAGATTAATACACAAGTTAGCCAGCCTTGGAGTGGGTCCCAAGGTGGTAGCCTGGATAAAAAATGGGCTAGACAACAGGATGCAAAGGGTAGTAGTAAATGGAGTCCACTCTGAAGAAAGGAGGGTTACTAGTGGGGTACCGCAGGGTTCCGTACTGGGACCGGTCCTTTTTAATGTCTTTATAAGTGACATTGCAGAGGAACTAGAAGGAAAAGTATGTCTCTTTGCAGATGACACAAAGATCTGCAACAGGGTTGATACACCAGATGGAGTGGAAAGGATGAGAAGGGACTTGGCAAGGTTGGAGGAATGGTCAAATGTATGGCAGCTCAGATTCAATGCAAAGAAGTGCAAGGTAATGCACCTGGGAAACAAAAACCCAGGGCAAGAGTACACAATGGAGGGTGAGATACTGACAAGAGTAAAAATGGAAAGAGACCTGGGGGTAATTATATCAGATGACCTAAAGGTGGGCAAGCAATGTGAGAAGGCAGTAAGGAAGGCTGGGGGGATACTGGGATGCATAGGGAGAGGCATCAATAGTAGAAAACAGGAAGTTGTTATCCCTCTGTACAGACAGTTGGTGAGACCCCATCTGGAGTACTGTGTGCAGTTCTGGAGACCCCATCTCCGCAAAGACATAGACAGAGTGGAGGCTGTCCAGAGGAGGGCAACCAAAATGGTGCAGGGTCTGCACCAGAAGACATACAAAGAAAGACTAAAGGAGCTTAATATGTATACCTTTGAGGAAAGGAGGAGAGAGGGACATGATAGAAACTTTCAAGTACCTCAAGGGAATCAACAAAGTCCAAGAGGGTGGCATCTTTCAGAAAAAGAGGTTGCAAGAACAAGGGGCACAATTTGAAGATAGAGGGCTCAAGAGGTAATGTGAGAAGTATTTTTTCACAGAGAGGGTTGTGGATGCATGGAACAGCAGCCTCCTGAGGAGGTCGTGGAGTCAAGAACAGTGGGGGAATTCAAGAATGTATGGGACAGACATAAGGCAGTCCTAGTGGGGGGTAGGAGGAAGTAAGCTGTTGGTTAATTAGGATCTGCAGTTTATCTGTTAGGTAGGAAAATGGGCAGACTGGGTGGGCCAAGCGGTCCTTATCTGCCGTCAAACTGTATGTTTCTATAACCTTGTAAATAGTGCTGCCCCATTTGCAGAGAGTTTTATCCATTGCAAAATATGTTGGTCGTATAAAGTGTGTTTGTACACATAACTTGGGATGAAATTATAAGCAGTTCAAAGTTGTAGATATTTCCAGAAGTCCTGTTTGGGGAGTCCCCATATTTGCTGCAGTTCTAAGAAAGATTTTAAGCTTAAGGAGTTCTGGTCAAGAATATCTCCAATAAAAAATATTCCTTTGTTTTTCCAAGTGCGGCAAAAGATGGGTTGATTTTGTAAGGATAGGAGCAGGTTGCCCCAAATTGGCGTGTATAAGAAAGGAGATGGATTGGATTTTAATAATTTATGAAGCAGTTTCCAATAGAGAACTGAGGATGAGATAGTGGCATGAGATCTAATTCTGGTGAGAGAGGATTACAAATGAAGAATATGGGGACTCCACCTGGACATAATGAAGATTCCATTGTGACTCATAACGGTGTTTGAGATGAGGGTTTGACAAACCATTTAATGGTTTGTGCTGCCCGAAAGGCCCATAAATAAGCTTTGAACCAGTGTAGACCAAAACCTCCTCTTTTCCAATGTGAGCACAGTTTAGTATGGCTGAATCTTGGTATCTTGCCATCCCATAAAAAGCCACCAATTACTTTATCAAGCTTGACTAGGAAACTAGTAGGTAGTCTCAAAGGGATGCTGGAGAATAAATAAAGTATTTTAGGGGAAATGGTAATTTTAATAGCGGCTAATAATAATTTAATAGAGGTCACATTAAATCATATTGTAACTTGGCTCTGTAGCAGATGACGGCTGCATTGGCTGAAAGCCGTCAGCTGACCATAGATTAATTCTCAATTAATCCACGGTTGCCCTCCAGAGCAAGCCCAGAGGAGTCCGATATCGGGAGCGATCTGCAGGTTTTTTTTCCCCCCATATACCTGAGCTATACACAAGCAGCAGTGGTCAGAATATTTGTGGACGAGAGGAGTGTTCAATGTAAGAATATGTGTGCAGACAGCCAGTTGTTTAGTTTTAGGAACAGAACTATTTGTACTTGAGCAGCAAACACAGAAGAGACCCAGGTGACTGGAGCGGGTGCAGTTGCAGGAAACCCAGAAGAGAGCCGGGAGGGAGCGGAGGGGTGTCAACACTGTGTCCCAGGGGCAGGGCTATCACCAGCAAACACAGAAGAGACCCGGGGGACTGGATCAGAAGCACTTGTGTGTGTGTGTGTGGGGGGTGTCTCCGGTCAGCAACAGAGAGCGACAAAGAGTGACACACACACACAGAGCACCCTGAGTGGGCGTTGCCTGCATGGGAGTCACCAGTGCTATTGTCACGGCTCCCCCTTGCCATCCCTGCAGAAGTCAATGCTGTGAGTGGGCTCTGCCTCCCTGCAATGTCAGTCGCCACAGCAGTCAATCCTGTTTCACAGCTCCGCCTCCCTGGATTGTCAGTCGCGCAGCAGTCAATCCTGTTTCTCAGCTCTGGCTTTCCATAGTACATAGCACCATTGTTCTGGCTTCTGTGTGTCATGGCTCATGCTTACCATGTTATAAGCACATTTTTTTCCTCTTTCTCAGCACAGCAACTCTGCAAACCAACACAGCAACCAGACACAGAGAAAAAACATGGAAAGGAACTTAAGAAAAAACATAAAATATAGCAAACCTGAACCCAATAAATCCTGTTGCATAAATCAAATATGCGGCGCCTGTGAGATAATTGTTAGGTATAGTAGCCAGACTATACCTCACTTTGTGGCTTCGCCACCGTGAGGTTACTCAAGGTCACAGGCTACTGTACAAATAACTTGGTTATTCCATAGGCACACTTCTGCATATCCTATATTAACATTAATATAAGGTATACGGAATACTAACTAATAGTATTGCTGGATTTTACTCACTAGTATAATAATTAGAGTAAAGTTAGTAAACTTTGCAGTTTTGCAGCTAACAGAACAGCAGATTCCAGAAGGTTCTGGGATCAGGTGTGTATCACTGTTGTAGTGCATATCTTGGAGAAGACATCCAAGTTGGTCAAATGTTGTATTCATATAGAGTTAGGATTCTGTCAGTATCTGTGGAAAAGTATACACTATATTGCTTATGTAACTTCTTGCTAGAAAAGCGATCAGTGCTTATTCAGTTCTTACTGAGTAAAGAGTCACTGCTCAGACTTACCACATGGCCTGAATGTGTCTATTTCATTTTATTCAAGTTGTGACACTCGCCCTAATGTGCCCTTTATTTGCTTGCATGCCTGTGTTATGAGCATATTTGGGGTGTGAATGTTATTTGTAATATGGCTAAGTATTATATTTTGGGTAAATTATTATTGCTGTATGTTGCAGTCAGGTGGTTTGTAGCAGTGGGGACCATAATGGGTTGGTACTGTTTCCAGGGGTAGAACTAGTATATGACCAGGTCCACTTAGTCTTTCCCAGGGTGAAGGCACTGTGCAACTTATTCAGTTTTTAACATACTTAGGTAATGAATCCCAACAGGAGTAAACGACCCAGGCCCCTCAACCTTATTTAAGCTCATAAGGCAGGGGTAGTACACTGAAACTGTATGGCAACCTGGTGGGCAGAGACCTACAGATCCAGTGATAAGCCTGACACACAGAAAAGAGAAAAGTAACATTACACAGAAACACAGAAACATAGAATTTGACAGCTGATAAGGACCACTTGGCCCACCTAGTCTGCCCAGTTTAACCCACCTACATTATCACGGCAAGCCCTACTTGATCTACAGCTCTTTCTCCCTCCTCCTTCCTTTGCACCATGATGCTCTTGTGCCTATCCCATTCATTCTTCGACCCCACCACCTCTGCTGGTAGGCTGTTCCAGGAATCCCCCAATCTGTGAAGAAGTACGTCCTCAAATGTCCCCTGAATCTACCCCCTTCCAGCTTCACAGCATGTCCCCTTGTTTTTGAGCACCTTTTCTTCTGAAAAATGCTTTCTTCCTGTACCTTATTTACCCCGTGAGGTATTTCAAGGTCTCTATCATATCGCCCCTCTCCCTCCTCTCTTCTAGGGTGTAGATATTGAGGTCCTGTAGTCCCTCTCCTTGTAGGGCTTTTGATGCAGACCTTACACCATTTTAGTTGCCCACCTCTTTGCAAGACTTAATGAATAAAAGGGGGAAGACTGATCTAAGACACATGCTGAGAGCAACCAGCTCTGCCTCCGACACTGTGTACCATTTGAGAAAAAAACTTACTGCTGCCTGTCTCTAGTGATGAAGTGAAACCAGGAGATACAGTGAAGCATGACCATTCCAGCAGCACAGGCAGGACATTGCTGGGATACGTCTATTTTAGTATTTGGTTTCTGACAGCAGCTGTCAGACTCACTGTACCCTCAGATCAATATTCTGAGTGATGGAAAGAGACGAAGCAATTACCTTTCTATCTGATGAGCCATATTGGCCAAAGAATATGAAGATGAAGCCTTTCTGCTTTCTCCTGTCTGCATGCTGAAACTGTACAACAGGTGATATGATATTCCTGACTGATAAATCCTACATAAAGGCTTATTTCACACTTCCTGTGCACAAGTAATGCCTCAGGCAATCGTATTCAATGAGGTTTATAAATGTATTTATTTATTGAATTTTGCTAATGGGGTGGGCCCAGTGAGACACGACCTGGAATTAATTACATGGAAGGAAACGTAACAATATGAAACAGAAAACAACAATAAAATCATAGGGTTGCATGGTTAACATACACTAGGTCATTTACAACAGAGAGCCAACATGCGCTCAGGTGGGTCTTAGGTTATAGTACAGCAAGTACAGTACATGAAGTGCAGAAAGTACATGTCAGTCAAAGAAGAATACAAACCAATTAGAAACATATCAATGGCGGGAAGTACATAGGCGCTGCTCAAGGAGAACAGGGTACGTTTGTATCATGTTTCAAATTTTATTTAAATTTACTTATTTAAAAGTTGATAACCGGGAAAAGCACCATGAACCAAAGCTTTTTTCTAGGAGTGACTCAGGGGGAGGGGGTACAAGCCGAAGGCAGATGCAACAGAGGTATAACAACATACAGAAACCATACATCATAAACGATATTACAATAGAGAAGATTCTAATAAATACAGACATATTTACATAGATATATACAGTGATTCACAGATACATCACAAATGCTATTTACAATGGGGAAAATTCTAATAGATACAAACTATATTTAGGCAGCTAAATACAGTGGTTTGCAGTAAGACAAGCAGGGAACAGTCATACTGATGCAGACGAGGTCTAGGAAGGAGAACAGATGCAGGAAGTAATAGTGGTTGGCCTGAGTAAGCGCTTAAGAGCAGAGAAGGAGGGAGGGAGATGGGTTTGGGAGGGCAGGTTTTTCCAGAGGGAAGGAAATCTTTAGGAGAAGGAGAGTTTGTCAGTTGAGGAGCAGACACAAGGGAGGGAAAGGGTGCGGGCGCAGCTTGACCACATGTTGTAGGGCGAGAGAGTAGCAGGAGTAAGGAGAGAGGCAAGGTAGGACAGAAGAGACCCAAACCAGTATTTAGCAATGAAGGTGGAGCAGTGAGAGGAACGCCTCAGTGTGAGTGACTGGAGGGAAAGGGAAGAGTGAAGGTCACAGCAGTGAGTTAGAGAGGGGGAGTTAGAGGCAAACCTACAAAAGGCATGAAACAGAACGTCAAGTGTGGCGAGGGAGGTGGCTGGGGCAGCACTGGAAACTATGTCAGCGTAGTCAAAGACTGATGTGAGACCTGCAGTTTACTTACTGACTTACCAGATTCTTAATCTCATAAAATAGTATCTTGGTGCATACATCTCTCAAGCTTTTGTGGTCTTCATAAATCCAGATTTGCCTAACTTCACCAAAGTGAATTCAGTTTTACTCTGTGAACGCAGATAGCTGCATGGGTACATACAGTAGGCAGAGAGCAGTAACTTAGTTGGGTCATGGAGTCTGACCCTCTGTTATTCTAAAAATAGGAACTTCAAGTATTTTCACATAAGAATTAATCAAGTCTGGGCTTAAAGCACTGCATGCTGTCTGAACACAGCATGTCCTCTGGCAGCATTTCTAAGGTCTTATTATCCACTGAGTAAAAAGAACATATTTCTTCACATCCTTTTTGAACATTTCTGCTCTCGACAAAAGTGTGCTGCCTTGTGCTAGACCCCTGAACTCTTGTAAGCAGCCAACATTTACCAAACTGTGTGATGCCCTTCAAGTCTTTGAATGCCACAATTAAATCGCCCTTCCCCACCCTCCTTTTCTCCAGACTGAGCAATCCCAGCGCATTCAGACCATCTGTATAGATAACAATCTGCAGTTCTCTTTTTCTCCCTCCTCCCCCTCCGGGACTTACCTTCCCTGCAGATGATACTACCCGGATTGCTCCCCCCCATCAGGGCAGGGCCACCTCACCAGCAAGACCCTGTGATGATGGGAGAAGGATGCAGGCAGGAGGCACCTATCGGCATTGCCTCCCTAGATTACCCCCAGGGCGGGGCGCAGAGTTGGCTGGATGCAGTGGACAATGGAATAGATCATCTCCAGGAGTGCCACAGTGGGAGATCGGGGCCAGGGTAAGCAGGGTGTCATAGATTGCGGCCACTAGGAGTTTTGGTGAATTGGTCCTGAAGGAGGCATGGCGTGCAATGACGCCAGCATCCGACACACCTCCTAAGGAGTCTTAGTGCCAGCTGCAGTGAGACCCCCAGCCTCCGCTAGAGGTCCAACTTGCACCGGACAGATAGCCCCCCCTCCCCCCGTAGAAGGAGAGCCATCCATGGAATGCTCAGTCCTTCTCCCTCGGCCAGCCCTCCGACTTCCCAGGTCCGTTCCCGAACCCGAGACGTCAGCGTTGCAGAATTCTGCATTCCTCTGATAACCATTGCTGCTCTATTCTGTACCCTCTTCATCACCTCTATATCATTTTCATAGTGTGGTGCCCAAAACTACTAACAGTACTCTAGATGTGATTTGACTAGTGCCTCATAAAGTGCCATAATCACCCTCCCCATTCAGCAGCAGATTCTGTTTTTAATACAGTCCATTTTATTTGCCATCCTGACTGCCACTAAGCACTGCTCTGAGCTGAAGTGACGAAAGTCTTTTATGATTCCCAAGTCCCATCCTTGTTTGTATTCCCTAATGGGGACACTTGGGCTTATATATCCATTCCTTGTTCTTTTTCCGCAGATGCATGACCTTACTGTACATCTGCCCATTGTACTGTACATTCCACTGGCCACTCAACTACACAATATGTGGAATATTTTCACATTGTTTCTCTATGTGCTCAAAAGGACACTGTCAGCTTTTTCACCCATTTTTAGTGCCCCTGTAATATTGGTGCCTATTAACAGAGCTGTAGTCAGTAACGGCTTTCATTCAGTTTGTACAGCATATCTGCTGTACAGAATATAAGCTTTATTAAATGCTTTTTTTTTTGTTACCAAAAAGTCTTTTAGTTGTCCCGATCAAAATGAGCGGTCTGCTCCTTCCCTCGCATCTCTTACATATGGAATGGCACTGCAGGATGCCAAATTTGTGTATGAAAGAGTTCGGCAATTTTGGAGGCATATAAACAAAATGTATTGTTGAATAGTGCTAAGTGTGCTTAAGTCCAGAGTATGCATGTTTTTTTTTTTAAACCGAGAACTATTTCCTATAATAATTCTTGTTTGAACATTGAAACCGTGACTCTGCACATGTGTAACCAAAAAGGAAACAGACAAACAAAAAAACAAAGCTATGAAGGTAAGTTGTAATTTTTCAATGCTCATTCATAACTTTGGTAATTTTTAGAATTTTAACAGCAAATTTTCAACACAGTCATTTTTTCACACCACCTCATGAATGTGACTAGTGTCATTTTTCAAATCCTGACCAAAATGTGTTTTTGCACTACTGGCATGAAATCACATTTCAACCAGTATTTTATAAATGACACCTGTCATGTTCAGAAGAGGGCAGGATCACAAAAAGTCTATGTTGAAAATTTAGAGTCAAAATGTGCCACAAAAAAAAAATTACGAAGTGATGTTATTTGCAGGAACAGCTGTTGTCCCACTGGGGACCACGTTGCCTTCCCTTGCCAGTGACCCAAGTTCAGGTGTGAGCTCAGTGAGCCAGGTGAATTGGACGAGTCTGGAAGGAAGGAAGGCACTGCAATGTGTCTGGGGAGGGACAGAACAGTGTTCTGGCACACATGCAACACCTTGTGAGGTGCTGGGGAGCCTTCTCTCACAAGGGCTTGACACGTGTGTTGAAGCCTGATAGGTCATGCGTTGTCCTATGTCACTTTTCAGGTTAATTCATTAGCAGCCTTTTGGGCTCTGACCAGAGTCTTTTTAAACATGGTGCAGCTTAGCTAGCCATGCCCCCTGCCTATGCAGCAGCCAATTAAATAAGCCATGGACCTAACTGAGGTTGCACTTTACTCTGCTGCTGCTCCTTGCCACCCCGGCCTAACTTCTCAGAAAGGAACAATAAAATAAAGGAAGGTACAACAGTGCAAAGAGCCTTGCAGCCATCAGCAGAATTAGTCTTTTTTTTCTTCCAGCAAGTATTTATCTGTGTCTTTATCACAGGGTGGCTACTCAGCCCTGTCCCTGCCCCCTTCCCCCACGCAAGCAGCCATCTCCCCTGGGACTCAACTGGTCTGGGGGCTACTCCCTGAATTTTCCCTCATGGCTGGGCCAGAGAAGGGAGGGTCATCCTCCCCCCCTCCATACCAGTAATCCAGAGTAGACCAACAGTGACTGCTTGGTGATGGTGCGAACTGGGAGATGGGTAGGCAGGGCTACATTAAGCCCCCCAACACCTTTTTCCTATTTTTCTGCCCCACCCTTGCTGCAGGACATCGATGCGTGTGTGGAGACACACACACACACACACACGACACTCCTGTACCCCCTCCCTTCTTGCTGCCTGAGCTACACTACCATCAGGCCTCTACCTGGTGGCAGTCTAAGGGCAGCCAACATCCCTACACTCCCCAGGACAGGAAAGCAGTCCCTCGGATGCACAATCTTCTCCGACCCCAGCTGACCCCTGGCAACCTGAGTCCCTTCTCCAGCCCGAGTCACCAGCATGGCAGGAGGTAAGGTGCCAGTGCCTCAGCCCTCCATGCCACTGGGACAAATGAGTCTGCTTCAATGTCTCCACCAGCTCAGTTTGTTTGTTGCCCCCTTTCTGAGATTATGTATGCCATGACATTCTTATCATATCTATGCATATGTTTGGGGGGAGGACAAGGAGCAGGCTAATGATGGCACCCCTCATCTGGCTGCAGGCTGGTGTCTTGTAGATGAAAGGATGCAGTGGCATTAGGACAGGTGTAGCTACCTCCTTGCAGCTACCAATGTTTATGCCCATCAGCCAGGCTGAATAGCATCACTCTCAACCTGCTCCAGCAAGCCTCCTGCAGCCTGAGCACCACTGGAAGCTACGCTGACACACCTCTGCAGCCTGTTCTCTCCTGAGTAGCAACAACATATAATTATAATAAAAACAATGTAAAGTTTATGCTCCCTTTAACATTCAAATAACTTTAATCTGCTATGTTGAAATGGTGCTAAGTCTTCTTATGTATGTATTTATTTGTATGCAGCCTAACCCCCACTCCCACCCCCGACAGTGCCTCTTAAGGTGCAGCATCTCAATTACAAGGGGGTCATGGGGTACCACAGCAACTAGACATACTGAGATATACAGGCAGACAACAAGAAATGTACAGTAGACATAGATTGATGTAACATAACTACCATGCCATACAAAAATACCATAATTCTGTCAGGATCATAAAACCAGAGACGGCTTTTCTTATCAGTAGTGCGCACATATCTAGATCCCAGATACCAAATGACCAAAATATCAGGGTTGTTTGGGATTCAGATTCATTCAATTCCAAATATCCCTGACAGTCTGCGGACTTTCTGATTAAGCACACTCCCCCCCCCATCCCATGTTGCTCTAGCAATTCCTCAAATTCTGTCCTTTTCCAACCCCCCCTCCCCATTTAGAGTAAGTCAGAGGAGGAAGAAGAGAGGAGTGTGTGCACGTGTCCTAGCTGGGGACCCCAAAAAGAACGATTCAGAAAAAGATCCCAATTTTGGTGTCCCCAATTTAAATATTGGGACCAAATGCACCCTAATACAGTATTTATAATCTTTCAAATTGCATGCCAATAAACAGGAGCAACTGCAGCTAGCAGCATGTTTTTGCGATACATTTGAAATTCACCAGGGGATCAGCTAATTTGCTCATTTCTTTTGGTTTTTGGTGTAAGTTAAAAGGTTAGTTGTTGTTGCTCACTGTTCACCTTGTACTCTTTCCTCCAATGGCGTTCACTGGCAATGATGCATGCTGACACCAAACACTGACCTCACAGCAGCATCCCTGCTAATTCTGCCAAGAGTCCAGAGGCACGAGATTCAGCCAAACGACCCCTAGGTCTCTCTATCTCTCCGTCTCTCTGTCTCTCTCTCTCTCTCTCGTGCTCATCTTGTAGAGATGTGCAAGCACCAAATTCCTTACTGCATACCACACAACTGACCCTTATTTTCAGGGATGTACCTGATTTTGCCTAAAAATACGATCTTTCCCTCCTGAAACTAGCCTTTTGTCACTGAAGAAAAAGTTACTTACCACAGTAATCTTGTTTCTCCCAGGGCATACTCCAATATTCATAACTCTTATGCAGTGTGCCTTTAAGCCAGATCTGCCCGGAGATGGAATGTTATGCTAATGATGGAATTATTTGCTCGTGCCACTTTTTCAAATGCTGCCAACTATCAACTGCCTACACTCTAACCCTCAGATTTCGTGGATGCCTGACAAGACAGGGCCCCAGAGAATTAATAATTATCTATAATAATAACCCTAAAAACTCCCAGAAGGACCTCCAACTGGAAGGGAAAAACATTAACAAGAACAGCCACCAATGTCAGAATCACCTGAAGAGGGGGGAAAAACCCCACTGAAACACAGTTTCAAGTATAAAAGCCAGAGTGTGGCATACATACCCCTGGTATTACAGCATGGAGTGCAGAGGTAACTGGTTCTAGTAGGGGAGGCAGGGTGGGAGAGTTATGAATATTGGAGTAACCCCTGGGAGAAACAAGATTACTGTGGTAAGTAACTTTTTCTTCTCACCCCAGAAATACTCCAATATTCCTAACTCTTATGCAGACTAAGAAGCAGTACCTTTGGAGGTGGACACAGAACCTGTTTTGGAAACAGACTCTGCAGGACAGCTGTGCCAAACCTGGCATCACCCCTAGCCTGTATGTCCAGGCTATAATGTTTAGTAAAGGTGTGTACTGTTCTCCAGGTAGCTGCTTTACAGATGTTCACCAGAGGAACAACCCTAGAAGCTGCTATAGTGGCAGCTGTACCCCTTTGGAATGGGCTCTCAGCCCTGCTGGAACCTCCTTCCCAGCTTTTGAGTAGCAAAATTGGATACACTGGACTATCCAGCAAGAAATGGACCTCTTAGATGCTGGGTTTCCTTTTCTCACATCCCCATAGGTCAGGAATAGCTGTTTCCTTTCCTGTCTGTGAGGCTTAGTGGCTGTCATGTAGTAGCTAAGAGCTCTCTTGACATCAAGACTGTGCAACCTGCGCTCACCAGAGCATGAGTGTTCAGTGAAGAACACGGGTAAAGTGATGTGTAACCCCCCTACAAATGGGGGTTCCCAAAAAGTCTTCCTTGAGCTTGCCTAAATGCTCACTGCCTGGCTGGTGTCCTACGTTTTAGCAGTTTAAATGTGATTACCAGAGCTTGTATAGCCTCTGTGTACTGTCTCTTTAAGACCTGCCTAATTGCAGCTTAAGTAATCTGAGAGGGAGCTCTGTTGAAAGATGTAACTATTTACTGAAAACCATTTAGAATGACAATGATAATATAGTTTGTCTAACCTGCTTTCTTTGTAGCAAGGACTGTTTTGTTTGTCTCCACTATCATGGTCCTGGACTGCAAATTGGACCAATCAGTTCTGGTGGGACCTAAAATGTAGCCAGACTACAGGAGCTGTCTGAATTCAAAATCTATAGGAACTGTGGTTTGAGTTTTTGCGCCTTTTTTGCAACTGAAAGGGGAGTTCTTGCTTTGACTGACAGGCAAATCAGCCAACCAAACCTTTTGGATCTTGGGGAAGTCCCGGGCTGCTTGCAGTTTTCCATTTAGTTCTGAGCTGGGAAGTAAAAGGAGAGGAGCTGAAGTGATTCTGTAGTGATTCTGAGAGCAATCCTGAGTGGATTCGCATGGGAGAATTATGAAAAGGCTAAGAGTTTGGCCTCTGTGTCTGTCTGCTGTGCCTTAGAGGGAGAGAAGAGAATTATTTTGGACTAAATCCAAGTTTGTGTGACTAAAGTAAGCTACTGAAGTGGGCCAGGCTCAACCTGAAGAAGACCGAAGATTTTGCTGAATGCGATTGGCCTGTCAGGAGTTCCAGCTACCCCTAAGCTCCCGGAGTGTGCAGAGAGTTTGCGATTGTGACCAGGGAGCGCTTTGCTTTTATAGTAGAATTCCCGTACATGTAAATGTGCTATGAGCTGCTAGTGGGTTGTGAGTTAGTTCCCCACTGGGTGAACTGTGTTCTGCTTGATGGAAGCTGTATCCAGCCTAAAACGGACTGCATCCAAATCTGTCTCCATGCGGTCTGGGCCTTGCCAGACTAACCCAGCCAGACTACCCATTGCACAGAGAAGCCATTGACTAGAGATCTGCCTGGGGATCAGCCCCCCTGCTCCACGCTTGAACAGGAATGACGCTTCTGCGACTCGTGTGGGCCCTGCTTCTCCTGGCATTCCAGATCAACCACCTGCAGTCTCGATTTTCGTCCAGCCTGTGTCCAGTCTTGGGTATCGTGAGTAAATACCGGGGTAGCTCCCTGCAACAACAGCTTTATCTGAGTGTGTCATCTGATTGTCTTGTTTTGTTTCCTTTACGAACTGAGCCCTCTGGCTCCGGATTACAAATACTGTGTACTGTGCATGTTGTGTTTTCCATCACAGGGCCCCAACCAGCTGCAACCCTGGTCAACGGTCCTGGCTAGCCCATCTCTTCTCCACCTGGGTACCCAGAGGGGGACTCAAAACGCATGCATAACTGCTTGATTGATATAACCTTATTTTGCCCCTTCCTTGTTCGTGTCCCCTGAAGAAATCAGATCTAACTTTTTCTGCATGTAATCTGACTGGTTTCAGTTTGTGCTCAAAGTACTCTACTGTTGCTATTTGCTGTGCATAACCTTGTTTTACAGGGGGTCCTCAGGGTCAAGCCAGAGGAACCAGCCCTGGTCGTAAGTGCAAACAGTGTGGGTAATTGTGTGGTGTTCCAGGGGTATTGTGAAAGTGATTATTGTACAGTGTTCAGGCCACTAGAGGGGAAGGGGGGGTTACAGTGTCCCGGAGGGCTGTGCCCAGGTTAGCTTGACCACTACCAACCCTGACCTCTAGGTGGAAGCACCCATTTCAGAACTCAGGCCCCTTAACCTGCTACTAGCCAACCAGGCAGGGGTAGTAGCCCTTTGGTTCAAATGAAAATCTGAAAACACTTTTGGTAGAAATTTTCTGCTAGTTTGCAGGACCACCTTGTCCCAGTGAAAGGAAATGTAGTCCTGCTCAATGCATATGGCCTGAAGTTCACTGATCCTTCTGGCTGAAGTGATGGCCACTAAAACATTTTTCCATGTGACATATTTCAAAGGAGCTGAAGAGATGGGTTCAAAAGGGGGACCCATGAGCTTGGCAATACAAACGTTTAGATCCCAGGCTGGCACCGGTTTCCTGACGGGGGGGGGGGGTGTGCAGATGGGACAGGCCTTTTAAAAACCTTTTAAAGATAGAATTTGATGCCATAGAGGAAATCTTTACAGCTGAAGTGTAAGCAGAGACTGAAGCTAAATGAAGTTTCAGGGTAGGGGGCTGAAAGCCCAATGAATGCAGATAAGCAAGACAGTCCAGCACAGTTGGCACTCCTGCCTGGACTGGGACTATATGCCTGGTGGAGCACCAGATAGAAAACCTTTTCCATTTAGAGGCATAGGTTTTCTTGGTGGAAGGTTTCCTGTACCCCCTTAAAATGTCTAAGACACCTTCAGATAGGTGCAAGCCAGCATACTCTAGGTCTTCGAGAGCCATGCCTTGAGTCCATGTGACTTGAGATCCGGCTACAGGAGCCTTCCCTGATTGGAGGCCAGCAGGTTGTACTTCCTGGGATGGTGTTTCTATTTGGTCACAGACATGGAGAGCAGCAGGGAGTACCATGGCTGTCTGGCCCAATCTGTGGTTATCAGGATCATTGTGGCTAGCTGAAGCCTGAGCTTGAGTAGCACTCTGTATGCCAGAGGGAATGGAGGAAATGCATACAAGTACCTTCCTGACCAGTCCAGAATCAGAGCATCCAGGGTACTGTTCCAATAGCTGGAGGTTTACTTAGTTTATTTAGTATGTTCGGACAAAAGAAGGCATATGCCTATCATGATTGTCCCCCACACCAGTGGTCTAATCTGGCCTTAAATGCATCAAAGGCATTGGATTCAATGATTTCATTTGGAAGATTACTCCATGCTTTTGCTGCCCATATAGTAAAGAAAGAGTCTCTCTTTCTGGCGTTAGCCCAGTCTGCAACAATACTGTAGAAGGTGGTGGCTTTCGTGGGATGCAAAGAGATCTATCTCTGGGGTACCCCCACCTTTTGAAAATCACCTCCACCACCTGTCTGTTTATGGTCCATTCATGATGGGCCTGGCTGATTTGACTCAAGGCATCTGCCATGGTATTGTCCTTGCCCGGCATATGAATGGCCTGAAGAGGAACTCCTGGGGAGTAGGTCAGAGTCCAAATTTGAATGGCTTCTGTGCAGAGAGGATTTGACCTTGTCCCTCCCTGCTTGTTTATGTAATACATAGTGGTGGTATTGTCTGTTCTGACCTGTACCACCTTTTCCTGGACTAGGGGGGTGAAGACTTGTAGAGCCAGGAACAATGCCCTGAGCTCTAGCAGATTTATGTGCTGGAGGGACTTTGCACTTGATCAAGTGCCCTGGGTAGTGTGCTCTCCTAGATGGGCACCCCATCCTAGTAGTGATGCATCTGTTGTGAGAATCACTGAAGGAGGCTCTTTCTGGAAGGGAACCCCCTCCCTGAGGTTGGCTTCCTCTTTCCACCACTGAAGGACCAGGATTAATGTTTTTGTTACTGGGACCAGTTTTGAAAGGGTGTCCCTTCTTTAACACCAATGAGCCCTTAGGTGGAACTGAATGTCTCTCATCTGAAACCTAGAACCCAGAACTGTACCAGTGGCAGCTGCCATGTGGCCCAGTAGCTGAAAAAACTGTTGTGCAGTTTTTGGCTTGTTCAGGCTGAAGGAGCCTGCTATTTGCAGAATGCTTTTTACTCTGTCCAGAGGTAGGTAAGCTCTGCCCTCCCTGGTATTTAGTTCTGCTCCCATGAACTACAGCACCTGTACAGGGAGAAGGGATGACTTTTTGAGATTTACCAGAAACCCCAGAGACTCCAGAAGTTGTTGGGTGAGTTACAGGTGTTCCTTTAGCTGTTGTGGTGACACTCCCAACACCAACCAATCATCCAAATAGGGGAACACTGTGACACCTTGCCTTTGCAGGTGTGCCACAACCACTGCCAAGCACTTTGTGAACACCAATGGAGCTGAATTGAGACCGAATGGCAGGGCTGACATCTGATAATGACCTGAAGGGAGTCTGAACCAGAGGTACTTTCTGTGAGGCTCCCTTATGAGGATGTGGATATAAGCATCTTTTAGGTCCAGAGATGCCAGCCAATCTCCTTTTTGGAGAGCTGGCAAGATCAGTGACAAGGTTACCATTTTGAATTTTGGTTTTGTTAACACAGAAACATAGAATTTGTCGGTAGATAAGGACCGCATGGCCCACCTAGTCTGCCCATTTCCTCTGAGCTGTCCCCCCTCTATCTTCAAATTGTTCCCCCTTGTTCTTGCACATCTCTTTTTCTGAAAGATGCTACCCTCTTGGACTTTGTTGATTCCCTTGAGGTATTTGAAAGTTTCTATCATGTCCCCTCTCCCTCCTTTCCTCGAGGCTATACATCTTAAGCTCCTTTAGTCTTTCTTCATATGTCTTCTGGTGCAGACCCTGCACCATTTTGGTTGCCCTCCTCTGGACAGCCTCCACCCTGTCTATGTCTTTGAGGAGATGGGGTCTCCAGAACTGTACACGGTACTCCAGATGTGGTCTTACCAACTGTCAGTACAGAGGGCCAACAACTTCCTGTTTTCTACTGGTGATGCCTCTCCCCTATGCATCCCAGTATCCCCCCAGCCCTCCTTACTGCCTTCTCACATTGTTGGCCCACCTTTAGGTCGTCTGACATGACTACCCCAGGTCCCTTTCCATTTTTGTTGTTGTCAGTATCTCACCCCCCATTGTGTACTCTTCCCATAGGTTTTTGTTTCCCAGGTATATTATTTTACACTTTTTTGCGTTGAATCTAAGCTGCCATACATTTGACCATTCCTCTAACCCTGCCAAGTCCCTTTTCATCCCTTCCATCCCACCTTGCATATCAACCCTGTTGCAGATCTTTGTGTCATCTGCAAAGAGACATACTTTCCCTTCTAGTCCCTCTCTAATGTGACTTATAAAGACATTAAAAAGGACCCGGCCCCAGTACTGAACCCTGTGGTACCCTACTAGTAACCCTCCTTTCTTCACTGTGGGCTCCATTTACTATTACCCGCTGTGTCCTGTTGCCCAGCCAGTGTTTTACCCAGGCTACCACCCTGGGACCCACTCCCAGGCTGGCTAATTTGTTTACTAATCTTTTGTGCAGGACTGTGTCAAATGCCTTGCTAAAGTCTAGGTAGGCCATGTCCACAGCCCCTCCCTGGTCTACTACTTTGGTCACCCAGTCAAAGAAATCAATTAGATTTGTCTGACATGACCTTCCTGCTGTGAATCCATGCTGCCTTGGGTCCTGTGCCCCACTGGCCTCTAGGTACTCAGCAATTCTTTCCTTCAGCAGTGATTCCATCATTTTCCCTACCACTGAGGTCAAACTGACAGGTCTGTAGTTTTCTGCCTCTGTCTTGCTCCCACTTTTGTGAAGGGGAATCACATCCACCCTCCTCCAATCCTCAGGTACCACACCATCATCCCATGATTTATTAAAAAGGGTAGTCAGTGGTGTTACTAATTCTTCCCTTAGTTATTTTAGAATTTTGGGGTGAATCCCATCAGGCCCCATTGCTTTATCCACCTTCAGTTTTGAGAGTTCTTTCAGAACCCTTTCTTCTGTGAAAGGACTAATATCAACCCCCCTATCCAGAGTGCTTCTATTGACTGGATTAGGTACCTCCCCCTGCTTTTCCATTGTGAATACTGAACAGAAGTATTTGTTCAGTATCCCTGCTTTTTCACTGTCGCTCTCTGCCCAACCACCTTCCTCTTTATTCAGCCACAGTATCCCTGCCTTAGTCTTTCTTTGCTCCCTGATGTACCTATAAAAGGTTTTATCCCCCTTGTTAACCGAGTTGGCTATCTTTTCCTCAGTTTGGGCCATTGCTATTCTGACTGCCTTCCCCGCTTCCTTCTGCTTTAACTGGTACAGTTCTCTGTCCTACTCCTTCTATGTTTCCTTATACTTCCTGAATGCTATCTCTTTCTCCCTTACCTTCCCTGCTACTTCCTTTCAGAACCATAGAGATTTCTTGTTTTGTTTTGAATTGTTTATTTGCTTCACACAAAGGCTTGTTGCCTCTGTGATGGTGGTTCTAATGTTTCCCCATTGTTGCCCCACCTCACCTTCTTGCTTGTTTGCTAGTGCTTTTCTGAGGCACTCTCCCATTTTGACAAAATCCGCCCTCCTGAAGTCCAGTACCTTCACTTTTGTGTGGCTTGACTCTACAGCTAAGTTTATCATGAACCACACTGTTTGGTGGTTGCTTGTTCCCAGATGGCTATCCACTTCAGGATCAGAGATCCTCTCTCCATCCCCATTTGATAGTACCAGGTCTAAGACTGCTCCCTCCCGAGTGGGTTCCAAAACTAGCTGTCTGAGGCATGCCCCCTGTAGGACATTGAGAATGGCCCTGCTCTTGGATGTGGCTGCAGCAAAGGTGCTTCAGTTAACATCTGGCATATTTAGGTCCCCCATCAGCAATACCTCCCCTTTCTCTGCATCCCAAGGATGCCTTCTATCATTTTCTTGTCTATTTCCTCCACCTGAGACGGGGGTCTGTATACAACCCCTGTGTGGATTGTGGAGCCATTTCCAGTCTCCAGGGTGACCCACAGTGCCTCCTTTCCTCCCTGTTTACCCTTTAGTTCCGTTGCTTTGATCCCTTCCCTTACATAGAGAGCTACTCCTCCTCCTCCTCTGTTCAGCACCCTTAGGTCTAAGATAGGCTGCCACTCCCAATTTTTCTTTGTTGTGAGGAAGTAGCTTGAGTAAAGCCCCTTTCCCCTTTGCTGTGGAGGCACTGGTTCCACTGCTTTTGACAGCAATAGGTTTTGAACTTCCTTTTCCAAAAGCTTTCTTTCCACATTGGAAGCTGGTTTGAAAGCTCTTTTTCTTAAAGAGGGAAGGGATTTGAAGCTTAGGTACAATCCCTGACTCACTACTTCCTGGACCCACTTGTCTGTGGTCATCTGTTTCCAAGCCTGGAGATAGTGAGTCAGCCTGCCCCCTACTGGAGGTGGGGGGGTTGCCTGGAAGGACAAGTCAGGGCTCCTGCTTTGCCTGGGCTAAGAGTGGAAACCATGCCTAGAACCCCTTCTGCCCCTGCCTCTGAAGTACCCTTGCTGAGGGTATTGAGGTACTTGAGGCACGGCCAGGGCCTGATAAAAAGGCCTGGAATGAAACTATCTGCCCCTGCCTCCCCTAACATATGGTCTTATCGATGGGGAAGCCTTCTCTTTGGCAGAGTTACTTCTATAAGTGGCTTTGAACTCATCCACTTTTTTCACGTATGCCTCCGTGTGACTTCCAGAAAGGAAGTTACCCTCAACTGAGAAATCCAGGGTTTTATTTTAGGTGTCCTGAGTAAGGTTTGTGGCCCTTAACCAGGCAAACCTCCTCTGAGCAATCGTATTGGCCATCCACCTAGCAGCAGTATTAGTGGTGTCTGCTGCCATCTGAAACTGGTATTTGGCAGCTTCCACGCCAAATCTGGCAGGTTCAGCCAGGTCTGCTGAAAGGCTAGAGGGGGCTTTGTCTGCCATAGTCATGACAAACTACCAGAGGAATTTTTGATACTGGGCCACATAGGCCTGAAAATTAGCCTACCTTATGGCCAAAGAAGCTGATAAGTAGCCCTTTTTGGCCACACTTTCAGTTTTTCTTGAGTCCTTCTCTGGAGGGTGAGAGGCCAGAGGGACTTTTGCCTTGTCACAGGCTGCAGTGTGCACCGCACTCTGGTGATCAGGGTGAGAAAATAAAAATTCAGCCCCTTCCCTGTCAAGCTGGTATTTTTTGTCCAGTCTTTTATCCAAATGTGGAACAGACCCAGGTGTCTGGAGGAGCTTCACTGCATCCCTTTTAAAGAACTTGTTTATTGGGAGCAATATCTTTTTGGTGGGTGCTGACCCCATCATTTCTACATACTCTGTTTCCTCCTCATCCTTTATCACCTCGGTGGTAGAGATCTCCAATATGAGATGAATAATCTTCAGATGACCCTGGGGGGGGAGAGCCAAACTCCTGTTCAGGAGAGACTTCAGGCTCTATAGGCTCTCCCTCATCCTCCTCCTCATATTCCCCATAATCTTCTTTTTCATGTAGAGTACGGGGTAGACTCAGCAGGGGTCTGGACTGGAGACTGCTGTTCAGCAGGCAGCAGACCCTGCAAGGCTTGTAAAACTCTAAATGCCTGTGCAATTTCAAGAGGAGTAGGCATGGTTACAGACACAGCAGAAGTCCCCTTAGGCTGACCAGCAGGGGGTTCAGTGTGTTTTGTTTTCTTAGTGTTTTTTCATAGGAACCAGAGAGCTAGTCGGTTCAGCAACCCTTTCTGTACCCGTATCGGGGTAGAAGGTGTGGGTTCTGTGGTTTCACCCACAGTCACAGAGGGTAACGGCTAGTCAAAGCCAGAGGGATCCTTAGATGGAGGCAATTTTTTCTTAAGCCTTTCCAAACATTTTTCATGCATTTTTTCTGGAAAGGTTTTACAGATTTCACAATCTGTCTTCAAATGATCATAACCCAGCAGATAACACAAGAAGTGTGCTTATCTGCCTTGGCAAATACTTCTCCACACCCTGAGCAGTTTTTGAAACTGGGGTTCACCGGTCTTTTGCTTAGGTTTTATAGGCATCGTAATAAAAAAAATCCCAGAAAATAGCAACTGCAATAAATTTAAACTTTTTAAACCCAAATATATTGGTTGCGGTCAGTTCAGGAACCGATCGGAGAACCGACAGGAACCTGGAACCGAAGGGAAAAAAGAACCGGGATTAGCGGTTCAGTAACCAATAACAGCGGTTACAAAAATATATAATTTTAAACACAAATTTTAAATCAAAGGGTTTTGTGAGAGAAAAAAACTGCTAAAACTAAAAAAGGCCTCGGTTCCCCGCCAGTTATACCGAACAGGGAGAAACTGAGAAAATAAGTAAATTTAACTAAATAAAGCTAACACTTAAGCTATAAACAAAAGATAAGGGCAGCGGATGAAAATAAAATAATACTTATAAGTCAAATGATGAGATGATGAGGAGATGATTTCTGAGCGTTTAGTCTTGACAGGCGGAGAGAGAAATCTGAGGGTTAGAATGTAGGCAGTTGATAGGTGGCAGCATTTAAAAAAGTGGCACGAGCCAATGATTCCATCATTAGCATAACATTCCATCTCCAGGCAGATCTGGCTTAAAGGCACACTGCATAAAAGTTAGGAATATTGGCGTATTCCTGGGGTGAGAAGAGAAGGGTATTGAAGCATAAAATTGTGTCAAATATTATAGTACTAAAGGGCTAATTCTCCTTCAGAAAATGTGTACTGTAGCCAGCCTGGTGGCGCAGAGGGCTGAGGCGCTGGATGCCTTACCTTGCGTCATGCTGGCGACCCGAGTTCGGGAACAGACTCAGGTTGTCGGAGAGCCAGCGGGGGGAGGGGAGAGAGCAGAATCAAGCAGCCGAAAGGCAGCTCTCCTCTCAAGGGAAGCTGTCCCCCCCCCCCATAGTTCCGCTGCCATCAGGTGGAGGTCCCATAGTAAGCATAGGCGGGAGAGGCGGCAAGTAGCGGAAGGGGCATCCTGGTACCACGGTGTGCGTGTGCCTTCACATGCACATATACAGCCCGGGCAGGGGCTGGGAGAAAGCGGGGGGAAAATCAGGGCCATAGAAACTTAAATTTAAAAAAAGGAAAATGTGTACCGAGTTTCACAAAGCTGTGTATTCCATAAGTGTCCTCCCGAGTTAACTTGATATCACCATTTATCAAGATATGGCCCTTATTTTTGTTACGTGTCCTTGATATTTTAAAGATTTGCTTCCGATTTGTTAGGATGCCTTAATGTGTTGATTAAACCTATTTCAAATTCCAATCCAACTTTTTTTTTTAACTCAATCTAAAACTCATAGTTTTTGCAAGCAAAGAGAAGCCCTTTTCTTTTTTATTTTTTTTTAGCCATGACAGCCAAACTTGTTTTGCTTCATTAGGCAATATTGTACAACTTGGAGGATTAGCACAAGAAGGTCAAAATACTTCCTCAAGGTCAAGAAGTGATCCATTGGTCTTGCATGTGTTTGATCGTGAAATTTTCTGGCTACAGCATATCTGCCATTAGACCATGTCTGTGCTAGCAAAGAGTGACCATATTTGCACATTTGTTCTGAGTCACTGCATCAGTCACATGTTGATGGGCCATGGCACTCTGAGCTAGGTTCATATTATTTTTACTACAGCTGGAAATGTTCCAGGATATATTGTATATATATATATATATATATATATATATATATATTTATATACTCCCCTTAAATCAACCATTTGGAAGAACCAATACACTCAGAAGCAGAACAAATGTCTTGCAAGTATTATTCATTTTTTAGAGTAGCCAGCTGTCACTTTTTAATTCTAAAGTACTTTTGCAAATTAAAAGATTTTCTGGGTCAGAGTACAATACATGGGTATTTAGTATGGTACTTCTACAGAAGTCATTGGGGAGTCACTTGGGACTGGCAAGAAAAGACAATCTTTGTCCTAGCCCTCCTGACCAAAAGGTTTTCCAGGACCAGTAACTATTTAGAGAAATCAGAGGCAGATACTGCGGGAGGTGGAGTTTAATAGTCGTGGGGGATTGTAACTACCCAAACATACTGTATTGGGGTGTGGCCAAATGAAAGGATCTTTCAAGAATTTTTGGATGTGGTTGGTGACGACATGCAGAGGGATGCAGTACTGGATCTGATACTGAGCACATTGAGAATCGAGTGGGGGGAACCTGGGTAACTGCTGGGTGCTGACCATAATATCCTTTGACTCAACATCAGCAATGGGGGAGAGACCGTTAACAATAAAACAGAGCCCAACAACTTTAGCAGAGCTTATTAAATTTCAGAAACAGCTCCCAGGAGAAAATGGGTTTGGACAAGGTGAACGAGGAAGCAAGACTGGTACTGGGGAAACAAGACGCTGAGAGCCTGAGCTGGCTGGCCACAACCTGCACTCCCCAGTTGGTTGCTTACCACTCACTTCTGCTACCACCCACCTGTCACTACACTGGCACCTCGCTGAAGACTCACACAGCAGTACAGACCCCCAAGAAGGAGGGGGGGGAGTAGGACTGTGACCCACTGCAGTTAGAGAGGCTCTGATGGAGGAAGTTGCAGCTGGTTCTGCTGCTGGCTGCCACCTGCCACTCTGCTGCCATTTGCTGATCAGAGGTGAGACTAGTGACTGGAGTTTGAGTCCTCTGTCTGACGCCAGCCAGCTGCTGCTTCTGTTGTCATGAGAGGCCACCACCAACTCTTCCCTCTTCAGTCTTCTGTGCTTTATGTTCCAAGTGCACTAAATCCATGAGGGCTGTGTGTAACATTTTTTAACCACGTCATGGCTGAGCTAGACATACCCTCTGCCTATACAGCAGCCAATGAAATAAGTTGTTGACTTAATTAAGCTCCATGCTACACTCTATTGCTGGTTGCTGCTCTCCATCCTTACACTGTTGCAATTTTCGAAGCATATCAGCCCATTTTGAGGACAGCATTTGTGTGAAGAGTACTTTTCCATATGGGATGGAGGAATTATGTAGGGTACTATGAGGGACATCCCCCATAACGTGGGCTAATTAAAAGAGGTATGCTATAGTGGATTATAGCCCACCCTTTATATGATGACTGTGGTTCTGTCTTATTTCAACGCCTGTCACACCCCTGCTCATAGCCCTGCTGATTTCCCCGCCTCCTCCCCCTCTCACTGGGCAATCACTGAACATATTGCGCTGTGATTGGATAACTTCTGTGTCAGTCACATCCCTGTATTTTTCCCTGTGAAATCTTCCCCATCTGAATTTATCTTCAGTGCTGAGATAATGTGGAACTGGAAAGGCAGACTGCTGAAATACAACTTATAATACCAGGTGTCACACTTGGACAGCTGGTTCTGATCCCTGTATCATTTTTTGTAAATATAAAAAAATGTGTGATGGACTGTGTCAAGAGAAACCACTGTCTTACTGAAGTTGACACAAAACCCCCAGGGACAAGTTCAAAGGACAGAAGGTATTTTAAACTGCAGATTTCTAAAATGCAATTACCTTGCCAATTTGCTTTAATACCAGGAAATAAAATTAGCCATTCATGACGTCCTATGGGAAATCCTTTGATTTTGCACTAGGTGTCATAATGAAAAGAGCATGCATGTGTTTTGGGTGTCTCCCAGGAAGCCAGCTCACTTCATCAAAGAGACCTTTGATGTACAGGTCCCAGATTGCATTGTAGTCCAATATGCATGTGTGGGGGGGTGTCGTCAGAGGGAAGCCAGCACTACATCAAAGAGCATTTGATGTCTGTAGATCACAGACCAGTCTGAAAGGTCACAGGAAAAGAGGAAATTCATTGATGTCACCTATTATTTTTTCAAATATCTTGTTCGGACATCCTGTGTTATGGAATATAAAGTTTAATACTTCAAGGCGGAGTTAGGTGACCTCAGAGAGAAAGCCGGCTCAAGACTGTTTTTAAACCTACTGAGCAAACCTTAGAACACACACTTTTTCATATTTTCTGACTGAGAAGGAAGAACATAACAGCACTGAAAGATTAAGTAAGCATACATTAGATGAGATCAGTCTGAGTGTTATTATTTGTGGGAATCTGCACTTTTAAACCTGTTTGTTTTAAGGCTGTATGTGTTGGGATATTTTGTTCTGTAATTTTACTGTTTTCCTATTTTATCTATTTTAAAGTAAAGATAATTATTTTAAAAACAGAAACTGCCTGATGTGCCTTGAAATTTCTTTTCATAAGTGAAGCTTTGAAGGTTATAGTTGACACTGTGTATGAGCTTATTGTGATACCAAACTGGGAAATGGATAGCGTTCTCTAAGGTCTTGCATAGAGTTCTAAGGGTTCATTTTGCAATATCTGGTTAGGTGCCGATAGGCAAAGATATCTGGCCCCCCCGAAGACAGAATTATTTGAGCCTGATAATTGGGTACGCTAACAATAGGTTATCAGTTTGAATCCCTCCAGAACTTGAAACTAAGGTGACTCAAACCCACAAAACAGGCAAAAGGGTTACCTTGTACTGTTCACTGTCCACAGATTCTACGCTCAGAGGTTGGCACTTTGGGAGTAGAGGGCTGACCTGCTGAGCGAATCTGTGACACCAGGTAGTTGGGGACTACTAAACATCAATTTTTTGTTTTCATGTTTGCAGATTTTTAACCTTTCATTTTGCCAAAACATAATAAAAAATAGCTTGATCGATTAGAACATCATCAGCAGCATCTTGCTAAATGTATTTGCAAGACAACTTTATTACAACACTGCAGTGCATATTTTGAAAAAGTCAACAAAACAGGCCACATTTTGATCAGAAGTTCAGGGGCATCCTTGTGATTTTAATAAAAGAACACTGAAGTCTAATGTAAATTGTTCATCCTGCTTTAGAAAAGCAAACTCAATCTTTGCATGAATTTGCAAACCACTTTTAGGAGAAACATGAAAAAGGGAAACCTGTCTGATCTCATTTCCATAATGCCCAGTTGCTGAGTCTACAGATACATTGGTTGCACTCCCTTCCCCCCACCCCTTTTTACCAAGAGTCTTAATTCTCAGTTATTGCGTGTGATGTGCGCAAAACTCCTGATGGACCAGTAGACCGAGGTGTGGGTATCTGACTCAAAGTTGATAGTTGCCGTGAAATGTCCCTTGAAGGGTTGATGGAAGGGAGACACTGCCCTTGTTAGTTCTTGAAGTAAGTGAATGTCCTTTTCAGCTTGTGAGAAACAAAGAGGGTTAGGGGAATTTTCCAGTGTAGCTGTTACTTTTAATCCTAAAGTTGTTAAAACATTAGATGTGGGTTGTCTAAAAGGGACACCTGTGGTTTCAGACAAATTAGTACTGATAATCATATTTGCATGTTTTGCTGCATTTACAGCACAACAACACTCACTAGTCTCCTAGATCTGATTTGATTTGTTTGCCACACTATCTGTAGCCACTGAGCCTGACTTTGGCAGTTACGATAGCTGGGAGTCAGCTAAAAGGGCTATTAGCATGTGGTTGTAATTGTTTTGAGGAAATTCTGATATCCAGTGCTGCTTGCACACATCAGGCTAAACAGATTCATTTAAAACTGGGGGAACAGTCTGATTTATCACTAATCCAGTGTAAGTCCTACCCACTGTATTAGTACTGAGTGCATCATTGGGGATTCAATCTGTGGAGGTAGCAGGGCTGTCCAACATTACAGCACCTGCATCAGTGTCATTGTGCTTTTTAACCTGAACCCCTTTCATTGCAGTAGCAGTGGTGTCTTTACCCACCACCCCCAATGTTACCACAGTCAGCACATCTCCAGGACCTATTGTAAATCAGCTTTTACTGCGTGAGCAGAGATGACATTACTGGCAACACTAGCAGCCCATGAGGAAATTAGCAAACTTGTTTCCAGTAGTGAATTCTTACCGTTGAGGACTCGTTTTCATCCTGGGCTGACCCAGGCGCTACTTGTCTTCCAAAATTTTAAAAAACCCTCCTGCCTACTGCTCGACTCGAAAGTCTCTCTGATACCAATTTAAAAGGGATCCGTACGGTTTCCTAACATCCATTTGCCCACCAGAAAGTTGCCCAGCACCTGTTTACCGTCAGGTTCATTTTACCGACAATTACCACCCCTCGATGCACTTTCCCGACAACAGTATACACCAGCAAGCTACAGAACGATTGTAGGCAAGGTAACAAAAATAAGCATTTCTTCTTTAACTTTGTCTACTTTATCTACTTCCTTCTTCAGGTAGGGATTTATCCCAAGTTTTTATCTTAAATATATTTTGTTTTATCACACTCTAGATGTGCGCCCCACTCTATTATTTGCATTATTCTATATTTCCACTATGCTTTCCAAAACTAGCTGTTAAAAGCAACACACTGGATTAAAACAATTCAAACAAGCCTCCCTAAATTGATTTTTTTTTTTAAGTCTGTTCAATGAAGATAGCATAACTGATGAACAACATCTGGGTGTTGCTCATCCCCAGTTTAATGGATATAGGAGTCATAGATAACTGCCAGCCATAAATCCCGACAAGAGCATACACCAGCAAGCTATCGAACGATTGTAGGCTAGGTAACAAAAATAAGCATTTTTTCTTTTACTTTATCTACTTCCTTCTTCAGATAGGGATTTACCCCAAGCTTTTATCTTAAATATACTTTTATGTTTTGAGACACTCTAGGTGTACGCTCCACTCTAAATCTCAGTCTGAATTTTATGCACATGCTTGCTTCAGAACAACGCTGGTAACCGGCACAGTATCTCAAAGTATCTACTTACAGTAGAGCAAGTGGTTATATTTCTAGCTTGTAGATGGGTGAAGTGGGGCTTCGATAAAAGTTCAAAACACACTGAAAGTACATCAACCGCACTTGACCTCATATCTTCAGTTTATGGTCAGCGTTGAAACAATAGGACATGTTTTCTTCACAGAGTGAATTTTTGGTGGTGGACTTCTTTTCTAGGTGAGAGGTATGGGGGGCTGCTGCCGAGTGGGGAGTCAGGGTGGAATATGTGGTAGATCAGAGGGTGAGAAGGTTGCATAAGACATCAAAGGATGGGTTTCTGCTTTTCGGGTTTTAATTAAAAAAAACCAAAAAAACAAGAGGGACCAAGGATGACATTGGGGATTGGGCATACCAGGATGGGCTTTTGGCGGTGGGGGGTAACCACATACAAGCAGGCACCAGGATGTTATCAGGAAGGGCATAAACTAAAGTGCCTGTCGATATTTACACCGTGATTGTCAGGTAAACAGCACTTGGTAAACATACCTAGTCGGGCAACTGCAATTCTGGAAAACAGGGGTGGGGAAAAGTGTGTCGGGAAAGTAACAGTTGGGCAATCATACCAGACCCATTTAAAATCCCTGTGGTGTTTCATTGCCCCCACTCTCAAAAAAACAGTAAGCGAGGAGTGGCATAAATTAGGCCTTTCGATGTTTTACCAATTTCTAGATATACATGGGGTGATGCCCTGTGCCTCCCTACAGTCTAAGCTTGGACTCCCTTTCACACATCACTTTAGATTTTTGCAGATACGTTCATATCTGATGGATCTGGGCTCCACTCGGTTGGCCCTTCCTTCCCCGAAGCCTAACTTGATGAATCTGATAATTGAGGCAATTGAGGGAAAACTCCCAACACAATTAATTGGTCAGCTTTATAGAGCCTTCAGGGAAAACTGGAAGCAGACCACATAGAATGTTCTGACTAAATGGAATAAAGAATTAAATACTCAGATTACATATGATAAATGGCTAGAGCCAATTATTCCATCCATGAAGGCTTCTTCAGCTCCCTATTGGCAAGAATATATTTGGAAATGCCACATGCGTTTCTTTATGTCTCCAGATAAACTAGCTAAATTTCTACCAGGAAACTCAGGAAAGTGTTGGAGAGAATGTGGGCAGGTGGAAGCTAATACCTCCCATAATTTTTTGTTCATGCCTGAAAATTTCCCAGTACTGGAAAGATATTGCCAGGAGTCTTCAAGTATTAATTGATACAGATTTGGCTTTAACAAATCAAATGATTCTGCTATACATAGGGGAAGAAGGTTTAGTACCTCCCAAAAAAAAGCAAACTTTATTTATATTTGGCTGCAGCTAAGAACGTGATCACCCGCCTATGGCAGAAGTCCACAGTGCCAACTTTAACTCACTGGCACCCTATAGTGTCAGAGATCTATTACCTGGAATGACTCTTTGCTAAAAGAGCTGACCGTATTCCCCAGTTTTAAATTCATTGGAGGTCTTGGGTCCTCTATATTTCCCCATTAGATGATTCATTTATCCCCTGATGTGATAAACCCCTTGGTACCTACATCTCTCTTCCCACATGTAGTTCATTATCAATTGTATGATGCCAATAGACATTATATGTCTGAAGTGATTTGTACAAATGGCTTAAACTGGATAGAATGTCCTGGAACATATGAATTTCCACTGTCTGTGTATATCTTGAACAATGAAATTGCTATACATATGTATTCCTGCTGTAATACTGACCTGAAAAGTAAAGAACATAAAAAAAAAAAAAACAGTAAGCAGGGAAAGGGCTATGCCAGGACCTGAGGCAGCAGCAGCTTCAGCGTCTACTGCAGAAGTAGCGTAACTGTGGCAGCAGTAGCAGCGGCACCAGTGGCATTTCAGAGATCAAAAGAAGTGCGTCCTCCTCGAATCTACCACTTCAGAGGATGGTCCATCTTAATAAGAAAAGGGCGATTTGGTAAGAGGATGTCTGTGGTGTTTTTTAACCCCCATTCTTAAAAACAGTCAGCAGGGAAGGGGCTACAGCAGGACCTGAAGAAGTGGTAGCTTCAGGGGCTGCTGCTGAAGTAGCAGCAACATTGGCAGTGGCAGGAGCGACACCAGCAGCATTTCGGGGATCAAAGGAGGTACGGCCCTCTATAGATCTCCCTCTTCCGGCAACACTCCATTTTAATAAGAAATGGGCAATTCTGTAAAATTTGCTAATGCTGGGAAATAGAGGCATTGATTTAAGCAGATGAAAGGAGCCAGCCACTCTGTGAATGGAGTGGTTGACTCCTTTAACTACAAGACATTTCCACCCCGCAAACAGAAAACTGCATCACAATAAACCTGGCTAATCATTGGGCTGCCACTGCTAAGCCCACTGCAGCCTGAGGTGGACTGGACAGTGACACACCTCTGAAAGCTGGTATTGTAACAAAATGTTTGCTGCGTATGCATGTGCACACAAACATAAAAATAAGTACAAGCAAGACCCAATTGACAGCAAATGTTGCATCTCAGTAGGGCTATTATAAATAAATACTGTAACAAGAAAGTATTAAGGATTCTGTGTCTTGTCTTCCTATGTGAGACGGTGAGCCCTGAATACTGGCTGAAAACTACTGTAGTAATCCTACCTGCACGTCTTGCAAGCCTGAGTCAGTTTCTGGGTTTGCTCCAAATGTATTTAAAGCACAAAGTCAACACCACCAGCCACTTTAAACCTGCTGAGACGGCACCTAAGGCCCCCTTGTAGGTGCCCTACTGCTATCAGACCTGGCCTCATGAACGGACTGCTTCTGGTCTCCAGTGGGAATCAATTCAAATACTGCTGCTGCCCACTTTCTACTTCCACTGCTAAGGAAAAGGCCACTCCCTGTTGTTTAGATTAAAACTAGACCCTTTAAAGCCTCATTCTCAAAATGATTTTTATCACAGGCATACAATTGGATAAATTCTTATAGGATACCTGGGCCCTTAATTCACAGGAAACCAATATAATAAATATGGTGATGGTGTCGGAGCAATTAGAACCAAGCATGACTGTGGACACAGCAGAGGGAGAAAGATGTACTTACAAAGGGAGCTGCACACATCCGGACCATGAAATAGGGGCTTAGGTTTAAGGCAGGGAAGGGGAAGGTACCTAACCTAGGGTCAAGGAATCCAGGTCACATGTACACTCTGTCAACTACACAACAGACAACAATGGGTATCTGGGGGTGATTGCAGACAGTCAGCGGAAGTCAGGTAGGGAATGTGCTGCTGCAGTCAAGGGGAAAAAATGCAGTGTTGGAATTTTATTAGGAGGCAGTATAGAGTATGTCACAGGAAGGGATCCTCCTATTGTACGAGGTTTTGGTTACTGCATCCAGTCCTGGTCACAACAGTACAAAACGACACTGAAAGGGTCAAAGGGCCCAATACAGGGACAAAGTGATTAGTGGTTTAGAGCCCAACAGCTGCAACAAAAAGAACATACTTGAATTATTCAGCCTACAGAAGGCTCCTAAGGTCATGATAATAGTGCTATAAGTGCTAACAGGGATAGGCAGGGTACAGCAAACACAGCTACCTCAGCTGATGAGTGCAAGCTGAACTGGAGAGCATTCACTCAAACATGGTGAGAGGGTAGAAAGAGGAACATCAGAAAGCATTACGTCTCACGGAGTGTGAGCAGTTATGTAAAATAACCTACCTAGTGACAAAAGCGGAACTAGACAACAGCACTGAGAACTGAGGAAAGTAACATTCTGGCAGTTAAGCGTGGATGTGTGCACCTAAACTGGATTACAGGTGCTGCCATGTGGTGGGAGGGGCATACGAGATAGGAACTAAGTTCTTTCCACCGCCACACTGCCGTGGTACTAAAAAGACCTTGCCTTTTAGGCCTGTGTTTTTTGTTCCCTACTAAACAACCTTCCTTATTGTTGTGTTCTATGTAATCCCTTCCTGTGGCATCACCTTACATCACCCCATTATACTCCCTTCTGATTTCCTGCCAAATTCTCTTCCCTTCTCTGTAGAGCTCGTTAACTATTCTGCAGCTAACCCCTACCATGGCGGGCACTCTCTGACCAGTTAGTGGCCAGTCTTTATAGAGAAGCATGGCAGACCCGTTCACAACATCAGCACTGAGATGTGCACACCCACTTGATGCAGGCTCTTCCTATATCCCAGGGATGAACACTGGAGGCTGGGGTATATGGTGGACACTGCTCTCGCATGGCACCCACTCCTTGGACCACTGGGAGAAACTTGAAGCAGCTGATAATCACTTGCATTCCTCCCTGGAAGCATCATAATGTACACTAAATCAGATTATGCTCAGCCTCCTGCCAGTCCAACTGAGGATCATGGGCTTGGAACTTGAACCCAGGTCCCCAGAAGGTCAAGAGGATTGCTTGGAAAGATTTTTCAGTATTCCGGAAAGCTTTATAAAATTTTATATTCAGACACAATCCAATTTCTATTTATTTAATTTTCTATATTTATGCCTCCTCTCCATAACTAAGGATATTTACAAGAAAACGGTGTTTATGTCTCAGATTCAAGGATAATGTTTTCATGCAAATGCCTTCATAATTAAGAATGAGGGAAATAAATATAGAAATGAATGAGATATTAAATTATGTCTGAATATTGTATTTGACATTATTTTTCAGGATACTGGAAACACCTGCAACCCCACCATGGTGTGGCTGACCTCTGGCATCTCAGGGCCTAAGGGGGAACAGTCAGCACTGAGTCCTAATCTGCACTTTGTGAGTAAAAACATGTTTTTTTTTACTAACTTTTTACTGCAGTATAGTACATCATATCTGGCTCATTCTGCGGACTCCCACCCTGACATCTGCTGTAACAAGAAATCCCAGCATCCCCTGCGGCTGATGTCAGAGCTGGGCTGCAGCAGTTGGAGATTCATTAGCCTGCAGTGCATGTTAGAGCTTCTGTAAGCTAGGATGGCATGTTTGCCGGCACTGCTGTTCTCCTAGGACTATGTACAGTCCTCTGTGACTTAATAGTCACAGAGGCATTACAGGAAAAAGAAGAGCAATAAAAAAATCAAACATGCAGATCCTCAGGGCCCATAAAACTAGTAGGCAAACTTAGAGTAAAACTCCTAACAGCAAATAAAGGGAAGGACTCACTAGGACTATTTACACACAAATCAAAACATTCTTGGTCACCTGCTGGCGCAGCTGTAGCGCTTATGCTCACAATGCTGGTGACATGCGACTGGGAACAATCTGGGGTCATCGCGGGAGAAGGATCAAGCATCCCAGAGGATGCGCTCCTCCTCCAGAGACAGCGGGCAGCCAGCTCTGCCATGACACTGTCACCTGGGTGACCGCAGGTGGAGTGGCTTGTGGGTGGGAGGATGTCGTCGGGTACTGCATCATGTGCACGTGTTCTTGGTGTACACTTATGTCGACATACTGGGGAATGGGAGAAAAAGAAAAACTACCCCAAGTGACTTGATAAAGCCAGCCTACCTGCAGGCCCCGGGGCCCTACGTCCCAAACTGGATCTATGTAGGACTCAGGTATGGGGAAGGGGGCCTCACCATCCCCACCAGAGGGAAAAGCTCCGGAGGAACATGGGAGGCAAGGTAAGTGCCAGGGCATGCCAGGGTGCCGAGACTGTGGTAAGGCTGAGCAGATGGGGGCCGAATGGAGAATGAAGGGGACAAACAAAAAACATCTAACACTCAGCACAGCACATGTTTTTGCAAATTTTGACTAGTTCTCCTTTAAGCCTTCACCTTTGTTGCCACTGCTTTACTTCCCTGTGAGCTACCCTTGGAACTCAGACTGGTTCTGGAATCGGAGTGAAAGTGAAAAGGAGAATTCAGTCTTTTGCTTTCCTTGGGAAGAACAGATTAGTTGCTGCTGACAAGGAGTTCATATACGCTGGAGAACAGGAAACCCAGTTGCTGCCACGAACCAAAACAAACTCAGTTTCGCCTGTGACTGGATTGTAGTGCAGATCCACCCACACCCATAGAGTGGGGGCAGAGCCCTATGAACTACAGAAAGATGCATCTTTGTTTGCCACTGACCCCCGGGACCTACCAGCAGGATAAGAGGGCAGTTCTACTGCCAATCAGGACCTCAGAACCTCCAACTAGGCCAGAGGAGCTCATGAAAAACGGACAGATTTGCAAACTACAGGACAGAGACGCTACTAAGTTTGTGGTGCTCACAATAAATAAGGAACAATAGGAAGCTGCAAACAATGGCACACACACACGCAGGAATCCAGACACAAGTCCAAAAGGAAATAGTGCTTGAAGTCCTTTAATTCATAAGTTCTGCTGCTCCACAACCAGGTATGTACTTGACAGCTAGATAAAGACTCAATGTTTCGCGCAGGTGCCCAGTGCTTTGTCAAGAGAATGATGTGCCACATACCTCCCCCTCTTAAATAGTGTTTAACAACAGGTGCGACATATTAATGGACATCACTTACAATTAGTCTTTCCACACGATTAAACTACAATCTATACAATGTTTAAAAATGTGATCAATATCATTTATACATTTATGCATTGCAGTGCTAATAGCATAACATATTATGTGCAAATAAATACACTATTTAATCGTTTGCTTCAGATGACCCGGTGGATGGCAAAACTTTGGAGATCTTTGATTTTATTAGAAAAGGTTAAATGGGGCCCTCGAGGTGGTGATATCAATGCAGCGCTAGCCTGTAAAGATAATTTTTGGATAGAAACATAGAATTTGATGGCAGATAAGGACCGCTTGGCCCATCCAATCTGCCCATTTCCCTACCTAATGGATAAGATGCAGATCCTAGTTAACTAACAGCCTACTTCTTTCTACCCCCACCCTCTAGAATTGCCGTATGACTGCCCCATGCATGCTTGAATTCAACCACTGTTTTTGACTCCACGACCTTCTCTGGAAGGCCATTCCATGCATCCACAACCCTCTCTGTGAAAAAATACTTCCTTACATTACCTCTGAGCGGCCCCCCCATCTTGGAATTGTGCCCCCTTGTTCTTGCACACCTCTTTTTTTGAAAGATGCTACCCTCTTGGACTTTGTTGAGTCCCTTGAGGTGCCAAGCTTCTATCATCCCCCCTCTCCCTCCTTTCCTCGAGGCTATACATATTAAGCTCCTTTAGTCTCTCTTCATATGTCTTCTGGTGCAGACCCTGCACCATTTTAGTTGTCCTCCTCTGGACAGCTTCCATCCTGTCTATGTCCTTGTGGAGATGGGGTCTCCAGAACTACACGCAGTACTCTAGATGGGGTCTCACCAGCTGTCTGTACAGAGGGATAACAGCTTCCTGTTTTCTACTGGCGATGCCTCTCCCTATGCATCCCAGTGTCCCCCCAGCCCTCCTTATTGCCCTGTCACATTGCTTACCCACCTTTGAGTCATCTGATATGACTACCCCCAGGTCCTTTTCCATTTTTGTTGTTGTCAGTATCTCACCCCCCATTGTGTACTCTTCCCCTGGGTTTTTGTTTCCCAGGTGCATTACCTTGCACTTCTTAGCATTGAATCTAACCTGCCATACATTTGACCATTCCTCTAACCTTGCCAAGTCCCTTCTCATCCTTTCCACCCCACCTTGTGCATCAACTCTGTTGCAGATCTTTGTGTCATCTGCAGAGAGACATACTTTTCCTTCCAGTCCCTCTGCAGTGTCACTTATAAAGACATTGAAGAGGACCAGTCCTAATACTGAACCCTGCAGTACCCCACTAGTAACCCCCCTTTCTTCAGAGTGGACTCCATTTACTATTACCCTCTGTGTCCTATTCTCCAGCCAATTCTTTACCCAGGCTATCACCTTGGGACCCACTCCCAGGCTGGCTAACTTGTATATTAATCTTTTGTGTGGGACTGTGTCAAATGCCTTGTTAAAGTCTAGGTAGGCCAAGTCCACAGCCCCTCCCTGATCTACTACTTTGGTCACCCAGTCAAAGAAATCTATTAGATTCGTCTGGCATGACCTTCCCGCTGTGAATCCATGCTGCCTTGGGTCCTGTGCCCCTCTGGCCTCTAGGTACTTGACAATTCTTTTCTTCAGAAGTGATTCTATCATTTTCCCTATCACTGAGGTTAAACTAACAGGTCTGTAGTTTCCTGCTTCTGCCCTGCTCCCACTTTTGTGAAGAGAAATCACATCTACTCTCCTCCAGTCCTCAGGTACCACCCCATCCTCCCATGATTTGTTAAAGAGGGTAGTCAGTGGTGTCACTAGTTCTTTTAGAATTCTGGAATGAATCCCATCAGGCCCCATTGCTTTGTCCACCTTCAGTTTTAAGAGTTCTTTCAGAACCCTTTCTTCTGTAAATGGGCTGGTATCAACTTCTGTATCCAGAGTGTTTCTATTGTTTGTTTTAGGTACCTCTCCCCTCTTCATTTGTAAATACTGAGCAAAAATATTTGTTTAGTATCTCTGTTTTTTCACAGTCACCCTCTGCCTCCCTCCCTTTATTAAGCCTCACTATCCCTCCCTTGGTCTTCCTTCGCTCCCTGATGTACCTAAAAAAGGTTTTATTCCCCCTTCTTAACTGAGTTGGCTATCATTTCCTCGGTTCGGGCCTTTGCTGTTCTGACTCCCTTCCCAGCTTCCTTTTGCTTTAACTGATACAATTCTCTGTCCTGCGCCTTCTGTGAGTCCTTGTACTTCCTGAATGCTTTCTTTTTCTCTTGAACCTTCACTGCCACCTCCTTTGAGAACCATAGTGGTTTCTTATATCATTTTGTTTTGTTTATTTGCTTCACACAAAGGCTTGTTGCCGCTGTGATGGCAGTTTTTATTATTCCCCTTTGTTCTTCAACCCCTCCTTCCTGCCCATTTGCTAGTGCATTCCTTAGGCACTCATCCATTTCGGCAAAGTCAGCCCTCCTGAAGTCCAGTACTTTTGCCTTTGTATGGCTTGACTCTATTGCTGTGTTTATTGTTAACCCTACTGTTTGATGGTCGCTAGTTCCCAGATGGCTACCCACTTCTAATCTGTGATCCTCTCTCCATCTCCATTTAAGAGAACCAGGTCTAAAATTGCTCCCTCTTGAGTGGGTTCCAATACTAGTTGTCTAAGGCATGCCCCCTGTAGGGCAACTAGAATAACCCCACTCTTAGAAGTGGCTGCTGCAACTGCACTCCAGTTAACATCTGGCATATTCAGATCACCCATTAGCAATATCTCCCCTTTTTCTGCCATTCTAAGTATACTTTCTATTATTTCCTTGTCCATTTTCTCCCCGAGAGGGGGGTCTGTATATAACCTCTGTGCGGATTGTGGTGCCACTGCCGGTCTCCAAATTGACCCACAGTGTTTCTTCTCCTCCCAGTTTACCCTTTTGTTCTGTTGCTTTGATTCCTTCCCTTCTGTAGAGAGCTACTCCTCCTCCTCCTCTTTTACCCTGTCTGTCCCTCCTGTAGATAGTGTATCCTGGTATGTTTACATCCCAGTCATGGTTCTGTGTGTACCATGTTTCTGTGACTGCCACGATATCCTGATGTTCCTCCTCCATCAAGGCCACTAATTCAGGAAGCTTGTTACCCAGACTATGGGCATTGGTACTCATTGCTATCCATTTTTTGATGGCTTTACCTTCTGTAGCAGCATCCCCCACTGACCTTTCTACCTTGGTCGTTTTCTCATTTAGTACCCTGTTTTGTAGGGGGAGGCTGGGATTTTCCTGCTGCTTATCAGTGCCTCCCCCTTGATTAGTTTAAAAGCTTGCCAATGAAGCATTTAAACCAATTGTCCAAAAGACTTGTTCTCTTCCTGGACAGATGCAGACCATCCTTCCAGTATAGGCTGGTGTCCCTCCAGGTGGAACCCCAGTCCCCAATGAAGCCAAACCTCTGTGCTCCACACCATTTTTTCAACCATTTGTTAAACTGCATGGTGCAAAGTACCCTTGCCTCACCCATGCCTCTGACAGGCAGCACCTCTGAGAAGGATACTGTGTGTGCTACTTGTCTTAGGCCCTTCCCCAACTCTACAAAGTCCTTCTGCACTGCTCTAATATCATGATGAGCCAAGTCACCTGTCCCTAGGTGGACAATGATGTCCAGCTCAGACTGCCGTGCAACTGTTCTCGTGATCCTAAGGATGCGCTTCCTGTCCCTCCAAGCCATGGCACCAGGCAGGCACCTTACTTCAGTTTTCCCTGCTCCCCCCAGTTCTATCCCCCTAATAATTGAGTCCCCCACCAGGAGCTGCTTCCTTTACCTGTGGTGTCCTCTGCCTCCTTCCTGAAGGCCTCCCTTGTGATAGTTATTTAAATTGCAAGCTAATAGTTATCCATGACAGAATGTAAAATTGAGTTGCAGCTGTACCTGTAAAATGGCTGCTTGTTGCTTCAAAGCAAACGATTAAATAGTGTATTTATTTGCACATAATATGTTATGCTATTAGCACTGCAATGCATCAATGTATAAATTATATTGATCATATTTTTAAACATTGTATAGATTATAGTTTATTCGTGTGGAAAGACTAATTCTAAGTGATGTCCATTAATATGTCGCACCTGTTGTTAAACACTATTTAAGAGGGGGGAGGTATGTGGCACATCATTCTCTTGACAAAGCACAGGGCACCTGCGCGAAACGTTGAGTCTTTATCTAGCTGTCAATTACATACCTGGTTGTGGAGCAGCAGAATTTATGAATAAAAGGACTTTAAGCACTATTTCCTTTTGGACCGGTGTCTGGATTCCTGCGTGGGTTTGTGCCATTGTTTGCTGGTTCCTACAGAAACTGACAGACTTCATTCATCCCCCCCTCCAGTTATACAGCAAATTGCCTATTGAGTGACTGTGGGAAGAGCCTCCTCACAAGACAGACAGGAAGATTAGCCAATCAGAACACAGGAAATATAAGTGACACCCCAGAGTTCTGCCCAGCTTTCTTCAGCCCAAGAGGAAATTTAGCCAATCAGAAAACAGGGAATATAAGTGACACCCCAGAGTTCTGCCAGCTTTCCTCAGCCCAAGAGACTGCAACAGTATACATTTGGAAAGCGATTCTGCAACCAGCCATCTACAGAAAGACAGCACTCATCCGAGTGAACTGAAAAGTGAACACAACAGTAGCATTCACAACTGTTAAAGGGACACAACTGTTAAACTGGAGTGGTACTGATGACCACCAAGCAGGAAAGAAACCTGGGGTAATCATACCAAATGATCTAAAGGTCACCAGGCAGTACCATGAGGCAGTTGGCAGGGGTAGTGAGATGCTGGGGTGCTGAGAGGAAGGGGTATCACCAGCAGAAAGAAGGAGATGGTGTTGTCCCTGTACAGATTACTGGTAAGACTCCACCTTGAGTAATGTGCCCAATTCTGGAGACCACATCTATGGAAGGACATAAACAGAGTAGAGGTTGTCCAGAAGAGGGCAACTAAAACAGCGCATAGTCTCCATCAAAAGCCCTACAACAAGATGTTAAAGGATCTCAACATGTACACCCTGGAAGAGGTGGGGAATATGATAGAGACCTTTAAATACCTCACAGGGGTAAATAAGGCACAGGAGGGAAGCATTTTTCAGAAAAAATGGAGCTCAAGAACAGGGGGACATGCTATGAAGCTGGAGGGGATAGATTCAGGAGAGATGTGAGGGAAGTCCTTCTTCATGGAAAGAGTGGTGAATTACTGGAACAGCATTCCAGTGGAGGTAGTGGGGGCTAAAACAGTGGTGGTATTCAAGAATGCATGATAGACAGACTAAGGGAATCTTAGTGGAAAGGAAGGCGGAGGGGGAGAAAGAGCTGGAGAGCAATTAAGGTCTGCGGTGGGTGATACTGTAGGTAGCGAAAAATGGACAGTATGGGTGGGCCAAGCAGTCCTTATCTGCCAACAAATTCTATGAACCTGTAGGGCAGGGGTAACAACTACAGAAAGCAGGGCTGATATAGGCATCCTGAAAACTAGGTTGCACAGGACTTTAAATATTAGGCCATAGGACAAGCCCCCAGAGCCTCATTTGTAAATGAAGTGGACTTTTTTTAACAGTTTATTTACCAAGAGTAGCCCAACTGAGATGCAGCATCTCATTTTCAGTGGGGTTCTGCTTGTACCCATTTCCACAGATAGGTTGTTAGAGCACTGAGAGGTTAAGTTAATTGTCTAAGGTCACACAGTGAGTACTTGTGTCTAGCAGGAGTTTGAATCTGCAATCCCCAGATTCCCAAGTCTGTGGTCTACCCACTAGACTGTACTGCCTCTCAATTATCTCTTCAGTCATAATTCAGTGCAAGTCTACAGGGGTGTTACAAAAACAAAAGGCAGTAAAAGTCTGCCTAGAAATTAGAGTTAGAAGGTATGCAATTGCACATTTTTAAATGAAGTTAAAAAATAACCATCAGCTAGAAGGTAGTAGCTCTTACAAAGCTTGGAAGATGTGTATTTGAACTATTCATACTTCTACACGATGTCATGGCTAACCAGTCACAGACACGTCCACAGGTTGCCTCAAGAGGGGCTTGGGTCACCAGCAAAAATCTAAAGTACAGTTAGCACCAGCAGAAGTCGATGTAATATTTCTCCCTCAAAAAAAGTTGGATTTGAAATCATTTAGCTCTTTGCTATTAAGGATATCTGCATGAAATCATTCAAATCTTCACAATTATGGACATCTGCATAAAGAAAGAATTGCTATCTCTTTGATATTATCTGCTCCAGATTCTTATTAACTGAGTTCACTATCTGCACTGTCATAGCGACCAACTATGATGTCATTCTGGTACCTGTCTTCTCACCTACACTCACAAGTGCAACTACATCATCCCAATCCTCAACACTACACTTTTTACATTTTTTTAAAACTTTTTTGTTTGCAGACAGTACTCGACTCGTGCTCTGCTTTTATCGTTGCACATGCACCCACTGTCATGACTTTGTTTGTTATTGCTGTTTTCACTACCAGATGCATCGCCTCCTCCCTATGTCATACCTGGGAACGAGTACAAGCTCTGTGTGCCTATCCCAGTCACCAAATTTTAATTGAATAAATAAAAACACTTCCAGTGCCCCTCTACCTTTTACCCAATCTACTGCAGAATTCAATTCACAAATTTCCCTGGCTGTCTTATTATCCTCCTATGTTTGGCTTGCACCTTCCTATCTGGCCAGATGTTTTACCAATGCAATTCCATCTCATGAGTCCCAGGGTTCCTTAGAAATCAATGCTCCATTTCAATACAATTGATTTCTGTGGGGAGTAAGAGCAAAATCGGAATGCCAAAGTAAAAGTCAAACAAGGGGTAGCTCTCACTCAGTCTCCATATCAGGTCTTGTCATTACACTTAACAATGTTTTCTGCCTGAGTGTTTTGAACTGCTATACCCTCACTAGTGGGAGCAGCCTCCCAACTGATCTATGACTCACCTACTCACCCACTCTATTCAAATCTTGTTTTAAAAATATCTCGGGGGGAGGGGGAGCCAACCATCAAGCAGTACAGCAGCAAGTCTACCGAGATCCGTACAAGTTGCTCTGTGACTCAACGAAAACTCGATTTTATCCTGCAGAACTACCTTAAATTTTACATATTCTGACTGAACTGTAAGAGTTGACCAGTTTGATATATAATTTGCCTACCTTTTAGAGGGACAGAGGACTTGGGGTGAAGTAACACAGCACAAGCTGGAGGAGACGGCGCCAAAGCAAAGGAGGGCAAGCTGAGCACCAGCAAGGACCCGAGTGGCCTATCCAGCATAGCAGAGGGAGTTCAACCTTCAAACACAGTCTTTCTGTACGCCATTCAAGGACTGGACAAACATGGAGGATTTTCCCTCCAAAATGCAGCAACTCAATACAAAAGTCTCCAGAATGGAGACAGAGCTGAAGGAGGTTGCCCAAACAGTGGATAAAGCCAAGCGTCCTCAGTGAGACTAGACAAAGAAAATGTTGTTTTACAGCACCAACTTGAAAATGGTATCAGTGCAATAAATATTCACATACTGCGGCTTCCTAAGCAAGTGGAGCGGGATGCAACCAGGGACTTCATCTCAAACTAGCTGTAAGAGATCTGCCCTGTGGCAGGCCCTGTGCGGGTACAGCGAGCATACAATGTGATGCCACATCGACCTAGGAGACATGCAGCTGCTGGACACCAGGGTTCAAGGACTGTGTCGGCAGTCTTGGGATTGACACTGGAGAGGGATCTGCTCGTGATGGAGGCCAAGTAAAAAGGACTGACTACATGGCAGGAGGTGACTATACACATTTTCCCAGACCTCTGCTTTGCCGCCTGTCAGAGAAGGAAGGCCTTTGATGGGGTGCAGGTAAAACTGAGCCAGCTGGGCGCACAACTTGTCATGCTGCTCTCAACCAGCCTAGTAGTCATCTCTGGAGAATGAGTATTAGCTTATGGACGCAGTGGATGCAGGCCACTTAATCCAGAAAATCGAGAAGGAATTCTCTATGCGCTCTGAGGAGTCTGGCTTGGATGAGGGCGAGGATTCCTAAAACAAAACAAAATAAAATGCACTGTGCTTGTTCCCCTTGTTTGTTTCAAAGGACCAGGCCAGGAATGGGGGTTAAATGGAGAGACTGCACCTGTGTTATGGTGCCCCTACAGACATTTTTGGACTTGTTTTAGATAATTTAACAGTCTGATAATGAGGTTACCTGCATGTAGTGCAAAGGAGTGTTGGAGATCCAAGATGTCCACCCACAATGGCATGAAGGGAACCCCTCCTACTTGGTAACGGAACTCCAAGGACTTGGACACTTTTTACTGAATGGAGATTGGACTGTTACTTTCTTTTAGATATATAATTAAATGAGTAAATGTTGGCCTTTTCGATATATGTTACCAAAACAGCATTTGGGGACTGTTTTTGGACTCTGGACTAATTAGTAGTTTTAACATATAGCAGATCTTGCTCCCCTGTTGTTGGTATCTCATGGCTCCAGTCTGTTCTTGTTATTATATCTTTACAAATATACTATGTCAATTTGTTGCTTTCAACATTATTAGATACGTTTAACAACTTTGCTGGATTCTGTATTATGTTTCTGCAGCAGCCACTGTAGCAAGTATATGCTTGTACTCAACTGCAAGTAACTTTTTTTTATTACAAATTATTATATAGCTAAAAGGGTACATTTAACCCTTGTTACATAGGGAGCACGATGCGATTTTATTTACTGATTTGTTGAAAGTAATCCCTGCTCATGGAGGCATCTAGCTCATTTAGATAATTTCATGGATACAGTAAGAAACACCCCCGGTGTAGTAACAATTGTGGGGATAAAGTTAATCCCGACTGTAAAAATGATGTACTGTTACATGATGATTCATCTACCTGCTGCAAAGTGTTGTTTTTTGTACAATACAAAATCAGTAAAAATAAGTTAAAAAAACAAAATGTCTCACTCCTTCTTGGTCTGCAGCTGATCTGTTATTCCCCACCCACCACATCCTACAACCCCTTCTTCCTACTTAGCCCCCTCAAGTTAGTTAACTTGATTTTTAGACTGTAATAGCACACACTCAATTAAAAGCTGGGGTCTCCATCAGGCTGCTTAAAGAGCTGCTGTCAGGGAAACCATACCGTAGGTACAGGACAGCTTGTATTTCATAAATCTTCTATAGATCCCTATTCCCTATTATCTAGTACTGAGGGAAAGGGCACACAAACAGGATCCTATGCCTTTACAGTTCATCTGCTCCCGTGACTTATTCCCTACTCAAAAGTCACAATCTTCTGTAATGACATCATAATCTGTTGCCAAGTGAGGAACTGCAATGTCACGAGAAGAGTTTTATGACAAATGGGGAAAAAACAACAGGAGTAGATGAACTCACTAAGAGCAAAGATCCTATCTGGATGCAAATGACCTCAGTAATAAATTATGGAGAGGAGGAATGCCGAACTAATGTGACATATAAGCTGACTTGTGTCTAAATATTATGTTTCGCAAAGTTCTCCAGGAGATGTCAGCTGCTCAGTTATGTTCACTGTTGACACACAGTTGGCCTGGGTGCTGCACTTGCTTGAGGATGGGAACAAACCTCAGGAGGACCTGAACAAACAGGGGTGACTGGTCAGACTCTTACAGGCTCAGCTTTCATGTTGCTAAATGCAAGGTGATACACTTGGGGAGGAAAAGCAGAGGTAGGACTGACACACTGTATGGGACTTGCCTTGCTGCCATTGAATAAAATTACCTGGGCTGGAGCATAACAGACAAGGAGCTGAAACATAACAAGCAGAGTGTGTCTACTGTCAAGCGAGCCAATGCTGGAGCGCATAAAAGGGTGGGGGGTGATCAGCAGGGGAAATAATCCTGCCACTGTGCCCAGCCTAACTGGCGGAGCTCCTGCACCCACACACCCCAATTTACCCACTCCGGTCAGCCGGGGAGGGCCTTCTGATAGTCCCTAGGGTTAGGTTGAAGAACTTGGGGGATCGGGCCTTCAAAGTAGTAGGCCCATCCCTCTGGAATTCTTTGCCCAGGACCTTGAGGGAGGCCCCTTCGGTTGATGCTTTTAATAGGGGCCTCAAAATTTATTTATTTTAACAAGCATATGGAGAGGTCTTGTAATGCATCTTACAACACACTATAAAGTTTTATTGCGTTTTATGCTGTTTTAGTGGAGTGAGGTAGTTACTTTTGTTATTTTTTTTTATATTGGTATGGTTACTGTGATTGTGTTCATTCTGTTTTATTGTAAAGGCACCCTGGGCCTCTGGAGCAGGGCACCAGATATAAATAAAGATCAATACTACTGCTTCTTTGCAAGGCCCTGTTCAGGCCTGACCAGGAGTACAGTAAAACTCCATTTATGTGAATGTCTTGGTGAGACATGAAAAACATTCGGATAAATGGGGTTTTGGATAAGTGAGGTTCCTGTTCTTACTACTGTATCTTACTTCATGGTGATTTCAATATAGGCAGTCTACAGCACTGAAGCCCAAAACTGCTCAGCTGCGCCACGCTGTCTTGACGCAGCATTGAAAGACAAAACCCACCCTCCAGGTTCACCACAGTACTGAAGCATGAAGCTGGAAAAAAAAAAAACACCAAAACATTGCTGGACTGACTGCAGCACTGATACCCCTTGTGACGCTGTTGGACTGTGCTGGAGAAGTCTCTTCTCTGACTACAAGGAAGTACGAACAGTACAAGCTGGTCATTGTGAGAAGGCAGAAGAAGGGAAGTGCGGCTGCAAGAGCAAGTGTTTGCTGGTTGTCGTTAGCCTTGACGGGCAAGTTTCTTAAAAATCCTTGAAGTCCAAAACGTTTTTGTACCTGCGCTCACAAGTAATGGGGTGCACTGCAGAGTGGGTGGCTAGTCCGTAACTTACATCAGAAATAGATGAAACATAGATTGATTTCCTAGATGTTACTCTGACAGGGAACAGAATGACAGGTGCTGTAACAACAAAAGGGTACAGGAAAAAAACTGCAACAAATGCCCTGCTAAGGAATGAGAGCTCACATCCTGTTAAACTAAAAATCTCCATTCCATACAGTCAACTGATTAGAATCGGAAGAAATTGTACAGAAGATTCTGTTTTTATGCAGACAGACAAATGAATTGTTGTGTAGATTTGGAGAAAGTGGTTATCAGGCCACCATACTAAATGCAGCACTGAAAAGCGTGAAAACAAAAACACAGGGGGATCTTTTAACATTTTTTTTTAAACCAGGAGAGACACACTAAGCTGAAGCTTGTTTATGGGTGCGACCTGGGAGCACAAGGAAATTAAGTGACTTGCTCAGGGTCACACAGTATGCAAGTGGGGGCTGTGGGATTCAAACCCGGGTCTCCAGGTTTACAGCTCAGAGCCTTAAACCACTGCACTATACTGCCTCAGTGAGCTTCACCTACAAAAACAAAAACTACATTTAGAGGGGAAGGGGGTAACCATATAACATTTTCCACTGAATTCAATCACATCTCTGGACAGACAGGAAACACTGTGTGGAAAAACTGGAGTATTCTAAAGAGTGATGCCACATTAAAAGATTCAGTAGGTTCTAACCCCAGGGTAACATTTTGGAGAAGTGCGAATTTAAAAGACAAACTTTTAAGTAGCCAGTTCAAGGTACCAAGTAGATTAAACACATGGATCCCAGTAAAACCAGCAGGAACATATAACTGCCACAAATGTAACACATGTCAACATGCTGTAACCGCAAACGAGTTTGTATCACCAAAAAAATGGAAAAAAAAATTGCTATTAGAGAATTCATATCATGTCTAACAACATTTGTGGTGTACGTATTGTGGTGTGGATGTAACGTGTTACATTGGGAAAACAGCTATGATGTTAAAAGAACGAATCCAAGAGCACGTTCGCTCTGTTGTGAACCAAAGGACTGATACCGCTGTCGGTAGACACTTCCTACAGGTTCACAACTCTGACACTAGTACTTTAAGAATTATGGGCCTTGAATGGGTTAAACAACCTACCAGAGGAGGGAACAGACAGGACCTACTACCCCAGAGAGAAAGCTACATGATTTTTAGATTAAAAACAGTAAAACCGAATGGTTTGAATGAAAACTGGGACGTTAAGCTTTTTTTAAGGTCTGGAGGTAAAAAATACTAAAGGAATAATGCATGACAGGGTGTGTGTCGCGCTGGGATAACGCCACACCTGGGGGGGTTGGGCACGAGGCTGCAGGCCGAGTGTGTCCAATGCCCCAGGCGTGGCGTTATCCCAAACAACACACACCCTGGAGTGCATTATTCCTATTATACAATGTCTTGTTGTTATATATAAAATAAAAAAATACTTTTAAAGAATGTTTTTATTAGAGTGGAAAAATACTTTTGTTTCTTAAGAGGAGATGCAAAAGAGAGCATCCATAATGCCACTAGTCCTGTGGCATCGTACTGGGGGATAATGCCATAGGTCCAGCCCCAAACTGACCAATCACAGTCCAAGATTCTTTCTTGCCATTGTATAACTAAGCAATAATGCACGACAGGGTGTGATATATCATGAGATATTGTCACACCTCGGGTGGCTGGGCACAAGGCCGCAAGCCGAGTGCGTCCAACGACCCAAGAAGTGAGATATCCCATGATATACCACACCCTGGAGTGCATTATTGTTATTATGAACTGCTTTAATAGTTTTCTCAGAGAAAATAAAAAAAATACACTTTTAAAATATTTTTAAGCATTTTTTGGAGTGATGGAGGAATATCTTTAAAAGAAATAGTTCCTGGAGGGTATGGGCGGCAGGTGGCGCTGTTGTAAGTGGAGTTCATGGAGGAGTGCAGCTGTGAACTCAGTGTCACTCTCTCAGCACTACTCCTGAACTGTAATTTCTCTGCATCTGCTGCGTGGTCTGAGACCCAGTGAAGATCTGTGTGGATTTTTTTTTTTTTCGTGAAAGTGCGTGCTGCCCCAAACCCTGCATGCTGTTTCTGTCACTGTGCACTCGTAACCAGGACCTGAGCTACAAACTGTAATTTTGGAGTCCCACAGCAGAGAAGCAGACTCCAAGCTGCAGCATAACTTGACCGCTCTGTAGAGCATCTCAGCCGCCACAGATCACACTACAGGATAAAAAAAAAAAAGACTCAAGTTCTCACAAGCAACAGCAGCTAAATTTCCCATTGTGCAGTTTCTCTGGCGGCAGCTTTTCGGTCAGGGAAAAGGTACCAGAATCGTGTTTTCGTTCATTCAGTGGAGACGCAAAACCTAGCAGGCAGAGAATCTCTAGTTTCTTACAGCTCAGCCTCACTACTGAAGAAGTCATAAAATTACCGGTAAGTCGGTCGCACCTATTTCATTTGTTGGCAGTGTGGGGGTGAGAATTTTCATGAGTTTGCATCTGCAATCAGCGATCGTGCTGGCTGTTAAAGGTTGAGGAGCTGCTCGAGCTGCAACTGATCTGTGCTGCGTAGTACAGTCTCTGGCTTCATTAGTGTATGAGCAGCGCCAAAAGAATGTTTCTGTGAGCAAGCGGAGGAAGTTGTGGGCAGTGAGGAGGCTGGTAGCCAGAAGTTTTCTGAAACTGTGATGATGTAGCCCGATATCATCACGGCTTCAAAAACCTCTCGGCCAATCAGCTTCCTGTATTTACGATCCCCAGTTCATAATAAAGAATACTCCCCCCCCCAAGAAACAACCCCTCCCTAACCATTTAAGTTAATGGATGAGATATTAAATTGATGAAAATGTAATGTATTTTCCTACTGTAATACTTGGCTGTTTGCTCCTGTGTGCAAGATGCAGGTAACCGGTTTTGTGAATAATCCACAGCTGAGGAGAAAACAAGACAAAGAGCAAGCGAGCACACAAAACTCTAAAGGCCTCCCACATCATACTGCAACCCAGCACGTCTTCGCTGGGTATCTTGATTCCTCCATAAGGAGAAGTAGAAACTGTAGGTGGATTTTTACATCACGAGCCCTTTGGGGGCCGCCTGATGACACAGTTGCACTACGATACTGACAATCCAAGCTCGGGAGTGAATGCTGGATACTGGAAAGCAGGTGGCCACAAGCTGCCTACAGCCACACATCCTTGACCAAGGAAAGAGATGGTGTCCCATTTCTGCACTCCCTGTGGTAGGCCCTTGATGGGTTCACCTTCCAGCCTCAGGGAAGCTGTGTGTGCTTGAAAGGGCGTGGTTGGCTCATGCGACACCACTGTGGGTGGTTCACACTGCACACAGTCCCATTAACCATTCAGTCAAAAAAAAAATGAAGAAAGAAAAACAAAACAAAAAAAATGTGATGTATAAAGTGCGGATGTGTCTGATGTTGGTCTTTTTTGACAACTTGCTAATATTCATTTTTGTGTTTTCTTCTCTTTAAAGATCATTGTCACTTACACCCTTTCTTCTCCGGAGAGATGGCCATGGAAAAGACTGGATACAAATATTCAGCAAAACTCTTTTAATCTATCTGTTTCTTCTAACTTGCAATTTAAAAAAGGCTTAAGAAATAAAATTAGTAATTTTCGGAAAACATAATCAAGTTACCATGTGTTAATGGCGTAAATAAAAACATTTCAAATACTGTATATCAATTAGAATGTAATGAGTCTCTATTACCTATATCAAATGTGTCACAACTAACAATGATGTATATATATATATATATATATATATATATATATATATATATATATATATTATAGCTGTAGTGCAGCTATAGTTAGGTCTGCCCAGCCACTTCTATGTTAAACCCCAAATTTTGCACTTAAATAACTTTGCCACCATATGATGGATTTGTCTGAAATTTTGCATGCGCGCTGGGGCACCATAGATCTCTGGATCTGACAAGTTGCATTATGGTCGGATGAGCGGTTGCAGAGCACCAAAAAAACGAACTTTTGATGCCCATATCTCAGAAACGGTGCGAGATATGGATTTTTCATTCTCTGCAGCTTAGGTGGACTAAGCACGCATGGAGGTTTCGAAGTCATAACTACCTCTGCAGTGGAATTTTTTTTCATAGTTGCTACGATTACTGAGATATTGCCAAATAAGTGTTACGAGGATTCCTTTTGAGTACAATAGGGCTACTGTATGGCTCCGTACTTATGTGTAAGTGGAGGCGCAGGGCCCACATACACATACCATTATGAAAAAATGGGCAGCATGAGGGGAGCACAGGGTCTGGAGGGCCTGCACTCCCACTACCACATACCAGTTACTAGTTAGATTACACTTGCTCAAAAAAGAATGGAAATTCATTTCAAAAAACTTTGTTAATACATCAGTTATGGTTAATAGTACACTGACAAACATTTGGAAATTCGATGTTAAGAGTTACCAGCCCCTACTACCCCATCCCCACCCTCTTCACACCAACAGGCGTCGGGGTGTGCGTTGGGGTCATCGGTCCTAACTCTCACCCCATTCTCCTATACTGAACCACCTCAGCTTGTTTACACATGGAATGAGGAAAGAGTTAGGGCCAGTGACCCCAACGCACACCCCGATGCCTGTTGGTGTGAGGAGGGTAGGGGTGGGGATGGGGTGGTAGGGGTTGGTAACACTAACACTGAATTTCCAAACTTTTTCGTGTACTAATATATATCTATATATAGATAGAGATATATATATATATATATATATATATATATATATATTCATTGCAAAAAACGTAGTTAATATATCAGTTAGGGTTGACAGCACAGTGACAAAAGTACATAAATGTGATGTTCGGGTTACCCCCCCACACACACCAACAGACGTCAGAGTGTGCCATGGGGTTGTCAGACCCAACTCTCACCCATTCCATGTGTAAGCATGTTGACGTGCTACAGTATAGGAGAAAGGGGTGCGAGTTGGGCCTGATGACCCCATACGGGCATACGAAATTTGCCAGCAGATAAAGGCCTAGAGGTCAATCAAGTCTGCTCGAATAAGCAGCTAGCACCCCTATTCTGAAGCTGCCCTTCCCTTCCACCCTTCCCCTCCATTGACCTTCCCCCTTGTCCTGTCCCATCCCCTTTTGAAGCAGTCCACTGTTCTACTGGATACCACTTCTGCAGGTAACACATTCTACCCAGCTACCACCCTCTCTGTAAAAAAGGGTCTGCTCATCTCCCTCCTGAACCTTCCTCCCACCAGTCTCATATCATGACCCCTGGTGTTCCTCCCCTCCCTTACTTTGAACAGCCCCTCTGCACCTGTCTTGTTTATTCCTTTCATGTACTTAAAGGTTTCAATCATGTACCCCCTGTCCCTCCTCTCCTCCAGCGAGTACATATTCAACTCCCTCAGCCTCCTCTTGTATGGTAAGTCCCCTAGCCCCTTGATCATCTTTGTCGTCCTGCGCTGCACCCCCTCCAGTAACTTCATGTACCTCTTCACCAGTACTGCACGCAGTACTCCAGGGGCGGTCTAACTAATGACCTATACAGTGGCAGAATCACCTCCTCCCTCCTCGAGGATATACCCCTTGCAATACAACCCAGCATTTTGTTGGCCTTTGCAGCTGCCTTCCTACATTGTGCTGAGTTGTTCATTGACCTTGTAATGAGCACCCCCAGATCCTACTCCCCCTCTGTCTGGGCTAGTTGCACTCTCCCCCCAGCTGGCAACTTCTCCTTGGGTTCTTCACCCCAAAATGCAGCACCTTGCACTTTTTGGCATTAAACCCCAGTTGTCAGGTGTCTGACCAGGTTTCAAGCTTTGCCAGATCATCCTGCAACCCCTGCCATCCCCCTAGGTCATCCACCACTGCTCCCATCTTGGTATCATCAGCAAACAGACTGAGCTTGATGTCCAATGATATGTCTGCAATGAATATCCCAAACAACACTGGTCCCAACATCGAGCCCTGTGGAACACCGCTTATCACTACCCTTGGGCATAAGAGCTCCCCACCCACAGCCACCCTCTGTTGCCTTCCCTGAAGCCAGTTCCCTACCCATCTCACCAGCTTTGCACCCACTCCTGTGCCTTCTAACTTAATTCCCAGCCTCCTATGCGGCACTGAGTCGAATGACTTACTGAAGTCCAGATACAGGACATCCACTGCATGGCCCCTGTCCATTTGCCTAGTTACCCAGTCTTAGAACTCCACCAGGTTGGTTTGGCAGGATCTGCCATGTATGAAGCCATACTGTCTTCTGTCCTGCAGTCCTTTGTCCCCTAGGAGGACCACCAGCCTCTCCTTCAGGATAGTCTCCATCAGCTTTCCCACGATGGATGTGAGGCTCACTGGTCTGTAATTCCCCAGTTCATCCTTAGGGCCAGTCTTCTGGAGGGGCACCACATGAGCCATCCTCCAGTCCTGAGGTACATACCCTGAGTGTAGTGAGGCATTAAATACGTCTGCCAAAGGTCCCACAAGGAACTCTGCCAGCTCCTTCAGTACAATGGGGTGGATGCCATCTGGTCCTGGTGCCTTGTCCACCTTCAGTGCCTTCAAACCCTCCTGAACTCTGCCCTCCATGATTTCCCCAACTGTCACCCCCCATGGCACACCCTGATGTCTGTTGGTGTGTGGAGGGTGGTGGTGGGGGTAATCCTAGCATCACATTTCCATACTTTTGTCACTGTGCTATCAACCCTAACTAATGCATTAATGAAGTTTTTTGCAATGAATGTCCCTTCTTTTTGAGAACGTGTAATGTAACCAGTAACTGATATGCATTTGTGGGAGCACGGGCCTCCCAGGGCCTGTGCTCCCTTCATGTTGCCCAGTTTATGTGTAATGATATATGTATATGTATATGGGAGCGTGGGCCCTCTGCACCCTGCACTCCCACTTACACACAAGTACGGAGCCATACAGGAGTCCCATAATACTGGAAAGGAACCCTTGTAACACTTACTTGGCAATATCTCAGTAACTGTAGCATCTAGGAAAAAACTTTCCACTGCAGTTGTAATCTTGACTTCAAAATGTCCATGTGAGCTTAGTCCACCTGAAGGTGAAAAAGCAAAAAATCCATATCTCTAATCGTTTTCGAGATACGGGCATTGAAAGTTGCTGCGGGCGCCGCAATGTTAGCCTATGGGAAATTTTCAATTAACCAAGCAATATTTTTTACCAAACAAGTGAAAGGCAGACCAGTTACTCAAGCACTTGTTACCCTGTAAATCTGAGGCTAAAAGCACAATCCACCTTGGCACAATGAAGTGACAAAGAAAATAACACATGGAGAAATGTTTTCGAGCAGTTTTCACGAAAACAAAGTTTTCGCGGCACCCCATACCTTATAATTAAATCTTTCAATGCAAAAAAAAAAAAATGTTTTCATGCATTTTTCTTTTTGTGCACGGAAAAAATATGTTTTTGTGATATTTTATTTGTCATCACCGCGATCATTACTACGCACACAAAAAATGTTTTCGCAAAAACAAAGCACCAACATAGCAGAAAAATTTTAAAACACATATTTCCAGTCAACCTGCACAAAAGCTGATGCATGGGGCGAGTTTCTCAGGCCCCAATTAGGTAAACACAAGTGTTTGTGTATAACAAGGGAGCAGTATTTTTCGAGTTGCATCGTTTTTTCTCTCTCACTAACTGAAAACAAGATAGCGGCAGCACGAAAAGAAAAATGCAGAGCATGAAAAGAAAAATGTTTTCACGAAAGTTTTCGTGTCACCCATATACATTTTGCCATAGGCTAAAATGGGACATGAAAAACATGCATAACTTTTGAATGGATTAATATTTTTTCAGCAAATCTTCAAAAAGCATGACCTTCACCCAGGCCACATATACAAATGCACATCTGTAGCCTGACAAAGAATTGTGCAAAAGTTGAGGATTTTTCACATTTTTGACACTACACAGCTCAGCAGCCATACATCTGACCAGAACAAAACTTTCCAGATCCAGAGAACTATGGTTGGACACTGCACATGCAACATTTCAAGCTAATTGGAGAAATGGTTGCAAAGTTATTAAAGTGCAAACTTTTGGGTTTAACAGAGAAGTGGCCTGGCAGCCCTAACTATATAATATATATATATATATGTAACCCCTAGATGGCGCTATCCCAGGGGCTACTACCCCTGCCTGATTTGCCACTAACAGGTTGAGGGGCCTGGATCCAATGGCGGGTGCCTCCACCCAGAGGTCAGGGTTTGCAATAGTTAAACTAACTTGGTCACAGCCTCTGGGACACTGCAACCTCTTTCTTCCCACTAGTGGCCCACACAATATATCAGAATTACCTTCACAGTATACACTTACCACAGGTCTGGTTCCGCACTGGGACCTCCTGTGAAATGAGATACAGTGCAACAATCACAGTACAGTACTTTAACATAGACAAATACCTAGGCAGTATAACTTTGCTGAAACAAGCAGCTCTGATTTATTTAGGGATATAACAAGGACAGGGGAAATCAGGTTAATTAGCTTATCACTCTAATAATCTACCTTATGGCTCTGTGCACAGGCCTATCCCTATCAGTTAATGTCCCTGGGTACCCAAGCCCTAGTGGCTAGTCCAAACCGTGGCAGCTGGTAGGGGCCTTTCACACAGAGAAAAGGAGAATTAAACAGTCAGCAGTACAGTAATTCCATTTGGATTTAATGTGGCAATTCAACAGGGAGCAACCCTGAATTAGTACTCACGACCTCCAAATAAGATAGGGTCCTTCAATGTCAGCAGGGCTCACTTGAGGTACACAAACCTCTTCACACATCCATATAAAAGAAAGCACTATACCAGGCAGGCTGCATCTGTATCCCGATCGCAATTACTGCACAATACCGGAGAACACACAGCAGATTCAGTTCCTGACAGACCGAAAAGTTTTCAGCAATTCCTCCAGTCTTCTACAGGGTGAGCCTGGTTTCTACTCTTCAGAGATCCTTTGATTCTTTTCACAGGACGGATTCAGTCCTAACAAGCTGTTACACAAGCTGCAGACCGGAACTCTGGGCCTTACACACGCTTTTTGACTAAAACTGCACACTGAAAAGCACAGGGCTCCTTCCTTCTTCACTGCCAAAGCTCAACTGAACTCCAACTGACGAAACCGGCACTTCCTTTGAGTTCCTCCCAGTTCTTGACTGGATTGGCTGTCACTCACAATAGACTGCTGCTGTTGGTCCAAAAAGGCACTGAAGTCTAAACTACATCTCCCAGAGTCACTGCCCATACAATCCTCTTGTGGCTGGCTCAGATTATGAGTCCAAGTTCTGATTCGTCCAAGGCATCATTTTAGAGCTAGCTTACCCCACACTGATTGGTCCAGTTCAGCAGTTCAAAACTAGAATGGGGAACTAGCAGACACAGTTCTGACTGCAAAGAAAGCAGGTTAGACAAACTGTAATTTCATTATTACTCTAAATAATTTCTGGCAAACAGTTACATCTTTCAGATAGGTTCCCTTTGCACTCCTAGTGACTGCAAAAATGAAGTGAATTGGCAGCAGCTCGAGTGGTACTCAGAGAAGCACACAGTCCCCCCATACAAACTAATTATGTCTGCAAGCAGACAGCTCTTAAAGAGACAGTACCAGAGGCTCTAAAAACACTCACTGATAAATGGCTTAAATGCCAAACACCATTCAGGCTTGGAGCATTCAAGCAAGCTCCTGAAGTCTTTGGGAACCCCCATTTGCAGGGGTTACATATATATATATATATATATATATATATATATATATACACACACACACACACACACATATATATATATATATATATGTACCTGTATGTACGTATGTATTATATATATATATATTATATATATATATATATATGTATGTATATATATATATGTGTGTGTGTGTGTGTGTATATATATATATATATATATATATATATATATTCTATGCATAAAACTTTGTTAATGCATCAGTTAGGGTTCTTCTACAGCGAAAAAGTGAGGAAATTTGCATTAGGGTTCCCACCCTTGCACCCACCCACCCTACCCCCACCAGCAGGCATCGGGTGTGCGTTGGGGTCTTTGGTCCTAACTCTCACCCCATCCCATGAGTAAACATGCTGAGGTGGTGCAGTGTAGGAGAATGGTGTGAGAGTTAGGATCAACAACCCCAACACACACCCCGATGCCTGCTGGTGGGGGTAGGGTGGGAGTGGGGTGCAAGGGGTGGGAACCCTAATGCCGAATTTCCTCACATTTTTCGCTGTAGAAGAACCATAACTGATACATTAACAAAGTTTTTTGCATAGAATTTCCTCACTTTTTAAGAAAGAATAGAAAAGTAGAAAGTTGTGGGAGCACGGGGCCCGAACCACCAACTTGTAAGTGTCAGGCCACATTACACACCCAATGACTGAAAAATACATTCACAACAGTAAGGCCAGCCACCAAACAAATGTTAATCTAGTAGAACAATAGAAAACGCTGTCCACAAAACGTACACTATGCTACACAATATGTCTGTAAAAAATATATTGTTCGACACGTAAACACCTCTATTAATATCTACAGGACATGCCGTCAACACCCTCCAAATTTCAAGTAAAAAGACCAAACTGTGTCCAAGATATGACATATCAAAATTTGAAATTTTCATTCATCAGAGTGGCACAGTTCCGCACCTGTTGACATTTAACACAGACAACAACTGAAAACTACATCCATAACACTAAGGCTAGGTATCCTATCAATTTCAAGCCACCACCACAAGCAAAACGCTGTCCGCAGAATGTAAACTGCACCACGCCATATCTGCATCCAAAAAAATATTTTCTGACACGGAAACACTGTAATTTTCATCCACAGGACAAGCCGTCCACACCCTCCAAATTTCAAGTGAAAAGAGCAAACCGTGTCCGAGATATAACATTTTAACGTATGGGATTTTCTTTCGTCAGACTGCCACAGTTCCACACCTGTTGACATTTAACACACACAACGACTGAAAACTACATCCATGACACTAAGGCTAGGTATCCTATCAATTTCAAGCCGCCACCACAAGCAAAACACTGTCTGCAACACGTAAAGTGCGTCATGCAATATCTCCGCATAATAAATTTTGTCCGACACGTAAATAAATAAATAATTCACATCTACAGGACATGCCGTAAACACTCTTCAGATTTCAAGTAAAAAGACCAAACCATTTCCAAGACATTCTATGTTAAAGATTGGTAAAATTTACCTATCTATTCCATTATAAAAAAAAAATCTGGCCATCTTGTCCCTATCTCGCGATCAAAGATGGCAATCAAAGAATCTCATGATCAAAGAATTTGCAGGCTTGCGATCAAAGAATTTGCAGGCTCATGAACAAAGAATTAAAAATCTTATAAATCAAAAAATAGATGGAATTGCGGTATACCACCATCATGGTTCAACAGAACGAAGCCCCCTGAGTAAAACCCACCCTCATTTGACTTCCTAGGACATCCCTGGGCTGAGAAAATTGATTTTTTAAATTGGGCCATCTCGTCCCTCTCTCACGATGCATGATCGCGATCAAAGAATCTCACGATCAAAGAATTTGCAGACTCGTGATCAAATAATTTGCAGGCTCACAAACACAGAATTAAAAATGGTGAAATGCGAATATTTCACCAATTGGAACTGAACCAATGACATGCCTCGATAGAACGGATCCTCCTGAACATAACCCACCCTCATTTGTGTCCCTAGCCCACCCCTGAGCTGAGATATTAGTGTTTTTAGGTTGTGATGCAAGATCGCGATCAAAGAGTCTCACGATCAAAGAATTTGCAGGCACACGATCAAAGATTGTTAGCGAGCCGTGAATTAAGATTTTAAAAGCTTATATCTCTATTTTTTGACTGATTTGGATGAAACCAAAGGCATGGCTCGATAGATCAGAGCCCCCTGAGTAAAACCCATCGAATTTTTCCTTCACAAGTGACCCCTAAGCAGAGATATTTGTGTTTTTCCAATCAGAAAATAAAAAAATGGCGGACCTCGCGATCAAAGAATTTTGAAAATCCTCAGGAACAAAGATTCTTGAACTGTGAGGCTGCAAATTCTTTGACCACCAGGCAGGACCAGTTGGCCAAACCCCCCATTCTTTGATCGCAAGATATTGTATACATATACATTTTCCCATTGACTTATAATGGGAATTTAAAAGTGCCATAACTTTTGAATGCCTTAATATTGTTTCACCAAACAAAAACCAGCATGTTCGGCCACCAAAGCTCTTTCAAACGAGCCATCTTGCAGAGCGGCACACCACACAACGGCTGTGCAGGACCACATTAAGAATGCCAAAAGGTGTCTCCAAAAATGGATAATTTTGCATTTTTCAGCGCTTTCATACATGAAGACCAGCATACCGACAGAAACGCAATTTGGCAAATCAAGAGACCTAGTGTGCCCCAACACGTGTACCAAATTTCAAGCAAATCCATCGAACAGGTCCAAAGTTATTAACTTCCAAACTTTTGACTTTAGTATGTAACTGGCCGCTCAACCCTAACTATAGTGGCGTGCGTACCACTATAATATATATAGATATATATATATATATATATATATATATATATATATACATTGTATATATTGCAAACAACTTCATTAATGCATCAGTTAGGATTGAATTAACAAAAGTAGCGTAATGAGACATTAGGGTTGAGCCGTAACCCCATCCTCCACATACCAACAGGCATTGGGGTGTGCCATCGGGATGTTAGGCCCAAACTTTCACCCCATTCTATGTGTAAAAAGGCTGACATGGTACAGCATAGGAGAATGGGGTGAGAGATAGGCCTAACAACCCCATGGCACACCCCGATGCCTGTTGGTGTGTGGAGGACAGAGGGGGTAGGTTGGGGGCATTAGCGGCTCAACCCTAACATCTCATTTCCCTACTTTTGTCACTTCAACCCTAACTGATGCATTAACAAAATGTTTTGCAATGAATTTCCTTACTGTTTGAGAAAGCGTAATGTGACTGGTAAGTGGTATGTTTAGGTGGGAGCGTGGGTCCTCTGGGCCCCACACTCCTTGTGCATAACAATATGTGTCTGTGGGAGCAACAGCCCTCTGGACCCTGCGCTTCCACTTACATATGACAATGCAGACACACAGTAGCCCTACAGGGCTGAAAAGGAACCCTTGTAACACTAATTTGCCAATATCTCAGTAACCGTACAAACTATGAAACAAATTCCACTGCAGTTGTAATCATGACTTCAAAACCTCCACCAAAGGTGGACTTAACTGTGGGTAGCAAAAAATCCATATCTCGCATTGTTTCCAAGATTCAGGCACCAAAAGTCGCCATGGGCACTGCAATGTTACCCTATGGGAATAATCTCAACTTCATGATGGCATATCTATGGAACTGATTAACTTGTTTACACCTAAACAGCATAATTCACATCTCAGGGACATCCTCTTTACACCCTGCAAATTTCAAGCCAAAAGACCAAACCGTTTATTTATAGTCCACTGGCAATGTTTTTAAATTCCTAGTTCGTTAGGTGGCAAAATCCCTGTTCACGAGCTGTCAAAATCGGCATTCACAAGAAATCCTTAATCATCAGATTTTGGCAATCTGGTCTGGAAGTTGCCATTAAGGATTTTGTCCGCTCGCGAAAAGGGATTGGCTCGTAAAAGGGGATTCTGACAACTCACTAACGGGGATTTTGTCAGCTCACAAACAAGGAATTAAAAAAAAATCCCCTTTTGCGAGCTGTCAAAATCCCCTTTCGCGAGGTGATCCTCTTTCGCAAGGTGTCAAAATCCCCTTTCATGAGCCAATCCTTGAACGCAAAAAGAGCCATCTGGTTGGGAAATGACAATCAAGGGTTTTGTCAGCTCGTAAAAGGGGACTGGCTCGCGAAAGAGGATTTTGTCAGCTCACGAAAGGGGATTTTGTCAGTTCACTAGTGATTAAAAACAATCCCCTTTTGTGAGTTGAGAAAATCCCCTTTCGCGAGCTGATCTTGTTCATGAGATAGAGCTATCTGGTCCCTAAGACATGAACAAGGATTTTGTTACCTCGCAAAAGGGGATTTTGTCAGCTCACGAAAGAGAATAGTTAGTGAGTCATGAACAAAGAATTTCAAAGTTTAAAATGGCCGTTTTGGGGACAAAACTAAAGAAACCAAAGTCATGGGTTTGTAGTCACCCTGAACAAAACCCATGCTTCATTTGCAAAAGAAGTCAGCTGTGGTGCAAACTACAACATTTTGTTTGGGGGGAAAAAATGAAAATAAGATGACGGTTCGCAAAAGGGGAATTTTTTTCTCATGAACTGGGATTTTATAAATCCCCTTTCATGAGATGACAAAATCCTTGATCACAAGCCCAATCCCCTTTCACAAAACATACATATAAATCTTACGCTGAACTGAGCATGCTCAGAACCTGAAAAATCTAAATTAAATAACTTTGGAATTAATTTATATTTTTTCTCCAAACCAATGCTGTGTTGTTCTTTGACCACACCTCTTTCTACCCTCAAATTTCAGACCAAAATACCAAACGGTGCAGCTGCAGTACGATGGGCAAAATCAGCAAAAAAGTACAAAACAAAAAGCGAAAAAGCGTTTTTGGGGGCTGCGCTGCACAACAACTGCAGGTCCAATTAAAGCACAACTTGGCAAATCAAGAGATCTACCATATGAGTTTGCACATTCCAAATTTTATGCGTGCAAATCTGTTGAACGGTAAGTTATTAAGGTGCAAAATTTGCGGTTTAACATTAAACTGCTACTCAACTATAACTATACTGGCGCGATCATGCAGTATAATATATATATATATATATATATATATATATTTTTTTTTTTATTTAGGTTTATGACATATTCCCTTGGAACTGAACATAGTGACACTAATCGTATATGCTTTAGGACTAGGAGATGTAAGAAACAAAGCTCTTAGAGGAAAACTAGATATGACTATTGTGACTTTCCACTTTTTGGTGTTTATTGGGTACTTTAGGGTAATTTTATTTGTTTTCATTTACCTTTTATTCATATTTTAGAAAACACATTTTGGCTAAAAAGTATGATATAAAACTACTTTTCTAAAAATGTATGTTTTGAGTTCACATTAACTTAGAATGTCAATCAAGCAGATGATGTCATACATCTTGGTCCTATACAAATGGAAGGTCTTAAGATGGCCACACACCCTGAGAAAGACTAACGCCGAAGTGCTGGGGCTGTGAACACATTGCTGAATTAAATGGATGCCTACTATGAATGTTATTTTGCTTATTTTGTTTGGAATAAAACTTTCTGGATGATTATCGTCTGGAGGATATCCTTATTTCAATACAGTTACTGGATTGCACTATAAGTGCTGAATTTTGTTTCTTAAAAATCCCACTGCTTTTTGCAGAGAGCTGGTACAGTAAATTGCAGAGGTTTCTTTCATGAATGGGAGGAGAATGTTTTTGGCAGTGGGTGGGTGTGTGAGTGAGAGAGAGAGAGAGAGAGAGACAGACAGACATAACCCAGTCACAGAGAGAAAGAGAGAGTAGCCACTGACAGTCCTGACTTTCTCCCCGTATCTCTGATTTTATGGGGGTTGGGTTTCACTAAACTCTCGTTACCCTAAACTTGCATGGACAAAAAACATTTTTTTAGATATGATTTTTTTAAGTTGTAGCTGGTTTAAGAAGGAGCAGGAAGTGTTGGTTTGGCTGTACAGTTCTGTCCGTGACCACTTCATGTCTGTCTCTCTCACCCACTCACTGCCGAAAACATTCCCTTCCCGTTCATGAAAGAAATCTGTACAATTTACTGCACAGCTCTCTAAAAAGCAGTGGGATTTTTAAGAAAGAAACTTGCCCGTCAGGGCTAATGATAACCAGCAAACACCCACTCTTGCAGCCGCACCTCCCTTCTTCTCCCTTCTCACAATGACCAGCGTGTACTGTTCGTACTTCTTATAGTCAGAGAAAAGACTTCTCCAGCACGGTCAAGCAACATCATGACTACTGTGTGCTGTATGTGAATAATGCACAAGTCAATCCCTTCCACAAACACGTAAAATATTGGTTTCATTATTACGACGATTGTGTCAGTTTGGGAAGGAAATGAGACAATAATCCCTGAATTCATTGATCAAAACCGGCTAGGCAAAAATGACTTGAATTTGAAATTCACATATACCTGTAGCAAGCACAAATTTAAATTCTTGGATTTTGAATTTTTAAGTAAACCTGGAGAACTGGTCACCACCAGCTGTTTTAGGAAACACACTGCCACAAACTTACTGTTGAGAACAGACAGTGACATCCCTCCCAACTCAAACAATCCATTCCATACAGCCAAATGTTTATTTATTTATTTAGGAAATCTGAATTACAACCCTTTGATTCATAGACTCGTTTCCAAAGGTGCCACGTCAGAATAAAACATAGTCATTCAAACAGTACATACATAGAATAAATGTGGGTGAGCAATCATACACAGTGTAAGTACAATGAACACTGGTTAATGCCTATACATTTGGTAGCTAAAACAGGGCAGAGCTATTGACATATTTACCTAATGAGCGGTTAAGACCTATACAATTGGTAGCTAAGGCAATGCATGATATGAGCTGGTAGTAAGCCGCCTCATGTTACAACTTCGAAGGAACTGCAGCCAGAATGAAACATTCTTATAAGAAGCTGCAGAGCTCGAAATAAGGTTTTTGCAGATGGGGGTATAATAAAGAATTGCTAGAAACAGCAAAGTTAAAAGCACTGGAACTAGATAGGACCCCGTTATTAAGAAAAAAACAAATCAGAAAGGGAGGTCAACTCAGTAACCTTTGTCACAGAATATAATGGTTTGGGCAGAAGGATAAGGAATATTATACATAGAAATGTGCTATCCTTACTAGTGATATTAAAGTGAATAAAGCAGTAGACACTAAACCCAGAGTCTCTTTTAGCAAAGCATCAAATGTAAAGGACAATGTTGTGCATCGCTGGGTACAGCATGAGCCAGAAAATATAACTGGCAGAATGTGGCTACCAAAACAGGCTGAAGACTTCTACAAATGTTTACAATATAATATGTTTAAATATGCATCTCCAGGTTGTAAGTTTCAGCATCCCTCAGATCCAAATACCAGGGTCAAAATTCATGAATGCATTACATGTGATACACCATTCACAGTTTACACGCTGTGGTGCCCCCTGTAACCTCCTATATATTGGATGTACAATAAGACTACTAAAACAGAGGGTGCAGGAGCACATTAGATCAAAGTGAATGGTAGACAGGACATCCCAGTTGGTATTCATTTCTTTTCAACCCATGACTCTTTGGCTGAAAATCTTACATTTTCAGGGACTGAGCATATTTCACCGCCCAAAAGGGGTGGTAACAGAACTAATACATTACTAAAACATGAGGTTAATGGATATTCCTGCTGAATAGTGTGAAACCCTCTGATCTCAATGACCAGTGGGATTTGAAACCCTATTTGCTGGATTATTTTGTCAGTAAGTGGTATGCAAGCCATTTAGATTTAGAATGAATGTATATAATGGTAAATGGATATATGCCTTTTCTTTCTGATCATCTACCTTTAACTAGTTTTATTTTCTTATGAAGAATGATATCATGATATTTTGCTTTAGTCTGGAGGACGTGTTAGAAATTTACAACCCTCTGTATTGCTAAATACATTTAGATGGTCACCCTGTTTCTGGGTTTTCCTTTGGATGTTAAAAACTACCTTGTTATATGTTATATCTAGATAAGAAAGTATTCTGTGGCATATTCTTAGAATTGTATTCTAATTAATCTTTTTGACTGCTCTCTTACAGATGACAGTATTCTATCTATCCTCCCCTGCCTTGTGTGGAAATATGGCCATTGCTGATCGCACAAAGGATGCCAGATCACAACTGCCTGCTTCCATAGTTCTTTCTGTCCTATTAGCTAGCATGTCTTCAAAGGGTTATTATAACTTAAAAGATCAATTATTAAGTTGGCATGCTTTATGCGATGCAATTTTTGTCTTTACATTGATTTTTGTATTTATATTCACTGACATTTGATATATTTAGCACTTACATTTGTATATGTGTGTGTGTGTGTGTATATATATATATATATATATATATATGTGTGTGTGTGTGTGTGTAAATTGATTGGATTAGAGGTCATGTTTACTAATTAGATGTCCGTGTATAAAATGCCATAATTTCTCCCTTGCTAACCACACCCCCTTACGAAGGGTTCACACACGAAGTGCTGGGGCTAGCAGTGTCCAGTGGGACATCTTACACCCGCTTGTTTGTTATTCTGCAATAAAGGCATTTATTTTTGCATTACATGCTGAGTAATGATCGTCTTTAAGTGCAGGCAACATTGGACTTCCTTGGGTCTATTGTTTGCCTGGCCTTTCCCCCTCTGCCCAGTTTGTAGTTTATTATGCACCTTCCCCTCTGTCCCCCCCGGGGGTTTGTTCAGCTCCTGCTACGATTTCAATCCCTACTGTCCCCCTGGTGCTTTGTTTTGCTCCCTCTCTTGCCTTGGTTTCCATCTTGGGTGACCCTGTACCCTACATCCTGTGGCTTCTAATGTCAATTTTTGCTTGGGCCATACTTTGAGCTTCCCTCATAGGTGTTCGTGTGGGGTTTGCCGACTGCAACCTTTATGGTTTACTTTGTCCTCCTGTGTCTGTTGTTTGCACTAGCCTTTCTCTACTGTCCCCGTGGTGCTTGTTTGTCAGCTCCTGCCCTGGTTTCTGTTCTTGGTGTATATTTTGCTTTATCAGCCTCTGTCCCCCCCCCCCCCAAATTCCTGTTTGTACTCAGTTTTATAGAGTGTTCACTTTTCGCTCTACTTTCCTTGTTCCTGTCTGTACCGCTGTGGTGCCTTTTTAAATCCATCTCCCATTGGTCATTTGTTTGTACTGGAAACAATTTTTTTCTGCCATCCATCTCGTCTGAATGTTTTGGTTTTGTTTCCCTTCAGCAGTTGTTAGTTTTGTGGCCCCGTTTGCTTTGGGTATGCATGAAGTGATTTGGGGGTGTTTTTTATCTGCCTGCTTTTCTGCTTGGATTACTTTAGGCTGAGTTAGATGAACTCTCACCCTCCCTCCCTTGCTTGTCTTCCTTGTGCCTCCTCCTCCCATGGGTGGCTGTTTTATATTGGGCTCCCAGGTCCCCCGAGGCTCGTCAGACATTTCTGTCATGAGTAGCTCTAGGCCTTTTGTTTTGTTTTCTTTTTGCTTATTTGCCATAGCTATTGTTTCTTTCTTTTTACTTACCCTAATAACTGTGAAGCTTTTTGTTGCAGCAAAGCTTATTCCACCTCTTCCCCATACCTTTTTGTCGTTCAATCAGTTGGAAAGTCTAGCACTGTAATTTTATTGACAACTGTGTTACTTTCATAGTTCCATTTTTCAGTTATTTATTGTAGATTATTTTGTTTTCTACTCATTTTCTTTTATATCAGGCATGCTTGAGTGAAGCAAAGAACATTTTTTTCTTAATTTAGAAGGTTACACATACATTGTCTAGCTATAATAATGCAGGTCAAGTCATCCAGCCAAGGGAGAACCAGCGAATGAACCAAGTGCAGAATGTAAGCAGATGGCACAGCACCAGATGGAACTAGGGGTACAGCTGGTTGTACTCCCTAATGTAGGTGGCACCAAGGCAGCAGCCTGCAGGTACTAACACTTTGCACTCACTGCCCAGGCCACAGATGTCATCAAGGAAGCTGACTGAGTTGTTGGCATCACAGGCTGGACCAAAATGGAAGAGAGGTGTGATAACCACCAGGAAGGAGGCTGCAGAGCAGGTGGCACCAAACAGATCAGCAGAAGAGGAGCCTCGATAACAGTCTGGCAGCCACGGACAGTGCAGCAGGCCAGGCATTGGTCAGGGTGGAACCAAGTTTGTTGCATCCAGTACTTTGGCATGTGAAGGGTGAGTATGGCTTGGATGAGCAGAGTGGGTTGACAGTGACTGCAGGTCCTAATGATGCAAACATTAGTAGTGACACCAACCCTGATCAGCTGTCCAGTGTTACAGGGGCCTTACCTTCAGCAAATCTAGGAAAAGAAATATGATTACAGGCACCCTGCAAGGATGTTAGGCCAAGGGTTAACGCCACCTTGACCAGCAGGCATCTGTATGCTTAGCCCATCTGGAGGGCCCTTAGCAAGTGTAAGCAGGGGGCTGTAGGTGGCAGACCTTCCAGCTAAGAGGATACAGCTGCAGTACAAGCAGCAGTAAAAACAAGGGCGCTCCCAGGAAACTTCTGGAATAAATGTAAACCCTGAAATCTTTTGAACCCCTATGGCATTTCCATGGTTTCCTCCATACCTTGCTGTGTCCACTAAGATGGTGGCTGGTTGCATAGCCACACCAGGGATGGGGCAAGTGACCATGCAGAACACTGTCACAGCAACACAGCCATGGCCGTGGGTGCAATGGTGAGCACAGAAGTTTTTCAGGGGTGGTAATGTGGTTAAGAATGTGGCAGTGCATCAAGGGACTCATTGCTTCAAATGTTAGGAAACATGCCATGTCTAGATGACAGGGGTCCTCCAGCTCCAGATGGTTTGAGCAGTAGTGCAGCCAGCGAGGTTGAGGCAGGCTGTGAGGCTGCAAAGACGAGCACAGAGAAGGTCTGACAACAGCACACAGCTGTTCCTACTGGAGTGCCTGCTGGTGTTACATTGCCTGCAGGAGTCACAGACTTGCAAGGCTGGACTGAGCTCGGATTGCAGCACAATCAGCAAGTTGCAAAGAGGGGGGGCTATGACACTAAGGCACACCCTGACACTTGCTGGTGTGTGGAGGGTGGAGGTGGTGTTGCAATGGTAGGGTTGGGTAGGAGGGTGGGGTGGGGTGTTAGGGTTGGAAACTCTTAACACCCAATTTCCCTGCATTTATCGCTATAATAAGAACCCCAACGGATGCTTTAACGAAGTTTTTTGCAATGAATTTCCTTAGTTTTTGAGGTAGTATAATAGTATTCCAGTTTTGTGGGAGATTTTTTTGGTATTCTTGCTGCAAATGTTCAACAAGGGCTTTTATGAACCCCACATCATGAACACTGGCACTGTCATTTCATTACTCGGTCGAAAAGGTGATTTTGGGCAGCAACGGCACCATTCCACACCGCAGCTGCAGAAACACATTTTGGGCAGGATGTGCAAAATGACAGCTGTACTGTTCGTGAGGTGGAGTACAAAAAATGGCTATGATGAAAATTTGGAGTGAAAATATAATGAATTGGAAAAGTTACACACATGTGTAAGAAATTTCCAACGACGGCACATAACTCAGACATTGTTAGAAATTTTTGCACCACATTTTCAACTTGGCCTTTTTGGGACCCCACCTCATGAACACTGATACTTTCATTTCATTACTCGGCCTTAAAAGGTAATTTCATGCAGCAACTGCGCCATTCCGTGCCACTGCTGCGTAAACACATTTTGGGCGGGATGTGAGAAATGACAGGTATGCTGTTCATGAGATGGTGTAAAAAATTGGCAATGGATAATATCTGGAGTAAAAATATTAAAATTTTAAAATGTTACGAATGTGCGTAGTGAACTTTCAAGGTCCGCATGTAATTCAAGTGTTTTTGGGTATTTTTGCACCAAATTTTCAACATGGCCTTTTGGGACCCCACCTGATGAACAGTGGCACTGTGATTTCGTTAGTACGTCCCAAAAGTTGATTTCACACAGTGACTGCGCCATTCTGCACCAGAGGTATGAAAACACATTTTGAGCAGTATGTGAAAAATGAAAGCTGTACTGTTCAGGAGTAGGTGTGAAAAAAATCTCAATGTTGAAAATATGGAGTAAAAATATTAAAAATTGGCAAAGTTACAAGTATGCACAGAAACTGCATGATGCACATGCATAACACAGTCATTTTTAGAAATTTATGCACCACATTTTCGACATGGGCTTTTGGGACCTCCCTCAAGAACACTGGCACTGTCATTTCATTAATCAGTCTGGAAAGGTGATTCTGTGCAGCGATCACGAGATCACATTTTGGGAGTGAATAATGAAATAGCAGTGATAGTGTTCATGAGGTGGGGTCCCAAGAATCCCATGTTGAAAAGCTGGGGCAAAAATTCCTAAAAATTGCTGAGATATCAACATAAGTTAAAAACACCACTGACAACCATAATACGGCACCTACCTTGATTCCACAGTTTGCCGTTGGGCGTTGAAGAGTGCAGACATGTCCCGGTCCACAGAAGATCACAGCCACCGACCTCGGAAGGTAAGTATGAGGTAAGGGGGGGTGTGGAGAGGTGGGTGCACAGATGGAGGGTCAGGATGGGGGTGAGGGACGGGGGAGACGATGAGGGATTGTTTTCCTTTTTACAGATGGAAAAAAAACGTTGAGGGACAGTTTTCTTTTTTGACCGGTTACAAAAAACATTATTTCAGGACACTGGGGAGCCAGTGTCCCTGAGCACTGGAGGGGTGGTTTTCACTTTAGAAAGCCGACATGGGGATTGGGACCCCGATGTCGGCTATTTAAATATTGGAACAACAGACTTTGGGAGGGGGGGCATCCGACAATGGGTGTGGGCATCCCGGTATTGGAAAAATACTATTAATAATTTAATTATTTCGGCACACAGAAGGTGGGCTCCCCAGTGTGCCACAGTAGTGGAGGGGAGGATAAATGCCGACTTGGGGATCGGGCACCCTGATGTCAGTGAAAGTGAACACTTCGATGCTGGATTCTGCATTGAAAATGGCAGGATGCAGGATTCTGCATTGAATTCAAAAAATTGACGTCGGGGGACTGTTTCTTTTTTTTCAGTGAAAAAAAAAAACAGATTTTAGGACACTGGGGGGTGGGCTTCCCAGTGTCCCATACTACTGGGGTAAAGTTTACTTCGATGCAGGATTTTGCATTGTAACATGACAGTTCGATGCAGAATTCTGCAATGACGTACCATTTATGCAGGCTTGTGCGTTAGTGCTAGGCAGTTTGGGGACACTGCGTGTGGGCTCCCCAGTGTCCCAAAATAGTGGGCAGTTTGGGGACACTCGGAGTGGGCTCCCCAGCGTCCCACAGTTGTTTTGGGGCTGGGGGTGCCAGCCCGCACCTGTACCCTTCAACAGAATGCTTTGACATACAATCCTATGCTGGACAGCTGCTCCAACATAGAACTGTATGCACATTACTAAACTTTGGCATAAAATCCTATGCCGGACTACTGTTCCATCCTAGAAGCCTATGCCACAGGGGACATATATTTTTTTCCATTGGAAATAATGGGAAAAACAAAGTTTAATAACTTTGAAATGTTGGGGCTAGCAGTACGGCACCACAATTTCAGATGAAATGGAGCCACACACCGTCCGCCACATTTGGGAAGTGCGGACTTTTCAAAACTAAAATTCTGTAAATAAACCTGCTAAAAAAATTGCTTTCATGTGCCAAAAGCTTAATCGGGGGCTAAAGCTTACGGAGGTGGGACAGTTAAGATAATGAGAGTTTTCCTTCAATAAGCTTGATGTAGTCTTATGCACTAGCTGCAAAGATAGTTGTTTAAGCAATAAGGCACAGCAGGGTGTGGGTTGTTGGGGATTTACCCACGCCTTGTGTGGTGTGTCACGAGGTGCAGCCTAGTAACTTAACCACACAAGAAGTGGGTAAATCACTCAATAACTCACACCCTGGAGTGCCGTATTGTGATTATACAATGGACCCATGTGTAAAATAAATATAAAAAGTGTTTCATTATAATTTTTATAAATGCCATTCCTCTGCTTTGGGTTATGCAGGATTTACCCACGGTCATGTGATGTGTTTTGACCAATGAGGTTACAGGATTTTCACATGCCATTGTATAAACTGTGTTATTAAATGGGACTAGTTATTGTTAGGTTGCCTCCTGATGTAGTATAATTGAGAAATGCATTTCTTTCATTCTGTATGGAAAGTATGTGTTTTTCGATGGTTGTACTTGTAACGTATTTCATGTAATGCATTTTTTATTGCTTTATACACTTTAAAATCAATAAAAGTGAAGTAAAAAAAGACCTGTGTGATGTGACTGAGGTGAAACTGCCTGAGTGCAGATAAATTATGTATCACACAAGGTTCCATCGCATATTTCATTTATGCAACAGGGAAGAACCTTGTGTATATGTTTTTTTAGTTTTAATTTTTTTTTTATTTATAAAAATATGTGTGTTTTTTACTTGAGAAAATGCCTTTCTGCAGACTGTGATCATTGCTTCCATGGCCATTGCCATGGACATGCCATCATAATACTAGCAGTAGGGCTGCAACATAGTAGCTCATTGGTGGTTGCAGCGGAGAAGAAGAAAATTCTCAGCCATTATGGTGGGTGGTTTTAGCTCTCAGCTCACTGTCAATCAATGAGCGTGTACTGCATACATTATACGCTCATTGATATAGCTCAGTCGGCGGCTGCCATGGTTGTGAGTAGAGGGCTGTGCTGGTTACCGGCTCAGGGTCAAGATGGTGGTGGAGCAGGGTGGTGGGACACTACCTGCCAGAGTGGAGGCTCCACTAGACACCAGGAAAAATATATATTGTATGTTACGGGCAGCTCAGGAATTGGGAGGGGGCATTGCTAGGCCACTAGGGAATTATAAGACTGTACATGGGGATGGTGATTGGCAGGGGGAGGGACCACTAGCCAACTGGGTAGCATTACTTTATCATGTCAGAACAGCGATTGGCAGGGGGAAGGATGACTAGCCACCGAGGAGGATTAAGCCTGTACATGGGGACGGCGATCGGTGGGAGGAGGGGGACACTGGACACCAAGAACAACTGTGCTGGGGGTCGGGGAGGCCACTGCACATCTTCCGCCAACTGCTCGGGGTGGGTGAGAGTAAGTCGGGGTTTCAGTCAGTGGTATGTGTACCACGCAAGGGGGCTGGGCAGAATGGCCTTGCACAGCACACATACTCTGAATACTGGAATGCACCAATATTCAGGTCCCCGCCCTTTAATTTACATTGCGCTCCCCTCTGATACTTGCCCAGGTGCAAACCCTGTTTGCCCATGCTAAACGGGCTTATCAATATTGCACATCCATGCAAAACCTGGTTTACACACGCAAATTCAGATTTGCACCAAGGCAATCTTCTGAATATCGGGCCCCATTAGATTTCATTGCAGAGGCGGTATGTGCAATAGTACTGACCAGTAAGAGAGAAGTCAGGCTGCTTTGTGAATTGATGGGTGTTAGGGGAATGAGCAAGCAATCTTGGTGGTTGTTAAAGTGAAAGAGCATAGTGAAGTAGTACCAGTCAGCTGGACAGCCATGGGGGCGGGTGGTTAACTGATGATGAACTCATAATGTGTATAAATCAGTCGTGATGTACTTAATGTATGTAGTAATGTAAGGTTTTACATTTACACATATAACAGCTCTGATAAATGCATTTATCAGCAGTCTTTTGTCTCCATGCCTCTGTGTGTGTGTGTGTGTGTGTGTGTGTGTGTGTGTCTGTGTGTATGTATGTGTGTGTATTTGTTTTCTTTTCAGATTGATGAAGGGTATCCAGAAACATCATTATTCTTTTTTTAAAGATCTTCCTGCCTTTCAGTGACATTTGAAAATGAAACGTATGGCTACACAACATATACAAAATAAAATATGTTAAACTCAGACACGGATTGTTTCCATTGTGGTTCCATACATTAATCCTTAAATCGGGAACTTATTATCAGCCTCGTTACATATGATAAACAGCAGCGTGATGAACAGGCATGGCGACTGTTTCATTAACAGATAGCAAAGCAATCTGTTGAAGCTCCTTGCATGACAGTGGCAGGATTGCACAGCCTTACTTATTCGATTAGAGTGGGACTGAAGGTATGAATTACTCCTCTGAGGTTCTGTTCTGAACTGCATATGATCGATAGTGACGTGCGGGGAGAAGACTGGGGGTGGGGAGACAAAAGCTATGAACAACCTCCAAGGAACAATTTTCACACGATAATGTTGAAGTAAAAGCAATGACTTCTGGTAATGAGATTCCTAAAGCAATAATCACATAAGAGACAAAACATGGAAATGGAGACTCTTAAAATACTTAAATTAAGACTTAAAGATGTTTTTATTAAGTAGTGAGCAGCACAAGAGAGCAGTGGAGTCTCTTTTAGGTGTGTATAGACATAGATGGGCTGCTGAATGATGAACTGTAAAGATAATTTATACAGGAGAGGTCCCCTGAGATGCAGCCTCTTGTTTACAGGGCATTGCTATTTCAATCTCTGTGCGCGCTGAAATGGCAGCAACATTCTCTCCCTTCCCTCTCCTGGACTGTAAAGCACTTTGGGATATAGTTGGTATGAAATGCTGTATAAAACACATGTATTTGTGCCAGATTCAATATAATTTTTTGTATAGAATTTACTTTACCACTTCCAGATTCCACCCTCTAACAGCAGATAAAGCCCTCATATGCCCTCAATGTCAAGCTAAAGAGGGCATGTTTCTTCACTTCGCCTTGTTTTGCTCCCCCCGCCCAGGTGCTTCCTTGCTGGAAAGACGTGCACGAATTCTCCTCGAGTTTTTGCTACGTGCTGACCCTCCATATCCAAGAGACAGTAACACCTACTACGGACCCTCTCCTTGGAAAATGGCAAGAAGACCACAGCACACCACTGGATGGAACAAAGATCCCCCTACCCCAATTGCTCAGTGGTCCCCAAATCTCCTTACCTGCCTTAAGTTAGAAAGGGACCACGATAGCGCTAGGTGTATTCAATGAAGTGTGGTCTCCTCCAATTGCGACGACTGAAACAGGTCTATTTCCCAGTTAAAGTTGGGTTTTGAGAGGTACTAGGACCTCGTCTGCCTTATGTTAAAACACCTGTGGATTATGTAACCTCCCGACATGCCAGTGCAGCCTCTCCTTTGACACAACGGTAAACTGTATATGGCTCTATCTATATGCCTTCTTATGGTTTCTTTTAGCTTTGCAAACCCTTGAAAACCTGATAAAACAAAGTCTACAAAACAAACACATTTAGTTCCTTTTCTTTAGCAGTAGCTCTCGGGGGGGGGGGTGTATGCATGGGTCTTGGCCTTGGGGCCTCACATTCAGATCCAAGTCTCAGAACCCTTTTCTTCATTTAATAAAACATGACTAAACAAGCTGAATGTCTAAAGCAAAAGTGTTGTTGGCAAAAATAGGGGGTAGCTAAATGGCAAATTCTTGTTGCTGCCTAGAGCCAACAGAGCTTACTCGCCCACTGTGCATGCATGCAGCTCCCCCTTATTCAGTACCTAATGATATCCCTCGGTATGATTACAATATTGTATTATTAACTTCAACCTTTCCCAAGCCTTATTGCTTGAAAACCACTCTGAGAATAGAATAGATAAGAGCGAGCATGTCTTACCTATTCCATCCTCATCATCCGTTGTTATAAGCACCAGCTCCCCATCTCACAACAGACCTTTTAATTCCTTTGAGGAATCCTGAGTCTTCCCAGATTCCCCACATTGTTAAAATACATGGTCACAGTACACAAACAGAGACATAAATGTTTGAAGAATTAAAATACATTTTTTTTATTTTGCTTCACTGACGATACCTTGATGTTAAATATTGTAAACAGGACTGCGATGGAACAAAACATTTTGACCTGTGGTGTTGCCAGAGGTGTAGTGGTAATATTAAAGTGGGAATACTGTTGCCAACAAAACAAGGTGGGCACATGTGGTATACCCTAGCGTGCCCTCCACTCCAGCACTGGCAGGTGTCCCTGGTACGACACCATGGACTGGAACACTCACACTCAAGTCAACTTGCATGGCGTATTCTATCAGTCCACAGTTTACCCAAAACCTTCACGTTATACCAAAGGGGTTACAAAGTTTATGAACCTTTGTAGGTGCTCACTGCCAATGGGCAGTATTTTTCCTATGGTCAGTATCCTTAGTAATCTTTTTTTTTTTTTACAGACAGCCCTCAAAACATTGAAGGTATTCAAGGCAACTTTGTGGGTGCCTGAGCACTGCAGCACCCATGGAGTCAGCACCTATGTCCCAAACCAAGACTACAATTTGGAATATATGTTTTTGACACTCGCGAATTTGAATCCAAACAGGATGACTGGATTTGGTTTAAATAAAAGCTCACAGAAAAAAACACAAGTGTGACCTGCATACTGCATTCAGTAAGATCTCTAAGCAAGAAAGCATGCAGCACAAACATTTCTATACAGTCAGTAACACTTTACAATAAAAAGCACTCCTTTGTTCTAAGCGTGCCAGACAACTGCCTGGGTCCTGATTGCTATGTTTCTGCAAACAAATGCTTACGAACATGGAACTTACCCCAAAGGAAGGCATGCAGTTGCATCTGCTGTAAAGCTCAGTCTTGCAGTTTCTAGTCCCTTGTCCCCTCCTTGCCCTCACTGTCAATTACTTCATTGCTGTTTTTTGTCCACCTGAAGAATGTTCCCTGCTCAGGAGTCTGTATTATAGACACAGTGCTCATTCTCATCTGGTGTCACCTACATCTCTGGGGGGTGTCACCATGGCAGTGGCGCAATGTAAAAACTGTCCCTGTGATGATACCACAGTGCCCATCGTCCATGCATTAGGGTTCAGATTTTCATACCTGCAGAAACTGTGCATGTGTGGCAGAAAATGATGCACAAGTTGAGGTCCCCTTGTGTAGTCACAATTTCTGCCACATGCATGCAGTTTTCAAAAAGCCTTATTGCTGTGTGTTTTTTTTTGGGGGGGGTTCTGCCTTTCCCTGCTCCCTGGTCGGCCACTTCTTTGGGCTGCCTAAGGCCCCACTGGCACCCTGCCCCGATGCCAGCACACCACCACCCCACATTGCAGCCCCCCAGGTAATCCAGCGTAACCTTCACCAGATGGGTCCTCCTGCTCCGTGGGAGACAGGTGCTGGTGGGAGTCGGCCAGCACATGCTGCTTGGCCCGGGTACTGCTGAGGTGGACCTGGACCTTATCGGGGACTCAGCGGCAGCGGGAACTGGCAACCATCATCTGGTTGGCTATGGAGCACTTTTCTGCTTTGCTCCCCAGGGATGTAGTGTGCCACAACGTCAAGGCATACGCCAACGTTCCCCATGCCCCCCTCCTCGATCAATGGGACCCAGAGTGTTGCCGTACCCCCAGCCTCCACCAGGAGTCAGCAAGCGCTGGGTCACCACCCCACTCTCTCCCCGAGAGAGGTCAAGCAGTCTACAGACATTCCAGCTTTCTCACCCCGGACAGCTCTCCAGCGCCACAGGTCTGTTCCCAAACCCCAGCATGTTGCCAGCATCGCAGGTGGAAATCCAACCGCTGTGCCAATGGGCCAGCCTCATAGAATTTATTTTTTATGGCAGATAAGGACAGCTTGGCCCACCTAGTCTGCCCATTTCCCTTCCTAATGGATAAGCTGCAGATCCTAGTTGACCAACAGCCTATTTCCCCCTACCTCCCACTAGGACTGCCTTATGTCTGTCCCATGCATTCTTGAATTCCCCCACTGTTTTTGACTCCACGACCTCCTCAGGAAGGCTGTTCCATGCATCCACAACCCTCTCCATGAAAAAATACTTTCTCACATTACCTCTGAGTCGTCCCCCATCTTCAAATTGTGCCCCTTGTTCTTGCACATCTCTTTTCTGAAAGATGCTACCCTCTTGGAGGGTCTCCCAACTGTCTGTACAGAGGGATAACAACTTCCTGTTTTCTACTAGTGATGCCTCTCCCTGTGCATCCCAGTATCCCCAGCCATCCTTACTGCCTTTTCACATTGCTTGCTCACCTTTAGGTCATCTGATATAACCACCCCAAGACCCTTTCCATTTTGTTGTTGTCAGTATCTCACCCCCATTGTGTCACGCTTCCCTTGAGTTTTGCTTCCTGGTGCATTACTTTGCACTTCTTTGCATTGAATCTCAGCTGCCATACATTTGACCAATCCTCCAACCTTGCCAAGTCCCTTCTCATCCTTTCCACCCCACCTTCTGTATCAACCCTGTTGCAGATCTTTGTGTCGTCTGCAAAGAGACATACTTTTCCTTCCAGTCCCTCTGCAATGTCACTTATAAAGACATTAAAAAAGACCGGACCCATTACTGAACCCTGCGGTATACCACTAGAAACCCCCCTTTCTTCACTATTATCCTCTGTGGCCCACATCCACAGCCCCTCCCTGGTCTACTGCTTTGGTCACCCAGTCAAAGAAATTGATTAGATTCATCTGACATGACCTTCCCACTGTGAATCCATGCTGCCTTGGGTCCTGTGCCCCACTGGCCTCTAGGTACTCAATGATTCTTTCCTTCAGAAGTCATTCCATCATTTTCCCTACCACTGAGGTTAAACTGACAGGTCTATAGTTTCCTGCCTCTATCTTGCTCCCACTTTTGTGAAGGGGAATCACATCTGCCCTCCTCCAGTCCTCAGGTACCACACCATCCACCCATGATTTGTTAAAAAGGGTAGTCAGTGGTATTACTAGTTCTCCCCTTAGTTCTTCTAGAATTCAGGGGTGAATCCCATCAGGCCCCACTGCTTAATCCACCTTCAGTTTTAGGAGTTCTTTCAGAATCCTTTCTTCTGTGAAAGGACTGATATCGACCCCCCTATCCAGAGTGCTTCTATTGACAGGATTAGGTACCGCACCCTCCTCTTCCTTTGTGAATACTGATCAGAAGTATTCATTCAGTATCCTTGCTTTTTCACTGTCCCTCTCTGCCCACCCACCCTCCTCTTTATTCAGCCTCAGTATCCCTCCTTTGTCTTTCTTAGCTCCCTAATGTACCTACAAAAGGTTTTATCCCCCTTCTTAACTGAGTTGGCTATCTTTTTCTCGGTTTGGGCCTTTGCTATTCTGACTGTCTTCCCCGCTTCCTTCTGCTTTTAACTGCTACAGTTCTCTGTCCTGCTCCTTCTGTGTTTCCTTATACTTCTTGAATGCTATATTTCTCTCCCTAACCTTCCCCGCCGCCTCTTTTGAGAACCATAGTGTTTTTTTCTTTCGTTTTGATTTGTTTAATTGCTTCACACAAAGGCTGGCTGCCTCTGTGATGGCAATTTTGATGTTTCCCCATTGTTGCTCCACCCCTCCTTCTTGCCTGTTTTCTAGTGCTTTTCTGAGGCACTCTCTCATTTTGACAAAATTAGCCCTCCTGAAGTCCAGTACCTTCACTTTTGTATGGCCTCACTGCTATGTTTTTAACACTTTACAACAACTTGTGCCATTTCTGTACAGATACTCTGCCTGGTATTAAAAAAACACAAAATACTGCCCATGCACAGAAAATGATGAACATAGCATTTTCGCTGGTGCAGGGAGTTTTCTCCACACCAGGGAGTTCCACACCAGGACTTAGTCCCCGGGTCATGCAAGGTCCTTTAAAAACTGGGCCCTGGGGCACCAACATGAAGAAACCCAGTGCAACAGGGAGTTCTGCCACAAAACAGGACGTCAGCTCTTTGGGACAGCACCAACAAGAATGAGCTGTTAGTAAGACAGTGCATATCTGGATCAGCCAGTTGAGAAGCATCCTCAGTTTTCAGGCTCTTTTTGATATGTAGAATAGACAAACTGCAGACGTGCTCTCGACACCTTGTGAGGGGGTATATTTCAAAGGGATTTTTTTTTTTGCACTGTGTCAGCCACATGCTTTGATACTGAATTGACATAATCAGACCAAAAACACGTTTCCTAAATATTGCATTCATTTATGTTTGCTTCTGTGTAGAAAGGTAAAATGATGGGGCAAAAAGCCTTGCCAAAAAAGTATACCAGTGTTCACACCCGGTATTTGCTGCTTACTATTTATTTAATTTTTGACATTTTTGTTACATTATTTCAATGTCCTCCCTCATCTTAACCCCCACGCCTGCTGTCCCCTCTGGTTGTGCTCTACCGTTATTCTCACCGCTTCTGACACTCTGAGGGCCTCATCCTGCATTGCAGCACCAAGGCCACAGCAGGATCTCTACAAAGCACTGGGAGGAATCCTACAAAGTGTGGAGGAGCTCAACAGAGCACAGTGAGACAAAGGCTACAAGGTCAGGAGAAGCTGCCTTCGCAGTGCCCCAAGCCTTGCCAGATGCATCTCATCAGGGATGCTGGAGGCCTGTCTGACTGCCCAACTCCATCCGCCAGGATAATCAGGGGGCAGATGTGCAGTGGGAGATGATGCTACCAGCTCCAAAGAAAGTGGACTGCACCATACCTACCGCCAACCAGATTGGGATGGCAAGTCAGCATGCATGTTGTTAAGGTTTTACAGTTGTTTTTTATATATATTGTTTTTACTTTCAGTGTGCTAAGTACTGTATGAACATTTTCTGAATTATGGAATTAGACAATGCTAATGGTGGAGTCTTTGATCCAGATACACACACACACACACACCAAGTTGTTTTTATTGTTATTATTACTAATGATTTTAGGCTTGGGGAGGAAAGATAGCAAATATATGCTCTCTGCTCAAGGAAAATGTTCAGATAAATGAGAGTGCCAATACGTTTATTGGCCCTGGCCTTCTTGTAGAATAAGAATGCCCTGTCTGCTAATTCACAGTCGCACCTCAGACTACTGTATTTAAAAATCACTGAACCTACTTCCTGTATTGAAGCAGTTTTCCTGTAATATGACAAATTACTCCGGGATATGACTGACATGAAAAAAAAGGCTGCTGAGATCATGACACGTCCACTCCTTCAGACTGCAAAGTAGTCAGCAAGCCTAGCAGCTCTGTTCTTACCTGCGACTGTGAGTTGATGTTGGCTCCTTGCTTGACGAGGAGTTTGACAACTTCAGCTTGCCCAGCCAAGGATGCGATGTGTAGGGCCGTGTTACCTTTCTGTATGTCACAGAGAACAAGGTACAGTTAGGATCCAGAGCATCAGAACAGTGCTAAATTGAATTCAATAGCAATTCTAAACTCTCTAAACAGAGCTAAGGACAAAATCAACACAGAAAGACAGAATTCCCAAAAAAGGTGGATTGTACATGCTGTGCCAAGTGCTCAACAACATTTGGACTGTAAAATCTGTACTGCAGTGAGGAAGACACTCCTGATTTATCTGCAGCAGTAGGGTTATAGTGCTGACCGATACAAGATAACACTGTCTGTTATTATATATTGTTGCCTGGTGTACCTGGTGAAATTAATCAGAATTTCTTGTAACCCCACATTTAAAGTAGGAATGCCGCTTTGTGAAGGTGCATGGTCAGAGTGGACTCCACTTTTTCTTATTCATATATTGATATGGCTTCAATTGGAATGCTTGTGTTATGAGGGTGGTTTCAAATGCATTCTTAGGGTATGAAAAATGTATAGCTGGCCCATTTTGACACTGAAGAATACACAAGACACTGATCTTTTAACCATTAGAATGGCCAATGCAGTTGTATTAATGCCTTATGTAAATTGTAAAAAAAAAACGATGTTAATGTACTGTAAAACCCTTTCACTGTCAAATAATTTTCACTATTGTCACTGAATCACTAATTAATGTGAAAAATTTGCACTAATTAATACTAGCATTTTTTCCATTACAGTGAATATGTAACTTAGCATTAAATTAAATTCATGCAATTATGATTGCGTTTGCATTTGTGCTAAAATAACCTTGCATGAAAAGAACTAGTTTTACAGTATCTATTGGGGGTAAAGCATAAAGCTTGTAAGGTACAAAATTAAAAC